>OY998179.1:147720763-148983037 GCA_963921935.1 Galeruca laticollis | reverse complement strand
TTTCCTTTGCCTTTATATAAGTTCAATAATCGTAGACAAGTACACCACCCTTTAATGACAGAACGTACAAGCTGTTGTCCTGCTGGAAGTGCTACTAGAAGTTCTTTTGTATGGAGAGCTTGTCCTGCGCGTAACACTGTCGTTCCAGAAGGACGCTCGCGTCCTTCTGGCAGTACGGCGTTATTTCTACTACATTGTTTTAACAAGTCCATTAGTGTAGTTAGTAATTACGGAAATTCGATTTATTAAAAAAACATGACTACATAAAAATGTACAGTAAAAATATCTGAAATAATAATAAATATCAACAACAAAATTATTCTAGTTTAGAACATGTTTTATCAGAAAATATGGTAACTAAACGGTAATACCATGTTGTATGTGATATGTAAAACAATTTCAACCTAAGGTTGGAGCACACATAACAACTCTAATTCCACAGTTGCTGTACCTATAACTAGCTTTTTGCTGTTGTTTTCGAATTCGACTGCAAATAATGCACTTTCTTTGAACTCTCTTGTGTTCATTGTTTTCTTAACTGAGTGCAATAAGAGTATGGTCTCCTGCTATTGGTGGACGTTTTTGTAAAACTTGTGCTGCAGGAACATTAATTGGTAAATAGCGATTTTGAAGCTCTACTTGAGCTTAATTGCACCACTCATTTTTAATTAATTGTATAGCAATTGCTTCAGTAAAATCAGAATGTTTTGTGATTGAGTCAATTTTGAAATATTTCAAGGCTAGATAGGAATTAGCTTCTATTATAACAAAAAGGTTAGCAAACATACGATGCTCCCATATTCCATATATATTCCAAGGCAAAACCACTTTGCGGTATGTGGTTGTGAATATCAATAGCTGGGGTACCATTAAAATATTCTTCTACAACCTGAGGCTTTCCTACTTCCTTTATGACTATTCGACCTTGTTCATCCGTTGTTTTTTTAGTGGGCGTCCCAGCTAAACTAGTTCAGCAAGTTCCCACAAAAGTATGCACACTTTTATCCCTCCAAGCCAAGCATTTCAGATTTTGATCAGAGTTAGTCCACACCGTCGTTGCTATAAAATTACCACGTGTTTCACGACAACTGCGTTTTGCTTCGGCATAGGATATCGCTGTTTTTACTATGCCTACGTAATATAGTCCTATTTTATGAAACTCATTGGCGGTTTTAACTGAGGAGAACCAAGAGTCCCCTACGACAATTCTTCCTGTGACATGCCACGGACGCGTTAATCGTAAAGTTGTAGCAGGTCCAGCACCATGTTTTTTTGCCATTCCTTGAGATGCATTCATTCCTTTCCCTTAATATAGAGACCAATTATTATACCTGAAGAGATATCTGCATTTGTTTTACATTCGCACCTCCTTTCAGTTTTTAGTTATTTTGATAACCGCAAGCATACCCCCTTCTTCTTTGTATGATCCTTTTCCATACCAAGAAAACATGGATTCATCAACTGTAAGTTTGTATCCTGGAGTGAAAGTATTGTTTCATTTTGAGGTGGTCATATCAAAAACAGGTCGAACTTTTTGCCATTTATCATCATTTTCGTTATCAAGTCTCAAAAACGACATACAACCTAAAATTTCTTCAAACCTGTGAAGTCCCATGCCAACTTTTTTTCCAAAAGCTGGAGCTGGAAATACTCATGATTCAGTCGACCAATAGTATCTACAGGTATGGCAAACGCTAAGTGTCATAGCATACATTAATCCAATAGCTTTATCAAACTATCCTTTTGTAATTGCTTTTTCTTCTCGTAGGTTTGCATTGGTACATTCGAGTATATAATCAATTTCTTCTGATGGAAAAACAAACCATCCAGAAGTCTATTTCTTTAATAGTGTGCATGTTGTGTATATGTAGTTATGGTTTAAAACGAGCTTTTGAAAGCATTAATTTGGATGACAGTATTGAAAGTCCATCTAGTGCCATGAACTATCACCTCATTCTGATCCGGAACGTTGATCACATCATTTGCTAGAAAAGGTTCTTGGTCAGCTGTATCAATACCACTTACGGAAGAATCATCACTATTGGAGCTATCAGAAGAGTTGGAGTTCCCAGGGCCACATTTGTGTCCATTTTATTTCTGGAGATTCCCAATGACAATGTTCTATAACTTGAACCTATAACATAATCAGTGCGTCCATATTGTTGAATATACAGTGTGTCCCAGATTTGGCTTACATGTATTACTATTTCGAGAACCATTATAGCTACGTATAGAATAAATTGAGAAGGTTTTAGACACTTTAATTTGCAATCCAACGCAGTTTTGCTCTTGATTCTATCTTTTTTGGTTTTTGAGATATTTTTCAAAAATAAAAATCTGCCTTTTTGAAAACTCCTTATAATTTTTTTAAATGTTTTTCTAATCCGTACTAACATTGTGAAGGCAACTTTTTATGTAGAATGCACCTGTATAGTCAGCTTTTACATACAACGTTTCGTTTTCTTGGAACCATCACAAACTTTGTTTATCTAAATACGGACATGGATTTTTTATTTCAGATTTGAAGAGCTTCTGATGTCCCAAAACTACTGACGTATCACATTTAATCGAAAAAGTATATTATTAGCACTTTCTATAAGAACTCAATAAGTTAGAGAGAGAGGTTTCATATTGCATCATTTATCTCTTTAACACATTGAATTCTTATGGAAAGTTGGTGATGGTACCAAGAAAATGAAACGTTGTATGTAAAATCTGACAACACAGGCGCATTCTACGTAAAAAGTTGCTTCAATATTGTTGTTACGGATTCAAAAATAAGGAAATTATAAGGAGTTTTCAAAACAGCCGTTTTTTGATTTTTATAAAATAACTTAAAAATCAAAAAAGTTAGTCACGGGCAAAACGGCGTTAGAATTCAAATGAAATTGTCTAAAACGATCCCTATTTAATCCATACTGTAGCAATACTGGTTCTCAATATAGCAATACATCTACCTAATCCAAATCTGAGACACACTGTATAGGCCCGTTTCCGCTAGGTGCAATGATATACAGTTTTGGTTAGTTTTTGTTAACTTTAGTAACCAAAAAACGAAATAAAATATATTCAACATTTTACCTCCTGCCCCCCTTTATATTAAAAGCAGTCCCCCTAAACGGCGTACCTATTTCAAAAATAGAAGTAAAAATGATATATTTGACACCAAAATACTAAAAACCGATACATCATATTTTTAAAATTTTGCTCCTCTGTACTAAAATTTTTTTACCAATGTCATTGAGTCGCCATTTGTTAAAATGTCTTATTTTAAATTTTTAGTTATGTATCAAAGTTAACCCCCTCTATTAAAAACGCCACTAAATCAAATCAATACTAAATTATAAAAAAAAAAGTTTTATTCCATCGAGAATCAAGAAGTAATATCATTAGCCACTAGGCCATAGAGCCCTATTAATTTTCAGTTATTACAGCGAATTATCTGCCGAAAAAGATGTGTTAAACAAACAAAAGGACGTGGGTTCCCACGGGATCATCTATTCAAAATGATATAATATTGTATTGTCATCCAATATGTAAAATTTCAGATGACAGGACATTATTTAAACATTAAAACACAAAAATAAATGATGACTTACCTTGTTGTTCATATTTAGCAGATAAATCAGGATCATCCTCGACCTTGAAAACGTCTATGGAGATTTGGGTGATATTGGAATCAATGTCCCATAAAACAGATGCACAATTTTTCGATTTAATAACATTTTCACAATCCCGTACCATCTTGCGGTCTGCCACTGACTACCAAATTGTGCAAAACTTCAGAAGTTATCATTTTTATTGTCAAATGCGGTTACAAAAACCGAAACATGTTGAACGATACGCACCATTTTTGCAACTATTATATACTAACAAATAAAACGTCATAACTTGGAACGAAACAAAATATTACCCTGATGAAAACATGCGCTAGGTCAGATTTTGTAAAATCTGTTGGTAGGACTACACATCCTCCTGGAAGTATTAAAACCTATAAAATCGCAATTTAAAACGTACTCCAGTGTGCCGTTTTGGTCCTGCCGGAAGGATGGTATACGTTCTATGAACTAAATGCCCGAGGTTTAATAAATACAATAAAAAACTTATTTCCGTTTTATGTGAATATTTCAGTTACTATCTATAAAAGTAGTGAGTAGTTTTTTCGATCCGCTTCCGGACTATTGCAATTTTTTTCTATGAGAATATTGTTTTTTGTTTTACATTTATGGCTCCTTTTTAAACCGGGCCCATGTGCTTCGCACACATTGCACCGCCGGATTATGAACTCATTTTCATGAGTTGTCGTTCTTCTCATGTGGTCTTCATTTGAAAAAGTGTAAGAATATTAATAATTATTGCAAATAAAAAAAACTGCAGAATATAAAATTCTTATTCACGTTTTTTTTCTATCTTTTGTTATAGATTGATTATTTTCCTGAAATATACTTTTTATATAAGTTTTTTGATTAATTTTCAAATGGTCCATAAACAAAATGTGCATTCATATCACGGGCAATAAAAAAACAGCAATACTTAGGATAACTTGAAGTTGAAATTAAATTATGTAAAATTTTGTACTTACCAAAATTTAAAACATAATATTTTAGAATTACCTATGGAAATAGGAGAAAAGGAATTCGAAATTTTGGCACTCCAAAAGAAAGTGTTTTACATTTAAAGTTCAAGGATGCTTGTGAAATATGAGTAATATTAAAATATCTAATAATTATTGATTGTACTTATTTAGATCAGAGATTTGTTATTTATACAAAAATTGAAAAGGGACACTTTCAATAATGAAATACTTGCACTGTTTTTAGGAGCAAAGCAATATATATTTTTAGATTTGGTAACAGTATCACAATCAGAACAAACATTACTACAAAAAAAAACTTTAAAAATGCCACCAATACAATAATTAATTTTTCTAAAGAAAAATACATTTTTCTATTCTATATGCAATAAAAATAAAGAAAATAACTTTATCAGAAGTTATCATTTACGCGTAAAATCATGAGTTTATTATAGTTACATTATTTTTATATCCATTCGAAAATTTTGTTTTTGTTTCCAAATTAATTTAAAAAATCATATCTTAATACATATTAGTATAGCTAGTGAGTATAGATAATAAATTGAAAAAAAAAGACATCAAAATTAAATTCTTATACTTTTATGGACCATTTGAAATTAAATTTATGTGATGTGATCTCCAAGACTTTATTATATGGTGATACCCATGTTTAATTGTCAACCGAATAGATATTTTGTAAGAATTACATAGTTTTATTTTTCCCTATATTTTCTTCATATTTTTAAGCATATATGTGCTAGTTAACACGAGAATTGGACAACTGCAGAATAGGAACAAGTCCTCAGAACCAACAAATTAAAATTTGAAATTTTTGGTTCTAAAGTAGTTTTCATCACATTGTGATTGTTTGGGACTGCCACGGTGGTTTCACCTCAAGGATTTAAGGCAAATATGAGAAAGTACCGTAAAACTTGACTTGATACCATTTTTGGAATATTCGATACCCTACCGCCATTTATTTACCGTTCTAATTCAAATAAAAATTATTTTAGATTACTTTGAGGTGGTGGCTATTGGACACAACACTTAAAAAAGTTGTACCTCCCTCCACTCCCTAGGAAAAAAACTGGAAGGTCTTTTTTCAAGTCACATGTTGGAGCGACTTGAAATTTTCCTTTATTTTACATTGTGGTAGCTAGTAGGAACGCAATTGGAGCGACATGAAAATCGCAATAACTGATTTTGTAGGTCCAACATAAAACAAATAATTTTTTTTATAATTCTTCATTATTTTCAACATTGGCCGAAATGTGGCCTGCCAAATTGTCTCCAATAAGAACTTTAGCACCCGGTGGCAAAAATCGAAAATATGGCAATACCATGTTATTAAACCAATATTCAAAAATATTTGTATCAAACCATCCAGAACAAGAGCGATTATATCTGGCTCCGGTTGGTTCAAATTCCGCCCAAGTGCTCCATAAGTGGTCTGCCTTATAGACTATGTAGACCGGAAGCATAAATCCTGAAGCTGCACAAGCAAACATGACGGAAGTAGCTGTTTTAGATGTATCCATTACCTTCTCCGCTCTTTTAGAAGTCCTACGAACGATGACTTTCACGCGGCCAGGATCGTCCGTAAAATTAGTCTCATCGTAATTTACTATTGCGTTGGGTGGAACATTTTTTTCTGATAAGTGGTCGAAATATGTATTAATACTATCAGGGCAAACTTTGGCTCTACTTTCTTTTATGGATTGAGACAGTCTTTTAGTCAGCTCCTCCTTATGTCGCTTTAGAAATTTTTGCAGCCTGGTTTCACCAGGTCTGTTGTCTCGGAATTGTGGCAACTTTTTTCCACTTCTGTCCAAGTAGGATTTTACTATTATATCGTTTGATTCACAGGGATAACCCCAGTCCGCTGAGATAGATATAGGCCGAACCAGATAGTTTTCCTCTTCGATCGACATTGCAGATTGACCTCCAATTGATTTTGTGTAGTCCTTTAGCTTTTCTGTATAAAGTTATTAAAGGAATTTCATATTCTTCACTTAAATCTTTTAATTTTCTACCTTGTTTGTGTAGCTGTAGTACTCGCTGGAGCGTGTCTCCGCTATAATCCCGATATTTCCGACTTCCGGTTTCCTTTTGTATATGCACCATTTTTCAAGTCGTCCCTGAAATTACATAAAAAAATAAAATGATACGCCACTGGCAAGTAAGAAGGAAAAGTAAGGATTTTAGGTTAGAGAACGATTGGCTGATATATAACTACTCTAGAAAAAATACGGCGATATTCCAGTCTTTTTAGGGATCTCTGTACAATAGGAAGTTTGCAGGTTAAAAAAAATCAAGCTTCTTACCTTTTTTTGGAGATGCACAACAATAACAGTGAGTAAATAACCAGTACCACAACATAAACTCAACTAAGATGCATGGTAGGCATAGATGCAGACTCAATTTGAGATTAAAATTTCGACCGCCAGAGCGCAGCATCGGTTTTAATTGGAAAAAGCAAAATTTTTCAAGTCTCCCCGGTGTTTTCAAGTAGCTCCATTTTACGGTATACAAAAAGATAAGAAAAACATTCATGCATACACCAAAACATTGCATTATTATGAGATCAGCATAATGTGTCGGTTATTACATCCACAGAAAGGCTAGTAAAAAATAAAAATTACTATAAAATTTTTGCATTTGGTCACAATTTTATACGATGTCTTTAGTGATGACGTATGTATATGTTTCAAACTCTTTTACCATTAGTACTATAACCTATGTAACCTGTATATTTGATATAATATACATAATTTACACTTTACGTATTATTTACAATAAATGTTTCAATAGTAACATATAAAATTAAAAAATTAAAAAAATAAGTTAATTATCCCACCAAGTTAGCAAACCTAAGCCAGGTTCATTGATACTTCCCTAAAAAATAATAATAATACTTATACTGAATTAATTAAAAACGCAACGTACTTACAGTTAGCATGTATGGTATTTTATTTTCAGTATTTTCTTGACCTTCTTGTATTATATTCGGACCAGTGGGGCATGTTTCGTTGAATACCTCAGCTGTAACCCTGAACCTTATAGTTTCTCCTGCATCCATAAAAAGATCATGTTTACTACCATCTGCTGTGTTATACTCCCAAACCCATGCTTGTTCAGTCTCGTTAAATCTTGAAGGATGTTGCAACGCTGTTGGGGGAATTAAAATATCTTCAAAAAAACCTAAAGTTACATGCACTCCTTCTTGACTACAACTTCTTATTTTCCCGATTAATACTTCTTCAATAAATGGTCTGAATACTATGAAGCGAAAACTAACTCTTGTGTGGGAGGCTCCATCCCCGGGAAATATAAAAGATTCTTTAAGGTTTATTATATCGTAAAGGGCAATACACAGCCCAACATTAAGCACCACCTAAAAACAATTCTGACTGTACATTATATTAATACCAAAGACTACAGAATAAAATATGACCCGTCACTTGGCAGATTCTACCGATCAAAAGAGCAACGCCACTGGCGGGTGCTTGTAGATACTCTTCTTACAAAGTCAGTTTAAAAAAGATAATTTTACCAGGGCACTTCGATATTTCACTAATAAGCACTCTAAGTGTATATAAAAGAATACCAATAAATGTATCAATATATATATATATATATATATATTTTTTTTTTTTATATATATATAACGACTGAAAAATGCTATATAGGTGGGGATAACGGGGATTTCAGTCCAAGGAATCAACGCCAAGATCTTTTATTTACAAAATGCCGCCAAGCTTTCGTGTCCTTTTGACACTTCTTCAGGGCAATGTAAAATATTTTAAGTAAATTCAATATAAATAATCATTAAAAAATTTGTAAATGTAAAAATAAATATAATTATAATATACTTGATGTCATATTTCACATAGTCTTATGTATATATATATATATATCGGTGTCCCTTTTTACTAGCTACTTTTGAATATAAACGTCGATAATAAGAATTCTTCAAATCGTCGGTCGACTATGTAGTTGGCAAGTGTTCGTTGAATCAAAAAAATTTTTTTCACCGAAAGAGTTTAAAGGATATCCAAAAGCGGGTGAATTCAAAATGAATCGAAAGGGCAAGAGTTTCATACCCACCGATACTCCTGAAATGCAACGTTTGGAACAATCTAGGTTGTGAGCCGCCCCACAACTTAGTTAAAAAAGTAAAGCGAGCCGTTTTCGTAGATCTTGATAAAAAAAACTGATTCATCTGATTACGACGATGTCTCAGATATATCAAATGCAAAAGTTGAAGACATAGAACCACCACGTTAGAAAACCACCTGAGAAGGGAGATTACGTGTTTGTTGAATTTGTAAAAGGCGTGTTTTATGTCGGACAGATACTGACTGAGAAAAATGAAGAAAATGAGATTGAAGTTTTCTTTCTCTGAAAATCTACTAAAACAAGCGGCTTTATTACACCCCAAGAAATTGACATTTGTCTACTGAATACTTGTATTGTAATGGTTTTGCTACAACCAAAATTAATCAACGAAACATCAATACGCAACGATCACTTCAAAATTGATCTAGGAAAATATAGTGTTTGCTAAAATTTATCAGCTTTTTTATTTTTGTACTGAACTCAATCACTATATCATTTTTATTCGACTAAATGCTTTTTCTTTTATCTTAAATAATGACAGTATGTAGCACAGCCTAATCTTTTATGTGTCTCACTGTTCCAATTGTTTGCGATATTGGGGAACAGCAAGACATTTGTAAACAATTAGAAAACTAATTAGTCAATTTATCTGTGATAACATAATTAAAGTTTTATCCATTTTTTACATATGTTGACACAAGGTTCATTTCTCTAAGATTGAGTCTTTTTTTTAATTCTCTAGAACTCAAATTTAAAAAATGACTCATTGTTACCCATTTTCCCTTACTTCTTTCAGCAAAAAATATCGTCAGAGCCCTGCTTGATAAATAAATAATTTTTGAAAATATATCTGACTTAAAAATGAAATCAATACGCCATTGGTCGGTTTCCTTTAAAGATGTCGGTTTTAAATATGTTTTTAAACTGGCTTTGGAAGAAGTATAACCGACAGCGAATTGTATACACTTTGTCCAGTATTAGTCTAGTAAATGATTGTTTAAAACTGCCGATTTTAAAAAAAAACTGCGGGAGTTTTTTCTTGACAGTTTTATATGTTTTCGAGGGTGTTAAATCCGAATTTATGATTTGATGCCTTGTAGGAGGCTTTATAGCCAAAAAAGCAAACAATTAAAAACGTTTAGCACTTTCTTCTGTTTTTATAATATCTTAAAAACTATACGTTTTTTGAAGATCAGTGATCTATACAAAATTAGAGAAAATAAAATTTCCTACAAAATGCACTAATCGTTTTCGACTTTCTGACAATCAATATCGGTGCGAGAGCTCGCTAAAACTAACGATTTTTTGGTATTCTTACAAAAACACCCAGTCCCATCTCTTACAAGTCGACAAATATACAAGTTCATCAATCAACAAAAAACTTTATTGCATGTAGACGAACGTTAAAGAACTTGCTTTTCTTTAAGATTCCCGCCTCTTTGACCGCTTGCTTTTTCTCAGCGGTGTGCAGTGGCACGTTAGATAGTCCATGTCTCTCGAATGTCAAGTGTACTGTTTAGTTTTCAGTGCAGTAGTTTGTGATATTGTGTGGTGTGTGCAAAATGTCTCAATCAGTGTGTGATTTACGACAAGCTATTAGTAGATGGAATACAAACGAGTTTTGTGAACGAAAGGGAATTGAAATCATTTATTGACGCCTGTGGAAAGATGCAGGATGGTAGAATTGAAATGTTTAATCAGAACACCGAAATTAAAGTTCATGACAAATGTAGGAGAAATTACACGACAGAAAAGTATATTGCTGCGTTTTTGAAGAAGCCTCGAGAGAATCTTAGCTCAATACCACTGCGTTCAAGTGTCCTGTAGTTTGCAATTAAGAATCACTGTTTTTTAGTGGACAAGAAATTTGGACCATGCCGAGAAAGAAGTGAAAAAACCTCCCTCTAAACGCAATTTGGTGTGTCTTGTGAGGAAACTAGCCATTAGAGAAAATGTGCTTACACTTACGAGAATCCGAAATAATGAATTTGGACAAAGTATAGTTCAACGTGTAGAGCGAATTAATGACTTTGTAGCAGTGGATGCACAGTACCATTTACTGTGCATTAAAACTTTGCATCAGCCCCCAAGGACTTCACATGAAGTTGGGATACTGCCATTAAGTAAGGTGGAGGATTCATACAGGCAGTTTACTGTATTCTCGAAAATTGTCAATTTACAATGGAAGAAATGATGCAATAGATAGAAGGAGATTTCCATCCGCATCCAAACACAATTAGGAGACATCTTCTTCACAAGTACGGCAAGGATATTTTAATTGCAACAAGCAAACCTTACGTTGTATGTTTGAAAGGCACCGGATACAAAATAATTAATATGTCCTGGTATTAAAATACTCAGAAGCTGTCAGAAAAAGAAGAAAACGTGTTCTTGTTGAGGCAGCCGCTGCCGTAATTGTGGAAGACATAAGATCACAAGTATATAATTGACTGAATATCCTTCTCCAAAAATGTTTCTAGATAATACTGAAGATTTTATTCCTGAGACTTTTCGAACTTTCATGGATATGATAGTGCTCTGTAAAAAACGAGGGAATCTGTAGAAATGTAGAAAAAAATCAGTAGTCATTGCACATAGCATCATTAGTGCTGTGTGACCTTCGGCATTTTTTTCTAATCTTCAAGTCGGCTTAGCAGCATTTCATTATAAAAATTTTGGTTCCTGCAAATTAATAGATGGTTTATCTTCCATGGGCTTTTGTTCCTCATACAATAATGCAGCTTGATTTGAAGTGTCGTCAATTATGCGTCCCCCCTGGCTGTAAATCAACAAGCACTTTGTCAGATGGTATATGACAAGCTGATTTGAATATTCGAACGCTAGAACACACAATGGGAAGTAACCAATGTATTACCCCATAAGTGCTGTTGTTCCGAGTCAGAATGTTGTACGACTAAAAAACAAACTTGGAAGCTGTATCACGAGGTACTTAGGTCATTGATGGAAATAGCGGTTAAGCCGAGATCATTGTTTCTTTCAAATTGTTTTAATGACGTAAGTAACTCGTTTGCCAATACAGAGACAATAATTCCATCATAGCTACTTTTGCTATGGTTGTAAATATTCAATATATGTCCCCCTAAGCTGGAATCATATGGGAAACTTTTTTATTATTAATTTTAGGAAA
This sequence comes from Galeruca laticollis, assembly GCA_963921935.1. Lineage (NCBI taxonomy): Eukaryota > Metazoa > Arthropoda > Insecta > Coleoptera > Chrysomelidae > Galeruca > Galeruca laticollis. The sequence goes on along the minus strand of OY998179.1, from coordinate 148,971,197 downwards.
AAAAGTTATTCTTCATATAAAGTTCTGCATTATCCAAAAACCTAAAACAGAGTCATCAAATATCAAATTTTTTAGTTGTATACGTATACGATGTTTGTCAAAAAATATGAGTTTTACTCAAGAGTAAAGTACCTTTAAATTTAACAATATCGAAAAATGTTACAAAAAAAAGTTGATCAGAATTAAAAATTACGTTTAAATATGTAATTACATTCATTTACAGTAATAGAATTATTTTTATAACGTATGTCTACAATAATGCAAAATAAATGAATATGCATTTATTACGCGTTATAATTGCAAAACTATTAGAAAACATCGAAAAACTAAAAGGTTATCATGTGTTTCGTAATCACAAGAGATAAATGTTCATTCAAAATAGAAATTAGTAAAAAATAAAATAATCTGAAGTTTTAATTCAAAAGGATGTACTTGCATCTTTAAACGTAGTTTTTAATTAAGATCAACCTTTTTTAATAACATTTTTCGATATTGTCAAATTCTCAAATTTAAAGGTATGAGTAAAACTCTATTTTTTGACAAACCTCGTATACGACTAAAAATTTGATATTTGATGACTGTATTTTGGGTTTTAGATAATGCAGAACTTTTTATGAGGAATAACTTTTTTTCCTAAAATTAATAATAAAAAAGTTTTCCGTATGATTCCAACTTAGGGGGACATATTGTATATTGCGTATAGATTTCATGTACCTAGCTAGCTTTGTTTTCAGTTTAATGTACCCAATAAGTTTTAAATATACTTTCTTGATGTGCTAACTTGTTTAAAATAAACTTCTACTCACTAAAATATTTATAGGGAAATTTAATATTGGGGACGTCTTCTTTATAATGTATGTACACGTGATATAACGGGGTTTATTAACATATATATTTCTCGGCTTGGAGGAGATGGTGAAAATATGGTTTTCACTGAGCTCTAGCTCCGATATCGCTAATCAGAAAATCAAAGATTACCAGTGCATTTTATATGAAATTTTATTTACTTTAATTTTGTATAGGGCTTCAAATAACATATAGTTTTTGAGAAAAATAAAAGAAAAATTGAAGAAAGTGCTAAAATAATTTGGGTTTTTGCATTTTTGGCTATGAACCCAACCACCTGCAAGGCAGCAAGCCATGAATTCGGACTCAGCAGCACCAAAAACATATAAAACGTTGAGAAAAGAACTTCCGCAATTTTGTTTTGGTCAAACTACCATTTGACTGGGCTATCTATGGGTGACGGTCTTTAGTGTGAGTTGTTTGTCGAGCTATACCGGTTGTCTTCAGAATTTTAATAATTATTATGGTGATTGAGATAGTAGTTGTTTTGAATTATCTGTTATCGAGAAAATGAATATACTTTTGGATTTATTTTGAAAACTTAAAGCATATGATACAACAAAAGTATTGTTTGATGGTCTGACAGTCCCACCAAGACATTGTTAAAAACATTTTTCAATTAGAAAATATCTTCATTTAAAATTTAAATGATGTATCCAATAGAATTGGAATTGGCAATTTTTTTAGATGAAATTATTCTAAAGTTCCGTTAGCATTATATATCATTATTCACAAGAGTATGCACAGAAGCTGTGCAAGTGACCTAAGAACTACTTAAATTACCAAAAATACTTACTATTAAACCAACTCATCAACATACTTCTTCAATGCAAACAAAAGCTTAGTTATCTTTGCAAAGAATATTGTAGCTCTTTCAGTATTAAATGTTGATATAACAGAAGCAAAAAAGAAAGCTTTAAAAGAAATGCTTCCTCAGATGCCTGACGAAGAAAAGAAGTTTCACAATTGTCTAATGTATCCAAAGACAGCAATTTCCCCAGTTAATAACAACCAAGTGAAGAATGCTAACACTGCAACTAAAAGAGTATAAGAAGGGAAACATACAACAAGCCAAAGCAAGTAAAGAAGAAATAAATTAGGAACTTACAAGAAGAAATTGGCACTAAAGCAACAAGCAGAAAAAGAAAAGTAAAAGAAATGGTAGATCTACAAGTGAAGAATGCTAACACATCAACTAAACCCATAAAAGAAGTAAAGCGCACAACAAGCCCATGCCAAGTAAAAAATAAAGAAATTAGAAACATACAAGAAAAAGCCACTAAAGGAACAAACACAAAAAGAAATCCAAAAGAAACAGAAGATGTATGAAGAGATATGGCATGGAAGACTGGAATACCCAAATAAGTGAACTCCCCACCTGGCCCAAAAATAAAGCCAAAAAATAGATAAAATTTTTTCGCCAAGTTGTTAAAAAAATAGAATTAAATGCAGTAAATTTCAATTATTTCTCGTTTTATATGTAGTGTGTTTTTGTTCCAATCATTTTTTATTAGAATATATGTAATTACATTTTATTGTATTAATATATTCATGAAATTTTTTTGTTCTATCCCGAAATTTGTTCTATATCCCATGTTTTTAGAAAACGATCTGTTGGGTGTTTTTGTTGTATATCCTATATTTTTAGAAAACAAAGTGCTGAGTTTTCAGTATCCAATTTTTAAGAAACTTCTTGGCCATTTATCTCTTGTCAATATATTTTTATAGCTATAGAACCTAGAAGTAGCTAAATGTACGTACATAGTCAAAAACCCACAAAAAATATACATGTAAAAGTGACAAATCAACTTAACATTAAAACCGGGTTTTCTTAAAATTAGGATTGGGGTCTATTGAACAGTATAATTCTGAGTCGACGAGCTGTAACCGGAGGCTTGCCTTCGATATCGCCCGAGAGCGTCGGCATGTTTTTGAAGTGTGATTTCCTTTTTCCTTTATAAATTCTGAGAGTGACGCGTCTTATATATTCTGTATCTGCAAAGGTTGGAAGGGTGGGTAGACCCCACAGCACTTAGGCCACGATTGGCCCATTGTGCATGCGTCTTATATATTATTCCGTAATCTTTGTTCATACACATGATCATACTTACTTTATTTGCAAGTTTTTTATTCAATTCACTAGCTATAGCATCATTTAGCTTTAAATTAAACAATTCCGGGGGAATCCTAGTAACATTGTTCATTTCAGCTAAGATGAACATTGTTCATAAAATATATTATTATAAAATCAAATTTTTTTAGTGATCATAACAAATTAATAATTGGTTACTAAATTCTTCTTGTTACAGTTTGATTAAAAAACTACCCAGCGATCTGCATCCAGTCAATAGTCTTCTTCTTCTGGTTTCTTGATTTACAGCAACCGGCCAGCCAGTCAATATCTCAAAACAGTAGTTTATATAGTAGTTAATTACATCAAATGATAACGAAGACTTAAATTAGGTTAGGTTATTAATTTCTTATCAACGGTATAAATACACATATTTAGGATTAAAAAAACTTTAGTTATAGATATATGTATTAAAAATGGAGATTGATTTAGAAATATCTGATGAAGAATACGTAATCCAAAGGGCGAAAGAATCGTTCAAGATTAATCCCAGTATAGCTAAGGGATGGATGATAACAGCAAAAATAATGTACCCTAATAACTTTGGAGTACAATTTGAAGCTTATCAAATAGAAAAGAATGCTGGTAATATAAAAGAGGCTGCAAAATGTTTTAGTGATTTGACTACAAAATTCCAACAACAACCAGAACTATGGAAGGAAATTGAAAAACTTACTGCTGCCTTAAGAGCTGAATCTGACAATAATGATCCCGAAAAACAATTTTTATGTGAAATGTTTAGGCACATAGCTTCAGATGTACAGCACAAACTGTTATTATTTACAGCTGATCATTGTGAAGATACAATGGAGCATTGTCGTTTACTTCTACTTCTTTTGCAGAGGTTTCCGACAGCAATCTCAAGCAATGCACCAAGACTAGTAGATACTCTTATTAGTGCCGAAAAACATAGTGTTGATGGTCATTTTCCTGTTAACCCTTACAGGAAACTCTTAGTTTGTGATTTATTGCCACTTTTAGCGAACGAAAAGGTTAAAGTGGATTTGTCTTCAAAGTTATTGCAAAAACTGTTACATAAAGCGATTGAATTTTATTTTTGTTACTTAGGACTGAATACAAATGCTATTCAAGATACTGAAACAAAAATTGAAAACCCTTGGACTAATCTGTTTAGTGTTATTGAATTTATTGGTACTCAGCTCAACTGGGAACCATATCTTATAAACTTTTCAACAAATTGGACAAAAGAAGGTTATTGGCAGAAGATTGTAACCTTTTGTCAGTCAAAATCGAAAACTCACCCTCTAGAAGATAAGCAAATTTTGTTTAGTTTGACAATATTTTTTGTGTATTGCCTATTTGAATATAATAGTAGCTTAACACCAGAATCTAGTCCTGGACAAATTCCTACTTCGTATATTATGGTTGAAGCATTTTCCGATTCTAGTTTACCAAACCTGGTAACAGAAACAAAAAGTAAGAAACGTAAAAGTGATTCAGATATGTCTCACTATTCAAGTCCGTGTGTAACTGTGGAAAAACCTCAACTTAAAAACATACAAAATAATTTTATGGTCTGTATGAATTGTTGGGACTTACTCAGCTCTTCGGATAATTTGAAAAGAGAATTTATTAAATTAAATGCACATTTAAACGTCGATACGTTGTTGTCAGAATTTGTTATAGATTACGCTTTGTATAAAGGCTTATATGATGAAGCATTAATTTTTTTACATAAAATTACTGACAATAATGTTTTGCTACAAAAGTATATTCGTATTATCGGTATTTTATACAGTAGAAAAAACTACAGTGCTTGTTTAGAACCAATAACTTTAGCACTGCCTTTGTTACCTACAAATATAGGAAGTTTGAGTAATAATTTGATCATAGGTGGCAATCAGAAACATTTACATTATTTGCCCATTACGAGAATGAGTGTACTGCAATATTTAATCAAGATACTATTGAGGTGCATCAAAGAAAACTTACCCAAACATAATTACGCTGATCCGAGTATAGGACATATATTTACACTTGCACAATTAGATTGGCCTCAAGAAGAAGACTTGATACCACCTTTATTGGAACAAATTCAGCAACGCAGATCATTCCAATACCATTTATTTCAAAGATATATCATTAACGTCGATATATTAGAAGAATTGACGTATTTGTGGACAAGTCAAGGTGGTCAGATTCAGCTAGATATTCTGCCTCATTTAGGACAAAGGAGAATAGGTACAAGGGGAGCAGATAAAGGAGTGAAAGAAGAAATAAAACAAGCGATTCGTAGACAGATTACTAGAAGTAATGAGAAGTTGGATGAACTGTTAATTAGTTTTATATTGAATGAAAGAACACAAATTTTACAGAGTTTAATATAATATAATTTGTTTGTAAATAAAATCCAACTTTATACAGTTTGTTCCTTTTTTACTTAGTTCAATTTTTTTTAAATTGCTATTCAAATCTGGAAAGAGAAATACAAAAAGTAATAAGCATAAAAGTGGTTCAGATATATTTCACTATTCAAGTCCTTATGTAACTGTTGAAAACACTCAACTTAAAACATACACATTAATTTTATGGTCTATATGAATTGTTGAGACTTACTCAGCTCTTCAGATAATTTTAAAAGAGAATTTATTAAATTAAATGCACATTTAAACGTTGACACGTTGTTGTCAGAATTTGTGGTAGATTACACCTTGTATAAAGGATTATATGATGAAGCAATAATTTTTTTACATAAAATTACTGACAATATATTGTTACAAAAGTATATTCGTATTACCAGTATTGTATAAAGTAAAAAAAACTATAGCGCTTGTTTAGAACAATAACTGGAGCACTGCCTCTTATGTATGAATATAGGAAGTTGAGTAATAATTTGATCATAGGTGGGAATCAAAAACATTTACATTACTTTTCTATTTCAAGAATGAGTGTACTGCAATATTAAGTCCAGGTACTATTGAGATGTATCAAAGAAAACTTGCCAAAACATAATTACGCTGATCCAAGTATAGGACATATATTTAGACAGTCACCCGAGTTGCACGCAAAGAAATTAAGAATGGTAAATTGCCCGGAGTGGACCAAATAACTCTGGCTTACCCTGATCGAGAAGTGGTTGCAACCCCCATAAATCGACTCTCGTTCAGGAATCATTATTCGAAACTCCAGCAGGAGTTCTGGCAGAGGTGGTCAGTGGATTACCTCCATCAGCTTCAGAACCGTCCTAAGTGGCAATGTCCCTCTAAAAATCTTGTTTTAAATCAACTTATACTTGTTCGAGCTGATGGTTCCTCTCCGTTAAACTGGCCCTTGGGCAGGATATCGAAACTTCTTGTAGGTAAAGTCCGAGCTGCTAATGTCAGAACATCAGATGGTGAATACATTCGCCCGATAGTAAAACTGGCACCTCTTCCAATATTAGATTAATAAGGTTTCTTTTTTATTTTTTGCTGGATTAGACCCCCGCTCCCCCGTATGTACGAATTTCTCATTAAATTCGTACAATAGTCGGTCTGCTCCTGGTATAATACTTTGAGTGCAAACATTAGCCAGTTGTTGGATTAGCTTCACTTTACCGCTAAAAATTGACTTGTCTAGATACAATGTCATAGAAAGGATGTCTGTTCCTTCTCCTTTTGTAAAATGCAGTGTTTTTCCTCTATAAAATGGGGATAGTACTGCTTAATTCTTAATAGTTGATAAGTATAGTGTAATCTATTATTGGAACTGATTGTAAGTACTTTTATCATTATTAAAAGGATAAAAAATCCAGTTCTATCTTCGCCGACTTTCTTAAAGTCGAAAATAATTCACATTGCATGGTTGCCGCGCGTTTAATAATTCCAGAGAACTTTTGGTAGCTAATTTCAAGATATATTGTATTTTTGATATTGTATTGGCGATTTCGACCACCGTTGAGGGCGCTGCAAGACGTAAACAAATATGGAGGATTGTGCGTAATCTCTATGTTTATGGCGTTAGTTTTTATACGGATTTCATGGTTGATTCGTATGTTTTAGTTGTTTGCGAACTATAAAAAAGTGTTTTTTTTTGGATTTTTGTGTGTGTTTTGGACAATTGATTATAGTGTGTGAAAGAAAATAACAAACTGTGAGGTAATATAACGTTTTGCAATGGTTTAAAATAGGTATCAAATCAGATCCTTTTCAGTTAGCAACAGTCATGGAAAACCAGGAGGTATATTTGAGTTTGACTACTCTATTTGCATATTTGGATGCAACCCATGACAGTAGGTGCTTCGTGGAGGGCGAACAAGTCCTAAACAGTAGGCATTTGATTCTTTGTGGCATTTGCGATCGCAAATGCAATGAAGATGGTGTTTACTCGGCCATTAGACTCATGGCACTTTGTCTCCAAACCAGTGCGCTTCTAACTGGAAAACCTCATGAAGTCTCTGGATGGTTAGAGGCTGACTTTTCAACAGGAACCTGGAAAATACTTTCATTTTCATGTACCTGCAAAGCTGGAGCTTCAGGAAAATGCAAACACATTTCAGCCACATTATTGAAATGTACAAGGTAATTTTTTGTAGATATTTGCGAATTCTCCTTCGATAGGTGAGGTTCATAGAAAGTAGAAAATCAACTATAAAGTTATAAATATAGTATCTGCTTAATCTACACTGTGTAATATTGCGAAGGACCACTACCCAAAATTATCGTCCTGGATAGATAGACAAGGTTTACGAATTTAAATACTTAGACATGTAAAGTTCTTTATTTTCCACAATCTGTTATTATCAATCTGGCAACATAGCCAACTGCAGACTGCAATCTGATATACAAACAGAATTATTTATGTTAGATATTCACTAGAATTTTAACATTTAGACAGACGAAATATATGAAGGATAAAAAATAAGGAATGCATATAAAACGAATACAGAATGGTGAATACAATTAATCCTCATCCGAATTAGTAGCTTTGTTAATTTCCCCAGTTAATATGTATGTGAACTTAAATTAATTAACTTACAGCTTTTGGTATAATCACTACACTAAATTAATTACTTAACTGAATAATTGTTGAGTTTCACGTTTCACTGTTTCGGGCTTGGATGGGAGAAAATGAAAATATATGAGAGGGTGTACTTGTTGGATGCACTTTTACGAAACTACTCGTAACACTAAGGTTAGCCTCGTATCCAATGTATCCGCATCCAATCAAAACCATTCTAACAGTAAACACACTAAATATCCTAGCGCAACTAAATTTAATTGCTCATATTGCAATAACCTGAATCATTCTATATATGGTTGTTCTAGATTTCTTGCATTAACTCCTTCGGACAGATACCAATTCGTAAAAAGAACTAAACTTTGTGTGAACTGCCTGAGCGGGACGCATAACACCTCTGATTGTCGATCGGTTAAGACTTGCATTTCTTGCAGTAAACCTCATCATTCCTATTTACATTTTGATACGCAACCTACCAATTCAATATCCAGGTCTAATCCTCGCAATAGTTCTAATGGTAACTTTAATTCTGCATCCATTTCTCAAGGTGATGAAACTCCTAATTCGCATGTTAGAGGTTCTAATTACGCGGGAAATTCAAATATTAGGACATCCCACCAGACTAGTACTCGAGATCCACCTCGAACTCAATCCTCAAATGTTACATTGTCCAATGATAACTCTACCCCTCATATTGCTTTATCTACCTTATTTAACGAAAATAAAACGGTTTTACTTCCTACAGCTCTTATAGCTATACCTTGTCACAATGGTCAAATGATTACGGGGAGAGCCCTCCTGGACTCGGCCAGTCAAATGAGTCTAATAAGTCAAACATTCGCACAACAATTGCAGATAACTCCTAGTCAACGTCATATAAATATTACAGGTGTAGGTAACACTCAATGTACTAACAGTTGGGAAACAGTCAGTTTCCAATTCAATTCGTTAGTTTCACCATGGCTTTCCTTTGCAATTACTTGCTGTGTAATCGAAAAAATCACGGCCAATTTACCCCAATTCTCTATCTCTCCGAAATCCCTTAATTTACCTCAAGATGTAAAACTACAATTAGCTGATCCATTCTTTTTTGAAACAGGCCCAATTGACATTTTAATTGGCGCAGATCTTTACTTTAATCTACTCAAGTCCAAGGTAATACACACTGGTATTAATCAACCTTCCTTTGTTGAGACCCACTTAGGTTTTGTGGGAGCTGGTCCAATTCCACAAAATCAAAATCATAAAATTTCCAATCCAAGCGAAAATCGAGCCTTTTCTTTTTTCACAACTTTTGAAAACCATCTTTTTTCACAACTTTTGAAAACCAAACCGAATCGGGTTATGGTTTAAATGAACTCCTAGAGAAATTTTGGGAATCTGAAGAGATGCAGGAACCCAAAAAACTTTCTTCTACTGACCTAGAAGCGGAAGAAATATTTAAAAGAACTACTGTAATTCTACCCTCTGGTCGATACCAGGTTAACATGCCGTTTCTGGCAAACACTTCCAAAAAATTAGGTCAATCCTTTTGCATGGCTCGTCAGAGATTTGTATCGTTGGAGAAAAAATTTGGAAAAGACGAAAAATTGTTTAATGAATATAAGCAGGTTATTGCTGAGTATTTATCACTGGATCATGCTAAAGTCATCCCATTGACCTTTTTCAACTCCATCGTCGGAGAATATAATTACTTTACTCCTCATCGTGCGGTGGTTCGGGAACAAAGCGAGTCTACCAAGCTGCGCGTGGTTTTTGATTTTTCAGCACCCACTGATACGGGTTTCTCGCTGAACGATCTGACTTCTAAAGGTTATCAAGTTCAGGATAATCTCTTAGACATTTTATGTCGGTTTCGATGTTTTAAATTTGTGTTGTGTGCCGACATCAAGATGATGTACAGATTCATTTCGGTAAATCCTGAACAACATCATCTGCAAAATTTTTTATGGAGGGAGAATCCGACGCAGCCCTTTACTTGTATACAGCTTACTGGCCTCAGTTTTGGTCAAAACTGTGCACCCTTTTTGGCCACTCGCGTTCTAAAGGACATTGCCGACAAAAATCCTAACTTTCCGAGAGCTCAAAGAGCCGTCTTATCACAAACCTACATGGATGATATACTATCAGGTGCCAATTCCGAGTATGAATTGGAACAACTGCATCATGAGTTAAATGCTATGCTAGGCAAACATGGTTTTCAGTTGCATAAATGGAAATCTAATTCAATTGATTTTATTAAATCCATTTCTGAAACCCCTATTCCTGAGTCCAAGCTTAATCTAGATAAGCTTACAAGCAAAATTTTGGGTATTCAATGGAATCCCAAGTTTGATGCTTTAAACATTAAAATCAACATCATTAATCATAACGCCATCACTAAACGCTCCATTTTAAGCATAATCGCTAGTACTTATGATCCCATGGGATTAGTTAACCCTTTAATTGTTTTTGGTAAAAATATTATGCAATCACTATGGAAGCTGAAGATACCATGGGATGAGACCATTACGGACCCTGGAATTCTCCTTAATTGGAAGAAATTTAACATCTTGTTGCTAGAGACATCTAGTCTATCGATACCTAGATGTTTACTTGACTCTAAGAGAGTTACGTCAATTAGCCTACACGGATTTTGTGATGCTAGCCAAATAGCATATGGTGGCTGCATCTATTTAGTAGCCCAATATTCAGATGATTCCCTTTCGTCCCGCTTAGTTGCAGCCAAATCTCGAGTGAACCCGGTTAAAAGTAAATTAACCATCCCCAAATTGGAATTAAGTGCTATGGAATTACTAGCAAAGCTGTCCATTAATATTGTAAATATTCTCACACCTGTTGTTGATATTGTGTCAGTAAACTTATGGTCTGATTCGCTTGTCGCACTTTGTTGGATCAAGCGGGAAGCCAATGAATTCAGCCCCTTTGTTTGTAATCGAGTACAAAAAATTCAGGATAATTGTCAAGGCGTTATCTGGCGCCACGTTAGATCTAATTTGAATCCCGCAGATCTTCTCTCTCGGGGAAGCTTTACTTCAGAAGTTCGCTCCTTTTGGCTACATGGACCCGAATTTCTTACTAAAGAAAAGGATTTCGATTCATTGGACACGTTCGAAGTTATAGAAAACGTGCCCGAATGCAAAAAAGTTACATTTGTCCTGACCAATGAATCTGAGAACTTCTGGAAACCCATACTTAACAAATTCTCTAACTTTAATACCTTACAAAAAGTCGTAGCTTTTGTACTGCGGTTTGCAAAGAAAATTAAAAAGATTCCTACCTGCAACGAGAGTCAAATATCAGTTGAAGAGATGAAAGAATCTCAGAAATTCATACTAAGACAGACCCAATCGATTTACTTTTCAAAAGAAATTAACTCCCTAAAATTAAAAAAACCCATAATGAATAAAACACTCACCCATTTAAACATTTTTCTTGATAATGATGGTCTCATCCGCGTTGGAGGGCGTTTGAATTTCTCTAACCTAGAATTTAATCAAAAATTTCCCATACTACTGCCACAAAACAATCATGTGGTGGATTTGCTCATCGAAAGAGAGCACAGACGTCTTGGCCATGGTGGAGCCCAAAATGTTTTGGGTAACCTTCGGCTACGCTATTGGCCGCTTAATGGCATACGTCAGGTCAAAAGAATTATTAAGAAATGCGTTACTTGCTTTAGATTTAATGCCGAATTCACTAGGCAGATAATGTCACCCTTACCATTAGATCGAGTACAAGAAGCTCGACCATTTTCAAAATCAGGAGTAGATTTCGCTGGCCCCATTCAAATTCGTGCTTCACGTTTAAGGAAAGCCCCTGTCCAAAAGGCATACATTGCAATTTTCGTCTGTATGGTTACCAAGGCGGCGCATATAGAGCTAGTCAGTGATTTGTCTTCCGCAGCATTTATTGCTAGTTTTCAAAGGTTTATTAGCCGCAGAGGAAGTCCTCAAATCCTTTATAGTGACAATGGCTCAAATTTCATTGGCGCACGAAATCAACTCCGAGAATTATCAGAATTTTTCAAGTCTAGCAAAAATAAGAACAAACTAAATTCATTCCTAGCTGCTGCGGAAATCGTTTGGAAGCTAATTCCACCTAGATCGCCACACTGGGGCGGCTTGTGGGAGGCGGCAGTTAAAAGCGCAAAATCCCATTTAACGAAAATCCTTGGTACCTCTTGCCTCACCTTTGAAGAACTTTATACAGTTCTTACCCAAATCGAGGCTATTCTAAATAGCAGGCCTCTTTATCCGTTGTCAAATGACCCAAATGATCTGCTTCCACTAACACCCGGCCACTTTTTGGTAGGAGCTCCCCTTACGGCTTACCCAAACCATGATTTGACTAATACTTCTATTAATCGTTTATCGTTCTGGAAGCAATGTACCAAACTTCAGCAAGAGTTCTGGAAAGAGTGGTCTGTCGACTACCTTCATCGTCTACAACAGCGACCTAAATGGTGTCAAGTATCCAAAGATTTGGAAATTAATCAAATGGTTTTAGTCCGTAGTGAGGACAGACCTCCCTTACATTGGCCCATAGGCCGAATTTTAGAAGTCATTGCCGGAACTGATAGTAAAGTTCGTGCTGCGCGAATTAAGACTTCAGAAGGGGAGTATGTACGTCCGATTGTTAAGCTGGCCCCTTTACCCATTGAACAAGAATAATATGCAAATTTCTGTAAATACCTCGATCGAGAGTTGTTACATTTTCTTTTATGGCCAAATTTAAGTCAAGTTGGCTCAAGCTATACGTAGGTGCTGTATATACATTCAGTTTTCGTTTTGGTTCAGTTCTATCGTTTTTTTAGTTTCTTTGATTGATAACCCATAGTTAGGGTGGACACAAAATTGGCAATGTCACTTAGGGAACTTTAATTTCCATATTTACCGGTCCACTACGATTCAAAAAAAAATGTGTCTGTAATCCCTGTTGAGTTGTCGATCCCATTTTGTGCGCCCGCCAGTATGTTAGAATTCCATGAATCCTAACCAGGAGCAATTTTTCATAAAATGGGACGACCCTCTTAATACATCTACTAAACGGTAAAAACGAGTAGTGTTGTTTTTTGTACTATTTTCAAATAAGGTTAAATTATCCAGCACTAGTTGTCGTTTATTTAAAAATTCGAAAAAAATTTCAGCTGTAGGATTAGTATTAGCATCTCTTTCGGCTTCAAATTGCCTTCTGGATTGAACATCTAATTTTTGTTCCAACAAATAAATTACCAACGATTCAAAATTGACTTTATCGGAAAGACCGATGTTTAAAATTTGATCAAAGGTCTTACGTGAAGTGATATAGAACTCTTTTAAATCCACAGAACCACCTTTTGATACTGGTTTTTGTTCAATTAATGTTTGAAATAAAGTAAATAATAACTTAGTCTTGTTATCGTAAGCATTTTTCAACACATCCAAAGCTACTTTCAGATTATCATTGGAGACACTTAATGAATCGATCAGTTGTAAAGGATGCCCTCTTAGCAGGCTTTTTAAATAGTATAATTTTTCACCTTCAGATTTAAGTTTTGAATTGTTAAGTACTAGCGACGTAAAGAGATCATAAAATGATGCCCATTCCTGCTGCTCGCCACTGAAGGGCTTAATTTGAATTTGAGGTAATGCAACATTACTATTAGTATTTACCGGTTGTACGGCATTTGAGTTTAATTGAAATTTTAGTTTCGTTACAATTGACTCTAATTTAGCTATCAAAATTTCAAAGCGATCAGCAATTGAATGTTCAATACTTGTTTCACTACTATTTGCCGATAAATCGGGCTCATCTAAAGCGTCAATTTCTAATTGAAGTTGCTTATATTGAATATAATAATCCGTTAAATTGTTCAATTTTACTTGCAAAATGAACACCTCTTCCTCGCCTGTAAGAACATTAACATAATTTTCAATTCTAGTAAGTTGAGATTTTAATCCCTTTCGTTTATTTTTTAAGAAGGTTAAATTATTCATTATTATGAGTTCAAAAAGTGTTCCCAATTGGAGGATGTAGAATTGTTTTAAATGGCTAAACCCAGTTTAACGATATAAAGAAATCAAAATTGGTAAAGTAACCCTAACACATTACCCAAACATATAAATTTAAAGATATTTAAATGAGCGCAATCAGTAACAGAACAATGTATCATCAATAAGATAGTAATAACATAAATAATGAAATAATGAGAAATAACGTGCATAAAATATTTACAAAGTTAATCTGTAAATATAAACCTGACGATAAGTAAGCGAATGAAAATTACAATCAAATGTATACTTATATAAAAATTAACATAAGCTACAAATAGTTTCGCAAAATTATCTGATTTTTAAAAAAAAACAAATGATATACAAAAGAGAGTATTTCATCCACCGCGCACTCCGGCACCGAATCCTCTTAACCTACTTGAGAAACGAGAAATTAAAATAGATTCAACATGCCCGCGCGCACTCGCTCGCGCACATCAATAATACCGTGGCACTTGGCTTGGCGCGAATTCTACAAGTAGCCGGTAGCTGGAAATTGTGATGTTGTCGGCTCGAAGTTCCTTCTTCGTGATGGGGATATCTTTCTTCTTCGAGTATGTGGTTGAATAGAATTTTCGCAGCGAAGAAATTAAATGTCAATCGAATTGTTTGTACAGCGGAACATCCAGGATCCCGAATCAAGTGGAGGTGTGTTTAAAAGTAAAAGTAGATTTATGTGGTGAAGTAATGATAAGTTGAAAATGTATTACAACGAAACGTAACTGAATATAGGACAGAAAAATATCAAAAATCTCCGGCTCGAAGACCAATCAATGTAGATATTTGCGAATTCTCCTTCGATAGGTGAGGTTCATAGAAAGTAGAAAATCAACTATGAAGTTATAGATATAGTATCTGCTTAATCTACACTGTGTAATATTGCGAAGGACCACTACCCAAAATTATCGTCCTGGATAGATAGACAAGGTTTACGAATTTAAATACTTAGACATGTAAAGTTCTTTATTTTCCACAATCTGTTATTATCAATCTGGCAACATAGCCAACTGCAGACTGCAATCTGATATACAAACAGAATTATTTATGTTAGATATTCACTAGAATTTTAACATTTAGACAGACGAAATATATGAAGGATAAAAAATAAGGAATGCATATAAAACGAATACAGAATGGTGAATACAATTAATCCTCATCCGAATTAGTAGCTCTGTTAATTTCCCCAGTTAATATGTATGTGAACTTAAATTAATTAACTTACAGCTTTTGGTATAATCACTACACTAAATTAATTACTTAACTGAATAATTGTTGAGTTTCACGTTTCACTGTTTCGGGCTTGGATGGGAGAAAATGAAAATATATGAGAGGGTGTACTTGTTGGATGCACTTTTACGACTCTACTCGTTACCAGGTTAGCCACGCGGGAATCATCTACTTCGAGTCAATTCGGCGACTACTCGTTTTTACCGTTTAGTAGATGTATTAAGAGGGTCGTCCCATTTTATGAAAAATTGCTCCTGGTTAGGATTCACGGAATTCTAACATTTTTTTCTTCACTTGAAAGGGACACTTATTAATTCAGATTGTGTTATTGATTGCAGGGGAGATGTTCTATCACTTGAAACATTGTCAAGCACTGATGTGGAGTGCTATTGGAGGACTCACAAGAAGGCAGTTGAAGAGGATTACGAGGCCCAACCAATTAGCCTAACTTGTTGTGTGAAGAAGATGGCTACGAGGAAACTTTGTAGGCCACTTTCACAGGAAGAGAAAGAAAGATGTTTGTCTTTATTGATATCCAGTCATCCCTATTCTGCACTGAGTAAGCATATGTGAGTATTTTACCAGAACAATAAGACTTATAAAAAAACATTGTTTATAAAACTTTCTTTACAGACAGGGGCGTCGAACAGTGACAACTGAAGTTGAATTAGGTGTGGAAGTTCTACCTCCAAATTGGCTTAATCCTCTGGTGTCACACATGAAAGAATCAAGATTTTTGTTGAGTTTGAATTTGAATGTCTCAAACTACACATTGCGAGAGTGTTGCAAAGGCTTTTATTCAACTCTCTGTGATGTAGACATGTCAGAAATAATTGTCAGTTGCTGTAGTGGAGTGAAGGTTGGAAAATTCATCGGAAGTATAGGTTAACGGGTATAAATATTTCATAAAAATATCAAAAGTAGAGATGATAAAAGGTGTTTTTCAGGTTCCCGCTGCTATTCGATATTCACTTATAGACAAATGGATTGGAATAAAAAGAGTTTGAACTACTTCTTTCCAAAAGGGTTCGCGAATAAATTTGTACAGCATGGTATCAAACATGAGAAAGAAGCTCTTAACAAATACAAGGAAAATTTGGGAGCGAATGTAATTGAACCTGGGATCATTATTTGCCAGCTATATCCATGGTTAGGGTACTCACCTGATGGTATTGTTATGGAAGAAGGAAAACCATCTAGGCTGCTTGAAATTAAATGTCCTTTTGTTGGTAATATGATCAATCATAATAATAATAATGAACTTGAATAAATGTCTTTCATTTGTAGGCAAAACTAAAGATGCAATACACTTTGTAAACGAATGCAGCTACCTGGAAATTTCAACCAATGGAGTTAAGCTGAAGAAGCAGCACGCCTATTATGGACAATATAATACATTCCATTTAGTTAGTGTGTCTATTTGAGATAATTCTTAAGAAAAAGTCAAAGTTTATAAATTTTGCAATGAGGTAATGAGTGAAGTAATCAGTAATTGCACTTAAACGTAATTTGTAATTCCTATTCCTAAAATTACATTGAATATATTGAGAACAATTTGTAAAAATAACATAATTTTTTTGGGCATGGCCCTGTTGAACTTGACCCAATGTGATTTCATATTATATTCAACATATTCAAGGTCTTTCCTAAATATAATTGTACCATTTGATGAAGATTTTGCCAGGCAGTTAATAGAAACAATTTCTAAGAATTATTTTAACCACATGATTCATGTTATATGTGAAAATAAACAGATGCTAGAGTATTTTCGAGTTTATTTTGGAAAAAGTATCCCAAACATGAAAACATTGATTACTATTATGAAAATGTGGTCTTAAGACTCCATTTTATATCAATGTCATTAATATATTAATCTTGCAATGCAGATGATACAAGTGAAGATTTGTGAAAAAAAAGACAAAACTGAAGTATTTGGATTTATTTAGTTAAAATTTATCACTCGCCACCACATACATATGAGAAAAATAATAATTTGCTTATAATTATAAGGAACTAGATTAAATATCAAAAAGCTAATAACAATAATATGTATTTGTAATATTACATTTACATAACAAATTATTTTGCAAGCTGTATACATATACAGTATGACAGGTCTTTACATTTGATATTAGGTGGGTGTCCGCAAATTGCAAAAGATTATTAGTAATATTTTGACAACTTCAACTTAAATTTCGCAAAGTTTAGTTGTGAAACACGTCAACATTTATCTTATTTAACCTCAACACACCTCAAATGTTTATTTGTTGATTTGAAATATTTTAGCAATGAACTTTAATCAGTAACAAATCAGCAATACCAAAAACAGAATAATGCATTTTCTACTAGAATACACAAAAATAAGCAAAATAATTTAAAATGTAGGCGACTCTGACAATGACATTTCTCTTTCCAAAAGTCAGTCTAGTAAAAGCTTTCGAGAAATAAATAATACATTCCATTTAGTTAGTGTGTCTATTTGAGATAATTCTTAAGAAAAAGTCAAAGTTTATAAATTTTGCAATGAGGTAATGAGTGAAGTAATCAGTAATTGCACTTAAACGTAATTTGTAATTCCTATTCCTAAAATTACATTGAATATATTGAGAACAATTTGTAAAAATAACATAATTTTTTTAAGTAGTATGTTCTAATTGCATATTAAAACTTAATTTTCTATTTCGAATAAGTTTTAATAATTAATGTTTTCGATATTGTAAAAAATAAAGGTACTTTAAACTTGTATCAAATTCATATTTTTTGACAAACCTCGTATACGATTTAAAAAATTAACATCTGATGTTCGCGTTTTACTTTATGGGCCATGCAGAACTTTTTATATAGAATAACTTTTTTTCATAACATTACTAATAAAAAAGTTTTCCATATGTTGCCAACTTTTTCAGACATACTATATATACATATATAAAATTACATAGAAATTCCAATTATCCACTCTCCAATACAAACACTAAACACCACAAAGCCAAAGGCTGTCCGTGGTCATTAGGTGTGGTAGTATTTATGCCGATATTTTGAATTTTTTCACTCAAATAGGTTATCTTGAAATTACAATCACAAAACACAATATTACAACAATAAAAAACAATCCAATATTACCATAATAAAATGCAACACAATATTACAACAAATAAAAACAATAGACAAAATAACAATATATTTAGAAAACAACCTCAAGCATTTTGTGTTTCATTTATTCTATACAATACATTCCAATATATGTTTCTCAGTTTATTTTTTATATGTGTGTAATTAATAACGTTTTTAGAGCTAACATATGTTATATGGTGTAGTTGATAAGATATACTACGATGATCAGTGATATTGGTGTCTAATAATACACAAACGTCACAAATGTTTTCGAGATTTTTATCTTTAAATTTTACGAATGCGTGATCTATACAAGCTACAAAAGTATATTCGAAAATGTCATGAAACAAATTAATACTATAATATGAACTCAACTCAAAACTAAAATAATAATTGATCAATTGAAAGGAGATGAAAAAATGCATGGTATTTGTGCATCAATGAATATTAATTCTTAATGAATTTGTCATCATCTAATATAAGGGTTTGCAGGTGCACCATGGCACTTATGACTGTAATTATGTCATCCACATCTTTGAGCAAAGTCCATGGCAAAGGAACTCTCAATATTTCAAAAATCTTCATTCGCTGGTTTGCTCTTTCAATATGTACTCGAGCCTTAGATATAGCAACGTTCATATCAGCTTCGTGTTTTGTAAATTGTTTTTTATGTCGTAAGAAAAAAGGCCTAATTAAACTGACCGAATATTTGTGACAAATATTCTCAATCAGAAAACCCTTATCAACCATGACAGAATCTTTGAAAGGTTCTAGTTTTTCAATTAAATTGCTCTGCTCGAATATAGATTTATCTGAACACCTTCCGCCATAACAAGCTGAAACGAAAGTTATAAGCCCAGATGGACTAACACCTGTCATGAACTTGATTGTTTGTCCCCCTTTATAATGAGAATAAGTTCTTATTCGGCATGATAAACATTTTGATCTTTGCACTGGTATCTCAGTGCAATCAAGTACCACTCTTACATTACTGAATTTTTAAAAGCAAAGGGGCAAGTTCATTGAGATTTCATCTGAACTTGGCCATCGTATACAATCTTTCAAAATATTAGCTAGATAAGCTATGTACTCACTGAATACAATTTTGACTGTACTTTGAGCAACTTTAAACAGAAAAGATAATACATTGAATCTGACAGCCATTTTTAGTTTCATAAATACAAGAACTATTCTATCTGTCACAGTTAATTTATGAATTTTCTTGTCAGGATATAAATCAGAAATTATTTTGGTAAAATTTTTCAGCATTTCAAAATTTGGAATTCCAGTTAATGAATTAAATTGGGCATTAGATTGAATTTTGCTTGTGAAACTAATAATCAAATCACCACTTGTCACTTGAACCTCCTTATGTTCGAATGATTCCACCAAAGTTTGCACAACACACTGTTCTTTTTTTGTCAAGTCAGCAAATTCCAGAGGCTTGTGTTCGATTTCTTCAACATCATGAGAAAGTGAGGCCTCAGAGATAGTTTGTGGTTTGGTATTTAAATCTCTTAGGATACTTCGCATTTCAAACCTTTGTTTTCGTTGAAAATCATTAGCCTCTTGCAACTTTCTTGTGTGCTGTATTCTGGGTAAATTGCGGGATGGAACTGCTGTAGCTTTCAGTCTTGGACGGTTCATGCTAATTAGAGCTGCACCTATGGACAAGAAAACATTTATTTAAATATCACCTTTTGCTGAAAATTTGATTTCAACTGACCTTTGGCAATATAATCACTTTCTTGGAAATGAAGAGAACAAACACGCATTGAATCAGTAACTGGCTTCCCCATTAATAAAACCTTTGTCCATGCTTTCCTTCGATCCATTTTCTCAAGTACGCCAAAAGCATTAGTGACATGGACTGTGGATGCATCTTTCTTAGGAAAGGCATGAAAGTGCAAAGTCCTATTTTTATTTTTTCTTGAGGAACACTTGTAGACACAGCAGTTAGCATTGTGTAATGTCTTTTTTCTTCTACTTTGTTCATTCATTTTCCCTTTTTAGTTGTTTCAGCCTAAAATTCAACATGTCAATAATAATTTTCAAACATCTTACCCGAGATCTTACCTTACGAACCCAAGATGCTCAAGACCTCAACAACAGCAATCCTATTTTTGTTCTAACAATAAAACAATTCTAACCTAAAAATGAAGAAGACCAATAATTGAGAAAATGCCTTTGAATACCTTTAAAACTTGAGCTATTCAATAATTTTTCATCTACAAACGTGTTTCTACACTTTGATAACAAAACGCAATTTAAAAAATACAAATAAAAGAATTAAATATCTACATCCACATAAGAAACCAACAGAAAATAAATTGCGATTACTTACAAAGTAGGTTTACGATTTATCCGCCAGGGGGCGTCTAGACTTTTGAAATAGCGAATTGTTTACCACTGATCTATGAACGTTTTAGCGCTTTATTACGTTACTATTTTATGTAAATTGTTGAACTTATATTCACATAAAACTATTACGTGATTTATTAAAGCTAAGTGCGGGTTTAGCTTTAACTGTAAATTTGTATAGGATAGTGTATAATTTTCAGATTTTTCCACCGGACATTGACTATATTCGTAATGGCGGTGATCTTAATAGTGGAACGTTGGTTCGTACATTAATGTTGCATATCTAGCTGCGTGTTTACTCATTTAGCAGCGTGTCTATTCATATCTAGCTGCATGTTTACTCATAATTAGCAGCATGTTTATTCACATTTAGCAGAGTGTTTTTTTATCCAACCTCTGGATTTTTCACTCTTGTAGTTCTCTCTGTAAATAATCTCATTTTTTACTTACTAAAGTAAACAATCTATTTGTTTGTGATTTATTTTTGGTCTTTAGTCGTAGTGTAGGATATGGATCAATACATTAGGGAATTTCAGGAAATAATTGTTGATACAAAATTAATACCGTCAGTCGATCTACTAAATGCCTCTCTTGAACAAAATATAACAAACAATTCATTTTCAATCTTCCATATGAACATAAGAAGGATCTATAAGAATTTTAACCAGCTAGAAGTATACCTTATACAAATTACACAATCCTTTAGTTGTCTGATTCTAAGGGAAACATGGGAAATAAAAAACTTATTTGTTTTGGATGGTTATGATGTCATACAGTCAGAAGATAGGAAAAATCAAAATGATGGCATTCTAATACATGTTAGGAATGATCTGACATTTTCTCACAAATCAATTAAAATAGGGTCAACAACCGCTGCAGTATTAGAGATAGAAATTGAAAAAAAAAACAATAAATATTCTTGCAATATAAAGATCTCCTTCAATCAGTAAAATTGAGTTTTTAGAAAACTTTCAGAGTCTATTAGACTCTAAATACTTTGCTAGACATGATCAGGCGTTTATTTTAGGAGATGTTAATCTCGATATATTAGAGAATAGTGTCGACACAGATCGCTACCTCAACCTAATGTCTGAAAACAGTTTCATTTCGTTAATTAATAAGCCAACACGAGTGACTAGCACTCCATCAACCTGTATAGACCATATTTTTGTTAAGAATAAATCTGGGTTGGTAGACGATGATTCCTTTTATTCAGCAGTCTTACAAACAAATATAACTGATCATTTCCCTATAATTGCAATTTCAAAGGACATTGGACATAAGAATAAAATTAGCACTACGACTTGCTATGAAAAGTGTAATAACACAAAATTTATTGAAATATTCAATAAATTATCGTGGGATCACTTAGATACTTCGGTTGGCCCAGATAAAATGTTTAATGCATTCTATACAAAATTTAAAAATGCGATTAGTGAATCCACTGTTAAAGTGTCTTTCAAAAGTGTTAAAAAAACCTTGGATAACATTGGGACTAGTACAGTCAATAAAAAAACGACATCGATTATATAAAGAATATATGAAAGAACCATTAAATACAAATAAAAAAATAAACTGTTTTAAAGGTTAAAACTATCTTTTCCGCATCTGTGGCCCTGAACAATATTCCATCATAAAATTGTTACTTGTATACACTTCAGGGGATGTATTGTGCTAACCGAAATTTCTCCAAAAATAACCAAAAATGTAGTATATCTGGATTTATAGGACCCGTTGTACTAGCTCTAGTCAACTGAAAATCAATAGGGTACATCTGTGAGACACCTTCAACAATATTCAATCATAAAATTGATTAATCGTAGACTCTCTGGAGGCTGTATCGTGCTAACAAACTGAAAATTCTCCTGAAATGACAAAAATTTGGTACTTCAAGTACCATAGCACCCGTTGTACTGGATTTAGTGAGCTGAATATGAATAGGGTTCATCTTTCAGACGCTCTGAATAATGAATAATATCCAATCATAAAATTGGTCACTTGTGTATACTCCGGAGGTTGTATCGTGCTAACAAACTGAAACTTCTCCAAAAATGACAAAAATATCGTACTTAAAGTACTGTAGCACCTGTTGTATTGGCTCTGGTGAGCTGAAAATCAATAGGGTTCATCTGTGACATGTCCTTAACAATATTCAATCATTAAATTGGTGACTTATTGCATTCCGGAGGCTGTATCGTGCTAACAAGACATGTAAGAAAAAGTGGTCGACGACGACATACACACCGGATTTTTTTTGTAAAAACCGTTTTTTCGTGTTGTTGTTGATGGAAAACGTAAAAATAACTCCAAAAATTTTTTCAAAATTCCAACTTTTTTTGGGGTAAACCAATACTTTTCTCGCATATTAGATAGGTTGGGCGGAAAAGTAATAGAGTATACTACGTACAGAAATTGCTTAAATAAATGATTGAAAACAACAAAATCCAACTATTTTATACTTGAAATAATAAAATCAGGTAACTCATCAAAGAAAATGTGGAATGTGATTAATAAATTTTGTAACAACTTTAAGGAACAAAATCATTCAATAAAGAAATTAATCCTGGAAAACAATACTGAAATTACTGATAAATATGAATTATCAAACAAAATAAATACTTATTTTGCCAATATTGGAAGACACCTGAGTAAAAATTATATGCAAATTGGGGAGCGTCAACAAATGTACACTGTCGATCAATCTTTATTTTTAACACCAATAACACCTGCAGAAGTATATGTATATGCATTGTGTTTATCTTTGAAAGACAATAAAGCTCCAGGTCCTGACAATATAAAAAATGAGTATGTTAAGTCAACAGTATCTCTACACCATTGAGTAAAATATTTAATATGTGTTTTCATATGGGTACAATACCTCAACACTTCAAAAATGCGGTGATTAAACCGGTATATAAAGGTGGAAAACAAGACTGAAATGGCGAATTATAGACCTATATCGCCAACCTCAGTTTTAGCAAAACTTCTTGAGAAGTTAATTAAAGGACGGTTGGTCTCATATTTAGATAAATTTAATGTAATATCTGAGTCACAATTTGGATTTCGCGAAAACAGGAGCACTCAAGATGCTATTGCGAAATTGGTATCACATATCTATAACGTAGTTGATAGTAACAAAAACTGTTTGAGTGTATTTATTGATCTAGCAAAGGACTTTGACACACTAAGTCATGATATTTTGCTGCAAAAACTTGAACACTTGGGAATTAGAGGCGTGGTTCTAGATTTGTTCAAAAATTTTCTTCACAACAGAAAACAACGTGTTATGCTGGATGGTGTCATAAGCTCAGAAGAGACGGCCACGTGTGGAGTATCACAGGGTACCGTTCTTGGTCCAATTTTGTTTTTAATTTATATTAACCCGTTACTACAAATGACTACCACGGGGGAATGCATTTCGTTTGCCGATGACACTGTCTTGTTGTATACGGCCGATTTTTGGAGTCAAGTCAAAGAAATAGCAGAAAGGGACCTAAAAAATATTACAAGTTGGTTTAGGACAAATTTACTTACTGTTAACGTAACTAAAACTAAAGTCATATCTTTTACCTCGTACAAGCAGGCAGTACCAAACCGTTCTATAGAAATTAAAATTAAAAGTGTACAGTTGGTATCATCAGTAAAGTACTTGGGTATATTTTTGGATTCTCATTTAAAATGGGATGTTCATGTGGATAATTTGAAAAATAAAATTAGAACCTTATTCCATAAATTTTATTTGTGTCGCCAAATACTATCATTGAACAAACTAAAATCAGTGTACTACCCATTGGTTGAATCTCTATTAATTTATGGTATAATAGGTTGGGGACGTATTAGGAAAATTAAAATGCAATCTGTAGAGGTAGCTCAAAAAACAATCCTAAAAATTATGTACTTTAAAAAAAGAACTTACTCTACTGAACGTTTATACAGTGACCTTCAAATAATGGATATTAGACAGCTGTATGCAAAAACAATTACAATTTATTTGTTTAAAAACAAGCATTATTTTCTGAACATATTACATCCTTACCAAACAAGGGCAATTTATTCGGATAATTTGACGATTCCTAGACCTCAGAAAGAAATTGGAAAAGAAGCTTCGCTTACCTTGCACCTCACATATATAATAAAATTCCTGAAAATATTCGATGCATAAGAAATAGAATCATATTAAAAAATGAAATAAATAGATGGATACTCGCATGTGGTAGAAGCTTCTTTCATAAAATAATTGATCCTGATCTTGTGATTTAATCTTGTTCCTGAAGTATGTGTTCCATGTCATATGCTAAAGTTTAGTGCTAGTTGTGTTATGTTTATAAATGTCTCTTTTTTTGTTAATGTAATTGTGCTTGCCTCCTAATTACGTAATTGTTCCACTTGTATACGTGTGTAAGAATGAAAATGTAACCATAGACAGGTTTCAGTCTGAACCTATTTGGTAATCATTTTTATTTTGCATATTACTTCATAGATATTTTGTATACATATTTCGCAAAATAAAGTTATTATTGTAATACTTGACTTTTACTCATTTTCATGTATATTTATGTATAGGTTATCCCTGTGCCTCTGGTACGGATAACAAGCTTCTGAAGTGCAATGCTTCCGAAACCTGCGACATGATATTCTATTTTCTCTTCTGCTCAAACAGATGAAAGCAAACCTAACGCTTATAGCAGAAATATTTTATGAATTATTGAAAGAAATATGGGAAAAAGAATTAATTCCAGATGATTGAAATAAAGGGTTACTGATCTAAATACCAAAGAAAGATGTCATTATTCACAAACTGGAGAGGTAACATCTCACTTGATATCCACTTTTTCTAAACCCATCTAGACTTTTCCCTCATTCTTGAAGCGAACAAACTATATACAAATAGAAGCATTTGTAAACCAACTTAACTTACTATTTCGTCATTATCACTAAGGGGATTACTCAATCCTAAACCATAGTTCCTTACACTTTAAAATACCAATAAACATCTCTTTGTACTCTACGTTACACTGATATTTAATTAACTAACTGAAAATACTTTATGGGAGTATTATCGACTGATTGGTATTATCGAGAAGCTGAATTCACGAGGTCTAATACCGGATTTCACCAACTATTTCCTAAAGTTAGTTAATACCTAAACCTGATTTAGGAATTCCTAAATGAAATATTCGTTTCATCATGCGCTAATACAAATAAAACGATGGATATTTAAACTCTCAACAACGATTAGAAACGAACTTTTAAGGTAAATTATTATCTAAAAACTTTAGTGCTTTAGGCGAGAGTTGTCGGCTATCCTATTGTTAGGTATTTCCTACAACTCTTGTATCACTTATTACATGGTGAAACACATATTTCATTTACTCCTAAATCCGATTTAGGTATTACCTAACTTTAGGAATTAGTTGGTGAAATCGGGTATAAGAGTCATTGTTCATAATTCTTGGGAAACTTGGTAATTGTACAAACTAATGAAAAACGAGAAAACAAATTTATTGTTAATATATCGACAATAGTCCAACTAATACATTGTAATAAATCAATTCTTATCACCAAAATCTGCATTAAAAGCTATGAACATCCATCTTCTTTCTATATTAGCACCTATACCAACCAATTCTTGTTTAAACACTGTAGGAAACCTGCTCAGTAGAGATTCAATTTCAGCTGGTCTAAGATTCGACTCAATTTTACTAACATATGACCAAATATAATCCAAACCGGCTCCAAATGGATGTACATTCAAAAAAGTTGAGATTATTCCTACTAATTTAGCATCACTTTCTGTGAAATTGTGAACACTATCACTGGGGCTTTCACCTACACTAATTGAATCACATTGTTCGTTATCACTACCATCAATTATAACTATTTCTTTGTCAGTAAGTTGTTTCCCTCTTTCGATTCGAAGTTTCAACTGGAGATCTTTAACTTTTGCTTCTTCTTCGTTTTGTCTCTTTTTGGTGTCTATCAGCTGTTGTTGCATACCATGTAAAGTTTGTTGAAGCATTTTAAATTGTTTATCTTTCTCTTCAATGTCCTTCTTGTAATCCGTTTTTAGCACCTCCACCTGAAACAATTGGAGCTTTCAATAGAAAATGGTACATTTATTGAAAATTGTAAACAGAACCACCATTCAGTCAAACGTGACTGGTTAGGGTTGGTGTATCAAGTTTCATTCATTAAACTGAAATTACTGTTTAGCTATATCCCTACCTGTTCACTGATTGTTGGTTATAATAATCATTTAAAATTTTGATAGATTTATTAGACAAAGCAATTTAAAATATTAAATAGAATAAAGAACTAAAACATAAAGGAAATGAGAAAGCAAACGTTAGTAGAGAAAATAAAGGAGAAAGAACTAAAGTGGCATGAAAATAAAAAGACTTGCCTTATAAAGTAGGAAAAGGGGAGGAAGAAAACAACTTAGCAGACATAGAAGAAATCTAAAGATATTATGAATATCAAACACACAGATGAAAACTATTATGATTAATTGCTTTAAATAAGTCAACCTTACAGGTGTAATAGTTACAAAAGCATAAATGTATAGTGGAAGTTCAATATTGATATGTTACTTTATATTTACCTCATTTTTGTAGGCTTCTATTTGACATCTCAAACTATCGTTTTCGTCTTTGTACGATTTTTCTTCAACTGTTAAATCAATCTTTTGTTTCTTTTTCGATGGTTCTTCGTCATCAGACACATCCATTTCGTCATCGTCTTTTTCTTTGGGGGTATCTTCTAACTGGATATTCTTTATATCCTGTAAATATTGGAATTGGAATTACAGGACCCATTGATACATTGTTTTGTAACAACTACTCTTACTTTTAAAAACACACTGATAACAAACGTGTATAAAATCCAGTATATTATTGGGTCTCATCAAAACTGTTCAAGTTTTATAATACACTAACTTGTAAATATCTAGCATTTAAAAGTAGTCATACATTACTGAAACTGGTTTAGGACTTTATTAGATAGTTACACAGATAGAAATGCAAAGTTTGTTAACAAATAATACAAATAAATTTTTCACTTTATCAAGTTTTTATACAGTGAGAAGAATGTTCTTAGGTCACATGAAATTTTAACATGGGCCATAAGCGACAATGTGTTAGAAAGAATCAAGTATATTCAGTGTATCATCTCTTTTCTTTAACAGAATATTATAGCATGCGAAAGAACTAACTCATTCTAGTTGTTGTATTGTATCTAAGCTACGCTAAGATTCAGGTTGTCTACCTCTCTAACACACTGATAACGCCATGTGCCTTATCCATTTTCCCATTGACTATGAGGCGATTATCGTTTTACGTTAGAACTAAATGATGATTGAAATTTGGTGGTTTGAATAAGGGATAATTTATGGGCACTAGGGCTATTAACATGTAGATTGAAAACGACGAGAGGGGATAAATAAAAACAGAAGAATTACTGTTCTCTAGGAAATCGTTTGATTAGGAACGTATGAATTACAGTCGGTCTTTACACTACAGGCAGGCTGAGAAATTTAAATATTGTGTCACTACCTGTTTTTTTAATGACGAATGATCTTTTTAAATCTTAAAATGAGGAGTCTGCAGATACACCAAAAATAGCAAATTGTAAAATGGTATTACTAGGGTAATGCATATCGAGAAATAGAAAATTTGTTTATTGTAGCCTTCGAAAATACCCAACCAATAACAAAGAAACAGGGGGGACGGTTATAAAACATCTTGAAGAACATGAATTCGTCACTTCTACAAAACATGGAGCACATACACAAAATCGTTAAATCCAACCCGAAAAGAACAAAGGAATATTTTAATATGTGCAAGTGTGGAAAATAATCCTCTACAGTCGTCCACACATGTAGACAAGGATTTGATTCGAAAATGATTCGGACTGTATTAAAAAATGGCTATCGTAGTTTCAAACTGAAAAAGAGCCATGAAATATTTCCTGACGATCAATTTCGCAGAATGGAATGTTGTGAAATAGTTATGGAACAAATACAATTGGATCTAAACATTTCAAAAAAGATTTTGTTCACAGATGAATCGACTTTTCCCATACACGGTGCACATAATTCATCCGTTATGCGATATTGGTCCAGGACAAATCTAAACCAATTAAGTTAAATGTTGGGGCTGGAATATTAGGTGAACATTTGATTTGGCCATTTTTTATTGACGGCAATTTAACCGGGGAAAAATATTTGAATATGCTGCAAAATCAAATTACTCTTGCCCTCATACAATTAGGTGTCAACTTCAATGATATTTGGAATCAACATGACGGTTATGCATCGTATAATTATCGATTATTTAAATACATTATTTCCCGATCCGAATCCAACGAATTATCTTTATGAGGTTATGTGTAATACTCACCCATGTTCGTCAAGAATTTTGGGTTTGGGCTATTGTTTAGCTCAAAACGGTGGGTTAGTAGAACATTTTATTTAAATTTATTTAAGCATAATTAAGGAAGTTTTTTTATTTGATTATCCAAATATTCCTTATAATTAAAAATTATATTTTTATTAAATTTAGTATTTCGAAAGCATTTTTAAATTTGCACTGTGTGTGTTTACACAAAGAATTTGCGTATCATTTGAAAACAAACATAAAAAGTAATTGAAACATTCGTGGATAAAAAAAAAACCAAACACCTAACGTTTCAACGATCTTTTTTCCACGTTGCCGAATCTCAAAAAAGAAAGTTTTTAACCGCTTTCATACTGAAAGACCAAACAATTACCAGCATTATAAAAAATTCATTATTTAAATATGTTTACAACCTCTCGAATTATCCAAAAACATTCAACTAAAGATAGACTACCTAAGATTCGAACAGTTGCGATCAAAAGTAAGATAAACAATTCATCGACGTTGCCACATTGTCCTAAATAACAATAAGTGTAAAATAATCCATTTGTGTTTATTTACACTGTAACGAGGTTTCCTTTCCTGAATAGTTATTACATGTTGTCGAGTATATTTTCAGTTGATATTACTTATAATCCGTTATATATCATAACTCTGTATAGAAATCATTTTATACTGTAACAAGATATCCGTTTTTTTAGTTATTTTAGGTCGCCGAGTATATTTTCATTTGATATTACTCATAACCCATTACAACCCCTAACTTCTGTATAGCATCTTATATATTGATTGATAAGTATTCTAAATGGCCGAGTATCGTAACGATGATTCCGTTCGTTAATAGTTAATATTATGTCGCCGAGTGTATTGCATTTGATATTACTTATAACTCGTCATACATGTTAAAATCCTTATATAAAACATTTTAGCTATAAGGTGTATAACTATTTTAAGTGTCAAAAGGACATTATTATTCGCCCTCTAGTTTCTGGGTAGAAATCATTTTGTACATAAGATGTATAGTTATTCTAAGTTCCGATAATATTTTTATCTACTGTAGTTTCTGCGGAGAAATCATTTTTTTGCATATAAAATATTTATTCCGGCTTGGAACTCGTATATTCAATATATTGTTTTCCCCACTGCCATGCGATAAGCAGTGAGTAGCGCGCAGGTTGAACTAACCGAGGGAGGTGGAAACGTGAAGTGAATACGCGAAATCCTTTGAAATCAGTCGGGAGTCGAGTGTTGGCTGAGCCGAATTTGAGACGGCAGTAACTGTTACACCATACCGCCGAACCGTATTTTGGTTTTTACCTGCAAGTATCTATCAATTTCTTTTTGAGTTTTTTCTTGTATATAAGTACCACGAGAATTCCGTTGTTGTCAAGGTAAGAAGTTTTTAGTAATAACGATTCGAAATTAAGTGGTCTTTTCGATCGCAAGTTTAGAATATTTATTCAGTTAATTTTCGTGTTTTAACAATAAGTTGAAATATCTTGGCAAAACCGGAGTCCGGCCTTTTTCTTGTTCTTTTCTTTAAATTTTCCCGTGAAGAGGTTTCGATTGAAATATCAGGGAGAGCCAGGCATACATATCCGCTAGGGCTTTCTAATATTTTAAATCAACAACCCTAATAATTAATAATTTGCAGCCCCGGCCTTTTTCTTGTACTTTTCTTTCAATTTTTTCGTGAAAAGGTTTCGATTGAAATATCAGGGAGCGCCAGGCATACATATCCGCTAGGGATTTCTAATATTTTAAATCAACAACCCTAAGCATTAGTAATTTGCAACCCCGGCCTTTTTCTTGTTCTTTTCTTCCAATTTTTCCGTGAGAGGTTTGGATTGAAATATCACGGAGCGCCAGACATACATATCCGCTAGGGCTTTCTAATATTTTAAATCAACAACCCTAATCATTACTAATTTGCAACCCCGGCCTTTTTCTTGTTATTTTCTTCCGATGTTTCCGTGAGAGGTTTCGATTGAAATATCAGGGAGCGCCGGGCATACATATCCGCTAGGGCTTTCTAATATTTTAAATCAACAACCCCAATCATTATTAATTTGCACCCCCGGCCTATTTCTTGTTATTTTCTTCCAATTTTTCCGTGAGAGGTTTCGATTGAAATATCAGGCAGCGCCAGGCATACATATACGTTAGGGCTTTCTAATATCTTAAATCAACAACCCTAATCATTAGAAATTTGCATCCCCGGCCTTTTTCTTGTTCTTTTCTTTCAATTTTCCCGTGAAGAGGTTTCCATTGAAATATCAGGGAGCGCCAGGCATACATATACGTTAGGGCTTTCTAATATCTTAAATCAACAACTCTAATCATTAGAAATTTGCATCCCCGGCCTTTTTCTTGTTATTTTCTTCCGATGTTTCCGTGAGAGGTTTCGATTGAAATATCAGGGAGCGCCAGGCATACATATACGTTAGGGCTTTCTAATATCTTAAATCAACAACCCTAATCATTAGAAATTTGCATACCCGGCCTTTTTCTTGTTATTTTCTTCCGATGTTTCCGTGAGAGGTTTCGATTGAAATATCAGGGAGCGCCGGGCATACATATCCGCTAGGGCTTTCTAATATTTTAAATCAACAACCCCAATCATTATTAATTTGCACCCCCGGCATTTTTCTTGTTATTTTCTTCCAATTTTTCCGTGAGAGGTTTCGACTGAAATATCAGGGAGCGCCAGGCATACATATCCGCTAGGGCTTTCTAATATTTTGAATCAACAACCCTAACTATTTGTAACTTACACCCCCGTCCTTTAAAAAGCTTATTATACCTAGCGGGTATACCAAGAATAAGTAGTCTTTTTTTTTCTTTAAAGTGACACTCAACCCGTCTCATTTATAAAAGTTTTATTAAATCTGTTGAACGAAAGGACCACCGAATTCGGAAGATTTTATGTATGCTTTTACCGCTTCTTGCTTATATACACTATTTTTATGCGTACGACCCGTTCTCGCTTATGCCCTGCCTGCTTCGTCGCTATTAATCGCATATAAACTGTACATATAATCTGATAATATATCATTTGCTGGAGACTAGGGTATTGCATGCCGTTAACAGTATTAGTTTTTTTTAGTTTTCTTTATTGTATGTAACGGCTTAGTTGACTATAAAAAAAACTAGAATTACAATATAACCTAACAGAACCTTTGTGTTTTATTGACCTACTATAGATTAACACCTACCCATAGTAGAGCAGTTATTTGGCTTCACGAATTTTAGCTTCCCGTAGTGTGGACCAGCAGCATAACTTTTATTTTAGGACTAGCGAGCACGTTTGTTTTATTAAGCAATAATCACCCGTATTTTGACGACAGTAGACCCCTGGAATTTACCGCACCTCCATCTGAGGCTACCTGGAACTCTCGACGAGTGAAGTCGAGGGGCCGTGGAGACTACCACGTTAAAAATCTGGCGCCCGAGAAAAGTGTAGTTTCAAAGGTGTCAGAAGTGACGTACCGAGACCGTAAGAGGTAGGGTAAGGGGCTGCTACCCTATACTACCTCCGAAAGCGAACAGAGAAGAGGAAAATCACGTCACAACACGGACAAAACAATCACAAAAGTCCCTAATTAGTGCATATTTAAAAGTTAAATTGTTCACAGTGTAAGAAGACATATTCTGAAGCGGCCTTCTTTTAAATGCATATATTGTTATATGCTAGTAATTGAATCGGATTTATAGATTTATCACGAAAAAATGATCTTCAACGTGACAACCCTGCTATTACATGTTCAACAAAACGTACGCTATTTCAATCATTATTTGGCGACCGTGTTGCTAATACAGTTTAAAGGCGCTTGGAGGTTATCGCGGTAGTTTTTTTGCAGTTTTCCGTAAAGTTTTATTCTGATTTAGAGTTGTTTGTAAGGATTTGGTAAAGAAAAATGTAATGGCAAAATGCATAGTGTGCCACAAAGTGGAAATTATCAGTGCAAACCAAGCATTCCACAGGTTAGTGATTATATATTTTTGACGCCATTTTGCTTATGATTACGGACGTACACATACTGTAGAAATAAAAAAAAATATTCAACTGGTAATGCTGAAATTTTTAGAAGCAATGTTTTTAATTTACTCATGTGTTTTGAACTAAATATAAATATATTAGTCTAATTGGTGATTTTAACTTGGACTGTCTCACTATATATTTGAACCAATTAGGGCAACCCTTTGTTTGGGTGATCAATAAACATATCTATCTATCAATATAATAGTGTACAACTTTTATTTAAATATTTTACCTGATGATCAATATACTTCTACATACCTTATAGTGCAAATTCCTGATATTATTTCAACTCAACATATTAATAACGAGCCCCTCATGGTAACCAAATATTCAAGGCCGAGCAAGCGAGAAAATATTGAGGTGGGCCTAGTGCAGCGTTGCCAAAAAAGTATAAATGACTTTCACTCCAAACCTAACGATTTATCGCGTTTACTATGAATTTATGAATGACTTGGTTCGTTTTTCTTTAGTTGAATGTTTTTGGAATTATCGTAACTAAAAGTTTCTTACTATTTCTCATGTTAAAACAAAGCGGTTATACAGTGAATATAAATGTAGGTATAAAGGGATTGCCAAAAACGAAAACCGGCAAAACTGCTATTACTTAGAATTCAAGAAGAATAAATATTTTATTATGTTTATATCCTGTTAAAAGAAAACAGATGATATACTGAATTTATCCTAGTTTCTTTCTAACACATTGTTGCTTATGGTCCATATTAAATGTCCATGTGAGCTAAGAACATTTCTCGCACTGTATACGAATTTGGCAACAGTTGTAAACAAAAGTATACCGTCAATAAGACAACTGATATCACTGTTTTTGTAAAGAATATACTATGAAAACAGATGCATTCTTTTTCAGAATTTACTAACAATAACAGTTCTAGGATGTCAAAATTCCATTACTGTTTTTCTAGTAAATATAATTTGTAATCAAAAGTAAATGGTCAGTAATACAACTGATAAAAGCAATGCCGGATTATCCAATCTTGATCACTGCTTTTGTTTTGCTTTCGGAATATAAGTATACTTTTACAAGGACAGCTAGTAAAAAGAGTGCTGGGATATCCAAACTTTCCAACACTTATCGATAGCTGTTTTTAAGAACAGAAAAATCGTTTCATAAGGACAACTGTGCTAGAATGAACATGGTAGTACAAGGACATACTATATGTGTATGAATATTTTAACCAAACAGCTTGTAACAATATTTCATAATGCTACCCCAGACAATCTGTATGTTGTCTCTAAAATAAAAATATTCAACATCCATTCTGTTCAATATTTCAGACAAAAAATTCAAAACTTTCCTAAAGCAACAAACTCGATTAGAATAATAAAAACAAAATACTAATTAGCTTTTTATATTCAAAAAAATTCTTGAAGTAACTTTCCTGTTGAGTACAAGAAATTCTTTCTCTTCTCTGGTAACGATATTCTATATTCGATTTTAGCATTCCGTCTTACACAATATAGAAAAATATGTAAATTTGAGTGTAGCTATTATCTACATTTTACATTAAATAATTTAGTCAGTTAATTAAATTTATAAATTGAGTGATGAGAATTCGTAAGTGTTGGATTTATTAATTATTATTTTTCCGGTTCGCTTTGATTTTTTTCACGAATCTTGAATAAATTGTTCGAGTATTCGGAAACCAAATTCTTTCATTGATTATTTTTGTGGTGTCTAGTTACGAAAGTTTTTCTATTAGGTTTAGAGAATGAATTAGTGAACTGCGATTTGATTCATTGAATTTTGCAGAGGACTTCCATGCTTTTTGATTTATTTCAAGTTAGAAAATTATTTTAATTTAATAAAAGTGTTCGGTTAAAATCATTTTATGTAGAATTTCGGGGTTTCTTTTCTTTAACTAATCATTTCAGAATACATCCAAATTTCGGCGTTTCAATTTTTATTAATTTAAATCTTGATTCAATTTGTAATAACATTTACACTTGGAAAGACATCAATGGGAAAACGATTTTGACATAATTTGTTAGAAATTGATTTAGCCTTACAGTAATTTTTGTACAATTACTTGTTTGATAGAATTTGCTATTTTATTAATAAAGTATTTCTTAATTCTTTCATTTTCATGTATATGTTGTATATCGCTGATTTTCAACACTCCTAAAGACACTGACAAACTTTATCTTGACAGTTATTGTCGTCTAAAGAACCTTAAAAATATGTTTCTATTCGGGACTCTATTATGTTTCTGAGGGACTGGCGTTAGCATTAACCCTAGAATACAAAGGACTGTCTAAATTCTTGATTTCTGTCTCCGAAGAAATTTTAATCATGTAACCTCATAGTCGTAATGGGCAGTTTGATAAACTTGGTTTATGTCTTATAGTGGTTGTCATTTCGTTTTCATCAGGTTTGGACGATTGGATTGTAGTCTATTAAATAGACCAAGCATATCAAAGTCAAAGTCAGACCATGCACTCATAACTGCCCATATTCAGTTTAACCTAATACTTCCCAATAAAAACAAAAATACGACAACATACGCCAGTACTAATTTCGCTGAGGTTAACGCTCAACTATCGCAAATTGATTGGAACATTTTTTCCCCCATATGTATCTGTAAAAGTTGGAAGGGTGGGTAGACCCCATAGCACTTAGGCCACAATTGGCCCATTGTGCATCATTCTAAGGTTCAAAACTTCATTCTAGCTCGTCATCCAGCCTACTTCTCTGAAGTAGGCGATAACGTCGCCTGAATTAAGTTCCCTCATACTGGCGTGTGTTAGCCTGTGCTCGCCGAATACATGAAACCTAAGATGAGAGAGTGTTTGACATTCACAAAGAATGTGCTCGACAGTCTCATCTTCTTGCGCACATCCTCTACAAAGTGGGGTGTCAGAGAGACCCAGTCTGTGGAGGTGTTTTCGTAGGTGGCAGTGACCAGTCAGAATACCCGTGGCTGTTCGTAGGTTCCGCCTGTTCATAGTCACGTATTTATTGGCTACTTTGCTGTCCGGATATCTTAGCAGTTCCTTGGCAAGCCTGCAGCCTTCTGCGTCGTCCCATCTACCCTTAAACTTATTAAGGGAGTGTTCCTTTAATAGGTCGGCCGTCGCTGACGCCGATAGACCAATGAAAGTGCCAGGTCCAAAAAGTTTTTGGGAGGCTGCCTTCCTGGCTAGCGAGTCTGCAATACGGGTTCCTTTCGATTTCTCATGGCCCTTAATCCAGCCTAAAGGGACCGTGTTGTTGTTACAGGCTTCGATTAAGGCCATGTGACATTCTAGTACTAGGCCTGATGTAATACGTGGTCTGTTCAGGGCTAGTAGTGTTTGTCAACTGTCCGTAAGGATGTATATGTTATTACCTGTGGCTTTCCTTTTGGCAATCTCTTTTGCAGCAATGCAGATAGCAGTGAGATCTGTTTGAGCAACACTTGCATTGCAGCCCATTGCCCATTTTATGTTTAGATTCAGGGGTCTGGAGAAAATTCCACATCCTGAGCCCACATTTGATTAAGACCCATCTGTGAAGATGCGGATTGCGTCTTGTTCGTTGTTTTAAAGATTACCTTGTAGGGCCCGTGGAAGGCATATCGCGGTGGAATCGAGTTCGTATTGGCCTGCAGCAGTGGGACCTCCCTGAGGGCCTCATGCCACAAGTTACGTCTCAGTTTACCGGATCCTACATCAGGTTGTATACCGGTAGAGCGTAGACGTGTCATGGTCATCAAAACAACCTCCTTGATGTACATGTCAAGGGGAGTGAGACCGATGATTACCTCCATAGCTCTTGTTGGTGTGGTTCTCATGCCTCCTGTAGTGTTGAGGCATGCTGTTCTTTGGATTTGATCCAGTTTACGGACGACTGTCAGCTGGTTTGCTTTAGCTCCCCAGGCAATCGCGCCGCACGTTAGCATAGGTCTGATGATGGCAGTGTATATCCAGGCAGCAACCCTAGGTGACATTCCCCAGGTGCGGCCGATGGTTCTACGACACAGCTCATAAGAAATATATGCTTTTTTAACTCTGTTTTCTAAGTGAGAGTTCCACGTTAACTTACTGTCAAAGGTGACCCCTAAATATTTCACCTCTGAAGAGAAATTAAGTTTGGTATGTAGGAGCTTTGGGGCTTGATGTTTTGCAAGCTTCCTTCTTTTCGTCAAAAGAACTATATCCGTCTTTTTTGGTTTTATT
Organism: Galeruca laticollis; assembly: GCA_963921935.1. Lineage (NCBI taxonomy): Eukaryota > Metazoa > Arthropoda > Insecta > Coleoptera > Chrysomelidae > Galeruca > Galeruca laticollis. The sequence continues at coordinate 148,933,922 of OY998179.1, read as the reverse complement.
GACAGCGAATGGTCTCTGCACCATTGTTCTATGATATTGAGGGCCTCTTGCATTAAAGAGCAAATGAAATTGAATTCTTTGTTTTACTGGTTTTAATTTTTTTGTCATGCTCAATTCAATATATTTTTGTAATTCTAATAGTTACATTGAATTAAATAATAGGTAAGTAAATTTAGAAAAGCTTTATGAACAGTCTCATACCAGTATGAATACTGCGTCTCTTCATGCTAGTCCATTATAGAAATTATAATAAGGATATACATATATTGACCCTTTCATACTGTTATAATAAAATTGTTACATTTAAAAACTTATGTACCTTGAATAAAAATATTAATTAAGAAATGTGTATACATTTTTAGAGATTGTACCAATGAATGATTAATAAACGTTATTATAGCTGAGATTTTATTGTATTTCCAGATTGCATATTGCATTTATATATTTTCCTTCGTGCATTATTTCATTTTTCAGTCTATGTGATGAATAACATACTAATAAACCTATATACAAGATATTTATTAAAATTATTGAAATGATGACGAAATAAAACAGTTGATTAATTTTTACAGTTTTACTTTTTTGCAAAGTTTACTTTTGTGCACTCTTGGCAAAACCACTTTTGCTTAATAATTTTTTTCTTAATCCCAATGCATTTGGGGTGGAACCATACAATTTTGCAGTATGGGTTGTAGCATTTTATCATTTTTGATCCATCAGCACTCTTCTTGCATTTGCACCATACTCCTGTTATCGGCAGAGAAACGTCTGAACTGCTAGTTCCTGGATCTGGGGCATTGCTAGTTGCAGGTTCAGTGTCAGTCACTGTTTTTTTATGAAATACCTTGCCAAAAGTTCTGGCATGATGACTCTTTCATGAAACAGCAGTGCCTTTTTGCTATGTATTTGCCAGAAGTTTTCATCAAATACTAATCTTTCACAATAAAAATCTTTTTGATTCCAAGCCACAAAATCACAATAGTTTGCACCAGTAACTGCTATTTGCATCTGTACTTGATAGAAATAAGCATGTTTTCTATCAAGGTGGATTTCTCTTGTACCATCACCTGACTTTTCATTCAAAAATGAAGTTTTCAAATTAAGAATCTCTTCTATATTTGTATCCTTTATGCAGTAGGGGCACTTAACTTCTATGCAACCTTTACCGCAACATTGACACTCTACCAATGAATCTGGACTTGCTCCAAAATATGGCCATGAGGGATTGATAACGAAGCCAATATCCCATACTTTGACACCTACATGATTTATTTTCAAATAAGCAGTGTAATCATTCAGTGCTTGCTTTTCATGATTACAGCCATAAATAGTGTGTTTAGTTTTAAATGCAGCTTGTTTAGGGTAGCATATTCTTTTGATAGTGCTCAAACTAGGATTTTCCAATTTAGTGATGCAGGCATTTTTAAAAACCGATGCAGTGATCCTACCTTCACGAAATGTGAACCACTCTGGTGATTTCGCTTGAGCTTTTGTCCTATTGGCAATTTCTTCTACACTTTCAATTGATACTTCTTGATCTTTGCCCAATGCTACAAGTTGTTCAAGAGAAAGGCATTCATAATCCGCATAACACAAATTGTGTTGACTTTGTTTACCAAACTTTTGGACATTCTCTTCCTGAATACTGGTAGCAAATGGTTTCACCACATTCAGAACTACACTACTTCCAGACTCATTCAGCGTAGCAAAGAACATCATTTTTTCTTCATTTGTTGGCTCTGTGATGACACCAACAAAATTACTAGGTGTATCTTCTTCGGTATTTAAAGAATAATCAATATCCCTTATTCTTGAAGGGGCACCTAGCACATTTGATGGTACCTTCCAGTAGGCTTTCACATCTGTGACACTGTGCTTACGTACATCATCTTCAATTTCATATAAAACACCTCCAACATGACTACAACACTCGCCCAATCCAGCAGCACAATCACAATGAGCTGTAATTATTTCGCCATCCTTTTTTGCTATCCCCCATGGGTTAAGTGGTGGTAAAGTCAGGCTTTGTGAGTGCATCACCTAAAAAATAAAAAAAGTGTCAGCGATAAAGTTGTATTCTATTTTAGTCTGACTTTCAGTGGAAGCAACATATAAAAAAGAAATATACAGATCAACCAAAGTAAATTCCAAAGTTGCACTTTCAGCTGTCTAGTTAATTTTTTGAGACTATACTACTATGGTCTTTACTGTGGTAGTAGGCTGCAGAGTGTTCATTACTTTCAAGTTCATTATATTTTTATCTTAGGGGTGAGGAAAAATGATTTGGTGGAAAACCAACTGCTTAATTTCTAATATAACAGGATGATTACTTACTTGGGCAATAATCAATACATTTTCGGTATTCTTCACAAGCTTCACTCCAATCCTTCTAATACATTTACTTATGAACATATTGTATGAATCCAAAGTTTTATAGGCTTTAAAGTCTTCTCCTGTGTATGCACTCTTCTTATATACAAAATAGTTTATAATGTCATACACTGAAACTTTAGGAAAGTCCTTCACAGTATCACTACAATCCCCAAATTTCAATAAATAAGGATCACATCCATTACTTTCTCTAAATATCACAAGGTGTTGAAATAATCACTTTTATCAGCCATCTCACAAACACTCTCGAAAGCAGGAAGAATAATGATTAAAATATCAAATTACGTTCCCCTCTTTCAGGTATACTAACGGTAAACCGATAATCTTCTCAGAATTGTAATTATAATCTCTTTAAGTTGCCATTATTGTTTATTCAAATACGGTTTGTTTGTCCAGCAGGCTGATTGACAGTTGTCATGTGGCGTCACATGCCCTCGGCCTATACGACTAATAAAACACAAACGTCGTCTTTGGCGTAAATATAAACACGCAGGGCTTCTTGGTGATTTTCAGAACCACCGCAAATTTTCTAATTCCTTACAACTATCTCTTAAAACTCAAAGACAAACTTTTGAAGAAAATATGATTGCTAGTGGTAACAAGAAAACATTTTTCAAATACGTACAATCTTCTTTATCGTCTAAAGTTTCGATAGCACTACTACAAAAGTCCGACCAGACTCTATGCGCTTCCGACAAAGAATCGTCTGAAACTCTTGCTTTAACATTTCCCAAGATTTTACCAGAGAACCTAAAAGCGATTACCTCCCATGCATTAACTGTCCTCGTCTTAGTACATCTTTGATCTTTGGAACAAGTGGTATTTACAGAGGACCGTGTTAAACAACAATTATTAAAACTTCACTCTAATTCTTCTACTGGCTTAGACGGTATAACTCCTAAATTGTTGAAAAATTGTGCAAACACCCTTGTACTACCGTTATCTTTAATAATGCGTACTTCATTTACTCTAAGCTCTTTACCTCCTAGTTGGAAATTAGCATCTATCACCCCTATTTTTAAAAAAGGTAACAAATTGGACGCAAACAATTATCGTCCAATAAGTTTGTTGCCAATAGTCAGTAAGGTTATGGAAGCCATTGTTTCGGAAGAGATGACCAGGTTTCTTCTTGAGGAAAAGGTTATTCCAACACAACAATATGGTTTTGTCCCAGGCAGCTCCACGTTAACCAACCTACTTCACTGTGTCAATGATTGGACAGTATCCCTTAACAACCTGCAGCCCGTTGATATTATTTATTTGGACTTTTCCAACGCCTTTGATCGTGTACCTCAGCAGAGACTTCTCCATCCACAAACTTCACCACTTCGGCATCCGAGGCATTCTGTTACTCTGGATCGAGAATTTCCTGACGGATCGATACTATAAAGTTAGAGTCGGCAAAATTCTCTCACAAGATAGACTAGTGGAAAGTGGAGTAGCACAGTGCTCGGTACTGGGCCCTTTACTTTTTACCGTTTACATCAGTGATCTTTTTTACTATGTCTCAAGCAAAATATCTTTCTATGCTGATGACACAAAAATCTATAATCCAATCACCAACCAGCGAATTCTCCAGGAAGATTTGGACTCTATCTCAGTGTGGTGCTCTGAATGGTTATTACCATTAAATACTGATAAGTGCGTGGTGCTTCGAATCGGTAAAAACAATCATCTTGTGCCGTACTTTATCAACGGACAACCGTTAAATTCGGTATTTTCTCACAACGATCTAGAAGTCATTGTAAACAATCGGCTAATCTGGTCTGATCATATGTGTGTAAACGGGCAAACACTAGACTGTATCTTATTCAGAAATGCTTTTCAAAAGTGTCGTTTCAATCGTTTTGCAGTCTGTACACTACTTATGTGAGACCCATTCTAGAATACGCTGGGCCAACATGGTATCCAGACCTTGCTAGAGACAAAACCCTATTGGAAAATATTCAAAGAAAAGCTACACGGATTCCTTTTGGTCCGAGAATACCCTCCTATACAGAAAGGCTGTCTATGGCCAGCTTAACTTCCTTCGAACTTCGCCGATATCGTGGAGACCTAAACCACATTTAAGATACTAAAGTACAATTTCGGAAATTTAGACAGCTTGTTCATTCTAAATCGGGATATTCGCCTTAGATGTCATCAGTTGAAACTTTGTTGTTAGGCCGAGACAGATATTTTTATCAAATAGAATATTTGACACTTGGAACGATTTGGATGTTGATATAGTTTCTTCACCTTCGACAAATACTTTCAAAAATAGACTTGACCGAATGATATTAAACTGAGTATCTTTTATTATTTTTGTTTTTATGTTAGAATAATTTTTGTATTTAATACGTATTTTCTGTGTGTGCACTTGTTAATTTACGTAGATTAACATACTGATGTATCCTTTGAATTTTTTTTGGACATAATAGGGACTTGTCCCTCTGCCCTTGTTTAAAATGTAATAATAATAATATTAAAAATAAAAATACAGGCACGTTCATTGGGACCTTGTGTTCTATTTTGAATCTCCCAAATCATAGTCATAATTGTAGGGTAAGAAATCTGATTTTAATTTGGCGACGATATCATCCCATGATCTAAATGAGTTTTTATTGTTAATATACCATGTTCAAGCTGTGCTTTCAAATTAATCCCCGTACGATTTATAGAGGGCATGCTTGTCTAACCAACTAGAAGAACACAAGTGCTCAATCTTGTTGGAGGTGGAATATTTTCTGGTACTTGTATGTTTAACTTGATCAGGCAATTGTTTTTCAGTTGCATTTTTGGCTGCCAACATTTTAATACGATTATTAACATGATTTAATCTAGTTTCAACCAATTTGGTCACTGATATCCAAATAGCTTTCACTAAAAACGATAACATATAATAACATAAACCTGGATATTTTATATACAAAAATGGCATCCCAAAGACAATTATAATAGATATTATAAAGATATATTCAACACACTGGCTCTATATCAGAACTAGTAGAGGCCTCACTGACATGCGACAGACACAGATATGTTTACCCCAAGAAGTATCTTGAGCCTACTGCTTCATATAATATACACACAGGAATTAGAAAATGTATTAAAAACAGACACTAAAATATTACAATTCGAAGACGATATATGTATCTAAGCAGAATGAAAACAAATAGATAGCTGTATTAACACCCTTTCTCAGAATATGGAAAACACTCAAAATTGACCGAGGAAGTTGGTTTAAAAATAACAGAACAGAAATCCAACATTTGTCCTTTTACAAGAAAAATGTACAATCCACCACGTTATATCAAACTGTCATCATTCAATATTAAATATAAAACAAAAGTCAAATTCCTCGATATATATCTTGATATGAAGCTTAACTGGAAAAAACACTTAAGTACATTACGACAAGGGCAGCAAATGCAATTAACATTTTAAAGTCAATACTTGGGCAAAAATGGGGAGCAGACCCTAACATAGAGATTTTACTTTTTAGATCCTTAATACGATCAATATTAGAATATAGTTCATCATTGTAACGAGTTATTTTTTTTTGAAACATTTTGGATTGATTTAGTTTTGTCTCAGATGGTATTTTAATTTTAATAAGTGTATATAACTCATTACTTACTTTCCAACTTTAATTTCTGATACCGTTTCAGTCCCGTAGCATTAATTTAAGTATTTATTTTATTAGTAATTCAAAAGCCATGAAATATCATCTAAGAAATGTAAAAAAAAATTATTAAATTCCGCTTTTCAAAATACAAATTACCGAGGACGTCCGCTATATAAACTATTGTAATTAAAACCAAAGCCGCCCGGTATATTAGAAATATTTCTTGTTGTAAGTAAAACGATTTCAAGTTAATTCCCTCACCATCGTTAACGCCAAAAATTTTAGGTAGGAATTAAATTATAAATTCCAAAAACCGAGCGTTTTGGCACTCTGCCTGTGCCGTTTAAAAAAAATTTGCAGTTTGCTACCGCGTGCCACCAAGTTGTTAAATTGATACTTTTAAAGTCTAGTGTCCGACCGTTCCTTATTTTCTGAGTAAGTGAAAATTTATTTTTGAAAACCGAATAAGATATTACGTCGAGTTAAGTTTTATATTTAATTTCAGTAAACGATTTAGTAGTTTGACTATTTAGAAATATAGTACTGAATTTTGGTAAGCCGGTTTTTTTTGAAGCGATAAAAACAAAATTAATTTGGTTTCTATTATTGCGCTCTTTATATTGTTTTTTGGAATTCGTGACTGAACCTTCAATACATTGAAAAAGCATTTTGATTTTAATTTTGAGATTTAGGTTGTTATACCTATTGTCTTGTTTCAAATTACCCAAATACATATTAATTTTTCTTATCGATAGTTGGAAATAGAAAACTGATTATGGGGCAGAGCAGAGGCTGTTGCCACCAGCTGTCCCATTTTCAGCCGGTAAAAACGTTGTCTATTGCGACTGTAATCTTTTATTTAGGAATTAATTTCTCTGCTATACAATATTAGCTCGCCGATAGTTGAAAAATTTAAAACCGATTGTGGGACGGAGCAGAGGCTGTTGCCACTAGCCGTTCCCCTTTCGGAACGGGTATAATTTTCTCTAAATTACCTTTGATTTATCTTAGTTGTAAAATTATATATAGTTTTAACTGACCGGCAATTTGAAAAATTGAAAACCGATTGTGGGACGGAGCATAGGCTGTTGCCACCAGCCGTTCCCCTTTCGGAACGGGCATAATTTTCTATAAATTACCTTTGATTTATCTTAGTTCTAAATTATATATAGTTTTAACTGGCCGACAATTTGAAAAATTTAAAACGGATTGTGGGGCGGAGCAGAGGCTATTGCCACCAGCTGTTCCGCTTTCGGAACGGGAATAATTTTTTCAAAATTACCTTTGATTTATCTTAGTTCTAAATTATATATAGTTTTAACTGACCGACAATTCATTTTTATCTATTCTAAGACACAGTTGTTTTATGTAGCTTATATTTGGGTAACCGCTGTCCTATCTTCCGACCACATTTTATAATAATTTTAACCGATAATTTGAAATTTTAAAAACTGATTGCGGGGCAGAGCAGAGGCTGTTGCCCCCCAGCTGCCCAACCGTCAGCCGGGAGTAACTTTTTTGTGTTCACCCAATTTTTTTTAGAAAAGTATATTTTCTCTTACAATAATAAGATTCTCAACCAAGTCTAAGGCTGTTGCCACGGGTTAATTGATAATCTAGTTTATGTTCATTAATTTTCTTTATACCGTTCCTACCGCGAAGATAGTTATATCCCGTTTACTACTGTGATAGGTATTTATTGTTTTACTGCTGCTCACCGCATAATTACCAACTGCTTATACTGCTTACTCTGTTATTAACAATTGCATTTGCATGCTTACACCTGGTTTATTGTGCCATTGCTCACATCCCTTAATACCGGCAAATTTCGCATGGTGCATAATAAAATAAGGCTTGAACACATTTGCATACTGTATATATTCAACTCATTCAGTACCGCTTGAAAATACTCAGAAATTGTTAAGTGTTATTTTGTATATATATTTTAAATAGGACTTGTAATATACAAATAAATACAGTGTTTTCTTCATATCCCGTAGCATCGCCGTCTAAGGGTTATAGTTTTGAAGAAGTGTTAAAATTCAACGAGACCCCTGGAATTTTCCGTAACCTCCATCTGAGACTACATGGAACTCTTGACGCTAATGGTCAAGGGGCCGTGGAGTAAACCACGTAAAAAAATCTGGCGTCCGAGCAATCGTTTCAAAAACGTTGCATCGAGGGTGTCCAAAGTGACGCGCCAGTTGGTAAGAACCTGTGTGAGGTGAAGTACGGCGTCACAGAATGTAAACAAGCCATACATCAAACAGAAAGCTTTGCAAGTCAACACAATATGAAATATTCGATAAACCTCCGCACATTGTCATAGATAAACTACGAGATAACCAGAATGCACAGAAAATAAATCAGGAGATAAATTATGAACAAATACACACAAATGGATCAGTCAGTCAAGGTAATACTGGATGCGCGGTATATTACAAAAATAGAAATAAGGCTTTCAAACTCCAAGAGTACTCTTCAATATTCACAGCGGAACTTACCGCAATAAAAGAGACATTCCTAATGTGCCTAAACTCATGTTTCCAAGAAAGCATCAATGGTTACTTTTATAAAACAATACAACCAAATATCCCAAATAAAGTATGGTTTAAAACATACCAAAACAGGAACATAATTACAAATATAAACAGAATGAGAAGCAACCACGCTTCTATCCTCAATATCAATAAAAAATTTGATTAGTAAATAGTCCAGAGTGTACATGTAGTAGTATACGAAACTTAAAACATGTCATGCTAGAGTGTCCCAATAATACCTTATACATCAACAAGCTCTTCCATCAGTTAGTCCAAAAAAAATTCCATTACCAATTAATCTGGAATATCTACAAAGCAGTTAGGAATGTTTCACTGCTTTATATCAATATAAAAATAGCGCGGGTATAAAACCCTAAAGGTAGAATAAGTCTGTGTTTCTCGCTCTTATGTTTACCCATCCAAGGATTAACACCTGTATATGTCTACACCTGTTTAGGAGGTCCTCCGGCAATTAAATTTTCCTAACTAGTATCTCTGCCTTTAAACAAATTGAAAAAAACAAAAAAAGTATAAAACGAATAGCTATAGCAGCTTTGGTATCAAACTGAAAGTGCCCATGTATTAAAAAAATCATTTTTTTAAAAAACGTGAAAACGGTGAATAAATTGGTATAGGTTATTCAGCCATACTGGGAAAATTGTCAAAACAGAAGCTAATAATGATTAGTTTGTGTATACTTTACAAGATACGAAGATTTAGTCAGTGCCATTAAATGAGTTAAAAAAATTCTAATTGCATCTAAGGATGCTTTAATTTCAGTTATGTTAGAATCAAAGGAACATATTGAAGTGTAAGGGAAAGTTACTTCGAATATTTCCCTCATGTGTGAAAAATCCCATAAGAGGAGTGCAGTTATCGATTGATTACAGCGGTAACTGTACTGTAGAAACCGAAAGAGCACTGCGATAATTGCATTGTTTCCGTATCCACGGTTATCCCATTGTGAATCCATGATAATTAAAAATAAAATCAGTTTGACAAGTAAAGTCAAAAAATATTTTTAAAAATGTCTCGTTTCGGATGTGATTCATTGGGAATTATAGAAAATAAAGTGATGGAAAGCGAACCAAATAACACTAAACACAACAGACAATACGTGTGGCGAAAGTTTATGAGCTTTTGTGCTGAAAAGAAATATACATTGGATGAAACAACACAAATCAACGTTTTGGCAGAAATATTAACGGACTGGGCATTCAATATGCGTAAGCAAAATGGCGGAGAGTACAAGGAATTCACTGTTAAAACAATTTGGAACGTCACCGCAAAATAACTAATGAATAAGTTTTTCACCGAATATAAAATTATTTTTTACCCTTTTTCTGACATTGAATTCAAAACAGCCAGGGATGCGAAAAATGCCAAGAGAAAACAATTACAAACTGATACAGCGAAAAGAAAGTGCAGTTTTTCTAAAGTACGATGAATTTCACAATATGGTCCGTGGTTGTGATGAAGACACCCCAGATGGGTTACAAAGGAAGGTATTTTTTGTTTTTGCTTTTGAGTTAGCTTGGCGTGGTGGAGAAGTGCTTAATTTCATACTTTAAAGAAGAAAAAAATAACATAGGTGAAAAAACATGAAGGATTATTTACGACCCTGTATTTACTAAGACAACGCAATGAGGGTAAAAACCATGGCCTTCACCGAAATGGCTAATAATTAATAAAATCAATCCTGATTTGTGTCCCATTCGATTATACAAAAAATTCTTAGAAAAACGGGATGGAATAAAAACAAATCGACTTTTTCTTACCGCTTGGAAGTTGAACAGAAAATGGTTTAAAGATGCTCCCGCTGGACGAAATACAGTAGGCAAATGGACTAACATACAAGCCAAAATATCAGTTTTGAATACAGAGAATATTAAACTAACTAACCATTCCTTACGAGCTACGGCTTTCTCCAATCTCGCTAAAAAGGGTGTCGGCGAGCAGCAACTTATAAAAATCACTGGCCATTCCAATTCCAAATCAATAACGCCATATCTTCAAATGGATGAAAATCACCATGAAGAAATAGTGACAAAAATGCGTGGTAATGATGTACCGCACCGTACAGCACTTTCAAACATCTTCAGCCGTTAATGTACCAGTATCTGCATTGTCTAATCAGAACACAAAGAGTTATTACAATTGAGTTTTAAATGAAACTCACTGTTTCTAGCTAATTCCACAATATAATAAAAATTGTTAAAAATTCTAAAAAATTGACAATTGTTTCGATAAATCAATATCATCGTCAGAATGACGTAAGTTACATTTCATTTGATGCCTACCTGATGTTTATTAGTTATTTTTGGCTAGACCAAGAAGTGACCTAACTTGTGATTGACTTAATGTTAATAGAGAAAAGAAGAAGATGTGATATTACAAACATTGAAGCTTAGATATTATTAGTCCTATGGTGATATCCTGGATATCATTTTTCCAATTAAGATCAGTATAACTGTGCAATGATATAGAAAACCAGGAAAACTATATCTGCTGATCTTTACAATTACACTTAAGAATTATTAGTGGAGAACTCCCTAGATTTATCTGTTCATTGACAACTTCATATTGTGGGTTTCTTAAATGTCTTCTAATTTCCAATTCTTCAAGGAAATCCAGTTCTTGTTTCTTTTCACAAATATGCAGCACTTCTAGTTCTGTGTCAATGAATGATTGGTGTCAAGTATATGTTTTGCATAGTGGGATTTATCTGGTTGTTTTAATCTGTATGCTCGTAAGTGTTCACTGTATCGCATTTCAAAATTTCTAAGGGTCTGACCCAAATAGACAGCATTACATTCTGGACATTTGAGTTTATATATACCTGATTTCTTTAATGTTGGTATTTTTGTTTTAACATTTAACAATTTTGTACTTATGTTACTTTCTGTTTTAAAAGAAATTGTTGTATTCGTTGCTAAAGATATTATCTTTGAAATATTATTAGAAATATTTACTGTATATGTGATGGTTTTATAAGTTTTTATTTCATCAGTTTGTTTAGGAAATAGTTGTAATGCCACTTTTTCCTCTTTTTTATTAATTAGCGTATTTATCATATGTAATGGATAACCGTTGGATGTCGCTATTTGTTTAATTGTATTAATCTCTCTATCAAAATTACATTTGTTCATAAGAACTGAAAAAACTCTATGTATCATTGAATTATATGCCGCTAGTTAATGTCACATGGAGTGATTGGAACTATATGGAATTGTCACATCAGTGTGTGTTGGTTTTCGGTAAATTGAATAATCAAGTATATTATTAAGTCTTTGAATTTTTAAATCAAGAAAATTGATTGAGCTATTTTCTTCAATTTCTAATGTAAATTTAATTTTTGGGTGTAAATTATTAATGTGGTTGAAAAATACATCTAATTGTCGTTCACTACCCATAAAACAACCTAATATGTCATTTATATATTTATACCAAAATAAAACATTTTTCGAAATATTACTTTCAAAGATCTTTCTTTCTAAATTATAGGGCTTCCCATTGGTAAACCTTCATTTTGAATATAGATCTTATTGTCAAAAGGGAAATAATTCTGATTAATACATACATCAAATAAATTAAGTATATCTGATATTATTCCTGGATTAATATTTTTATCTTCTAGTAATTTTCTTACAAGCATTAGACATTCTTTAGGAGGAATTTTAGTGAACATATTAGTAACATCAAACGAAGTAAGTTTATAGTTATCTTGCAAGTTGATTTCTTTTAATTTTTTGATTAGTTCTATTGAATTTCTAATTGAGTATTTAGATGCATATCCGTAACTATTAAGTATATTGTTAAGCATATTTGCTAATATATTATTAGGAGTATTAACATAAGAAACTACAAGTCTAATTGGTTTCGTTATTTTATGTAATTTAACGGTTCCATATAATTGTGGACAATGAAGATTCTTATGTATGATAGACCTCTTTTTGTAATCACTTAAAAGATAATTTGAATTATTAACAATATCACTTACATTATTAGAAAACTTTTTTGTTGAGCCTGCTTTAAGAACTTTTAATAATGTACTTGATTATTCAATTTACCGAAAACCAACACACACTGATGTGACAATTCCATATAGTTCCAATAATCCCATGTCACATAAACTAGCGGCATACAATTCAATGATACATAGAGCTTTTTCAGTTCCTATGAACAAATGTAATTTTGATAGAGATTAATACAATTAAACAAATAGCAACATACAACGGTTATCCATTACATATGATAAATAAGCTAATTAATAAAAAAGAGGAAAAAGTGGCATTACAACTAATATTTCAAACAAACTGATGAAATAAAAACTTATAAAACCATCACATATGCACCATTAAAGAAATCAGGTATATATAAACTCAAATGTCCAGAATGTCATGCTGTCTATTTGGGTCAGATCCTTAGAAATTTTGAAATCCGATACAGTGAACACTTACGAGCATACAGATTAAGACAACCAGATAAATCCCACTACGCAAAACATCTACTTGACACCAAACATTCATTGACACCTAACACAGAACTAGAAGTGCTTCATATTTGTGAAAAGAAACAAGAACTGGATTTCCTTGAAGAATTGGAAATTAGAAGACATTTAAGAAACCCACAATATGAAGTTGTCAATGAACAGATAAATCTAGGGAGTTCTGCACTAGTGATGGGAACCATCGAATAAAAACTATCGAATAATTCGATGGTTGCCGATTATTCGAATTATTCGATAGTCAGAAAAATATTCGTGAATGAATGAATGTGAATGAATTAGTAGAAGTAATAAAATAAGTTATTCGCGAATGAATGAATTAGTAGTAGCAGTAAGTAACTAACGTCAAAAAAGTATTCATGAATGTGAATGAGTTAGTAGATGCAATAAAAATCAATTATTTGTGAATGAATGAATTAGTAGTAGCCAAAAACAATCAAGTATGAATGTTTTAGGTAGTAGCAGTAAGTAACTAGCGCAGTCATCGAAAATGCATTACTATGTATAAATACCAAATTATTCATTACTTATGAACAAATTCTGTTATTAACTAAGTAATTACTAATGCGTAGCAAAATACTAATTTTTTAAATGTCTATATTAAAATTCCTTCAGTTTTTATTGGGTAACTGGTAAGTAACTAAATAAAGAAATCAACTAAGTAAATGTTTATATTTTAATTTTCAAAATTCAAAACATCGAATGTTACTGTTTAAAAAAATTATGGTGTCTAAAGTTTTACGTGCCATGCGGACGCGTATGGTACGGAAGAGTACTTTAGATGTAAATCATATAAACCACCTAAAGCACTTTTGTGACATTTCCAGAAGTCTAGCGGATTTTCCAGTTGGTTTACAATGGGCATATCAACATAATTTTTAACTAAAACGTGAGCTGCTTCCGATGGTTTACTTAAAGATCTAAGCATATTCAGTATTAATAAACTAACTAAGTTACAAACAAAAACAAAACAGGGGACTCCCACGGATTCATATTTGTACAACTCGTATTACTCGTCAATATAACAAACAGCAAAACAATTATTTCATATCTTGGTTGCCTAAATACGCGAGAATATCATAAGGTTAAATATTCAATACATTACTAAATAATTTTCTAATAGAGGGAGACACTGCTTGTTACTAGAAATGTTCATGCGAACAAATGTATTCATTACTAATTTATTCGAATTAATTCATTCGATGGTTAGATTCGTTCATTTAGTAATTATTCGATAGTTCAATTTATTCGATGGTTCCCATCACTATTCTGCACTAATAAACTGTCTTCTTAAGTGATAATTGTAAAGATCAGCAGATATAGTTTTCCTGGTTTTCTATATCATTGCACAGTTATACTGATCTTAATTGGAAAAATGATATCCATGATATCACCATAGGGCTAATAATATCTAAGCTTCAATATTTGTAATATCACATCATATTCTTTTTTCTATTAACATATAAGTCAATCACAAGGTAGGTAGGTCACTTCTTGGTCTAGCCAAAAATAACTACTAATCATCAGGTAGGCATCAAATGAAATGTAACTTCTGTCATTCTGGCGATGATATTTAGTTATCGAAACAATTGTCAATTTTTTATAATTTTAAATAATTTTTATTATATTGTGGAATTAGCTAAAAACAGTGAGTTTCATTTAAAACACTAATATGAGTAGATTCCACGAAGTAAGGGTCAAGACAGTTAATTTTATTACAATAGTGTATTTCATTGCAATTCCTGTAACTTTTAGTTTAGGTTTACTTTAAAAAAAATCGTTTTATTATATATTTCCGTTCTTTCTATTAAAAATAGTTATGAAAAAGTCGTATTTTTGGGTCTTTTTATTTTGTTTGTACCTAACAGCATGTTTTAAAATATATATTTTGTATTATAAAAAAGAAATAGGAATTTAATATTTAAACCAATATTTGTATTCGGGAAATATTCCCCCGAATTACACCGATAATTTTGCATTCGAGCGTGTTGTCTTGGAAAAACTGCATTCGGTCATTTTCATATTTTGTTAAAAGACCCCTCCACTTTCGGTGTCGGGCTCTTTCTCCAAAATATGGAAATGAACTCATGCAGTTTTTATAAAACATGCGGTCATGCAAAATTATCGGTATTTTTGATACACTTATGCAATTACTTCCGAAAATTTCTTTGAATATGAAAAGCAAATTAGTATTTTGTTTTTACAATTCTAATCGAGTTGTTTTGTTGATTTAGAAAAGTTTTGCATTTTTTTGAAATATTGAACAGAATGGATTTTGAATATTTATTTGTCTCATGTACGAGTAGCAATATGAATATTGTTATAAGCAATATATTGATTAAACAGATCATATAGGGATTGTTTTGGATTTGTAGGATATTCATCCAAATGTACGTGTAGATTTAATATTATCACTTAAAATTAGATTTTTATGACTTAATTTCTGACATTAAACTTAAACAGTTTTGGCTACGCCATTAAAAGTATATTTGCTTGAATCGAAGATATTATTTTTTTTTCACCTGTTGTAAATAATTTAAACGAAATATAGTTGAATAAATACGTATGTACATAGGATATAAGTTCTTGGTTTTTTTATATATTTTGCAGATCGTTGACGTCATCTTTAGGCTGACTGACTGTTTATGTCGACTTACCTTTCCTTACCTTTTAATATTTGATTTTTTTTATCTATAAACTCTTAGTAAAGTGAACTGATTTATAGTAAATAGTGAAAATTTTGTTAATCGAGAATTAGACTAAAACTAAATCTAAAGCATGCAAAAAAACCTTGGACTATCAAATGTAAACAAACGTTTCATAACAAAAAATGTCGTTTTTCTTATTCTACAGCCAAAATGTCACTTAAAATAATTTTCCCAGACGATACATCAAAACTTTTTTTTGTTTTGAGGTATATAAAACAATTTTAGGTTATGATGGGAAAATAATTTAAATGAAATTTTAGTGTATTGGAATAAAAAAACTTTGTATCTAACACTGATTTTTACTTGGAAAGTTTGTGTAACAAATGGTAAACTTGAGTTGTTTGAAATAATTTCGTCTGTGAATCTAAGAAATATATTAAATTATTTTCTTTTTATTTGAGGTTGTCACAAAAAAATAACCAAACTACCTAAACAACAATTCAAACCAGTATTTTCTGCTGGGTTGACAGTATATTACACTATAAGGGCCGAAAGTTTGATATTCCTGCACTGCGAGTCAGAATTCCCTGTCGGCCCGTGTAGTGTATATTATTTTTCTTCATACCCGACCAAAAGAATGAGCGGCCGTCTCGAATATCAGTGTCAGTGTATGAATAATTACTTTTGGCCCACTACAGCATAGCGAATGCGCGCGTTTCTACCAATGCAGAAATGTTACAGTTTCTGCATCACAATCGAAGATAAGTACCGGGTGATCGGTTAAGAGTAGCGAGCGGCCATATCTCATAAGATATTGGTCGTATAGATTTAGAAAAAAAAATCATGATAAAAGTCGACAAGAGAAATTGCTGGAAATTATTTTCGAGTTTTTCAAACGTCCGCTAGAGGGCGTAACAACTAACGCTAAGTAGAAAAATGGGATTTTTATAGAATTTTGCCTAATGAAAGTATATCGATGATATCATATTCACTGACTACTCACCTACACTTTTTGACTAAAATGTTTTGTTCTATCTATCAAAATAAAGCGGTGGGGGAGGTTCAATTATTTTTTTAAACAAACCAAGATTTCTCCCGTTTCGCTTGACCGATTTCAACAAATCTGGGCTCATATGAAAGAGCTTAATTTACACTACAAAACGCTTAGTTGGTTTTGACTTTTTGACTTTCGTCTTCGCCGCTAGATGCCGTTAACTGAAACGGTAGCAAATTTTAAAGTTTTTTTTCAAAAAAAAAACAAATGTAATGGTATATTCATTTTTACATATTTTAAAAGAGGATCCATTTTTGTAAAATTTAATGAAAAAATTAATCATCTACCTTTTTTTGAACCCTTTGATATTGAACAAAATATAATTTTATTACATTAAAAAATGGCACGCCACTGCTTTTTATCAAAATAAAAATCATTTTCGTAATCACTTATTAGTTGCTAACAAGAAGAACCCCCTGACTTTTTTTCGTTAGACGAACGGTTTTGAATTGAAAAAATAAGATAGGTTTACATACTGTTTAAACTAACATCACATTTAAGCGAAGCAGGCCATGATCTATATTAAGAAAGAAAACACCAAATTGTCAATCACGCTGATATTCATTTTGACAGTTCCTGCTATTGAAATCTAATTTAATGTTATGTAAAAAGTATTTTTACAACAAATCATACCTTTTACGAATGAAGAAGCCTTTGATATGTTGAGAATTTATTTTCAATGTTTTGAAAATGCGGCGATTGCTTCTAGGCAGTATGCACTGCGTTATCCCCTCCGAAGACGGCATTCGAGAATGATTTTTCGTCGTTTAGTCTTATGTTTAATGCAACATGGCCAAGTGCAACCAACTCCAACTTTGAGAAGAAATCGTAGAGTAAGAAGATAACATTATAAATGTGTTGGCTTATATTCATGCAGACCCCCATTTAAGCATAAGAGAGATCTCCAGATATTTAGAAATATTCTATGGCTCAGTGCAAAAAATATTATTGGATTTTAAAATGCATCCGTATCACGTCGTGATTCATCAATCCTTAAATGAGACTGACTTTGAACGTAGGCTCGATTACTGCTACTGGCTTAGAGATTTCATTAGGGAAAACCGTCATATTTTGTCACAAATATTGTGGACAGATGAAGCATCTTTTTGCAGTAATAGCAAGGTAAATCTTCATAACATGCATTATTGGTCGGACACTAATCCACACCGGTTACGTGAAGATTATCAGCAGGTTCGATGGGGCGTCAACGTCTGGTGCGGTGTTATTAATAGTGCTATTATCGGTCCGCACATCTTTAATGGCAATCTAACCGGTGACATGTATTTGAACTTTTTTTTGAACGATTTACCAGGACTCTTAATTAATGTGCTTTTAGAAGTAAGAAGAAACACGTGGTTTCAACAAGACGGATGCCCGGCACATTATTCTCGAAATGTGTAAGATTTTTTGAACAGGCATTTTCCTAACTGTTGGATTGGTAGAGTCTATTTTTCTGGCCACCACGGTCCCCCTATTTAACCTGCCTTGATTTTTATCTGTGGGGCAAAATAAAGGATTTGATGTATAAAACTCGACCAACTACTCGAGAAGACATGATAGTCCGAATTCAAAACGCCATAAATAATATACCAAGAGCGGAAATTGAGGCAGCTGTCAACTCCACCCAGAAAAGATTGGACCAGTGCATTCAAAATAATGGACAACATTTTGAACATTTACGACAAAACTATTAATTTATTTTTAAAGTTCTGTGTTCTTGTTTTTAGTGTTATTGCTCCTGCTGTTGTTGGACAGTTTTATTAAGATTTTGTTTCCAAATATGTAAATTAGTATGTTTCGAGATATGGACGCCCAATGTAAATTTATTTGAGTTTTTTAATCCAAAACCGTTTGTATAACGAAAAAAGTCGGGGGGTTCTTTTTGTTAGCAACTAATAAGTGATTACGAAAATGATTTTTATTTTGATAAAAAGCAGTGGCGTGCCATTTTTTAATGTAATAAAATTATATTTTTTCTATATCAACGGTTCAAAAAAAGGAAAACATGTAAAAATGAATATTTTTTTGAAAAATTTGTTACCATTTCAGTTAACGCCATCTAGCGGCGAAGACGAAAGTTGAAAAGTCAAAACCAAGTAAGCGTTTGTAGTGTAAAGTATGCTCTTTCATATGAGCCCTAATTTGTTAAAATTGGTCAAGCGAAACGGGAGAAATCTTTGTTTGTTTAAAAATACAATTGAGCATCCCCCACCGCTTTATTTTGATAGATAGAACAAAACATTTTAGTCAAAAAGTGTAGGTGAATAGTTAGTAAATATGAAAATGAAATAATCGATATACTTTCATTAGGCGAAATTCTATAAAAATCCCATTTTTCTACTTAGTGTTGGTTGTTACGGCCTCTAGCGGACGTCTGACAAACTCGTAAATAATTTCCAGCAATTTCTCTTAGCGACTTTTATAATGAATTTTTTTTCTAAATCTATACGACCAATATCTTATGAGATATGGCGGCTCGCTACCCTTAACTGATCACCCGGTACATACTTTCGGCCGGGTATCAAGAAAATTTTGATACATGTGCTAAACTAACTTTATATCCAAAATACTTATAGGAAAACGTCATAATTTATAACAAAGCTTAGATACAGTTATTATCTTTGCAATTATCATTAAAGATAACAGGTCTCTGACAGAAACATCTGCCTAAAACATTATTTTGTGCCAATTTCAATGTAGGTACACTCGGCGCAATCCAAATGTAAACATTCTTTGATTGTCATGCGACTATTTATTCCTGTAAGTTTGGATTTGATAAGCGGTGTTACAAATAGAGGGAATCGGTTTCACCTACATTTAATGTACAGTACTATTTTCAAATAAAGTATATCACAAGAGAGAAAATTGGAAAAAATAGTCTTTAATTCAAATTAGTTAGTAAAAGTAGCATAACATACTGTTGAATATATTGCAAAGTATTGTACCTGCTCACTCTATATAATTTGTATTCGATGTTATCCAATTTTGAAGTTTACAAGTGTCAGTGTCAAAAAGTTAATTATAATCTGTCTGAATAAAAAAAAACGAGTTCATATTCATTTTATTCCAAGTAGTTATTTCTCATTGTATAAAGCTACACTTACATTTAAAAACCACTGACAAGAGCAAAAGAAAAGATGAGAGAGAGAGAGAGTTTTTGGTAATGTGTAGGATAATCTCTAATGAGAATAATAACTATGTGCTTCTCTAAATTCCCCAAAATTCGTGAGTCATACCTCGTTTTTTATATACAGGCTCATGTTTGTGTTTAAAAGAAATGCCCCGTTAGGTCCCTGGGTAAAAAGGACACATCTAACTTATTAATTTCTTCAATTATATTTCTAATACTGAATTGGTAGAGAATGTTGAAAAACTACATATCGAGACATATAATATTTTTTTTATTGATGCCTCATATTTCCTTTTTAAAGCACGCCTCAGCGTATTTAAATCGAACTTTCAAACACGCGCGTTTTTTAAAGTCCCTATGGTAACAACAACAACTTGAGAAACGTAAGTATCAATGACAACTTTTTTTATTAGTTTTTAAATTGTATATTTGTGTCTTATTGAGTTTTTTCTGCAAAATGTATTTATATATTCATATATACATTGTATCCTTTTAAATATAAACTTTTTGATTATTGATCTGACAGCAGTACCTCGTAACGTCAAATAAAAATATATACTATTTGACATTCACGAAACTTGGCTGCATCGAGGACGGACTTCCATTTTTTTGTAGTAGTAATATAATAATAATATTTTATGATTTCAAAGTGCACCAATAAAAAAAAATTGCGTAAAGTATTCGTGGATAACTGGTCTTTCAAACACTTGCTCTATTCCGAGCACTCCGGCTGCGCCGTCGTGCCCGAAAAATCGCGCGTTTTTGATAGACCTCTTTATCCACTTATTCTTTAATATACTATTGTTTTTCCAAGACACTGAAAATAAATACATTATTTAACAAATTTAAGATTTTTTTATGAAGATCTTGTATTATTTACCAAGTCGGATATCTTTTACTGTTGTCGGATCTTGCTGGTGACTGTTAATTGAAGAAAAAAATAATCTCTTCATTCTGGATCCTACTTAAAATTGGCAACAAAAATGATTTTCTAATATTTGTTTCAGCAGACCTGAGCTATTAGTGTTAGTGAAATTATTAAGACACAAACAAAATTAAAAACTGACATTGACCGTCCAAGGTGGTACCTACCAATGACTGCTTTTTCCAAGTCTCTATGTTCTTTCTCTGAGCCTTGGTGAAATGGTCCCATACTTTCTTGTGACACGCCGCAGAGAACAATCTCTCAATTTGACCGACTAATAGCACACGCAAAGAGTTTTATTAACACCTTCAATAAATACCATTGAGAATACCAACTGTTCCATTATATCGTGAATCATTTCTGCTGTAATTTACTCGTATCATGAAGAATACTACTCAACTTTATAGAAATTGTTGCAATGTAAAGTCAATTCTAACGTACAATTCAATTTCAATATTTATTCTGAATATATTACCTTGATGATATTAACCAATGAACTTTTCACTAATTCTCATACCATTTAACTGCCAAATTGAGATAAAGTTATGACAAACTGCCGCTACTTTTGTAAGCCCTCTGGTACTACATTCCAATGTAATGTAGAAAAGCGTAAAATAGGATCCAGCTTTGTTTTATAATCTGTTTCCTAATGTGAATGATAAAATGTAAATTTGTAACGAAAGGATCCATTGAATAGAGTGGATACCTTAAAGCTTATTTTATGAATTTGCAATGGCAATTATTACAAATTTCAGTTATTCAATTTGCATAAAACGGACAGACGACAAAGACAAGGAGGTAGAAAGAGGGGTATGCCAACCGACATACCTGTGATTAAACAAATGAAGTACAATAAGAAATACATTTTCTAAACACATAAAAATGGAGCATTTTACTTTATTTTCTTTAAAGTAGAATACTCTTTGTCCATTTTCATGACAAAAGTCAAATAGGTATTTAAAAAATGGGAGTAGCTAGATCATCTATTGTCCGTTTCAACAGGTTTATGTCTTGGATCATATCAGATTTGTCTAATCTCTGCCTAAGAGAACTGTCGCAAAAGGAAATGATGTCTTCTCTTACCTTCGGTTGTTCTGATACTTAAGATACCTTTTTATCCTCTTTATCTAAAACCTCAATTAATTTTCTTATTTTAGGATTACATATATAGAACTGTTCGCGCCACCCTCTTAGTTTCCATAAAAATTCGGTGTGCCGCTCATGGATTATTTTCATTAAATTTCAAAACTGAGTTCTTGTACATTTTGGTAAAGGACTAGTTTTTAATTCTGGACACATTATCGTTACCGCTGTCGCTGAGGAACAGTTCGTTTCAATTTTACTTAAAATCAATCTCTCATTGTAAAACCGCAAATTTGTTAAAACCGCGACGTGTGTCAAGCTCTTTTATTTTTGTTGTAATATTATTCGCAAATATAGACATTGGAATAAACTTTAGTTAGTGTCACAAAGGCCAGGACTTTCACTATAATCCACTCTAATGCAAACGATCGATTGTGAAAACTCATAGTGTGTGGTACTTTGGTAAGTACATTAAATTAGAGTTTATTGTATATGTTGTCGATTCGCTAATTGCATAATTAAATAAATCTACAGTCCATTGTTCTTTGAGCTAACAAGAACAAACTACAGAAAATGTATTCAGAGAGATAATTTTCATTATAAATCACGAAATATTCTTTAAATATAGAATTGCTATTCAAACTAACATCGATTTCTTTAATCCTATTAGACCTACAATATCTGTCCATAATACATTCTCTATATAACCACAGTTTACATTAGGATCTATTTGGCGCAGCAATAAACTTATTATTTTATAAAATAGTGTAGGTTCTATAACTTCAGAATATGTGGTTCAATTTATGACCTACCTGTATATACTTTCATTGTCAAATGCTACTTGCTTTCTAATTGAACATATAATGATGTTCAAATTAACTTTACATTTTAACATTTCTGTTTGGAGTGATTTACAATCATAAATATAAAAAAAAACATAATTATTATTATTATATATAGTGGAACACTTGATATTAATATAAACTACACTCCTAAATTTTCCAAAAAGTTAACCTTGCACCGCTTCCTCATAAAATTTTAAGAAAATTGTCATTAACTACACTTTCAAATCATTTCTTTCGAATCTAACATCTATATTAATGAAATTTACTGTTTCAACCCTTACTCTATGTAATCTACTTATATAACTTTTTTAAATGAAACTAACTGTTTCTAAATAATTCCAAAATATAATGAACAAATGATAAGAATTCTAAAAAATTCACAATTCTTTCGATATTACTAAATATCATCGTCAGAATGACAGAAGTTACAGTTCATGTGATGCCTACCTGATGTTTAATAACTATTTTTGGCTTGACTTAATATTGTTATAATATTTTATTTTTATTTATAATTATAAATATTTATTAGGTTTATATTTTTGTAATTTTAGTTGTTGAGCGTCAGATGAAATGAATGAAATAATAGATGTTATTAAATGATTATGCATATATATTTGTCTTTACTTTTGTATCTTGTTTTGTTTATAAAATCAAAATTTAGAAATAGATAAATATTTGTTTATATATAAAAAATAAAAGGCCAGCTAACTCCAGTCCTCAATATGAAACCCTTAATTACTTGTAAGGAATTATCGTGAGTGAGGATACGTTTATATTTAAATTTAAACTTCAAAATAATCAAGATATTATATAATTAATAAGAAAAAGAAATATTTACATTAACTAATACTTATTATTTTCCAATAATTTTTTAAATAGATCTAAATAGCACTCAATATGTCTCTGTACTACTAATAAAGACCTTGGCCAGGTTTTAGCTGTCTTACTGAATGAGATTATATGTTATGTGAAATTTTATTGTTAAAATTATCGAAAAGTTCTTTGTTTTTGTTTATATCCGTTATAAAACTATTCAGTAAAATTTGTTTAGGAAATTCTTATCTAAATTTGTTAAATAACTTTTTTATCCGATCGTTAAATTTGATGTGAAATTTATCAACAAATTACAATTTGAATTGACACTAGCCCGATTAGATAAAAGGTTATTATTTTAAGTTTGATAGTTCGTTTGTTAAAAAAATATCGATATGATTTAAATTTAGTTTTTATAAATTTACCTTATACTTTATAATTAAGCACTTGATTTTTCGTCGATGTTTCTAAACTTGGTTATGGGTAGTAATGAACTTAACCAAAATTCAGTTCTATGTCCTTTCTGGATACCGCAGACTGCTTTTCCGTAGTTTAGGTAAGTACTATTTTATTATATCTACTTGCATTGTGATCAAATACTTTTTCTCTTCTTTATTTAATCAATATCTTCCACTATTGTGATTGTACTCTCAAGTCATAGTTGATTTTACTCATATTTAAAAAAATGATTTATTCTACAGCTTTTCTTATATAATCTAATTAATTCTTCTTAATTTTCTATTTTTTTAATAATCTCTTTTTGAAATCAGTCATCAATTTTCATTCTTTTTCTTTCAAAAAAAAATCAACTCCCCCGATTCCCGCTTAGCAACCATCTCTATTTTTTTCTATATTCATCCTAGATGAAACTTTTAATTTTATAGTTTAACTAAATGACACTTTAAATTTAAAATTTTCTTATCTAATAGTTTTACTATAGATTAAAATTAAAATCAATATACTAAATTATTGGATTAATAATAAGTATAGAATCAAATTAATGTGAGAATTAAAATTTTAGCTCAATATACGAGGATGTATTGATATCTAGTTAGCCTAGACCAGTTCCATGCATAAACAAAATATTGCGTTACCATAGCAACGAACAATAACTTATTAGAAGTGTCACTGTAAAGTTTGACGTCAAAAAAGTAAACCAGAGTTACGCAATAAATTAAAAGAAAAAAGATGTCCACCGAAATTGTGAAAATCGAAAATTGGAGGATTGAGCCATCATCAAGTACCTGTATTTAAAAGGGTTAAGAGGTAAGCAGATTTACGAAGATACGCTTAATACCCTTGGTGATCAATGTCCTTCGTATGCGACCGTGAAAAATTGGACTACAAGCTTCAAAAGAGGTAAATTGTCCATTGAAGATGATGACCGATCGGCCAGTTTCTGTGTCAGTCCCCGAAAATATCGATGCAGTTCATGACGTGATTTTATCAGATCGTCGAAATGGTTTAAAACGGATATCTGAAGTACTGAATATTTCATACGAACGCGTTCATCATATAGTTCATGTCAATTTGGAGATGAGAAAAATTGCTTCAAAATGGATCCCCAAATGTTTCGATTATTGACCAAAAGCGTGCAAGGGTAGAAGCATCGCGTTCGATCTGTGCTCCATTTGAAAACGACTTTTTAAACCGAATTGTTACTATGGATGAGACTTGGGTACATTTCTACGATCCAGAAACAAAGCAACAATCGATGGAATGGCGACACTCTGGTTCTCCAAGACCTAAGAAGTTTCGTGTCCAAAAATCTGCTGGCAAAGTTCTTGCTTCAGTTTTTTGGGATTGCCATGGAGTAATCATGATTGATTTTTAAGATAAGGGTAGAACAATAACTGGAGAATACTATTCGACATTACTCACCACTCTACGGGAAAAAATTAAAGAGAAAAGACGCGGAAAGCTATGCAAAGGTGTTTTGTTTTGGCAGGATAACGCCCCTGCACACAAATATCATGTTGCCATGCAAAAAATTCGTGATTTAGGGTTTGAATTACTAGAACGCCCCCCTTATTCACCATATTTGGCTCCGTCCGACTATCATCTCCTCAACTGAAAAAAAGTTTAAAAGGTCATAAATTTTCTTCCAACGAGGAGGTAATAAAAGCTGTGGAGGTCTAGTTTGCAGAGCAAGAAGAAACATTATTTTTTGAAAGGCCTAGAGACGTTGCAGGTTCGCTGTAATAAATGTATCCAATTAAGAGGAGAATATGTTGAGTAATAAAATATTTTGACATTGAAATTTTGTTTGGTTCTATAGTAGGCTAAGAATTTTTCAATATATCCTCGTATATGAATAGAAAAAACAAGAAGATATGATATTACAAAGAAAATATAAAACTTAGATATCATTAGCCCTATGGGGATATCCTGGATATCTTTTTCCCATTTAAGATCAGTATAACTGTGCACTGATGCAGAAAATCAGGAAAACTATATCGGCTGATCTTTACAATTTTTACTTAAGAAGAAAATTTAAAAATGGGGAACTTCCTAGATGTATCTGTTCACTGACAACTTCATATTGTGGGTCTCGTAAGTGTTTTCTCATTTCTAATTCTTCAAGGAAATCAAGTTCTTGTTTTTTATCACAAATATGTAGTACTTCTAGGTCTGTGTCAGGTGTTAATGAATGTTTGGTGTCAAGTAGATGTTTTGCATAATGAGATTTCTCTGGTTGTTTTAATCTGTATGTTCGTAAGTGTTCACTGTATATTTCTACATTTCTAAGGGTTTGACTCAAATGACAGCATTACATTCTGAACATTTAAATTTATATATACTAAACTTTTTAACGGGTTTTTACATTTAACAATTTTGTACTCACATTACTTTCTGTTTTAAAAAAATGTTGTATTTGTTGTTAAAGATACTATCTTTGAAATATCAGAAATATTACCAGCACATAAGATAGTTCTGTAATTTTGTAATTATTTAGTTTGTTTAGGAAATTGTCTGGCTTAAAGAGGAAAGTAGAAAATGGTTTGAAATAAGAGACTCCTTAGACACCTACATAAAAGTTGTACTCACGTTCCAACTTCACTGATTAGATGACAAAATCAGAGAAAGTGTCAGCACAATGAAGCACAAGAAATTTAAGAAACAAAAACAAAAACTAAAAAAACTTGAATACATACAACACAGAATTCAAAACTCTAAACATCATGAAACTGTATGTAAACACCAACACACTTTGCACCACAGTTTGAAAACCTTTCAGACATTAATTTTACAAATAGTAAAATAGAATTTTTAAATAAAAGCTTAAAGTACAGCTTACCACCGAAATTTACGAATAATATTAAACAAATGTTAGCTACAGAATCAGAAATAGCTTTAAAATCTAATTCCCATAATTTTCATCATGAGAAATTACAAATTGTCAATTTAATCAAAAATATTAAGCCCTCCAATGTTAAAAGTGAAATAAAAAATGATATTTCAGCTTTAAATTCAATAAAAAATAAAGTAGAAAATTATAACCTCACAATTACAAAGTCTGACAAAGGTAATGCCACTGTCATATTGAAAACTGAAGATTATAAATCCAAAGTAAATAACTTTATAGAATCTAGTGATGTCCAAAATCTAAGAGCAGACCCAACAAAAAGTTTTCTAATTATGTAAGAAAGATTGTTAGTAATTCAAATTATCTTTTAAATGATTATGAAAAGAAATTTATCATAAATAAAAATCCTCAATCTCCACAATTATATGTTAATACTCCTAATAATAAATTAGCTAAAAAACTAAACAGTATACTTAATAATTATGGATATATACCTAAATA
This sequence comes from Galeruca laticollis, assembly GCA_963921935.1. Taxonomy (NCBI): domain Eukaryota; kingdom Metazoa; phylum Arthropoda; class Insecta; order Coleoptera; family Chrysomelidae; genus Galeruca; species Galeruca laticollis. Next base: position 148,906,571 of record OY998179.1, on the reverse strand, counting down.
CTCAATTAAAAATTAAATAGAACTTTTAAAATACTAAAAACATTCAACTTACAAGATAACTCTAAACTCATTTCATTTGATATTATCAATAAGTTCTCTAAAATTCCTCCAAAAGAATGCATAACACTTGTAAGAAAATTACTAGAATATAAAAATATTAATCCGGGAATAATAAATATCAGATATATTTAATTTATTTGATGTATGTATTAATCAGAATTATTCCACTTTTGACAATAGGGTATATATTCAAAATGAAAATTTACCAATGGAAAGCCCTATCTCACCAATGCTGACAAACATTTTTATGGACAGTTTACACAGTTGATGAAAATCTTTGAATGCATCATTTCAAAAAATATTTTATTTTGGTATAGATATATAGATGACAGATTAGCTTGTTTTATAGGTAGTGAACGATAATCAGATGTATCATATTCATAATTTACACCCAAAAATTGAATTTACATTAGATGTTGAAGAAAATAACTCAATCAATTTTCTTGATTTAAAAATTCAAAGTGTTAATAATGTACTTGATTATTCAATTTACAGAAAACCATCACACACTGATGTGATTATACCATATAATTCCAATTATCCCATGTACAATTAAACAAATTGCCACATCCAACGGTTATCCATTACATATAATAAATAAATTACTTAATAAAAAAGGGAAAAAAGTAGTATTACAACTAATGTTTCCTAAACAAACTATAGAAAGTCAAAATTACAAATCCATCACATAAGCTGGCTATATTTCAAATATTTTATCTTTAGCAAGTACAACAATTTCTTTTAAACAAAAAATAATGTGAGTACAAAATGTAAAAATAGAAAAACCCCTATTAAAAAAGTCTGGTATATACAAACTTAAATGTCCAGAACGCAAGGCTATCTATTTGGGTCAAGCACTTAGAAATTTTGAAAATAGACACAGTGAACACTTACGAGCATACAGATTAAAACAACCAGAAAAATCCCATTAGGCAAAACATCTACATGACACCAAAGATTCATTAACACCTAACACAGAACTACATATTTGTGATAAGAAGCAAGAACTCTTCCTTTAAATTGTCTTCTTAAGTAATTATTTTGAAGATCAGCAGATATAGTTTTTCTGGTTTCCTATATCATTGCACAGTTATACTGATCTTAAATGGGAAAAATATATCCAGGATATCCCCATAAGGCTAATAATATCTAAGCTTCAATATTTGTAATGTCACATCTTCTTCTTGGTCTAGTCAAAAATAATTATTTCTGCCTACCTCTATCCAAATATAGGTTTCCTGGCCTCATTGTAGGGAGCAAAATCGTACTTTTCCTCCCATTGACTACCTAGACTATATTCAATTGTACAGGGTGTTTCACTGGGAAAGGGCCTAACTTTAACTGTAGATGGGGATCACTTTGGTGCTTTCAAAAACCTATATTTAATGTGTATTCTGCACTTTATAACCGAGATACAGGGTGTTTTATAAATGTATCCTATTTCTTTCGAAGCTCATAACTTCCGAGTTACCCTGTATATTATTTTGAAATTTGGTACATGTAATAACCATTACCTAGAAACACCATCAAAAGCATCTCCAAAAAGATAATGCAAGTCCGGCATAACAAAAAATTTCAAAACTAGTCGTTCCTAAAAACAACATCCAGTATATATATATATATATATATATATATATATATATATATATATATATATATATATATATACGTATATATATTTTTAAAATTGCTCTTTATAATTGGAAATAGTATAAAAAATCGAATCTACTATTTCCTTTTTATTTTTCCGCAGACAATTTTATTACCAAAAATTTACCGTCAAAGTTAGATATAATTTATGCACTTTTGGGGGTTAACAATGGTATCGGAGAGGTGTATTTTTATTTTTTAGCTTCAAATGAAATCTAGAGAAGCATCCTAGAAATTCAATTGAGTTTGTATGTTTACGAGTACAGACCACAAAAAAATGTGATTATAGGGCCGTACTTAGGACATACTCATTCAATATGTTTCGAATATTTCAAACACCCTGTATAATGATATGTATCTGGAAACTATGCACTTCTACATTTAGAATAACAAGAGTAAAATACGAGAAATAAATTTATACTTCAAAAAACGTTAAAAGTACTCGTATAAACTAGATAATACTTCAAGTAGGCTATGGAATAGACACATCATTGACGTGTGTGTCATTTGTATCTAGTTTCTGTCAAACAGTGTTTGATGTTTTGAACTTCCTACAGTATTTTCTTTTTGCCTAGTGAGTATTAAATCATTATGTACTGGATTTTGTACTGGTAATGGTACTGCTGCAAAAACTGAATACGGAAGAAGGTTCCCTTACCTTACCGTAAAACATTTATTCGTGTTTTTAATTACTTAGGAGAACACGGCAGATTTCCAACGGTTACATTAAATGAACATCAGGAAAGAAGGCATTTAAATATGGACCAAAATATTTTGAATATTGTTAATAATAATCCGATTACTACAAGAAGAATTGGACATGCTACAAATGTACCTCATGTTACTGTTTGGCAGCGACTGAAAAAACATAATCTTTATCCATTTCATATACAAGAAGTACAGCTACTTGAAACAGATGACAAAATTCCACGAACGAATTTTAGCAATTGGATCATTCAAAATGGAAAAATTTTAAGTAGAGTTCTATTCACGGATGAAGCTCAATTTACAAGAGACGGCGTTTATAATTTACGGAACTCGCACATTTGGGCAGAAGAAAATCCATTTGTTACAAGAGAGGCCCATTCACAACGCAAATTTTCTGTTAACGTTTGGTGCGGTGTCATTGATAATAAATTAATAGGACCACACATCTTTCCACATAGACTGACTGGCGAAGTCTATTTGGATTTTCTGCAGAATATTTTACCAGTGCCATTAGATGATGCAGACGTGAATGTAGCAGGAATGTATTATCAGCATGACGGTGCTTCGATGCAGAGTCATAGTAAGAAATTTTTTAAATGAAAATTTTCCTAATTCATGGATAGGTAGAGGTGGTCCCAATAACTGGCCTTCAAGGTCACCTAACTTCAATCCTGTGAATTACCATATTTGGGGATATCCAAAATCAAAAGTATATGCTACCGACATCAATAGCAGAGAAAAACTTCTTCGAAGAATAGAGAATGCCTGCGGAGAAATCAGAAATAATCCAGATGTGATCAGAAGGTCCGTTCGCAATATTACAAAAAGGGCAAGAAAGTGCATAGAGCAGAATGTAGGTCATTTTGAGCAATTTTCGTAGGTTAGACTTGCTTCGTTTGGACAATGTTGTTAGAATTTCTTGTTTTCTTTTCATGTCAATTAATAAAATTAATAAAAATCTCTCCGATTTTGGAGGATAAATTTATTTCTCGTATTTTATTCTTGGTGTTCTAAATGTAGAAGTGCATAGTTTCCAGATACATATCCTTATACAGGGTGTTCGAAATATTCGAAATATATTACAATTTTTTAGTGGTCTGTACTCGTAAACATATAAACTCAATTGAATTTCTAGGATGCTTCTCTAGATGCATTAAATAGATTTCATTTCAAGCTAAAAAATAAAAAAAAACCTCTCTGATGCCATTGTTAACCCCCAAAACGTGCATAAATTATAGTAAAATTGTCTGCGGAAAAAAGGGAAATAAGTAGTTTCGATTTTTTATACTCTTTCCAATTATAAAGAGCAATTTTAAAAAATCTATATACAGGGTGCTGTTTTTAGGAAAGACGAGTTTTGACATTTTTTGTTAAGCCGGACCTGCATTATCATTTTGGAGATGCTTTTGATGGAGTTTCTAGGTAATGGTTATTACGTGTACCAAATTTCAAAATAATATACAAGGTAACTCGGAAGTTATGAGGTTCGAAAGAAATAGGATAAATTTATAAAACACCCTGTATCTCGGTTATAAAGTGCAGAATACACATTAAATATAGGTTTTTGGAAGCACCAAAGTGATCCCCATCTACAGTTAAAGTTAGGACCCTTCCCAATGAAACACCCCGTATAAGCATAAATTTTACCGTTCATTTATTTTGCAAAATGGTAGAAATCAATAAATGGTTATTTTAATTTAACGATTTTTACATTAATATGACTTCAATTCATAGATTCATTGGGTTTTCGAATTTAGGACAGAAATATTAAAGCATGCTATGGTCGATTGACAGATTAACAGTTCAAAGTGTGGTAAGCTATAATGTATCTACCAAATATAAAATAATATTTAAAAAATGAGCGACTCAAGCGAATTTGATGAAAATAACGTGCCTATAAGTTATAACTAACTGTACCTACTTCTTAGTTTTAGTTCTTTAATAAATTTTTTTTGTTAGTTTCATAAATAAATTATTTGAAAATGTCATATTTGAGGGAGGCGGAAAAACTATATGTATAACATGGTGGTAAAGTGCATTTTCCTCCCTTGAATGATTAATGCCCGACGCGTAGCGGACGGCAGTAAACTTCATCCTCGGGAGGAAAAGTAGCGCTTTCCTCCTCCGTTTACAAATAGCTATTAAACATCAGTTAGACATCACATGAAATGTAACGTTTGTCATTCTGTTGATAATATTTAGTAATATCGAAACAATTGTCAATTTTTTAGAATATTTATCATTTTTTCATTGTATTGTGGAATTATTTAGAACAGTTTCATTTAAAAAAATAATCTATTTTAATAATAATTTATATTTCAATTTCCATTATATGTAGAATATGAATATATTATGCGTTTCAATCATTCTATATCCGCATCAAATCTTGTATAAAAGGGTCAAAGAAATGGATGACCAACTTGAAAACTACAAAAGTTATAGTGTCGTTTTTTTAAAACTTGACAACTAGAATTACATTTTTGATTTCTGCTTGTATATAGTATTTTCAAATCTGAACCAAAGAAATTATTTTAAAATGTAGATTATGGCAGATAATAAAGCAGTTTTGCACAACTGAAATTCGTATGGTTACCTAAATAAGTATACCTACAAACTTTTAACATATTAACACAAAACCAAATGCGCTTTACTCACCTTCAAAAAATCTTTTTTGTTTACCACCATCCAGAATCAGAACTATATAGTCCAAGCTACAGAGATTTGAAGTGAGCATTGTGTGTAAAAACTGTTCAAAGAGAACCAGCTGTGCCATTGCTTGGAGAATAGTTTCATTCGACTTTGTTATTAACAATTTTATGCAAAAAATCGCTTTTTTTATAGTTTTTTGCTTATAAAATTAAAACTGTTAGGGTAATCGTGATGGCGTCAATGCAGATATTGTAGAGAATGAAAACACGAATAATGAGATGTCGAACAACGAAAAACCGGTCAGTTTTTTCATAAATTCATAACTCGTTAATCTTATGAGTTGTAGCGTAGCTCCTCCGGCCAGTATTTGTTTTTAATATAAACTTTATATGTGCAAAAACCAGGCACTGTCCGATGCATAGTTGTCGATCTGTGACCATTTGAATTTTTTACTATGCAATTTGCCAGCAGGCCTGAATGCGACAGGTGTGGTCCGATTTCGAAAGTAGAATTTTCATACTTCAAAACGTTCATGTTGGTTTTGCGATATTCTTATTTGCTGCTGAGATATTCAAATGAAAAGATCATTAAATACGCGTGGGGCAACAATATTACTATACACGTGTTTTTATTCTCTACAATTCCTCTCTTCACGCCATCGCGATTACCCTAACAGTTTTAATTATGAATAATAATGTCGAGTGAAAAGTATTTCACTATATCATATGAAACTGTTCTCCGAACAATGACGCAGCTTATTACAGTAAAAAAATTTCTGTAGCTTGACCTAATATAGATATAACAGCTTTTTAGGCTGCCTTCCTCAATAGTTTTATGTAAATTGAAAGAATTTTATTCAAAAGTAATAGTAATAACTCACGATACCAATTAAAGATGGAATGAACAAGTAAGAAAGAAAAAAAAACTTAACTTAGTTCATTACACGGATAATATAGATATATATGTGGAAAAACTGTCCATACAAAACAAAATACTAATTCATAGATGTATAGATCTGTTGTGACTGTGTAGAGGTAAGTATAGAGAACTATATAGATATTAGAGCTTTTTGGGTTGCAGTCATCCATAGTTTTGTGTAAATTGAAAGATTTTTATCCAAAAGCAATAGTAATAATTCAAGATACCAAATATGGAAAGAACAGATAGTAGAGGATAAAATAACTTAATCTATTACACGGATAATATAGATATATATAGAAAAAATGTCCATACAGACCAAAATACTAATTAATAACCCTGTGAATAGAGCTGTTGTGAGTGTGTGGAGGTAATCAATTTGACAAGTTAAGAATTTATATTATGGTTTATGTATATCGAAAACGATATACAGGAACCATCTAATTAATTGTTACTACTTTTAATTTAGAAGCCAATTATATGTACAAAAGATATTTTCTCATATTTAAATCAGTTTATTTCACGAAGTGTTGTGAATTTCTATAATCCAACAAAGAATTTTTAAATTTTTTTTCAGTCATTATTACATGTTTGTTTATTTATTTATTTATTTTGGATACAAACAGGACAGACCTATTAGAGAAATCCACTAATAATTACACATAAATTTAAAAATTAGGTAGAAAAGAAAAGATAAAGCATACAAGAAAAAGGAGCAAACAAGAGAAAAGAAATAAAACATAATATATAAATTGACCACCTAGCAAAATTAGATTTGCAAAAAATAGCCTTTCAGTAGTTTTTTAATCGAATCTGTGCTGTGAAAGAAAATATCCATTTCAACAACACTAGACCAATTTATTATCAGTATTTGTTATAGTGTGAGCAGGAGAATTTCAAAAATAATTGGTGTATGCTTAATGTATAATAAAGGTATAATTGTTTCTAGTTGAGTGGCTGGGAATATGAAGTATTACGAAGTTTGTAAGTTCCAGGCAATATATTATAGTATATTTATTGTTGCTGTGACAATTTATAATTATGTATTCAATGAATGTTGGTTCAGCTAGCTCAAATTAATTGTTGCGGCGATAATTTATAATTATTTTTGTTTATTTATAGCTCAGGGTAAATATATCAAGTCAAGCATGAGTACTCCTTAATCTCTTTGAGTTCTGGCACAAAGCTTTTTCTATGTAATTTATTATTTTGTTTTATATAGATTAATAGAGAATTATTTGTTTTTGTCTATTATTTAAAATAAAAAATATACCTTATCTAAATTTATGTTGAGACGCCTATGTTATCAATCCTATTCCTGTATTTAGAATTGACACTTGAAATTAATGGAATAACTATTTCCTGTTTTTAATATAGGGCATTGAAACGAAAATGACGAACACTGTAATTATATATTATCAAAATTGCGACGGAAATTGGAAAAGAAGTACATGTATCAATACAAACAAATTTAAAATCTAAATAGTAGAATAAACAACTATAATCTAATAAACTCAATAAATTGGTACCTTTACGCAAATTTAAATTGTTTTGAATGGCCAAATTATAAAATTGTAAATTGGTTAACCAATAAAATGACGCACTAACCTTCACAGAACAATAGTTTCTTCTTGGCACCAATAATCTCCAATCAGCTATAACACCACGCTTGTGTTATTGTGTCTACTGCCTTTCCTCCCACTGGACACCACTCCTCCAAGTAAATCTTGAATTTCTCGTTCTCGTACTTTATACTATTATTTATCTTCTCCTCTTTCACAATCTGGATTCTTTCTTTTAAATATCTTTTTAAATGATACATTATGGTATCTTTTATTATTCTACAGCCTTTATTTTGTTAATCTATCTTAATTATTAGTCTTATGTTCCTTTATCTATCTTTCAAATCTTCTCAAATTATTTCATTAACTTTATTTAACTTCTTTTGGACTTATATTTTCTTAAATTTTTCTTAGCATATGTCCTCCCTCAACAATATCACACCACATACTACTGATCGCTTCCAAATCAATAAACTATTTTTTCTTCCCGTTGTCATGGACAGTATTAATCATCTAACTAGATTTTTTTACAACTATCTACATATCCGAGGTGTTTTTATTTAATTTCATATCTTTTTTAACTATATTAGGATATTTAATATTCTTTCCGTTTGCAAAATAATTTAATCTACTGAATTAAAACTCAACTTCTTTAAAAACTATCCCTATTTAAAAAAAAACCTCTTATTATGTATTACTTCTCCATTCTCATATAAACAAATCTACAATCTAATTACTCTGAAATACATATGCAATCCTTTTCCATTTATTTTAGATTTTTTTACAATGGGCTAGTTTCATGGGTATGAACTAACAAATGAAATCATATAAGAAGGATTAAAAATATCATATATTTTTCTATGATAATGATATTTACCTCAAAAAGTTATAAATATCTTCGAAAATTAGATTTTAAAATTTTATTAGATTTAAATAAACCGCTGTAAGTCGACCAATGACAGAAGCCGTTGTTGTCAGATTGAAAGTATGTTCTGTTGACAAATCCTACTTGACTATCCAAGTTGATTAATACAAAGTGATAGACGACTAGAAGAATTTGACAATTGACATCAATATCCACAACCAACCTCAAACAGATATCATCCTCGCCGACTTTTTAGTTGTTTGTTATATTATTTTATAGTAGAAAATGTGTATCTGTGTGTTTGCCTTTTAAAAGACATCTTTAAAATGGATCCAGGTTTCACCGAAGCTAATTCGACAAATCTTCCTCAAGTGTATGTGGACATGGTGTCTCAGTCACCCGAACTCCCCTAAACAGAAGAAGAGCAAACGATCCGGTACTAAATCGAGTTTGGAACTCTGCGGTAACGCAATTTGTGTATGTGTATTACATGACACGTTTTCCAAACAACTCAACCTACATGGAGAACATTTGATTTTCATTATACATACATGTTACGTTATATTTTCTATTTTGAAAGCATCATCACTGCAGTTTAAAATATATATTTCCAAATTTCTTTGACTACGTGAGAGTTACCTTTTTTAATAAGGGATTAGGAGAACATTATTTGAAAGAATACGTTTTGACAGTACTTTGCGTTTCTCTTTAACGGGTGTTAAAGAAAAAAGATAAATAGTCTACTTATAAAGTTTTCCCACGTGACAACGGCGCTAAATATCTTTGTTTGCCATTGGCTCTAGCCTACCACAGTCTACCACAAGAATTCAAATTTCAATATTTTTTTCATTTTTATTTGAAATCGTAGAGTGGCGTTATTAGTCGCAAATTCTTAGTTCAGACCCAATATATCTTGTGACATTATCATTGAATTTCATGAAACGAGCCCATTATAGTTCATTATAAACTCGGCCTGAAATTTCTATTTAATTAAAATATTTGTGTGCTGTTTCTCGTCATAACGCTTAATATACCCATCATAAATACATATAGTTCCATGCAAAAAAAAATCTGTCGCTAGCATTCCATGCTTTGAAAATAATTTTGACGTTCACATATTGTTGACAGTTCTCTGCGTCATAGTAATAATAAAATCTTAAAAATGGTAATGTTGCTTCTAAATTCCTGTTAAATCGTATGTATTATAATGATCTAAATATTTGTATTCATTCTTTTAGGTTTTTCTTTGTTTTGGATAATCTCTATGAAGTATATGCCAAATTTACAATTGATTATTTTATCTTATTGAGGATTTATAGCCTGATATGTGAGTTGAACTATTTAATGAAGTGTTGACATCATGGTAAATATTTTGAATATTATTTTAGTACTTCAATATTTATAGTAAATAAATGATATCATAGGTATCCATTCAATATTTAATTCACTTTAACTTCATTCAAATATGATAAAAAACTAATTCCCTGTTTTGATGATTTCTAACTAACTTCTTGCTTTATAAACATGAAAACCTCTCATATCAACATTTTTAAATTCTTATAGATGTTGTGATGAGTTCAATATATTGTTATTGAGGATTTTGTAAATAAACAGTACATCCGAAATTTTCCTACCATGCTTGAGTAAAATTATTTTAACTTAGAGCGAATATGTTGCCTATGTCCAGATAAAATTTTCTTTTACCATAAGAAATAAACTTGTTTAGGACTGTTTCTAATTTCGCCTATGTTCAGATAAAATTTTCTTCTACAATATGAAATAAACGTGTTTAACACTGTTTCTAATTTTGAAATATAGACCGAGTAGTAGAACCAAACGTTAATATACCATACCATAATATAATGATCTAATGGTAAGGGGATTTTGGAGTTCGAAACAAGTTCTATATATGAAGCCCAACTGCTTATTGGTTATATTACAAATATACTGATCGAAAAGTAATTTAAAGCCTAAAAGAATACCAAGATCTTTAACCATATCTACCGCATGTAATACGCTATTAGAAATTTCTTCATATGTATAGTAGTTCAAGTCCGAATTACTATGAGAAAACTCTGTCATTAGTACATGAAATTGAGTGATATATTTTCAAATCATCAGCATACATAATAAAATTAGCAAAATTAAAGCAGGTAGAGATGTCTATATATAAATTAAAAAGTAAATGATCTGAATGGGATCTCAGAGGTATCTACTCCTGAACTTGTTAACACAGCATAAGATTTAAGAGCTCCTAAAGTTACTTGTTGTGACCTATATTTATGATATAAGTCAAATCACTGAACAAATTACCGTGTATACCGACTTCAGAAAGTTTTGATACAAGTATGGAATGATCTACTTTGTTGAAGGCCTTATTGAAATCAGTATACACAGAATCCACGTTACGTTTATCATTTAGACCATATATGGGCAGCGCCCGGGCCGCGAATTTGAAAACCGTTCTTATTTGGTCTCCTGCACAGTGCCAAAATCAGAACGCATTAATTGAATCAAAATGTGCATAAAAAACGTACTTGAATCATCAACTCGAGGCGACGTATTGTTTATCTGTTTATCGAAGAGTAGCAGGTGGCGCGCTAAAAAAACTAAAACATACACTTAATTATACCTATTGTTTGAAGTAAATATAATGAATGCAGAACAATTTAATAAGCTTCATAGTTCCCGATTTTTCTCTGTTGTATGTGTAATATGAAGAAGAGCAGTTTAAAATGACATTACAGTGTAAATTAGTGCGGTGTGAAAGATTCGATGATAAATGCGAAATATTCATAAAAAACTTTTCTGACAAAACAAAAACTAACTGGATTACGAAAAAGCGTGTTTCCAAAAGTGTTCGATTTGAATTTTGTAAACGATTTGTCTGTCAGCATTCTGCCTGAAATAAAACAACGGATAAACGTAAAGGTGCTCTACCCAATTACAACTGTATGGCAAGTATTACCATTAAGTTTTTGAAGGAAACAGTACATACAAAGAAAAAATCTGCGCTATTAAGAAAAGGATTAAATGTATTGATATAAATTTTCACCATTCACACCGGCTACAAGTGGCTCAAGCCTATAATTTGCTGCATTGTAGTGAAGAAACGAAATCTTTATTTATTTCCTTTTTGAATCAGGAATGACACCCGCCTCAGCAAAAACATTCCATGAAATGCACATGCCCAAACTATAGAAAAAGACATTTTTATACATCTAGCAAATTCCCAGATAAATCCGACAGACGCCCAAGTGAATTATTTGTATAAAAAGTGGAGATTTCAAAACTATGGAGACAGAGATACAACTAGTGCATTTGAAATATTAAAAAAAAGGTAGTTGATGTTGGTGATCTTGGAGAGCTGTATTTCTTGGAAAATCCGAACATCGTCGTAGTTATTACCCCAATTATGAGAAGAGTGATTCTAGCCGAATTAACAAAAGAGATCATATTTATTGATTCAAGTGGGCAGTGCCATCAGAGCAATACGTGTGCGACATTTATTTTTGCTCCCACTAAAGTAGGGGCAGTTCCAGTGGCATTACATACTAGCCAAAGCGAGATCAATTATTTGCTAGTAATCAAAGAGGTTAAGGAAAGCTTGTAAAAGCTTAAAGCTGTGTTTCCAAATGCTACATTATTGTTATGTATTTCCCACGTGACCTTCCAGTGGCAGTGGCATTACATACTAGCCAAAGCGAGATCAATTATTTGCTAGTATTCAAAACAGTTAAGGAAAGCTTGGAAAAGTTAGGTAATACCTCATTTGAACCCAAAGTGATAATGGCAGATGACTCCTCCGCTGAATGAAATGCTCTTAAAGCTGTGTTTCCAAATGCTACATTATTATGTATTTTCCACGTGACCTTCCAGTGGCAGTGGCATTACATACTAGCGAAAGCGAGATCAATTATTTGCTAGTAATCAAAGAGGTTAAGGAAAGCTTGTAAAAGTTAGGTAATACCTCATTTGAACCCAAAGTAATAATGACAGATGACTCCTCCGCTGAATGAAATGCGCCTTAAGCTGTGTTTCCAAATGCTACATTATTGTTATGTATTTTCCACGTGACCTTCCAGTGGCAGTGGCATTACATACTAGCCAAAGCGAGATCAACTATTTGCTAGTATTCAAAGCAGTTAAGGAAAGCTTGGAAAAGTTAGGTAATACCTCATTTGAACCCAAAGTGATAATGACAGATAACTCCTCCGCTGAATGAAATGCTCTTAAAGCTGTGTTTCCAAATGCTACATTATTATGTATTTTCCACGTGACCTTCCAGTGGCAGTGGCATTACATACTAGCCAAAGCGAGATCAATTATTTGCTAGTATTCAAAACAGTTAAGGAAAGCTTGGAAAAGTTAGGTAATACCTCATTTGAACCCAAAGTGATAATGACAGATGACTCCTCCGCTGAATGAAATGCTCTTAAAGCTGTGTTTCCAAATGCTACATTATTATGTATTTTCCACGTGACCTTCCAGTGGCAGTGGCATTACATACTAGCCAAAGCGAGATCAATTATTTGCTAGTAATCAAAAAGGTTAAGGAAAGCTTGTAAAAGTTAGGTAATACCTCATTTGAACCCAAAGTAATAATGACAGATGACTCCTCCGCTGAATGAAATGCTCTTAAAGCTGTGTTTCCAAATGCTACATTATTGTTATGTATTTTCCACGTGACCTTCCAGTGGCAGTGGCATTACATACTAGCCAAAGCGAGATCAATTATTTGCTAGTATTCAAAGCAATTAAGGAAAGCTTGGAAAAGTTAGGTAATACCTCATTTGAACCCAAAGTGATAATGACATATGACTCCTCCGCTGAATGAAATGCTCTTAAAGCTGTGTTTCCAAATGCTACATTATTATGTATTTTCCACGTGACCTTCCAGTGGCAGTGGCATTACATACTAGCCAAAGCGAGATCAGTTATTTGCTAGTATTCAAAACAGTTAAGGAAAGCTTGGAAAAGTTAGGTAATACCTCATTTGAACCCAAAGTAATAATGACAGATGACTCCTCCGCTGAATGAAATGCTCTTAAAGCTGTGTTTCCAAATGCTACATTATTGTTATGTATTTTCCACGTGACCTTCCAGTGGCAGTGGCATTACATACTAGCCAAAGCGAGATCAATTATTTGCTAGTAATCAAAGAGGTTAAGGAAAGCTTGTAAAAGTTAGGTAATACCTCATTTGAACCCAAAGTAATAATGACAGATGACTCCTCCGCTGAATGAAATGCTCTTAAAGCTGTGTTTCCAAATGCTACATTATTGTTATGTATTTTCCACGTGACCTTCCAGTGGCAGTGGCATTACATACTAGCCAAAGCGAGATCAATTATTTGCTAGTATTCAAAGCAATTAAGGAAAGCTTGGAAAAGTTAGGTAATACCTCATTTGAACCCAAAGTGATAATGACATATGACTCCTCCGCTGAATGAAATGCTCTTAAAGCTGTGTTTCCAAATGCTACATTATTATGTATTTTCCACGTGACCTTCCAGTGGCAGTGGCATTACATACTAGCCAAAGCGAGATCAGTTATTTGCTAGTATTCAAAACAGTTAAGGAAAGCTTGGAAAAGTTAGGTAATACCTCATTTGAACCCAAAGTAATAATGACAGATGACTCCTCCGCTGAATGAAATGCTCTTAAAGCTGTGTTTCCAAATGCTACATTATTGTTATGTATTTTCCACGTGACCTTCCAGTGGCAGTGGCATTACATACTAGCCAAAGCGAGATCAATTATTTGCTAGTAATCAAAGAGGTTAAGGAAAGCTTGTAAAAGTTAGGTAATACCTCATTTGAACCCAAAGTGATAATGACAGATGACTCCTCCGCTGAATGAAATGCGCCTTAAGCTGTGTTTCCAAATGCTACATTATTGTTATGCATTTTCCACGTGACCCTCCAGTGGCAGTGGCATTACATACTAGTCAAAGCGATATCAATTATTTGCTAGTATTCAAAGCAGTTAAGGAAAGCTTGGAAAAGTTAGGTAATACCTCATTTGAACCCAAAGTAATAATGACAGATGACTCCTTCGCTGAATGAAATGCTCTTAAAGCTGTGTTTCCAAATGCTACATTATTGTTATGTATTTTCCACGTGACCTTCCAGTGGCAGTGGCATTACATACTAGCCAAAGCGAGATCAATTATTTGCTAGTATTCAAAGCAGTTAAGGAAAGCTTGGAAAAGTTAGGTAATACCTCATTTGAACCCAAAGTGATAATGACAGATGACTCCTCCGCTGAATGAAATGCTCTTAAAGCTGTGTTTCCAAATGCTACATTATTGTTATGTATTTTCCACGTGACCTTCCAGTGGCAGTGGCATTACATACTAGCCAAAGCGAGATCAATTATTTGCTAGTATTCAAAGCAGTTAAGGAAAGCTTGGAAAAGTTAGGTAATACCTCATTTGAACCCAAAGTGATAATGGCAGATGACTCCTACGCTGAATGAAACGCTCTTAAAGCTGTGTTTCCAAGTGCTACATTATTGTTATGTATTTTCAACATGACACAAGCCTTGTGGCGCTGGCTATGGTCAACAGAAAATCATGTTCAAAAAGATGCACGTAAAATTAATTATGAATATGTTTGGAGATGTAATATACGCTAAAACGGAACAAGAGGCAACCGATTTTATGAAATATGTTTTGTCACAGGAATTAGTGAGCTTCAATGAGAAGATAGAGAAAAATCTTCAACATTTATGGAAACGCCGCGAATAATGGTCATTAGCATTTCGTACTCAGCTTTCAAACAGGGCCAACAATTCAAAGATGTTGTGCTTCAGCTTTGTAAAGCATTTAATAGGTGTGCATTAGTGGACTTTGAAACAAAAACATTTGAACTTTACCACAAAAGAAGGTTAATTAATTTTGCTAATTGAAGATCAAGGAGAATGGCTCTAGCTAACCAGAAATTTTGTGAAAAAACCAAAAATATTCGGGAAGTTTTGATAATAAGTGATGATGTTTTCCATGTCAAATGTGGAAAAGGACATGAATACTATACTATCAATTGTATAGATGCTACATGTTCTTGTACGAGTGGAAGGAGCAGCCGTTTTTGCAAGCACAAATGTGCCGTAGAAGATAAATACGGGGTTATTTTCAAAACTTCATTATTAAGTGAGTTCGATCGAAAAGAATTAGCACAGCTGGCGCTAGGAAAGGATATTCCACCTTCATTTTTCAATGAAAAGTCCGAGCAAAGCAGCATTCCAAATGAAATTTCTTTGGGTCTCAATGAAGAAATCGAGGAAAGTTATAATCCCGATATTCCTATTGGAAATCTCCAGCCTTTCTTTTTTACTAGTAGTATCGGTCCAAATGCAAAAATGGAATATATTGACAATGTGAATAAAATTAATGGACATAACTACAGTTCTTAAAAAAGATATAAATGAAGATAATATGAACAACATTTCCAAGTTTGTCAGAGTTTTAGAAAATCTGCAAATGCAAGCACAAATTATGACGTTCATTTCTGATAAAACAGCGCAACGACGAGCCTGCAAAATAAAGTACAGCCGACTGCTATTGCCCAAAGAAAAAATAGAAATATTAAAGGAGGCAGGGTGCAATCTGGCCGATCAACAAATATTGAGATAAAAACCATAACATGTCACTAAATATTGATTCAAATCAACCGTCCGCAAAAAAAACATTAGATAATATTTAAACACCTATACTCATATTTTTTTTGTTACATCTTGTACGTATGTTGCTCTATAATAAAACGTACGAAGTAGTCATAATATTTATTTTTACAATTCCGAGACAAAAGTGGTCACTTTAGTCACATGTTGGAAACTAAAGTGTCACTTTTAGACCCAAGGGATATAAAGTGACAGTTAAAATCCCAAGGGATTCAAAGTACAAATAAAAATGTAGATCCTCGATGCCTAGCCAAGCATTTTAGAAGTCCGTCCTCGATGCCCAGCCAAGTTTCATAAAAGTCCATCCTCGATGCCTAGCCAAGCATCTTTGAAGTCCATCCTCAATACCCGGCCAAGTTTCGTAAAAGTTCATCCTAAGTAGAATTTATTTTTATTAAAAATGTATGTAGAATTACCGGAATTGCAAAAAATAGCGTATACACCTCTCGACTAAAGTGACATTAGTCCCTTAGGTGGATTGCTTTCCTCGGGCTCCGCCCTCAGGAATCAAACACCACCCGTGGGATTAAATGGGTCACTTTAGTCGCTTGGTGTATAACATACTATTTCTGTTGGTTCTAGGTATAATTTCCAATTAAATGACGCGTAAATAGCAGGGACGAAATGGAGACGGATTTACTTGCGCATTTGTTGCAAATCTCACAAGAAATGCAGCTTTAATACGTCGCCTCGAGTTGATGATTCAAGTAAATTTTTCATGCACATTTTGATTCGATTAATGCGTTCCAATTTCGGCAGCGTGTAGGAGACCAAATGAGGTCGCGCCCGGGCCGGATCTGGTCATCCACCAGCTTCAGTCCAGCTTGCGAGAGATTCAGAAAATTCATATCGATAAATAATATTATTAAATGTAAGCAGGGGAACGCTTTTTTTAGTCAAGAAAATTAATAAAAATAGCATCTTGCTCGGCTTACAATGTTAATTTAGAAAACACTAAGCAGCTATGATATTGACCAACATATTGATCATCTTGTTTTTCAGCTTCAAACTCAAGTATCTCATTAATTTTCATTTAATTTGTTTATATCAACCAAACGTTTTTTCATGAAGCCATGCTGTTCAATGTTAAGTAGGTTCATTATGTTATGATAAAGAAAATAAAAAATTATACATTCAAAAACCTTACTACAGATATTTAATTAAGAAATAGGTCTATAGTTTTCAACTTTATTATTATTTCCAGATTTATGAATTGGTGTAACACAGGCAGTTTTCCATTTATCAGAAAATTGACCTGAACTAAGCATTTAATAAAATCAGCGGGTATCTCATCTGGCCAGGACCTTTATTGGGTAAATTTTCAATTTTTTTACCAATAGTTTCACGAGTAATGGTGTAGATAGAAATATTCAGTAGAGTTAGTAAGAATGTTACCAAATAAATAAATATTCAATTCAACAGTAGACAAGTATTACTTTTCCCCCCAACCTATCTAATATGCGAGAAAAGTATTGGTTTACCCACAAAAATGTTGAAATTTTGAGTTAATACTACGTTTTTCATCAAGAACAAAACGAAAAAATGATTTTTAGAAAAAAAATCCTGTGTGTATGTCGTTGTCGTCGGCCACTTTTCGTTACATGTCTTGTTAGTACGATACAGCCTCCGGAGTGCAACAAATCACCAATTTTATGATTGGATATTGTTCAGGACATCTCACAGATGAACTCTATTGATTTTCAGCTCACAACAGCCAGTACAACGGATGCTATGGTACTTGAAGTACGACATTTTTGTCATTTTTTGAGACATTTCAGTTTGTTAGCACAATACAGCCTCCGGAGTGCAAAAAGTCACCAATTTTATGTTGAATATTATTCAGAACATGTCACAGATGAACCCTATTGATTTTCGGCTCGCCACAGCCAGTACAACAGGTGCTATCGTACTTTAAGTACGACATTTTTGTCATTTTTGGAGAAATTTCAGTTTGTTAGCACAATACAGCCTCCAGAGTATATACAAGTGACCAATTTTCTGATTGGATATTATTCAGGGCGTCTCAAAGATGAACCAACCCTATTGAGATTCACCTTACTAAAGCCAGCACAACGACTGTTATAGTACTTGAGGTATCAAATTTTTGTCATTTTTAGAGAATTTTCAGTTTGTTAGCACAGCACAGCCTCCAGCGTGTAAACAAGGGACCCATTTTATGATTGAATATTGTTCAGGGCGTCTTATAGATGAACCTTATTGAATTTTAGCTCACCAGAGCTAGTACAACGGGTGCTATGGTACCTGAAGTGCCACAATTTTGTCCTTTTTGGAGAAATTTCGGGTTTAGTACGATACAGCCTCCGGAGTGTATATAAGTGGCCAATTTTATAATTGGATATTTTTCAAGGTGTCTCACAGATGTATCCTATTGATTTTCAGCTGACTATAGTGAGTACAGTGGATCCTATAAATCTAGAGATACTGCATTTATGGTTACTTTTAGAGAAATTTCGGTTTGTTAACACGATACATCCCCCGAAGTGAATACAAGTGACAATTTTATGATAGAATATTAATCAGGGATCTCACAGATACGGAAAAGCTAGTTTTAATCTTTAAAACCGTTTATTTTTTATAATCTTCATTTATTAAAAGTTTGGATCTGCCTCATAAAATTGTGAATGTATTTCATCCATGTGAAATTTAAGTTTTTCTTGAATCACTTGTATTGTAGAAGAAGAGAACCAAAGAGGGTTTTTTTTATAATATCTGCGATATTTAGGTACATGTAAATGATTTTGTCAATAATATTGTAAAACAGATTAATTGCTTTATTTATATTAATTGATTGAAATTTAGCTACCTAGTTAACACTACATAAGAATTCGTTAAGTTCGTGATAATTTGTCAACTTAAACTTCCAGCAATATTGATTAACAAGTACAAATATTAAAAGGAATATCCACATTGAATTCTAAGGTATTGTGATACGGATTCTCAGGAATTAATGGATTCAAAGAAAGAAGTGCACTTTTGATTAAAAAACTATTAGTGTTACCAGATATTTTCAGATTTGGGTTATACTGAACCACATCAACCAGACATAGTGTCGACTAATAAGCTAGAATCAATGTAATTATTTGGCTACAGTTATCTCCTTCATTCAATTACCATTTAATTTCAGGAATATTAAAATCTCCACATATAGTAAAAATACCGTTAATATTATTTAAGTAAATATCAATAAGCTTATTAAAGAAAAAATTTAAAGCAGCCATGTCTCTGGGAGGTATGTAAACACACCTTTTGAAGTCCATTAAGAGGGATGATGATGTTATTACATATTTTGCAATAAAAGTCCATTAAACACTACGGAATGAAATTCGTTAGTTTTGGCAGCATTAGAAAGGTACATTTTTCTTCTTTCGAACTTACTATGAAACTTACAAAATGTTGAGAAAGGTGGTGATGGTGATTGTAGAAATCATACTCAAGTTTAGAAAAGATTTATATGATTTAAAAATGGACTTGATGATATAAATAATGATTCAAGGCCTGAGTGTGCAAGTAGGTGAATAATTTTATTCAAAAAGTTTAGTTTCGCATATAAAAAATGACCTGTTTCATGGTTTTTCTTTTGTATTCCTAATTACGTAGACGATTAATTAATTCATTACTTTTACACCGAATTGTACGTAGAAAGTGGAAACATATAAGGATATTCCTCAGATAATACTAAAATAATAAACCGGTTCCATTTCTTATACTTCGATATTAATTTAATATTTATTTCCTTCTGCAAATACTGCAGATATAAACAAACAGTATTATTGTGCATCATATACAAATTAATGTATCCTATGTACAACAAACATTCAGAAAAGTATACCATAAAGTATATTGAGGAATTATACAAAATATGTCCTATTTTTAAGTCAAGTTTATATAATTCGAGAACATACTTTAGAGAGTTGTAGGTATACTTATTTAAAACCAATTTGAGAGAAACATACTTACACAACAGAAACAGATGAACCCTAATGTTTATTTCGGAATTTCTCCAACATTGTCTGTCAATTATTTGTTTACGTATGCAAGCAAGCATTTTATTTATCAATAACTATTATATACAATAATTATTATTAAGCAATAGTTATAAGTTTGATAGAAACCTTAAGTCATAATTACAGGATTATTTTTTTAAAATGCAGGATTACATTCCTGTTTTTTTCACTTCCTATACTTAAAGTTATTTTTTTGGATCAAAGTGATACTGGTTTAGATACTAAACAGATTCTTTTTATTTTATAAACGTTACTACATAAAATATGGTAGTATGGTAGCAAATACAGTACGTTTGGGTGATCAGGAAGCTAAATAGCATTCAAAGACAAGCCTGCTCAACTGGCAGACAGACTATGAGAACCAACAGTCACTTTAAGATCCTTATTTAACCTACCTCCACTTCATATACACATACAATGCTGGCAAATCAATTATCAAAGACTGGCCAGAGAACAAGAGTCAGTATCTAGATTGGAAGTATATAATGGGTAATACAAAGGGTTGTAATCTAACCCCATGATGAAAATGTCATTCAACAAGTATAGGTTCAGACAAAAAATCAGAACAGTCAGAGGTACGGAATGAAAGATCTCCAATTTATGAAGAAATCATTTTATAAATGAACGGCTGAGAAACTGCATCAAAATTTTGACAAAACCAGTGGATTTAATTCATCGGGTAGGTACTTTCTGTATGCAAAGATGTTGGTTTTGTTGAAAATTTTTGGTTTGAACTTTTTTGGACCACATTTGATCACGGTAAGGATGTAATATTAACATTGTGTATGTACTTGAGAAATTTGTGAACTACTGCTTGCATAGCCTGAGAAATGGGGGTGGTGAATGCCAAATTGCTGAAATTAATTATTTTAAAAGTGTCCACAACACTCTTGCAACAAAACAGGAAACTGAGAAAAATAGAGGGGAAAAAAGATGTGGCAGGTACAAGTTAATTAAAAATAAATAGGATAATTTCAGAGTTTTCTCTAAAAGAAATCAAAGCACACAAATTACCACAGCTCTAAATAATATGCATTAAAAATCCATTTTCAATAAGAACTGTTAAAAGACGTCTTCTAATTATAGGGCTAAAAGGATGTATTGCTACTACCAAATGATTAGATATAAGAACAATGGGAGAATGTCGTTTGGAGAGACAAATTAAATTTTCAGATCTCATGGACACGTTAAAAGAAAAGAGGGCTTCAAAAGGATGGTAACATGATCATTTGGCATAAGTATACCAGGAAATATTGAGAGGATAACCAGAAAACTAAACAAAGAAGGCTATTAGAAAGTTCTTCAGAATTTGCTGAATTTTATTGATCCTGGATTACAATCCTAGCAATTCATCTAGACCAGTGATTGGCAAAGTATAGTAGTATAAAGTAGAAAAATATATGCATAGTTGCCATATA
Source organism: Galeruca laticollis (assembly GCA_963921935.1). Lineage (NCBI taxonomy): Eukaryota > Metazoa > Arthropoda > Insecta > Coleoptera > Chrysomelidae > Galeruca > Galeruca laticollis. Next base: position 148,885,034 of record OY998179.1, on the reverse strand, counting down.
GAATAGTGTGTAATGTTTATAATACAAAGATTTCAAAACAAAATGCATTTTTGCTATAATTCTGGAACTTCTCAGAAATGTCTGGCCCCCTATGAAGAAAGTTTACCCACCACTGATCTAGGACCATGTGAAAACTTATTTAACAAGAAAAATATTTTAAAATTATACAATTATCATCTTAATCACAGATCCCTTCCCACATTGAACTTTTTTGGGATGAAACTCAATATGAGGTGAAAATTTGATCCCCTATAAGTACGATATAGCAGACAGAATGCTGTAGACTAAACAAACCCATGAAAAGTATTGGACTACCAAATATGTATGTAGAAGGACAAGGAAATATTAGCACATATACGAGGGCAATTCAGAAACTAACCTCCGGTTGATTGAAAAAAATACACCAAGTTAAGTAAAAATATTTTAATATATACATCTTACAACTACATCTTTGCACTATTTTTCGACATAGTCTCCATAACGATTGAGGCACTTATCGTATCTCTTCACAAGCTTTGAAATTCCTTCTGCATAAAAATCATCCGCTTGTGCCTTGAGCCAGCCTGTGACCGCATCTTTGAGCTCTTCGTCGTCATCAAACCGCTGGGACCCGAGCCATTTCTTCATATGCATGAAGAGGTGATAATCGCTTGGCGCCAGATCTGGGCTGTAAGGTGGATGGTTGAAAACGTCCCACTTGAAGGACTCAAGAAGGGCTGTTGTTCTGCGAGCAGAGTGAGGACGGGCGTTATCGTGCAAAAAAACGATACCGGAAGTCAGCATACCACGGCGTTTGTTCTGTATAGCCCGTCGTAATGTTTTTAGTGTTTCACAGTACACGTCTTGATTACTGGTCGTCCCACGTTCCATGAATTCAACCAACAACACCCCTTTGGCATCCCAAAACACCGTTGCCATCAGTTTTCTGGCAGAAAAATCTTGCCGGGCTTTTTTTGGTTTGGTAGGCGAATCTGAATGTGCCCACATCTTTGATTGTTCTTTTGTCTCAGGGTTCACGTACTTAATCCAGGTTTCGTCACCGGTCACGATTCTGTTTAACAATGGTTCTCCTTCGTCCTCATAACGTGACAGAAAGTCTAATGCAGAGGCCATTCTTTGACTTTTGTGGTGGTCGGTAAGAATTTTGGGCACCCATCGTGCACAGAACTTACGGTAACCCAATCTTGCTGTCACTATCTCGTACAAAAGAGTCTTAGAAATCTGTGGAAAATCAGTAGACAACTCCGCCATTGTGAAACGTCGATTTTCACGAACTTTTGCATCAACTGTCTGAACGAGTTCGTCAGTCACCAAGGATGGTCTACCACTCCTCTCTTCATCATGAACGTTTTCTCGTCCACTTTTAAATAAACGTACCCATTCACGGACAACTCCTTCACTCATAACTTTTGGTCCGTACACGGCACAAAGCTCACGATGAATAGCTGCTGCAGAGTATCCTTTGGCTGTAAAAAACCTTATAACAGCACGCACTTCACATTTGGCGGGATTTTCTATTGAAGCACACATTTCAAACTGCCACAAAAACTAAACTAGCGCAGGTACGATGTTCACTCGACTACGGCTTGATGCCGACTGACCTGCTGAGCGTGTGAATGCACAGATGGCGCGCTACTCCCCCCACTACCCGCACTGTGACCAATCGGAGGTTAGTTTCTGAATTGCCCTCGTATTATGTTACTATGAAATCCTGCAAAACTAAGGAAAGGAAAATTCACAACATTCTAAATATAGTGATGACAACATGAGGACATAGACAACAGATCTGTTAAAGTAGACACATAGGGGTAGTACATAACATAAAATAGAGAAGGAATTCAAAAGTCTCTTCTAAATAAAAAATCCTCAATGTGTTGTGCTTTTCGTACCTTGTTAGACGTTACAGATAATGTTGGAGAAATCTAAACACTGCCAGAATAATTGAACTGAAAATAATGAATTAATTAAATACTTACATTGCAACAATATACCCTGCATTCTCCCCTTCAATATTTCTTTGGCTTTTCTCAATTCCTCTTCATATTGACCTTTTTCATTCAGTAGCCGTCTCACATGTGAATTTGTGGACTGAATCATGGAATAAAAATTATTAGAATTCCTCTTATTACAATCTCCTCTTTCCAACCATGTTATAACAGTCTAAAAGGAAAAAGAACGATTTTTTACTTCCAAACACCCAATGTCAGAAAAGGGAGTATTGTAATGGCATGAAACAAATAAGTTGGGATTTTTGCGGAAATATCCGTTTCATGACTATTTAAGAAGACATCAATTTTTGGTCGCGGCACATCTACCAGGAGTTGAGATATCATTTTTTAATTTTGACTTTAAGAGTTTATGGACACAATGCAGACCCCAGTTACTGTTGGTTGAAATTCAACAATGGGAAGTGGTAGTTTACTTGAAGCATTAAACAGTTTTTCTTCATTTTAGGCATTCAAATTATAAAATAATAGAAAAATTTTAAAATAAAACTTAAGAGAATTAAATTTTGAACATTAGTTTCAAACATATTTTCAAAAAATGTATAGTTTTTTTTCAATTTTTTTTTGGCTTTCGGGCTGGACGCATGCAGCCAGAAACTAAGCGCGTGGGTCCAGCTCTAAAGCCAAAAAAATTTCTTAAATTTGTAGTATAATTACATTTATTGAACTATTCAATCATGTTTTTATTTAGTGTATGACATGACTGTCAAAAACTTGACATGTATCGTGTGTGAGGGAGTATTGTGCTGGCCACAGCACATTTTTTTATTATATCGAATAGTATACTTTTTAAAATTATATTCTACTTGTTGAAGTAAACTTCTAACAATTGATTAGTCTATAGTTTTGCATTGAAACATATTTCAAACATTTTTACTTAGTTATTTGAAAATGTTTCTGACCTCACATTACACTACAATTAAACTAACACTAAAATTTTATTATTTTCAAAGACCAAAGGTAAAAAAATTAGACGAAAACTCAGTTATCAAAACTTGACTTTGATAGTGAAAAATGTTACTGTTGGTGTAGTGGTAGTGTAACATATGAGCCGGTGAAAGGCAAAGTGTTATAACTAATGTTATCATTTTTTTAAATAAACACAGAAATGAACTGTCCACATTAAAATCTGTTTGGTGGAAGGTGGTGTAAGTCACAGCTTCACTGATTTTATCATGGATGGCAGTACTATTTTAACAAACAAATGAAAACAACAATCTGTTGGCAGCATAATGGTTCAAGTCAGACTTAGATAATTTTTCCATCCTTGTATTTCCAAAGTGCTGCAGTAAATGCAATTGAAATGAGTGACTTGAGCGAAGCATCAAGCAGTGAACTCAGCATTCTTGCAAAGTTAGGGCCTGATGAATGGGAACCATCTGATTCAGACATTTTAGGTAAGTTTTGGTTCATAATACAAGCCTAACATCCCTAGTAACATAGAACTACAATTTTTGTTTTCACTGTTGATTTATTTAACACACAATTGCATTGCAGTTGCACTTATTTGATCTTCATAGTAGAATGCACTGTTAAGTCTTAGTACATGTAGCTATACACAGTTTTTCTGTTGTAAGCGAAGGGGGAAACATTCACCCTACTAGTGCTCCGCAAGAAATTTCCGGTGAAAACTTTGATGAGATTGAAACTCCTAAACGAACCCGTAAAAGGCAAAGAAAAGAAAGTAGTTGGCAGAAGAGGAAGAATATGAGAAATTCAGGTAATCCATATACAATTAGATAGATAGATAGATATAGATATTTATTTCGTACTAGTGACAAGATACATTTTTAGAAAAAAAAATATATATACATTGTATGGTACATGTCAAAAGTTCTCTGTAAAAACGAAATATAAGGTATACATAATTTTTAAAAAAAAAACAGTTAAAATCTACAATATTAAACAATATTTAAAAAACAGATCAAAAGCAAAAAACAAATGTATAACACGCAAACAATTATAAAAAGATATGCATGGAAAACTGAATCACAAATCCAAAAATGTGTTGCTATTTATATCGTCTATACTATATGGTTCTGCAGACACAAGACATTTCCTTATAGTCCTCCTAAATCTATGTATGTTAGTAATATCCCGTAGTTCTTTAGGTAGTAGGTTAAACGTTAACAGATATCTATATAAGCAACCTTTTTCAAGCAATGATGTTTTATTAATAGGGTATCGGAAAATGTGTTTCTGCCTCGTATGATACTCATGTGCAATTGTATAATCTGAAAAATATTTCCTATTTCTATACACATAACAAAGACACTCATACATGTATATACCAGGTACTGTTAATAAATTTAAAGATTTAAAATATCCCCTACAGCTTTCACACAGTTTTAAACCAGCCAAAACTCTAACTGCTCTTTTCCGTAATACAAAGCCAGTCTGACTGTGTGAACCACCCCAAAAAACAATTCCATAGGTCAGTGATGAATAGAAATTCCCATAATATGCAGTTATCAATGTATGCTTACTAACTACTTTTTTTAATTCCTGTAAAGAATAACAATTTCTACTTAATCCACCACAGAGCATCTGCACATGCTCCACCCAGCTCATTTGCTCATCTATTGTGACTCCTAGAAACTTAATTTCTGACGAAAATGTAGTCACGTTATTGTTCTCAATATTATTAGGATACACAATTTCATCACGACTGTGTTTAAATAGAATGCATTGCGTCTTTTTGTTATTCATGCTCCCTTCAAACCATTCAGCCATTTTTAAAACTACAGATGTTGTCTTAGTTTTCATTTCATTATAATTATCTCCAACAATGAGCACATTGGTATCATCAGCAATTTGTTAGTGTAATTGTTATATCATTAAAAAACAGTTCTAGATCATTTATGTAAAGTATGAACAGGATTGGGCCAAGCACACTGCCCTGATGTACACCCAGTGTAACTTCTCTGGCATTAGAAGTATATTCAGAAGAGTTTGTTTTAATGCAGACTTTTTGAGAACGGTTTGCTAAATAAGATTGAAACCAATCATAGCATCTACCCCGAATTCCCATTTTTTCCATTTTGTCAAGCAATAATTGATGGTTCACACAGTCAAATGCCTTCGATAAGTCCAAAAAAACTCCAAGGGCGAGACTACCACTATCAAGAGCATGCAGAATTCTCTCAATAAAACCGAAAGCAGCAGTTATAGTAGATTTTGCTTCTCGGTATCCATGTTGATTCGAAGCTATGATCTGGTTCATATTCAAAAAATTAATCAATCTTTTTCTCATAGCAATTTCAAAAACTTTGGAGAAAGTAGAGAGGAGACTTATTGGTCTATAATTTTCCACCAATAATGTATCTCCGTACAACTGCTACTTTCAGTCTAGATGGGAAAACTCCACCCGAGAATGATGAATTTACAACATGTGTCAGTGGCTCTAAAACAAATGTTGCTATTTTTTTAACAAAATATTACTGATACCATCCTCGCCACTTGAGCATTTATTTTTCAAACCATTTATAATTTCCAGAATTTCAACATCATCCACCTCGGATAGGTACATAGATAATAGATTGTTATTTATATGATTTAGGTTTCTATTTTTTACCGAAGAGTCTACAAGACTTGCAGCCACTGTGACAAAATATTCATTAAAAATGTTAGATGCAACGGACATAGATGATATTGTTTCATTATTTGACTTAATACCAGTGAAAGTTTCTTGTGTTGATTTGCTGAGGCCTTTCTCAGTTTTTATTATATTCCAGATGGACTTACTTTTGTTATGCGAGTAAAATTTGTCTGTCATAGTAAATCCTCTTTTCCTGCAAGACAAGGTTGGAGTAATAGGTTTTATAATTATTATATGCCTGTTTGGGTATATGATTATGAGTATAAAGCTCAAACATGAAATTTAGGGTATCTTTGGCAACAGTAATTTTGGTAGTCATCCATTTGCATTTTTTATTTGGTAACTGTTTAACCTGTTTTACAGGGAAAGACGAATTAAAATGATTTGTTAATATTTGAATAAAAGTATCATACTTGTCGTCAACTGTTGATCCCTCGTATACTGAGGTCCACATTTCATTTCTTAAGAGACTACAAAAAAACTCATATCGCTCAGAACCAAAAAGACGTTTATAGGCATATGTATTATTTGCTGTTTGTATGTTGTGAAAAATGGTAACTCTTTGACCAAAATGATCGGATATGTCGGTATTCAAAATATTCACGGTATAATCTGCAAAACCAGGTACATACACATTATCTAAACACAATTTTGTATTTGCAGTAACAAGTTCAATAAACTGTTTAAGGTGTTAATATTTTTATCATTTTTATTTAATGGTAATAAGTCCAAATTAAAATCTCCCGCTACAAGCACAAATTTTTCACCTTCTGAGGCTATATCTAACAGTTGGTCTAATCTTAATATGAATTCTTCTGTGCTAGTATCGGGCAGTTTATATATTACGCAAACCACATATCCTACAGTATCTATTCTAAATTCTGCAGCGGTACAGTCAAACACATATTCTTCACTTAATTGATTAATATCGTGTCTTATTATTGGAGACAGATAATTTGCACAATACAGAGCTATTCCCCCATGGGATCTTGATTTTCTATGACAAAAATATGTTACAAGTTTAAAGCATTGCAACTGAAAAGCACAAATGCTATCTGTATTCTGCCAGTGTTCAGTGATTGCTACAAATTGTAAATCTAGATTACTGATTACGACATTCATATTGTTTAGACAGTTTGACAGACCCTGAACATTTTGATGAAACACTTTTATACCAGATTTGTTTTGAGGCTGTAAGTTACTCTGTAATTGCTATGTACATTTTGTCTTTCTAGATTCAATGTCAATCAATCTCTTATATTAAGGACAGTTGACATCTGATACTTTATGATTAAAATCTAAAGATTTTCCTAATTTAGTATTCGTTTCAAAACAGTTTATACATTTAAAAATTCTAGAAGCACAATCTCCCGTTTTATGATTTTCTGCACAATTAAAACATGTTTAAAGTTCTGGCAATTTGCTGCTACATGTCCATATCTAGCACATTTGAAACATCTTATGACAGAAAAATATTCGTGGACAACACATCTTCTCCACCCCAAGTTCAGCTTACCTTGCAGGCTCAATTTTTTTGGTAATGCAACATCTACTTCTAATATTATATTACCTTTATTTTGTTGGCCCTTTTGTTTGTATCTTGCTAGTACTTTCAATACTGTATCTTCTGTTGTTTCTAACTCATTTTGTTCTTTCATTGTTTGTATAACAATGTCAACATCTTCTGTGCTATATTCTTCTTCAACTCCTCTTACTATCATTTTTGGATTTTTTTGTCTGCCGCCCATTGCCTTATACTGATTGCCAAGTTCATTTTCAACCTTATTCCTAATTTTTTCTTTTGAGTTTTTACTATCGCAATTGATAATAACTGTTCCTTCTTTACCTTCTATTAAATTTCCTACTCCTACCGCAAGACTTTTCGGATCAATGTTCTGCTTAAGATCGTCCTTAGTTTTATTACTTTGTTGTTTTTCTGTAGGCTTTATGACGAGTGTTTCATTTTTAGTTTTTAATCTGTCGGCAAATGTGTTAGTTTCCTCTTCTGTACATGCCTTACCTTTAACTGTGTTTATCTCTTGTATTAGTTTCTGTACAGTCTCATTTTGCTTTTTTATTGTTTCATTTTGTAGTTCTATCATAGACTTTGGATTATTTATTTCTCTAGTAAAAAAACCTTCAAATGCCTTAAAGTTGTTCATTTATCATTATTTAGTTTTCCACAGCATTTCCTGCAATAAAATTTTAATATCCTGTTATTTTTTAATTGAAGTACTCTTAATTCTGTTGTAGCGATCCCCATACATTCCTGACCTTATTTTTCCTGGCAACTATCACATGAAAAATGTTCACCTTATTTTCCCTTATCTGGTGGTTTCTTGCAAAGAACGCACTTCATGATTTAAATGTCACAAAAAGTTTATTTGCTCATCTAAGTTCTTGGCCTAATGCTATTTATTTGTTAATTGATGGGAAAAAAGTCAATCCAGTTTTTAACTACTTTTTAATATGGTCTTTAATTACTGTTGATCCAATATTTCACATGAAATTCATAATATTAGCTTCAAAATTCATATAAATTGTAGACACAAATACTCACAGGATAGTCCGTAAATTTTCCTATCCTTAGGTATAACTTTCACCTTTATGTTTAATGTATTTCACAGGAAAATAAAACAAAATTCAGGAGCCATGATAACTGTTGTAGATCTAATACCATACATATATAATAAAAAATTAATTCTAGAAAGGTAGTTGGAAGGAAAAAAATCAAAAACGAAGGCTGCCTTTTAAAAAAGAAATGCTCAGCAAATATTTTAGAAGAGGCAAGAAAACAAGCTTTTGAGTGATTATGGAAATTGGGATCATTTTCTACTCAAAACGCTTATCTTTGTGGTCTAATTAAACAAAGCCCAACCAAAACTAAAAGGTCAAGAACATTTACAAGGCCTGCAAAATCCACAATCAAACAGTATTTAATTCAAACTACTGAAAACACAGTGAATGCATGGAAACAATACTTTTTATTTTCCAAATATCTAATGGACGGATGTCCCGATCTATTAAGAAATTAAAAAAAGGAGAACAGCCTGTTTCAGACAATCGTGGACAAGGCGTCACTTCAAATAAAATATCAGATGAAAGGATGATCAGTGTTTGTGAGCATATCAAACAATTTCCGTCTTATCATTCACATTATACGAGGATTAAAAACCCTAATAGGAGATATCTATCTGCTAATCTAAACGTTCACTTGATGTACAGCCTTTACAAAATTTTTTCCATAGAATAACTGAATATAGCTCCGGTGAGTCGGGATGTTTACCTTTGTGTACTCAATAATGAATTCAATCTAATATTTTCACTCCCCCATAACAAAGAGACTTGCAACAAAGTTAAAAATTCTGGAAGCAAAGCATGAACTTCTAAACAAGGTCATCAATGAAGGAGAATGGGGAAAAATCCAAGATAGATACTGATTTTTATGCAATGACATTTGATTTGCAAAAAGCCATATGGTAAGTGGATATTCATTCCTTCCAAATGGACTTTGGTTCAATTGAAATACAATAGTACTGTCGATAAAGATGAAGATGACTCGAAGAGACTTTAAAAGTGCAAAAAATCTTGAGAAAGCTATTCCAAAGAGGAAAAAGGATACTGAGAACAAACAATTCTCATGGTTAAATATCCAGTCAATTTGCTCTAGAAAAAGTGAGCCCTTCTCATTCCAATACAAAACTACTCTCAATGTAGTAGTAGTAGTAGTAGACTTTATTTACGAATCCTAATATACAATATATAGTTGTGAATACATAAATAATTAATATAAATATAAATACAAATGAATAAATAAATAATTTTCACAGTACGTCATGCATTATAATTTTATATATATATATCAATTTTTTAAATACTTTTAAGGAACTTACATTTTTTATTTCATCAGGTATCTTATTGAAGCTTTCTAGACCTTTAAAGAACAACGAATTCATATCACTCTTGAAATTTGTTCGAGATTTGTGAAATGCATTACATGTCCTTGTGTTATATGAATTAATGTTACTATTTCGGATTAAATATCTGCTAAAATAGGCTGGTTGAATTCCACTCATAATTTTGAAAATACAAATCATACTCAAATAGTACAGTCTTTTGTGTACCGGCTGCCACTGTAGGGTATTTAACATAAATTCAACAGGGGTATATCGGTTGCACCTCAAAGTAATTCTCATTCCTCGATTTTGTAATTTTTGCATATGTCCTATTTGATTTCGATTGAATAGATACATCAATGTGGCACAGTAGTCAAAGTGTGGCCCTATTATGCAATTGTAACAAGTCAATCTAGAAAAGGTTGATAGAGATGTTGAAATTCGAGAGAAAAAATACAATTTTATACATATTTTTCTAATGGTATATTTGGCATGCTTATTCAAAGTTAACTGATGATATATAATAAATCCTAAGTATTTAATTTCATTTACAATTGCGAGTTGGCTATTAAATATGCTGATATCAACAGTATTAGTATCAATCATTCTTTGATTTGAAATCGCTGTAACAATCATTGCCTTAGATTTATTAACATTCAATTTGAGTTTATTCACTTGTAGATATATTTCGATATTCTTTAAAGATACATTGATATTTTGTACAGCTTCTTCTAAATCAGTTTCTAGAATATATAAGGGTATCATCAGCAAATAAATTAATATGGTGTGAACCAGGTACATATTTGATATCATTCATATAGACAATGAACAGCAATGGCCCCAAAACACTTCCTTGTGGTACACCTATTTCGTTTATAATTCGATCTGACATTACATCACAGATTTTTGTCCTTTGGCCTCTTTGATCCAGATAAATTTAACCAGGTTAAAGCTTTTCCATTTACACCATAATACTCCAATTTATTAATTAAATTTTTTCTGTTGATCGTTTCGAAGGCACGTTTGAAATCTAGAAATACCGCAACAATATATTCATTCCTATCAATACTTTTTTTCCACTCGGTAACTGTTAGTTGCAACGCTGTTTCACATGAGTGATTCTTGCGAAAACCAGACTTCTATGAATAAATTATTTTCATTAAAGTATGTAACTAGTTGATCATATACTGCCAGTTCCAGTACTTTTTCAAGTGTTGGAAGACTGTTAATTGGACGAAAATTAGTTGCATCACTTGTATTATTTACTTTCGGAATTGGAGTTACTGTACTAATTTTGTATTGGTCAGGAAACAATCCTGTGGACAAGGAAGTATTTATAAAGTTTAATATTACATGCCCAGATGCATTGAAAGTTTCGTTTAAAAATTTACTATTGATTATTTCACTTTTATTTACTTTGTCAAGAGAAAATATTATTTTACGTAAGGTTATCATGGTTATTTCTTTGAATTGATTCAACCTACTGTTTATGGGTTCATAGTTATTTGGTGTCCATATTTCCTCGCAATATATGCTATTTTCTATTTCAATTACACTATCTACAAAATATTCATTAAAATTATGGGCAATCTCTATTGGATTATCACTGAATAGTTTCCCATTACTATTTTCAAACATAATTCTCTTTAAATTAAGGGGATTCTATTGGTTTAACTAGTTGTTTCAGATATTTCCACATAATCTTAGGATCCATTTTATTTTCATCAATTTTATTTTCAAAATATAGTTTTTCTTTTAGAGTATTTACATAGGTATTTCGGCAGTATTTATATTGTTGCCATTTTTGTTCTTTTTCTGGAGCAACACTTTTTTTGAAGTTTTTATAAGCCTTATATTTTTCTGTTCACAGTCATAAAATGGTACTTGATTTGACTAAATTTGTATTTGCTTTTCAGGTGCAATTTTATCCATAATTACAGTGCAGTTTGTTTCTATTTCCTCTAATATTTCATTCCCATTGATTGTATTCAAGTTCCAATCAACAAAGAGAAGTTCTAAATTGATTTCCTTATATGTATGTTCATTTATAGTTTTTATATGAATGAGTTTGTTGGAAATTTCTTTCCTACAATCAAAAATGTCAACCGATATTATAGAATGATCAGAGATTTTTGGTACATCATGTACAGCAGTTCGTATATTTGATTCATTAGAGAACACATAATCAATAAGATTTTTGCTGTTATTTGTCACACATGTGTACTCCGTAACAAGTTGTTCAATTCCAAATGAGTTGAATATATTTATAATTTATTTAGAATAAAAACTATCTTTTTTTAAATCAATATTGATATCTCCTATCAGAGTACATTTTTTGTTACAGAAATAATTTTCAAGAATGTTTTCCAGACTGTCCAGAAAAACAGAATGACTTTCATTAGGCGAATGATAAATACCTCCTATTGACCATTTCCTGCCATTAATTTTAATTTCAACAAACTGAATCCAGTAGTTAGGGTCATTGACCAAAGATTTTTTTTACCTTGTATATATATATATATATATATATATGACAACCCCTCCAGTGTGCCTGCTGCTACTATCACATCGGATTACATTATAATTATTTATATATATTTCAGCATCGCTAATATCTGGAGTTGTTCTCACTTCACTTAGAATTATCAGTGCTGGGTTACAACTTACAATACTCAAAATAACATCAAACTTATGAGCCACTAAACTTCCAACATTCACATAAACAACATCCTGATTGAGTTGTATATTAGGAATCACAGGTTTTTTTTCTTCACTTCCAATATTTCACTCTACTATTGTTGGGATAGAGTTGATGTACTTGGTAGTTTTCGAGTTGTCTCCTGTTGCGATGATTTTTTGAAGCCTTTTCTTCACTACATATAATATTCCCTTTGTTTTACAGTTTGATCTCCAAATATCTTTACTATGTTCAGTGTTTTACTAATCTTGAGTGTTTCCTTTGCATCAGCTGGGTTTTTAAATGTTACTTTCAGAAGTCTACATTTATCTTTTGAAAACTTGCCAATTCTTTGCAGTCTTATGTTCGTGTCTGTCAGGGGAACATCTTTGAGGATATTTAGTACGGTTTCTTTCTCCTCATTTAATCTTTCTATATGGTTGGTTTTGGACAATTCCTTAATATTTGCTATCATAACATTCATTGCTCGATACTTCCTCTCCTCTACTTCTGCTAAAAACTCCTCAATGTGTAGAGGATTTGAAGCAGTACTTTTATTCATCTCAAGATCAATTATTCGCTTGTTCATCATTTGTAGTTCCTTAGTCACCTCCTTCAACTCTCTTTTCGTTTCAGCCAGTTCTTCCTTCATCGCCTTCATATCCACTACTAACTTGTGCACACTCTTGAAAGCCTGCCGACATTCCACACAGAAAATGAAGACTATGGTCAATATGAAAAAAGTAAGACTCACTGAACTGAAGATTATGGTTCAAGATTGTCTTTGTAAAGGACCTCGACTAGTAACGGCTATGAAAAAGCAGAACATGTGTGATTTACTTCCTTAAATCCCACCTATCCATCACGCGTATTTTAAGAATCTAATTACCACAGAAGAAAAAACTAGTGAAGTTGGACCACAATAGGGGTTGACAAAGAAGCCAGAGATGTTGATGATGAAGAAGAGTAAATTCCTGATTCTCTGATAACAATTATTGGATATATCAATATAAAATAATATTTCTACATTGATAAAAAGAACAAAAATTGAACTTTAAGCTGTGCATTCTCAATGTCTATGTTTATATTAACAACATAAAAATGTATGGTGTTAACGTAATCTTTTCGAACTGTATGCCTTAAAATCAATGAGCGAGTTCTACTCAATTCACAAATAAACACACATTGGCCAAGTATAAGTTGTTTGATTCAGTCCCATAAAACCTCTATTTTCCAATAACAATCTGTAACATAGCATTTCCAATTTCTTGTATAACTATTGTGTAAAAATACATCAATGTTTCCTGTAAGTCGTATTTCAATTCACTCTATACCTACTGAAAGTAAATATTTATTTACAGTCAAAGTGATTTAAGTCAACTTAACCTCTTCATATTCACTCCTATAAAAACATTTTCAAACTTTTACCGCTGAATCAGAATGTTTTCCATCTTACTGTGACAGACCAGCAACATCTCAAAATTTTACTGCAGTAAATTAAATTTGTTCGCAGATAATTTGCGGCTGGCACGGCACGTCATTACGTCTGTAATAATAATACACTGCTCAACTCGGCGATTGTGTCACTACCCCAGTCTACTTATTCGTTTTCGTGCAGTAAATAATAACATTTTACTGCTGTTGATCATTTACAGTCTTAATTTTATTTTTAAAACTCGAAATTCCGTCCCTCCAAGCTGCAGTTTATTATTACTCTTTGAACGATTTTACTGCAGGCCTCTTCCTCGCACTGCGACAATGCCGCACTGTCGCTCGTTGTTCTGCTTTGGGGACCTTTATAAGTAATAAGTTACATTTACTATATATCAATCATTCTGTAAAATATTTTAATTTTTTGTAATTATTCTATTAAAACACTTTATTTCTCAAAGTGACACTAATTTGACTTACTTTGCAGTTCACTGCCTCATATGTTGAATATTACCAACAATTCACAAGATTCAACTTACTTAAATTGAAAATGTATGTTTCTCAAAGCAAAATATTAATTTACTTAATAACCTAGCCGAACTTAGAGTAAATAAATTCACCTGCACAGCTTTGGTAAATGTTTCATCTTGCTTGATTTTTTCGGCAATAGCTGCAGCTTCATGATCAGTATAATGAACAACAGGGGGAGGAGAAGGAGGTCTTAATCTTTCTTCTTCCATCCTTTCTCTATGTCGTTGTTCTCTTTGCAACTGCCTCTGCCTACATTCCCATTCATATTGATCATCTCTTGCCTATTATCACAATAAGAAATGTATAAATATGAGCATAAAATCATTAAAATGAACAACTCACCTGTGCATAATCAACATGCAATCTACCAGTATTAGATGCATCTGTATTAGAGCCAATTCGAACTCTATAGCCTGATAGGAAAATAGCAGCATCGACAGATGCTTCATAGACAAATCTCAAATGGCAAAAATTCTTCTTGCTTAAACGCAATGTTGTAATTTCCCCACATCTTTCAAATATTTCCATTATAATTTCTTCAGTAATATTTTCAGGTAGGCCTCCCACAAACACAGTGCGGCATCCAGGAGGTCTATCTCTAATAGATGGTAATGGTGCATTTGGATTAGGAGGAAATAGAGTACATGATTTACAATGAATTATTTCTTTTGGTGGATTAATCATCATTGCAGGATCAGGGGGAATTATGCTGGGATCTGTAGCTACCATAGGAGGCATCATACCATAATTATTCATTTGCATCATATTAGGGTCCATCAACATATTCATCCCTACCATGGGAAACCCCATACCTAACGATTTCAAAATAGACATCGAGAAGTATTGAAAAAACGATACTTACCCATCACACCTCCCCACATATTTGGTGCTCCAATACCTGGGCCATTGGAAATAGGTACTACGTCTTGAGATACATTTGAATCTGAATCGAATGATTTGTCTGTATCTCTTCTATTTCTTGCATTACGACTGCTAGTTCGCGACTTTCTTTCTGAAGGACTTTGGCTGGATTCATCATGATCTTCCATTGGTCTTGATTTATTTTTTGAAAACTCTAATGTGACATCATTGATAACTGTATTAAACATTTTACAAAATTTTTAACTAATATATAATAAGGAACACTAAATCATTTGTACTCCGATACCTAATATATAATTTACTTAAAACATTGATTGTGGATACGTCAAACATTGACACTGACATGAGGATTTTTTGGTGAATTGCCTAAAACTTACTTTTCCAAATTTTTATAATACTACATGACATCATCATTTTATTATATACTTGTTAAACAAAAAATAATGTATGTATCTATGTAAATATGTTACCGCCAAATTAATTATTGCAACTATGATTTAATACACAATTGAAATTACAGATCATAGAATAGGTGATTGGCATGATCTCAGTTTGCAACCGTGTGCAACATAAAAATGGGCCACACAGTGTTTTAAAATTATAAAAAAGTTAGGTTATGATGCTGTTTATCGTTTAACCCCATTCTTTCACAAATCACCTACTAGGTGATTTGTGCATTCTTTGGTTGAACTTTTAAATTTGTGTGTGGATCAAATGTTGTTATCTATTTTTGCTTCATATAACTAAAAGCAGGTAAAAACTAAAACGTTATTTCATATATTATTTATTCGACCATTTTCAATACAATTTAGAGTTTATCATAGAAGCGTGATTAATTTACAAATAAAAGCAAGTTTGATAACTTGTTAGACGATATATTGCGATTGTTATTTATACCTGTTGTTATGTATTTTGCAAATGTACGTAAATTGTTGTAGAGAAAATTTAGAGAATGTTTCAACTTGTTTATTTTTAACAACCAAAAACCAATTGAGATATATGATAGGTAACTTTTTATTTTTCCTTGTAATTTTTAAAAGTTATATTGGAATTACCCGTTATTAATGAAAGTAAATAAGAATATATCTAACATCTCTCACTTAGAATTTAAAACAAATCGAAATCCTTTAAATGAATGTGAAGGAATCTTAACAGGTCTTTTAGGTCTGGTATAATCATCAAGCTGCCTAAAATGCTTTGTCTGGTTCTAAGTATTGGATTCATCCCCAAAAGGTGTATTATTGTCAGTCAACTCAGGACTATTTTGAAATTCTTCTGAAAGAACTTGAGGATTTCCTTCTGAATGCTGAGAATCAGTATTTTGATACAATTCGCTTTCATTACAATTATCATGTCTTTTCCAAAGATGTCCATCATCAATACAAATTAAATTATGGAATTTGCCAAATATTTTATCAATTTTACCAAAAATCCATTTTTTATTTCCTCTGTAATTTCTACACTGTTCTTTCTGCCCTTCGTTAAAATCACTACATGTTATTGAATCAATCACATTTGAATTCATATTTACATTATCTGTAGGTAAAAATACATCTTATCTACTTTTAATTTGTCTTAGCAAAAGTTGAATGAATGATTTTCATGATCACCCCCTTTGACTGACAAACAGCCCCCAACGTGAGTACCACCATACTTACAAGAGTAAAGTACAAGTTAAAATACAGATAGCAAATTGTTTTTCATCTTTAAATGCTCCTCGATTTATGTGCTTTTAAAATATGCTCATTGATATTTTCATGCGTATCCACTTTGGCAGACAAAGCCCCTCAACGTGAGCACCACCATATAAGAGTAAAGTCCCAGATGAAATACACATAGTCTAAAAGATATATGACAAAAAGATCGATGTATACACAGTTGATACGAGAATATAGTCCCAGTTAAAACATAAATAGTGAATTGGTGTTCCTCTAAAAATGTTCCTCAATTTATGTGCTTTCAAAATATGCTCAATGAGATTTTTGTGCTCGTCCCCTTTGGCCGACAAACCACCCCCAACGTGAGCACCTCCATACTTACAAGAGTAAAGTACGAGTTAAAATACAGATAGCGAATTGAAGAAAAGTAAAATCTCATTAAGCATATTTGGAAAGCACATAAATCAAGGAACATTTTAAGATGAAAACCAATTCGATATCTGTATTTTAACTTATATTTTACTCTTATAAATATGGTGGTGCTCACGTTGAGGGCAGTTTGTCGGTCAAAGGGGATGAGCACGAAAATATAATTGAACATATTTTGAAAGCACATAAATTGAGGAACATTTTAAGAGGAAAACCAATTTGCTATCTGTATTTTAACTGGGACTTTACTCTTGTATGACAGTGCACACGTTGGGGGCAGTTTGTTGAGCATAGAGATGTGCACAAAAATATCATTGAGCATATTTTAAAAGCTAACTTAACATAGGTCAAATCTACTTCAAAAACATCAACTACATCTGAACAGTCAATATTGATCTCCCCTTTTAAGGCAATCTAGACAGATAATCTGCATTTCCAAGTACTTTTGTATTTTTGTACCTAATGTCATAGTTGAGACCTTGTAAATGTTGCATTGTCATTGTAGTATAAAGGCGGCAAATCTTTTTTAGAAGAGAGAATCTGAATTAATGGTCTGCATAGAAATATTGATAAAACTTGAATTTTACACACAAGAAGCACTTTTTGCAGGAGCACCATTATTAACTCCTTACTTACAAACAATGATGGACGTTACGCACTGCTGTAGCAATATTAATGTTTAGTAGTGATGAGTCGAATATATTTTAAACTAAATTTTCATTGCGGCTTGAAGCATCAGTGTTGCACCAAATTTGCTTGTTGTAAAAATTGTTTGTTATTTAGTTATAATATAGTTGGTTGCAAACAAAATGTAAAGTAAAACAAAATAATGGAACTTAATATAACGAGCGAATTGTAGTTTGAAGCAGGGATCCAGACCAATATTTGGCCAAGAACCGGACCGGAACTGATATTTATTTCTGGACCGGAACCGTTTAATTATTACGGTTTTTGACATATTTTACATGGAAGGGGAAGATATGATCCTTTCAATAGGTTTAACATTTGCCGACTTATAATCTGGGTGTTACGGATTGGAATGAGTTATGAAAAGTATTCGCTATAAATGACCAAAGGCTTACTTTAAAAATGGAAAAATATATAACTTTTAATTCGTCTATACTGATTCACCCTTTTGAAAACAAAATCATAAATATTACAATGTGTTTATTTTAAAGTGAAAAATAACCTTTATTGTTTACAATCTAATGTTCTTCTTTTTCATTGAATTATTTGTTGATCTGTGATTATTAAGTAAAACAGCACTCAATGTTTTGGCTCACTAATTACTTCTTTATATTAGTGTTTTTAAATTAAACTCAAGGTCTCTAGTTAATTCCACAATATAATACAAGTCGATAAATCTGACGATGATATTGATTTATCGAAACAATTGTCAATTTTTTAGAATTTTCAATAACTTGTATTATATTGTGGAATTAACTAGAGACCTTGAGTTTCATTTAAAAACACTAATATGAGCATATTCCACGAAGTAAGGGTCGAGACAGTCAACTTCTTTATAGGTTAATTAGTCTTACCTGGCTTAATAACATAAACATTCAATATCTGCTTTAGAAACCTTGACTTGTACCTTGTCATTTTTTTTAATAATTTTTTCTTTTTGAAATGGCTGCTTTTTTAACCACATGGGTTACAATTTTTCGAAGCAATTTCTGATTTAAAATAGCCTGAAAACAAAAAGGAAAATAGTAAATTAAACTTATGAGTATTTTTATCTTCAAGAGAATTGGGGAAAAGCCCTGAGGGGGATCTTTAATTGTTTAATTTATTCCACATACATAAAAGCCACACACCACCATTGGCTTTTTTTTGTTTTATTCATCTTACAACTAACTAACCTATATGTGCTGCTGTATGGAATACCCAGAGTAGACACTTTTCAATAAATAACTGAAGTTATGGTTATTATCAAGGTAACTTAGACTTTTAATATATTGTAATCCAGGTATATATGGAGTACCTATACCGATTAGAGGTGCTTTTTCAAGAATTTTGGAGGATATCAGATTCTCAATAAGTAGTTGTAGCTATTCAGTTATTAATAAATTTGTAGAATATTATATTATAAACAAGATCCACTTACCCATATTTAAATTGTGTACACCTTTTAGTACTAAAGGGGAAACTTCATAATTGTTAATTATTGATACCATCATATATGTGAGTTGCAAGAAACCATATTAATCCAACAATAAACTATTCACTACCACCTTTCTTTTTATGTTTGCTTCTGATTTAGATTGTAATGGTAGAGACGAACCCGTAGGCCTTCTTCAGGTAAATAACTTTTGAATACTCACACTGTGTACATTTGAAGGTAGTAAGGCTGAAAGGGTGCGAAAATTAGCTTAACCCTTATTATTAACACCCATAATAATAAATGTATGTAATATGGGTTTACAACAATATTTTCACAGATTAATTTTCAGTTAATGAGACGCTTTTTTTGTTTAACATAAGTATGTCAATAGGTGTTGTTTGATTATTTCTTGGAAGATAACATCTCATTTATCCTTATGATATTACTCTCTGGGCATTCAGTAATAACAGAAATGGTTAATAGTCATTTCTAAAGATTTTCAGGTAGGTACACAGATGAGGGACCCACAATAAACGATGTTGCAACAGATTTATTATACCAGTCTTTTAAAAAATAGACTATAATCACCACTCAATATTTTTAAACATTTATAGGTAGCGAATCAAATGATAATTTCTATAAAAAGTCTCCCTATTAAATACTAACCAATGTTGAGTTATAAATTCACTAATAAATTATAACTTACTATTATGAACCATACAGCTACTTATCTTTTACACTTATTGCGTTTTGCTTTTTATTCTATTTATTTCTCATAATGATGTTTTTCCAGTTTAAGCTTGCATACATTGTCCAATATACTAAGTACTTATATATTTTTTGTTATAGGACAATTCTCCAACATCATGGATTTATCAAAAATAAGTGATGTTAAGATAACAACATTTATAAACCCACATTTGTTTTGGATAATTAAACAGAATGAAGAAAATGTGATACATTTTTCTAGTTTAAATAAGCAAATGAAAGAATGCGTAACAACAAAAAATTGTGATAGTACTTCACATCATTTTAAAAGAGGAGAGGTAAACATATACAAATTTTCTTCAGTTATTCATTACAATTTTATTTTACTTACATTACTGTATTCAACTATATTACTTAAAATAAACTTCTAGATTGTCGCTGCTCAAATCGATAACAAATTATATAGGGCCATTATTGAAGCCATAATTCCTCAAAATTCCTGGAAACTTACCTATATGTTATGGTTAATTGATCTTGGAACAATGAAAGAAACAAATTATGTTTTTGAACTTCCAACAAATCTAAGAAAAATTCCTCATTTTGCCCAACAAGCCAGTTTAAACAATGTGAAGTACCTCAATCAAGTAAGTAAACATTTGTTAATAAACATATAATTATTTATACAGGGTTATTTAAACTAATGGTTTAAAAGTTGAATTACAGTATTTTTTAAGCGAATTTCTATTTCAAAGGATTTTCAGTAAAATTAAATAATTTAAAAGTCTCCATCTGCATTTTGGTAAATAAGCATTGAATATTAAGAACATTTAGAACTTTTTACCCATTAACTAAGTCTTTTGTATTTTTAAAATGATTCTAAACATTAATTAGTGCTTAAATTTACTGTTTCAACCCTTACTTTGTGGAATCTATTCACATTATTCTTATAAATGTAACTACCTGTTTCTAAATAATTCCACTATATAATGAAAACATAAAAATTATAAAAAATGGACAATTGTTTCAATATGTTAAAATATCATCCTCAGAATGACAAGTTACATTTGATGTGATGCCTACCTGATGATTAATAATTTTATTTTTTACTAGACCAAGAATTCTTGTGATTAAATTAATATATATGAATAGAAAAAATAAGATATGATAAAAATATTAAAGCTTAAATATTATTAGCACCGTCGGGATATCCTGCATAACTTTTTTCCTATTTAAGATCAGTATGACTGCAATGATGTAGGAGACCAGGGAAAACTATTATCTGCTTATATTCTTATTATATAGTGGAATTATTTGGAAACAGTTAGTTACATTTATAACAATAACATTAATTATTGATTTACGAGCTCATTCTTTGGTAACATAACGTTTTTTTTTCTACTTCATTTTCAAAGATTATTTGGGATATAAACCAGTCATTTGTAGTTGATTCACTACTGACAAACTCTAATTAGATAAAGCAGCCGAGCAACTTTGAGAACATTGACTCTTTATACCTGGTGTCTACTATATAGTATTGGCAAATATTTTACAGAACATAGGAATAACAATGTAAAATCTCCATCTCCAACCTCAGTGTTTCAATAGAATGTGGTGATAAATTATAATAAACTCAACTGCCACTGGATTTCCACTCCACTCTTTGAGTACCCTACTTTGTTGTGGTCTTGAACATTGAAATAAAACAATCAAAACGAGATCGAGGAAGTGTATGTCGAGTCCACAATAATGAGAATTTATTGAATTAAAAAGATTGTTTGGGACAAAACATGTAACAAATAATTTAACTTGAAAAAATGGCTAGGTCTTTTTGCTATAATGGCCTGAAAATAAAATAGATTCTAAAAATTAAAAAAGCAATTCCAAATATAAACTAAGTAAAAATGAAGATTAAAAACAAAATCTTATTGCAATAAGGGCTCAAATAATCCACTTCTTTCAGCTAAACAATATCCAAATCTATGATACAGAAATCACATCTCTCATCTGTTCAGATGTAATGCTACCACAAAGTTGAATTATTTCCCCACTTAATTTGCTTAGATTTGTGGCCCTTTCAAAGCTATGTCGATAAACATTTTGTTTTAAATATTCCCAATAAAAATCATTTGCGGATAAATCTGGTGTTCTGGGAGGCGACTTGATCGCACCATGTGAAGAAATAATTCTATTTGAAAAGTATTTTTAGAATAATTTTTAACCTCGCGCGTTTATTGTGAGCAAGAAGACTGTCTTGCTGAAACCCAATCCTCTCAAAGTTAATAGGAAAAATCTTGAAGTAATAATAAACATAGAGAGGGCTATTCATTCATAAACAAGTTTATTTTTGCGGCCAACAATTCTAAACGACAGTAGTGAAATAATGAATGAATTACAAAAAGTGGGGATGGTATTGTAGATACATGGCCCTGGTAATTTCGTCTGTTTTTCTGACAAACTTGGCACCTACGACCCATGATAATCCAAAAACATTAAATTAATTAACTTAAAAGTTAATTTTGTCACTAAAAGCCTTGAAAAACACATCAAAACGAAAGAACTAAATGTTTACTCTCTAGTCGTAATGGCGCTCGTATAAACAAATCACGTTTGACATTATTTACTACAATACTACAGCCATATGCTGTGACAATACTATGGCTATTCGAAATGATCGTCGATCACACCCTGACGATTTTTGCATCTCACTTTATATGGTAATTAAACAAGGACAAAACTACTAAATAGATTACTATTGACACATTAAACAGGTACTGAAATTTTAAGCAATGTTTCCATTTTTTGTTATAACCATAAAGGTATCTAAGGATACAACAAATACTTGTTTAAAATTTATATAAGAATATGCCTTTATTAAATAAAATTCAATATTATTAATTACTTTTAAATGTAGCGACTCAAATGCATAAATTAGTGTGACATTTTTTTATTTGCATAACTTTTTAACACATTTTCAAGAAAACGTCTTTCCTGCAACTAAAGAGACTTTGTAAATATGACAAAGCAGTGGAAGTGTTCGCAAGTGAGCTTAGAATGTGACTCGATGTTTGGGGCAAGAAAAAATCAAAACAAACATATCTATATTATTTGTTAATCTGCTGGAAAAATAGAACTGTCATAATAATTTGATTTTGTAAAAGTTCCAAATATTTATTTCTCGTTAAATTTCAATTAATCAAGAAGATACCTATGATGTAGTCCCTTAAAATTTCCGTCCAAAAGTAAATTTTTTGGACATATTGAGTTCGTACAGGAATGCTCAGGTGTTTATTTTCCCGAGATCAATATCTTACGGTGGACGGATTATGTTTATGATGTATCAAAAACGAAGATTCATTAGTTAACAATATGTTTTTTAAAAAAAATCGTTTTGATTTTGCAACATAGTTTCACAAAATTCTGTCCATTTGATATTGTCCTCAGGAAATAGTCTCTGGGTTGTTTGAACTTTAAGGCAACATTAACCATTTTCCAATACTGTATGTGTTTAAAATAACATAATGGCTAGTTTATTTTTTAGACTTTGGAATATAATTCCTTAGGTGAACTTGTTAAAATTAACAAGAGTATGTTGAACCCAACACCAAGTTGTCGACAAGAAACCATGGACTTCATTTCGGATGGTCATAATTTCAAATTCAGTTTGGAAAAAGAGGAAGATGGAATTCTGTTTGGAGATATTTTGTTTAAAAACAAGGAAAATGAACAGATTTCTCTTAGAGAGTGTTTATTTAATGCTGGAGTTATTGTTAAAGAATTACTTGAAGGTATACTTAAATATTACGTAAATTGTTAAAAACAGATGTGTTTTCAAATCTTAATCTATTTTTTAACATAAAATTAATATTTGTAATAATTTCCTAAATTTTAATTCATAATTTGCTTTTTTAGGTGTTACAGACTATATTAACGACTACAAAGACAGGAATCTCATGTATATTTCTAAAATTTGCCAAATAGAACCACACCTTTTAGAAAATGAAATAAATGAGAGTGTTGGAATATCATGTAATACCATAGTTTCTAAAATTCTTGATGAATTTCAATGTAGTGACGAGTTATCCTGTGAAGATAAAGTAAGTACACAATTCTAAATTAATCAGTTTTTTATAGTCCATTATGCAGTAAAAATACCATTATATCCAATTCTTAAGTGGTACTTTATATGCTGGAAAGAGTATAACTTCCCATTTTTCTTCCATTTGTTCAATAAACTTTTCTTTACAGACATTTTGATATTTCTCTTGTGTTTCTTTCAGTCCAAGTTTGTAGCAGTTTATTTTTTAATTTGTGACTTTCATTTATAATTTTGAATGAATACTTATCAATTATCTTTGTAAATTAATATGAGAATATTTCAAATCTCACATTTTTCAGGTATCCGAGCCTTTGTGCCCTTCCAATGAATCGAAAAGTTCAAACGCCTCATTAGATCAGACAATGTCTGATAACCAATCTCCTAATGCAAAAAAATTTAAGATATTTCAGGCGATTGAAAAATTGAAGCAACACCAAAATGCTTCAAAGTTAAATGAAAGTATTACTTCTGATTCCGCTGTGGATAGAATTGATGATCAATTAACAGACAAGGATTACAACAAACTTGCTTCAAATATTAATCAATTGATAGGGAAGACGAGGCAACACCAAAATGCTACAGAGTTAAATCATAGCAATTCTTTTGATTCCACTGAGGATAATATTTATTATCAATTACCAGACAAGGATGCCACCAAACCTTCTTCAAAGATGAACCAATTGATGGAGAAGATGAGGCAACATCAAAATGCTTCGAAGTTAAATCATAACATAACTTCTGATTCCACTGAGGATACAATTGATGATCAATTAACGGACACCAAATCTACTATGAAGATGAATCGATGGTGTGAAGAAACCACTAATGTCCAGAAATCGAAATATGGTTTGTGTTAATTTTTTTGAAGTTTATTTTTAAAATTCCTTTATTTTCGAGCCAGGTAGAGTAAAAAATGCATTAAGTATTTTTTTTAGAATATGAAGATATAATGGAAGGAAAAATCATTTTTGGACCAGCAGGCTCCGAACGAAGTTGTTTAACTCACAAAATACGTAAGTAAATTTCTTCTCAATGTTCACTTTCTATCTCATTCTCTTATGTACACCTTACATTATTTACATATATACGAGGTAATTCCTTAATGGTTGACAATTGACATAATTGGCCGAAAAGTATGTTACTCTGTGTGTCTTAATAAAAGTTGGTAAAAATATCAATATTAGGGGAAGAAGCTTCTTTCTCTCTCGGCCTTGGCGTTCTCCAGTGACTCTGAAAATGAACTGCTATCTTGGACCAACAGAGGATCTGTAGAAGACATGTTGTGGGCTTAACATTGTCACTTAATAAGTCTAGGACTATATTGGGTATGCTTAGACTACTAGAAGCACACAGGAGTATTGTTTTAAAGGGTCTAAGATGTCTATTCTCATCAATGGAGTAGGAACTATCACTCTCGAGCTTATCTGATGGTGAATAACACCTTAATGAATGCATTTTTCTGTATCATTGATTTTTAGAATGTAGCAACTACACCTATTGTAGGTACTTTAAGTTGTTTTTACTAAAAACGAATGACAATACAATGTTATTAACTTTTAGGTACACTAAAAATGGAAAAAAGTCCAAAGGACTCTTCAAATGGTAGAAAATGCCCTGAAAGGAATTTTAACAAAAAGTATAATGGCACCACAACATCTCCAAGTAATCAAAAAATAATTAAACAACCCCTAAAGCAAGAATTGAAACTATCAGCTGTCAAATGTAATTATTCAGAAGAAGAGGATTCTTCCGGAGAACAGATTATGGATCCTATTTCAAAGATTGTTAGAATAAAGGAACAAAGCTCAGATGATTCTTCAAATGGTAGTAGATGCCCTGAAAGGAAATTTGACAATAATGGAGCTGTTTCTAGAGAACAGGATATAGATCCTATTTCAAAGATTGATAGAAAAAAGGAACAAAGCTCAGATGACTCATCAAATAGCAGAAGATACCCTGAAAGGAAATTTAATAATAATGGAGCTGTAGCATCGCCTATTTGTCCAGAAGAAGTTGAACAAATGTCAAAGGAAAAATTGAAACTAACAGATGTCGAAAGTAATACTTCAAAAGAAGATGGCTCTTCCAGAGAACAGAACATGGATCCTACTTCAAAGATAAAGGAACAAAGTTCAGATGATTCTTCAAATGGTAGAAGATGCCCTGAAAGGAATTTTAACAATAATAATGGGGCTGTAACATCTCCTATTTGTCCAGAAAGTTTTCCAAAAGTAATTGAGCAGCCATCAAAGGAAGAATTGAAACTAATTGATGTTGAAAGTAATTCTTCAAAACAACAGGATTCTTCCAGAGAACAAGATATGGGTCCTACTTCTAAGATAGCTAGAATAAAGGAACAAAGCTTAGATGACTCTTCAAATGGTAAAAGATGCCCTGAAAGGCAATTTAACAATTATAACGGGGCTGTAACGTCTCCTATTGGCCAAGAAATACTTAAACCATTGAAACCAACAGATGTCGAAAGTAATTCTTCAGAAAAAGAGGGTTCTTCCAGAGAATATATCGTGGATCCTACTTCAAGGATAGCTAGATTAGAGGAACAAAGCTCAGATGACTCTTCAAATGGTACAAGATACCCTGAAAAAAAATTGAATAATTATAATGGGACTGTAACATCTCCCAAAGATATGTCTATGACTTATTCAGAAAGTAATCCAAAAATGGTTAAACAACCGTCAAAGGAAGAATTGAAACTAACAGATGTCGAATGCAATTCTTCTCTGGAAGAAAGTTCTTTCAGAGAACAGAATATGCATCCTACTTCAAAGATAGATACAATAAAGGAACAAACCTCAGATGACTCTTCAAATAGTAGTAAACTTACCAATTATAATTGTGCTATATCTTCTCCCAAACAAATGTCTCGGATTAATTCAGAAAGTAATCCAGAAAAAGTTGAACCACTGTCAGATATAGAATTGAAACTAACAGATGCTGAAAGTAATTCTTCAATAGAAGAGGTTTCTTTAACCGATTGTGACACTCAAAATTCAAACCCCGACTGTCGTCTGCAACCAGTTCAACCATTGAAAATAAAACCGCATTGTAACTGTAAACAATGCGCTATTTGGACAAAGGAAGAGGATATTATTTTAGAAAAAATGGATCCTACTTCAAAGGTAGCTAAAATTAAGGACGTTAAATCTGTTTTATTGTTTAAAGAAAATGAAAATATCGATCCTGATTTTGACATTTGTTCTATTGATTATGCTTCAATGAATAAGGTTGACAAACAGTCTGCACAAAAAGTTTTGACACACAGGTGAGTGGATTATAATTATTATCACTATATTCTCCAAAAATCAATAACAGAATGATGATAATATGTTTATTTTGTAGCCAAATGATGTTAAATCCGGTTTATCAAATCCCCAAACTAACATTCCATAAAAGCATCCACACCAGCCTATACAATCTTCAATACAGAAAAGCAAGACGTATTCAGATTTACACTTGGTCTGCCATCTTACGTAATCAACACGTTTTCATGATACACGGACCTAGAACTGGTAAATCTATGGCTTATATGCCTTGTATGTTGACCTTCATTTTAGAAAAACATGACAGATATTCTTCATTGCTGAAAGTTGCCGGAGGTCCAATAGTTATTATTTTGTGTGGAAATACGGATAAATGCGAACAATTGTTGGATTTGGCCAAACTACTGATGCAGAACAAGAAGTCAAACATTTCTTTAGTGACATATCCACTGGGACATGTTAATACGGTGAGTTACATTCAGTTAGATTTATTATTAACCCTTTATATCTATCTAAACAGCCCATTTTAGGATATAGGCCTTCCATTTGTGTTTCTATTCAGATCTCTCTAGTCAGTTCTGTCCATTTTGGATCTGCACATCTTTTTATGTTATCTCAACTTGATTGAGGGTTTCCACGTTTTTATTTGTTTCCAAGGCCTCTAGTGGACGATTTGACTGTTCCATCTATACTCAAACCATAAATTCTTGGTAGTTCCATATTGATTAACACATAGGCACAAAAGGCGTGCGTATTAATTTGTGAGAGTATTAAAAACTAACCAAAATAAATTGTTGATTATTTTTACAAACTAGAAACTTTCCTTCACACTTTTGCAGACCTAGGACTGACAACAGTAAGGTCTTAGCGTGATTCAAAGTTTTTTCATATTGTCGGGGAGCGAAGATGGGCAGTAAGCTAAGTGGACTGTATTATTTTTTGGTGAGGTGGTTGTTGATGTTTAAGTGCACTATCCTGTCTCCGCTGACCACGAAAGGTTGAACAATACCAATAAAAAGTCAGTTTAATTTCAACTGATCTTTAATGATACCACTTAGAAAGTAGAAAGACCATATAAGACAAAATAAATAAATATGTGAAAAATTATCCACAAAAATTGTTCTTGCCAATACTTGGCAACACTGTGATTTTGGCGATTAACATGAAATAATTATCACACTAAAATAAAAAATATATCATAAACCTGATCAACGTTTTAATACAGAGCAGGGAGAATTAACAACGTGCGAGTGATGCAATTGTGATTGGATGTAGAGCGACTAAAAACTGAACTAAACACTCAATTTGAACATCGGGTGGTCACAGCGTGTAGATACACATACATTCGGTGTGCTTCCGACGAAAGTTACTACTGTTCTCTTTTAAAATGAAATTGCGCGCGCAGAGATTTGTTACTGCTAGACACCCAGCGACATCTACGCCTGTTCCAATACATATGTACAGGGTGTCTCGAAATATATAATTAGAACAGTTGGAATTAGTGTAAATTCCAACATCCTGCCCGCGCGACAGAGTGAAAGGACTCTCTAAGAGATCAAACCAAACTTTAAGGTCATTACTTAACCTAACAACAACAAGTGTTTGTTTATTATCGAAAGTCGAAACAACAAAAAAAATTAAAAAATAATATGAAATAAAACTGTGTTAAACTGTGTGAAAAGTCGGTGAATTCCACCAGTGTGAATTCCACCAGTGTGAATTCACGCAGTATTATCTACCTTAGAGTCAGAAGGGAGAGGACATAACTTGGCAATAGGTCTAGTCACCTCACCATCATGAGTTTTAAGACGTGCTACCCGCACCTTACCATCTTTGCCTTCTATTACCTCAACAATACGAGCTAAGGGCCACTTTAAGGGGGGTGTATCTTCACCTTTGATTAATACCACTTGATCAACTTCTAGGTTGGCTGAGGGACGTGACCATTTAGGTCTTTGCTGTAATCTGTGGAGATAGTCTACCGTCCACCGTTTCCAAAAACCTTGCTGCATTTTGGAGCAGAGTTTCCAAAATGAGAGTTTGTTATCTGGGGTTTGAGTTAAATCTTTTTCGGGGAATGCAGTTAAAGGGGCTCCTATCAAAAAATGCCCTGGAGTAAGCGATTGAAGATCCGATGGGTCGTTAGAAAGAGCACACAAGGGCCTGGAGTTTAAGATTGCCTCCACTTGAGCAAGAATCGTGGAGAACTCTTCGTAAGTGACCCGAGTATCACCCAAAATTCGTACGAGGTGATACTTAGTGCTTTTGACCGCAGCCTCTCACAATCCCCCCCAATGGGGTGAGCGAGGTGGTATGAAACTCCATTCAGTTTCATTTTGGGACAAAAACTCACGAATCGTGTCGTAATTACTTTGAGACTGAAAAAAATCATAAAGCTCTCTCAAACTGTTGCGTGCGCCGAGAAAATTCGTGCCATTATCACTGAAAATTCGAGTGGGGTTTCCACGTCTGGAAATAAATCTTTTTAGGGTAGCTAAAAAGGCTTCCGAGGATAAACCGGTTACAAATTCAATGTGCACCGCCTTGGTGACCATACAAATCAAAAGAGCCACATAACCTTAAATAAGTGGGGATTTCCGCAACCTAGAGGATTTTATTATGAAGGGTCCCGGGAAATCCACGCCCACTTTCTGGAAGAGACGAGCTGCGCAGACGCGATCCTTAGGGAGATCCGCCATGATTTGTTCGGCTACTATTGCGTTAAAGCGATGACAAGTAACACAAGAGTGTATTATACGTTTAACTTCTCTGAGTCCATTTAAAGGCCAAAATCGTAATCTGAAATTCGAGAGTGTATTTTGTGCGCCTGCATGGCCTAACCTAACATGTTCTTGGCGAAGCATGAGTGAAACCACATGAGTCTGAGAGGGGAGCAAAATGGGGTACATGTGTGATTCAGGAATCTCTGCATATGTGAGCCTACCTCCTACACGAAGAAAACCGCTCTTATCAACAAAGGGTTTAAAAGAAAGAATTTTACTATTATTCAGGGGACGATCTGTCAAGAGGGCATTCATTTCAGTGTAGACATGCTCTTTTTGAATAATTTTAATTATGAATTCAAGGGCCGAGGACAGCTCAGACACCGAGAGCGGTCCGATTTTCCTATCAGAATTCTTCAAATTGTGCGAAAAGCGCAATAAGTACGCCACTGTCCTTTGTAATTTTGAGAAATTAGAAAATTTCGAATAAAGAGATGACCAAAAACTCATTTGTTGTGTATCTATAGTGAGAGCAATTTTCTTTTCTTCTGGGGGATGGTTTACAATGTTGGGGGTAGCTTCAAAAAGCAATAGATTTAAATTGGGGTTTCGTAAAAATTCTGGCCCATGTGTTCCAGACTTCACAATTGAACATTCCTCTAGACAAGGGATCTGCTGCATTATTCTGAGAGGAAATGTGACGCCACTGGAATTTTTGCGAAAGAGAATGTATTTGGGATACGCGGTTGGACACAAACGTGGTCCACCTACTTGAATGGCTTCCGATCCAACAAAGAGCAATCGAGGAGTCAGTCCAAAGGTTAATAGAATTGAACGAAATTTTATTTTCAAAAATTTGTGAGATTTTTATAACTAATTTCGAGAGTAGAAGTATAGCACAAAGTTCAAGCCGGGGTATTGTGATAGTTTTCTTACGAGGCGCCACACGAGACTTTGCCGAGACAAGTGAGCAAGAAATAGTGAAATCGGAATATTGAACCCTTAGATATACAACGGCTCCGTACGCCAATGTGCTGGCGTCCGCGAAACCGTGCAACTCGACGTTGGATATTTCTTTGTTCAAGAACAAATTCCTAGAGATAGTCAAATTTTTTAATTGCAATACATTTTTTACAAATTCTTGCCACAATTCTAAAAGGGATGCATCTAGGATTTGCATATCCCAGTCAAGGTGGGACATCCAAATTTTCTGCATCAAAACCTTACCTGCTACAATGATAGGGTTTACCAAACCTAATGGGTCGAAACATGAGCTAATTACTGATAAAACTTTTCTTTTCGTAAGAGGGTGGATATCTAACACTGAGGGTACTGAAATTCTAAATTCATCAAGCGAGGGATTCCACTTAGACCTAAAATTTTGCATGCGGATTCATTTAAATTCAAATCTTTTTCTAATGCATTAGTATTAGCGATATCTTTTAAAAATTCGGTAGAGTTGGATTGCCATTTATGCAATTTGAAACCAGAGTTATTTAAAGCTGTGTTAAGCTGCATATAAAGAGTTTTCAAGTCGGAGAGGGTTTGTGCACCCGAAAGAATATCGTCAATATAAGTTTGAGATAATAAGGCTTCTGAAGCTAAAGAGAGATGAGTGTTTTTGTCGGCAATATCTTTGATGACCCGACAAGCTAAAAAAGGGGCAAAGGTTTGCCCAAAGGAAACCGTTTGCAGTTCGATGCATTGGAGAGACTCTTTTGGAGAATTTCTCCACAATATATTTTGTAAGAAATTTTGATTA
Organism: Galeruca laticollis; assembly: GCA_963921935.1. Taxonomy (NCBI): domain Eukaryota; kingdom Metazoa; phylum Arthropoda; class Insecta; order Coleoptera; family Chrysomelidae; genus Galeruca; species Galeruca laticollis. The sequence goes on along the minus strand of OY998179.1, from coordinate 148,853,252 downwards.
GGATTAGTTTTAATCTGGTGGAACATTTGTCTGATGTCTGCAGTTAAAACAAATTTAGGAACTCGAAAACGACACAAAATGTCATACAGATCAGGCTGTACCATGTAACCTTTGTACGATATACAATTTAGAGAAAGAGAGGAAGATGTCTTGCACGAGAAATCGAATACCACCCTGATTTTGGTGGATGCGCTGTCAGGCCGGACAACGCAGAGATGTGGAACAAAATATTTATTAAACCCTTGCCTACTTGACGGTGAAGGTACTGTCCCTTGGGTAGAACTAAGAGAGGGGGTATGCGTAAGAGCTAGGGGTGTCACTTGGGAATGACATAGAGAAATATATTCATCAATAAACCTTTTATATTCTATAAACAATTCAGGGTTGTTGTGGAGCCTTTTTTCCAGTGAGAGAAATCTTCGTTGAGCAGTAATAAAAGAATCGCCTAACTTTGAAAATTCAAAGGGGGTGCGCAGGGGCATGTCTACCTAATAAGTACCGTTTTTCAAAATATTAGTAGTAGATAAAAAGAAATTTTCGACGTAATCGCATTCGGGTGAGCATGAAGAGTGCTCTGAATCAGAAATTTCCTCCTGATTCCAAAATTTGTTTAAAAGCGAGTCTAGAGTTGGTGGTTTATCTAGTCATAAACCATTTACAGAGCCGCGACAGGACTCTGTCAAGCAAAAACACTGTGATTGCGAAAGAGTTTGTTTTTCATTTTCTTGAGCATACGAGGGTATTTCCCCTGCAATTACCCATCCTAAATGACTATTAAAGAGAACAGGGAGACCTTTACCTAGATGTAAAGAACCCTGTGTAAGTAACGCGTAAAACAAATCTGCCCCCACTAAAATTTCCGGTAGAGAGGGAGTGGAAAAAGACGGATCTGCAAGGTGATTCAAGATTTCTTGGGGTATCTTTAATTTACGGGGATTAATAGGAATCTGAGGTATTCTTTTTGTTATATTTTCCAACACAGAGCATGAAAGGGAAAAACATTTGTCAGGGTTCACTTTCGAGTGAATAATCAAATTGGTATATTCCTTTGAAACAACGGAATCTTGCGCTGAGATACCTGACATGTGCAAGTTTTGTTTCCTGGTAGCCAAATTTAAACGCTGAACACAATCGCGAGAAATAAAGCTGCTCTGAGAACCAGAATCCAAAATGGCTTTAGCTACACAAGGGTTACCATCAGAGTTGTAGATTACAACTTGAGCAGTTGCTAACAATGTATGCGAGCTATTGTGTGAAAGGGAGTTCAAGCTTTGAGTTTGTGTACTTGGCGCTTGCGCAGTGGGAGAATCATCATTTGAGGAGTGAGAACGAGAAGTACTAGGGATCGGCGTATCGTGGTGAGGGTTGGGAGCGTTCCTAGTTCTAGAGAAATTCGAATACCGATTTTGTTGACGAGTATCCCTATTGAATTGAGTAACGACTCTATTAGAATTTGCATTGGTTTGCGAAACCGGCCGATTATTGTTAGGACGCGAATCTAAATGCAATAAACTATGGTGCGTACCTTGACATGCGCTACAACGATGCGCAGAAGAGCAATTGGTTACCGCGTGATTTTTTCCTAAACAATTAAAGCAAAGGGCTTTGCTTTTTACGAATCTGTGTCTCTCTTGCGGAGAGAGTGTACCGAATGCCGAACAAGAGTAAATTCTATGTGATTGCTGACAATAAGCACAACTACTCCTCAGATTTGGTGAACCTGGAGGAGAAACACGTCGGTTAGAATCGTTAGTCGCGTGCAAATTGACTCGAATATGGGGGAAAGTAGTATTTTTTTTATCCTGATAAGCAGGTTTACGATCCTGCAGCGCATCAAAACTAGATAAGTTTTCCAAAACAATGCTCCTCCGCTCAGCGAAGGGTAATAAAATCTTTAAGAGTAGGGATATCGTTGTTAATTCTCTCTTCCTCAAATATTTTACGAGATAGAGGGTCCAATTTTCTTTCAAACATAAAAACTACGAGTGCTTCAGTAAGCACTTTTTCACTGATACCTAAATTATTTAGACACTCTAGCTCCATAGTAAGAGTATTAGTCAAATCTCTTAAATTCGCTGCGTTGGCTTTAACAATATTGGGGCAACTGAACAGGTTAGCTAAATGCTCATTAACAATAATAGATCGATTTTCAAACCTTTTCTTTAGGGTACTTATAGCTACATCATAATTTGAATCAATGACTTTTAAATTCTCTATTATCTGAAGAGCTGAATCTTTAAGCAAAGTGCGCAAATAATACAATTTTTCAGCTTTCCTTAATTTGGGATTTGAACCTATTAGAGCTTCAAATATATCGAAAAAGGGAGCAACATCGGTTGGCTTAGATCCGTCAAAATTGGGTATTTTAATTTCTGGCAATCTAACATTAGATTTGTCACCAGAAAAGGGGCCTGGACCATTGCCAGCGCTGGAGGAAGTAGGTGTAACGCTGATATTTTGAATACAATCTTTGTAATCTGCAAGAGTGTCGTAAAACTTTCCTTCCAACGCTGCTCGGTCTTCAGTGTCAGTAAGAGTGGGGTTAGATGATATTAAATCTTCAATTTGGTCCTGTACATTAGTATAATTAGCAAAACTTTCATGAAGGGTGTCTACCCTTGTTTCGAGTTCAGATACTCGCTTAACCGTGGCAAAATGACCTGTAATCCAATCAGATAATCTGTTCAATTGACCCACGTAAGAATTGCGTTTTTTAATTAAATCAGCAAATTGTTTTGCAGCCATTATTACAAAACAATACAATATTATATAAAAATATACTAGTGATAATCTAAAGAGAAACAATAATAAATGTATATGATACAACACTGAACTATTTTTCTACTTATTTATAGAGCGATGAAAGTTCAATAACCTATTCAAATTAAAAATCGATAAACACTTTAATCACCAAATACATATTAAATAAATTGTCGCAAGTATTATAAAAAAAATGTCAATCAACATTTCCTAATTAGACTCACAATATTTACTAATATCGGTAAAAACAGAATAGCCAAAACATCAGACGAAAATCAATAATTTTTAAATTTGAAATAGTAAACACATGTACCTGCTTTAATGTTAGTAAAAACGTGAATTTGTACTGAATATCCGTGAAACTTGAAATAGTTGCTATGCTGAATGAGAGGGAGCTGGCTATATGCATGAACCAGCGCTGTAGAGAAAGATGCTAAAAGCTTACTTCTTTTAAATAAATGAAGACGAGTTGGACTTTTGGCGCTGTTGCCACGTCGCTGCAACTTCTTGTAGATAGGGAAATGAGTTGGTTTTTCGTGGAAACCAAAAATTCTTCTTAACACTATAACGATACTTATACGAAAGTTTTGTTTCGCGCACTGTTTTAACGGTACGGCACAAGTTAACGGCGAAAAAACGAGAACACTTGAGAGAAACCAATCACGTGATGACCGGAAAGTTCGAGAAAGCACTAGAAAAATGAAACTTCACATCCGTAGGATCATATCCGGCTTGAAGGGCCATGTCGGGGAGCGAAGACGGGCAGTAAGCTAAGTGGACTGTATTATTTTTTGGTGAGGTGGTTGTTGACGTTCAAGTGCACTATTCTGTCTCCGCTGACCACGAAAGGTTGAACAATACCAATAAAAAGTCAGTTTAATTTCAACTGATCTTTAATGATACCACTTAGAAAGTAGAAAGACCATATAAGACAAAATAAATAAATATGTGAAAAATTATCCACAAAAATTGTTCTTGCCAATATTTGGCAACACTGTGATTTTGGCGATTAACATGAAATAATTATCACACTAAAATAAAAAATATATCATAAACCTGATCAACGTTTTAATACAGAGCAGGGAGAATTAACAACGTGCGAGTGATGCAATTGTGATTGGATGTAGAGCGACTAAAAACTGAACTAAACACTCATTTCGAACATCGGGTGGTCACAGCGTGTAGATACACATACATTCGGTGTGCTTCCGACGAAAGTTACTACTGTTCTCTTTTAAAATGAAATTGCGCGCGCAGAGATTTGTTATTGCTAGACATCCAGCGACATCTACGCCTGTTCCAATACATATGTACAGGGTGTCTCGAAATATATAATTAGAACAGTTGGAATTAGTGTAAATTCCAACACATACAGTGTGTCCCATAAAGTTTTATGCAAATGAGGAAAATGTATCATTCATTTCACAAAAAAAATATTCTTAAAAAAATTTCTGCACACCCTGAAAATACATAATCAAGTATCATATAAGAAATTCTAAAGCCATAGTGAATGTGACCAAAGAAAAAAAGTTTGAGGTTTTTCTTATACACTTATATTACGATTTTAGTCCCATTTATATACCTTTTCACGTAAGGGCAAGTAACTTTATACATACAGTGGACCCCCAGTAATCCGACAAACATTTTGCAGGGCAGTGTCGAACTATCGAATTTGTCGGATTATAGAGTACCGCCTAAGACCCCCTATAGTCCCGAATTTTTTACAAAAGAGTACCTTGTAATCCGTCAAATTACAGATCCAATGATAAGATTATGTATGTTATTCTATGAAGTACATGTCATTCTTTATTATGTATAGTGCTATTCAACGCGCCAATCGATTACAATAATTTCCTGTCATTTAAAAAACAACATGTTCAACAATACATTTTCAATATCTATCGATCACTCTGATTATAATCGGTCTAAAATGATGATGCTACTGAAAGTAATCGTAAATCGGAAGCATGTGGTTCGTCGAAAAATTTAAATAAACTCATATACATATAAATAAAATATACTGCGCCTAGCGGTCAGAGAAGCGTGGCGATCATCAGAGTGCCGACATATATATGTCTGCACCGTCTGTGGCCAAGATCAATACACGCACGCGAGTCACGAGACGTTGCATTGTTTAATATCATTGGCTGTATCATTCCCGCTTTGACGCTTTTGGACCTTCAGGGGAGTGGTAAAGGTTGTTAGCATGGACAAATAATATATTTTATGTTTTCTATGGTTGTTTGTTTGGACACATCATAGTAAAATTGGGCTGTGGTTTGGATGTTTAGTGATTGTTTTATTTGTTTATCATTGTGTTGTGATTTTTCCGTGTTTCTTTTATTTAGATTTTTATTAAAAACTATGTCTCCACAACGGTGCTTTTTATGTAATGAGATTGGTCCTAATTTAAATTTTCATAGGTCTACAGGTATATAAAAATAAATTCCGTTTGAAAACAAATCATACCATGAGGTACTCCATCGTCATTTAATTTGTCAATATGTATGACTATATTAGTGTGTAGATATCGAAGAAATGATTTATAAAAATAATAACTAATTGGTTATGTGCTCACTATATATTTCATGTTTATCTACTTCATGTCTATTCCTTTTGAAGTAACCTAGACAACTATAATAGACGTTACTTGAAATTTATGTTAGAAGTGAAAAAAAAATGTAATTATATAATTGCACTTTATTTGGTCAAATCAAAAATCAGACACGAAGTTTTTGTTGACTCAAAATATTACAGGCGGTAAAAACAGCACTTGCGCATAACTAACATGGCCACACAGAGTGTAGTCGGACCTCTCACTCTTAATAGAACGCATTTTGCTTATTGGAGATATAGGCAGTTAACAGTATATTTTATTTATTACGTATATGAATAAACTCATACATATAAATAAAATATACTGCGCCTAGCGGTCAGGGAAGCGTGGCGATCATCAGAGTGCCGACATATATATGTCTGCACTGTATGTGGCCAAGATCAATACGCGCATGCGAGTCACGAGACGTTGCATTATTTAATATCATTGGCTCTATCATTCCCGCTTTGACGTTTTTAGACCTTCAGGGGAGTGGTAAAGGTTGTTAGCATAGACAAATAATATATTTTATTTTCTCTATGGTTGTTTGTTTGGACACAGCATAGTAAAATTAGGCTGTGGTTTGGATGTTTAGTGATTTTGTTATTTGGTTTATCATTGTGTTGTGATTTTTACGTGTTTCTTTTATTTAGATTTTTATTAAAAACTATGTCTCCACAACGGTGCTTTTTATGTAATGAGATTGGTCCTAATTTAAATTTTCATAGGTCTACAGGTATATAAAAATAAATTCCGTTTGAAAACAAATCATCCTATGAGGTATTCCATCGTCATTTAATTTGTCAATATGTATGGCTATATTAGTGTGTAGATATCAAAGAAATGATTTATAAAAATAATAACTCTAATTGGTTATGTGCTCACTATATATTTCATGTTTATCTACTTCATTTCTATTCCTTTTGAAGTAACCTAGACAACTATAATAGACGTTATTTGAGATTTATGTTTTAAGTGAAAAAAATGTAATTAAATAATTGCACTTTATTTGGTGAAATCAAAAATCAGACACGAAGTTTTTGACTCAAATATCTTCGTTTAAAAATATTACAGGCGGCAAATACAGCACTTGCGCATAACTAACATGGCCACACAGAGTGTAGTCGGACCTCTCACTCTTAATAGAACGCATTTCGCTTATTGGAGATATAGGCAGTTAGCAGTATATTTTATTTATTACGTATATGAATAAACTACCGTTTGTCTATGGGTTATGTGATGTCAGTGATATTTTGCAATTTTATATTACATTTTTAGTTTAACAGAACAGCTTCTATAAAATTGAACGTGATTAAAATAAATGAACTTGTGAAAAGTGTGAAATACACATGAAATGAACTAAAATAATAATGAGGTTATGTCACTAAAAATGACAATTTTTTTGGTCGCTCAACAAACATCAATCCGTTTTCGATTTCGATTATAAACTAAATCGGAATCAAGATCGAAGTGTGGAATAGCACTTATGTCAAATTTAGTAAATTAAACACAATAGAGTGCCTACGTAGAATTTACAACAAATAATAACTTTATATTAGGAAATAATTCTGTACAAACAAATGTACATACTAAAATAATCAAAAATTATGAATAAATAAACGGTTTTAAAGATTAAAACTAACTGTTCTGCACATAAGTCACTCCAAAATTGACGAAAATTACCAAAAATATGGAATATCTGGATTTATGGGACCCATTGTACTGACTCTTGTGAGCTGAAAATCAATAGAGTTCATCTGTAAGTCGCCCTGAACAATATCCAATCATAAAATCAGTCATTTGTATACACTCCGGAGGCTGTATCATGCTAACGAACCGAAATTTCTCCAAAAGTGTCCAAAAATTTAGTATATCTGGATTTATAGGACACGTTGTACTGGTTTGGTGAGCTGAAAATCAATAGATGCATCTATAAGACGCCCTTAACAATATCCAATCATAAAACTTGTGATTTGTTGCAGTCCGGAGGATGTATCGTGCTAACAAGACATGCTACGAAAAGTGGCCGACGACATACACAGAGGATTTTTTTTCTAAAAACTGTTTTTTCGTGTTCGTCTTGCCGAAAAACGAAAAAATAACAATCAATTTTTTTTCAAACTTCCAACTTTTTTGTGGTAAACCAATACTTATTCTCGCATATTAGGGTTGTGCGGAAAAGTAAAATCATAATATCAATTGAATCAGTTTATGAAGCATGAAAAGATTCATCAATTATTGTTTGCTTAACATTGTAGATAGATAGATAGATAGATAGATAATTTATTAGTCTTTACCATACATATGACATAAGACAAGTCAGATACAGTATAAAACTATAGTTAAAACAATTAAAATTAGAATTTAAATGTATACAGGCAACAGTGTATAACAATCATTTGGTATAAACAAGAATATGAAGAAAATGAAACAAATAAAATAAATAAAAGGTTACGTTTTTAAAATTTTAAATATTGAAAGATCCAAAAAATTAGGTAAGTAATTCGGATTGAGAGATGCTACGCCACCCACTAAATTCATCCAGCGAGTAAAAACAATATTGTATTCTTCTTCTTCAAGTGCCGTCTTCGTTCCGAAGGTTGGCAATCATCAAGGCTATTCGTATTTTGGATACCGCTGCTCTAAAAAGATTACTATTGGTGGCGTTGAACCATTCGCGGAGATTTTTTAACCAGGAATGTCGTCTCCTTCCTATTGATCTTCTTCCACTTATTTTTCCTTGCACAACGAGCTGGAGCAGTTGATATTTGTCCCCCCTCATAACGTGACCCAGGTAGAGCAGCTTCCTTTTTTTAATAGTTAGGACAATTTCCTTGTCTTGTTTTATCCTTCTTAACACTTCGGCATTAGTGACTTTCTGTACCCATGAGATTCTCAAAATCCTGCGATACACCCAGAATTCAAATGCCTCTACTTTCTTTACATCGTTCTTCTTTAATGACCATGATTCCATGCCATAGTACAGCACTGACAGAACATAGCATCTCATAAGACGCAATTTGAGTTCCAAGCTGAGATCTCGACTGCAGAATACTCGTTTCATCCTCGTGAAAGTACTCCGCGCTTTTTCAATTTGGATTTTTATTTCCTGAGAGCAGTCCGCATTTTCATTGAAAAGAGTTCCCAGATAATTGTATTTTCTCCCTCTTTCAATTGGTTGGTTATGTATTAATATATTTCCGATGTTTTGGACCGATTTTGTTATAACCATAAATTTGGTTTTGTTTGTGTTTAGTGACAGTCCATATTCCTCATTAACTTCCACAACAGCATTAACAAGTTTCTGTAGGTCTTGAAGTGGTTCGGCTATCAGCACTGTATCATCGGCATATCTTAGATTGTTGATTGGCCTTCCATTGATTTTAATGCCATATTTCTGATCAGCCAGTGCTCTATTCATGATATCTTCCGAGTATGCGTTAAAAAGGATTGGTGAAAGCACACATCCCTGACGAACTCCTATTTTTATTTCTATATCTTCAGTTGTATTTTCTTCTATCTTCACTACTGCTCTTTGACCATAATAGAGATTTGAAATAATGTTGATATCTCTAGAGTCTAAGTTTTTTGCCTGCAACAGTTTTATAAGGTGATCATGGCGCATCAAAGGCTTTAGTGTAGTCAATAAAGCATAGATACATATCCTGGTTCATGTCTAGGCATCTCTGGGACATAACATTAAGTGCGAATAACGCTTCACAGGTACCCATGCCATTTCTAAACCCGAATTGAGTTTCACTGATGTCCTGTTCTAGTTTCCTATATATTCTGGTATGTATGACTTTTAAGAATGCTTTCAAGGTATGTCCCATTAGACTTATAGTGCGATAATCTTGACAATGTTTAGGATTTCTTTTCTTTGGTAGCGTTTTAAAAGTTGATATCAGCACTTCCTGTGGTATGATACCTGATTTATAGATGTTGTTAAACAGATCCACCAAGACATGTATCCGCTCTTCTTCAATAAGTTTAAGAACTTCAGCTGGTAGTTCATCTGGGCCTGGTGTCCTCCTGTTTTTCAGCGAGTTTAGAGCATATAAAACTTCTTCCTTTGTTATTTCTGGTCCTTCGTCTCTGTCCGCGCATTCCTTCTGTCTATGGTCTTCAAAGAGTTCCTCGACATCATTTTTCCAGACTTTTAGTTTTTCTTCTATATCTGTTATTATTCTACCATCTATGTCGTATAATATATTGAGTCGCTTCCTTCTTTGCATTCCTGCTAGTTCTTTTACTTTCTTGTGTATATTGAAGCTGTCATGTTTTTGTTGCAGTTCTTCGATTTCTTCACATTTTGTTTTATAGAAATTTTCCTTTGCCACTCTGATTTTCTTTCGTATTTCGACTTGTATTGTTTTGTATTGTTGTTCGCATTTGTCTTTAAAAGTTCTTCTTTTATTCATGAGATGTAGAATTTCGTCGGTCATCCAATCATGTTTTGCTGTACGTATCTCATTCTTACAAATTTCCTTCATAGGTCCCATCAACGCTGATTTAAAGTGAATGCCATTTCTTATTTATATCATGTTGGTTCTGATTTTCTTCTTCCAGATCAAGTTTTTGTAAGTTGTTGTTTATTTTTGTTTTTATGTTCTGGCGAGTTTTTTCCTTCTGTAAATGTCCAATATCCACTTGGTTCCTTTTAGTGCTTTTTATTGTCCTCTTTAATTTGATGTGAATTCGTGCTATCAATGGATTATGGTCGGAAAACACGTCAGCGCCTGGATATGCTTTTACCGATTTAACACAATTTCTGTATCTTTCATTTACCAAAAAAAAATCTATTTGATTTCTTACCGGTTTCTTTTTGTTGTCTTGCGTATATTGTATTAAAAACCTTTTAAGGCTAGTTTTACATTTTTTGAGATGGTTTATTTGCTTAATATCATCTGGTAACCGATTAAAAAATTCACCTCTGGCATATGTTGGCGACTTCTTCAATCAGGAACGATTAAAATTGTTCAAGTGAATATCACTCTTAGATCTCGTATCGTGGTCATATATGTCACTATTTTTCTGAAGGTTGTTTTTGTTAATAAAGGTGTAGATCAGAAGTTTGTAGAGATATATACCTGTGAATGTCAGGATGTTATTGCTCTTAAAGGTGCTCCTACAGGACTCCCTATAGCTTAAGCCAAAGATCAAACGAATAAATCTCTTTTGGAGAATAAATACTCGCCCAACCTCGCTTGCTCTGTCCCACACAATTACATTGCAGCCGATTGCAGAATATATTAGTGCGTAATACAAATTTAGTAAATAATCTTGATATAAATATGATTTTAAACTATTAAAAGCAAAATATAATCTGCTCAACCTTTTACATACATATTCAACGTGATTTTCAAAATTCAATTTACCATCCAATTCCATTCCCAAAAATTTTGTATTTTCAGAAGTGTTGAACGTGCAATTATTAAAATCAAAAACAGGGGCATTGCCTTCCTTGAGTGGTGATGTAAATTGAACAAAAACAGTTTTGCCCTCATTTATAGTAAGGTGATTTCTTTGACACCAGGAGGTGAACTCTTTCATGATTTTCCTTATTTTTTGAGTAACTCATCTAAACTGTCGGCCGCAATTATAACTGAGGTATCATCTGCATATATAAAAATACGTCCGTGGGAGATGTATAAGAGTAGGTCGTTTATATAAAGAAGAAACAACAGTGGTCCCAGGACACCACCTTGGAGGTACCAATGGAAATGCTAAATTCATCTGATAACTCATCCCCAATCTGCACCCTGAGTTTTCTACCGGACAAGTAGGAATTAATTCACGATTGGATTGGACTTCGAATGCCCATGGCTTCTATTTTCAGGGATAAGTAGTGGGGATTGATAGTGTCAAACAAACGAGTCCGATCAAAAAATATACCCACCAAGTATTTGTTTTGGTCAATGTTTTCATGAATATATTGTACCAGTTCAGTTGATGCAGTTTCTATTGAATAATTTTCTCAAAAACCCTGCTGTGATGGGGTTATAATTCTATTTTGATCTAGGTAACCAATTAGCCGATTGCATACCGTTTTCTCAATTATTTTAGAGAACAAGCTAAGCAAAGAGATCATTCTATAGTTTTCGACACATTGGGGGTCATCTTTTTTGAATACCGGTACGATTTTGCTTCTTTTGAGTTTAGTAGGGAATTTCCCTTGCACCACAGATAGATTTATCATATGGGCTAGTTGACAAAATATGGTGTCTATGCATTCTCTCAATACCAGACAGGGGATTCCGTCAAGTCCTGTCGAATATTTTTTATTAAGATTTAAAATTATATTTTTTACGTCATGTTCATTGACTGGCACAAAGAACATAGAATATGGATTATGTATCGTATATGTCGTACAAAAACCGTCGGCAAAGTTACATTCACTAATCATATCATGAACAGACGTTGCAAATAACCAGCGAAACGATTGGCAATTTCACTTTTATTTGTAATACTTGTCCGGAATCAGATAGTACTATTTCTGATTTTTTTTTATGTCTACCCATTTTTATATTTACCAGGCTCCAAAGAGACTTTGCTTTATTGTTAGAGTTGTCAATAATTTTTGAATAGTGAAGTTTTTTTTCGTTAGATATTTTTATGTTAAGTGATTTTTTGAATTTTTTGTAATTTTCTGTCAGGGCAGGATCATTGACTGTGTGCCTTAACCAGTTCAGATTTTTGAGTTGTTCAAATTCTGAGAGAAGTTGTGGTGAAAATGGAACTTGTTTTGTTTTTGAAATGCCACATCAAAACACTATTGGAAATTTGACAAACATGTGTTAAAGGCAGTGTCAATATCTGACTCCTGACTCTGTTCAAGATCAGACCTCACATAAATATTTTTAAATTCGTGTAGGGTGCTGGTGTTAAACTTTCGCGCTAATATGTAGGTATTTACCTCAGTGCTGATCAAGTTTTGCATCGTCCACCTAATAATTTGTGCATAATGATCTGAGACACCTAAACTGGTGACTTTACCAATAATATTTCCAATATTACTGACAATGTAGTCCAGTCCACTTGATGTTATTGTATTCCCATACTTTACAACACGTGTTGGTTCATTGTACGACAAATTACAGTTGTTCTTTATGATGATTTGTTCCAATAAAATCAATATTGAAGTCTCCACATACAATGACGTATAGATATTTAGTTGTTACACAATTCAAAGTACTTACCAGTTTATCCAGGAAAATTTGTATATTAGACTTAGCAGAGGAGCTACGATATATGGTAAGGATACATAGATGCTTTTTTACCTCGATTGCAGAACACTCAAAGTGAATTTCCAAGGAAGAATTAACCAGATGGGAAATGTTGTTACACTCGTGATAAATCTCTGACTTAACAAAGATGGCAGTACCCCCATGAGCTTTGTTTTCTCGTGTATAACCGGAAACAAGTTTATAACCTTCAATCAAATTTTCTGTTAATTTATCTGAACACAACCAGTGCTCAGATATGCAAACAAATGTTGGATTATTACTATTGCAAAATAATTCCAACAAATTGATCTTATTTGCCAGACTTTGGGAATTGAAATGGATTAGTTTGTATTTTGATGCTGCTACATTGGTAGTTCTACTGGAGAGGCATCTCGTCGAAAATTTGTAGATCTTGGGCTGGTTGATGTTAGGGTGTCTTACCTTAGGTTTACAACTGTTAAGTTTCGGGGAGGATCTAAACATCTTTGCCCCTGCTTAAAATTAAAACGACTAAAATAAATATTATTTGGCCAAAAGTTTGATTGATAAACGGAAGCTTGCAGGTTTGTTTCCACACCTATCATGAGAGCTTGATTATTAGGTTTGGTAAAGTAGGTTGGAAGTTTTTGACATAAATATCTTGAGAGTTTGTCCGATTTTTTATATATATTTCTATGTTGTGTTCAGTAACAGCATCTGGCACTCTAGATAAAAATAGCCATATTTTTCTATTACTGTTTTTAATGCCTTTGAAGTTTTCATCACCATTTCCACTACCCATTTTGCGATCTTTTTTCTTCTTTTTCCTTGTTACAGCCGTAAATTGATGCCTTTCATTGTCACTTGATTTACTCAATGCTGGTACTAATGGAGTTCTTTCTATATGATCATCGGTTGCAGGGTTTATTATTTCATTGGTTCTCCGTTCAGTTTGTATTTTCATATTTTCTGCTGATACTTGGTTAATCTGCACTCTAGAATTACCCTGTATATTGGAAATTCCCTTATTTAAATTTAATGTTGGTCTGTTTTGATAATTTTGTTTTGATTGTTCACTTTCTTGTGGAGTTACTTTTTTGTGTCATATGTTTTATCTGCTAATGACTTTGTTTTTTTTGCTACAATATTGGACTGGTTTGCGTTTGAAATATGATTGTTATTGGATGTTAATTTATTTTCCAGATATGTGATTATCTCTTCAAGCAGGTTGATCAGCCGGATTTTGTCGGAAATGATAACGTCTTTGTCAGCTATTGTTAGTTTCAGTAACTTATTTTCTTCCTTAATGTAGGTTTCCTCGTTTATTTCTGTTAATTCAGTGATGATTATCTGTTGGTTGGGTTCATGGCTGCAATCAGCCTTTTTCAACTCACTTGCCTGTTTTAAACAGGCTGGATGAAAAATGTCACCACATTTTATGCACGTCACTTTACTTTTCACTTTTTTTGAACAGCACTTGCACATTATATTAATGGTTTCATCGGGGGCAGGTGAGAGCGAACTTGCTTCACCCGCCATCTTGGATATATGTGCTTGCGCCAGACCAAAGCTTTGTCCCTCAGTCTTCTCAAAAGTAAAAGTTCGTTGTAGGACTGTATGATTCTCTTCAGCCCATTGCAAACCCAGCTCAAAGGCGTTAATTGCATCTTGAGCTGTCACTTGCGGAGTAGCGGCAATTACTTCGTCGTCATCTTCCTTATTTATTGTTGTATAACTAGAAATCTCTTTGTAAGACATTTAATGAAAAACGTTTTCCTCTTTATCCATTCCACTGGATCAGATTTCCAAATATTCCGGACTTATCTGTGTTTCAGCAGCAACTTACTTCTGAAGTTACACTGACTGAGTGGCGACTATATCTGGCCCTAACTTTTTCCAAGATGATGTAATAGTTAATAAAGGTAATGGATTCCACGATTGACAAAGAGCAAAAACCAAGTCTTGCATATTAAATTCTTTTAACGTTTTTTCTATTGGCAGGTCTTTTGATACGGCTTTCAAATGTAGGGTTTTCTTATAATATTGCTTGACAACTGAATGATATGCTGATCTATGGGTTGAATCAGAACAATGCAGTTTGGCGGAAGAAACGTCGCAGTAATGCATTATCCTCAGTTCTTCTTCAGACAGATGAACGGGAGCGTTATCAAGAAGCTTTAACGCTTACCATATCTCAAGAGTGACTCCATTAAAGACTTATAAACTTGCAGAAGCAGTTTTTGAGGTAAAATTCTGCGAATTATATAAAATTTATGTATCAAACGCCTAATTTTATTCGTTAAATCTTGAATAAGTTCGGTCTACTTCAAATTTTTGTCTATTTTAATGCCCAGGTATTTTATGGTGTTAGTTTCCCAAATAATATCAGAGTCATTCATTTTGATACAATTAAAATTTGGTCTGTTTGCATCATTCAGTGAAAATGCTAAGTAGAATGTTTTATCAGTGTTTAAAGTTAATTTGCCACACTCAAGCCAATATTTGACCTTTTTGAAACCCCCAATAACTGTATCTGCAACAGTTTGCCAGTTCCTTGCCTTAAACAGTAAGACTGTATCATTTGCGCATACGAAATGGAGACGCCACTTATTTTCAATTTCAGTAGGGAGTTAATATATATAATAAAAAGTAATGGACCAAGGACTGTACCCTGTGGTATTCCAATTTTAATGTTCAAAGGGTCACTATACTCTTTTCTGATTTTCACCATTTGATTTCTTTGCCCCAGGTAATTTTCAAAAACATCCAGCACAACACCTCTGATACCATAGTGCTCAAGGACATCAATGAGCTGCCGATGAGGTACTGTGTCGAACGCCCTTGCAAGATCCAGAAAAACTGCAATCACTTTTTCATTATGGTCAAGTCCATTTTTTACATTATTGATTAGTTCGTACATAGCATCAGCTGTACTGACCCCTTTCATGAAACCAAACTGATTGTTATTTAATATATTATTGAAGGTTAGATAATCAAATAATCGACTTTTTATACTTTTTTCAAAAAAATTTGCAAAGTTAGAAATAACACTTATGGGTCGATAATTGGCAATATCAGTTTTGCTACCTTTTTTGAAAATAGGTGTAACAGTAGATATTTTGAAAGACATTGGGACCTTACCGGTTAAAAAAATGTTATTTATAATACGAACTAAAGGGTCTAACAGGTATTTGTGATATTTCTTTATTATCCATGATGGAATACCATCTAAACCTGGAACACTATTATTCTTTAAACTATTAATATGCATAATAATTTCTGTGTTAGTGACAGGCTTTAAAGCCATGGAATTTATTAGATTTGGATAATTCATAATGATGCCTGAAGTCGGTTGTTTTATTTTTTCGGCCATATTCAGTCCTATGTTAATAAAGTAGTTGTTGCAAAAATTAGCCATTTCCTTATCATTATTGAATGGCTTGTTATTTTGATTGAGTATATTGACATCATTATTAGTTTTATTTTCATTTGTTGCATCAGATATTATTTTATAGATTTTTTTCATATCGTTAGCATTATCATTGATTAGTTTTTTATAATAGTCATGTTTTGTAATTTGCATAATCTTGTTAAGATTGTTTCTATAATTTCTGTATTTCCGAAGTAAATCATTATCATTTTTATTATTAACTACTAACTTTTTCAATTTGTCTCTATGTTTTACCGATTGAATGATGCCATTAGTGATCCACGGCTTAAGTTTTTTATGTACTGGAATAGATAATGTTTTTGTATTGTGACATTCTTTATATGTGTTTGTAAAAGTATCTATAAATTTTTGATAAGCTAGATCTGGATCGGTTTCAGAAATCACATTATTCCATTTTATTGAACCTAATTTGCTTTCAAATTTAATTTGTCAAGCGTCCTAACCATTTTCTCTTCTATGCTTTTCTTTGAAGTAATAATGTTTTGAGCAAAACTAATATTTAAATATATTGGGAATTGATCAGTGACATCAGTAATCAGTATCTATAACGAATGAATCATAAACAAGCTTATTCATTTCTATGTTTTTTCTTATAAACATGTGATCAATACAAGTTCTGCTTTCTGGAGTCACTCTGGTATATGAGTTAATGTAAGATTCAAAACCAAAAAATGGCATCATATATATATATATATATATATATATATATATATATATATATATATATATATATAGTGGGTTTAGTTGGATTGAGTATATTAAAATTTGTGTCACCCAAAAAAATATCTATATTTTTCTTATTCAAATTAGATAGAAAGGATTCCAGATCCAACAGAAATAAGTTATCGTTAATAGAGGGAGCCCTATAACATGTCAAAACCGAATAATCCACATTGTATACTTTAAAGGTTATGTTAGTAATGGTGACATTACTTTGTGGCAGAATGATATTCTCGATATTGAAGTTAATATGATCTCTAATAAAAACAAGTATTCCATCATTCTGATTATTCTTACTGTTATTAGAAAATGTCTGGAAACCTGGGATTGTATAATTATTTGTATTAATGATATTTCTTGTTTCACCAAAAATTATTATATCCAAGTCTTTCAGTTGAAAGTAATCTATTTAGTAGTTTTGTCCTTGTTTAATTACCATATAAAGAGAAATGCAAATATCGTCAGACTGTGATCGACGATCATTTCGAATACGTCGTAGTATAGTAGTAAATAATGTCAAACGTGGTTTGTTTATACGAGCGCCATTACGACTAGAGAGTAAACATTTAGTTCTTTCGTTTTGATGTGTTTTTCAAGTGACAAAATAAACTTTTAAGTTAATTAATTTAATGTTTTTGGATTATCATGGTTCTTCGGTGCCAAGTTTGTCAGAAAAACAGCCGAAATTACCAAGGCCATGTAGCTACAATACCATCCCCACTTTTTGTAATTTATTCATTATTTCACCACTGGCGTTTAGAATTGTTGGCCGCAAAAATAAACGTGTTTATGAATGAATAGCCCTCTCTATATTTATTATTACTCTAAGGGTGCATGCTTATTCCTTTACTGTAGAAACCACATGTATAAAGCTTCTTCCAATTCTGGATGTTCAGCTTTCTTGAGTGTCTGTCTCTTGCCTGGCCCATAGTCAGCAGTTGACACAAAGTTTTCAATCTTCTCGTTTTTTTATGTCATAAATTGTAGATCGGTTACTCCGTATTCACGTAACATATTAACACAGAGAACGTATATCTGCAAATGTTCATTGTTTACAAGAAAACCTTCTTTAAACATACTAACATAATTGTTTACAAGAAAACTTTTGTTTAATAACTCGTCCGTAAAAACGGATTACAAATTAAATCTAGCTAATTGGTCTCTGCCAAAGCCACCTAACTACTTAAAAAAAACAGAACATGTAATAGTAAATGATAACATTATAGACTATAATAACGCTAGTGTCCTTATATGGGAAAAGAACCTACATAAAAGAACTTTTCTAAAAATGATTGAAATTAATAAACATGATAACTTTATGAATAAAAGAAAAGACATTGATGACTTAAGTTCCATATACTCCTACATTTTAAAAATTTCATATAAAAATTAAATTAACTCGTATTTAGTTTTCCTATTTACTACTTTTTTCTACATTCTTGGAAAAATTATTTTCTTAAGAATGTTTTTTATTAATGGCAGATAAGTTTAAACTCAACTTTTCCATAACTTGCACATTTTCCAAAACTTAATACTTTATATGTGTTGACGTCTAAAATTTTAAACGTTCTATTTTTGTTTATGAAAAAATTTAACTCAATTGTTTCACCTGAATTTGTATATAAGATGAAAAAAATCAAGTTTTTATAAACTGATATTTTATTCTTAGAATTCCTTATAAAAGCTCAATAAGCTACGTCTTTGTTCAAAAAGGAAAAACGATCCTATACTTGTTTACTTCTGAAATATTTTAATAACTATAAAAAAGAACCCAAGTCGTATTCAACTCTCTATTTAAAACATTTTAAAAGCCATTCAATTTTCTTCTTAAGAAACAGGTGGACTTTTCTTAGTCACAATAAAATATATAAAATTATACGTTTAAAAATGAAAATGTAGTTCAAAAAATTTAAGCAGACAGTCTAGTTTCCGGATGTGATATGTTATAGATATACTAATATGTCATTGTGACATACTAGTTAGCTACATATGTAGTTCCTAAACGCAGAATTATAAATTAATATATTTGCTGAAAGGACTAGAACTAATTTCATTTATTAAAGTCAGGAATCATAATCCCATATTTTCCAATATAACGGTTGTATTCAGGCCTCTTAAGAACAAACTGAATTAAGTTGGCTTTACTGTCGGGTTAAGCATTGAATCATATAGTTCAGTAACATCAATTAAGTCGTGTTGAACTCTCATCATCATTTAGTTTTGGCAATAGAGAAACTGCCGTTTCTTAATCAAAATCTGCCATTTTATTACTTTCAATGCTATGGTTCTCCTTGGGTTTAAGATCTAGAATTTCATTATAAATAGTTCTTATATTAGTAATATATTGTTTGATAGGTGCAAGTGTATCTTTAGAAATTTCTGTCGTTTCATTGTATTGATTTATTTCACTGATAATAGGCTTTAGTTGATCAATAGAAAGCTAAGCCTCATCAAGTTTTTTTTTAAATATATCGCCATTTCGTCGTTTTGGTCCGATTTTAACTAAATATGTTTTAACATTTTTTTTTAATTATCATAAATTTCATTTAACTACCATAACAGAATTCCAAAAATTGAAACATTTTTGAATTCAAAAAAATAATATCTATACCTTGATGGCGTTCGATTTTTAAAATTCGAATTAGTTATAGTTAAAACCACGAACTTAAAAATATGAATTTAAAAAAAAAATGAAATTAAAAAATTCAATCCCATCAAAGCATAGAGATTATTTTTCAGAATTTAAAACTGTTTACAAGTAGTTGGGTGGCTTTGGCAGAGACCAATTAGCCAGATTTAATTTGTAATCCGTTTTTACGGACGAGTTATTAAACAAAGTTTTCTTGTAAAGAATTATGTTAGTATGTAAAAACAAGGTTTTCTTGTAAACAATGAACATTTGCAGATATGCCTTCTCTGTGTTAGTATGTTATGTATGTTGTTAGTACTTGTGCATCTATTTTTGTTTTTTTTATTTTCCTTTTTTTTCTTTCTGTTTCTTTTTTTTTCTCTTTTTTCTTTCTAAATATCTTTTTTTTTTCCTTTTTTTTTCTATTTTCTTTTTCCTTTTTTTTTTCGTCGACGCACTTACAAGATATTTAATCGCAAAATTGCTTACAATGTATTTATGTTAGTATCAGGTTTTACAATTTCATTTTGCACCTTTTCAGGTGATTATAAAGACAATATAAAATATTAATGTTGTTGCTGAATACAATTTGGTTGACACATATAGGTAGTTTTGCTTTAAGATCTATTAAATCCTCATAGAAAGTATTTAGATTTGCTTGGAATTGGGAACATTCTAGTATTACATGGGTTAAATCACCAAGTTCGCGACATGTGCAAGCTGGATTTTCAATTATACCTATTCTCTGTTTATATAGCGGTGTCATAGCATGTCCCGATCTTATTCTATTTGTGGTAACAATGAATTCTCTATGAGATATCCCATAGAACCATCTCTTACGTGGAATCTTGACTTGGCAGCTTTTGTAGTTCTGTCCATGAGTGTTACTTTCATAAACTCTTTGCCATTCGAGTAGCAGACTGTTCCTATATTCACACTTAAGGTCGGAATGTGGTACGGATTTTATTGTTAATGGTTCTCCCGAAGAAATGGCCGATTTTGCTAACCTGTCAGCAATTTAATTTCCTTTTATACCCGAGTAACCCTTTACCCAGACCACTATGATGATATTTTTATTTTGTTGTCTTATATTATGATGTTCCTTTAGAATTTCTAATTCCACATGGGATAAATTTGAAGAGTTATGAATATTTTGTAGCCTGTCTACGAGGCTATTACTGTCTGTAAAAATCACTGTATTTCTTATATCAGTTGATGAAACATATCTCAGCGCGAACAGCACAGCATAATTTTCAAGTGTATAAATTGATGTTTCTTTAGGAAATCGATATATATTTGTATTCTGGCCAGAAATGGAATGGTTGATTTGCTCTAAGATGTTTCCGTTTGGATTTACGTAACTTGTTTCCATTTTTGAGGAGAATAAAAGGTGGTGTTGCTCTGCATAATATGGAAGGGTACTTGAGGAGAATACAATTTCCTGGTACTTGACGATACGTGTGTAGCTGTCCACAGTTAGCGGAGTTTTTTTGTGTTGCCAGTATGGGTGGGTAAGGACTAATATCGAAAGGTTGTGTATGGAGTGAATGGTTTGAGCATGTTTTGCAAATAATTTAGTTATGAAAATATCGCTGATTAGTTTTCTTCTAAGGGATAGTGGAGGCTCTATTGCATCTGCTTCCATGACATGTACTGGTGTTGATTTTAAATAGCCAAGACATATTCTAAGACATCGATTTTTTTGATTTTCTATTTTTTGTAGATGAGATTCCGCAGCTGTTCCGTAAAGGTTACTACTGTAGTCGAAAATTGATCTCGTCATTGTCCTGTAAAATAGGAGGGCGATGCTAGGGTCTGCTCCCCATTTAGTACGACAGAATGCTTGGATGATATTTATTGAATTTTGAGATTTTTTTATAATGTTGTGGATGCAATCTTTCCAAAGTAATTTGCGGTCCAGATAAACACCCAAATATTTAACCGTGGTTTTGATTGGAAAGCGATAGGGTCCTAATTGAATTTGCCCTTGTGGGATGTTTCTCTTTTTGGCAAAAATACATACTTCTGATTTTTGTTGAGATAATACGAAGTTGTTTGTAGACATCCATTGTTTAATATTATAAAAGTCAGTGCTAAGTTTGTCCAAAGTAATATTTAGATTCTTGTTTGTAGAGTAGAGCAGTAAATCGTCTGCGAATTGGATAATATTTGTAGTTCTTACTATAGAATCAATATCTAGGGTATATAACACGTAAAGAAGTGGGCTTAATATACTGCCTTGAGGAAGTCCTATCTGCGATTGCGTTTGACGTGGCGAATTCAAGTCGTGGTTTATTTTCATGTATGTAGTTCTTTCTGAATATAGAGAGATCAAGAAAGTTGCTAGCTCTGTAGGAATACCAATATCAGCCAGTTTGTGGGTTAGCGTGTCAAGATTAACATTGTCGAAAGCTGCGGAGATATCCAGGAATGCTGCTACTGTTGTTTCTTTATTTGTGAAACCTGTCTGAACGTCAGTGACAAACATTGTCAAAGCTTCTAGAGTGGACCTAGATTTCCGGAATCCATATTGGCTTTTTGGGAGAATATTTTCTGTTTCTAGCCACAGTTCCAACCTATTCTTGATGATTCTTTCAAAGGTCTTAAGGATACATGAAGCTAAAGAAATTGGTCTGTATGAGTTTGATTGGTGTAGGGGTTTTCCTGGTTTTAATATTGGCAATACTACATATTCCTTCCAGCAAGTGGGAATACTATGTTGTTTTGTCCAAATAAGGTTATAGATTTTCAGGAGGGATTTTTTGTGTCCTGGTGGTAAATTGTATAACATCGAATAGGTAATATTGTCTTTGCCAGGAGAGTTATTTGTTTGTTTTAAAGTTCTTTCGAGCTCCCACATGTTTATGTCGAGTAAGTGTTGACAATTTTTGCGGCAAGTCATTACCATTGGACTTGTTTTGATATCTTTAACCCATGCGGGTGAAATTTTACAGTGAAATTCATGGATCCATTCTGCTTTATCATCTAATGGTAATTTATTTTGCTGTTTTCTGTTTTTATAGGAATTTACTTTTTGCCACACTTCCTTTATTGGTGTTAAGGAATTTAGACTTTCACAGTATTTAGCCCACTGTTGTTTTTTGGTGTGTTTGAATGTTTTTTTAGCTACTGCTTCCAGTCTATTATACTCCATAAGGTTTTGGACATTTGGATTATTTTTGTATTTTATATACGCCTCTTTTCTGTTTTTTGCTGCCTCTTCACAGGTTGGATTCCACCATATCTTCGGATTGTGGTTCCTTCGGGGATTTGAGTTTGTCTTTTTCTTTGGTATGGTCTTCTCAGCTGCCATATTAATGTTTTCCTCATATTTGTTGTAGCACGTTGCAGGTGTCATCTTTTCAAGTGTTTCAATGTAGTTTGTCCAGTTAGCATTTTTAGGTATCCAGATGTGATGTTTTATATTTTGAAAATGTGAGTGTGGTTGTGGTGATTCGAAATAATATATTAAAGATAAGTGATTTGAGCCATGAGGATCATTTACAACACTCCAATTGAGGTGTTGTGTTATTTCTTGCGAACAAATTGTAAGATCTAAAGCGCTGTCTCTACCTCTTGTAACAAGAGTGGGTGAGCCATCGTTTAATATTGCTAAGTTACAATGATTTAAGGCATCTAGTAGAACATTTCCATATGAATCGTCAAATTCGCATCCCCACGATTGATGGTGAGAATTAAAGTCTCCACCTATTAGAAATGGTTTTGGTATACTGTTAAAAAATTGAATCCATTCTTGTAATTTTATTTTTGGTTTTATGTAAACTGATACTATGTGTACTGTTTTTTTTTTGATAATACATAAATCTGTTTGTATACAACTATTTGGAATGTTTATATTATTTGTTATATTAACCTCTTTAAACAAGATATTGTTTTTTATTAGTATGGCAGTTCCACCATATCCATCATTTCTATCAGTTCGTACTATGTTATAACTTTTAAAATTATAATACTTATTTGGTTTGAACCATGTTTCTGATAAGAGCGCAATATTTATATGATTTGATTGTAATAAATATTCTAAGTTTTCCTTATTGGATACTGCCGACCGGCAGTTCCATTGCAAAAATTTATATTTGTTTACGACTGCGAATTTGACGTTTCACATGACAAAATTCTTTTTAATTGATTACTAAATAGATTTTCTAAATTCTCTTTTGACACATTTATATTGTTAGATTCTTTAAGTTTATTTAATAACTCGTAAAATATTTCAAAAAGAGTTTTGATTACATTTTGGTCTAAATTTTCATTGTGTACTGGATTGCTTGTATTGGTATGTTGAGTATATAAGTAATTATTTAGGATTTTAATGTTTGGGCCTGGGGGACGGGGATTTGAGATGATTTCCTTGCGAGCCAATAAAGTTGGATCTGGGCTGCTGGGCCTCTGCCGTTTATTAGGTACCCTTGGATGTGAGTATGTCCGTGGGTGTTCTGTTACGTCATGTTGGTTTGCGGTTTCTTGGTGAATTGTAGGTTGGGGGTGTATATGAGGCTGAATAGCTGGTTGAGTGGGGATTTGTTGTGGGTTGGATGGCATGTTTAGATTTTTTGAGACTACATTTGCATAGGAAATTTTGGGGATTTTGGAATTGGCATCATGATAATTTATATTATTAGTTGTCATTGCGTTTTTTATTAGTTTTTGTCTTTTAAATTCATCGCATTCGTTGAAGTTTGTAGTAAAATGATTGCCATTACAGCTTAAACATTTGGGTATGACATTTTGTTCTTGACATTATTTTGTATTATGAGGTTTGTGACATTTACTGCACCTTGGATGACTCTTACATTGTCCGCCAAGATGGCCATATCTTAAACAATTGAAACATAGTAATACTTTTTGTTGGTAGGGTTCCACCTCCTTCGAAACTTTATTTATGGTGATGAATTTTGGTAAAGATTGTGTTTTAAAGTTTACCACACATGATTTAGTTGGCACATATTCTACTTTTCCATTATTAGTAACTTTTCTATTTATTCTCTTTACACTAGTAACTTCGAATTTGGTATTGAAGTCGTACTGTTTTATTTTGTTTTTAACATATTCTTCGGAAAAGTCTAATGCTATATCCCTAATAACTCCTTGTCTAAATGTAAATTTGGGAATATAAATATTTAAATTTTTTTCAATGAATATTTTATGTTCATAATTTTCGAGAAGGTAATTTGCACTTTTGTTGTCTTTTATGATTATCCTTATTCTATTGCGACCTATCGTGTCTATACTTTGGATTTTGTTATCTATTTCCGGAAAGTTTGAAAGAATTATATCTCCGATTTTTAATGCATTTAACCTGCCTTTAAAATCAATTTCGTTATTTTCAACATAAATATGGAAAGGACCGAGGTCACTTAACCCATATTTATAAACTGGCTGCTTTTTGTTGAGCTTATCATAATTACCTGTTTTTGTGACCTGTTTGTTTTGTAGTGTGTTAAATGATTCATTTATTATTATTTCTGAGTTTTTATTACTTGTACCTATTTTGTTTTCAAAGCCTGCAAAAGGGGTTTCATCATCTTCCGACATGGGTGTGGGTGGTTTATCGGGGGGTCTACCCCCCGGTTGGACATCCATTTGTTTCAAAATAAATTTGTTATTTCCTTCTAAATTTAGTTTCCGCAAAAACTGTTCTAATAGGAATTTAACGATTTAACAAAACTTGAAAGCTTCGAGAATACCGATGCACACGACCGACTTGTACGAGAGCTCATACATAGGTTGGTTTACATTTAAAATCAGTAATAAGCCCAAAAAATTGACAAAAAGTTTTATTGTTTCCTCAAAAATCACAGAAACTTAAAACTGAAATATGGTATGCACGCACGTGTCTACTTCGTTATCGGCAGTGAGATGAGTCTGGTAGGGGAAACGCGGGTCGACAAGAAACTATCTTTTTTATCAAATCAATATAGTTGGTATATTTATTAATCATAGTAATACATTTATGTTAGTTATACGTGATGAAAAAATTTAAAATATCAAGTATGTAAACACGAAATTCACAGTTTAATATTGAGAAAGGTGGGGATTTATTGATTATTTGAAGCAAGCGAACATTTTTAAAAACTTGCAAATAGGTACTGGGAGAATTTATGTCTGCTAATATAATATACTTTACTTTGTTATGGAAATGGAGTTAGCCAGTATGTAGTTGGTCTTCGCTGTTGCAGTTTAGTGGGTTACGTTTTGTGTATGAATACTTTGTTTTATTGTTACGGACTTTTCAAATAATAGTTGTAAGTTGTAAATTTGTAGGTACTTTTTTAGTTTTGTGTGTTTTGATTAAGTGTTTGTATATTATTTTTATTAGTAAACCTATTATAACATTTAGTGTTAAATTGAGCCCGAAAACTAGAACTAGGAGTCGGAATCTTTTGGCGTTGAGGTAAGAAAAATGTTTTATAATTCGCGTATAAAAGAGACTTCATTATAAATGTCACAATGAAATCTTTTTAAACACTTTTTTAGTAATTTTTTGTGTCATACAGTCTGGCGTAGCTCAAGCCAGCAAGTTAATAGATTAAAAAATATTATACATATTTATAATTTTGATAAACGCTAACACAAGAATAAAATAAACAGTTTTAAGTATTAAAACTAAATTTTCAAGACTTATATATTACGGAGCCTGTGTGTTTATATGTGAGACACCTTGAACAATATCCAATCATAAAATTGGTTACTTGTAAACACTCCGGAAGCTGTATCATGCTAACAAAACGAAATTTCTAAAAAAATTTGGTACTTCAAGAACCATAGCACCCGTTGTACTGGCTCTGGTGAACTGAAAATCAATAGGGTTCATATGTGAGACGCCCTGAACCATTCCCAATCATGAAATTGTTCACTTGATGCACTCCAGAGACAGAATCATGCTAACAAGACACGTTACAAAAAGTGGCCGACGACAACATACACACAGGATTTCTTTCCTAAAACCCATTTTTCGTGTTTATCTCACTGAAAAACGTGAAAATAAATCCAGAAAATTAAAAATTCCACCTTTTTTGGGGGAAACCAATACTTTCCTCGTATCATAGATAGGTTTGGCGGAAAAGTAAAGTAATAGGGATTTTCAAGGAAATTGTGGGAATCGGTAAGGATGTTATATACCTAGAGCTAAATGAATATTTATCAATTTTAAAAGGATATTGAATAGAACATCAACAACGAATTGCAAAGTATGCACATAAAAATATGAAAAGAAAAAGAATCAAAAATAGTATAAGTGCCCTTTCAAATTTGTTTGAATTAGTGAATAAACTTATTTCATTGTTATAAAGTTAGAGGGTACAATTTGTGTGCGACTATTCTAGTTCAGAGTGTTTTATTCAACGAACGTCACATGGTGTATTTTGTTTACAGGAATCTCAGAAATAAAGAAAATCGTATGGTTGAAACATGCATTCCTATTAATAAAAACTCTGTCAAACAGTAATGATGATCTACTTCTGCAATTCTTCACAGTAAAGTAGTCCAAGTACATAAATCTCCAATTTTAGCTAACTCTTCTGGAGATATTCAACTTGAAGATGAATACTCAGAGCCAATGACAGCACTACAAGGGAGTTAAATATTCTTGAGGGCAGAAGAATTGTCTATATTATGAGTATATTTAAACAAATTCAAAATGCCAATAACCACCAACCATTTGATTGTAATTTTTCATATATGACATTCAATAAAGAAAAACAAAGAGGGCTTTCAAGCTGCTTTGTTTTTAAGTGTACTATGTGCAATATTGAAAAATAAATGTTTTTTGAAGATTCACAAAAGCCTTTGAATGTTCATTCTGCTGCCGTCCTTGCTACAATGAGTACTGGTGGTGGACTTTCCGAGTTAACGGAACAATATTCAATTTTAAATATTCCATCAATGTCTTTCTATCAGTATGCCAAACACCATGATATTGTATCTGCAATCATATTTCAAAGCGCAAATACTGCTATGGAAGAAGCCGGTCAAGAAGAACTTCGTTTAGCCAAAGAATTAGAATGTGTTGGATAAAAAAGGAAACTGTCTTATTGCGGTAATAACTGATGGTGCTTTGTCGAAACGGTCATACAAAGTGAACTACAATGCTCTATCAGGAGTGGCTTGTATTTTTGGCGCTAAAACTGGAAAACTTCTCTATCTGGATTCACGAAATAAATACTGTCCAACATGTACTATAAAAAAGTGGATATCTCCCAACATAAATGCTTCAAAAATTGGAATGCATCTTCTACTTCCATGGAAACTAGCATTACCCTTGAAGGATTCCGACAGAGTGTTGAAATGCATAAACTAAAATATGTGAAGTTGATAGGAAACAGCAGTGTATATGAAAAATTATGTGTAGAACGGTCGTATGGATATCAGTTTCCGATTAGTAAAATTGAATGTACAAACCATCTGTTGCGGAACTACTGCACTCGGCTGAGGAAGGTTGCAAAAAAAAAGAATAAGTTCCTAGAAATTGATAGTTGGCGTTCCACTGCGAAAATGCCTAGAATCCAATATAATGAAAGTGCGAGTTGGAATAAAAACTGCCGTAAACCATCATCGAAAAGAGAACAAACTCATGGATGAGCAAATAAAATTATTGAAAGCAGACATAAGCAACTGCCATAGGCACGTCTTTGGTAATCATACTAAATGCAGTGCTTATTTTTGCAAAGTGCCCAAAGAAGGCGAACATAATTTAATTCCTGAAATGGAAAAATGTGGTCTTTTAGATGATATTTTGGTTTGTGGAAATCGGTTGCAGCAACATGTTCATAGTTTATTATTGAATATGAATAATAATGCCGCAGAGTCATATAACTCCATAATAGCAAAATTTGTTGAGGTAAACGAATAAATTTTTCAGTAAAAAATAGTTACGATACAAGGTGTAGAGCCGCTGCTCTACAATACAATTTGAAGGAGGAGTTTTATGATTTGGTTCATAAGCAATTAACAGGACAGGGCATTGGAACTCATGCTATGAAATTTGCTATAAACAAAACAAAAAAGAGGTTGCGTAACCTTATGCGTAGACAGCTGTTTCCAAGAAAGAAAATTAAACTTTCATCAGCAACCGCTGATACTGATTACGGTGTCCAAGAATTAGAGATAGAGGATGAAGAAACAAAAACAAGAATTTTTAACCCATATGACGAAAACTACTGAAGAAATTGTCGAGTTAGAAATTAAAACAAGAGGACAATCCACAAATCCAATTTGGAAAGAAGAAAGGGCATATCGATTAACAGCGTCTAGATTTGGCGAAGTATGCAAACAACGAAAAACAACAAACCCAAAAAAATTGGTTACGAATATCTTGAGTAGTTAGTTTAAATGTAGCGCAGCAACAAAATGGGGAAATGACCATGAGGACATAGTTAAAAGACAGTTTGAAAACGAATTTCAAGTAACTATGAATGAATGTGGCTTATTTATTTTGGAAGAATACCCATATTTAACAGCTAGTCCCGATGGTATAACTGACCAAGGGGATATAATAGAAATTAAGTTCCTGATCTCTGTAAATAAATATACACCAAAAGAAGCTATTACGGAAGAAATACTCAAATATTTGGATATTGATGACAACGACGAAATTAAATAGTAATTACTATTATCAAATACAAGGCCAGCTTGCAATAGCCAAAGCTGAGTATTGTTATTTTATTGTTTGGATACTGCTGGATATGTCTGTCCAGATAATAGGAAGGGATTAACAATTCTGGCAAAACATGCTTTCTAAGTTGCAGACATTTTATCTGGACAATATGCTTCCCAATATTTTTAAAAAATAGGAGATATAATAAAACGACATCATGTCATCGTGTATATTTTTATCATGTTGTGTAACTAATTTTGTAATTTCGTTTATTTCTTCTTCTGGCTCTGTTATTTAACATAACAAATTTCGTTTCTATTGACTAGCCAATATTTTATGTTTTAAACAGATTGTGCTAATTACATTTTGAAAAATGTCATGTAGATATTGATTTTCATGTAGAAAATCATTTGGAAGTAACTTCCCGTGTCAATGTACAATTTCTTGCGTATTGTTTAATTAAGAATTCGTAACTTCTAATAAGCAGCCTGCATAATTTTTATATATCCTATATAAAATAATGTCACGCTATAATTTTTATAAATATTCTGCGGAAAATAATACCTATATAAATAAGAATTTGTATCTTGTTTTATCACCTTTGAATCATGCAGAAACTAATATGTAATTCAAAATTCGTAACTTCTTGCATCGCTTTGTATAATTTTTGTATATTGTGGAGAGAAGGATAGATAAAGGTACTTATCTATGTAATTTTGAATATGTAATTTCTTGTATCAAGCTGTGTAATTCTTGTAGAGTCAATCGGAAATCCTACCGCTATTGAAAATACCTTTGTACGCGAATATACCATCTAACAAATTCAACAAGAAATTTTTGCCCCACTCTACCAAAGATAATACCGTACTGACCATCTTAGAAAACATCGATTCGCTCTCTATCTCTTTTGGTTGCGCACGGTATATGGGTTGCAGTGAGTTTCGAATAAAATTCGAGCTTAATATTAATACCTCACAGTAAAAGTGACACACAAACAGAGTGGCTTCATTGAAGTCTGCATGGGTCCATGTCCATTATGATGACGTATGAAGATGTATACAACTCCACGTTGTTTGATAACACATGGCTGGTTTTACTTTTCAAATTTTCCACATTATCAAAGTTTTATTATTAGACTTATTTTTGTTCACTAATTTACAAAAAGAAAGTATTTTTTACTACACTATACTAAGGCTGGCACTAATTTCCTTCTTATTTTTTTGCTCCAACCTCTTTTTGAATCGGTTGTTACAATATAGCATCATTCCTATCATGGCAATCATGATAACTAAAATTTCCAAAATGTTTTTCACAGTTAGATTTTCACTTTAACCTGTATTTACTTTATCCATTTGTCTACCACTATAACCGGCTTGCACGATCACTATTTCATCTTTGATTGTTACTTTTCCGCCCAACCTACCTAATATGCGAGAAAGTATTAGTTTACCCCCAAAAAAGTTGGAATTTGGAATTTTTTTTTAGTTATTTTTACGTTTTCCATCAACAACATCACGAAAAAACGGTTTTTAGAAAAAACATCCTGTGTGTATGTCGTTATCGTTGTCGTCGGCTACTTTTCGTTACATGTCTTGTTAGCACTATACAGCCTCCAGAGTGCAACAAGTCACCAATTTTATGATTGCATATTCTTAAGGACATGTCACAGATGAACCCTATTGGTTTTCAGCTCACCAGAGCCAGTACAACGGGTGCTATGGTACTTGAAGTACTACTTTTTGTCAATTTTTGAGAAATTTTAGTTTGTTAGCATGATACAGCCTCTGGAGTTCAACAAGTCACCAATTTTATGATTTAATATTATTCAAGACATCACACAAATGAACCCTATTGATATTCAGCTCACCAGAGCCAGTACAGCAGGTTCTATAGTACTTTAAGTACGATATTTTTGTTATTTTTGGGGAAATTTCAGTTTGTTAGCACGATACAGCCCCCAGAGTATATACAAGTGACCAATTTTATGATTGGATAATATTCAGAGCGTCTCAAAGATGAACCCTATTGATATTCAGCTCTCTAACGCCAGTACAACGGGTGCTATGGTACTTCAAGTACCAAATTTTTGTCATTTTTGGAGAATTTTCAGTTTGTTTGCACGATACAGCCTCCAGAGTGTATAAAAGAGACCAATTTGATGATTGAATATTGTTCAAGATGTCTCACATATGTACCCTACTGATTTTCAGCTGACTAGAACGAGTACAGCGCGTCCTATAAATCCAGATATACTACAATTTTGGTTATTTTTGGAGAAATTTCGTTTTGTTAGCACGATACATCACCAGAAGTGTAGACAAGTGACAATTTTATGATAGAATATTGTTCAGTGCCACAGATGCGGAAAAGTTAGTTTTAATCTTTAAAACCGTTTATTTTTGTTCCTTTTTAACTTATTAATATTTCACTAATATTTCTCAACGTTTAAGCGGGACCTGTCACGGTCATCATGTGATAATTGACTTTTTATATTTAATGTACTGAAAAGACAGTTCCCATTTTAACTCCTCTTTGATTAATAGCTAAACTCACACTATTTTATATCCTAACATAAGTTAAAGTTTGCACATTCCGCTGAACATTAATCTATTATTTATTGTAAGTTTACCAATTCACTCATTGGTTGTTTCAGTTTTTTCAAGTGTTGGTAAAAGTTTCTTGTCTCTTTAATGGTATAATAGTTTTCCGCTTCTTTGGGCTGGTTTTCTAGGTGTTCTCCTTTTTCAGCTTGCAAATCGTCTTCACTGCTTTTCTGGATTCACTGTAATTTGTTTATCGTTTCTTGAGTACTGCTTCTGTCCATCTCGTTATTAGCCTTGTTTCTTTTTTCTTTGCTAATTATTGATATAAAAATGTAGACACATTTCGTACAGCGTTGCCACGAGTTCTAGAGTAAAGTATTAATTGTTATTGATTTTATTCATAAATAATATCAAATTAAATACTGTATTGTGTATTATCCATAATTTGCCAAAACATTCAACTGGACTGCTTACATTTTGATTTCTTCATCTCGATTGTGTTACAAATCGGTAATATACAATTAAGATATGACAACGCTATTTTCGAAAAACCGAGGGCAATTAACTCTCAAGAATTTATGGTTAAACTTCAGGGTATATGATTCTTCATATTTATGTATTTAATATGTCTCCATTTCAAAATGCATTTTATTTGTTAAACGTTATTTCTTTTTTCTCAAACCAACTAAAAAATGTTTCTTATGCATTAGAGCCATACAGATATGTTAATAACGACTCCAGACATCTTAATTGACTTACTAAAAAACAATTCCATCAATTTCAAAAGATTGTGCCATTTGGTTATCGAAGATGGCGACACTGTTCTAACAAAACACAAAGATGCAATGGATGTTATATTTGATTTGATGCAGTCAATGTTAAAGAATCGCTTATTTTCGAAATCTTTACAATTGGTTGTATGCGCTGAGCATTGGAACTATCAGATGAAACACTTAATCAAAAATCTGCAGCAAGTGCCTCTGGTTTGTATAGGAAATCCGTTGGAAGCAGCCCTGTATGGACAAGTGGAGATATCCATGAAATTCAAGGATGCGGCTTTTAAGGAACAAGAGTTAGAAAGTAAGTTCACTACAAACAAACGTTGCTATAAGTCTACACATATATTAACCCTTCGAGTCAAAAGACATAAACCAATAAAAAGATTTAGCTAATATATTTCTTGTTGTTTTAGATATACTGAAAGAACACCACCGAATTTACAAATCTATGATAATTTGCAGAGAAAATGAAATTGGCAACATTGTTAAAATGCTAGGTTTTGGAGGAATTGATTACATAGCAGTACCTTTATCTTTAGGTGTGGAAGATATATTGCATTTGGAAAATGTTTGGAAAAGTGCCAAAGGAGGATCGTATTCAGGTATATCATAATTTTATTTAGAGATTTAAACTTTTGGTCCAAACATTTTTTCTGTTTTAGTTTTGATCTGCAGCGATTTTGTTTTAAATACGTTTTTAAATGTAACTTGTGCAGAAGTTTTAATTCATTACTCTCTACCAAGCACGTGGACAAAATTCATTAAACGTTTTAATTGTTTACTTGAAAATTGCAAGAGCCCTTTGGTCTCCAAACCGGTAGGTTAAATAGGATTTCTAACTGTTTGTAAGATGTTCACTTCTGTAATTGAAAAAATAAGATTTTATAATGAGTTTGCTTTGTTTTAGGTCAATTATTTTGCTAAATCTATAATACTGTATGACGGGTGTTGTAATGATCCCTTAAAGAAGTTTTTGAACTATATCGCTTCTACAGATTCAAAGAAACATTTGCCAATAACATTGCAAAAATATTCAGAGGTAAGTGGGTTTTACAAGATATGAAAAATTACAAAGTTTTATTATAAGTGCCATTTACAGTTTTCAGACAAAATTATCTTATAGCTAAACTGAGCTTGCTATGAAGGGACTTTGTTTGTAACTACCCTGTATGTCAATTATTTTGTTAGTAGTTGTTCTAGTGAAAGTGAAGTGAATAGCTTTATAGTAATAGTTATTTCATCCTTATTTATTGAAAACATAATTAGATAATGAGGAAGAAAAACAGACGACATAATGGCTGTTTTATATTAAATCAACAAAATCAAATATGTTGCATGTTCTAAAGCTGAATATGGAAGGGCGCTCCTTCGTTTCTAATACCATGTTAAATGTTTCCTTATGCAGCAATTTTCGATAGATAAAAATAGTTTTGTTTGAAGTAAGTAGATATTAGTGAGAAATAATTGTAAAGAGCAACTAGTCAATTGAAAGAGGGTTGCAGAATTATAAGTACTTACGACTAATCACATTTGGAAACACATCAAATCCGAAAATAAGTTCGCAGATTATGTTTTGAGAGGAATTTCACCCTCTGAAATATTAACAATTTGTGGTGGCAAGGATCAAGCTTCTTGCTGAACTCTGAATGCCATCTTTTCCAAAGAGTCTAAATTTAAAGTTGAATGTCTTCCTGAACAAAGAAAAGTTGTTTTATTGGAAACCATCACTGAATCTATTATATATTGGACTAGGTTTTCTAATTTCTATCGCCTTAACCGAACTATGGCATATTGGATTAGATTTTTTACAATAGAAAAGGAATAAAAAAACTGTAAATGAAGTAAAAAAGGTCACTACAAATAATAATTAAACTTGTTCAGTTATAATCCTTTAAAAGGAAAATTGATTGTTTAATGTTAAATAGGGCATATTATTTTAAAGACAGTAATAGAAGGACTTTAAATCCATTTTATTTACAACCATATATGTAATGCTGTCATTACTAACGTCATTGAAGGTTGGGAAGTGTCACATTACACACCTCTACTTCCCGCCCTCATTTCAACTATTCTAGATAAATATATTTTATATTTAAAAAAATAAAATATTTTTTTACAAATTTTATAATACCTATTTAATGGCAAACAATAAAAAACAACAATGAACTAAAAATACAACAAACTACTTATTGATATTAATCATTAAATTTGAATTATTGTAAGCGTTTATTGAAATACTTAGGTCTGTACCAGCTCTGGACCCTCCAACAGTTGTCTCTTTGGGCGACAAATTAATTTCATGTTGAATGACTGAGGTTTGTGAACTACTTGCAATAGCTACAGAAGACATGGCACATTGGGACAGCATAGTGGCAGTTTTTGTTTTATTCTCTATTGAGCCATCCACATAACCTTCTGCCACAGTACTAGATTTCCATCCTCCCAGGCTTTTTAATTGGAGTACACTTACACCACTGTTGGCAAGTAACGTAGCGGCGGTTCTTCTGAGTGCGTGTCCTGTGAAGCCTTTCCAGTTCTCTAAATTCAAAAAAGTAGCAATTTTTTGGGGAAAATTAGCTATTGTATTGTGTCCAATTGGTTGATTTCTTGCTATTCCTCCTCTGAACTGAACAAAAAATCTATCGTTTTCTATGTTTTTTCTCAAATTTATGTAGTCTCGAATGATCTTCACCCATACTGGATCAGTAATGAGGAATGATCTATTTGTATGTGATTTAGAATCTGGAATCTCAACCGAAATTTTTTCTTCAAAAAAAGCCACATCCAACATTTTCGTTTTCACTAATTCGTCCGTCCGACAAGCTCCAGATACGCCTATTATTATTGCTACCTAAAACAATAAGAAAAATTAATACCATAATACCGGTCTACTTGTATTAGCTGAAACACGTTATTTTTTTTTTAAATATCTATTTAAAGAATCACAAATAATAACTTACCTTCATCGGTAGAAGATTAATGGAGCTTTATTTAAAAAATCCTCTATATTCTTCCTCGAAAATACGTTCGATTTCTTGGGCCTAAAGCCCACATTTTGTCGTTTTAGGAAGGCTAGCAGTTTCCCATGTTTCGAAATATCAGTTTTTTCTTCAATTTCTAGCATCGTTCGAATCATACTGTACATTGCCCACAAAGTAGACGGCTTCTTTTGTCTGGTATGTTCTCCAAAATATGCCAGGAGTACACTTTCGGAACCGATATTTTTAACCTTTTTTTCTTCGCACCACTTCCTATATAATTCAATGGCTTTTAGATACCGATGCTTACTTTTCTCTGGCACCAAGCCCTGGACTGCTGCGTGAGCAGCCTGTCGAACTTCTGGTGGGATACAATCCATAAATTCTTCGTCGGAAGACATGGTTTTCAATTTATAATTCGCGAATTTAATATCCAACTTTATCTGACATTTACTCATATTGGTGACAATTGTATACCCCGTAGTCACGGTAACAATATATCTACTTGATTATTCTGAGAAACCGCGTTCTTGGTAATTTGTCGTTAAATGTAATATTTTAGGAATGTTCAGAACGAAACAGAGATTTATTAATTTTGATCGAAATAGGATGGTTGTAAATAAAATAGTATACAAACCTCGGTAGGAAGTTTCATTCCTGTCTCAAGATCATAGCTAACCTCGACGCTTTGCGTCTCGGTTAACTAACTGATCTCACGACAGGAATGAATCACTTCCCACCTCGGTGTGTAAAATACTATTTGCAAGGGCAGATATAAATTACGATCAGAAATTCTCATTTCTTTTGCCTGCTAAACAATATCAAATAGTTTTATTTAACAATATCAAATAGTTTTATTTATAAATTAATTTCAATTTTAAAAATCACTCAATATAAATCATCCAAACCTTGTTACATTTTTGGACAAATTGTGTATATAAATATTTTTTTTTTCAGAATTTAAAACAAGCAGAAGAGAACGAAAAATTAAAACAAGATATTTGTTTGTGTGAGAACCTGAAACTTTTTGGATACTGTACCAAAATTGAATGTCCGAAAAGACACGTCCTTAATCCTGATTTGGACGTATCTCAATATTTTCCAAAATCTGGCAAAGTAAAATTCAAGATCGTGAATATCATCGACGTTTCCATCTATATCATACAGGTTTGCTCCTTTATTTCTAAAGTTTCATTTTCGTGATCTACTACTAACGATATAAAAAACAAAAAAGAATCACTTCTTAAAAAGTTCCTCTCATAGTATTGGTAAATAGTGAATCGTGAAAAAATATTTAAAAACAAATCATTTATCAAGTATGCAATATTCATACAGTGGCTAGGCACCGCCTTGTGGGTTGCGCCACATAAATGCTTTCTAGATCCGCTTTCTGGTGTCCCCTTCATTTGAGTATTTTCTTGCTTATTTTTCTTCATAGAGCCCTGTCCTTAGTTTTTTCTTTCCATCTAACTATTCTGACCATTCTTAAATCCTCTATTTCTTTCTGCCACTTAGATCTGGATCTTCCTAGCCATCTACCTCGTGGTTCCCACTGTAGCATTGAGCAAACGTTTGCGCGCACTCGTGCTCTCTATTTATGGATGAACCATTTTATTCTTTATCTCTTTATACTCTTTACTATATATTCCCCGTTCCTCCTTTCTCTCAGTATTTCATGTCTCATGCGTTGCCTGTATTCATTGTCATCAACGTTTATTGGTCCTAGGATTGTTCGCAGTATATTCTCAATTATTCCTCTCTTCTTTTGTTAATGTTATCGACTTGTTAATAGTTTGCTTTTTAGTAGTTGCTTATTGGCATTTCTGATCTTTGTTCTCCATTACTAGTGTATGCGATAATAATGCAAAAAATAAATCTAACAGTAGATGGAAAATAATATTTTTATTAATATTCATAATGTAGTAATACCGCCAATGTTTTAATAGTTCAAAATGTTTAGATACATTTACTTCCAAGCTGATACTTTGTGTGACATGAGTAGATATACTGGAGTAACTAAACATATACAAATTGACAGTATACTCATATTTATTTTCCCATTTTAAATTTGTCCACTTCCCCATCCGAGACATAGATCATACTTACATTTTGACACAATTTCAAATAATACAAATATTAAATTTAATTAATTATATGATTTTAGTTACTCCAACACGTTGATAACGACAATAAAATCCACGAGTACGATGAAATTTCGGACATAACCGAAGATCTGACTAAAACTCTTACATTAGATAAAAAGGAAGTACACGATCCCGTTTTGGGAAAACGTTACGCTTTTCACAACACTGATGAACAAGATGCGAACTACTACAGATGTGAAGTATTGAATATCAACAAGGAAAATGTTAAAATCAAGTTGTTGGATAAAGGCACAATAATAAACAGTACGATCACTAGATTGTTCTGCTTACCAAACGAATTTGATATTCATACCAAACCAAGACAAAGTAAGTTACTATTTTAATATTTCGAACGGTTTTTGGAAAAACTAGGAATAATCTCCATGTATTGCAGGAGAAAAGTTTTCTCGCTAGAACAAGAATGAGGCTAATATCCACTATCACCTCACCAAGATTATCTATCTTTCCTCTACAGATTTTCCACAACATAATTTCTCATACAAATTTGTCATTATTTCCCTATTGTCTCTTTTTGTTTGGAGGTTGATGTATCTTTATTTTATCAAAAAAATGAAGGGATACATCTACCCTAAACTTTTCTTAAATTTCCATTAGGTTATATATTTTGTATATTTTTATTTATTTGTAATCAGATACATACAAGCTAATGCATCTGAAGAAATAAGAATCCAATGATGCCATTTCAGGTACTTTCTAATGGTGACTTGAGTTCGGTTCTGGCAACGAATGTGTAAACAGTATTTGTGTCAGCTCCTATATTTTTCAAATTTAACAGTGTTTATTGATCAATTACATACAGTATAGTTAATATTAGTGCTCTTCCATCGGACACATGAGTCACTTATGACTCACACCACATAAACTCGTGAAAAACCCCGTTTATTTGTAATTAACCTGCATCATTTTATCTACTTACTACAAAACCGGTCGAATTTCGCAGTTTTTCAAGTGATATGATAAATATAAATTGGAATACAGGCCCGCATTCAGGCACCTAGCAACAATTATGGAAATTATATCCGGCGAGACTTCTGACTACAGAAGTTCTCAAAACACCTACTCCTCAATCACTCAACAACAGTTTCCAAAAAAAGACCAAGCAATAATTTTTCCCGCAGGTAATAATGAAAAAATTCAGGATTATTTAATCCCACTTGAAGAAATTATCCAAACAAAAAATATTTTGTTTTCTTCAAAATTATCTCACAACCGGATATGTATATACTTAACCAGTACCACGATAGTCGATAAATTAATGACCGAACATGATGGAAAAATTAAAATAAATGGCGAAATTGTACAGGCCAGAAGACTTGTCACACCAACAGTTCGACTTATACTATCAAATGTGAGCCCTACAATATCTCATAATCTGATAATAAATGAGCTAAATAATTTAGGCATCAAATCACTTTCCTCGATGTCATTTTTAAGAATAAGCTCAAATCTTCCTAAATACAGCCACATCTATAGTTTCAGATGGCAAGTATTCATAAGCCCACCAACAAATTCATTACCTGAATCAATTTTAGTAACGCACGACAGCACCTCCTATAGAATATTTCTCTCAGACGATTCTCTAATATGTTACTCTTGTAAAAAAATCAGGACACTTAGCAGCTAATTTTCCAACACAGTCCGTAACACCAAATAGTCAAACCAATACATCTCACTCACCTACTACACAATCTGAAGCACCTCTCAACAACCCGCAATCAGCTAGCGCCGAGGAGAATTCCCAGCAGTATAATAGCGAACCAAAAACTCTCACCATAATCCCCCCGCAACACCCATTATCCACCCCCAATAACATAGAAAAAAATGAATTGTCCTAAAAACACATCTACGGAAGTTTTCGTATCTCAGAATGCGTCAAAACGTACATTCGATGAAATCACAACACCGTCCCCGCAACCTGATGCCGAAGAGAACACATTGCAAACAGATCCTTTCAGCAAGCCAACCGAAACAATCCTCAAAAAATCAAAAAAGAAAAAAGACGCAGCTTCCACGTCGGCACTTATGGAACCCGTAAGGCAGACTATCGCTGAACAGAACCCTCCTTTTGTTCTGGACTTCGATCAAATATCGGATCTCCTTGAAAATGTATACGCATCCCCCGATCCCTCCCGTAAGTATAGTTAAAGACCACACAACAGACCTTACCGCTCTAATACACATGCTGACAAATATTTACCCACATTTCAAAGACAGATGCATAAAAACTAGATGTACAAAACTAGAAAAAAGAAACTTTTAATACATTTCCAAATGACCTCAGACACGGAGGCATCAGAACCAGATAGTGATTCCTCACTACGATCCAGCTGTTAACAAGCCAATATCAGACATTCTGCAAACATCGTAATGGTTCTCAGAGAGCATAGACGGAGTAGCAATTCTAACACTCAAACATCAAAGCTCAGGAAATTCCTCTGCAATCAAACCTAGAAGTGATTGCTATCAAAATTCACGATATAAACGACATCCACATCTGCAATATATATTTCCCACCCGCACTTCAACTCAATCAACAAGATTTTAATGATTTGCTAGAGCAGATACCCCAACCGAGAATCATCGTAGGGGACTTTAATGAACATAACTCCAACTGGGGGTCATCCTCTTTAAACACTAAGGGTAAAATCATAGAACAAACTGATCGCCACAACCTTGTTATTTTGAGTGATGGAACACCTACTTGATTCAACATTCAAACTGGAGACTCTTCGTGTATTGATCTTTCGATCTGCGATCTAACATTGTTACCATTACTAACTTGGGACAGACTAGACTACACATATGATAGCGATCACTATCCAATCATTATATATAATAACTCCAACAGTAGTAGTGACAGCCCCACCGCTCCCGCATGGAATCTAAAAAATGCAGATTGGGATATTTTCTCATCCTCAATTGAAGATAAAATCGAATACTGTACAGTTTCTTCTGACATAGACGAATCACTAAACCACTTTACAAATATGATCATAGATTACGCAACTAAGTCAATCGGAAAAATAAACTATCATTATAAGAAATGCTCTGTGCCATTGTGAAACAACGAATGCAAACCCGCCATAGAAGCTAGCAAAAAGGCCTTTAATAAATATAAACGATTAAAAACAGTACAATGCAAAGTAGAATTTTTGAAACTGCGCACAAAATCCCGGTATACAATAAAAAACGCGAAACGCAAATCATGGGCTGACTACGTATCATCACTAAATTCAGATACACCAATGACCGAAATTTGGAAAAAAAGTAAGAATATCTGGCATAAAAGGCAATAATAAAATTAACAGGCTTGAGTTTGGTCGAAGGCCACACTTTAAATAACAACTATGACATAGCAAATGCCCTCGCTAATGTCTACGAACAAAGTTCCAAAGAAAACAACCAGAACACATCATTTAACTGTCACAAAGAATTCCAAGATCAAAACAACTTTGATATTAGGGCGGAAAGAAATGATCCACTAAATTTACCTCTAACCATGGCAGAATATCACGAAGCATTATCAAGCTTCAAAGATTCCTCTCCTGGACCTGATCACATTCCTATAATTTTTGACACACTAGTGATCTCCACAATTCGCTGCGGATAGTGCCCTCTGCATTACTTCCAGGCAGATGCCCACGTGTCGTCAGCATATCCTTGATCATACCATCCCTGTTCATTTAGTGCAACAAGGAGGTCGTCGACTACCAGATTCCACAGCTTTGGTGACAGAACACCTCCCTGTGGACATCCTCTTTCTGTCTTCACCTCTCTTGTGACACCACACAGGGGTGCTTGTGCTCTCCTGCTGCTTAGCATGTTCTCTATCCATCGGGTGATTGTTCTGTCTGTGCCCCTGGATTCCAGCTTTGAGTCTATTGAGCGAGTGCTCTTGTTGTCAAATGCTCCTTCGATATCCAAGAACACAGCCAGTGCAACATTTGTTCATCATGCTATCAGTAATTAATTTTTGGTTGTGGTTCCCTGAGAATCGTGGGGTCCCATCTCAGTGTGGTGTGTGTGGGACTTTGATTTTTGAAGATTGCTATTCTTTGCTAATTTTGGGAATTTTGAAAAGTTGTCAGGCGGTTTTTCTGGATATTGGTTTTTGTATTTGGCCTGCTGGAACTGCAGGATTGCATTTTGTAGCCGATACTGCTTCCTTTATAGGGTTCAATCACCCCTGAGTGACTGGTAGTCCTATTTGTGAATTTTATTCAGACCTTACATTGACTAACTTCACCGATTTATACTTGCTTGCTGGTTTATATTTACCTGGATGTGCCTTTCATGAGTAGACGGCTGAGAACATTTAAGAGAAACCCTCTAGAGTGAAAGAAGTAAGATGTTTTTGCCTGAACTTTTTTGATTACATCTATGCTGTACAGCATAGTTTCTTGCGTAATACTAAATTAATTATTTTAATTTAGGGTTTTTGTGATGGGTTCGGGTAGTCAAGAGGTTCCCTGTTTACCTAAGCTAAGAGTACCCTGAGGACAAAGTGATCAATCCACTGTTTACTGGATAAGAAGCTGTGACTGCTATATCATCCCAGTGCAGCTAAGTGTTTAACTTTAGTTTTCTTTCCATTATAGATTTTTTTATGTCTATTTAGATTTAAAAGGTGTGTGCACCAAGTATTATCATGCCCCATCATGTTGGTACCATATGCGTTGTATTTCTATTATTAGTAGGTTATTAATAAAATCGGAAATTTTATCAATCAAAACTTCTAAGTAACGTTCAGAATTCATAGTATTCCTGAAAAAAAGGGTCCACCTATTCTATCATTAAATATTACAGACCATACATTTGTTTTAAAACAATTTGATCGTGATATTCAATAGTAAAATACGGATTAGTATCGTTCCACCAGCGACAATGTTGTGAGCTAACTGTCCCATTAGAAGTAAACGTTGCTTCGTCCGAAAATAAACAGTTTTAAAGATCAAAACTAACTTTTCCGCATCTGTGAGATGCCCTGAATAATATCCTATCATAAAATTGTCACTTGTATACACTTTGGAGGCTGTATCCTGCTAACAAACCGAAATTTCTCCAAAAAATCACAAAAATATAGTATATCTGGATTCATGGGCCCCGTTGTACTCGCTCTAGTGAGCTGAAAATCAATACAGCTCATCTGTGACACACACTGAAGAAGATTCCATTATAATATTGGAACTTGTATACACTCCGGAGGCAGTATCATGCTAACAACCCGAAATTTCTCCAAAAATGTGGCACTTCCAGTGCCATAGCACCCGTTGTACTAGCTCCAGTCATCTGAAAATCAATTAGGTTCATCTATATAACGCCTTGAACAATATGCAATCCAGAGGCTGTATCGTGCTAACAAACTGAAAGTTCTCCAAAAATGACAAAAATTTGGTACTCCAAGTATCATAGCACCCGTTGTGCGGTCTATAGTGAGCTGAAAATCGATAGAGTTCATCTGTCAGACGCCCTGAACAATATCCAATCATAAAATTGGTCACTTGTATACACTCTGGAGGCTCTATCGTGCTAATAAACTGAAATTTCTCCAAAAATGTCGTACTTGAAGTACCATAGCACCCCGTTGTACTGGCTCTAGTGAGCTAAAAATCAGTAGGGTACATCTGTGAGATGTCCTGAACAATATTCAATAATAAAATTGGTGACTTGTTGACTCCAGAGGCTGTTTCGTTCTAACAAGACCATGTTACGAAAAGTGGCCGACGACGACGACATGCACACGGGATTTTTTTTCTAAAAACCGTTTTTTCGTGTTGTTCTTGGTGGAAAACTTAAAAATAACTCAAAAAAAAAACTCAAAAAATCCAGAATTCCAACTTCTTTTGGGGTAAACCAATACTTTTCTTGCATATTAGGTTGGGCGGAAAAGTATGCATCGTTCCATATAATGATTATCTTCTTACTCCCCTTGGAACCAAGCACAAAATCCAAACATTTTATTAAAATTTTTGGGTTTTAGGGTTTGAATGAACTGGAGTTTATAGGGTTTAAATTTGTTGGATTTTAGCAACTATATCTGTACTTACACCAAATGTGGCCGACCTTTTCATTATCGAATCTTTAGGATTTTCTACTGCTGAGAGCATTATTTGGTTTTGAATATCTTCAGTTGCGATCCATGACTGATGTTTTTTTTGAATTTATTATCGACATTTCCACCTCTTGAATGTTTTCATTATTTTACCAATTGTTGCAAACTGTACATTTTTATCGGGATGTCTGTTATTGAATATTACTGCAGCTTCCCTATAGGTTTTGTAGCTATCTTCGACAATTAGTACAATTTCAATTTTTTCGTCAAGAGTCAACTTCAATTGCATTTTTGCTACTTCTTGAAGTACAATTAATACACACTGACGTTTTCAATTTTGTTTACATTAGTTACAATTACATTTCAATTTCATTGCACACTAACTACATGGAATATATTATTTATTTCTCGAAAGCTTTTACTAGACTGACTTTCGGTATGAGAAATGTCACTGTCAGAGCCACCTACATTTTAAATTATTTCGTTTATTTCTGTGTATTACAGTAGAAAATACATTATTCTGT
Source organism: Galeruca laticollis (assembly GCA_963921935.1). Lineage (NCBI taxonomy): Eukaryota > Metazoa > Arthropoda > Insecta > Coleoptera > Chrysomelidae > Galeruca > Galeruca laticollis. The sequence goes on along the minus strand of OY998179.1, from coordinate 148,809,234 downwards.
TGGGTATTACTTATTTATTACTGATTTAAGTTCACTGTTAAAATATTTCAAATCAACAAATAAACATTTGAGGTGTGTTAACTTGTTAAATAAGATAAAAGTTGACGTTTTTCACAACTAAAATTTGCAAAATTCAAGTAGAAATCGAAGTGGTCAATTTTCTATTAATCTTTTGCAATTTCTGGACACTCTGTACATCTAATGTCAAATGTAAATACCTGAATATTATTATTTTCGAAAGCAGAGATTTTCATAAAGAATAACTTGTGTTAATAAAACTTACAATAATGCCAACTTTTTCAGACATACTGTATGTTTAAAAAAAATGTTTGTATTTGTTGGGAATTCTCTAATCAAAATTTACTAAATGGGGTAAAGACACTCGACCAAGATACGTGTTTATCTTGTTTCTACTTTTTTATATTTCTTCATTCCATGTTGATTTAATATCTAAGTGCAGTACAAGGTATTTAACAGTTCTATTTGTGGTACTACTTTACTCTTTATCAATTGAATTTATTGAGGTATCACCAGCAAATGTATCAGTATTCCTTGATGTAGGTAGTTCTGATATGTACAAGATATACAAGTATGACCAAGATTACTACCTTGTGGGATTCCTGAACAAATTTGAAGCTTCTTTGTGTTTGCTGCATTTACTTCTGTTTGGATTTCTCTAATCACTCACTTCACTCAAATTAGCTATTTTCTTCTCTATTTCTCCTAATATTAAAGTTGGAAATTACTGAGTTTTTTTTGTTTATTAGTTTGAAATAATTTCTTTAAAACATTTTCTTAAATGTCTCTTTTTGAAGCATGTCTGGCAGATCAGTAACTAAGTTCTATTCTACATTTCCTTTTTATATTTTTTCTGATATATTAATTAAGATATCAGAAATGGGTAATTTATGGAGTCTTTTGAATATTTACACTAATTAACTAATGAGTACTTCGAAGTCCGTTTTTAAAAAACAAATATTTATTTCTTTTACAAAAATTACAAAACGATTAAAAAGTATGAATAAAGAATAAAACAAGAATGAATGAATGTCAGTTAGAGTCCTTCATTTATATATGATGAAACTTCAAGGCCTGCAACTTCAACCGGCCTCCCGCCGCGTCCTCAGGAAGGCTGAGATAATTCCTTCCGCCGAAGTTTCAACTCACGAGGGAAGAGGGAGTTGAATGGATGGTGATGTAACAACTGGAGCTTGGGACGCTGTCTTCTTCCTGGGGTTGAATTTCTTGAGGATGTATGCTGCGATTGTTTCTGCTATAGCGATGTAAACTACGTCCACACACTGGGTGTATGAGATATTCCGGTTGTCCATTGCAAGGGGAAGTTTTCTGTGAGCTGGTACAAGTTATCTGAAAGCTGGTCCAATTTGAAATCTTCTAAGGGCACCCCTGGTTTTAGAGTTGGCAGTGTGTCGTTCGGGAAGAAGTATTGGTTGGCTATCGGCTATTGATTTTTCATTGGCTAGCATTTGTGCAGTTGATTTAATCTGACATCCTACAGGGATTTCTATTAAAAATGTTCCCTTCAACTTTTTGACTTCTTGTTGTTGTTTGCAAGTGACTTTTAAGATGTCTTCATTTGGAAATACACCTAGCTAATTATTGGTGCTTCCCAGTTTGTTAAATTTTGACTTTGTTAAAGTTAAACTAATTTGTTTACATTGTGAGGTATTTTTCATGTCCAAAGCAAGAAGTTCACAAGGTGTGTCACTGTTAATTTCTTCTATTTCTTGTTTAGTGCAATAATAAGTTTTGGGGAAAGTTTTGATGCAATCGTTATTTCGAAATGTAAAATGTAACTGACTTTTTAACATGAATTTATCTCGAGGGATGATTGCCTTGAACTGACCTCTATATAGGTACAGGTAGTGAATACATATGGTAAATATTAAAGATATCTGGATAAGTTATAGGTACGTTAAGAATATAAGTTATTTTATTTTTATAGATGTGGCATTCGATTTTTATTATAGATTCATATAATTGTGTATTTTCTCAAATAATTTCGAAAGGAAGTTGTGACTTAGGAATTATAGTTTTTACTGATTTTAATGCTAAAAATAGATCAGATGTTTTCATGATGCTGGGGTGCATGATGTTTAATTTTGCAAACGTCAAAGAATTTTCTTTGTCTTGCAAAATTGAGAGAATTAACTTCAAACATGTTCAAAATCTGATTTATCACGTCTTTAATAAATAGTGAATTTTCCCTATAAACTATTGTGTTGATTATTAATTTTATTTGTTCTATTTTGGTATCTAATAGTTGTTCATTATGACTAATTTTTTGAACAGTAGCATTAAAAGTTTTTATTGTATTAACAGACAGTGAAATTTGTGACTTCAATTTAGATACTAATTTTTCTTGATTTTTCTGCAGGTTATCTATTAAATTTTCATATCTTTCGCCATCTGATGCATCTAAATTACCTGTAATACATTTAAATATTGAGCCTAGCCCATTGATTAGTCCTCTCTTGAAGCGTTGTGGTTTCAGAATAATGTCAAATAATTTTGTATTTACTTTATCTATAGTAAATTCCAATATTTTTATGTAATTAGAGATATCCCATGAATAATTCTGATTTTCATTTATAGTATATAGAATTTGTTGAGCTTTGGAACTTAGTTTTTCAGTTTCGATTAATATTGGATTTACGTCGTAAAAGTGCACAATTTTGTAGGAATATTCTTCAATTTTTGCTAAGCCTAAATTTAGGGGCAGTAATGCTAGGTTGTTGTCAAAGTTTCTGAAGGAGATTTGTTCCCGTAGCCCAAGTGCAATGGGAAACCTGAAAAATTGATTAGAATGAGTAAGTCCTTTTACGTGGTCTTTTGAGATTGTCCATGTGTACTTTGTCTTGAAAACAGGTCGCTACTATTTTACCACTTTTATTTACTGCTGTTATTTCAGTCAGCTTTTCAAATTTATTAGCTGTCTTTTTCCTTTCATGGGACTTTATAAATGTTTCATCGCCTACTTTAAACAGTTCAGGTGAATCACGTTTTATATTAATTTTTCCGATAACCTTTTCTTTTTGTTTTATTAAATTTTCATTTATCTTTGCATACATTTCGCGAACCATTTATTTATGTTCTTCTATAAAATGACTAGTTAAGATCATATCCATATTTATACCGAAAGGGTTTTCCGATTTTAGGTGACCATTGATAACGTCTATTGGTTTTAATTTTGTAGTCGAATGTATCGTATGATTATAAGCTAAGAGGGCATATTTCATTTTCATTCTGATTGGTGTTTTACTAAAACTCCGAGTGTTTAATAACTGAATATGTTCATTAAAGGTCGAGTGTACTTTTTCGACTGGAGAGTTTGATTGAGGATGGTAGGGGGAACAAAAATGCACTTTTATTTTATGAAGGCCTAATAATTCCGTGATAACTGCATTTTTAAATTCGGAACCATTATCAGTAATTATTTGATCAGGTATTCCATGGTGGGAGAGGAAAGTAATTAAGTTATTGGTAATTTCTGTAGACTCTAATGTTGTTAAGTGATAGGCTTGGGCGTATTTTGAGAAAGTATCAATAATTGTTAAAAACTTCTCTGCTTCGGCGGTATAAGTGTCAATATGGATGACTTCGAAAGGCTTTATTGCAGTGGGGGTAATGTTCATTTGAATTTTGACGGGACTTCTTTCATATTTACATCTCTGGCAAATTTCGCAGTTATTAATATATGTTTGTACAGATTCCTTTAAATTAGGCCAATAATAGATGAAAGCTTTAATTGTTTCGGGAATATCCGTTTTGGTGGTAATATCAATTAATTTAGAGTTACATATCCGAAATTTAAGTGAAGGCCATTTAAAATATTTTCTTATTACTTCGCAAAATGGTTCGAACATTTCGGCGTTTACAAAATATAAATAATATTGTACGTCAGGAGCAATGTAATCTTTAACGAAATTTATTATGTCTTGTTCAAAATTATTTTCCGAAATTTGGACAGTAATTCTTTGTTTGCGTTCAAATAGAATTGTGATTTTTGGTGTAGCTGGTGAATGTAAGACAGACTGTATTATCACTTGATTTTGTCCATGATTCACGGGAGAATCACTTATAGGTATTCCTACTACAGGATCCTCCGCGTTTGAGTGAATCATTTCACCGTTATCGTTAAGTTGTTCTAAATCAGGGTCAGGGTGAACAAAGATTGAAATATCATCCAGGTCAGGACTGGGTGGTCTAGGATTGTCTGACAAATTTTGATTTTGTTGTAAAGTTTCGTTAATGTCTGGCGTATTTAAAACACGTTCCGGTTCGTCGGTATGTTGTATTATTATTATCTCGTCCCAAATATTTTGAGTTTCTTTAGCATGAATTCCTATTCGACTTAGCGCGTCGGCATTTGTATTTAAAGAGCCTTTTTTATAAATTATGGTGTAGTCGAATTCGTCTAATTTTACTCGCCAGCGTAATAATTTTGAGCTGGGATCTTTTAGCGAAAATAAATACTCTAGAGGTTTATGATCCGTTATAATAAAAAATTTGCGCCCGTATAGGTACGGTCTAAATTATTTGGTTACCCACACAATACACAATAGTTCTTTTTCGATTGTGCTATAGTTTCTTTCGGAGTCGTTAAGTGTGCGAGAAGCGTATGCAACTGGTAGATCTTTACCGATCGGACCTTGGGACAAAACCGCACCTAATGCCACGTCACTGGCATCCGTTGTTAGGTTGAATGGTTTTTCGAAATCCGGGTATTGCAATATCGGTTCGTTTGTTAAAATATTTTTACATGTTTCGAAACATTCTAAAAATTCCGCGTTATGTTCGATTTTAGCGCCTTTCTTTAGACACTTGGTGAAAGGTTTCGTTATCTTAGCAAAATTATTTATGAACCTTCTATAGTACCCTAGCAGACCGAAGAACCCTTTTATTTGTTTAGTGGTAGTAGGCAAAGGATAGTGTTTTATAGCCTTAACTTTGTCAGGGTTTGGACGGACTCCGTCAGGTGTGACGACGTGACCAAGGTAGGCCACCTCTTCTCTGAGAAATTCTGATTTACTTAACTGAATCTTAAAATTAGCATCTCTTAACCTTTGAAAAACTGCTCTTAACCTCTCGAGATATTCTTGGAGGGATGTCGAGAATATGATGATGTCATCTAAGTACAACAAGCATTTCTCATTTTGGATTCCTCTGAGGATGTTATCCATCACTCTTTGGAACGTCGCGGGGGCGTTCTTAAGCCCAAATGGCATACGCAAGAATTCGTAGTGGCCATTTTCTGTGTTAAAGGCCGTTTTTTCAATATCGCTTTCGTTCATTTCTATCTGGTGAAATCCACTTACGAGGTTCAGAGTTATAAAATACTGGCACTTACCGAGTTTGTCCAACAAATCTGTAATATTTGGTAATGGATATTTGTCATCTATGGTCTTAGCATAGTCTATAACTACTCTGAAGCTTACTTCACCAGTTTGTTTATTAGGTGCTTTAGATACAACCCAAATAGGACTACTCCAAGCCGAATGACTAGGTCTTATAATATTTTGGCTTAACATTTTTCCTATTTGGTCATTCACCTCTTTACGGTGGACGAAAGGGTAGCGATAAGTTTTAGAATAAATCGACACCTCGTCCGTAGTTTTTATATTATGTTTTATCTTACTAGTAAAACTTAATGGTACGTTATCGGTATGAAAAATATCTGAAAATTCCTTACATAAATCTAAGATTGCATTTCTCTCTTCGTTATTTAAATGATCAGTCCGGATCTGTGATAAGTCTAACAGTTGTTTGGAAGAATCATCAAAATTATTAATGTTAACTTCTTGTAAAGAGTTTTTATCAAATTTTTCAACTTGTAAAGGTTCCGAGAAATCAAATGATAAGGGTTTAGTAGTGTTATTTAATATTGTTGTAAGAGCACGTCCATTGCTCACAATTGTTAAGCTCTCAGGAATCTCGCAGTTGTGTATTTTTTGATAAGGCACTATGATTTCTCCGTTTTCTACAGATGTTTTGATTTCAATGACCTTTTGAACACGAGGTTCAATGTTAATCACATGTGTATTATTAATGTTGTTTATATTTTGAAAATTTAATTTAACTTTAGTAGTTGGCGTTACCAAAAGTCCTTTTTCAAAATCTAAATTAGCTTTTAAATTTTTTAGGTTATCGATTCCAATTAATTCATCGAAAATATTATGGAATTTAAATAAGTAAAATTTTAATTGTTGCGGTTCTTTTAACTTAAACATTTTGGAAGCTGGTATTTCTACACTATGCTTGTGACTGGATTTTTGGAAAACGGTGGAGACTATAAAAGTATCGTGTCGTATTAAATTTGGAAATACATGTTGAGCAATAATTGGATCGAAAAAGGATTTTGTAGAACCAGAGTCAACTAGTAGCTTAATATTGTACTCTGGGAATACTATATAAGCAAGTTCACTACACTCTACTGTGTTGAGAGAAATAGTCAAGGGGCTTACGTTATTTTTTCTCGACTGGCGGGAATATGAAAATTTGAAGCATTTTGATCGTCATAAAAATATTCATTTTCTGTAAAAATTTCACTTTCTGTATTATCACAAGGATCAATCTGTTCGGTTTCGGTGTTAAATAATTCTTGAGCAGTATAGTTTTGCTGTGGTCTATAGCTTGATGGGCCAGCTTGAGATAAATTATTATTAATTATTGCTATAGTTATTATTTTGTTGATAATTAGGTCTGCCTGTGAAGCGCGAGTTAGTACTCATAAGAGTTGGCTTTGGGAATGATCTATTGTGGTTTGGTTTAAATGCATTTCCTGGAGTAGGCTGCCGAAAAACTTGTGAATTTGTTAGAAACATTTGTGGGGGCATATCTTGCCTAGGCCGGACCGGAATTGGTCCAGTAGGAAACTGATTGTTAGTATTATTAATTAAAGCTGTTATTATTATTACTATTTCTATTTAAGTAGTTACTATTGAAATTCCTGTTCGGATTTTGTTGGTTAAATCTATTTTGAGAGTTATGTGGCTTTTGAGAATTTTTAGTTGTTACGTTTTGGAAATATCGTGTATTTTATTCTTCTACAACAAATTGCAGAGCCTCAGTTAAACTCACTGGCCTCATACAACGTATTGTAGTACCTAATGGCTCTTTCAGCCCGCAAAGAAATGTTTTTAAAGCTAAATCATTATACAAGTTTTTCTTTAAGGTTTTTGAAGCTTGGGTTTCATCGTGAATGTCGACATAACTACAGAGTAGATTTAAAATATTTAAGATCCTATCATAAAAATCAGGAACTTTTTCGTTCGGAAATTGTCTCATAACAACTAGATCTCAGTTTGAGAATGTTTCATCACGTTGATCAGCAAAGTTTCGTCTCAAAACACCCTTTAGCTCATCCCAAGTTTGCGCATTTTGAATATTTGCGACAGTTCTAGCATTTCTCGTTAATTTACTTACAATTGATTGAAACAAGTACACATTATGGAAACTATGTATATTATCTCTATCCCAAAAAGTAATAACAAGGCTTTCACAGACGCCTAAAAATCTATTTAAATCATTTGGGTTACCATCGAATGATGGAACGCAATTCAAGTATTCAGGTTTAAAGCTTGCGGCCATATTACTATCTAAATTCTTACTATTTAAATTCAAATACTGCAATTGGTTTGAAGTAGTATTATTATATGAAGTTTCGATTTTATTTTCGGAATTTTCAAGGTTAGAGTCAGAAGTCAGTCATAAAAGTTACACTTACAGAACGAAAAGAACTTTCAGCATCTCACTCAGCATAGCGATTGATGTCTGCACTGAAGCTTTTGATACGATTTGGACAATTTGGGTTCCAAATTCTAGTGCCTCGTTGATTAGCCTGGACTGGTTCCTCGATGGACAGTTGGTCTCTTGAAATAGAAGAAGCCACTAATACACACTTTCACGAACGATACACTGTTTTTAAGTTCGATATCCGGTTAATCGTTTCACGAAAAATTTACGTTCGATACATACGTAAACTCCCGAATATCCTACTGACTGCGCCAATTAACTAATGAGTACTCCGAAGTCTGTTTTTAAAAAACAAATATTTATTTCTTTTACAAAGCGATTATAAAAACGATTAAAAAGTATGAATAAAGAATAAAACAAGAATGAATGAATGTCAGTTACAGTCCTTCATTTATATATGATGAAACTGCAAGACCTGCAACTTCAACCGGCCTCCCGCCGCGTCCTCAGGAAGGCTGAGATAATTCACTTCCATAATTCAATTAAAATAACTTATTCCTCGAATTTAAAAATTATATTTTTAAATCTAGTTCTATTTTTTTAGCACTTGATTGTTACCTAGCGAACTGCATTCCTCCATACAGGGACGAAAACTTTTCAGCTAAATCATTTTTCAATGCCAACGTGATGTTGGAAAGTAAAGACTACAAAAACATAATTTTCACTGGAGAGGTCCGTTTACAACTGAATCATACATTATGGTTAAAAGATGGATATGAAGAGGTTGTTCTTTCAGATGCAATAATACCGAGATTTCAATTATCTCGGGAAATAATAGTACAGAAACTAGTTAACAATAAATCCAACCAGTTGGATAATTTGTACAAATTGTGCGCCGCAGCAGGCATCGATCTTCCGAAATACGATATGCCTATTGTTAAGATTCCTGTTAAAAGGCAAAACATTGAAAAAAAATGGGCTTATTTGGATACAGAACAAGTAAACGAAGTCACTTTCGCTGCAGCTTTCTCTCCTGATGAAATTTACGTAAGGCTGAACAAATTCAGCAATTTGTAAGTATTTCTTCTATTGAAATTAACTGTCTCGACCCTTACTTCGTGGAATCTACTCATATTAGTGTTTTAAATAAAACTCAACGTTTCTAGCTAATTCCACAATATAATGAAAAATGTTGAAAATTCTAAAAAATTGACAATTGTTTCGATAACTGAATGTCATCGTCAGAATGACGGAAGTTACATTTTATTTGATGCCTACCTGATGATTAGTAGTTATTTTTGGCTAGACTAAGAAGTGACCTACCTTGTGATTGACTTAATATTACAAATATTGAAGCTTAGATATTATTAGCCCTATGGTGATATCCTGGATATAATTTTTCCAATTAAGTTTAGTATAACTGTGCAATGATATAGAAAACAAGGAAAACTATATCTGCTGATATTTACAATTATCATTTAAGAAGACAGTTTATTAGTGGAGAACTCCCTAGATTTATCTGTTCATTGAAGACTTCATATTGTGGATTTCTTAAGTGTCTTCTAATTTCCAACTCTTCAAGGAAATCCAGTTCTTGTTTATTATTACAAGTTTGTAGTACTTCTAGTTCTGTGTTAGGTGTCAATGAATGGTTGGTGTCAAGTAGATGTTTTGCGTAATGGGATTTATCTGGTTGTTTTAATCTGTATGCTCGTAAGTGTTCACTGTATCGGATTTTAAAATTTCTAAGGGTCTGACCCAAATAGACAGCATTACATTCTGGACATTCGAGTTTATATAAAGAATGTCTAATACTTGTAAAAAAATTACTAGAAGATAAAAATATTAGTCCAGGAATAATATCAGATATACTCAATTTGTTTGATGTATGTATTAATAGGAATTATTTCACTTTTGACAATAACATATATATTCAAAATGAAGGTTTACCAATGGGAAGCCCTATATCACCTATTTTGGCAAACATTTTTATGGACAGTTTAGAAAGGAAGATCTTTGAAAGTAATATTTCAAAAAACGTTTTATTTTGGTATAGATATGTAGATGACATATTAGCTTGTTTTATAGGTAGCGAACGACAATTGGATATATTTTTCAACCACATTAATAATTTACACCCAAAAAGTAAATTTACATTAGAAGTTGAAAAAAATGACAATCAATTTTCTTGATTTGAAAATTCAAAGAGTTAATAATGTACTTGATTATTCAATTTCCAATCACCCCATGGCACATAAACTAGCGGCATATAATTCAATGATACATAGAGTATTTTCAGTTCCTATGAACAAATGTAATTTTGGTAGAGAAATTAATACAATTAAACAAATAGTAACATCCAACAGTTATCCATTACATATGATAAATAAGCTAATTAATAAAAAAGAGGAAAAAGTGGCATTACAACTAATATTTCCTAAACAAACTGAAGAAATAAAAACTTATAAAACCATCACATATACAGTAAATATTTCTAATAATATTTCAAAGATAATATCTTTAGCAACGAATACAACAATTTCTTTTAAAACAGAAAGTAACATAAGTACAAAATTGTTAAATGTTAAAACAAAAATACCAACATTAAAGAAATCAGGTATATATAAACTCAAATGTCCAGAATGTAATGCTGTCTATTTGGGTCAGACCCTTAGAAATTTTGAAATCCGATACAGTGAACACTTACGAGCATACAGATTAAAACAACCAGGTAAATTGGAAGACACTTAAGAAATCCACAATATGAAGTCGTCAATGAACAGATAAATCTAGGGAGTTCTCCACTAATAAACTGTCTTCTTAAGTGATCATTGTAAAGATCGGCAGATATAGTTTTCCTGGTTTTCTATATCATTGCACAGTTATACCGATCTTAATTGGAAAAATGATATCCAGGATATCACCATAGGGATAATAATATCTAATCTTCAATATTTGTAATATCACATCTTCTTCTTTTTTCAATTAACATATATTAAGTCAATCACAAAGTAGGTCACTTCTTGGTCTAGCCAAAAATAACTACTAATCATCAGGTAGGCATCAAATGAAATATAACTTCTGTCATTCTGACGATGATATTCAGTTATCGAAACAATTGTCAATTTTTTAGAATTTTCAACATTTTTCATTATATTGTGGAATTAGCTAGAAACGTTGAGTTTCATTTAAAACACTAATATTTCTTCTATTATCTGTTGTTGATTAAAAATGAAGCATTCATTTATAATTTTAGGTTGTGTAATTTGCAAAAAGAAATCCAACGAAGTATTGAAAGACCAAACTATCCCAAAATTCAAGAAGTGTTCGTAGGAGATATCTACTTAGCGAAAGAGCCGAACGGAGACGAATACTGTCGAGTTTTAGCTCTTAAAATACAAGACAATCAAGTTTTATGTTTCTACGTCGATTTTGCCGACGAGGCTGTCATAAACGTCGAAGATTTAAAGCACATCCAAGACGTTTATATAACAAAACTACCTTTCCAGTGTATCAAGTGCCGCTTGTACGGCATACGACCTATATATAATGAATGGGATGAAGACGTTACTGGTATGTTGTATAACTACGCCCACGAACCCGATACGGACATATTCAGAACTTTATATTTGAAAGTTTGTCAAAAGGAAATTTCATCTACCATAACGCCTACCAAATATTCTGTTTTATTAAAAGATAGTCTTCATGAAAAGAAGACGTTAATCAACCAGATATTGATTGAATGCGGAATGGCCTTGGCTAATTCAGAAGAGAGTTTGGAAGATTTCGAAATTCCTACCGCGCGACCAGATACACCAGAGTTAGACGAAGACTTGGAGGAAGCAGCTTATATTTGTAGAAAAACTGAAGAGTTGGATGAATGCTTTCAAGCGAATGGTAAATATAGCTCATGTTACTCTATAAATTTTGAACATTCATGGCCATTATTTTTCTAGCATTATCATCAAGCCCTTAGAATTATGGATAACATTTTTAAGCGTTTTATTATATTTTTGAGGCGGATCATGATGTTTTAAATTAAAACCTACACCTTCTTTATACCTTTATTGTATAATTCTCATGAACAACTTTTATCTGAACTCATGCTAATAGATCGTCATTTAAACCTTTTGTTAGTATATCTTCTAATTGCTTATCAGTTGGGATTTACAAACATTATATGACATCATTATTCATGCATTCTGAAACAAAATTATATTTAATATCAATATATTTTACCCTTCTGTTATTTGCAGGGTTGTTCAATATGGATATATACATACTTGATTGTCCTCTTAAATCAACATAGGTTTTACATCAATTTTGAAATCTTGCAAAAGTTTAATAAACCATAAACCTTCTGAAACTGCATTACAGAGAGCAATTAGTTCTGCTTCTGAGCTAGATAAGGAAACACAATATATCTTTCGAGTAGCCCACATCAAGGTATTGTTGGAAAATTTAAAAACAAAACCAGTCACAGACTTGCGATCACTCTGGTCTCCTGACCAATCTGAATCTACAAAACAGGTTAATTGAAAACTATTTTCTTCACGAATGTATTCTAACCCAAAGTTTTGTGTATCCTTAAGATATCTAACTATTTTTTAAAATTATTCCAAGCATAATCAGTAGCTTTGTTTTGCAATCGACTAAAAATGTTTAAAGCAAAACAGAGGTCTGGCCTGCTACCCAACATCAAATACATAATGCAGCCCAACAGTTCATGATATGGCTTACTCATAACATCTTCTTCATTTTTACATACCTCAATATACAATTTTGGTTCTATTGTAATAAGTGAAAATTTTAGAATCTTTCATTTTGAATCTGAAGTTTAGAAATATAATGTTCCTGATTTATTCTCAATATACCTTTGTCTTTATCATATTTAATTTCTAATCCCAAAAAATATTAAAGTTCTGCTTTATCTGCTATTTTGAAATCTGTCATCAGTTGGATCTTTATTTTATTTATTAAAACTAAGTCTGGTCCTGATAAAATTATATAATGTACATACAGCAATAAGTAAACTGTTGAATCTGTTTTATTCATGACATATAAACAATAATCATTATTGAATCGTTCAAAACCAATATCCAATAAATAAGAATTAATTTTACTATTCCAACATCTACTAGATTGTTTCAGCCCACACAGTGATTTTTTAAGTTTGAATACCTTATTTGGATTACACTGAACACCTTCTGTAGGATAAATAAATACATCATCATCAATAATACCATTTAAAAACGCAATTTTTACATCCAATTGAGTAAAATGAAATTTCAACTCATTTCCAACTATTAAAAGTAAACGAAAGGTTGACATTTTTGCTACGGGTGAATATATATACTCATAATCAATATTTCTTTCTTGTAAGAATCCTCTTACCACCAACCATGCTTGATACTTATCTTTTGAACCTTGTGTCCAAAATCTTATTATTTCTAGGAATTTCTACTTCTTGCCAGGTTTCGTCTTCATAAATTGAATTCAATTCTTCATTTATCGCGCCTATCCAAAAATGTTTATCAGGTCGATTTTTTATTTCAGAAAAAATTTGTGGTTCCTCATCTAAAAGTTCTGTTGCCATATAAAGTTCGTAATCTTCATAGGAATTTTTGTTGTTCGTTTATTTTCTCTTATATCATTTGACCTTTCATAAGAATTCTCACTATCACCTGCTTCTGTGTTTGTTAGATCATATAATTCAACTTTACCGTCATTTTGATCTGTTACCTTTAATTGTTCATTCACATCCGAATCCAGACATACCTTAACACTTTCACGACCAGAGTGGTCACTACTGACCGACAGGTGATATTCCCAGTAGGCCAGAGCGGGCATGAGTCACCGCTGTGTATGCGACGATTTTAACTACCTATTTGAATGATATGACCGACGATGCACTGAATTTACAGTATACCTATGACCGCTCTGGCCCTTCTGAACATTGCACTAGGTTAAAATTTTGTTTTTTTAAGTTGTGTGTTGATCAAAGTTGAAATTTATTTTTGTTTTTAATTTTTGTACTAAGCAATTATGTTTATGCAAAGTACAATGAAATTTCTGTAGTAGTGTAGGTATCAGTAAGTGGTTATGTATTTTAGGTGACAGATGAATTTGACAGTAAATTGAGACTTTCAGTTTATCTAATGCTCGTTGCAAATCACAGTCTCAACTTACTGTAAAAATGATTTGTCAGCTAAAGTATTTGCACAAATAAACTCCCCCCTAAAACATACAACAAGTTTGAAAAAAGAAGCTTTGTTCAAAGTATGTTACAAATAAATTTATGTTTTTTCGTGAAACATTCCAAACAGTAGTGAGGCTGATCGTCACGTTCGACGCAGTAAGTGGTCACTTTTTTGACATTATTTTTATTCAAATTTAACAATATTTTTCTGTCATAACACCCTCTGCAGTATTTTCTGGTTTTTGCAGCTCTACCTTCTTTTTTCACAAACGTATGTGTGTTCATTTTTCTCTTTTTTGCATTATTGGCATGACATGTTCCTCGTTTTCTTTTTCGTGGCTTTTAGATTCTAGCAAACTCATGATACATCAACAATACTTCGAATGCTATTTTTCGATACTATTTCAATCTGAAATATCTATCGAAGATTTCCCTGAATTGTACTCTAAAATGGCAGTGAGCTTCTGCGTAGTACCTCCAACATGCCGAACAGTTTCAACCATTTGATCAATGTTAGTAGATAAAAAAGTACATCGCGTTTGTCGCGCCATTTATCCACACAAATACCTCTGTCAGATTCTCTCGCAATAATTTCTCCAATTTTCTTCAGTTTTTTTACTTATTACTTCTTTAGGATTACCTCTGCGGTTGGCTCTAAGAGTTCCCAAAAGATGCGTCTTGTCTAATAATTTGTTGGCCAATTTAGGACTCGTATAATAATTGTCAGTAACCATAGTTCTACCTGTATTCAGCATTTTTTCATCCAAAAACATATCAACTTAAGTAGGCACAGATACAGTTGGATTTCTTTCCTTTCCAGCATACAACTTCATATTCCATGTAAAACCGTTATGACTGCAGAGCTTGAACATTTTCAGTCCGTACTTATGAGTTTTATTTGGAATATACTGCTTCATTAGCAAACGTCCGTGAACCGGAAATAAAGTCCCATAGACGCAAGCTAATTTCCCAGGAATGTAACATTGCTGACATTTTTCCACAACCATATTTGTAAGTACTTCAATCTTATAAATTCTGTTTCCTTCTGGACATGTTTCTTTATTGAAATGCCACATTTTCAACAAAAGTTCAAAACGGTTGCAAGTCATTGCAATTGATATAAAAGCATTCTTGAAAAGTGGATTTTTCCTCTAGTAATGTCTCATAGTCGGCATTTTTACTATACTCATATAACCTACAATCCCTAAAAAAACCTTCATCTCAGCTATATCAGTAGGAGACCAATTTTGAAATCGGGAACTCAGTCTTAGGTCATCCGCATCAAGAAGAAATTGACTTACCTCTAAATTGTTTCTGAACTGACATCAGGTTTGTTACCACTCCACATCTCTGCAGGTGTGACATTTATATTTGCTGTTCATTACATAATTTACTCTTCTCACTGCTTCATGCCAGACCTCCTTGGGCATTCCAGATTTTTCTAATATTGCTCTACTTCTTTCAACTAAACTATGATTTTTTTTTCGGCCTTGCCATTTTGTTGTGGCGTATATCGCGTTGTGAAATCAATTATTATCCCCTTTTCTAAACATAACCTTTTTATTTCATTTGATTTATACTCACCTCCATGAGCACTTCTCATCTTTGATATTTTACACTTAAATTTTGCCTCTACCATATTAATATATTCCAAGAACCTCTCATAAACTTCTAACTTATTTTTCAACATATAAATTGAAGTAAAATTGGAAAAATTGTCTATATCTATCTGCCATCGATTGCTTGTAGCGTAATGGGGCCACACAGGTCTTTGTGTATAATCTCTTATAACTTTTTACTTCTAGTACGCAGACCGAATGGATATCGAGTCATTTTCCCTTTTACACATGGTTCGCAAGAATCCACATCATGCAATTTTATACTACCATCAATCCCCTTGGCTATGTTGCCTTTAATAATCTGTTTCAAACCACTAAAACCAACATGTGCATATTTCCTATGAATTTTAAATAATCGGAATCATAATATTCTACATTATGGCAGTCTAATGAATACGATTGGAAACAAATTTCATACAAACTACTTCTCTCACCAATTCCTAAAATGTAGTTTCTATTATTAAGTTATTTGACCTGACCCTTTTCAAATAATACCTTAATATTGGATATTTCGAGTGTTTTGACAGAAAGTAGGTTTTTCATTAAATCCGGATTATAAAAAACATTTTTAATAGAGCATTTTTTCTCTTTACTGCCTACTTTGCTAAGAACTTCTATATTCCCTACTCCTACTGCTAAAACTCGATTCTTTCACAACTACAATTTTAATAGGATTCTTCAACATTAATAAACTAGAAAAATAGCTTTTATCGAAAACCATATGATCCATACAGCCTGAATCAAAGCAGAATTTAAGAATATTTGAATCTACTTTACCATTACAAAAATCAGAATTGCTATAACTCATAAAACAGACTTTATTTGACAGACTATCATTATTATGACTACTACCTTCATCATTTTGAACATTTCCTTGCATTTCTGCCTGATGACTATAATTACTATTAAATCTACTCCCACCTATAACTCTTCTTTTGTTAACTAACTTGTGCTATTGAATTAGCAAAACATGACGATAAAACTATTGTAGTCGTAGGCCAAGATATATATAGTAAAAACCAAATAAAGTTGCGTTTACGTCATCATTCTGAACATTTGTAGCGTTGTCAGAGTGTTCACGAAATATGGAAATTAACAGAAAATAACTGAAGTCAACAAAAAACGTAAATGTAGAAAATTTCACAATATTATAAATGAAAACTACAAAATTATCGATAGTTTGACAGTTTTCGTTTAATATAGTGTGGAGTTTTTTCATTTACGTTTTTTGTTAATTAAATTTATGAAGAGATTTCACAAAGTAAGGAATTCTAGAATAAAAGTGGTAATGTTATTACTGACATACCAAATCCTGTAATAAATAAATATAATAAAAATACAAGCAATAAAATAAAATATGTTTAATAATGAACGTATTATCAAAGACAAAAACTAACATTAAACAAATCAACATATTGTGAAATGAAACTAGGCAGATTCAAATTCTTGTTCATTTTCTTCATCTGATTCAACATCAGTGTCACTCTCTTCACTATTAAAATTTATAACTATCGGACTAATTTCTGGACGATCAAATATTCTTTCCCTCTCATACCATTTAAATATCTCTCTTTCAGTATGTTGTATAGAATTTTTCCACATATCAGGAGTTATCATGTGCAGTGCCTCGTACCACATGTTCAGGCAGTTATTCGCACTGTTACCATCCCTACCAGTATGCCTATTGTACTAATATTTTGCTATGCCCCAAATTAATTCGATAGAGTTGAACATGCAATGGTAAGGAGGAAGATGTAAAACTTTGTGTCCATACTGTTCTGCCATATCGTCCACTATATACTCTAAAAAAAACAAAAAAAAAATGTTTAAAGTAAATGGCAATAAGTAAGAATATATCTGTATATTTACTGAGAAACGATTTGCAACAGTTCTGTTTTGAACATCATGTGAGAATAGGGAATGTTTTTTTCTGTCAACCATTCCTGAATAGCACATTTTGACCATCCTGCATTTGGAGTTTTATGCAATAACATGCTGTGATAAGGTGCATTATCAAGTATAATTAGAGAAAGATTCTCTAAATTTTGCAGCAACTGATATTCAAACCAATTCAAGAAATTTGCCTGGTTCATTTCCCCATGATAATCATTAAGTTGGGTTTTTGAACAAAATATTGCTTTAGCACCTTCAATAAATCCGTTTTCATTTCCAGCATGGAGTATAATATATCTGTAATAATATTATTTAAATAATGTTTAAGTAACCACTTATGTTTTGCAATACAACAAACCTTTTGCCATCCGTTTTAGTGGTTTTAACACTCTTGATATTTTCATTTTGCCATGAATGACCTATGATGCCATTTTGAAATATCCAGGTTTCATCAATGAATACAAATTGGTATATACCTTCGTCCTTTGCTTCTTTATAATATCTTAAGAATTCTATTCTTTTAAAACAACATTAGGTAATTCCATAAGTCCTCGTCGTGGATTATCCTGCATCCACTTAAACCCAAGTTCTTTGAGCAATCTATTTAAAGAAGTGGTACTACCATTAAATAATTCTTTTTCTCTTAGTTGGGACCACAATGATTGAATCGTTATTAAAAGCATACAGAAATAAAAATATGTTAAATATACAATTGTCGTAATTATACTTACTTCTCTGGTACATGTTGTAAATGGTATCACGAATAGAGCTTGTATTTAAAGTTTCTGTATTTGTTACTCGTTTATGAGCGCAACGTTTTTTCTTTGGTGACTCAAACTCTTCACCTTTTTTCTTTGTTTGACAAATTTTGCTAACTGTTCTTACACTGATTTTTAAAGCAGCAGCTACACACTAAAATAATAGAAATTTTCGTAAAGTAAAGTAAGGATATTTTATTCACGTATTACCTACCTCTTGTACAGCATTTAAGAGCAACAAAGGACCATTATTATTCCTTTCTTGTTCAAAATAATTTACTAATGAAGCCACAAGTTCTTTGCATCGGCTATTCAGCTGTTTGGGCATTTTAACAATCACAGAAGAAAATGCTTTGTTTTGAAAACAAAACCAGTTTTGATTATAAATATTTCTCACAATAAAATTTTATAAAGCACGTAACTATAACCTCAAAAATCGATGACAATACACGAGTAGAAAAGTCACAAACAACGGGCAACATGACATTATTTCTGGCAGTGACTATTTTACCGTCAATAATTGGAGGCTTCTTTATGAAAATTTTAGCACAAATGTTTACATCGAGGGACGTCTAAACCCAATAAAGCTATATTGCTTATATATTATTTTGGTACAAAAGTTTTTTTTTGATTGGGTTATCTTTAGAACCGATTAATTAACAAATTTAAGTATATGCACTTTTCGATAGAAATGTAGCCACACATGCGATAGAAATACGCCCTTGGTGACGTAAACGCAACTTTATTTGGTTTTTACTATATTTGCTAATACTTTTGCATCAACTAAATTCAAATGGGTTCAGTATTTTTTTCCACAAACCATGCTCCAACAATGAAAAGGATACTTTTTATACATCTAATTGTTTCAATTGCGAATCGTATAAAAATATAATAGCTCTTTTCCGGGTTGTGATACTACTTCTGGTTTTCCTAGGAAAGGAAAAAACAATAGTAAAATCGTTATTGAGCATTAAAAATGTATCAAGCCTCGTTAGTATTCTTTATACTAAAAATGCAGTCCCCATCACCATCGCACATAATGGATCTCAACTGATAGATCTACAAATGTAGAAATATATATATATATATATATATATATATATATATATATATATATATATATATATATATATATATCATTAAATCAGCTAAGATTTCAGCTTTACCAACAAGCAACTAACAAATCCACTTTAAAATTAGAAAAACTTCCTCCAACTGAAGGAGCTGCTGCGCATCACTCTTACAGAGTATATTATCAATTGCAATCTTGGCTAAGTTATTATGACAGCGAGCCCGATAACAAAAGAGCAAAGCAAGGGGGCTGGACCGAACATGCAGGTAGACACGTGTCCAGATTTCTCTTAGGCGGTTAACACTTAATTCCCAAAACATTATTAAAAAGTATAAGTTGCAGCTGTGAAAGTGAATGTAATAAACAAAGATTTGGCTGCCGAAAACACGGCTTAAAATGTGCCAATTTATACAGTAATGGTCATGAAAACTGTGCTAATAGAGACCCAAAACTATTTGAAGAAGTAAGTGTTTCAAAAGAGACTATCGATGAAGAGCCAGCAAAGAATCTTAACATCGAAATTGAAGAGCCTGAAGACGTCGATGACTTTGAAGGTCCTTCTGAAATTCCAAATGTGATAGACAAAGAAGAGGAACTACTGCAACGCAAAATAATTAAAATTAATTAGAATATTTTTTTAAAAACAAAAGAATAAAAATTATATTAATGAATTAATTTTGTAGAGTAATTATGTATTTCAAATATTTTATTATCAATAATTTGATACAAACTACTTTTTGTTTTGAAAAATATTGAAGAAAATAGAAAATCATTGAAAATATTGAGAATACCATGATTCAGAGACACTTTTTTGGTTTTTTGCAATTTTAAGCGGGGTCAATATACCACCAAGTTACATAGACCATTTTAAAGTAGACATTTCAACGATGAGAATGATCATTTATAGATCTTCAAAATAGAAAAAAAACGTTTTTTTATTTTTTCAATTGGAACCTCAAAAACATTTTTCACCTGGTCCTTGCCTGGTATTACTTTTCTGCTCAACCCTATCTAATATGCAAGAAAAGTATTGGTTCACCCCAAAAAAAATTGGAATTTTATGATTGAATATTGTTCAGAACATCTCACAGATGAACTCCATTGATTTTCAGCTCACCATAGCCAGTATAGCGGGCTCTATGGTACTTGAAGTACCACATTTTTGGTCATTTTTGGAGAAATTTCGGTTTGTTAGCATGATGCAGCCTCCAGAGTGTATACAAGTGACCAATTTTATAATTGGATATTGTTCCGGGCATCTCAAAAATGAACTCTATTGATTTTTAACTCACCAGTCAGTACAACGGGTCCTATAAATCCAGATATACTACTTTTTGGGGAAATGTTGGTTTGTTAGCACGATACAGCCTCCAAAGTGAATACATGTGGCCAATTTTATGATAGGAAATTGTTCAGGGTGTTTCACAGATGCGGAAAAGTTAGTTTTAATCCTTAAAACCGTTTATTTTTTTTATTTTTCACAAAAAATATAGGGTTAATCTTCTTTCCATAAATTTCTGCTCTCTTTTGGCCAGCACTCAATATTAAATCTGATAGAATTATTGATTACTGATGGAGGTTTGTGTATTCGCCCCCAAAACATGCTCAGAGTGTTATACTAGCAGTATTGGTCATTAAAAAATATTGGAAGATTGTTTCAAGTAAACTATCGCTATCATACGGCCAGTACTCATTGAGCACTAAATCCCGAACCCCATAGAACCATTAATTACAGCTGCAGATCTGTGTATTCGCCCCCAGAATTTGCTGATACTCTCATACTAGAAGTTTTGATTATTTAAATTGAAAAAACACTTTTTTCACTCTATCACATATCGCCAGCACTCATTCATAAATCTTCTGTAGTTTGCTCTAGAACTACATTGAGTTCTTACGGCATATGAGTGTGTATACTGCTAGATTAATTAAAAGTTAGCAGTCTTCTCATTTTCTGGTAATGTATGAGAGCATAAAATTTGCTTTTGGCACTAAATGTGCACTAATTTTTACCCTTATTCCAAACTGATTCTGCTGATTTGCCTATGCAACCTTTATAGACGTCGCTTCAGCGCAATCTCCTTTCAAACAAATCTAAATCATGGCTAGGAAAGAGTAAAAGAACCATTAAATGGAAGAACCAAGCTGGATTTAGACATAGTAATTCCTGCACTGACCACATTGAGACAATGAGGATACTACTCAAGTAAATCGTAGATATCTGGATATATTCCATAGTCTCGAAAAAAGCAAAGATTCTTAAAGCCAGGCAAGGCCAATTACCCCCAGTAGATGATAATCAGAAAGAGAGTCATACAGAGATATTTGCTGTCACCAGCTCTTTTTTGTGGATAATGTGTAAAACATACTATGAACAAACATGAATCAACTGTATTCTGTTTGAAAAATTGGATACCTTGAACATATAGGAATCACGTGCATCATAAAACTGAACATTACTAATAATTCAAAAGTAGTGAGTCTACAAAAATTTCATCAAATAGCAAATATTAATTCTAAATGTTTATTTTCTTCTATACATTCCACCAAAATCTAGCTCTTCTTTACCCTTTAACTAACAATGCAATGATCAAAAACACTAAATGTCTTCTATATTTAAAATTGAATTTTTAAACAGCTTTTCTTTCATTTTACTACATACTCTGTGAATTTGTTGTCTTCATTTGTTAATAGTTTCAGCTGCTCCAGAAAACAAGAAAGAAGATTATAATTCTGATGATATGGAACTGTTTACTTTCGGTGATCCTATTGATTTCTTGATAAATGTAAGTACTCGAATGATTTTATTTACAAATTTCGAAATTAGTCGGTTTGGAAAATATGGGAAATTTAGTGGAGGTTGACTTCAAGATATTGTATCTTGGAAATAAATGGTTTTAAAAATGTGATATTTTGTCAGTTTATAAAGAAATTCTTTCTGAATCGAGTGATTTTACTTATAAAATTCTATGTTGGTCGGTTTGAGAAATATGAGCGAAATTTTAGTAGATGATATTTCTAAATGATGGTTGATTTCAAGATAGTGTATCTTAGTAACCGGTGGTTTTAAAAATGTCAAAATTTGACAATCTATAAAGAAATTCTTCTCGAATCGAGTGATTCTACTTATAAAATTTTATGTTTGTTCGAGAAATATGAGCAAAATTAGTGGATTATGACACTTTTACCGTTATGGGCATTTATAACCTAGAGTAAGCAAATTTTGTCAATTCTAATCGAATGATTTTACTTATAAAATTCTATTTTTATCAGTTCGAGAAATATTAGCATAATTAGTGGATGATGATGTTTTGATATGAAGGTCGACTTCAAGATGCTTTATCATGGAATCTGGTGATTTTAAAAATGTCAAAATTTGACAGTTTGTGAAGAAATGCTTCCCGAATCGAATGATTTTATTTACAAATTTCGAATTTATTCGGCTTGGAAAATATGAGCAAAATTAGTGGAAGATGGCATTTTGATATGAAGGTTGACTTCAAGATACTGTATCTTGGAAATCAATGGTTTTAAAAATGTGATATTTTGTCAATTTATAAAGACATTCTTTCTGAATCGAGTGATTTTACTTATAAAATTCGATGTTGGTCGGTTTGAGAAATATGAGCGAAATTTTAGTAGATGATGACATTTCTAAATGAAGGTTGATTTCAAGATAGCATATCTTGGTAACCGGTGGTTTCAAAAATGTCAAAATCTGACAATTTATAAAAAAATTCTTCTCAAATCGAGGGATTTTAGTTATAAAATTTTATGTTTGTCTGTTCGAGAAATATGAGCAAAATTACTGGATTATGACACTTTTACAGTTATTGGTATTTATAACCTCGAATAAGTAAATTTTGTCAATTCTAATCGAATGATTTTATTTATAAAATTCTATGTTTGTCGGTTCGAGAAATATTAGCATAATTAGTGGATGATGACGTTTTCATATGAAGGTCGACTTCATGGTGCTTTATCATGAAATATGGTGGATTTAAAAATGTCAAAATTTGACAGTTTGTGAAGAAATGCTTCCCGAATTGAATTATTTTATTTACAAATTTCGAAATCAGTCGGTTTGGAAAATATGGGCCAAATTAGTGGAAGATGACATTTTGATATGAAGGTTGACTTCAAGATACTGTATCTTGGAAATCAATGGTTTTAAAAATGTGATATTTTGTCAGTTTATAAAGAAATTCTTTTTGAATCGAGTGATTTTACTTATAAAATTCAACGTTTGTCGGTTTGAGAAATATGAGCGAAATTTTAGTAGATGATGACATTTCTAAATGAAGGATGATTTCAAGATAGTGTATCTTGGTAACTGGTGGTTTTAAATATGTCAAAATTTGACAATTTATAAAGAAATTCTTCTCGAATCGAGCGATTTTACGTATAAAATTTTATGTTTGTCTGTTCGAGAAATATGAGCAAAATTAATGGATTATGACACTTTTACAGCTATTGGCATTTATAACCTAGAATAAGCAAATTTTGTCAATTCTATGTTCACCAAATGTATTGAAAAATAATTAAGATTACTTACCATATAGGTGATGTTAAAGTTAATTGTTTAAAACGCATAAAAATCTACAGATCTGTAATCAGATCAAAATTAGAATATGGCAGTATAGTGTACGCTAATGCAAGCAAATCTACTCTAAATAAGCTAAACTCAATTCTAAATATTTCACTTTGCATTTGTTTGGGAGCCTTCAGATCCAGTCCTGCTGAATCACTCTGCTGTGACTCTGTGTCGACAACAGCTTCTACTGCCATATTCAGCATGGGTATCATCTAATCCTACAAATCCAGTATATCATATAAACTTAAAGTGAGTTTTTTAGTATACTCTCAGCTGTCAAATGTATTAAGGGCACCCTTAAGAAATTTGCAATATGCACCGATTCTCTGTCATCCACCCTCTCAATAAGGGACATCTACTCCAAAAATTATTTAGCCCAACATATCCAAGAAAGCATCCAAAGCATTTATTTGAAAGGAATTCACGTTATCCTTATCTGGGTTCCTTCACGTGTCGGTATTATTAGAAATGAAACTGCTGATAAGTCTACAAAAGCTGCGGCATCATTGTAGTTACCCAAGCTACATATTCAGTTCTACAGTGACCTCTGAATCTTCTTTAAAAGGACCATCAGAAATAAATGGGTAAATGTGTTAAGCAACTCTGCGAGCAAACTGTCAGAAACAGTGTTGCCACAGACTCTGAAAATTCCGTGCCAGATTTTACGTATAACAATGGCCAGATTTTTGGAATTCGGGCCAACTCTTTTTTTAGAGTTAAATAGTTAAATTACTCCATTTTAATTTTTTTTTTTGAAAAATTTAGTTTACTTTACCTATATACTTGCAACAAGAAATAGTTTTCAGTGGACAGGCGTGTATGCCAAACGATAACTTCACGGTTCAAAGTGCGAGTAGTTACAATTTATTTGACCGACTAGTTGCATGAACAATAGTTTGTTAGTGGAAAAACGGTCCGGATTTCGAAAAAAGTGGCCAATGTGCCGCTCCGTCTTAAAAAGGGCTAGCTCGAGCAACATATGGCAACACTGGTCAGAAATTGAATGAACATCTAATTTCAACATATTGCCACTAACCAAGAGGGAAGAAAAACTTCTTCTGAGAAGATTGAGAATTGGACATTCTCATGCAACGCATGGGCATTTAATGGAATATGGTAAGCAACCACCTTACCGTGCCCAGTGGGCACCGCCCACTGTCAGAATACCATTCTTACTGTGAAACACACACTAATAGATTGTCCTCATCTCACATCACAAGACAATGTCATTACCAAAATGGTAATCTCAAAAATATTCTATGTATGGACAATAGTACTGCAGTGATTGGTTTCCTAAAAAACATTAAATTGTTTCATTTATTGTAATTTTATATAGGTATTTTCTCATTCCATTAGATTTCGCGACACTAAATAAATAAAGTAAAAAGAAAGATTACTTCGTTACCTATTTTTATGTATTAATGCAATTGAAAAACTATATATTTTTACAGATTGTAACTGGTAACGAATCATCCCCAATTGAACGTATTAGAGAATTACCTGCCATAACTGCAGCACCTAGTACAGATTACTGTACCCCAGACGTTTATTGGTCACAGACCGAATCTACTGTTAAATTAAGTATTAGATTGGCTGATATTAAAGACTACAAACTTACTTTAACAAAAGGCAGGATGTTTGATTTCAAGTGAGTAATGTTCATAATTACTAATATTTAGTTTGTTAATCTATTTTTTTCAGAACAAATAATAACGAAAAAACATATTGCTTAAAGCTGATATTGTACCGACTCATAGAAACAGTACAACACACGTCACTAGGCCCAGAAATAAGAGTAGTCATGACTAAATCCACGATTATGAACTGGCCCAGATTAATTTCATCCAAACAGAAAGCTAGAAACATCCATTACGATGTAAATAAACTGCCCACAGGAGAATGCGATGAAAATAAGAAGATTTTACAGCTGCCGAAGGAACTTACTGACGGTTTAGATGAGCTTAATGAAGACGATCCCATGTATACCGTTTATTCAGATTTGGATAGCGATTTAGACGAAGAACTTCAAAATGATTCAGATTAGAAGTAGTGTGTCCAAGTATTCATTTTTATAAAATGTTTAGTGTGTATTTGTGCCCTTTTTGGCACTTTCGATGCTGATGAAAACTACAGAATTTTTTTATTGTTATTACTAACTCTGTTATTCTGAAGTGTCTTTTCTATTGTAATATTGTTTTATTTGTTATGCGTGTTTCTCTTTAAGCATGATTTCTGGGGGAATTTGTATTCATTTAAGGTTAGTATTATTGTTGTTCAATTCCGTGGAAATGAAAAACGAGTTGTTGTTTTTGTATTTATTAATATGCCTGTACATCAAAACAATAACATCATACCAACGAGATTTGATTAAAAAATGACTAAATTCCTATAACAATTTTCACGGAAACGTCAAAAACTTTTTTCTATAAAAAATTTAATTAGACCTTAAATCAAGAAATATTATTTAATAAAATTCAAATAAGATTTACTAATTCGTTATACAGTGTGTTTCATGTTTTTATTTCTTTTAAAAATAAAATACTGATTTTTTTTCAATAATTAGCTATTCTTTTTAAAATCAAGACTGGCATTTTTGTTGAATTAGCATGAAGCATAACTGACCTAACAATATGAACGTTCAACTTCAATTTTGAGACATACTGTATATGAAATGTTTAATTATTTGAATTTGACGAATATTTTATATTATACTAAAGGCTAGTGACTAGCGTAAACATTTCAGTTAACAGCAAGAACAATATATTCATACTATATCGATGTTTGTACGCTTATTTATGTTAAGGGTTGTTAATAACTGTTTTAATTGTTATCCTGAAGGATATATTGCAAGAAAGTATATTTAAAAATGTCGGAAACGTTTACAGAACTTATGTGATTCAGATTATTATTCAATACCTGTTGGGTAATATAGCCCCAAAAAGTATTGTTTTTTAATTTTTTATCAGAATTGTGTTTGTACTAACTTTATTATTTGACTAATTTTAAATCTGTTAGAGCTATGGGACATCTCCACATTTTCCTTTAGTCTTTATAAAATTATTTACTTTTTATACTGTACCAGTCAGTTCAATCCCTCTCCTCTGTAATTTCGTTATCTTAATAAGTGTAATACTCGCTTTACTGTCCCCCTACTAGAAATCATCAATCTGAACTATTCTCAGAACGACATACCATAATTATGGGTATCATGCCAAAGTTTACAGATTTTGAGATGTTTCCTCCCTCTAGTTCTAGAGTAATCACCAACACAAGACAATACATCTAAATGAAAAGAAAATAATTTTTAAATTATATACTATTCTTACACATATTCATATAGGGAGAAGTGGGTACAGTGGCACACATTTTTTTATCAATATATTTTAACTAAAATTGAAGACTTTATTCACGCAAAACTGTTCTACTGTGATTACGTTTTATAGCTCAGTATATAAAAACAACAATGTCAGTAAAGTAAAAAAAAAATCCATTCTTCAGTACGGAACTACTATACCCTATACGTACAGTGTACTAACTAACTAAAAATCATCATTGAAATCCTAACACATCTGTGGAAAGGAGCTATAACTTGATGTGTCGAATTTTGTAAAATTTACAGAAGAGGGGTTTTAAGATAAAATGTCTGTGGTAAATCTAAATATTGACACACAATTTATAGTTAATACTTTTCGTAGAGCTTGAACACCAAATACTGGGCGTTTTAAGTATGAACGTGGTATTTAAAATATCAGTTATTGAAGATTGTTGAACACAACAGGTTTTGTCATCTTCTACTCTGCCATGCTTTTGTAATTGATAAATCGATAAAACGTCTAAAAAATCCGAAAAAATAGTATTTGTGTACAAATACTTACATTTTTAAGTTTTGTTAGCAATATATCTGTTAGGAAAAGGGGCCTTTTTAAGAGTTCTTCTATTTATTTTCTTACTTGAACACGATTTATTTTTAATTTAATATTAACTGACAATGTGACATGACTTCTTTTTCGATCACACTCAATTTGCCAACATCTGTCATTGTTCTAACATTCCTAACTCCGATACGAATTCTAATTTTCATGCCAAAAGTGTATGCTGTTTTTTCGCTCCAGTTTATCTCATTTGTCCCATCTCTTACGACCCTGATGGTGGGACTAACATATGCAGCCCCAGGCTGTCTGTTTTTCTGTCAGGGTTTACTCCCTTACCCTTTGGGATCCCCTCCCTAATTACAAGGCAGCAGTGTTAGTTTTGGTCCGCCCCGGGTATTTTATTTCCCCGGTACCCGCCATATCTGGCGATTATTCCACTTTTTGAATGTTTATTTCCATGATTAATATTCCTTAGTATTTATCTAGATTATGTTGTACCTAGTCTTTCTTCGGATTTAACAATCGGTACCATATCATTGGCGAATAGGAGTTCTAGTAGTGTTATGTCATTTGCCTATTGCTGAGCTTTTACACTTTTTCAGGCGCCATCTATTAGGGTAAGACCCCATAAACATGACAAATCATATTTTTATCCCTTTATTTACCATGAGTTACATAAAAGTACACAAATAATTTATTAGTAATAATAAATGCACTTGTTACAACCACATATTAACATAATAGCTATAGTTATTGACAGGCGAGGAACAGTTATTGACACGATATTTGTCTCTTTTTACTAGGGTATTAAACCGAAAGGAAAAACGAAAATAATTTAATTATTCTAACGAACGACTACAATTAGGTGAACATAAAAAAAATATTGAAAACATAAGAAAATTATAAAACATATAATTTTAAACATTCAATGTGTTCGCTTTCTTTTATAAACGTTACATTTGAAATTACTATGTATAACTAAACGGGAATTATGTTTTTTTATACATCTTCTGTGATATCGTCTTCTACAAGTAATGCAATTAACTTCTTGTAACCTCTTACTTGCTCAATATTATTACCAGGTCACAGAAATTAGGCTGTCTAGATTGACAGTTTATGCCAGCGGCTAGTACTCATGTGGAGACGCGTGAGTTCACTTACGTGCTAAGCAAGTGATCAGCACATCAAATTTATTTAGGTGTAAAAGGGCGCCAAGTAGATTTGCCGCTAATTTTATGTAAGTTCACCCCTAAAAATCTACTAAAAAGGAATGAAATAAAAGACAAACCCACTTCCAGTTACTCATACGTATATTGAACCTTCTGTACAAAAAGAGTAAAGGCGTCTACAAAATTTTGAATAGTAGTTTTCAGTGGTCTACCCGGGTAATGTTGAAAAGTTTCATTGCAAAAATAATTCGTGAAAACTGAATAAAAAGCACAAATTCTGAAGATACCCCCTTGCTAAACCCACAAACAAAATATAATTGACATTATTGCATACGCACAATTTCTTTTATCAGTTAATAACCAAGTATAAATATTATATAATCAGAATTGAGAAAATAAAAAGCTTACTTAAGCTCACAACGAGAGGTACGACAAGGCGTTGGATCCAATGCGCAAGCCAAGGTATAAATATTAAAAATAAAAAAAATATGGGAAGTACTAAACAGCGTAGCGAACAAATTACGGATCAATTCCAACCATACAATGTATCAAAGTAGCATCTAAAGTTATACAACGATAATATCATGGTCAGAAACACATTAATACGCTATGACCTATAGCAACACCAAAACGGGAAATAGATCTGCACCCAAAATTAAGTGTCCATAATTTATAAATACAGTAAAAAAACGATAAAAGGTCACCCCGCTCGGTCCAGTTCAAACTGAGCTCTTCGTATTCCTAGTTGGTGTTCGATGTACCTTAAATCCCTCCTGGTATGCGCAGTGTGCCTCTCCCAAAAGCCCTTGCCGTGAAGTCGTTCCTTACACCATACTCCAGATTAAAATTATGTGGTGGTAATCCAATAGCCGTGAATAAAAACCCTAGGGGGAACAAATTCGTATAAGATTCTATACCATACCAAAATTTATCAACAGCCCCCCGTAGTAATAAAATCATCAAACTAAAATTCCTGTTAAATGCAACTTGTACATGGATTTAGCTTTATAGAGGTCATGAAGCACAAATTTTGCTTTAACCACAGTTATAATAAAATGAAGTAATAAAAAAATAAATGATCGAAATATATAGATAACCCTAGACGTATTGTATACACCTCGTACAATAACTTTTATTTATCTTAATACGGATCAATTCTATTTTCTTGAAATAAAGTAATAATAATTTTTACGAGAAGAAATAAACTAATAAGCCCCCGTACTAATGCCCATAAACTCTTTTATATTAAAAAAAATATTATATCCTATATTCCTACATAATGAATTTGGAACTACAATCTAAAATTGTCCAATTCCCCAAAAAAGGTAACAAATAGTACAACCATGAAGTTTTCATACGTTAAATTCCCCAATTAAAATACGTATTAGCTTTCAACTATCATTATACGAAAATAAACAGAATTAATTGCTTGACCGCTTATAGAATTTTCAATAAATTATGAAACATATGTCAAATAGCTTTCCCTTAGACAAAAATGAACTGGATTACTAAATAAATGAATCTTCACATACTTAACATCAAATCAAAACGGTATGCTAGCTCTATTTTCCGCAACTAACTTCAATGTGTATTACCTGAACAATAGTCGATATAAATTAAATAATGGATATACTTTCGCAATCTATTTTTAGTTTTTTGACCACTGCCCGAAAAAAATTACAATCCGCAGTTGTTAACCAGTCCTCAAAAGTTATGAAAATTACTATTTATATGAATACATCCGTCTAAACAACAGCTTTCAATATCCCAATAATAATTGTGCAAACTATTTCTTAGTGCATTTTAACTAAACTAAAAAAATTACTGAAAAATATCACTATGCTTCAATCATACAAGGCAGATAAGCAAAAACCATTTAATATATTTTGACAAAAAAAATATAAATCATTCCCCATAATATTTTTTTTGCTTAACAAACAATATAGTATAAACTTACCTTTTAACTTGTAAAAGGGTTATTCTTTAAACGGCCAAAGACATTCTAGGTGAACATCTATATAATATAACTAACTCTGTTGATATATTTCGTCAATAGAAATTTGGTATTTTCGTCAAAATCGGTAATTTAAAACTTCTTCGTCGCAAAACATAGTCTGAACCCATCAAATCCATCACATCAACAACGTTCAGAACTACAGGTAACGCCCTAAGAATAGAACAGTGAAAGTTATATTTTTCTTTCCGCAAAAAAAAACCATTTCTTGTGATGTAAAAAAAATACGATAGATGCCAATACTCACCAAGTAGCGTTAAGAAAATCCTCAAAGAGATGTGGAAAAAGCCAACTCAAAACAACATCAAATCTCAAAAACTGCAACAAGGCTTAAATTTTCCACTTTCATATGGTCGGAAAATATATCCCCGTAATGGGATGTCTCAAAGACACATTTCATAAATTCCGAACCACTCAACCACTACCAAGGAAAGTCGACGTCGCAAAAGGACGAAAATATTACGACCTATTGCCGATTAGACAAAAATCCCTTCCAAGTCAAGTTGAAAATGTTGCTATCTCCGTCAGTTTCACTATGAAAACGAAATCTAAATTACTTAGTACTAACAACAAAACAATTCTTCCAGTTCCTTATCGCGCGCAAAAAGTACGAAACGAATAATACCAAAAACTTGATTTATACGTTGCTACCAAAATTAACAATAATGTAATAGAATTTATACGGCCATGAGCGTATCATATGGGGCAGTTGGACCTATTAACACAAAATGTGTTAATGTCAAATAAAAACGTTACATTCTTACTCAGTAATATTAAATGTGCAAATGAAGCAGAGTCCTTGTAGTACTGGGCGCTTACTTTCCAATGTTGGAACAGTATTTTTTTTACGTTACTCTCGAGTAACTGATCCGAAAGTAGTAATTTTTCTGTTGGTTTTCAAGGCACATTCAGATGTATCAGCTTGAATTTCTGGTTGTTAGACACCTTATTGGAATGTTTTTCGTTCCTCTTTTTTTCTGCTTATGTATTTTTTTCCTTTTCTTTTCCTCCGTCTTTGCTTCTTTTTTATATTGCTTCTCCTTTTTAGCTTATTTTTTCTTATTGTCCCCTTTTTGAATACACCAGTTCATGAAATTTTCTGATGATATAACAAAAGGTGCCTGTTCTGCCATTTCTTTCCGTTGTTGGAAGAAGAATTAGTGTATCATTTAAACACATTTTAGACTCACCATTGGCAGTATTAGTATCAGTACCTGTCAGATCTTCAGTGTTATTTAACAATTGTGTTGTATCTTCTAAACAAGAATTGAAAATCATTGTTGTGTGTGTTTTAGTTATTGGCCTTAGTCGTGGACTAATTGGCCAGCGCTATATTTTTTGTTAGTACTATATCTAATACAGTATAATATATTTTTTATATATATATATACATATTTTTTTATACATACATATGTTTTTTTTTTCAAATAAACAACCAATTCTTATAATATAACTAAGTTAATATGTTATAGGGTGGGATAACATTTTTTTCTTTTTTTTTATTTCTTCTTTTTTATTATTTTTTTATTATCATTTTTTCAATTATTTTTTTTTATTCTCTTTTTCCTCTTTTTTTAAATTTTTTCATATATCTATTTCCATTTTTTTCAAATGTTGGTAAACTACATAATATACAATATCGTTCCTTGTACTCAAAATACTGTCTAAATTGATGGGTAGGTCTATCCCATTTTGTCGCAGTTGGTGTAGGAATTCTTCAATCTCTCGATGGAAGTTTTGGCATCCCAAAATTATGTGTTGCAATGTTCCAAGTTCCCCACATGAGCAATCTGGTGAATCTGCCAATCCAATTTTATATAAATGTTCTGGATATCGTCCATGTCCGCATCTAATTCTGTTTAATGTTTTTATAAACTGCCGATTGGGAGTATTATGAAACCAGGTGTTTCTAAATATTTTTGGTTGTATATTTCTAAAACGCAAACTTTTATGTTCATTTATAAACAATTCTCTCCATTCTTCCATTTGTTTTGCTTTCATTAAAGGACGTAAATCCGTAAATGGTATTGTTTCGTAATTTAATGTCTTTTAAACAAAGATTAATTCTATAACGAATAAACTCCCACCTAGATATAAATAAACCACTTACCCACAAGTATTATCCTAGTTATTTTGGAAAGCCGGTTAACACAAGTTGCTCTTTACACACACTGACAGCAATGACATCTCGTTCCGTTTTTGACGCATGCCTGCTGCGCAACATGCACTTCTCGTCGCTAGGACGGCCGTGTAATTGGTTGGCGATAGTTAAGTGGCCATGATCAAGGAGGGAGTATGTCGCGCATAATTCAAATATAATAACAACACAAAATGATAATAAAATAACGACGAAACAGGTATTTTATTTTCACTTGATGTTTCTCCATCTGTTGTTGCTAGTTTGGCTAATTGATCTACTTTTTCATTGTTTTTTATTCCATGATGGCCTTTAATCCATACCAAACTGAAATTTTTCCCATGTTCTTTAAATGTTCTGGTGATTTCTAATATGCGAATAATGATTGGTGAAAGATTAGATGTCCATTTTAAATTTTTTATAGAATCTATAGAACTTTTGCTGTCAGTTAGAATTACGAAATTAGTTTTCTCATGATTATTTATGTATTTTAATGATTCTAATATTGCTGTTAGCTCTGCTGAATAGATAGACATCTGGTTTGGGAGTTTTACTAATTTGGAAACATTATCGTTTGGATGGAAAACAGCACATCCAGTGGTTTCTGTATTTTTTGACCCATCTGTGTATATGTAATCTGCATTTGGCCATTTGTTATGTAAGCTATTATTGATATAAGTATTTATAGCAGTATTATTTGGCATATCTGTATGAAGGTAACATGTTGGCACATTAATTTCTAATAATGTGTAGTCCACATTGTAACAAGGAAGAACATCACTTTTATACATATTTTCTTCAAATTGCCTTAGGAACCGATAACTTGTTGTGAGGAGGGGTTGCTTTTTCTTTCTCCAATAGGGAACATTCAATAGTGAGGATAGTTCGTGCAACTGTTCATGTCTATTTTGGGCTATAAGTTTGGATACCATTACATCACTCAAGTATTTTCTTCGTAAGTGCAAAGGAGGCTCCGCAGCTTCGACATCTAGGACATTTAGTGGTGTACTCTTCAAGACTCCCAGGCATAAACGTAGACATTTGTTTTTAATTAATTACACTTTTCCCAATTTATTCATTGTTGAGTTTCCGTATAGAACCGAACCATAGTCCAAGATTGAACGTATTAGAGCTCTATAAAAGATTAAAGCAATATTTGAATCTGATCCCCATTTTGTATTGCAGAAGACTCTAATAATATTTATGCTATTTTCACATCTTCCTGTCAAACTATTAATATGGTTTTTCAATGATAGTTTTTGGTCTAAAGTTATGCCCAGATACTTAACCGATGTCTTATAAGGAATGTTCAAAGGCCCTAGTGCAATGTTATTTTCTGGCTGATAACGTTTTCGGATGAATGTGCAGAATATGGTTTTGTCTTGTGACATCCTGAATCCATGAGTATCTAACCATTTTTTTATTGCATCTCCAGCTTGTTCAAACCTTTGTATTGTTCATTCTATTGTTTTCTCTTTAGCCAAGACACAAAAATCATCGGCATATTGTAGAACTCTAATGTTTGGTCCGAAGATATCTACAAAATCTAGAGTGTAAATGTTGAACAGTAATGGGCTTAATATGCTCCCTTGTGGAAGTCCCGTTGAGGATATTCTTACATGGCTCTTTTCACCATTTAATTGCACAGTTATTTATCTGTTAATGTCAATGTTTAATATTTTTTCTATTAGATTGTCGGGAGTACCTAATATTTTCATTTTGGTTACAAGGATTTTTAAATTCACTATGTTATAAGCTTCCTTCAAATCCAAGAATAGAGCAGAAACTGAACTGTTACGGGAAAATGCAGCTTGAATTTCAGATGTGACAGGAGCTGTGGCTTCTTGAGTAGATCGACCGCGTCTGAAGCCATATTTTTCTTTAGGAAATACTTTGTTCTTCTGAATCCAGTGCTCTAGTCTATTTTTCAAAATTCTTTCAAAGGTCTTCATGACGCATGAGCTCAATGAGATAGGTCGGTAGCTTTCAGGTGATTCTTTGGGTTTGCCAGGTTTAAGGATTGGGACTATTACATATCTTTTCCATTGTTCTGGTACTGCTACTTTATTTGAATATATATTGTTGAAGATGTCAGACGATATTTTGCATTAATTGGGAGTTCGTGGAGCATGGGATAGTGAATATTATCCACACCTGGTGAAGTATTAGAGTTTTTCTTTAATGCCCTGTCCAATTCAGGAAGTGGGAATATGTTATTCAAAAAATGATTATTTTCCATATTTGGGTGTAATTCCATAGGCTCTTCATTAACCCAGTCGGGGGATGCATTTTTATGGAATTGTTCTGTCCATTCTCCCCATTCCGAAGGATTTGTGTTCGATTGTTTTCTGTTTTTATATTTATTTAGTTTTGACCAGACCAATTTTATGGGTGTGTTTTTATTTAAACTAGTACAGTAATCTTTCCAGCTTTGTCTTTTTGCTTGATTGTTAGTTAGTTTGACTAATGCATCTTGTTTTTGTAGATTTCTAAGATTTTCTATGTTGGGATTTTCGAAAATTTGCAGTGGAAAACGTGAGGTTGAATTCTGCTTTTTAAATAGTTTTCATCATGTTCAATTTCTATATTTCTCAAAATACCCAGAGGGTATATCAAATATTTCGGAATATTCACTTCCAACTGAGTACTTTTAAAAACAGCTGGAGAATTTTCTATTAGATAATTAGCCCATTTTGCTTCTTTGAAATTAACCTTTACCTGCTAAATTTATAGTTTTGATTTTATTATCTAATTCCGGCCAATTTTTTAATATCAAGTCTCCAATTTTTATTGCATTTATTCTCGATTTCATATTTATATTTTCTATTATTACTTGATACAGACCTGTATCTGATAGCTCATCGTATTTAATTAGGATTCTTTCTTTTTGTATCGGATTGTTTTTCGGTGATTCGTTTTTATCCGTATTCTCGTTAATTACGATGTTTTCTACCGGACTGGTTTCACTAACCTTGCTATTATTTATTTCAATTTTATTTTTATCTACATTACCGGACTTAATCTCAGAACCTGAAGCGCCAACCAAATCACATTCCATAGCCGATTGATCCCGTTTTTCAAAACCTGTGAACCCGTTTTTTCCCAGATCAGGTGGATCACCCTCCTGATGACCACTCATTACACCCTTATTTAGGCTTCTTTTTTAAAAAACTGCGCAAATTAAGATTTTATCGCACTTGACTATATAAACACGTCTTACTCTGTCGATTGTCAGAGCCGAACTGGAAAATCATTGTTAACAATAGTAAATTCCATCTCTGATTCTGATGGTGCTTCATTTTCAATGGCTGCCAAACCGCTGAATCATTTTGATCTTTGTGGTTGAAAAAATGCCAAATCTCCCTAGTTTTTCAAAATAAATACTAGTCGTTTGAGTTGCTTGATCTACTAATTAATTCTTCATTTACGGTGTTTCCTAAGACGTCCGAGGGTTGATCATAATTCATAGTTATTGTATCGTTAATATTTGGTATATTATTTCATCTGGTATCGCTTCATCTATCTTAACAGATGAATCTCGTCCTAAGCACTTTGTAAAATCGTAAAATCGATAGCATCGGAGTTCCACGGATGAGAGAGAGGTTCGACACTTTTTTGTTTTTGGGTTTATAAGTTTTGTTGCGGTTGGATAGTTAGAGAATTTGCCCTGTTATAGGATATAGTTCCTCTGCAGGGCTGGGTTGGGGGTGTTTTTTTGGTTGGTTTGTGTGCCGAATATTGAGTTTGACTTGAGTTGAGGTGGTGACTGAAGATTGAGTCAAGTGGAAAGGATGTTTCGAGAAGAAAAGTGTCTAGGAAGAATTTTGTTGAGAATTTTCTGTTGAATTGAGAGCGGGCGAATGCTTTTTTGGTAGAAAATAACCGGAGAGAGGCAGGCTTGGTTAGCAACGAGAATGGACGATATGCGAGAAACGTGGTTTTAAAGGTGTATAGGATGGGGCAATAAAAAATGTCTAGTATATATTGGATTTGTAGAAGACGAACCACGTTGTGTTGCGGATTGTTAGTGGTAGATGAGGCGAGTTTTCTCCGATGTCTCGGGATTTAATAAGAAGGATTTTGAGAGTGGTTTTGTAAATTTTGTTTAAAAAGTGACTAGGAGGCGTAGAAAAGTGTGTAGAAGTTGTCGGGTGATGTCGACTGGCTTTTTCGAGCTCGAGGAGAAGAGTTTACGTAAATTAAGTGTATTTATTGTACTCAATGAGGTGGTTGTGGTCATCATCAAGTAAATATAATCGGGTTCAGCTGCGGCTGCCTATGATTGTAAATGAGCAGTTGTGTCGATATATAGACGGGATTAGATGGCGAAGAGTGTCGGCTATGATGTCCCTTGAATTGGGAATGGCGTTCATGAGAGTGACTGAGAATTTCGATAATGATTTTTGGGTCAGTAAAAAAAGATCGAAGTGAACTTGTGGTTTTGCAAGTGTGAGGGTTTTTCGGTGTGGCTAGCCTGTGGGGGCAGCGAGGGTGGAAGGTGGGGTTTGGACCACCGCAATTTGTGCAGGTAGGGGGTTCGGACTTGGGGCGGTGGCCTGTTTGGCCGCAAGAAGGACAAATCTGTTTAGACCGACAAGAATCAGAAAAGTGCCTGGATTGTGTGCAGCGATTGCAATATTTAGGGATTGGAGCAGTGTGTTGGCGTTTGATGGCTCGCACTGATATGAGGCCAGAGGTGGAGGCCTGGTGGTATTGTGTTTCGGAGTGGGTTATGATGCGGAACATTGACGTTGGCTTGTTCGTGGACTTGACGATGATTCGCCAAGTTTTAACGAACGGAAATTGTTGATCATGAAGAATTTCTTCGAATTCTTCGTGGGGGATCGGTTGCGTCTACATTCCTGCAGACGAATGAGAACGTGGGTGTTAGAGTTTTGGCTGGTCGGGGTGGACGTTGAGTGTAATGTAAGATATTGATGGTGATATTAGGATCACCAGTAGTGTTGTGGATTTTTCTGAGGATTGTTGAGGGTGCCATCGGGGATGAAGTTTTGAGAAGGGCGGTTTGGTTGAAATTGGCTTTAAGGTAGAGGATGTGTCCGATTACGAGTTCGAGGGTGTTTAGTAGATTGTAGAGTGATTTTTGTTTTGGAGTATTGAAGAGGGAGGTTTCTGAGGTTTAGGGTTTGAGTCAATGTCGGGTAGTTGTAGGATTGTTGAGGGGTTGGTGGTTTGTGCTCGTCGGGGTTTGGTTTTCGCGACGAGGACGGAGGGTTGTCCGGTGATTGAGGGTGTGTGAGATTGGGATCTTACAGAGTAAGCGTAAGATCTGGTAGGGGATATGAAGGAAGTGCGTTTTGCTTTATGTTCGGGTGTTTGTTTCGAGGAGGTTTGAGGAGATGGTGTTGTTTGAAGTGTGTGGTGAGCGTGTTTTGGGCTTGGTTGGTGAGCGTGTTTTGGGCTTGGTTGGTGTGCGAGGGGGAGGGGAGCGTTTCTGTGAATTCGGATAACATTTTTCGGCCGGTGGGGGAATTGAGGAATTCGTATTTGGCGGTTTCAGGATCAAAATTAGGATGGGCGGGGTTGATTCGGTCAAGTCATGCTTGCGTTTCTGGAGAGATATTGGAATGGGGGCGTCTTGAAGAGGGTTTGGCAGCTTTACTGCTGCGTGTTTGTCTGGAGGTCATTTTGTTGGTTTGCGAGTGTAAGGTTAGGATTTGGGGGTGAAAGCTAACACCGACAGTGGACCCACTGCCGGAGGGAGTTGCCTCCCTAGTTAAAGGTTACCCGACTTAATAGCTATCAGGAATTTTATATATTACCTAGGTGCTAAATGCCCTTCCTTCTTCTGGTGGGTGTGGCTTTACTTGATTTGGAATCTAAAAACCCAGTTAGTTTATTTTCATAAATAATATTTGTTTCTGGAGAAACAATTGTATATATACACTTCCTAGTGTTTCTGGTGAACTGTCGAACTGATGAGTTTGGCAGAACATGCGGGTTGGCAGGGCTTCAGAGTTGGCAGCGTCCAGGTTGCCAGTGAAGTCGACTGTGAATTGGTTTGTATCAGTGACCAATTCTGCTATATCACCTTCGTCAAGCGATAGACTGGAACTACTCAAAGTTCCACGAATGCAATCCAGAAGCTTTAAAGCCATTCTTTATACTTTCTGCTTTTATTGAAATTAAAATAGGAGCAAATATTTCTTTAGTTAAAGTTTCCGTGGATTTTCTCTTCTCCATGTAACGACACATTTCTTACAGCCCTCTTTTAAGACACATCGACGGTAGAATTTTAGTCGCGTTGGGATATAAGGCGATTAGGATAATTTATGCTTATGCTTACCTCAAAGTTAAGATGGGTACTGTGACCATCTACAAATAAGAGAATAGGAAAATACCTTTTCCGATTTCAATTGTTCTTCTCTAATTTGGGTAAATGATCATAGAAGATGTTAAAGATCCATCACCTCCAAAAGTAAACATAATGGTTAATGTTGATTTGGTTTGTCCAACTGGAAGTTAGTTTCATCCCCGTTGTAAATTCTTGCTGCGTCATTTAGAATGCCTTCGAGTTTATGATCTTTCAAATATGCTCCAATGAAATAAAATCAACCTTTTATGTCCTTCTTACTAACGTTAGTACTCCGAAGTTTTCTCTCATAGTACTGGATGCCGTGTTAAAAATGCATTATACCATCCGATGCCTGGAGTATTGTTGCTAAAAGGATTGTCCCTTGGG
Source organism: Galeruca laticollis (assembly GCA_963921935.1). Taxonomy (NCBI): domain Eukaryota; kingdom Metazoa; phylum Arthropoda; class Insecta; order Coleoptera; family Chrysomelidae; genus Galeruca; species Galeruca laticollis. Next base: position 148,769,491 of record OY998179.1, on the reverse strand, counting down.
TTCTTATGTAAAAATGTTTTCACACTATGAGCCACATCTTAAAAACGTCGTGGAAATCCTTTTTTATGACAAGAGATAAACTAAGGTTCAAGGCTGCTTCCCTCCTCTTTTGTTAGGATTGGACTCAGACCATGACCCGTTTTCACAAATTTACTACATCAGCGCAATAATATTGTTGTTTTTGGCACACCATACATCTTAGCTGCCTTTTTTGATATACCATTTTAACATCCCGAATAGCCTTTTCAATATCTTCCGAATATTTTTTAGAATAAGAGGAATTTTTGGCATGTTTCTGAAAAAGATAATAAGTAAGTATTGGCAGAAGCCAAATTTTAGGCTTAAAATGTATCCAAAAACTGGTCTACTCTGAATAGTTTCCCTTATGAAGCATGAGAAAATAAGTTGAAATATTTTTGTGTAAACCCCAAGAGAAGTGAGTGATATTTCATTTTTTTTTGGTAATATGTAGGAAATTTCTAGTTATTGACACTCCCCCATATCTACAGTTATTGACATGTGGCAACTATTGTCTACCAATATTTTATGCCATAATCAACCGTAAATTTTAGTTTTGGTAAAGGTTCTGCTTACACAAACCAGGATTAGCGATTTCTCAAATGTATGTATCTTCAGTTATTGACACCCTATATGTCAATAACTATCCAGTCGTTATTTTTCAAATTTAATTATTGACACCCTACTTTCCTAAAAAACGGAGGGAAATATTACTAATGTTAGGTTAGAATAATTGAATTTAGTGTTAACCATGCATGCATCATCGAAAATTTTGACTTAAACCTAACAAAATTACGTTAAAAATAATTATTTACACTTGGGCTACTCTTATGATAGATTAACGCACTACTAATAAGAATGACAAAACAAACACCTGCTCGTTCATATGCCATTTAAAAATAATACTACCAACTGAATAGTAAGTACAAAAATTAAGAAACGCGGAAGTTAAAGTGCTGTGTGCGAACTTCTAAAAACCAAATATTCAAAAATTAAATTCAATTTTTATTATTTATTTAAAAATATAGAGCATGTTAATCACTATCACAGTGTCATCAACTGTGGGCGTTACTCTACTATTGAAAATAGTACATGGCTCAGCATTTTTGGGTCAAATGTTTGTTCTGAATTCTGTAGATTACATAATATGTGTTCTTGTTGTTTCTATATAGTGCATCGCGATCATAGTCTTCTCGATTGCTCTTTTCTTGAACTTAGTTTCTTCTTATTTGGTCAAAAGCCTTTTTCAAATATATGAAGCAAATGTGCATCTCTTTTCCTTTTCTCTCTAATTTTTCTCCTATTTGTCTCGGTATGAATATTAGGTCTTTCATGCTCCTTACCCTCCTAAATTCAGGTTGAGATTGTTCCAACGTTGACCATAAACTATATAAATGTATCCACTAATATCGTAAAAACTTTATTCTTGTGTTGGTGATTGAACCCTAGTAATTTAATGTTTGATTTTTTATATCTTTAGTTAGGAATTAAAATTTTAATTTTAGAACTTTATATGAACATGTTAATTCAATAGGATTTTATATGTATTGTATTGAAATATTTGTTTATTTTTTTTTTCAAATAAATTTATACTTTCTCATATTGTTTTAATTCAACCACTAAATTTTTTAATCAACTCTCAAATCTCACGATGGTACAAAAACAGGTATTTCGAAAAGTTATGTATTACTACTCTCTAGAAACACAGATATCAGACAATGCGGAAATACTTGACATAGTAAGATGGGGCAGGCAAAGAAAAAGACATGTAAAACATATGGAAGAAAACAGGTTCCCACGCTAACAAAAACAAGGAGTTATGGCAAATAAACGTGAACATTTCGGAACAGGGTTTAACAGTCAAAGTGGATACAGGTGCAGACGTAAGTGTTCTTTCTGAGACTTTGTAATATAAGAAGTTCAAAAGCCATGAACTATCATGTGCAGAGACAGCAATTTCTGGACCTGGTGGAAACCAGTTGAATGTTGCTGGAATATCAATGGCAAAAGTTACTGTGAAAAAAAAACACAGTTAATGAACGATTTCAGTTCGAATCGGTATCTCAGCAAGTGCGTATCGATAGATATTTGTTGTAAACAAACCGGTTATTATAAAAACTATACTTATTAATAGAGGTACGAAATAACCAAAAACTTGTTGGTGAAAATACCAGCAACTAAATTAAAATGAGTAAAAACGATCCCCCTGATGGAAGGGGATATTCAAATGGAATGAAATTGGATGGAAATAAACCAAACAACTCGGATAATCCTGGAAATGGCAAAAACATGGAAAAGGAGCGAACAAAGAAATTATTCAATATACAGAAAGCTCATCTCTACTCTGACAAGGCATATGTATTCATCGAAAAAACAAACAGGGAAGAGGAAGGAATAGGTAAAATGCATTCAATGAAGGTAGATTTTACATAAGAAACTAAAAATTCCAAACATCATCAGCATAGTAAGTGTAGGTAAAAATAGAGTAAGAATAGAATTGAAAACTATAAAAGACGCATAGTTTAGTAACTGATGAAAGATTAATTGAGGAACAGTTAACAGCATTTATACCTAATAACTTGTTGCAACGAAAGGGAATAATAAGAAATGTTGACACAGTATTCAAAGACGATTATCTTTTTGAAAACATAATTTCCCCTGTAACAATAACCGAAGTCAATAGATTCAAAAGAAAAATAGACATAGGTAGCGAAACTGCTTTTGTACCTCTGCAAATGGACCTATTAATATTTGAAGGGAACATGCTACCCAATCATGTTTTCATCAATAACGTAGCATGTGCAGTCGAACCATATGTACACAAAGTCATACAATGCTTTGAATGTTTAGAACATGGTCATATTGCAAAAAATTGTCGAAGTACAAAAACACTGCGTTAATTGTTTAAAGAAAAAGAAAACGAGCACAGTTGTAGGGATCCACAAGACAGTTTTTGTCTACATTGCAAAAGCGATAAACACAAATCAATTTCCAAAGTATGCCCTAAATTTGTTGAGCAACGTAAAATAAATAAACACATGGCAGAACAAAATTTAACTTTTTTAGAAACAAAAACTGGTCTCAAAAATTCCTACGCAAATATAATTACAAATAACAAGTATCTGATATTAAACACGGAAAACATCGAATCCTTTCCACCACTAACACAAAAAACAAACAGAAATCCTGGTAATACATACAGAACGAATATACCCATACAACCAACCAAACCAGAGCAATGCCATCCCATTCTCAACAACAACCCAAACCAACACCATCCAACAAAAGAAAAAAAGTTTCCTCCCCTATACCAGAAGAACCCATGTTTCCTATCACATTCGGGCCCGAACGTCCCCTCTCTCCTTTTGATAAATCAACATATGAACAGAATGCCAATGAAATTGTAAAATTATTTTTTAATGTCTTTCAAAGTGTACTAGATGATGTAAGCTCATTCGACGAATAAAAAAAATAAAGCCAACAATTGTAAAAAACAAAATTAGCAACATTTATTACAATGGTTAATAAGGTCAAAAGTAACTTTAAAATTTTTGAATGGAACACTGAATCTTCAATTTCAAATAAATTAAGCTTGGTGAAATGTTTGGATGAAAATGATATAGATATAGCACTTATATATCTGAGACATGGTTTAAACCCAGCAGTCAAATTTCGTTTAGGGGTTATGATATAATCCGGAGGGACAGGGTTGATGGATATGCAGGTGTTGCAATCTTAATTAAAAATATTTACTCTTAAGGAAATCAACATTCAACAAAATTTCGTACCTGCAATCTTAATTTGTGGTATTCAAATATTAAACTCTAACGATGTAAATTTCAACTGTTTTCCACTTTATTGCCCACCGGATATAAACACAAATTACACTGACTGGCAGAATGTGATTGGCTTACTGGATTCAAACAGTATAATTGGTGGAGATTTCAACACACATCACGAGTTTTGTTGGTCTTACAAAAATAACCCCTCAGGTAAACAAATCAAAGAAGCTTTGGACGATAATGATATTGTAATTTTTAATACTGGGCAACCCACGCGATTTACTAATAATAACAATCAATCTGCAATAGATCTCACGCTCTCCAAAAATATGATCTCTTCTTATCCAAGGAATTAATATGGCTGCCGACGTGGCAATCCCGGTTAACAAACCCTTCAAACACAAAAATAAAAAAATTTTACCTCCTTGGTGGGACCCTGAATGCGACGCCGCAATCACTCAACGTAAATAACAATTAATGAATTATAAAAATCAAAGTACCGTGGAGACCTACACACTATGCAAACAAGAAATAGCACGAGTAAAAAAACTATTAAAAGACAAAACCAAGGACAGTTGGAGGAGATGATGCTCAAAACTTAATAAAAACACATATGTGACGGAGCTCTGGAACCAAGCAAAAAGAATGCAAAGAAAACTAAATAGTGTGAACAAAAATGACAGTACTGCGTGGCAGGAGGACTTTCTTGATAAAATTGCACCACCTATGCCACTCGATGACATCAGCCACAAGTTAGAGACACTCAAACAGTCCAAAAATAATCATTCCATTTTTTCAACACCTATCAACCTGAAGGAAATAGATTATGCACTTCAAAATAGGAAAAACACATCTCCAGGTTACGATGAAATTCGATATCCCGTGGTTAACCATCTACCTCTAAATGCCAAACAAATTTTAAAACAAATATTTAACGACATTTGGCTGTCTGGCAAAAGTATCACTGAATGGAAAAATATTGTAGTCATTCCTATTTTAAAACATGGCAAAAATCCAGACAATGCTGACTCTTATCGGCCCATATTATCGTTACCACCCTGTGTTTTAAAATTTTTCGAAAGAATAGTAAAAAATCGTCTAGAATGGTGGTTAAATCATATAAATGTCCTCCCTTCCACTCAATATGGATATAAAAAAAAGTACGGAACTTATGACGCAGCGGCACATATTCTTACTGAAATACAAGCATGTTTCGCAAAAGACGAATATCTTATCACACGAGTCCTCGATATAAAATCCGCTTATGACTGTGTAGAATGGCAAATATTACGCGGAAAATAAATCGATTTGCAGGTACCTGTAGAAATAGCAAATATTATTTGCAAAATGTATGTAAATAGATCCGTAACAGTTCGACAACAGAATGGAACCCTGTTAAAAAGTCGATTAGCCAACAGAGGTCTACCACAAGGCTCTGTATTAGCACCATTACTATTCAATATTTACACTATACACATTCACACGATTACACCCAACGCTAATATTATCCAGTATGCAGACGACTTTGCCATCTACATACATTCGAAAAGATTTGAACAGTGCTTAACTTCATCTAATGCAGCTATAACACCAATCTTCAATTGTTTAGAGAAACATGGATTGGATATTTCTCCAAACAAATCACAGTGTGTAATATTTACTCGACATAACATTATAAATACCCCCACACTAACATTGGGAAATATTCGGTTCCCTCTAGTTAACGAATTTAAATATCTTGGTATTACACTTGACAGAAAGTTGACATTTAAGACACACATAGAGGAAATTCTAGTAAAAGCAAGTAAAGGACTAAACTTTCTCTAATCTATAATGAAAACATGGCGGGGTGCAAACCCTCTAACTGCTATAACTTTGTACAAGGCATACATAAGGTCAATTATAGACTATGGCTACGCAAGCAAGAAGGAGCTACGGAAGCTGGATGTCTTACAAAATAAAGCTTTGAGGTTGTGCATTGGAGCGATGAAATCAACCCCCATATAACCACTTCGAGCAGAACGTTAGAACCACCCCTAGAACTACGGAGACAAATGTTAGCAGAGAAAAACATCTTAAAATGCAAAACTAAAAATTCCCCATTAATGACTATCTGTATCTGTAAAGATTTGAAGGGTGGGTGGCCCCACAGCACTTAGGCCACAATTGGCCCATTGTGCATCCTTCTGAGGTTCAAAACTTCCTTCTAGCTCGTCATCCAGCCTACTTCCTTGAAGTAGGCGATAACGTCGCCTGAATTAAGTTCCCTCATATTGGCGTATGTTAGCCTGTACTCGCCGAATACTTGAAACCTAAATTGAGAGAGTGTCCGACATTCGCAAAGAATGTGTTCGACATCTTCATGTTCACATCCTCTACAAAGTGGGGAGCTAGATAAACCCAGTCTGTGAAGGTGTTTTCGTAGGTGGCAGTGACCAGTCAGAATTCCCGTGATTGTTCGTAGGTTCCGCCTGTTCATAGTCACGTATTTTTTGGCTACTTTGCTGTCCGGGTACTGTAGCAGTTCCTTGGCAAGCCTGCAGCCTTCTGCGTCGTCCCATCTACCCTTAAACTTATTAAGGGAGTATTCCTTTAATAGGTCGGCCGTTGCTGACGCCGATAGACCAATGAAAGTGCCAGATCCCAAGAGTTTTTGGGAGGCTGCCTTCTTGGCTAGCGAGTCTGCAATACGGTTTCCTTTCGATTTCTCATGGCCCTTGATCCAGCCTAAAGTGACCGTGTTGTTGTTACAGGCTTCGATTAAGGCCATGTGACATTCTAGTACTAGGCCTGATGTAATACATGGTCTGTTCAGGGCTAGTAGTGTTTGTTTACTGTCCGTAAGGATGTATATATTATTACCTGTGGTTTTCCTTTTGGTAATCTCTTTAGCAGCGATGCAGATAGCAGTGAGCTCTGTTTGAGCAACACCTGCATTGCAGCCCATTGCCCATTTTATTTTTAGATTCAGGGATCTGGAAAAAATACCACATCCTGAGCCTACATTGGATTTAGACCCATCTGTGAAGATGCGGATTGCGCCTTCTTCCAATAGGTCTTGTGAGTTGTTTTTAAAGATTACCTTGTAGGGCCTGTTGAAGGCATATCGCGGTGGAATCGAGTCCGTATTGGCCTGCAGCAGTGGGATCTCCCTGAGGGCCTCATGCCACAAGTTACGTCTCAGTTTACCGGATCCTACATCAGGTTGTATACCAGTAGAGCGCAGACGTGCCATGGTCATCAAAACAACCTCCTTGATGTATATGTCAAGGGGAGTGAGACCGAGGATTACCTCCATAGCTCTTGTTGGTGTGGTTCTCATGCCTCCTGTTGTGTTGAGGCATGCTGTTCTTTGGATTTGGTCCAGTTTACGGACGACTGTCAGCTGGTTTGCCTTAGCTCCCCAGGCAATCGCACCGTACGTTAGCATAGGTCTGATGATGGCAGTGTAGATCCAGGCAGCAACCTTAGGTGACATTCCCCAGGTGCGGCCGATGGCTCTACGACACTGCTCATAAGAAATATATGCTTTTTTAACTCTGTTTTCTAAGTGGGAGTTCCATGTTAACTTATTGTCAAAGGTGACCCCTAAATATTTCACCTCTGAAGAGAAATTAAGTTTGGTATCTAGGAGCTTTGGGGCTTGATGTTTTGCAAGCTTCCTTTTTTTCGTGAAGAGGACCATCTCAGTCTTTTTTGGATTTATTGACAGCGAATGGTCTCTGCACCATTGTTCTATGATATTGAGGGCCTCCTGCATTAAAGCGCAGAGTGTCTCCTCGAATCTTCCTGTTAGCAGAATCACTAAGTCATCTGCGTATGCTATTGTGTAGTAGTTGTTATCATTGAGGTGGCTGACCAAGGAGTCTAAGACCATGTTCCATAGTAGTGGTGAGAGCACCCCTCCCTGTGGACAACCTTTTACAACCAAGCCTCTGATGGTTACATCATCTACACTGATTTTGATTGCTCTTTTTGAGAGCATGTTATATATCCAGCCATTTATGGTTTGGGGGATATTCTTATTGGAAAGTGCATTTGTTATTTTAGGAAAAGTGGTTCTATCAAATGCGCCTTCTATGTCTATGAATACACCCAGGGTGGACTCCTTATTTTCCAACGATTTCTCGATGCGGCCCGCCACGAGATGAAGAGCCGAATCCGTGGATCTCCCTGGAGTGTATGCATGTTGAGTTGGATGCAGTGGATTTCGTGCTATCACCACATCTCTTATGTATCGTTCGCAGAGCCTCTCTAAAGTCTTCATTGTAAACGATGTGAGGCTAATGGGTCGATATGCTTTTGGGATGGAATAGTCCATTCTTCCTGGTTTTGGTATGAACACAACTTTGACTTCTCTCCAACCTTTTGTAATATACCTCAGTGCCAGTGAGGATCTGAGGATTCCTACCAGGTGCGGCATTAGTTCATCCAGGACCCACTGAAGTAGGGCTGGATAAATGCCGTCCGTTCCCGGGGATTTAAAGGGGGAGAAGCCTAAGATGGCCCACCTCAGTCTGTCCGCGTCGACGATCTGTCGTGATAAACGCCAGTCATCGTCCGTCGGGTAGTGATTCTCCTCATCCTCCCAGGCCGCCGTATTTGTGGTTCTGGAGTCAGGGAAGTGAGTTGACATCAATAATTGTAGACTTTCCTTTAGGTTGGCAGTTTTAGTGCCATCCTCTCTGGTTAGTATACCGATATGACGGTGGGGATCTTTTGAGAGGGCTTTTTGGAGTCTAGCTGCTTGGGGGAAATCCTCGATTTCCTCGCAGTAGATTCTCCATGCCTCTCTTTGCTTTTGTCTGATGACTTTTTTATACTCTTTGAGGTGAGACTTGTATGAGTTCCAATCCTCTTTGAGTTTTGTTCTTTTTGCCTTATTGAAAGATTTCCTCACCGTCCCCCTGAGCTGGCCAATCTCATGGCACTACCACGAAGTGGAGGCTCCATCGAGATCGATCCGCCTGAGTGGGCAAGACATCTTGTAGGCATTAATAATGGAGTTTCGAATTGTTTCATGATAACTTTCCAAATCTCCTTTATTGTTGGGCAACACATCCTCGACTCCTCGCAGATCCCCTTTCAAGCAGTGGACATATTTTGTCCTATCCGTTTTCCTGGGGTCGCGAGTCATTGTGGAGGTTGTGAGCGCAAGTTTTATTTCGAATTTTATCCAGCGGTGGTCCGACATTGAAATATCGTCGGATACATGCCAGCCGGAGATTTTATTCGAAGTATTAATAGTAGATAGGGTAATATTTATTCGCGTTTGACTACGAGAGTTAATAAAAGTTGGTTCAGTACCTCTATTTAGAATGCAAAGATTCTTGTTAGTTATATAATCATAAAAAGACTTACCTCTAGTGTTAATATCTTTGCTGCCCCAGCTTACGTGGTGAGAGTTTGAATCGCAGCCTATTACCAGTTCAAGCTTCTGGGTGAGACAGTGTTCCACAAGGTCCTCCAGCTCCTTAGTTGGTAGTGGTTTAGCTGCGTCTGAGGGGAGGTATGCGGATGCCAGTATTAACACTTTCTTTTGACCTTTCTGTGCATATTCAACCTTCACTACCGTTAGGTCGGAGGACGAAAAATGCGTCAGTGGGTAGGTCTTAAAATTTCTAGGGACGTATATGGCCGTCCTAGGTTGCTGATTGCTTGGAAAGCTGAAAATTAAACCTTTTGGATTATTTAGACCCATGATTTTGGTTTGTCTTATCCAGGGTTCTTGGATAAGTCCTATTGTGTCCTGCATCACATCCAGGTGGCGGCAAAGTGTTGCCGAAGCCACCTTTTTGTGTTGAAGGTTGCACTGTATGAATCTTACCTTTTCATTGTCCATCTCGGCTTGATGGTGGTGAGATGGATATTTCTTTTAGGCCATCTCCACTTCCTCACTTGGAGGTGTGTTGACGTCGCCTGTGTTCTGGCTTAGAGCTGTTAGTTCTGCCAGGAGAGTGTCAGTCGCCATCTTGGAGGATGGTTCGACAGTCTCCGCAGAAGCAACAGCTTCTTGGAGTTCCTCGGGTGGGAGAGGGGGGTCCGTGCTCGATCCCTTCCGTTCCGGGTCCAGTTTCTTGGTTTTGACAATCAATGAGGTGAACGCGTAGCTCATCCTCATTGATCGTTTTTTTAGGGCACTCATTTCCTCGTCTCTTACGCCAAAGACGAATAGGTGTCCTTTGGGGTTGACCTTTGCTTCGTGGTGGAAGGAAAACCATGCATCCACCCGAAGGTCTGGGTTTTGTTTGTTCAGCCGGCGCAGCACATCCTCTTTGTCACCCAGGTCAGCGTGAGCTTCGCTAGGGACCCAGAGGGTGGCTTTTGGCAGCTGGGGGAGGTTGTCGACGTGCACCACGTCGAGCTTAGCCTCCTTCCACGGTTTCAGTTTTGAAACTGTATTTCTTAGCCACTCTAGCGTTTCGTCATTATCGCAAGTGACTCTGATTATTTCACCAGAGTGCGACCATGACCTGAAAGTAGGTGGCTTTTTCAGACTGCTGGAGGCGGACATAAGGGTTATGTCCAAAGCCTCCATTAGTTGTTTTTTGATAAGGTCTCCATTATCGGTAATTATTTTACCGTATGGATCGGCCTTATCTATAATGGCTACGCGTAAGTGGCTGGTAGCTGCTTCTCTGTAGCTTTTATCTATGGTTTTAGCGTCCATCCGCGTCCTCTTTCCTCTTGAGGAGTTTTCCTCTGAGGTGTTGGAGCGGATGCGCTTCTTTACTTGGGGGGCGACGCGTTCCGGGCCTCTTTTGGAGGAGGAACTGCCTTCGCCACCCTTAAGTTTTTGGCCGCTGGTGCCAGGTTTAGAGAGGGAGGGGCGAGTGGCGCTAGTGGTGTCTGTAGAGACGCCAGCTTGCTGCCTCGCTTTCCTCCTTCTCTTTGCCTCAGCACCGCAGATTATTTTTCCTCGGCGGTGCTTTGGTGGAGGTGAGCGTTCTCGCTCATCCTCCGGTTTTTGTTTTTCTTTTATTTCTTTTTGGTCCATTTTGGTCCCACGAGTAGCTAGGGAAATGTTCGTCATCCCTGGCAGAGCCCCGCATGCCAGGGAAAGGCTGTTTTGCAAGGGGGTGTCGCCTGGTACCCCCAGGGGGACGTTCGTGGTCGCATTCCCTGCGGCCATCGGCACGTTCCTCACACGTTAGCTTGGGTTGTTGGAGTGTCATTTGGTTGGTCAACACTGCTGTCCCTGATGACCAACAGTGCTAACGTATCCAGCGGTGCCACGAGGAGGCAGACACTCGATGGTTGCATTTCTCCATTGGCCTGCAGAAAGCTACCTACAAGCAGACAAGCAAAGCGCATGCAAGCAAATAAGCAAACCAACTACAAAGCAATGGCCAACTTACAACCAACCCCGCCCATTAATGACTATGGTAACAGCTTTAAACATTCACATGACCTGACATCTAAATATTGGAAACATAAAAGCTCATCCCTTCTATGTGAAGCTTATAGAAACACAAGTGATTTTAATCCTACCAGCATTTCTGTAGATATCATGAAACTTCTACTAGATGTGACAATAAATAATCCCGGAATATTCAGAAGTTACAGCTCTAAACAATGCAGTAGTCAAACAAATCACAAGTCCATATCAAAACTACACACCAATATATACTGATGCTTCAAAAAATAATCAAGGGACCGGTGCCGCAATCGTAATACCCCAACAGATACAACACTGTTACCAACTAGAAAAACACACATCCATTTTCAGTGCAGAATCTATAGCTATATTAAAAGCAATAGAATATACAATTCGACACAATATTGAAAAATCTCTAATTTTTACTGATTCACTTGCTGCCCTAAATAGTTTAAAATCTCACTTAGAAATAAATTAAAAGTATAATAATCCATATATAAGAAAAATTTAAATAAATCTGGCAGAGCTCAATGAAAATCAACGAATCATTTTTGTTTGGGTCAAAGCCCACACCGGAATTGTATTATGTATAATGAAAAAGTGGACGAACTGGCAAAACAGAGCATAATAACAGGCGAAGAAACGACCTGCTGGCTAACATTGGACGAAGGCATTAACCTAACCAGAACTAAAATGTACATAAACTGTAATAAACGATACAGGGAATATTGTAACACTAAACCTAATCGCTACACACAGCTAGTACCAAAAATCGAAAAACGATGCTTGTTCGAAGATTATCAGCGCCCAAGGAAATACATAACCACCATCAGTCGTATGAAGTTGGGACATGCCCAGCTATCCTGCACATTTACGTAAAATCAATATCTTGGATAGTAACCTATGTACCACTTGCAATGTCACGTCCGACTTAGACCACATATTCTTCAATTGCAATAGATACAAAAATCAAACTGAAAAATTGATACACTATTATTTACCTTACTTATCGTAGTCTACCTTGCATTTGTTGTTTTAAAAATTGCTCTGACAGACCCCTGGGCGAGAAGAGAGTGACCTTTGTAACTTAATCCTTTGTGTTAGGGAAAAAAATATTTTTTTTTGGGATATTCTTTTTAGATAGGTATAATAGGCATCAACACATTGCCACATTTAATTATAAAATTGTCTGCATGTTTACATATTTAGATCAATTTTACATGATCATTCAAACATTTTACCTACTTAGTGTCTGGCTGCATGGGCTATGCCTTAAAGCCAAGAAGAAAAATGAACGATTTTACGTTGCGTATGGTGCCAGGTAAAATTGTTACGTTATCATGCTTCTGAAAAGCTCGGACTTGTTCAGCGTTTGTTTGAGGTTAATAATAATGGTAAAACGTTGAACCCATATAAGAAGTTTCCACAACTCTTCAGTGTACTTGGAAATACAAAACAGCCTTATCACATAAGTTTAAGATCTGATGCAGTACCTTATGCACCGTGTGTTCCAATACGCCTGCCTCTACCACTTAAAAAGGCGTAGAAACAAGAATTAGGTAACCTTTGTTCTAAAGGTGTAATTCAACCAGTTAGTGAACCAACTGACTTATGTGTACCTGTTGTGATTGCCCCATGGTTAAATTCGGTTATGTGTTGGCCTAACCCAAGTTAATAAAAACTTGGAGATGGAGCTTTTTTCAATACCAGATGTAGATAGGACTCTTGGTGAAATGGAAAATTGATGTCAATAATGGATTGTGGCAAATTCCATTAAATGACGTAAGTATGTGTCTAACAACATGTTCAGAAGAATGCCTTTTGGACTATCTGGAGGTTTTTCAAAAACAGATAATCCAGTTGCTCCAAGATATATATGGGATGATACAGTAATTTTGTTGATGTCAAAATCCATAGGAAAAACCTGCTGGAACATGATGAGAGTTTGGAAACAGTGTTGACAAAGCTAGGAAATACTGGCTGGACTTTGAATTCAGAAAAACTTCTATAACAATACCAGTCCTTCTCGTTTCCTTAGATGAACTAGTTCCAAACCAAAATAAGATTCAAGCATTCATTAATTTACCTGATCCAACAAAAGTAACAGGTCTCATAAGGTTCCTGGGAATAGTGAATTTTATTGCAAATTTATATCAAATTTGTCGACGTTGGCCGACCGCTTTATGAGCTTTTGCGTGCGGAGAATGAATAGTGTTGGGGAAAAAGCAAATGCTGGCTTCTGTATCTGTAAGAGTTTGAAGGGTGGGTGACCCCACATCACTTAGGCCACAGTTGGCCCATTGTACATCCTTCTGAGGCTCAAACTTCCTTCTAGCTCGTCATCCAGCCTACTTGTTAGAAGTAAGCGATAACGTCGCCTGAAGTAAGTTACCGCATACTGGCGTATGTTAGCCTGTGCTCACCGAATACATAAAACCTAAAATGAGAGAGTGTCGGACATTCGCCAAGAATGTGTTCGACAGTCTCATCTTGTTCACATCCTGTACAAAGTGGGGTGTCAGACAGACCCAGTCTGTGGAGGTGTTTTCGTGGGGGGCAGTGACTAGTCAGAATACCCGTGGCGGTTCGTAGGTTTTGCCTGTTCATAATCACGTATTTTTTAGGCTACTTTGCTGTCCGGATACTGTAACAGTTCCTTGGCAAGCCTTCTGCGTCGTCCAATCTACCCTTAAGCTAATTAAGGGAGCGTTTAAAAGGTCAGCCACCGCTGACGTCGAGAGACCAATGAAAGTGCCGGGTCTCAAGAGTTTATGGGAGGCTGCTTTCCTGGCTACCGAGTCCGCAATACGGTTTCCTTTCGATTTCTCGTGGCCCCTGATCCAGCCTAAGGTGACCGTGTTGTTGATACAAGCTTCGATTAAGGCCAAGTGACATTCTAGTATTAGTTCTGATGTAATGCGTGGCCTGCTCAGGGCTAGTAGTGTTTGTCTACTATACGTAAGAATGTATATATTATTACCTGTGGTGTTCCTTGGGGTAATCTCTTTTGCAGCGATGCAGATAGCAGTGAGCTCTGTTTGAGCAACACTTGCATAGCAGCCCATTGCCCATTTTATGTTTAGATTCAGGGGTCTGGAGAAAATTCCACACCCTGAGCCCACATTTGATTTAAACCCATCTGTGAAGATGCGGATTGCGCCTTCTTCCGTTGGGTCTTGTTCGTTGTTTTTAAAGATTACCTTGTAGGGCCTGTAGAAGGCATATCGCGGTGGAATCGAGTCCGTATTGGCCTGCAGCAGTGGGACCTCCCTGAGGGCCTCGTGCCACAAGTTACGTCTCAGTTTACCGGATCCTACATCAGGTTGTATACCGGTAGAGCGTAGACGTGTCATGGTCATCAAAACAACCTCCTTGATGTATATGTCAAGGGGAGTGAGACCGAGGATTACCTCCATAGCTCTTGTTGATGTGGTTCTCATGCTTCCTGTTGTGTTGAGGCATGCTGTTCGTTGGATTTTATCCAGTTTTCGGACGACTGTCAGCTGGTCTGCTGTAGCTCCCCAAGCAATCGCGCCGTACGTCAGCATAGGTCTGATGATGGCAGTGTAGATCCAGGCAGTGACCCTAGGTGACATTCCCCAGGTACGACCGACGGTTCTGCGACACCGTTCATAAGAAATATAAGTTTGGTATCTAGGAGCTTTGGGGCTTGATGTTTTACAAGCTTCCTTTTTTTCGTGAAAAGAACCATCTCCGTCTTTTTTGGATTTATTGACAGTGAATGGTCTTTGCACGATTGTTCTATGATATTGAGTATTGAGGGCCTCATGCATTAAAGCACAGAGTGTCTCCTCGAATCTTCCTGTTAGCAGAATCACTTGAGGCGGCTGACCAAGGAGTCTAAGACCATGTTCCACAGTAGTAGCGAGAATACCCCTCCCTGTGGACAACCTTTTACAGCCAAGCCTCTGATGGTTATATAATCTACACTGATTTTTATTGCTCTTTTTGAGAGCATGTTATATATCCAGCCATTTATGGTTTTGGGGATATTCTTGTTGGAAGTGCGTTTGTTATTTTAGGATAAAGCTTAATACTCACTTAGGCGAAATTCGCGTTTTTTGACATAATGTGTCAAATCCAGACTGTTGTCGCACATTCGCGCATTTCATCCATACTGATAAAAGCGAAATTCGCCTACGCGAAAGTGCGAGTAAATCGCAAAAAAGTTAAAATGATTTTAACTATTTTGCGAATTTCTATTATTACTGTCATTTATAGTGTCATTTTCTGATGGTTTGTGCAAATCATAAATTTGTTCTTGAGATATATTTGTTTTGTGTATATACTACACTGTGCTTCATATTATTATATTATTATTTTTCGCGTGTATTTTTCAATTTGCAATGAATTTCGAAGAAATAATATTATATTCGAAAATAATTGTTGTAATGATAAGCATCCATGACTGTTTCCTTTTTATAACAAGTAATATTAAAAATTCTAAGTTATGTTTTCTATTGATTTATGACAAATGATACTCTTGTAAAAATCGCAAAATAGTTAAAATTTCCCGCCGCGAATATTTTTAAATCTGGATTTGACACATTATGTCAAAAAACGCGAATTTCGCCTAAGTGAGTATTAAGCTTTAGTGCTTTCATCGAACACACCTTCTATGTGTATGAATACACCCAGGGTGGACTCTTTTTTCCAACGCTCTCTCGGTGCGGCCCGACACAAGATGAAGAGCCGAATCGGTAGATTTCCCTAGAGTGTATGCATATTGATTTGGATGCAGTGGATTTTGTGTTATCCCTACATCTCTTATGTATCGTTCGCACAGCGTCTCCAAAGTCTTCAATGAAAACGATGTGAGGTTAATGGGTCGATATGCTTTTAGAATGCAATGGCCCTTTCTTCCTGGTTTTAGTATGAACACAACTTCAACTTCCCTCCAACCTTTTGGAATATACCTCAGTGCCAGTAAGGATCTGAGGATTCCCACCAGGTGCGGCATTCAGTCATCCAAGCCTCACAGAAGTGGAGCAGGATAAATGCCGTCCGTTCCTGGAGATTTAAAGGAGGAGAAGCCAAAGATGGCCCACCTCAGCCTGTCCGCGTCGACGATCTGTCGCGATTTACGCCAGTTACCGTCCGTCGGGTAGTGATTCTCCTCCCAGGTTGTCGTGTTTGTGGTTCTAGAGTCAGGGAAGTGAGTTAACAGTTGAAGGCTTTCCTTCAGCTTAGCAGTTTTTGTGCCATCCTCTTTGGTTAGTATACCGATATGACGGTGGGGAACTTTTGAGAGGGCTTTTAGGAGTCTAGCTGCTTGTGGGAAATCTTCGATTTCCTCGCAGTAGATTCTCCATGCTTCTCTTTGTTTTTGTCCAATGACTATTCTATGCTCTTTGAGGTGAGACCTGTATGCGTTCCGATCCTCTTCGAGTCTGGTTCTTTTTGCCTCATTGAAATATTTTCTCGCCGTCCTCTTTAGCTGATCAATCTCATGGCACCACCATGGAGTGGAGGATCCATCAAGATCGACCCGCCTGAGGGGGCAAGACATCCTATAGGCATTAATTATGGAGTTTTGATTGGTTTGAGAATAAATTTCCAAATCTCCTTTATTGTTAGGCAAAACGTCCTCAACTCCTCGCAGATCCCCTTTCAGACAGTGGACATATTTTGTCCTGTCCGTTTTCCTGGGGTAGCGAGTTAGTGTGGAGGTTGTGAGCGCCAGTTTTATTTCAAATTTTATTCAGCGGTGGTCCGACATTGAAATGTCATCGGATACATGCTAGCCGGAGATTATATTTCTTTTAGGCCATCTCCACGTCCTCACTTGGAGGTGGGTGGACGTTGCCTCTATCTTGGCTTAGAGCTATTAGTTCTGCCAAGGGACTGTCGGTCGCCATTTTAGAGGACGGTTCGACAGTCTCTACAGCTCCTCGGATGGGAGAGGGGAATCCATGCTCGATCTCCACCGTTCCGGGTCGACTTTTTTTGTTTTAACGATAAATTAGGTGAACGCGTAGCTTATCCTCATTGATCGTTTTCTAGGACTCCCATTTCCCCGTTTCCTATGCCGAAGAGTCTGGGTTTTGTTTTTCCAGCCGGCGCAGCACATCCTCTTTGTCACCCAAGTCAGCGTGAGCTTCGCTAGGGACCCAAAGGGTGGCTTTTGTCCGCTGGGGGAGGTTGTCGACGCGCACCATGTCGAGCTTAGCCTCCCCCCACGGTTTTAGTTTCTAAACCGTGTTCTTTAGCCACTCTAGCGTTTCGTCATTATCGCAGGCGACTCTGATTATTTCGCCAGAGTGCGATCATTACCTAAAAGTGGGTGGTTTTTTCTGACTACCGGAGGTGGACATAAGGGTTTCGTCCAAAGCATCCATTAGTTGTCTTTTGACAAGGTCTCCATTATCGGTAATTATTTTACTGTATGGATCATCGGCCTCGTCAATAATAGCTACCTGTATATGGTTGGTAGCTTCTTCGCTATAGCTTTTTGCTTTAGAGTCCATCCGTATCCACTTTCCTCTGGAAGAGTTCTCCTCCTGGAGCGGATGCGCTTCTTTTCTTAGGGGGCGACGCGTTCCGGGCCTCCTTTGGAGGAGGAACTGGCATCGTAGCCCTTACATTTTTGGCAGCTGGTGCCAGGTTTAGATATGGAGGGGCGAGTGGCGTTGGTGGTGTCTGTAGAGCCTGCTGCCTCACTTTCCTCCTTCTCTTTGCCTCAGCACCACAGACTCTTTTACCTCGACGGTGTTTTTGTGTTGGAGGAGTGCGTTCTCACTCATCCACCCGGTTTTTGTTGATCCATTTTGATCCCACGAGTCGCTAAGGAAATAAGGAAAGGTTGTGTCGTCTCTGGCAGAGCCCTGCATGCTAGGGAAAGCATATTTCCAAGGGGATGTCGCTTGTCACCCTTGTCACAGTGTTATAGTGCTTATTACCGACATTAAATTACCGAAGGTTTCGAGTGTCTGTGATCTGTTCCATCACGCGGTGAGGGCAGGTTACTTATTACAAGTATTATCGTAAGTTTTTTTAATCGACCTAATCGAGAAACCACGCCTCCGGCGTTGATGCAAGTATCTTCACTTGAGTAGTAATTTGGTGATTGGATGGAAACAATTGGACTCAGGTATCGTTAATGATTATTTAGTATCTCTCCTAGCTGGAGTAATCGCACCCGTTCTTAGTCAATGGTAGAAAGATTAATTTAGTGTCACGCTATTTCTTTAGCGAAAGAACTATACGGTCAGAACTATTTTATTACAATAACGAGTTTATTGATTACTAATATTGCCATTGTTTTAGAGAACCTTTATTTGTTTTATAGAATAATCGTTAGGAAATTCGGCGTGCACGTCAAATCTAGACTAAGTAATTTTCCCGATATTGACATAACTTTCACAAAACCTATGTTTTTTTTGTTTTCAAGTAATTTAATAATATAATATTCTACAGTTTCTTGTTTGAATAAACGGAAAACAATTTCGTTTATAAACTAATTTTTTAGTTCGCAAACTCTGCGACATTAATCATTTGTGTATGTATATGATTTTGATTTGTATATTTGTTGTTTTTATGTATATATTAATTTTGTTTGCGGTACCAGGTTATGCATGTACCCATCTTGTAAATATTTTTGATGTTTTGTTCACTGACGCTGGTAAAACCTGTTAATAAACTGGTTAACATAATAAACCGCGTTTTAGTGAGTACTACCCAAACCTCCACAGATACCTCACTTTTTATAATTTCTCTCGCTTATCACAGTTTTTGAAATTTTTCCTGATAATTAAAATTTCTGGCGCCCTTTAATTACTTTTCCGGTTGATTAACGTTCCGAAAATAAACCCGCGACACTTAGCTCTCCAACCAAAACAAGAGTGCCGATCGCATACGTCCTAATTGTTTATCGCCCATTATCATTTCAAATAAAATCGCTATCTTGGTCCCATCCAAGGAAACTTGGAAAAATTGGTACCGAACAATTAAGACGGTAACAGTGCCAATGTCCTCTAAAGAATTATATCTGGTTACACATGATCACCATACCATCCTTGAAAAAGAGAAAAAAAGAAGGCTTAGTCAAATACAAAATTTCGATTCTACTCATGGGGCCAGGGATTTACAAGAACTTCAAGAAGGCTAGCATGTTTGGATTTCAGATTTACATCAATCGGGTAGGTACTGTTGAGTCTAAATACCATTCACCACGATCATATATTGTACGTAGTCCCAAAGGTACATATGGAAGAAATCGAAAGGGGCATTGTTCTCATACTGAGCAGCCGATACAGGTGGCATCTCCACCTGAAGTTCTTCATCGAAGCCACATAATAGTTAAAGCTCCTTCCCCCCTAGATCATTAAAGGGGGAGATGTGTTGTATCCAAGGAGAACATCTATCAATCAATTTATATATATTATGTCAATTAGTTGTCATTAGGACATTTATTGATTTGTACTTTTGGCTATTCATAAAACATACAAAATACTACTATATTGATTCACTAGCAATAATATCACAGTTATAGTTGTTACGCGCTTTATTTATTATTGTCTACTCGCTAGCTCCACAAGCGCAACCTCATGCTCAGTTCGGTCGGGGGTGGGTATGCGAAAATTTCTATTTTATTTGGTTGTTAAAAATGGGCGCCACCAGTTAAATTTTAATGAGCCAGCCCTAACTAGTAGACCGCCACGATGGTCAGGATGGAGCAGACAATATATAAGATGTTAGGTATTACAAAAGAGGAGAACAAGAAACACCCTTGTAATGAAAATTCTATATTACTATTTACACAAAAAAAAGAGACCATATACAAACAACTTCTGCACCAAAACGGAAGGAAATATACATAATTGAAATGCGCTACTGTGACGTCACGGAGTCGCTTAAAAAAGAAAATATAATGCCTAAACCTATTGTAACTATTTAACTACGCTACTATCACATTAATTCCACTAACGTAAGCAGGGAGACTATACTTATTCTCTTGGCTTAACAGAGATGGGGTCCCCTGACTGAGACCCTCCGTTAGAGGGTTCTTATTCTATTCTCTCTAAACTCCTTTTTTCCACTCTATAAATCCACATGCGCTTTTACTCCTTCCACAATTCTCCTTCAACACCTGATTCCCCAACAAAATTAGCCAAAAATTAATTAATCCCTCCGTATTCTACTCAAATTCGATTTTGACAAATCCTACATACAATCTACCCTGATAGCAAGCTGACTCCTTGATAATATATTAAAAAGTCAAACTGATGTTTAGCAAATACAACTCAATTGAAACTACATTGATCTATCAATGCACTCTCAAAGTAAGCTTGTCAGCGGAGAATGTAGGTAGTGAACAGGTAATTTAAAGGGAATCTTTCGGTTTCTTAAATGTACATGACTGATGTGATTGATAATGTCAACAAAAAGGTACCTATGAATTCGAAATATTATAAAATTTATCAACAAAAACTATAATTAAAGTGTTGCGGAGTGAGTTGCAAGATCAGTCCGTAACATAGTATAGTTGGACTTATGAAGTGGCTCCTGATTTAAATGTCAGTAAAAGTTGCATATTTTACATAAACTATGCTGGCAAGAACAAACTTTGTAAACACCGGTCTCCTAATGAAAATGAAAAGAATATAGAATTAATCAAAATTTATTTAACTGCAGAAAATGCGCTCACAACTGTTGGTTTGCGAAGGAATTTTCAAAATATTTTGGAAATGTTCAAAAACATATTTCTATAAAAAAAAAAAACTTTTCATTAAGAACTAAAATAAAAAAAATTATTCACCAAAATACAAGCAAAAAGGTCTTAGAATTAAGAAATTTCTTTTTTCATGGCATTTATAATGAGAGTATACATTATTTTATATCTGTAATATAAATACTATTTTTTAAGTATCATGTATAAAAATTGTATCATAAAAACACCTAAAAAATACAGTTTCTAACATATTTAACAGCGTTTATATAAAAATGTTACACAGTTCTTACACAGAGATTGTTTTTCCTGTAAAATGTTTAGATAAATTATTCATGATCGAATTCCTCTGATAAATAACTTCTCTTCTACAGAAAGAGGAGAAAATACGTGGACATTCATATTTAACTTTTTCTTCACAGGATGCTCCCTTTGTTTTGTCGTTTTCAGAAAACTTGAATACACTTTCCGATTTCACTAAAAAAAAACAAATCAGTGACATAGATTATTGTTATTACAAAGGAATCCAGCTCTCGATCACACATTTTTTTTTGTAACTATGGCATTAAAAGAATTTTATTCCATCAATTTATCAACTGATGTACTTACAACAATATAATCCCATAAATAAGCATGTCCTGTGTACAGAATTAATGTAGTATTCGCCACTCTTAACAAATCCTTTTATATCAAAATGGGCAACAGAGCGGTTTGGTAAATATGGCCAATGTGAAAGGTTTTCAAAATATTCCGTGGAGTATTTCCAGTGCTCATAATTGCCACTTTCATCTAATATACTGAAATCTGTTCTGTAAATTTAAAATTAGTTATCACCAAATACGTACTATATAGGGGTGTCCCAAAATTGCTGGGACGCAGAGCTACATGTAGTAGAGGTCAAAATAAGTCGATTGGACCCAAATTGTAACTAAATTTTGTACTACAATTTTATTAAACTTTTACTATAGGAATATCTGTTAGCATTATTTAAGAAAACATTTATATACAATACTCAGTTAAGACAGAATGTCATGTATTTGTTAATTCTCAATAGTTAAAGATGTAAAACAAAATTGTAAACCCTTATAACGGGGTACATTTTAAAATCATTGTATTTCAATACATACAAGTATTTGTATGTTTTATCTACCTATGTAGAGTTAGTTAGGCAGATCTATGTTTTTAGATACATATTATAACTTTTTTTGAGGATGGCCTATTGGCCGAAAGCGCTTAGCTGAATTTAAAATAAAATACACACTTTTAGTATTCGTCATTTTATTCATTCAATCAGACTTCTTGCAAAAAAAAATTGAGAACCGTATTACCCCCCCTAAGAAAGTTTTGAAAAAAAAGTCAGGGTGGGAGGGTGGTTTTAACCCTTCTACAATTTCTTTAATTATAGAAAAGAGAGTAATCCTCTAAAATGCAGTTTTGTCAAATAGCATTCAATTTATTACACTCATTTCTGAACAGCTTACAAAAATGTGTTTTTTATGTAAACTTTAAACTTTTCTCGCGGGCAAACGGTCAAATCATCTTATTTTGACCTCTACTACACGTGGTGTGGCTCTGTGTCCCAGCAATTTTGGGACACTCTAAATGTATGATCCAATTGAATATAGATATAAATATGAATTATTTGTTGACTTACATTGTAGGATTCAAATACTTCATATTACTAAAATCAGCCACAAATTCCCATGGCTTATTTGGATGTACTTTTGGTAAAAATATAAATGCTTTATATTCGTAAGTTTGGCTTCTAAACAACAAATATATTATAATTATACCTACAACCAAACCTATTGCTCTATACTTTTTTATTTGTAATTTGGACATCTTCTACTGTTTTATCACACTGCAATAACCAAATACACTTCAAATTCACATATAATTTTCTTAGTAAAAGGTTGTTTCTCTCAGTATTCTATAATTATACTAACAAATCATATTCATGAATTGTTTAAAATTCAAGTAGACACTTTGCATGGTTAAAAAAGGATGATATAAACAAATCGGAAACTGTTTATCTAATAAAAATAGGATGCAAAGATAAACAAACTCAGATTCTATAAAATGGACAGTTAAAGATATACATGCGTTATAGTAATTAGTACATATACATAATCACAGAAAACGGACCATTGCCCGTATTTTGTGTACATAATTTAAAAAATAAGTATTGAGTACTTTTAAACAAAATATTTAATATGATTCGTTGTCATAGAAACAGGTATCTTCGCTTTTTCTGTCTCGTCCTTTTATGCCTGTTTTCACTGCACACCTGAATCCTTGTTTATATATACGCTTTATCAATATTCTCTTATCTATGGCTTTATCTATAATCAAGGCCTGACAAAATACAACACATAACCATAACACAACGCTAGTTATGTGATCTTGATCTATGACAACGCTCAGTCCATTTATGTACAAAAAATCGATATTTCGAACGGAGTCGATCTAGTAAATCGATATTCGAAGTCCGATTTTTTCTATATAAGGTTTGTTCGTAGAACATAATTTGCTAACGGTTACCAACCAATTTCTGATTATTATGTACGCATGCGCGGTTTATGATTGGTTTCAAACCGGTCGGAAATTTTTCACTCTAAGAACGCAAATATGAGGTTTGTTCCAACTGAAGTAAATACCGTTTTATTACCGTACAATCTCAGTAACGCAGCAAATTTGATGTAAATTACACAGACTTATTATATTCACTAATCAGTAGGTCAACTGAGTTTGTATCGTAATTGTACGGTTTTTGTGTTGGTTGGAACAGACGTATGATATTTTCCCTACCTGACAGCGACTTTTTGTAAACACACCAGCAACTGTGCCGAAATCTGAATACTATCTTCAACATCTGATTGTTGAGGAAAATAATTTGTGATAAAATATATATTTCTTAAGTTGTGATATTAATATTTAAAATTATAAAGCTGGTATTACCAGAAAAAGGATGGAAAGTATGTTTTTGGTATTTTACCTGTTGTCGACATTTTCTTTATATTATGTTTTTTAGCAAGTAATAACCTGATTCTGGAAGAATTCTTAGTTTTTAATACAACAAATAATTCCTCAGAACTAGAGAACCCCTTAAAGAGCACTGATAATACAACTTTTTGTCATTTATTCTTAGATTGTAGCACATCATTTACATGGACAAGAACAAATACTCTTATGCTACTGGATATACACCAGAAGTATAGGTTAAAAGTTGGCACTTTAGAAATCCGTAATTTTTATTTATTTGTTATCAAATTCAAACACCAAAGAAAAAACAAATAAACAGCTCATTTTTAGTTCCTATTGGATAATTATCAATGTCCTCGCGAACTGCGCATGTCTGACATCTCTCCAACTTAAAATTTCTTATTAGTCAGCGAATTATTCTGACGGTTGCCAATCAGTTTCAAACCGACCATTTTCTTTGTACGAACGTTGGATTTTTTATCACTGATTTTTGGTTTGGCTTGTGCGAACGCTCTTTAACGAAATGCGCCTGTGCTGTACAGTTGCTAACGGTTTCTGACTGCTCTACGAACGAACCTATAATTAGCGATTTCGTCCCGCTTTGGTACCCCACTTTGGTCTGTCAAATACATACCAATCGATTTCGTTTCGAAAAACGATGATGTCAAGCTTACTTTGGTACCCTTTTTGGTCTGTCAAATTACATACCGAGATCTTCAGCACGGTTACTGAAATTGGTAGCTTATTTTTGTCTTGCTTTTTATTTGTAAACAAACAAAGTCGTTAAAACGAATTGAATTTTTGGCCAATATTCTAAAATTCTTTAAGTTTTGTCTGTTTTTTCTTTTTTCTGTCTAGTAATAATGGAATCTGTTGATTTTATTATAAATGGCAAGAAGCTTATTTGGGTTTTTGCTATATATATTTAACTCAAAACTCCAAGACAATATAGTAAAACTCAATAAACAACTTTTCCGATCGCAATGCCGAACGTAAATGTAAATTTCATCAATAATCTATACCAATTGAGAACCAAACGATTTCGCCTGTAATTGGTACTTTACGTCATACCGGTGACGTAGGACCTACCATTTGCTTAACCAAAGTCCCTACAAACCAAAGCCGATTTTCAGCCTGGAACGTTTATTTAACGGTAAATACCGCAGTTATTTTTTCGGTTGACAACTTTGACTGCTAGGTGTGACGCCAGAGCCCCCACTACTCAATAAATATAACCGAACGAGCTAGGTCGCTGAAATGGATTGGTTAAAGCAATGTGGGGTCATGTTTCCGTGTTGATTTCTTATTTTTGTTTTTTTTTCTGGAAAAATAAAATGGAGCTAAATTATTCGTTGATCGAAGAGATTTTCTTTGGGGATGATCTAAAAATGGTAAGTAGGAACTGTATGCAACGAGTGAATATATCTACTATACTTAGTAGCAACACAACGCTGGGTTTATAGATTTATTATATTATTATATAGAGCTTGATTGATAGTGCCAACGTACGACGCAATACGAACGATTTTTACAGGAAAAAATGAAAAAAAAACCTGTGGCTATAACCGAAAGATTAACTCAAGTCCAAAGCCGGGTAATTAGTGGTACATACCAAAAGCAAATCAGCTGATATATGACGTCACAATTTCCCCTACTTTGGTTTAAACCGCGATCGCGGAAATGCATTGGTACGTACTTATAAGTATGTGGTAATAATCATTCCAGGCTGAAAATCGGCTCAAAGCGGGACGAAATCTCCTTATATCAAATTACTTTACACTCATAGAAATTTATATAATTTCTATGTTTATACCACGGACTTAAGATCTTAAGTCCATGGTTTATACTTAGTTGAATGTTTTGTTGGGCGAATTATTACTTTGGCTTACGAGACTATAGTCTGAATCATATATTATGTAGTCAATATACTTACTATAGTTTCGATAGACAATAATGTTCCCTACTGCACCAGGGAGTATAGTATATACACTTAAAATTATTGACCTTCACCCTGACGTCATTAATATCTGATAACATAACCGACATAATTATTAAGTGGCATCTCTTTCTATAATAGAGAGATATCGCAAGAGCAAACGGTATTACCGTATGACAACGTAATTAGTGGATACGGGCAATTTTAACACAAGCAACTAAGAGAGTTATCGCAAAAGTAAAATCGACTACGTTAATTTTGACAAGTGAAGTTTGTCGGTAAATGTAACGTTGAAATTCTTATTGTCTAAGCCCACGGACTTAAGATCTACTAAGCCTCTAATCTATGTGTCTATGTTTTTAATGTTTACTGTTGTGTTTGTTGTTTGCTATTTTCGATTGTTAAAAAAATGGATTTGGAAATTGATGCTGCAATAATAGCAGGTGTAGATGACAATGAAATCGAAGATTTAATTCTCATTAATATATTAGGAGGGGAAGAAGATATTGAGCACATTCAAATAAATTTTAATGTTAACAATTTAACTAACAGCCAATGCAAAGATTTCTTTCGCTTCAATTCGGACGATATTAGATTATTAGTCCGTTTGTTAGGAATTCCAAATGAAATACGAACTGTGAATAGAAATAAAGTAACAGGTAAAAGATAAATGTATAGGGGAAAGGTGGGATACTTGATCACAATTTCTTAGTTTTGGTGTAAAGATAAGCATATAAGCTGCAACAGGTTTCTCAATTATCAGAATGTATGTAGAGTAGTGTTGTCAAGACTATGTGACTTTATTACTTTAAAAGAAGTTAATATAAAAAAGAAAAATATTTTTTTACAATCTGATCAAGTATCCCTACAGAGGGGATACTTCAAGGGAGGTGGGATACTTGATCACATGCTAGATACATATACAAAGGCAAGAAATAGTTATAATTTTCTTTTATTTTTATAAGTATTAAATAAATTTAACATTTTTTAAATGAAATAAAAGGCAGAAAAAATTAAAATAACTACTCTAATATAAAAAATAAATGGCAACTTAGGCACTTTCAAAAATGTCCAGTGGTTTGTTGAGTTTATAATAAATTCTTTCTCCTTTTGAAACAATCGTTGGATCAGGTGTAATTCCAATTATTTCTTCGATTTTCACATCACTAATGTCTGTATTCGACAATGTAAAATGTGTACGTAAATGATTTGTGCACTTCATAGATATAACCCTACACTCATCTTCATCAACCTTATCTATCATGCACAAATATCTCTAGAGTGTTGTTAACCTTCTACCCCCTTTAAAAGAAATAATAGCACATTTGCCAATCTTTAAAGTATTTGAATTAACTGGCAAAAGTTTTTGAAACTCAATAATATCCTCTTCTTCCTCGTATGAGGAGATATCACTATCTTCGTAAGAAATTGGGTCCTCACTAGATGAGGTTTCTTCAAAAACCTGCCTCTTGACTTTTTCAATTTTTGATTTCTTTTGTGGTTTTTGGTTAGTTTTAAGAGTCCGTTTCTTTTCTTCATTTTTTTTCTTATTCTCTTGTCTAATTCTTAACTGTTCTTGAATATCATTTTTAACTGGCGTATCAGTGATAATAGCAGATTTCAATTTTTTTCTTCCTTTGGTTTTAGTGTTTCTCTGACCAGCTGTAGGATAGGGTAAAACCTGTACGGGACTAACCGAGAATCTTGATTCTAAATGTGAAAGTTGTGTTGATAGAACATTGCTTGGTCCAGCCACTGAGTCAGTTATAGGCTCTGTTCCTTTAGAATATTCATCCTCTGAAGGTTTATTTGAAATTAGTGGTTCCTTTAGCAACGACTCATTTGCCAGCAGTAGGTCTGGTCCAGAACCTTGTGCTATAATTGGGTCAACTTCTGGCCTATCTGTAACAAATGACGGTCATCCTTAAAAATGGTCTCATCAAATGGATGAATTCCGGTCTTTCTAAAGCCATTCACAATATTCGCTGAAGGTATAGGAAAATTGTGATTACTTTACCAGGATGATCTGCCATCCAGTCATTAGCAGCTTTGTCGCATGAATTTTTAAACGAAGAAAAGACACTTACATCTAGTGGCTGCAATTTGTTGCTACAATGTGGAGGCAAAGTTAACAATACGATTCCATTTTCTTTGGCAAAATCCAACGATTCTATTGTAATGTGGCTGTCATGGTTGTCCATGATCAATTATGCTTTGTTATCTTTACTACACTTTACATGAAATACAAAATGTTTTAAAAATTGAACAAAGTTTTCACCCGTCATCCATCCTGTTGGATGAGCTACTCCAACTGTTCCTTTAGGAGCACCTGTAATCATTAAAGGTTTAAAATTTACACGTGGGAATACCATGAAAGGTGGAATCGAGTTTCCAGAGCCACTAACAGCACAACAAATAGTTACCAGTTGCCCCCGTTCTCCCGATGTTATTTGGCCTATTTGTTTTTGGCCTTTTGTGGCTACCACCTTCTTTGGTTTTTGAACAGTTGTGTATCCGGTTTCATCAATATTCCACATGGCAGATGCATCAAATACTTCCCTATTTAAGATAACTTTCAAGTTGTTAAAAAAATCACTAACATTTTGTCTATTGAAACTAGTTCCCCTACTCAGGCTTGTAGCTTCAGGAGTTCTTAATGACAATGTTTTATTCCTCTTCATGAATCCCTTCATCCAGTCGTTTCCTGCCATTTGCTTCAGGTCCCAAGTGTTTGGCCTTGCAATATTATTTTTTACAGCAAGCTCATATGCTAATTTTCGAATTTTTTTATAATGAAGTCCTCAATTCATTTTTGCACACACTTTAAGGTATTCTGCCAGTTCATTTTCTTGTAATACACTAAATATTAATCTTTTTTTATAGTCTGAAGTCATCTCAGCACTAGGGTTGTCTTCAAATTTTTGTAGATACCTTTTCAAAGTCATACGATCAACTCCAAATTGTTTAGCCACCGTTGAGACCCCTTTTTCCTTTTTTAGGGCCTCCTCCACTGCTAATTTCATTTTTTCTGCATCTATTGGCTCTCTAGGTTTTGCACCAGGCTTTCGTTTGTAAAATTGAGGCATCTGAAATGAAAGGAAAACCTTTATTTCCAAATAAAATCGTTTATTTTAATAGAGGGATACATGATCAAGGGATACTTGATCATGATCAAATATCCCACTACAGTAGTGATCAAGTATCCCTCTCATCCATAAACTAATAGATTATAAATTATTTCCACATAACCTCAACTGTTTCAATAAACTTTGTTCATTTTAATATAGCTTAATACCTACCTTAACCACTCTCCTTAATATTCTTAATGAAAAAAGTAACAGAAAAAAAATAAAAATATCAAAAGAAAAAAGGATGATACTTACTTTTCTTCAGCACAAACATAAATTCACAATAACAAATGACTAACCGCATATGTGAAGTACCCAAGCTGGCGAGGTTGCCAGATTCAATATAATTAAGTAAATTTCCATTTATTTAGCAAGAACCAATAGCAGCTTGTCAAAAAAAATTCAAAATGATCAAGTATCCCTGGTGATCATGTATCCCACCTTTCCCCTACCAAATTAAGTTCTATAAGATTAAATTTAACTATTTCCAGGATTAACTGCTCTCTGTATTCTATTGAGAAGACTAGCTTATCCAAATCGATTAAAAGATTTACAACATTTATTTGGTGTATCACCACAATCTTTATCTCATATAATAAACTATGTGTCAACTTTTATTATTAACACATGGGGCCATCTTTTAAATGACTTGAGAAAACATGTTTGGGTAAATATTGAAAAAATGGAGTATTATTCCCAGGTAACATACTTTCATTATAAATTAATTCTATATTTTCAACCAAGTTGGTCATACATTGTGTAATATAAAAAAAAACCTTCGACTTTTAGGCTTTAATCCACAAAACATACACATAAGTATCAACTTGACAGTATGTATAAATGTGACAATGTGACAATCCAGAAACAATAGTAAGGGCGAATATTATACACAATACGAGAATTTAAATAGTAAGGGAGACTCATATCAATTATATGACATTCTCCCCAGGTTTATTAAAGTTCATAGCAACTTAAATACTCCGGAGGATGTCGCTCTCTAGCAGAACGACGGACTGTAGGTACTTCTGGTTCAGTTACTTGGAAGATTTAGAATGAAGGAAATTAACTAAGTCATTGGATAAAAACTGTGATCCTCGATCCGAATGAATATAAGCAGGCATTCCAAAAACTGAAAATAATTCCACGAGACAATTTATAACAGATGCAGTAGTGATATCCTTGCAAGGGTATGCAAATGGAAATCTAGAGTATTCATCAAACAACAACTGTCAAGAGATATTTGTTTTTAGTGCAGCTGGGCAATGGTCCTTTGAAATCAATGTTTAGACGTTCTAAAGGTGAAGTTGCTTTAATCAAATGCGAATTCTTGAGTTTGAGAAATCTTGGCTTCAGTTCGGCACAAACAGGACAAGACAAAATCATTTTCTTGACATCTTCGAAAGAAAATGGAAGATTTCGATGACGTACAAGATGGTACATTCTTGTGATGCCTGGATGACAGAGTGACTGGTGTAAATCGAATAATTTATTACTACTTGTGGTTCCACAAATTCGAGAGAAGGCATCAGCTGCTTCATTGGATCGTCCAGGACGGTAAATGATATCGTAGCTGAAACACGATAGTTCCAACTTCCATCTTTGAATCTTTTAATTTTTAATTTTACTAGAATGCTTTCTGTGAAACATGAACGAGACAGCCTCTTGATCTGTGACGATTTTGAAATGTCTTCCTATCAAAAAATGTTTCCATTTTCTTATGGACTCTATGATAGCATAAGCTTCTTTCTCTACAGAAGAATGTGCCTTTTCTGATCCTGAAAAAGTTCTTGAATGGAATGCTACAGGTCGCCCTCCTTGGTTCAGTGTAGCAGCTAAAGCAATGTCTGACGCATCTGTTTCAATGACCAATGGTTCATCACCAGAGACTGTCCACAAAAGAGCTTTTGCAATATCGTCTTTCAATTCATTGAACATTTTGGCAGCATCAGCTGGTACGGGAAATGACTTACAGTCAATAAGTATTCTGATTTTATCAGAATATTTTGGGATCCACCTGGAGTAGTGGGCAAACATTCCAATTATTCGTCGTAGAGAAGAAATATCTTGTGGCACAGGTAACTTCAAGAGTGGTTCCAATCTACTAGGGTCAGGTTTCAAAGTACTATTTTCTATCACATACCCTAGAAGACATATAGATTTTTGTGAAAATTTAGACTTATTTTCATTAATTGTAAGCTGATATTTGTCGATGACGGACATAATCCAGAAACAATAGTAAGGGCGAATATTATACACAATACGAGAATTTAAATAGTAAGGGAGACTCATATCAATTATATGACACATTGCTTAATTTGTTTGGAAAAAATTTAATGTGTGAATGTTAAATTTTAGTATTTCTTTATTATTCTAATCATGTATTTTAGACAATAAGAATGAATGGAGGAGCTTTACCAAACTGTTGGGGATTTATAGACAGTACTATTAGACCAATTTGTCGTCCATCACTGGATCAACAAAATTATTATTCTGGACATAAGCGAGTGCACTGTGTCAAATATCAATCCATTATATGTCCAGATTGTATAATAGTAAGTCTATTAGGAGCATATCCTGGTCGCCGCCATGATGCAGGTATATTCAGAGAAACCGGAATATATGATCAATTGCAAGCATCAGCAGTTTTTGAAAATGATAGGTTTGTCATATTTGGAGACCAGGCATATGGCATTAGGGAGCTTCTTATGTGTCCTTATGGAGGTAGACCAAATCTACTTCCACATGAACATCAATTCAATGAATCCATGAAAATCTTGCGGACATCTGTTGAGTGGGGTTTCCAAAAAGTAATTTCCTTATTTGCTTTTATAGATTATAAAAAAAATTTAAAACTGTTATTACAAGATGTTGAAAGTCTGTATAAGATATCAGTTTTGTTTACAAATATTCATACTTGTTTATATGGTAGTGAAACAGGAATTTCTACAAGAATACTTAGGATTATAGAAAAAAATAAACTGAAAATAATATTAACTAGTTTTATTTTTTTTTAAAATGCACCTTATAAACACAATATAAACTAAAAAACTGTATGCATAACAATAAAACAATCACGACTTGTGCTTTAATTGTTCCAGTAGTGTTTGGATCAATTCCTTCTGTGCAGAGATTGTCTCTCGCAGACTGTTGTGATCAGAAATTTCTTGTTCAAACCTACGTTTTTCTATGTGTAAATGATGTTCTGTTTTTTTCCCCTCTAAAACGAACTGCCTCTCTTGAAGCTCAAGTTTACGTTTTTCGAGATTCAATGTTTCTTCTTGTAACTGCAACTCTCTTAGCCTAATTTTGTGTTCCTTTTCACTTCTTGCTTCTATGAAAGATAAACCAGTTTTTCTGAGACCTGCACTTTGGTTTCTTCGTTTACGTTTTGCCACTAAAAAAAAATAAGTAATTAATAAAATAAGTATTCATTTAAACGTATAAAATAATATGTTATTTTTTGCTAATTACGTCAGAGTGAATTATCTCCTACATTTTAGTGAAGCAATCATGAATTATACATAGTGAAACTGTTAAAATATTTCGAAAAAGAAAATTTTTCACTATTTTTACCATCTAAAATATCCGTTCTATGAATTATCTTTATGTTCCATCCCAAATGTCAAATTATCGTATCACGTTAATAGAGAGTTGAAGTGATTGTAGTACGTAGACGTTAACGCAAGAATATTACGTTTACGTTCTATTGTATATATTCAGAGTTGAAGTACCAGATGAAGTCATGAAATTTTGATTACATACATTAACGAACCTAACTTTTTGTTTTCTGATTTTCTACGAAAATTTTAGCTTGGCAATTAACATTTCGAGAAATTATCCATTTCATTCTCAAATATAGATAAATAAGAATACATAAACTTATTTGTAATACCCCAGAGTAAATGTTGACAAATAAATAATGAATAACCTTCACATCAAAGCCAATCCCTTTACATTGTATCAATGTGTTCTGTGCATTGTATACAAAAGTTCCAACTCCCAAATTTCCGACAGGGCTTCGGACAGCATCGATTAACGTTAGACGCTCACGTGAGAGCACGTACGTTAACGGAGGTCCGTAAACCTTGACGTGAATATTTATTCACTGCGCATGAGCAACTGTCAATTTACACGTTTACGTTAACGTTCATGACATCACTTCAACAATCTATTGCAAACTTGCAGAATGTATACCGTATACTTTATACCTTAGCGCTATGGCGATGTAAGGTATGCATGAAAATGTGAGTTATTGCATGCTAATGGTGGGGTGTCATGTCAACTGTCAAAATATAATAGTGAAATGCTGACTTAATGTTCCCAGTTCTCGATAAACAGAGCTAATTATCAGCAGAATGGACTAAATCGCTAAACAGCAAGTTATAATGCGCATAGAAGTACAAAATATGGTAAAACATGAGATTTTACTTTCTCTAATAGCGTTTTCGATTTACCTGCACCGGCTGAACTGAGTGCGCACTCAGTTCAAAAGTTGTGTTCGATTATGGTTTTCAGACTTGCACTCCAGTTTCACGTGTTCGATTTACAAGCGGCACTCTTCGAGTGCGCCCTCAGTTCAATTTTATTTGCACTGAAACAAAAGACGGTGCAGTCCGTTCAGTTCAGTTTTAAATGGCGCCAAATAAAAAAAAATTCTAATTAGCATAGCTAACCGTATCACTTTCATCTTCAGATAGTTGTTCGGATGAAGAAATATTTTTTATAAATCCTAAAGAAAATATCAATATACTCGATTTTACTAATGTGATAAGGAAATATTTACATCAAGAAATAAGTGTACCATATTTCGTTGGAAAACATTTTTCTTAAAGTCTTTTCTATCTACTTGAAGAGTAAATTTGTATGTTTCATATATTATAAAATACATAATATATAACTATTATAAAATATACTCGTATATACAGTGCTCTTCATGTTCATATGGTGTCTTGCTCCTTGCTTTCCTGCTGTTTGTTTGTTTTACGCCTTTTGACCGAAAGTTGGGTTAGAAACACTGCACTGGCAGTTGAACGGGTGTTCGATTTAAAGCGCACTTTTTAGTGCAATCATGTGAACTAGCATGCCCTCGCTGAGTTTTGTGACGTCATTTCAGGGCAAACTGAACTTGCAGAGTGCAGGTAAATCGAAAACGCTATAAGGCTGACTACTTCGCAAAATATTATCTGTCAAGTCTGAAACTGCTAGCTACACAGAACTATCTAACTTATCACGAAACAATAAAATTACACAGCATAGAACACCAAATATATATAACGTATAGGGTTTAAGGCTCCTCCTTATTCCTTAGATATAGCGTTCGACGTTATACCTTACAAATCTTTATTTACTGTTACGCATGCGTAAATGTCATTGTAAGGCATACCGTATACCCCAGATGATGTGCAGTAACTCTCTAATATCTTCTCTTAAGTCTACCCAAATAGCGGAAGCCCTTATCCTTTATTATCGTAGCATTCAATTTGCGCTTGCGTACATGTCAAAATTACTCATTAGCGTGTGGCAAAAATGCGCTTGCGATATCTCTCTAATAGTGAAGAATAGAAGGAAATGATAGAGATTTTTTCACTTAATTACGGACAATCCCGCGAGATGGATGTATGCTCAATTTCCTCCAATTCTCAAAAAAAAATCTATGTTTTGGTGTATCTGTCAAGATACAGGTCGTTGGTATTTGCTGACATACAAAACCGAGGAGAAAAAGATTCGAAGAATAACGAATTTGATCCCTTTCTGCCCCTTTAGAACATTCCACAACAGAACGTAACGCCGACATTTTAAATTTTTCACACTTAAAAATAATAGATCTTTTCTATTGTTTACAATAGGTGCGTTCTTTTTGACTGAGATCTCAGTTAATCTCAGCTCACATCAGTAATGTGAGCGTTCTTTTTGTTTTACTCACTTTAAGTGAGCTGAGATTTTTCCTCCCCCCTTCACCGATGCTGAATGTGTTGTAAGGGGGTATCAGTTGGAATTGAGTTAGTGGTGAGCGATATTTCACGAACTGTTATTTTTTAACTGATATTTTAAAATCACATATAACGATCGTTACTTCTTTCTTTCACAACGCGTGAGTTGATATCTGTTCTTTTTTTATCGCAGTTATACATGTTCATAGATCGCAACTTATCATTCGTTATCACTAATCACTACGAAAGCCGGGTAGCATTTTCAATTTGGGAAGACTTTGACAAGGATATAGCACAAATTAGGCCTAAAAGTACAGCATTGTCTACATCTATAATAGAAATGCAGCGATATTTAGAGACCGACTTTGCACCACGACAATCAAATCCATTGGAATGGTGGAACGAAAATAAATTTATGTTCAAATATTTGCCAATTCTAGTTGAACAAAATTTTTGTAATTTAGCTACTACAGTGCCGTGTGCGAGCCAATTTTATAAAGCAGGCCAAGTATAATTTCTGAACGAAGAAGTCGTTTAAGCAGTAAGATAGCAAAAATGATTCTATTTAATAATAAGTATTATAATTTTTTGTAATAAATTAAATAACAAACGAAAAAACAGGATATAGATCTCAGAATCTTATTAAGCAGAAAAGAAAATAAATGCCATTAATATAAGTAAACTAACCAATCTAAACATACACAAAAGGAGCAGCATCACGACGGCTCAAACACGACTTGCGTCACGCGTACTTAAAACTGTGATCACATCACGTTTAAAAATCACTGATATTAAAAAATCACAATACGCGAGATTAGTGTGACGTCACAATTTGAAACTGTATCCAAACAAAATTTGTTGCCATTGGAAATTCCATTTGAGTGTAGATTTTTGATTATTTAAGCGTTTCATACGTGTTTTGAAAGGAATAAATTATTAAAAAGTAAGTAATCGTGTCTACTCAATATAAAAAATTATAGTTTTGATAATGTAAGTTATCCTGAAATCCGTATTTTTGATTTTGCAGAAGGAGAGTCAGAGTTAGTTTCAGGGTTTAATGTTGAATATAGGAGAGGTGGTTTTGCTATAATTTTTCTGGCTGAATATGGTAATATTTTATTTATAAGAATAATATGTATTTTGTTATTTATAGGAGCAAATTTGGTTAGTTATATATTTTTTATAAAATTAACTTTTTTATCTTTTTTTTGATTATGAATTCGAGGGACACTCCCTCGTTATCGTTATGATAAATTAATATATTTAGCTTGAAAAAGGTATTTACCTATTTCATTAAATTATTTAATTTTTTTTTGTAGAATAAGAATGTTTTTTTTCATTCTTTTTATTTAGTCAATTATTTTTAGTATAAGTTAATAGAGAATTTAAATCTCTTTTTTATATTTTCAAAATATAAACTTATATCAAGTTCATTAACTATTTATAAATGATATAGTCTCATATTTTAGAAAGAATTGGATTTAAAATGTAATATATAAAATAAATTATTGTTAAAAATTGTCCTGTTAAGATATAAGGGTCTTCTACTGAGAGTAGGTTATATTTATTGAATTTATGTGAAAATATAAGGTAAATAATAGTGATTGTTTGTTCTAGTGTCATCAAAACATGTTTCAACATTCTCTTGAAACCTTTTTTAATGATAATATGGGTTTGTTAGTGAAAAATGCTTAATCGAAGTAAAGTATTCGAATGAAGAAAAATTAAAACAGCTCACAAAGGACAGGAATTACATAATTCATTTTGATGAAAATAACTTAGTGATAATTGAAAAATATAACTGTTATCACCAGATACAAGGTGCATTACAGATTGCATGAGAGGACATGCGCTATTTAATATTATGGATACCCAGTGACATTATTGTGGGAATTGCTCGACATCAATAATGCTAAGAAAATTAAATTGAGGAAACGCTGCAAATTTACATGACTGGAAATATGCCATTTAGTCTGAAAACTCAGCAACATCATGTCACAACTTTGCCTCAATCAAATCATATTTGTATGAGGTGCAGAGTTCCTGTTGGTTGCTTTCAAATTTTACTTGATCTGTAGGCTTTTTTTCAACTACATGTGTAAGCATATTCAATTTTATCTAAAAACAATTAATATAAACAAAAACGTTTCCAAATAAATATTTACTTGTAATACAATGGTTTACAGTAAATAGAAAGAGGAAAGTAAGGTACAGTAAGGAATTTTAATTTAAAATAGTAAACGTTTAAAAAATCATTTACAGCAACTTATAAAAAATGTAAAGCGAAAGATCTGTAATGACAAATAATAATGTATATGTTATAGGGAGATCGATATATACAGTACAAAATCTTCTACCTTGTTTGCAAAGATTAATCATGTACAAAAAAATAGTGGGCTAATTTTCTTTTCTCCATCCATAAAATGACAGCTACACAAAAAGTTCCGGGATCTGGTTCTATTGTTCTACAAATATTGTATAAACACTCAAAATAAAATGTAGATACCTTGTCAGCTTCATCCATTTGCTTCTTACTTTTGGATCCTTTGGAAATCTATAAAACATACAGTTCTCTCTGACATTATAATGCTTACAGCCTGGTGGCCAGCACAGTACCATTACTCTTTATGTGAAGAAACCTAAAATTAGACAATACAGATAGAAAAAGAATTAAAACAATTGTATTTCAGAAGTTTATAATAGCATGTTTAGGTTAGAAAACTCTTTTATTAAAATTATATTAATATACATACATATATTGGCTGGAATCGAATATATCTCTTTGTAAAAGTCTTAATGTATATCTAAATGTCTAAATCAGCAGTTATATTCAAAATATAAGGGAATAATCTCTGGTTCAAAATCACACCAATGGTATATCTAAATGGCTAGTTTTGTTTGTTTGGATACAAAATTGACATAACCTAAGATTATGACATCACCACTAATACCGCGTATAACAAATATCAGTGTGATTGAAAAATCACGATATCGCTCATCTCTAAATTGAGTCGGAAATAAAGTGGAGGGGATGAAGAAATATTTGATTTGCTTGATTTATATGTAGTTTTAACCAAGGTTATCTAAGGTTTTAACCATTGACATATAAATAATAAACACATATAATCTATTTTTTTTTGTTACAGATTATGGATACATTAATTAACATTATTGCTGATGCTGATACGAATCTGTCGTATAGTTTAAATCTATCGACAGATCGCGCCCTTCAATTGAGATGTCGTTCTTTTTGGTGCTTACTCACATCACTTTTTATCTGAGATCACCTTAATTGAAGTGATCTGAGATCTCAGTCAAAAAGAACGCACCTAATGACGCGAACGTTTTCTATGCCCTACCGGCAATATGTCGGACCTATCGTGACGTCATCTCAAAATGATCTATAGTATCCTTGTTTATATATACGGAGCGTAGCGTTATATTATATAACCACGGATAGTATTAACCATGGAGCTAGTACTAGCTCCATGGTATTAACAAAGGCCAGTATTATACTAGGCTACTCGCAACACATTCAATGTGTGTGATAGATACATGTTACTGGCCTTTGTTATTACTATAGCCGTTTTTAAGCCGTGAACCGGTAATAACTTTGGTTGTCCTTAGGTTATTCCTTGGTTTAAGCCTTATGCATGTGAACTGTCAAATTTTAACCTAAAAGGGGAATCCGCCTTGAGGATTATGATAATTTACAATTTTATCAACTATTTAGGATGGGGAAAGATACATTTGAAAAGTAGCTGGTAACTCTAAAAATATTGATAAAGATAGGTGCATTCAAAAGACGTACACAGATGGATATAAACCTATAAATATCAAAACTTGCTAGTTAATAAGTCTGTGGTACATGGCTACGCAAGGTAGGTTCAAAGTGTGTCCTGCAACGGCGATGAATATAGTCAACAATATGTTATTTCTCACCATGAAACTAAAAAGCAGTATATAATATTTCCCCAAACGGAGGAGGAAATGATTGAAATATCTAGAATTCTCAAAACATATCCAGGCATGAGGAACAAATGAAAATTATACTGGTTTGATATTTTGAAGTTTTTAGTGAAAACTTTAACTTCACTTCTCATTAAAACCAAACGTTACTCATCTTCACAGATGGGTAAATACCGGTTATACATTTTTAGATTAATGACGTCACAAAGGGCTCACTAATGACGTCGACACTTAAAATATTTCAAACTAAAATCCCTTAAATGAATAGGTTTAAACTATTTATAACCGGTTCACCGCCTAAAATCAGCTTATAGACATCGAAGTGGACTGAGTGTTCTGTGATCAGATGTGAAATGCATAGACAAATAATATAACTACATATACATATAAATATTTATTACGTATATGTATAACTATTACTTTCTCTATGGTGAAATGAAAACAGGCAGAACATAATATTGTCTATGGCTTTTTTTAATAGTAGTTATGTGATCTATGCATTGAATAATGGATCTATGGGCAGAACATGGCCACTTCTAATGCAGTGTTGTAGGTGGCCATGGGCAGAACAGTACGAGAGCCACAAAACGAATGTGTGGCCAGTAGCCTAGTATTCTGATTGGTCACGTCACTGGCTTTTGTAATTACAGGCCTTGTTTACAGCCACTTGCACCTTCTTTTTTTTTAATGGCCCTTAGGCTGAAGGTCCGTTAGTGGATTTTGTATTTTGCACCGCCAAATTCGGTCAATTCATCCATCCAAGTCAGTTTTAGCTGTTTTGAGGTTAGGTACTTATGTAACTAGTTCTCGTCTACACTTTTCTCACCAGCACAGTATACCAATATACTGTGTCACCAGTGCTATATGACGTCGGATTCATGATATCACAAATGTAGTAGTAGTAGTCAGAGATAGTAGTAGTAGTTATATTGTGGTTGTATTAATGATTTGTGATCCACATTTCTGGTTCTATATTTTCTAACATATTCCCTATTTCTTATTCAAAAACATATTTTTAACAATTTTTGAACGAGGCCGCAAATAATGCCTAAAAAAATGAGTCTTATTGTATTTGATTTAGGTGAGTATGATTATACTCCATTGGTTTTGGTTATTAAATATTTACTACAAGACAATTGTTCATTTTAGATTACACATTGTGGCCTTTTTGGGTAGATACCAATGTAAGACCTCCTTTTCAAAAAAAGTAA
This sequence comes from Galeruca laticollis, assembly GCA_963921935.1. NCBI lineage: Eukaryota > Metazoa > Arthropoda > Insecta > Coleoptera > Chrysomelidae > Galeruca > Galeruca laticollis. The sequence goes on along the minus strand of OY998179.1, from coordinate 148,729,469 downwards.
GTATATTTATAATTTCCCATATTTACTGTTATTCAAACATTGTAAAGATTTTTTGCCGGTTTTGGAATAGAATTACTGTTTTAAATGAAACTAACTGTTTCTAGTTAATTCGACAATATATTGAAAAAATGTTAAAAATTCTTAGAAATTGACAATCGTTTCGATATTAAATATCGTCAGAATGACAGTAGTTACATTTCATTTGATGGCTTCTTGATGTTTTATAATTATTTTTGGCTAGACCAAGAAGTGATTGACTTAATACATATTAATAGAAAAAAAGAAGAAGATATGATATTACAAATAATAAAGCTTAGATATTAGCAAAGAAGTGTGTATTCTTTGTTATTAATTAGCCCTCCATATGGGGATATCCTGGATATCTTTTTTGCATTTAAGATCAATATAATTGTGCAATGATATAGAAAACCAGGAAAACTATATCTGCTGATCTTTACAATTATTACTTAAGAAGACGGTTTAAAAGTGGAGAACTCCCTAGATTTTTCTGTTCAATTGACGTCTTCTCGTGGGTTTCTTAAGTGTCTTCTAATTTCCAATTCTTCAAGGAAATCTAGTTCTTGTTTCTTATCACAAATATATAGTACTTCTAGTTAGGTGTCAAGTAGATGTTTTGCATAGTGTGATTTATCTGGTTGTTTTAATCTGTATGCTCGTAAGTGTTCACTGTATCTGATTTCAAAATTTCTAAGGGTTTGACCCAAATAGACAGCATTACATTCTGGGCATTTAAGTTTATATATAGGGATTGAGAAAAATGACAATTATGCCATCTGTCGTATAAAACACAAACAAAGTAATGTAAACAGTATCAGGTTTGCATTATAGGCGTTTATAATTATTTTGCTGTATTTACAGAAGAACAGGTAGAAGAAACATATAACATAGCTTCGGCGAGAATACACCTTGAAAGAGTAAATCAAAGATTCAATTTTTTTTAAAGTTCCAGTATCTTTACTTCCTTACATTGATGAAATTGTGTTTGTAGTATCCAGCTTGATGAACATTGCAAAACCAATAATAAAACGATAATATATAAGCTATCCAAATGAACAAAAAAACATGATAAAGTTAGCAAACGTCTGAAAATTTTTACAAATTTTGTAAACATATCTGTTAACTTTTGCAACGAAATAAATGTTTAGACAAATTGTTAATTATCAATAACACAAATGAATGCTTTTTATTGTAACTTTTATTGTGTAATTTTTTTCAATATACCTACAATAATTTCTGTTGTAATGTAACAAAAATACTTATTTTTATATTAATTAACAATTATTTTTATCGCATTTTTGATAATGTTTTGCAAGTAAAAATTAACAGTTTGATTATTATATTAGCTATGAAAATATTTAATGTTGTTAAAGCATTTTTTTCAATACTAACCTGAGAAATTAACAGAGGAAAAAAAATAAAAAAAAAGAGAAATAAAGGGAAAAAAATAAAGAATAAATAAAAAAAAGAACAAAAAATAAATGAGAAAAAAAACGATTAAACTAGTTAAAGATATTAGGTATTAAATATAATGTGAAGGCAGAGTGATGACAATCAATCATTTTTTGCAATACAAATTAAATCTGGCGAATGGAGTCTCTTCCGAAGCCATTGTAACCTCACACACACACACAACCTGAGAAATTCACTCCATTCCCCTAACGTCCAGTTCTTGTTTCTTATCACAAATATGTAGTAGTTCTAGAAGTGTTCACTGTATCTAATTTCAAAATCTCTAAGAATTTGACCCAAATATACAGCATTACATTCTGGACATTTAAGTTTATATATTCCAGACTTCTTTAATGTGGATATTTTTGTTTTTACAGTTAACAATTTTGTACTAACATTACTTTCTGTTTTAAAAGAAATTGTATTTGATATTATCTCTGAAATATTATTAGAAATATTACCTGCATATGTGATGGTTTTATAATTTTTTATTTCGTCATTTTGTTCAGGAAATATTAGTTTTAATGCTTTCCTCTTTTTTATTAATTTATTTATTTATCATATGTAATGGATAACCATTGGATGCTCAGATTAACAAATAAAATAAATATGTTTGTTTTGATCTTTTCTTCCACTGCTTTGCCATATTTACAAAAATATTACACACGTCTGTACAAATACATTTATCCTTGTTAAAACAAGAGTGTGTTCTCTCCATATTTTGATTTTTAAATTTACAAAGTCTCTTTAGTTGCAGGAAAAATGTAATTAGAAGTTTAATTGAAAATGTGTTAAAATGTTATGCAAATAAAAAAAGTGATACTAATTTATGCATTTGAGTCGCTATTTTTAAAATTAATTAATAATACTTGAATTTTATTTTATAAAGGAATATTCTTAAATAAATTTTAAACAAGTATTGGTTGTATCCTTAGATACATTTATGGTTATAACTAAAAGTGGCAACATTTTATTTAGTAGTTTTGTCCTTGTTTAATTACTATATAAAGAGAGATGCAAATATCGTCACACAGTGATCGACGATCATTTCGAAGAGGTCGTAGTATTGTAGTAAATAATGTCAAACGTGGTGTGTTTATACGAGCGCCATTACGACTAGAGAGTAAACATTTAGTTCTTTCGTTTTGATGTGTTTTTCAAAACTTTTAGTGACAAAATAAACTTTTAAGTTAATTAATTTAATGTTTTTGGATTATCATGGTTCGTCGGTGCCAAGTTTGTCAGAAAAACAGCCGAAATTACCAAATCCATGTAGCTACAATACCATCCCCTGTTTTTGTAATTCATTCATTATTTCACTACTGGCGTTTAGAATTGTTGGCCGCAAAAATAAACGTGTTTATGAATGAATAGCTCTCTCTATGTTTATTATTACTCTAAGGTGGAAACCACGTTTTGTCGTCTGCTGTTACTTGGTAGTTTCGCTACAGTGTCTTATTATTTAGATACTGTTGTAAAATGAAGTGGAACACGAGTTGGATGTTGCTATTTGTTTAATTGTATTGATTTCCCTAATAAAATTACATTTGTTCATAGGAACTGAAAAAGCTCTATGTATCATTGAATTATATGCTGCCAATTTATGTGACATGGGGTGATTGGAGTTATATGGAATAGTTACATCAGTGTGTGTTGGTTTTCTGTAAATTAAATAAAGTACATTATTAATTCTTTGAATTCTTAAATCTAAAAAATTGATTGAGTTATTTTCTTCAACTTCTAGTGTAAATTTAATTTTTGGGTCTAAATTATTAATATGGTTGAAAAATACATCTAAGTGTCATCTGATATGTCATCTACATATCTATACCAAAATCAGATATTTTTTGAAATATTACTTTCAAAGATTATTCTTTCTAAACTGTCCATAAAAATGTTTGCTAAAATTGGTGATATAGGGCTTCCCATCGGTAAACCTTCATTTTGAATAGATATCTTATTGTCAAAAGTAAAATAATTCTGATTAATTTTTATCTTTTAGTAATTTTCTTACACGTGTTTCTTTAGGAAGAATTTTAGTTAACATATTGGTAACATCAAATGAAATGAGTTTAGAGTTATCTTGTAAGTTAAATGTTTTTAAATTTTTGATTAGTTCCGTTGAATTTTTAATGAAGTATTTAGATATATATTCGTAATTATTAAGTATATTGTTAAGTTTTTTTCTAATATATTATTAGGAGTATTAACATAAGAAACTACAGGTCTAATTGGTTTCGATATTTTATGTAATTTAACAGTTCCATATAATTGTGGAGATTGAGGATTTTTATTTACGATGTATTTCTTTTCATAATCACTTAAAAGATAATTTGAATTATTAACAATATCTCTCACATTTTGTTGGGTCTGCTCTAAGAATTTGTACATCGCTAGATTCTAAAAAGTAATATATATCTGAATTATAATCTTCAGTTTTTAATATAACAGTGGCGTTTCCCTTGTCAGATTTTGTAATTGTTAGGTTATCATTTTCTACTTTCTTTTTGATTGAATTTTAAACTGTATTGTCATTTTTGTTGGACGTTTAACCTTTGACGGTTCAATATTTTTGATTAAATTCGCAATTTTTAATTTCTCATAAAGAAAATTATTTGAAATTGACTGTCTCGACCCTTACTTCGTGGAATATGCTCATATTAGTTTTTTAAATGAAACTCAAGGTCTCTAGTTAATTCCACAATATATATTATATTGTGGAATTAACTAGAGACCTTGAGTTTCATTTAAAAACACTAAAATTATTTGAATTATATTTTAAAGCTATTTCTGATTCTGTAGCTAATATTTGTTTGTTATTCGTAAATTTTGCTGGTATGTTGTACTTTAAACCTTTATTTAAAAATCCATTTCACTATTCGTGAAATTAGTGTCTGAAAGGTTTTCAAATCGTGGTGCAAAGTGTGTTGGTATGTAAGTTTCATGATGTGTAGAGTATTGAATTCTGTTGTGTTGTATATATAAACTTAACTGTCCAGAATGTAATGCTGTCTATTTAGATTTTAGTCTATACATGTGGACACTTTAGCGAAAAAATTCTCCTCGGTTTGTTTTGCCATTAAATCTGTGTCTAAACAGCTTGATTCTTGTACTGCTTTAACAACTTACTACTCTTTGTTCGAATCGCACCTTCGCTATGGTTTGCCTTTCTGGGGGTCTTGTAGTTTGCACCTCTTTGCATCTATCTTCAAACTACAAAAAAGAGCCATTCGTTACATTTATGGTTTGAGTAGTAGGGCGCATTGCGAATTCTATTTTAAAAAATACAAAATTTTAACTCCGTTCTATTCATTTTGGAATCCGTGTGTTTGGTTCGCAAACACTTTCACAATTTAACTGAGAGACTAATTCATAGTTACCCTACTAGAAGAAAAAATGTCGATATTTATTTAACAATACCCACCTCTGATCATCACCTTCAATGCCAAAAAACTATTCAATCAGCTACCTTTAGAATTAAAAGTGGCAAATACATTTAATAGGTTCTGAAGATTGACAACGGCGTTTCTGCTTAAGAGACCTTAATATTCAGTGGCAGAATTCTGCAATCTGCCCTAGACTTGTGAGTTACATTGGCGTAGTTCAATATTTGGTATGATGTACTGGGTGATCAGTTAAGGGTAGCGAGCGGCCATATCTCATAAGATATTAGTCGTATAGATTTAGACAAAAAAATTCATGATAAAAGTCGCCAAGAGAAATTGCAGGAAATTATTTTCGAGTTTACCAAACGTCCGCTAGAGGCCGTAACATTCAACACTAAGTAGAAAAATGGGATTTTTATAGAATTTTGCTTAATGAAAGTATATCGATATCATTTTCATATTTACTGACTATTCACCTACACTTTTTGACTAAAAAATGTTTTGTTCTATCTATCAAAATAAAGCGGCGGGGGATGTTCAATTGTTTTTTTAAACAAACAAAGATTTCTCCCGTTTCGCTTGACCAATTTTAACAAATTTGGGCTCATATGAAAGAGCATAATTTACACTACGAAACGCTTACTTGGTTTTGACTTTCGTCTTCGCCGCTAGATGGCGTTAACTGAAATGGTAGCAAATTTTTGAGATTTTTTCAAAAAAAAACAAATGTAATGGTATATTCATTTTCACATATTTTAAAAGAGGATACATTTATCTAAAATTTAATGAAAAAAATTAATCATTACCTTTTTTGAACCGTTGATATTGAACAAAATATAATTTTATTACATTAAAAAATGGACGCCACTGCTTTTTATCAAAATAAAAATCATTTTTTTTATTGATGCCGCATATTACCTTTTTAAAGCACGCGTCAGCGTGTTTAAATCGAACTTTCAAACACGCGCGTTTTTTAAAGTCCCCATGGTAACAACAACAACTTGAGAAACGTAAGTATCAATGACAACTTTTTTTATTGGTTTTTAAATTGTATATTATCATTGGGAACCAATGTCTTATTTGGTTTTTTCTGCAAAATGTATTTATATATTCATATATACATTGTTTCCCTTTAAATATAAATAAAGAAACTTTTTGATTATTGATCTGACAGCCCATAACGTCAACTAAAAATAAATACTATTTGACGTTCACGAAACTTGGCTGGGCATCGAGGATGGACTTCCATTTTTTTGTAGTAATAATATAATAATAATATTTTATGATTCCAAAGTGCACCAATAAAAAAAATAGCGTAAAGTATTCGTGGATAACTGGTCTTTCAAACACTTGCTCTATTTCGAGCACTCGGCTGCGCCGTCGTGCTCGAAAAATGGCGCGTGTTTGAAAGACCTCTTTATCCACTTATACTTTAATATACTATTTCGTAATCACTTATTAGTTGCTAACAAAAAGAATCTTTTGACTTTTATTCGTTAGACAAACGGTATTGGATTAAAAAAATCAAATAAATTTACATGGGGCGCCCATATCTCGAAACATACTAATTTAGATATTTGGAAAAAAAATCTTAATAAAACTGTCCAACAGCAGGAGCAAGAACACAAAACTTTAAAAATAAACGTTAAAAATAAATTAATAGTTTTGTCGTAAATGTTCAAAACGTTGTCCATTATTTTGAATGCACTGGTCCAATCTTTTCTGGTTGGAGTTGACAGCTGCCTCAATTTCCGCTCTTGGTATATTATTTATGGCGTTTTGAATTGGGACTATCATGTCTTCTCGAGTAGTTGGTCGAGTTTTATACACCAAATCCTTTATTCGGCCCCACAGATAAAAATCAAGGCAGGTTAAATCGGGGGACCGTGGTGGCCAGAAAAATAGACTGCCTCTACCAATCCAACGGTTAGGAAAATACCTGTTCAAAAAATCTTACACATTTCGAGAATAATGTGCCGTGGATCCGTCTTGTTGAAACCCCATGTTTCTTCTTACTTCTAAAGGCACATTTTCTAAGAGTCCTGGTGAATCGTTCAATAAAAAGTTCAAATACATGTCACCGGTTAGATTGCCATTAAAGATGTGCGGACCGATAATAGCACCATTAATAACACCGCACCAGACGTTGACGCTCCATCGACCCTGCTGATAATCTTCACGTAACCAGTGTGGATTAGTGTCCGACCAGTAATGCAGGTTATGAAGATTTACCCTGCCCTTACTGCAAAAAGATGCTTCATCTGTCCACAATATTTGTGACAAAATATGACGGTTTTCTCTAATGAAATCTCTAAGCCAGTAGCAGTAATCCAGCCTACGTTCAAAGTCAGTCTCATTTAAGGATTGATGAATCACGACGTGATACGGATGCATTTTAAAATCGATAAATTAACTCCAATGTTAAAATGTCATATACCTGGAAATGTTATTGTCACTTTGCCATCGATAAAAAAGGTGCATCCTTTTTTATCGCGATAAAAACTTCTCTTCCTCAATATCTAGTAAGCGGACGTCACTTTTACACAATGACAATGAGTCGCAATTATTGTTGTTGTTCATCCATATATTCTGTCGTTAATTTATCTTGCCAAAAAACACTCGAGCTTTTCTTTTATTAGATAAATTCCTCTTTGACTCAAAGTTTTGCCAATCACTAAATTTGCTCGAAAAACTGACATTAGATAAAATCGCTCCACCTTCGGTGTCGCGATTTTATCATGTCAGTTTTTCTCGTAAAATTAGTGATTGGCAAAACTGTTTCGTTGCAAAGAGAAATTTATCCGATAAAAAAAAAGCTCTTGTGTTTTTACTGTTGAATAATATTTTTTGCACTGAGCCATAGGATATTTCTAAATATCTTATGCTTAAATGGGGGTCTGCATGAATATAAGCCAACACATTTATAATGTTATCTTCTTACTCTACAATTTCTTCTCAAAGTTGGAGTTGGTTGCACTTGGCCATGTTGCCTTAAACGTAAGACTAAACGACGAAAAACCATTCTCGAATGCCGTCTTCGGAGGCGATAACGCAGTGCATACTGCCTAGAAACAATCGCCGCATTTTCAAAACATTGAAAATAAATTCTCAATATATCAAAGGATTCTTCATTCGTAAAAGGCATGATTTGTTGTAAAAATACTTTTTACATGACATTAAATTAGGTGTTAATAGCAGGAACTGTCAAAATGAATATCAGCGTGATTGACAATTTGGTGTTTTCTTTCTTAATATAGATCATGCCCCGCTTCGCTTAAATGTTTAAACAGTATGTAAACCTATCTTATTTTTTCAATCCAAAACCGTTCGTCTAACGAAAAAGTCAGGGGGTTCTTTTTGTTAGCAACTAATAAGTGATTACGAAAATGATTTTTATTTTGATAAAAAGCAGTGGCGTGCCATTTTTAATGTAATAAAATTATATTTTGTTCAACATTGTAATTAATGCTATGTCCTTATGAATTCACATCCCTCCGTTACCAGTGTATGACAACCTATGGATCCCTATTTTCTTGAATTTTGTAGCGTGCTGTCACCAGTGCCGTAGGGCACAATTAGAGCCAGGAATCCCCTTGTGGGTAACCTCGGGGGAGGTGGTTTCCTGGCACGAGCGGGCAAGGTCTCCGTGGGGCCTCTTGGGCTTATACAATGTGCCAAGCCTGAGTTCTAAGGCGGGTCGCGTCAACCAGTTCAATCCTGCTGGTTCGAGGGGAGGGGTTTGTTGGTAAAGGAAACAGACTGGGTGGATAATATGTACATATATATACTACAAACACAAAATAAATGAGTACAATAATTCAACCCTGGTTGGGACAACATAAAAATTACTCGTGAGAGAATGTCCCGGTACAGTACATTACAAAACCAATTAGGGAAAACGTCTTTCATAGTCTGGAAGTAGTTTCTCCTGATTATGACATAAATAAAAGATGTCTTGCATATGACTATCCCTGTATAAGGTATGAGAAAAAATTATTATTATGACATGACAGGTATGAGAAAACATTATTATTATGACATAAATAAAAGATATCTCTGGCATATGAATATCCCTGTATAATATATGAAAAAATTAACAGGACTAGTAAAAAAAGAGTCTTTCGTAACCTGACTAACCTGACGTAGTCTGACCTGATTATGATATAAATAAGAGATTTCTTACATAGGAATATCCCTGTATAATATATGAGAAAAAAATTAACAAGACTAGCAAAAAAAGTCTTTCGTAACCTGAAAGTAAATCTGACCTGGTTATGATATAAATAAGAGATTTCTTACATATGAATATCCCTGTATAATATATGACAAAATTAACAAGACTAGTAAAAAAAGTCTTTCGTAACCTGAAAAAAGTAGTCTGACCTGATTATGATATAAATAAGAGATTTCGTACATATGATTATCCCTGTATAATATATGAGAAAAAATTAACAAGACTAGTAAAAAAAGTCTTTCGTAACCTGAAAGTAGTCTGACCTGTTTGTGATATAAATAAGAGATTTCTTACATATGAATATCCCTGTATAATCTTTAAACTCCCTTGACTAAAATCTAGTGTTCCCCGGGATTAATAAATCAATTGCAAATCGTACTATTTCCTAAATATGGTAGGTGAGGGGCTCAATTTTCAATAGTGCACTTAAATATGACCAGGAAATGTATCTTCGGACAACAAGACAAATCAATTAAATGTCAATACGATATTTGTAAAAAAAAATATAATGACAGGTGAAAACTTACGGTTTGAAATATCACAAATCACAACAAAACAGTATCACTGTTCACATACGGGCCGTCGAAGATGGGGAAGTACCAGGCCATACGGTACCTGATTACTCTATGAGGGTTTTTCCTCACTGCCATCTGTTCCAAATTTTCTTCTATTTATTTCAGAAGATTTGGGACGAGGATTGTTATTAAAAACATCAACTGTAGTTGTGTTATTTAATTACCTTCGGTTTGCCCTTGCTTATATTTTTTATTTTCGTAATTGAAGGTTAATTTTCAATTAATTTCTTTATGCTAAGCTGCAAGATTTGTCTATATTTTTGATAAACAAACCATCGTGTGTTTTGTCATCGACCTCGTCGGTTGTGTAAATTGTTTGTTTACATTTTTTCTGCTCTAGGTCAACTTTCGTTTATATATTAAATTGAATTCGACTTATTTTATCATAAAGAAAATTATATCTATATAGGGTGTCCCTAAATTTCCTTTACCATATTTCGTGCTTATTACAATATTAACGGTTCAAAAAAAGGTAGATGATTAATTTTTTTCATTAAATTTTAGAAAAATGTATCCTCTTTTAAAATATGTAAAAATGCATATACCATTACATTTGTTTTTTTTTTGAAAAAAACTCAAAAATTTGCTACCATTTCAGTTAACGCCATCTAGCGTCGAAGAAGAAAGTCAAAACCAAGTAAGCGTTTTGTAGTGTAAGTTACGTTCTTTCATATGAGCCCAAATTTGTTAAATTCGGTCAAGCGAAACGGGAGAATCTTGGTTTGTTTAAAAAAACAATTGAACTTCCCCCACCGCTTTATTTTGATAGATATAACAAAACATTTTAGTCAAAAAGTGTAGGTGAATAGTCAGTAAATATGAAAATAATATCATCGATATACTTTCATTAGGCAAAATTCTATAAAAATCTCATTTTTCTACTTAGTGTTAGTTGTGTAATAAACACAAGATATGACATAAATTTTAAGAACGCCCTATATAGACAAATCCTTTTCAATTCAAATTAATTATTAATTATCGATCTCAACTAAAGTAAATAACACAAACAAAAACAAGGTTATCCAAACATATTAGATTACGAACAGGTCAGGTTTGTTTACCATAAACATAAACAAATATGAATAACTAACCTTTCACGCAAGGTGAAACTGGAGAAATAAAATACGAGAGATTTTGAGGAATCAAGGAGAAACAAAGTATCTCTCCCCCGGTGAGGCTAGTCTATGTATGGACGGGCCCTCACCCTCCAAACAGTAATATTGTGTAGTTTGTGTGACTGGTGATAATCCAAAACGTAAGTTTTTAAACTATTTTATTTTATTGTGCATTTGAACTGCGATATTTTATTTTATTTCTTTGACCTAAACGGATGTCCCAAGATAGGGAAGGAACCCCATAGTATTTTTCTGGTCATATCTGGTGTTTCATATATATCAGCGCCCCTCATTTACTGACAATTGTAAATTGGTATCGTATTCAGCATATCTATAATATAAGTATTCAGTTTAGGATTTTGATATTAGCTCAAAGGTTATTCATTTTTTTTTCTAAGGGTTATAGTTAATCTATTTTCAGGATTTGGATATTAGCTCAAAGGTTAATTACATTCTGACTAAGGGCCATAGTTAATCTTATTTTAGGATTTTGCTAATAGCACAACGTTTATTTATGTTTTACTAAGGGTCATAGTTAATCCTATTCGGATAATAACCTAGAAATAATTATACTTCACTAGGGATCTTAGAAAATCCTGTCTTCATAAATGATTTTCTGAATTTTGTTTGATATAAAGAGTAATTGCTATAGTTTATTGCTTCACTCTCTGCGAGAAGTGAAATTTTACGTTAGAACGAGGGGGTAAGAACTTCCCGTTCGTTCATGTCCTTTTTTTTACTCTTTTCTGTCATATATATATATATATATATATATATATATATATATATCAGTTGTTAGCCTTTCATGTATGGAGGGTAGGTTACGTAGGCTATCCTAGGAACCAGGAGAAAGCCACATTGAAATATTCTTTAACAACGAAACGTATGTATAGTGTTATATTAAATTCTTCCTTTATTTTATTTTGTAATATATGTTTTACGTATTTTAACCTCTCAATTTATTTCCATAACTGCATCCTCACACCCCCCCCCTTCCGTGCCCGTCAGGTAGGAAGGACCTGCACTACGAACTCGGGCTTGGCACCCTGTATAAGCACAAGGGGCCCCACGACGTCCTCGATCGCTCGAGCCTGGAACAACCCCTCCCTCGAGGTAACCCCGCAGGGAGAGTTCCTGGTTCTACAATTTTTATGCCGCAAGGCACTGGTGACAGCACGCTGCAACGATCTTTGAAGGATGGAACAAAAAAAATAATAAATAAACAAATTCACTACACCGTCTGACAGCGGATAACCAAACGCCAATTTAGAACATAGGAAAAACAATTTATTACACTGGTGACAGGGGTTTTCAAATCTACAATTTATTACACTGGTGAAATACCAGGACAATTCATTACAGTTGTTACGCCCTCTAGCGGACGTTTGACAAACTCGAAAATAATTTCTAGCAATTTCTCTTGGCGACTTTTACCATGAATTTTTTTTTCTAAATCTATACGACCAATATCTTATGCGATATGGCCGCTCGCTACTCTTAATTGATCACCCGGTACGATGCTAACATTGTATTATAATTATTAATTTAAATTTGTATTTTTATATATTATGTTTTGTATTGTTAGTATAGTCAGTATTTTTTATATTTTTATCTATTTTTAAATTATGTCGCTTTGTCCATAAAATTGTATAATTTTTCATGATAATAAAGGTTATGCCCTTCTCTTTCTCTCTCTCAAACATTCATTGACACCTAACTAGAAGTACTATATGTTTGTGATAAGAAACAAGAACTAGATTTCCTTGAAGAATTGGAAATTAGAAGACACTTAAGAAACCCACAATATGAAGTCGTCAATTAACAGATAAATCCACTTTTAAACTGTCCTCTTAAGTGATAATTGTAAAGATCAGCAAATATAGTTTTCCTGGTTTTCTAAATCATTGCACAGTTATACTGATCTTAAATTGGATAAAGATATCCAGGATATCCCCACAGGGCTAATAATATCTAAGCTTTATTATTTGTAATATCATATCTTCTTCTTTTTTCTATTAATATATATTAAGTCAATCACAAGGTCTAGCCAAAAATAATTATTAAACATCAGGTAGGCATCAAATAAAATGCAAATTCTGTCGATGATATTTAATATCGAAACAATTGTCAGTTTCTTAGAATTTTTAATATGTTTTCACAATACATTGTGGAATTATCTAGAAACAGATAGTTTCATTTAAATCAATAATATGAGTAGATTCCACAAAGTAGGGGTCGAGACAGTAAATTTCATTGGAATAGAATGTTTGTTTTTACACCTTTCATTATTGCATTCACATTTCAGATCATGCACATTATTCATACAAGTGCCATTTCTAGGAGTAACTTCCTTTTTACAGTTCCAGTGGTCACATCGTGGATAGCAACAAAACTAAGATAGAATGTTATCCCGAGGTTCCAGAAGTATTAAATAAGTTACATAATGAGGGATACACTCTAGCAGTAGCTTCAAGAACTCCAGAAATAAACGGTGCAAAACAACTAATACAACTATTTGGATGGGACAAATATTTCAAGTACTTGGAAATATTTCCGAGTGAAAAAACGAAACATTTTAACAAGCATGTATTAATAAAATGTAGTCTTTGTTTTTAAATTATATTTCATCAATTTTTAGTATCAAGAGTCAGTCTGGAGTTGATTTTAAGGAGATGATATTTTTTGATGACGAGTTACGCAATATTACTGATGTTGGGGGAATAGGAGTAACATCAATACTTGTAACAGATGGTGTTAATAAAGCAATTGTAGAAGAAGGCAAAAGACGGTTTGCATCGCAAAAATAATAATGTCCAATTTATTTCAATTCAAATAAACATATTTTTGTTTCATTTTGTTTGTATGAATTAAAAGGAACAAAGTCGCAATGAACAATTGATATTTATTTTGTCTTCTTTTGAATTGTATGAAGCTGATGATTTCCATGTTTACTAATTAGTGGCTCTCTTCAACTCCTTAAGGAAGTTTAAAATGAGTCAAGCAGTTCGAGAATGTGAATATAGAGGTTTCCTTGCATTTTACTTCATCTTTTGTTTATTTGAATTTAAATATACGGGGTGGCTCATGTACCGCAAGGTATTACAGGGTGGGAAAGAACTTTTCGACAAAATACAAAAACATGTCAAAAAGCATAGTAAAACTTTCAATCTCTTCAATGGAGGGATAGAGGGAGTGATAACTCATTAAAAAGGTCTTGTCATTCCCTTTACATTGCTGCTTAGTATTTTAAAATCGAGCCACTCTTAGAAAATATGGAGCCTTCAGGGCTCCAACAATAAAGTGACGAAAAATGCAAAAAGTGATTCAAATTTTACCGTATTAGTCTAGTAAATACTCGAATTGTTGTCCGTCAACATGCATACATCGATACCAGTTATCTTCAAACTGTTGCTGTACATTTTGGAGCATTTGCGGTGTCACCTCGCAGCATGTGTAATTATTTTTCTTCGCAACTCTTATAATGTGCACGGTGGAGTTTTGTAAACTACGCTTTTTATGTATCCCAACAAAAAATCTAGAGGACTTAGGTCGGGTGACCGAGGTGGTCACTCAGTTACGCCCCATCGTCCTCGTCATGTCTCATTTAAATAACTCCACAAATTTAGCGAGTTATGTGGAGGAGCTCCGTCTTGTTGGAAAATCAGTTCCTGTTCATTGTATGCGGGGTCGTTCTCGTATCATATGTGTTAAAACTGGGTCGATAACATTTTGTAGTAAATCCAAGTACATATGGTTTGTTAAATTTCCATGAAGGAAAAAAGGGTCTATAACGGAATTTACAAAAATACCAGCCCTAGATTTAACTTCTTGGGGTGCCTCGTGGAAAATTCTTGCTTGTCAAAATTGCCCAGTAACGCGGCAATTGTAACTATTCACTACACCATTTAGGAAGAAAGTACACTATTCGGAAAAACACACATTGAATATGAAATTGCCATTGTTTAACGCTCACTCACTCATAATTTCGCAAAATTGCAAGCGTCCAACACAGTCTTCTTCATTTAGTTCTTGCACTTAGTGAATTTTGCAAAGATGGAACTTATATTTCTTTAATATGGGGATATATTGTGGGGATTTCAAGACGTTTCCATGAGATTATTCCGATATTTTTTTCTCTTTACCCAACCTAACTGAAATTGATTTGCAGTAATTTTTCCACTCAAAATTTACATTTGAACGGGAAATAATTTAAAAAAAACCTTCAATTTACTATAAATAAGTAAGTAGCAAATTATTTATTAATATGAAATACACAGTTTTTATGTGTAATGTTATTTCTACATGATAACAATGAATCAATCCTGTGATGTCATGGGATTCTTTACCCGAATACGCGTTCCTCTCGGACTAAAATTAATGCGTTTTTGACATTCACTCGAAAAAATTACCGGAAATAATCTATGCAGTTTGTGGTATTATATGTGATAATTTTTTCATCATATATAATATCACAAGAGAAAACATTTTGTCAGCAATATTTTAGAAAGGTATGAAAGTTTGTTGCTTGGCAGTTTCGCGAATGACATTATTGACAAAATCACGAGCCGTGAGGCAAGTGATTTTATCAAAAATATCATAAGCGAAATTGCCGAAAAGCAACAAACTTGAATAAAACCTTGAGAACAATTTTGCCTACACAATTTTTTACGAGAAAAAGACAAAAAACAATAAAATTAGAAAACTTTTATTTAACAATGGAGCATAAACTAAAAATAACGTATTTATTTATAAGTTACAGTTATGATAATTAAACGATTGTGCATTATTTTTATCGTTTTGATATGATTGTAGATCATGTGTACTTTGCAGTATGTTTGAACGCGTACTAGGAAAATTTACTTGATCTGGTGCTTTTTCTCTTCAAGTTTTCATTTAATTTTAAACGATGTTCAGATGTTAAAAAAGCAATTCTCACTAAAACACAAATAATTAAAATTAATCTAGAAATTAGTCCAATTGCAAATAAGGTTCAAAGAGTTGGCATGGGAATGTCTTGTTAATTTGATCATTTCTTGCTCCCCAACGCCTTTTTTTGCAAGGGTAGAAAAAATGCAAGAGCGATGTGAATGGTTTTTGTTACTTTAATTTTTTTGGTCTTTACGCCAATTTTTTTCTGCCGAGAGTTTGGTTCATTTTGACATGCTCTGGTTCATTTTGACATGCTGTTGACTCCAATAGGTATATTTTTGTACCAAATTCCTTTTTTCCCATTTGGATGGACTGTCAAAAAGCATGTCACTAGTGATATCTGGATTAGCGTTCCATACACTAAAAATATGAGCATTGATGAAATTACTAACAAGCAAATATTGGACAAAATTACAAAAAGTTATGCTGATTTATCATTATTAATTAATGCTGTGGAAACAAGATTAAACTATACATTAGAGAATCTATCACACAGATTGAATACCGTTGACCAAGAAAACACATATTTAAAAGAAAAAATAGAGCTACTGGAGAGGGAGTCAAAACGCAATAATTTAATTCTGTTTGGAATAGAAAGAGAAAGCAGCCCACTGGACATACCAAAGATTATCTCCACTTTTAACAATTTACTGGGTTTGTCATTGTCAGAGTCCGATTTTATCAACATTTATCCACTCGGTCGAAATAGGGACAGTCCCATTAAGTTTGAATTCATTTCGTTTCTAACTAAACAGAAGATCTATAGGAATATAAAAAATTTAAAGGGAACAAAGATTTCCATTGCTCAAGATCAAACACCAAAACAACGGGAGGAAGCCAAAATCTTAAGACATCATTTATATTTGGCATAACAAAAACATGATGAAAAACATTGCTTCATCAAAAACGGAAAACTTATTGTAAATGGAGATATATTCTACCCCTCGCAGCTTATGAAACATACCTATGAGGATGATGAAGTTGTAGAAGTAGAAGAACGTAACACAAAAAGTAATCCCTCGACTCCAACTATAACAATAGTAAATAGAGACTCCAAAGAAGCTGAACCAAGTAATCAGAATCCCTCGAAAAACACACCACAAGAGATAACTCCAAAAGGCCCCAAAATAAAACCAAAGGAACCCCCCAAAGAAATATCCAGGGAATTTAAACATCTTGAAAGAAATCCTTATAGAACGAGAAACAATTGTTCATCATCAGGTGCAAATAAAGTAAAGTGAAACCATATGAAATTTATTTTAGCTATAGCTGTAACTAAAAAAATAATTTCGAAAAAACTTTATAAATGTTTCAACCTGCTTCGGCACACAGAATAAATATAAGTGCATAAATGGTTCGTCTACAACTTGTTACTATTATAAACTAGTTTTTATTTTGGGTGTTCAACAATTACGTTTTTCTTTTCTTTATAAATTCTGAATTGTTTGTGTTTGTCAAATTCTAGATACTAGAAACTAACTTTTCTTTCTCTCGTTCCTTTAAAGTGACTGTAAACAAAAAAAAGTTGTTATATCTTTTAATGTCATTGTGCGAATATAAATCATAACAAATGGATTTGTATCTAAGTCGGTATGAGAACAAGGAAATCGAGGCCCAAGTAATAAATTCGATATCGGATTTTGGTTCATATACAAATTGCAAAAAAGGTCAAATCTCAGTACTACATATGAATATCAGAAGTATCCAAAAAAAATTTGATGAATTTTTGCTTTTTCTAAGCCAGCAGGCCGACTTTGATGTGATTGCATTGACAGAAACGAATAGACAGAAAGATGTAAGTATTTTTAATATAAATGGATATCACTTAATTTATAATGATGGGGACTATAATAAATGCGACGGAGTAGTTTTGTATGTAAATAATAAACTAACACATTTTTACAAAATTGTCAAAATTTCTGAAACTAAAGCAATAGAATTAGAAATTAAATTAAGAAATGAAACTGTACACATAACCGCATTGTATAAATCACCTATTATATGTCCTAAAATCTTTAGTACGAACCTCAATAGTTATTTAAATAATAAAAAAGGAAAGGAATCTAAAATTCATATACTGATGGGTGACATTAATATTGATCTTTTATCAGATGTCGATCACGTTGAACAATATAAAAATACCCTAGAATCATTGGATTTTGTCTCTTACATTGATCAAATAACAAGACCCATAAGCAAAACTTGCCTAGACCACATTTATGTAAAAAATTTAAATTATGAAAATAATAATATTAAATCATTTATTTTTGACTACGGAATAACTGACCATCTCCCTATAGCACTAATCATTAAATTTAAAGAGACATATGAAACAAAAAACGAAAATCAACCTAAGAAATTTATTAATTATCCAAAGTTAAGAGAACAGTTACGAAATAAAAATTGGCAAAATATATACACGATTACTGGGGTGAATGAATGTACAGATCAATTCCTTTCTATCTTACAGCAAAGTATAGAAGAATGTACAAGTATTGTAAAAAGATCGAAAATTAAAAAGGCTAAAAAACCATGGATTACTGCGGGATTACTAAAATCTATAAACGAAAAAACAAAATCTATAAAAAACTTAAAAGTACCCCTAATGACATACTCTTGAATGAAAAATATCATGACTATAAAAACAAATTAAAAATACTCATAAAAAATGCAAAGAAGACTTATTTTAATAACTTGATCAATAAAATCTCCAATTCATCTGCAGCACTATGGAAATGTGTAACTGATATATGTGGCAAATCCAAATCTGAAAGTAAAATAGATAACATTTTAAATGAAAAAAGTTAACTAATTAATGGCACCAAAGATATAGCTAATGCGTTTAATAATTTTTTTAGTGATTTGGGGAAAAATTATGCCCAAAAGATACCCTCCCCCCAAAATTATGCTGAGAATATACAAACTCTAGACACAACTATGTATTTGTACCCCACAGATGAAGCTGAAGTAAAACATTATAAATTCGTTAAAAAATAAAGAGTTACCATGACTAGACGGCATTAAATCGGAAACTTTAAAAGAAATAAAACATGAAATAGCTACTCCACTTACCTATATGATAAACAAATGCTTTAGTTCGGGAATCTTTCCCAAGTCGCTGAAAACAGGGTTAATTAAGCCTATTTTTAAAAACGGTGATATATCTAAAATGGAGAATTATCGGCCAATAACTCGCATTTCAACGATAAGTAAAATTTTTGAGAAGATCTTAAAATGTAGGCTAGTTAAATTCTTCAATAAGCATAACATTATTTCTGAAAATCAGTATGGCTTTAGAGATGGAAAATCCACGGAGGATGCAATATGCTCATTACTAGAAATGCTATACAATTCCTTAGATAAAAAAATCCCTGCAGCTTGCATCTTTGTGGACCTCTCTAAGGCTTTTGACACCGTTAATCATGAAAAATTGTTAAACAAATTAAAATTCTACGGTGTGCGTGGATTAACTTATAAGCTGTTGGAGAGTTATTAGAGTGAGCGAAAACAATATGTAACCATCGACAATTGCATAAGCGAGGCTAGAAATGTTACCTACGGCGTGCCACAAGGCTCTGTACTGGGCCCGCTGCTATTCAATATATATTTAAATAGCCTACTTTTCCTGGACATAAGGGGCAAAATTATTAGCTTCGCCGATGATATTGCCATCCTTTTTACCGCTCCTACTTGGGCTCAGTTGAAAACACAAGCTGAAATCGCTTTTAAAAAAATAAAAACCTGGTTTCAATTTAATGAACTAACACTAAATGTAGAAAAAACAAAATATATGCCTTTCACATCATACCAGACAGGTCTACCAAATCTCTGATATTTGGATATTGACATGACTACTAAAATTCCAGAAGTAGATAGGATTAAATATCTTGGAATTATTATTGATCGTCATCTCAAATGGGATCTGCAAACAAAAAATATTGCTAACAAACTAAGAGGATTACTGTCAAGGTTTAAGTACTTGAGAGACATCTTGGATTTACACCACTTGAAAATGTTGTACTTTTCGTTAGTGCAGTCACAGCTGAGCTATGGCATCTCTGGTTGGGGTGGAGTATATGATTGTCACATTGAAAATGTAAATGTACTACAAAGGTGTATATTACGAATTATTTACCAAAAGAGTATCAGGTTTCCAAGTGATGAGTTATATGTGATGAGCCAAGTTATGGATCTAAGGCAATTATACTGCCCGAAAATACTGCTGTACCTAAAACGAAATGAACATATATTAGAACGTCTTGAACACACTCATGATACTAGGCATAAACAGAACACATACAACTTACCTAAAAGAGAAAAATCTATTGGACAACACTGCTTTGATTACTTGGGCCCAAAAATACTAAGTCGAGTACCTGTAGAACTACAAAACATTGAAGGATATAGGAGCTTTAAATGTGAATTAAAAAAATGGATTTTATCAAAAAATAGAGACTTTTTCCAAAATATAATAAACAAAATATAAAAAGAAAAATATGTGGTTGTATGTGTGTGCGAATATATGTGTATGTATGTGTTGAGAATTAATTTATATCTACCTACCCTAAATTATAATTTAATTTCACTGTATCTATTTATTATATCACACACAGGTTGTTGGTAACCTAGTTACTCTCAGCTTCAGCGATTAATTGTTTACTTCTACATCAAAAAAAAATGTTAGTTAAATTTTGTAGTTTGTATATTTCTGTTTTTTTGTTGTGAAATAAACATATATTAATATTTCTTTTTTCCAATCTTATATATTAAAAATATTATGAAAACTGTCCCGTCTGGCCGTTCTATCCAGCCGATTTCCTTCATTTTTTTTAAATGAAAGGTGTTTAGACACAGATATGTCATCAATCATTGAAATTTACTCAACTCCCACCTTAATCATGTTATACTCAAACGCGATTCTTCCCTGTACATTTCTAATGGGACACATTCACTCAAGCAATTCGAATTCTCTTAGCTCCTCTTCTAATGAATGGATCTTGATCGTTTCACTCTCAGAACACTCAGTTGATCAAGCTCTTTCTTTTGAGCTACTAACTGCTTAAATTCGTTGAGTTTGAGGAAAGTTATGCGTGCACAATCAAGTTTACATTCAGTTTTTTCAAAATTTTCTTTCACTCAAATCTCTTTAACTAGAGTTCTAATTAACGTAGGCTGTAAACACAAGTCTAAGAACACTCAGTGGATCAAGCCCATTCTTTTGAGCTATTAACTGTTTAAATTCGTTGAGTTTGAGGAAAGCTAATATTGTCTGAAAGGAAGTACTGTAAAATGATTTTATGTAATAAATTACATCCTCTCATACATATAGTCTATCCTAAGGCTGTGGAGCAGCACGGGTCCTCTAGTAATTTTAAAAATAGACGAGTAGGACAAACATCTTTGTTAGTGTTTTTTTCTTACCAACCATTTGCTACTGGCCAAGGCTCTTGTACCTCCTTGTGTGGTCTTTGAAATTATGGGCACAGCCTAATAAACACACAGCCCAGACTCTTATAAGGTACATTTTCACGTGACGCTGGATGCTCAAAAAATGAGCGTCAAAAGCTGTCACGTGACTAATGGAACGCTCAAATTTGTAGCGTCCATGAAAAAGGTATAGCGTCAAAATTGGAGCGTCTTGCAAATAAAATACATAGGGTGACTGAACGGGTTCTCGGCCAGTTAGTGCCATTTTGGGACAATTTTCTAAGGTTAAAAAGAAACTTTCAATATTTTCTTCAAAAGAAAAAGTCGTTATTGCTGTAGACCTTACTTTATCTGGAGCTTTAGTTTTTTTTGGCGATTTATAGCACTGTTTAATAAATATTTGAGAAAATAGTCTTCCGTGTACAATTTACCTGTTCTCGGCCTCAGACTACCTATTACCGGACAGAATGGGCCTGGTGGCCGAAAACACCCATTTCTCGTCAGTTTAATGATTTTCAGGAGAACATTAACACTAGATTACATATTTTTCATTAAAATAAAAAAATATAGTGAAACATGTATATACCTACTTATAATAACGTATATAAAAAACAACAAATAATTCATCAGACAATTCATCAAGACATACTTTAAAAACGAATTAAAAAAAGTATAAAAATAACTATATCAGTAAAACTTTGTGCCATGTACACGTCTCAAGTGACTCTAGAAAGAATAAAATTCCATTCTATAAACAATTCAAATACCTAATTAAATTAAAATCACAAACATTTTTGAAATCACGTAAAATACCATGTCGTATATTAAATTTATCCACCTTTTTCTATTTTCAATTGATACTTACAAAGAAACATTCTTCCAAATAATTCTCAATTTATTGACTGAAATTTATTCAGATAAAATTTTTATATATACATAGTTATTTACTAACTAATTTTAAGCTGATCTAAAAAATCATTTGGCAAGAAAAAAAATTTATAAGACTTTGCCCAACTTTTGCAGCCTTATACCAAACGTAGGGCCAATTTTTTTTTCTTGCCAAATGATTTTTTAGATCAGCTTAAAATTAGTTGGAAAATAACTATGTATATATAAAAATTTTATCAACAGTAAAAACACAAGAGCTTTTTTTTTATCGGATAAATTTCTCTTTGCAACGAAACAGTTTTGCCAATCACTAATTTTACGAGAAAAACTGACATGATAAAATCGCGACACCGAAGGTGGAGCGATTTTATCTAATGTCAGTTTTTCGAGCAAATTTAGTGATTGGCAAAACTTTGAGTCAAAGAGGAATTTATCTAATAAAAGAAAAGCTCGAGTGTTTTTTGGCAAGATAAATTAACGACAGAATATATGGATGAACAACAACAATAATTGCGACTCATTGTCATTGTGTAAAAGTGACGTCCGCTTACTAGATATTGAGGAAGAGAAGTTTTTATCGCGATAAAAAAGGATGCACCTTTTTTATCGATGGCAAAGTGACAATAACATTTCCAGGTATATGACATTTTAACATTGGAGTTAATTTATCTGAATAAATTTCAGTCAATAAATTGAGAATTATTTGGAAGAATGTTTCTTTGTAAGTATCAATTGAAAATAGAAAAAGGTGGATAAATTTAATATACGACATGGTATTTTACGTGATTTCAAAAATTTTTGTGATTTTAATTTAATTAGGTATTTGAATTGTTTATTAAATGGAATTTTATTCTTTCTAGAGTCACTTGAGACGTGTACATGGCGCAAAGTTTTACTGATATCCGTAGATAGCAGTTTTGGTAGTATTTCAATTATTTTTGTATTTTAATCTTTTAATTCGTTCTATTGTTCATTTAGTTTCATTTCTTCAACGTGTGACAAGATTATAGTTTTTAATCGAAAATATTTTTTATTCTAAGACTAGACTATCTACAAAATATTTTCTTCACTTGTTTAAATATTGTTTAATCAAACTATATAAAGTGTGGCCAGCCTAAAATGGAAAATATTCTCATCAATTTTGAAAAGACTATTAAGATTTCTATTTTTGAGGTATGATTATTAAACTATACATCAAGAAAAAATTTAAAATACTGAAAGATGAAATTCGAGACCGACAACCCAGAAATTTAAATATTTTACACTTAAAAACCCCAAACTTGTTAATATTGTTACAAAAATTTTTATAAACAACAAAATATACGTTATTTAATAATGTAAACAGTTATCGAAGAATTACTTGAAGAAAAGGATGAATAATGGTAATAAAAGAACCTTCCAAAGACTTCATAATAGAATTATTTATTGATTTCACCTAGAAAACTACAACTAAAACGGAAAACCTTCTCTTCAATTTTGAAAAGACTATTCAGATTTACGTTTTTGAAATATAATTATTAAACTATACATAAAAAAATTAAAATACTGAAAGATGAAATTCAAGACCGACAACCCAGAAATTTAAATATTTCACATTTAGAAACCCCAAACTTGCTAATATTGTTACAAAAATTCTATAAACAACAAAATATACGCTATTCGCAAATAGAGCAATCACAGGCTTGCGTATGCATGACGCTGGGAACGACGTCAAGAATAACGCCCTGATTCCAGATTCAGGCCATCAGTGCGGATGAAACTCAATCATCGACCACCACACCTGCAAGAAATGAATCACCGGTATCGACATTGATTTTTTTAGCGAAATATCGAAGCCACACATGAGAAACCTTAAACTTTAGAAATATTTTTACAAAAGTTACAACTTTTATTTTTTAGAACTGAATATCTTTTTAATAAATACATGGAAACTTATCATTGATGCTGCAAATGGAAGATCATATATGAATTATATGGCAAATGTATGCATACTTTGCCCGTAGATAATATTCTTTTTAACTAATTAAAAAAAAAATAGAATTGCGGGGAGAGGAGAATAACGAAATTTTCGGTATAAGAGTGTCTGTCGTCTAGCGCAAAAATTTATAAAAGAGGGCGGAGTCGAGACGTGACATTGCGCGAGTGACGAGCAGTCACTCTTGATATAAAATAAAACTCAATTCTGCGGCGTGCGCGTGTTTCTCTGTCTGTCTCTTTCTCATAGAAAGCAAGCCAGTTATTTTCATTTCGTCTTTCTATTTCGCATTTGTTGAGTACATACAGGTTTTTTGTACATAATAAATAATAAAATAATAACAATAATGAATCCTGACAGTGGATTGCCCGGATATTGCTGATGGAGTTAGGTAAGTAGAGATTTAATACAGACAATAATAAATGCTTATGTATTTTTAGCAAGTACGCATTATAACCTCTCTACTATTGTGCTAACCAAGTCATATGCGAGTAGAGGATGGGACACTTTGGCGTGGGAACTTTTTGTGACACCACATGACCACGCCCTCTGACCTTGAACTACTTTTCGTGACCTTGACCTAGTTTCGTGATCTTGACCTAGTTTGGGACACTGACCTGGGAACCACGCCCTCAAAAGTAGGCCAAGGTCACGAAAACTAGGTCAAGGTCAATGGCCTAAACATAGCAAATCCCACTAAAAGTAGGTCAAGGTCAACGATGATGAGTCAAAGGTCAATGACCTAAACATAGCAAACCCCACGAAAAGTAGGTCAAGGTCGACGAGGATGAGTCAAAGGTCAATGACCTAACATAGCAAACCCCACAAAGGATACAGGATCGTAAAATATTATACAGGGTGTAGTCGTAAAAATATTAGGGTGTAAAGGTATACAGGGTTGTAAAAGAAGAAGAAGCAAACCCCACGAGGATGAGTCAAGTCGCCGTGACGTCACCGGAAGGTCGAATGGCGATAACCTAACATACCCCACGAAAAAGAGGTCAAATGGGGGGGGGCTTTAGCGTGGGAACTTTTGTGACGTCACATGACCACGCCCTCTGACGTCACTTGACCACGCCCTCTGACGTCACATGACCACGCCCTCTGACGCCACATGACCACGCCCTCTGACGTAGCTGTCATCTGTCACATGTGTCATCTGTCAAATGTGTCATCTGTCAAATGTGTCAACAGTCATGTGTTCTGTACCATATGTCATAAGTGTCGTGTCATCTGTCAACAGTCATATCTATCTTATGTTCTGTGTCGACTCTCATGTGTTCCATGACGTCATCAGCGCCATCTTTAGGCCATCCTCTTCCTGGTTGGTTGGTCAGCGTCCTGGTCCTGGTTGCATATATACAGGATGTAGTGGTAAAAATATTAGGGTGTAAAGGTATACAGGGTTGTAAAAGAAGCAAACCCCACGAGGATGAGTCAAGTCGGGGCATCCTCGTCTCTGGTTGGTCAGCGTCCTGGTGTCTGATTGGGCTCGTTCTCTGGTTGGTTAGCGTCCTCGTGTCTGATTGGCCAAACTACATAATCCACCAGATGTCGACAATGCAGTTACCTTGCCATCTATCGTCGTCAACCTACATTATCCACCAGGTGTCGGTAATACAGTTACCTTGTCTTGCCATCTGTTGTCGTCAACCTACATGGTCCACCACGTGTTCTTAATACAGTTAACCTTCGGGGTGCCAAAACGGCCGTGGGTGGCTGGGGTAGCTGGCAAAGCTACTTTTTCCGTATACTGCGCATGTTTTCCGTTACAGACATGCCGTAAAAGACACATTTCAACGTTCTGCGCAAGTCCTAAAGGCATTTGCCCATATCTCTGTTATTATTTGTCGGATTGGAGTCTAATAAACGCCATTTTGATAGATAGAGCATGTTTATATACAGGATGTAGTCATAAATATGCCATAAGGGCACTGTTAGATTATTATCGTATACAGGATGTGCAAAAAAGATGCCATTAGGGCACTAGCACATATCTCTGCTAATATTGGTCAGATTTTTCCACGACCCCCACTCCAGTCGCTTCCCTCCCTTTTACCATCCTCCACTATCCTCCCATCCAGATAGATGGTTTAACATTAAATAAGAACAAAGGTGGGAAAATTTGTAAAACAACGATGCCTTTAAAAGATTTATTAAAATATTTATACAGGTTTAACAAAATTTATACACAAAATACAACTCTTTCTTTGTTTCTGTTGGGTGTATGTTTTAACACGTCAAATTTTATTTTTATCCTATAATCTAAGTTTATTTCTTCTAATTCTTGTTCCAACCAGTAATTTGAAAGGTACAAAACATTTATATTGTCTAGTTTTAATATGTAGCGGATTCTACCTCTATGCATTACTTCTTTAATTCCAGATATTACCAGTTCTGTACCTTCTGCAAATTCTTCTAGTCGATGACAATCCCTAAATTTTATGTTATCCGCAATTTCTTTTTTAACAACGTTAACCCTCTCCACCTCCACTTGGGTAAATGGAACGTCTTCATTTTTCAATGCGCCTGTGTAAAATTGCAAGTTTTCGATTTTGGCAAATGTGTTATCGTTAAAACTCGTATATCCATTTGTAGTAAAGGTAGCAAATGGTTTTTCGGTTGGCAAACATATTAATTCCATTCCATTGTTATATGGTAATGTGACATAACCGTCTGCAACAAGAGCTTCTCTATTATTGTAAACGCGTAAAAACGTATTTTTGTGGTAACCCTTTATGTAGTAGACGTTTCTTTGCCCTTCCTTATCCGCCAAAACTCCTACATAGGTATATTTATTATTGTTGTTAACGGTGAACGCGGATACGCTGTACTCTCCAGAGGATTCTAAGTTTTTCCACCTGGTGCAGAAATAATGTTCTAGTTTCTCCTTTAATTCTGCTATCTTCTGTTCTTTCTCCAAAAAATGTTTATATTCCTTTTTAACCGTAGCTGTATTTTCTAAATACTCTATCTTCCTTTTCTTTAATTCTGTTTCCTCCATTTCTAATTTCCGTTTCTTTACAGATAATATAGAAATATGGGAAATTGGTGTTATTTCTTTTAGCACAAAAGGCATTAGCTTACTATTTTTGTTTACTCTCTCTCTTAGAACTTTGGGTATAATATTAGATGTAGATACCAGTCCTAGCTCCTGGATGTCGATATCTTCCGGGATAGTGCTAAACAGTGTGGAAGACCGGGTAAAGAATGTTTCTCCAGCCTTAATATAGCTTTTTTGAGAAATTCGAACATTTTTCTCCTTATTATTCGTATCTTCTACGATCTCTATATAATTAATAGGTAAGAAGTTAAAACTAAATACAGAAACACAATAATTTACAACTTTTTTTCTTGCGTTGGGTTGGTAAACTTATCTGTAGACCAGTTAATTTTCTTGTATTACTGTTACCCCAGTATACATATTGCAGTATATTGTTAAATACAAGACAGCAACTGTTTTGCAGACTTTTTGACAACTTTGTCCACATTTTAGCAAACGAGATTGAGTAAAATGGTGCAGTTTGGAAATGAAGTTTGCTATCCTCCAGTAAGGTTAGACAGTCTTCTAAGCAATTGTATTCCCCTGTCTTGTTATCGGCTATGGAATAATTATATATGCTTGCTTCTAATCTTGTAATTCCATGTTCTCTGGCTAAAGTGTTGGAAAATGTGTCTTTTAATCTCTTATCTGGGCAGTTGACGAAATCTATAATATGGTTACCAATGCTCTTGTTAACACCAGGACTGGTTATTTGACATATAAATTTGTTGTATATTTTAACCCTTGCATTAGATGTGAGCCAAGTAAGGCAATCTATGCCAACTGTATTATTATTATTTACAATTACGTTACAATTCTCCCGATACATTCCATGTTTAAGAAAATTAAAGTTACTTGTTAAGTAGTTTGTCATTTCTTCTTTCTGGAACACCCCACAGAAGTCTTGAGTAATATCGAGGTCTAGAAGATAATAGTCTTCTTTTTGTAATTGTTTTAATAATTCGGGTAGTTCTTTTAACAGTGTTTCCACATTTACATCTGCTAGTTCCACTTTATATGGTATACATACAGGTTTATCATATTTTTTCGTAATTTTTTCCATACTTTCTCCAAGAACTTCTCGAACACCTTTGGCCATCTGATTGTCGCTGTGCAAGAAGAAGGGTAGCTTGGCTTTAACTCCGTGTCTCGCAGAAACAAGGTCACCAAATTTCTCTCGAAGGTGTTAAACGAGCCACAAATTTCCTTCTTTACAAGTCCACTTCTTCCATTACAGTCCTCCGAACCGCATAACTTTACTACCATTATATTGTCATAAAATGGATCCGTTATCGGTCTAAGTGACTCTCTCAGTAGCTCTTCTCCTTCCGTGTAATCGATATTTCCTAATGCGCGCATTTGGGGTAACCTAAAACAGGAGGGGTGGGAGTCGCCGAAACTGCTTCGCCGAAAGTAAAGCAATGTGGTTTTCTTACCTATATGACGTCACGGCGACTTGACTCATCCTCGTGGGGTTTGCTTCTTCTTCTTTTACAATCGTGTATACCTTTATAACCTAATATTTTTACGACTACACCCTGTATAATATTTTACGACTACACCCTGTATAATCTTTTACGATCCTGTATCCTTCGTGGGGTTTGCTATGTTAGGTCATTGACCTTTGACTCATCCTCGTCGACCTTGACCTACTTTTCGTGGGGTTTGCTATGCTTAGGTCATCGACCTTGACCTAGTTTTCGTGACCTTGACCTACTTTTGAGGGCGTGGTTCCGAGGCCAAAGTGTCCCAAACTAGGTCAAGGTCACGAAACTAGGTCAAGGTCACGAAAAGTAGGTCAAGGTCGGAGGGCATGGTCATGTGACGTCACAAAAAGTTCCCAGGCCAAAGTTCCCCAACATCTACTTATGCGTTATAATCTCTCCATTATTTTGTGTGTTTAGCAAGTGTACACGCGTCATAACTTTAATAAATTTAAAAGCAAATTATATTTTAATATTACAATATCAATGCGTATGTTGTGTACGTTCAACGTCCAAAGCCTTAGTAAACATTCAGTTGATTTAATCGACTCTGTTACAGAAAAAACGAGCATTTTGTTATTATCAGAGACATGGTTGGACAATCAAGAAGAATGTGATATACCGAATTTTAATTGTATAACCCACTTTAAACGTGATTTTGCTCGTTCAGGTGGAGTTGCGATATATCACAACACAAATGATACGACCAATTTTGTAACACCAAATATGTCGGTCATTATGAACAATATTCAGGACTTGTACGTACGACGTACAAGTGTTGCAGATTTATGTGCAGCAGAGTGTGTAATGGAAAACGGCGTTACCTTAATCATGGCAGTCTTATATGTCTCACCAAATAACAAATTAATAGATATTCAGGAATTCATTCATCGAGCACTGCTAGAGTATTCTAAAGATGTATCTCGAACGTTTAGCAGATACAACAAAAATTTAGATAAACTTCCACTCATTTTGGGGCCGGTGATTTTAACATCAACTTCAGTAATGAAAAATCAAAACCATTGCTACAGTTTCTAGAGAATTTGATTTAAGAATAAACAATAATCCAGCAGAATCAACAACAAAATATGATACTACCATCGATGCAGTTTTTTCAAGACATTTAAATAAAACAGAATCCCAAACATATGTTTCCTACTTCAGTTACCATAAGCCAATTATTACTAAAATTGAGACTACTGATTAAGTTTATATTACATTATATTTGTTAATAATAATAAAAAAATATTATTATAACTTGAAAAAATAAAATTTCATTACAATTCCTTCACTAATTAATCGAAAGGAACTTCGTTCCATCCGGGTGTCCCTTGACACCTCTCAAGTTTTTTCCAATAATTCTTGTGTTGTAAGGGCTTTCGAACTTTCTTTTCTCTTGGTTACCTTGAAGTTGTTTTCGTTTTGAGTCCTTTGCCAATCAACACTCCTGTTCGGTCAATGTTTGGCTTGGCATCATCGGAGATTATTGAATAGGACCATTTTTCCTTCCTGCACGGTTGACCGGTGAGACATATCTTCATTTTCTAGAAAATTAACTTCCAGTTCTTTTGGAAGATGTACCTCTTATTATTAGAAGGCGCATGTGGTTCATACGTCACGGTGCTCCTCCACATTTTGCAGTGATCGTACGCGAGTTTTTAAATAACGTTTTTCCAGACCATTGGATCGGATGGAGATTTTAAAACCCGTGGCCCCCTAGGTCACCTGAACACAATCCTCTGGATTTTTGAGTGTGGGGATATCTAAAATCGCTCATTTACACAACCCCGATATTAAACTTAAGAGATCCTGAAAATCGTATAATACAAGGCTGTTATTGTTATTTGTAACAATCCTGGTAACTTCGAACGTATTCGGCAATCCATTAGGCCGGTCGTCCTTTAGATGCGTGTTCGTCCGAAATGCTTTCGTCAGAAATTGGACGAATAATTTCATCAGATTACGTATTAGTAGTATCATCCACTGGATAGGTTTTTACACAATCCGAATCAGTGGGTTTTGGGACACAGAGTGTGCTAAATAATGGATGAATATTTTTTGGAAAATGCTTATCTTTTGAGACGACGAATAAACGCAAAAAGAAAAAAAGTGTTGGGTTCGCGATATACTAGCAAAACGAAGAGAATTTGGAGAATTTCATCATATATATAACGATTTAAAAAATGATGGAAAAAAGTTTTTCGATTAATACCGCATGAATCAGGATACATTTACATATATTTTAGATGCCATAAGGGAATCAATAGAAAAAACATCAAATTTCCGTGAAACTATTTCACCAGAGGAACGTTTAAGTGTGACTTTGAGGTAACTGATAAATATAGTAGTTTTAACATTATAAAGTTTTATTAGTTAGTAAGAATACTTGAACAGAAATGTATTATTTCATTCTGAAAATTCAGAAAACAAGTTGTGAATAGACAACGACTGTTGAGTGGAGATGTCTTGAGAGGAGATGTCTCTGCGTTCAATTGAATAGCGCGGAGCTTCGGAAGATTCTTCAACTGTCAAAGAAATTGGGGAATCCACTGGTATTAATCTGTTAGAATAGCATGATGTTCTGGAGGAATCGCTATTCCTGTACATTGGAGATACTGTCGATGTTTCTTCATTGGAACGGTATGATTTGTCGGGTGCGTGCATTGTCAATAATTGTTGTTCTTCAATAAATACTTGCTGTATCTTAGTTCTGACCAACATTTGACGATTTTTCGGTACAGCCTTTAAGAAAGGCAAAAGACTCATTAAAAATTGGTGTTCGCTATCTTCGTTTTGTCGTCGGGAATATATATCTAGTTTCGCTCTTTCAATTTGCAAGAACTTCTCGTCCATTGCTTGTTTTTCGGATTTCTTATATTTTAGATGACTGTTTGCTTCTTTTTGTTGCCAAGGTATTGTACTCGTGGGTGCACTTATTGAACTTATAGCTTTAGTATTAGATGTGGATGGCTGTTGTAAAGCTGAATTTGAAATTTGCTGTGAAGTTTCCGAAATGATTGACTGCGAGTCTGTATTATCTGCAGTCTCCAACATACTTCCTGTTTCAGAATCACTGTTATTATCGCCTATCATTTGTGGGGATATATTTCCATGTAGTTTCCTTCGTTCCACAGTACTAGATAAAAACAACAGTGTTTTAAAGTATGGCCATTTTGAAGTAACTACTGATGCTGCCCCATCTCCAGATATTTGTTTTTTGGACTTATTGAATTATTTTCGAAATGTATCTCTTAGTCCCCTCCATTTAGCTTTTACTACGTCAACTGAAATAAAGAAAAACATATTGAAAATGTATGAACATATTTTAGGTATTTGGCCACGGGTTCAACGTTCAAAGCATTGGGTTATTCGTTTCGAATATCAGACGTAACAGTTGGAAGAATTGTGCATGAAACATCTGATGCTATTTGGAACACGTTGCATAATGTACATATGCAATTTCCGAAAAATGAGAACATGCAATCTATATCCGAAGAATTTTGGAATAAGTGGAAATTTCCAAACTGCGTTGGCTGCATAGATGGAAAACACATACGCATTCAGAATCCGAAGCATTCAGGAAGCATGTATAGGAACTATAAACAGTATTTCTCAATTGTGTTGCAAGCTGTTGCCGGGCCAAATTATAAATTTATAGCAACAGATGTAGGTGCTTATGGTGTAAAGAAAGGGATGGTGGTATTTTCTCGCATTCAAACCTTTATAAAAGCTTGAAAAGGGAGCAATGGGCGTTAAAACATATCGTTCACTACCGGGAACAACTATAAAAGTACCTCATGTTCTGCTGGGAGATGAAGCTTATTCACTCAAAACCTATTGAATGAGACCTTTTCCGGTATCAAAACTAGGACCCACAAAAATAATTTTTAATGAGCGTTTGTCTCGAGCCAGGCAAGTTGTTGAATGTGCGTTTGGAATTATGACTAGCAAATGGAGATTGTTACAGAAATCGATTGAAGTAAATTTCTGACGAATGTAATTCGGACGAAAACGCATCTATAGGACGACCAGCCTTAGACGTCGAGCGGATGCTTGCATTTTGGTTGGAGGTGCACATTTTGAATATATGCTCTGAAATGTACTATTTTTCCTTTGTGTTTAACACATGTTGCTTCAAATAAAATAATAAAACAATTCGATACCCTGTAATAAAACTGCTTTAAAACTCAATTAAATCCACAATGTTTTTATTGTGCTACTTGGGTATCCTTAAAAGAGCTGATGGGATTTATAACCACGTATTTGTGCGAGAGGACATTCTCCACTTTTGTTTATATGAAAAAGAAATACAGAAATAGAATTTGTGTGCAAAATGACCTGCGCCTGAAGTTGTCAACATTCAATCCAGATATAGAATGTGTTATGAATAGTAAACATCAGCTCCACACAAGTCTCATAATTTTAAATTTCTTAAACAAAAGTGTTTTTTGGACTAAATGTCTTCAATCACTTGTTAAGACATCAACATTTATGAATGAATTACTAACAATCAAATAACTAAAAAGTGAATCGGATTTTAAAATTCTTAGATTGCCAAAGTATAGAGATCACTAACTTAAGGATGAATACCAATTATCTTTTATGACAAATTTTGCTTACTAATAATATATTTTTAGTATTTAGAGGCAGTTATAAATGCAGAATAATTGATATTGTGTTTCTAATTTGTTATTGATAGTAAAAAATGAGTATGCAATTTGACTAAATCTCACGCGGGACCAGGAGGTCGATAAATATCGCCCCAACCCGGCTGTAGTGTCGTGGATTAGGGTCTGCACGGGGTAAACGATACCGGAGGAACCCATTTTGTGGGACCTCTGTGAAACCGACGATCTGCCTGACTGTGGTCATATGTAGCGGGCTAGAGAGTAGAGAGAGAGCTTAGCGGCCTGGACTAAGAGGAGGCAACCTCATCAAAAACCTGAATCCTGCGGTGAGAGGAACAGGCCAATAGGATGCGTGGTCGAACAGAAGATCGGCAACTACTGGTTCCGACCTTGAGGAACCAGGCGAAAACCCATTGTAAGCAGCCTTACCTCCGCATGCGGGCTCTGCGGAGGTGGACTGAAGATTTCCCTAGCTGCTCGTGGGACCATCTATGGACTCTACAAGAAATGAAGGAGAAGCGGGGAGGGCTCCGGAGGAGGGGAACTCTCTGGAGATGTGCGAACTTTACAGTGCCCTTCAGATGGAGTCTCTCGAGAGGAACCTCGAGACTGGGCCCCCAAATCAGAAGCAGATGGAGGGAGCTGTGAGGGCCCAGGCGATGCCGGGAACAATTAACTGCCCCAACACCAGAGGGGCCGAAAAGGCACCGGAAATCTATTTGCGGTGCAGAGAAAAGAAGGCGAAGGCTGGCCGCAAAAGCAGCAGATGGGACACCTAAAGGCGGCCCTTGCAAGGAGGTGGCAGCAGCGGGACCGAGCCGGCCCGCGAACGAGAGTGCGGGTCTCGGCGGTGCCAAGCCCGATGCCGTCAAAGGGGGGACCAAGAGGCCTCGGATGGCTGATACGCCGCCAGAGGTTAGACCGATCTTCAAGAAGGCGTGCACTGCACCCGGTGGGCACAAATCCTATGGGTAACCTGCAACCTCAAGGTGGCCATCATCTGTGATAGCTACTCGGACAACCTGCTCACCAAGGAGCAGTTCGCGCATATCGTCACCCACCTGCATGAGGATATGTACAAGCCTGGCGCCACTGTGCCAAGCTTTGAGGGACACTCGTTTGCACGGGGAGCTGTTATTGTGACATGTTCAGACGATGGCTCTCTGATCTGGCTTAAAAAGGCCGTGGGCGGGATTAAGATGGAGGGACTGATGTTTAAGATTATTGAGCAGCCAGCTCTCCAGCGTCTAAAGAGGGCGATGGTATGGATACCAGCGCCCATCGAGTCATCTCCCCAAGAGGTCCTCAGGAGAATTCGGATTGGTAATCCGGCTCTGAGGACTGAGGGGTGGGTAGTTCGGGCCTCCCGATGGGATGCTGTTTCCTTGAGGCAAAACATCGTATTGGGGCTCGATCCTAGGTCGGTTGAGATAATCAACCGAACGCGGTATGGGCCCGGGAAGATAACCCTTATCTTCTCGGGAACTACGGAGAGTACCCCGGAATAAATAAAAAAAACGGGAGAAGGCACCCCATCAGACTCATGATGTCTGTTCGTAGTGGTCTTAAATTTACTCAGATAAACCTGCAACATTGCCGGGTTGCTGTGGGAGTAATCGTGCAGCGGATGGTAAGAGTGCAGACAGGCATATGCCTCATACAAGAGCCATGGGTGTATAGAGGTCTGAGTACACCCGGGCGTAGTCTTTTCTATGCTGTGGGTGAACCTAACCCGAGAGTATGCATTTCGACACATAATAGTATAAATGCAATACTGGTAAGGGAACTCTGTTTCAGAGACCTAATAGCGGTGAGGGTGGATATCTCGGACAGGGACAGTGCGGAGCGTAGTAAAGTCGTATGCTCTGCTTACCTGCCCTTCGATTCGCCAAAGTTACCGCCCACTGAGGAGCTTCGCAAGGCGGTGAACTACTGCACGGTTAGGAAGTTGCTTCTCCTTATCGGCTGTGATGTCAATGCGCAACACACTATGTGGAGCTGCACGTGTATTAATGGCAGGGGGAGGCCTTGGTTGACTACCTGGGTACCACTGACCTTCAGCTACTCAATCGACTTACCGAAATAGGATTCGGACTTAAGTCCTGGATGTGACGCTCGCGATAAGTACCATGATAAGTATGGTAAAAGACTGACATGTTAATGATAACCCGTCCCTGTCGGATCACAGTTACAATGCTGTTGTTGAAGAACAATCAGTAAAGTATAGGGATTCGAGGTCTACCAATTGGGAACGGCATAAACTGGATTTCGCGAGGAGGCTCGACGGATTCCCTAGGAGTCTCGATTATAACGATGAGATTAATTGGGCCGTAGAGGGCTGGGCTCGATTTTTATCTCGTCGTATGAATAGAATTGCGCAGAGAAAACTAGGAAAGAGGGTAAGGGCCACAAATGATGGAACAACTCTTTGAACTCGTTGAGGAAACAAACCCGGCGCCTATTTAATAGGGCTAGGAATACAGAGTCGGATTTGGACTGGGAGCTAGAAACGAAATGATTATAAGAGCGCCGTTAGGCTGGCTCGGAGAGATGCCTGGCGGGCCTTCTGCGAGGATATCGTCTCGGTACCTCAAATGTCAAGGCCACGTCGAGTCTTAACGAAGTGTCCTGACACCGGGGGATACCCTACAACATTTATTAAAAACTCGCTTTCCCGGCTGTAAAGTAGTCGGACAGGAGGGCTCTGGCATGGAATGTGTGAGACCACAACGACCATGTAGGAGAGAATATCTCCTAGCAAAGGAAATAGTTACCTATGAAAGGAGTACTTGGGTAATTCGTACGTTTAGACCCTTTAAATCTCCGGGGAAGGACCTAATTGGGCCTAATCTTTCAGGCTCTGCTTCGGCAGAACTGGGAGGCTATTGGTTCAATCTTAGTGCATATCTTTCGGGCCTGCTTGGCAAGCAGATACGTTCCTGAGCAATGGAGACAAGTAAAAGTTGTCTTTATACCCAAGCCCGGTCGTACTACATACACCGTGGCTAAGTCTTTCAGACCTATCGGCCTAACATCTTTTGTGTTGAAAACAGTGGAGAGGCTGGGTGATCGTTATGTGAGGGAAAGTGTTGGGCTTAGGCATCCTTTGCACAACAATCAGCATGCGTTCCGGTGTGGAAAGTCAACAGAAAGTACCTTACACCAACTGGTGACCCAGGTGGAATTTCACCAAATTTCATAATTTATGTTTACAATTAATTGGATTGATCTTTCTGAATATATTGACTCTAAATTTTTGGACTTTATTAATAAAATTATCAGGTGCTTCAATACATCATTTCCTCTTCGCTCTCGTAAAACTAAACATCATAAATCATGGTCTACGAAAGGAACACGTACTTCATAATATGTGTAATGCGTATTGCCCAGGTAAGCCCAAAGGAGACAGAGTTCGATTAAATTAACTGATTTATTTCTAAAAAATATTATTTACAATGATAACAATAAACTAAAATACAATATATATATATATATATATATATTACCCTGGTGCGTAAATATTTTGAAAATCACGCTTCGATGGTCCGTGCCCTTCCGTTGATCGATATGTACTGACGGTCCGAAAGGTAGGTAGGTGTAACTGTAGCGGTGTGTACTTCGACTCCGGTGACGGTTTACGGGATTCTCTGCGTCCTATGAAATGTTCAGACAGCCAAAGGTATGAGCAACCGGCAGATCAATACTCTTTCGGTTTTAATCTCAAGATGTGAGAGTATCGTTTATAGCTAGTCAGTACCCGGCTTAACGAATATCTCGGTTTGTAGGGACTGTAGTTATTATGGCGGGTCAATACCACACCAGAATTATACTAACAGTTAAAGTGATCGTTTACAGCCAGTCAATACCCGGCTCAACGACGCTACCCTACGAAGATACTGTAGAGTTTTCGGTGTGTCAATACCACACCGAAATTCTTCTAACAGTTCGAACAATCGTTCTCGTTTCCGTCAATACCAGAAACCAACGGCCGTTCTAATGAATGATGTATAAAATCAGATCAATACTCCGACTTAGTACAACACTCGGCGGTGGATAGTGTAAAGTGTTTAAGGTTAAAGTCAGTACCCTCAACCTACGCTTCGCACTGGAGGCGGCTGAACTTGGAGGAGCAGGAGTCCATAAACCAAGTCGTCCTATCGTCTGTCGGTTTGCATTTTATACACATCATAGAGGTGGTGGTGGAAGTCTCCTTCCCTTCTACTGTCGATTCTTCGTGCGCATCTTGGCGTGGGGGGACTTGCTGTTCTGGTGGGGTACCTCGTCATCACGGTGCTAACTGGTTTCTTGAATCGATATTTATAGTAATGAATTTATATCATTACATATGAGATCACTCATATACATTAAAAAATTCACAGACAATCTTCACATACTCAATTATATCAATAACTATAAAATATTGTACCGGAAAACTATCAAAGCTATTAAATAAAACTATTATAACAATCGCATCTCAAGAGCTAAAAATTCCACGAGAGAAACTTGGTCTGTTATCAATGATTTAAGAAACAAAACTCGTTCCTCAAACTTTATTGAACTCGACCCAGACGAACTTGACAATTATTTCATAAACGTTAGTAAGAATATTAGCTCTAAAATATCTCCAAGTCGTGATGCTCTATCTTTCCTCGTTCCTTCTAAAAGAATCACTGATAGTTTCTTCCTTAAACCAATAGATAAATTTGATCTAGTGCAAACCATACTCAGCATTCAAAACAAAACTTACTGTGGCATTGATGAGTTATCAGCCAAGTTGTTTTTGAATTCTCCAGATGCGGTGATTAACGTTTTATGTTCTCTAATCAATGAATCCTTTGGAAAAGGTCTCTTCCCCAACTGTCTAAAAACAGCTATAATTGTTCCCCTCCACAAGGGTGACGAGAAACAGAATACTAGTAACTATCGTCCTACTGCCTTATTACCAATCTTATCGAAGATAATCGAAAGACTAATGAAAAACCTTCTACTGCCTTTTCTTTTCAAATATAAAATCTTCAAATTCCAACAATTCGGTTTCCTACCTAATAAATGTACTAATTACGCAATGTTTTCTGTTCTTAATGAAATATATACCTCTCTTAATAATAAACTTTTCACGGCTTCGGTTTTTTGTGACTTCGCAAAGGCCTTCGATTGTGTTGATCATAAAATTTTGATAGACAAAACTAGAATATTATGGCATCCGTGGTATTCCTTTAAAATGGTTTGAATCTTACCTGGAATGTAGAAACCAACTGGTACGAGCAAATGGAAAATTTTCGAAAAATTTACCAGTTACCAGTGGTGTACCCCAGGGTTCAGTTTTAGGTCCAATTCTTTTCTTGGTATTCATTAACGATGTCACAGACTTACGAATTAATGGTAAATTTACTTTATTTGCCGATGACACTAGTGTAACCTGGAGCAGTTCAGATATACGAACTTTACATTCTACCATAGGCAAAGATCTCATTACTATTAAGTCCTGGTCTGACTCGAAGGGGCTTTGTTTTAACACTGAGAAAACTTTAGTTTTATCTTACAAAGGAGTTTTGCAACCTCTCAAACTTAACAATGCCGTAATAAGATCTTCAAATTTGATTAAGTTTCTTGGTCTACATATTGACAGTGCCCTTAAATGGTATGTACATGTAGATATTTTAGCCAAAAAATTATCCTGGGCTTGCCATTAAATCTGTGTCTAAACAACTCGATTCTTGTACTGCTTTAACAACTTACTACTCTTTGTTCGAATCGCACTTTCGCTATGGTTTTTAACTCTTCCTGCTCTATTCATTTTGGAATCCGTGTGTTTGGTTCGCAAACACTTTCACAATTTAACTGAGAGGCCAATTCATAGTTACCCTACTAGAAGAAAAAATTTCGATATCTACTTAACAATACCCACCTCTGATCTGGTAAAAAATTCTATCACCTTCAATGCCAAAAAACTATTCAATCAGCTACCTTTAGAATTAAAAGTGGCAAATACATTCAATAGGTTTCGGAGATTGACAACGGCGCTTCTGCTTGAGAGACCTTATTATTCAGTGGCAGAATTCTGCAATCTACCCTAGACTTTTGAGTTACATCGGCGTAGTTCAATATTCGGTATGATGTACGATGGTAACATTGTATTATAATTATTAATTTAAATTTGTATTTTATATATTATGTTTTGTATTGTTAGTATAGTCAGTATTTTTATATCTTTATATTATTTTTTATATACTTTTTATTTATCTATTTTTAAATGATTTCGCTTTGTCCATAAAATTGTACAATTTTCATGACAATAAAGCTCTCTCTCTCTCTCTCTCTCTTAAGCCCGGTCGTACTACATACACCGTGGCTAAGTCTTTCAGACCAATCGGCCTAACATCTTTCGTGTTGAAAACAGTGGAGAGGCTGGGTGATCGGTATGTGAGGGAAAGTGTTGGGCTTAGGCATCCTTTGCACAACAATCAGCATGCGTTCCGGTGTGGCAAGTTAACAGAAAGTACCTTACACCGACTGGTGACCCAGGTGAAAAAGGCGCTGGAAAATGGTATGATCGCTCTGGGCGCTTTCCTGGACATACATGGAGCTTTCGACAGCACTCCTGTAGAATCAATGTGTATAGCTGCAATAAATCATGGAATAGAGCCAATGATAACTCACTGGCTTGGGGCCATGCTACGCAACCGCATAGTAGAGGCATCATGGAAGGATCATGTGGCTAGAGTGGTCGTCGATAGGGGGTCGCCCACTTTGTAGAACCTAGTAATCGACGAACTTATATCACTACTAAACGGTGAGGGCTTTCTAGCAATTGGGTATGCCGATGATATCGTTGTCCTTGTTGTTGGAAGGCATATTACCGTCCTCAGGGACCTAATGCAAAGGGCCCTAAATTAGGTACAGGGGTGGTGGTGCAACGATCACGATCAACAGTGAATCCTGCCAAGGCTGAGGTAGTTGCTTTCACCAATAAGAGAGGTATAAGACTTGAGGGTTTGCACATTGGCGGAGTGCCGCTTCCAGTGATTGAACAAGCGAAATATCTGGGAGCAATCCTGGATTAAGACACTGACATGGAAGGCTCACCTTGATAGTCGCCTAAGCAAGGTGACTAACACGTACTGGGCCTGTAGGAGAGCCATTGGTCCGAAATGGGGACTAACCACTAAGACCATTTTATGGTTCTACAAAGTGATCATGCTGCCTATGCGGCTCTGGTGTGGTGTCTGAGGGTAACCTTGGCTACGGCTAGATCGCAGCTGGCACGCCTCCAAAGGGTGGTCAGTTTGGGGGCAACTGGCTGCATGAAGACCACACCAACTTATTCTTGAACTCACAAGTTTGTGTTCCTTTGGGAAAGGGGATATCTGCATATCAGGCTGAGGTATACGATATCTTGGAATGTGCGCAGATAAACCTAGACAGAGGTTATGTAAACCGACACATAACCATATACACTGACAGTCACGCATCCATCATGGCCCTGAGTGGATATACCATCAACTAAGCGCTTGCTGCTGAATGTTGAGAACGGCTTGCTAGCCTAGCAAGGCGGAACGTAATGTGGCTAGAATGGATTCCGGCCCACTCTGGTTTTGAAGGTAATGAAAGGGCGGATGCATTGGCTGTTGAAGGGGCAGCAGCTCACTTCAGCGGCCCGGCCTTGGGCCTTACAAAACAAGCAATCAATAGGGAAGCGAGGAACTAGCTGGGAAACCAACACCTCGCTCACTGGTACGCTCTGCAGGGTCTAAGGTAGTCCAAGCTCCTACTGAGGAGATGGACATGGTAGGGCAGCTGTAGAACTACCAAGGAGTAGCTTAAGGAAGATAGGACTCTTAACAGGGCACTACTGTCTGAGGAAACACCTCCATAACTGAGGTTTAGAGAAAAGTCCCAAATGTAGGAGTTGCGGCTTGGCCGATGAAACGTCGGTCCATGCCCTCCTTTTCTGTCCACATTGGGCTTATTACGCAGGCGAATCTTCGGAGTCCCTGTTATGGCAGGTATGCCATCAGGACCACAAGAGAGACTATTTTTCAGACTAGAAATCCCAGTGAATACATCCCCCTATGACAAACTAAGACTACTTACATGAATGGTTTTGCTATAATTAAGTTCAGGTACAAAAGAATTTGACTTAGTATACACAGGAGAGAAGTTTTCTGCAAATAAATTAGCGGTTTTACAGCCACTTTTGCTTTTTTTATCATTCAGGTACATGTTGTCAGGAAACTCACACATTCTCTTAGCATTAGCAAATCGCCAAAATGACCCAGGATCTATTGATAAATTATCCTCTATATGTTGTAAATAACTACGATAGCATTGATCAGTTAACGATATACAAATAGTTCTAAGATCTGAGAATTCCAGATAAGCACCATTGTCATCAGTTTACTTCTACAGTTAATGCATTTTCGTCTTCTCAGATATACACTCCTTTAATTCTTGGCTATACCAAGTGGGGAATTTATACTTTTTAATTAATTTGATAGGTACAAAAAAAATTAGTGCTGAATAAAGAACTTCATTGAACTGTTCAAGAGCAAAATTAATGTCAGTTTTACAAACAAAGTTAACCCATTCAACTGATGCAATATAATAGTTAAAATAGCATTATAGTCAACTCTCTTGAAATCATATATTACTTCCTCGTAGGATAAAGATGCTATTTTATGAGCTAATTGAATGTCCAAAGTAACTCCATTATGATATAGATTATTGTGATGAAGCAAGTCGAATAGCAGGTTTTACATCAATATCACTCAAGTTTGAAAACAAGAGATCCAGATACACTCCACGACTATTTGCAGCCTTATTCTGTTGAAAGTAGTTGAGGTAGCTGAATGTTTTGCACAATGTAATTGCTGGGGACTTTAGAGGACACTGCACACTTACACCTAAGCAACCATTACTCCAGACTGCTTCTGGAACATTGTAGTCACCAGCGATAATAAATGAATTGTTAGGGTACTGTCTTTTCATATCTTCAACATCACTGACATGTTGAAGATATGTATGGATATTTGAGTTTGGTGGGATGTAAAATACCACCTACAACAAATTTATCAGAACCACTTTGTAATTCAGCATAACACTGTTCAATCTGTGAATTGGTTGAAATCAGTCTCTAGCTTAGTTTATTATGAATAATCAATAAGGTACCTCCACCCCTCTTCTTCTTACTTGTGAGACACAATTTATCACACCTGTAATTGGATCATTTGGAATAGAGATTTCATTATTGCCAATGTCTTCGGACAACCAAGTTTCTGTTATAATAATAACATCATACGAAGATTGTAGGATAGACTTTTTGAAATGGGTAAAGCTTTACCTCAGACCACCAACATTTTGATAATAGCATGACACACCTACTTGTAGTTTTTTGGAGCCACACTGTCCGTTTTGATAATCTTAGGTACCCATCTTGTATATTTTATTG
The DNA here is from genome assembly GCA_963921935.1 of Galeruca laticollis. Taxonomy (NCBI): domain Eukaryota; kingdom Metazoa; phylum Arthropoda; class Insecta; order Coleoptera; family Chrysomelidae; genus Galeruca; species Galeruca laticollis. The sequence continues at coordinate 148,686,867 of OY998179.1, read as the reverse complement.
TTACATTAGTCTCTCCATTTGTTTTTCTTGTATTCAGCTCATCTCGAACATTTCTGAGAAAGTCTCTCTGCATCATGGTTCGATCAGCAGAAATAAAATGTCCTTCTTTTGCAAGATACCTCTTCCTCTTGAGCACCTCCTGTGCAATTGAGGGATTGGGAAAAATAACTTTCATAGGTCTAACATGATTGTCTTGTGCTTATCCTACTCTTATAACTTTTATGTCATCAGTATGGACATTCACCTCAGACAGAATCTTCTGAACAATTGATTTGTCATAGTTGATACGGTCATCTAGAGTCCTGGAAGAAGATTCTGTGATTTTATATATCGTGATATTCTTACTGAGAGTTATTCTCTCGTTGACTTCGTGAAAGAGTGCTTCCACATCCATCTCCATATTGGTTAATGGTTTATTATTGATCTGCTCTTTCATGGATTTCACCTCAGACATCAGTTCTGAAACTTGTTCGAGAAATTTGGGAAGCAGTCAGAAGCGGGAACAACAGTTTTCACACATGAACAGCAGGTTTCTTGATTTCAACGGTAGGCACCTTAGTTCAGTTGGCAAAAGACCAGAGCAATTTTTATGAAATTGGGCCTTACAACCATCACAAACAGTGGTTTTAACTTCATTGTCGATAAATTGTTTGCACTTTGAACATGTTGTTGAAGCCATTTTAACCTCAAAATAAATAATAGTAAATTATTGATATCTCTGCCACCTCATCAATCTGCTCTGTATTGTAGATCATTTAGTTATAATATTTATAATAAACTACCATCATTAATTAAAACTTAATCCAACGAAATTGCATTTATCTTTTTGCAAATTTTTTCAAAATACTGAATTTTTTGACTGCTTGTTTACCCATATTTTATCCTAATGTATACATATTTTTTTAATGTTGGAACTAAGATCAACTGGCCTATTGTATGTGGGTTAAAGTTGTTTTTAGCCCTTTTTCGTAAATTATTACACAAATAAATTATTATTATCAATAACCCTAATTGAATGTCAGTACAGTACCAATGGAAACAGTCTACAATATTTTATAAATTTTAATACATATAGAATTGTTTTCTCGAGATTATGTTTTTGTGTCTTTTGACATTTTAACAATAAGCCCTTCAATTGTATGTTTGAATTTAAATATATATTTTATTGAGTCCCTTGGTTTTCCTCTTCAACTTTTTTATCTATAACTTTGAAATTTCCTAAGCTATTTTTTATCCATAAAATCCACATATCATCAACTAATTTACTTAAAGTAACTTCTTGGAAGACGTCACTTCTGCCTACCTCAATGAAACCCATATCGTGAAACATTTTAATACTGATGTCATTTAAGTAAGCAATTTTTACGATGTATTGTTTTACTCCTAAGTAATCAATTCCATACATAAACATAAGCAATGTAGCTTCCCAACCACATTTTCTTTTCCTGGCCCATTCTTCTGCAATCATTATTTCTGCTTCTGCACAGATCCTGTCATCCGCATTTGCAAAAAATAAATTTGTATCACCAATCATAGAATCTAAAATACAATGTTGGTGATTACATATTCAACACGTTCGTATTAATCACTTTACCAATCTCATTATGGGTTTCTTCATATTTAGCTTTATCCAAAATTATAAATGTCAATTCTAAAAAGAAAATTTGTAAATTTTATGTACTTTTCAAAGTTGGAGACCTAACTGTTTTCATCCCTGAGCCAAGATTTTTGCATTTCATATTCTTCCTCCAGGGTCAGGGGTTCTGAAGCAGTCAGCTGCTGCAAAGACTCTGATTTCATCCATTCATGATACCTAAAATTCCAAAAATCAGAACTTTTGCTTACTTATCGACTTCATTTTGTACTTTAAAACGTGCTCTTTCTTATATGGTACTAAAATAACTCGTTGGCACTGAATAATCGTATCTTTGTTTATAAGCATTTGTAACACAATTTCTACAGAAAGATTTTTAAATTTTAGTGCTTGTGTTTACCTTTCTCTTCTTCTATACATAAGCACGGATGTTCTGTGACATAAGTCGGTATTGTGAACTACGCTCATTTGTCATAATCAGCCATATTTTTCACATAGAAAAGAAGATGAGATTCCAGACCAGCTCAAGAAATTATAACAATTATGGAAAAGCATAATAAAAAAGAAGAAGGCGAAGTCATAACACGATCTTGTAGCATTTTAAAAAATTAGAATTATTATTAAATTTAAACAAAATGGGACGACGCTCTATTAATACTACTAAAAGTGGTAAATATATGAACCCAACAGATCAAGCAAGTACGTATATTTCTAAAGTTTTTCATACACATTATTAACTTTAATCCTTTTTAGGAAAAGAAGCTAGGAAGCAGGAATTAAAGAAAAACAAGAAACAGAGACAGATGGTTAGAGCGGCAGTTTTAAAAGGAAAAGACCCGCAACAAATATTAGAAGAAATGGAGAAAATAGATCAGATGGGTTAGTAAATTAATAAAACTGTTATGTTCATGTACTATCTAATCATATTATGCTTTTAGAATTCAATGTTAATCAGCCATCACCATTAAATGAGAAAGTTCTGAAAGACAAGAGGAAAAAGCTTAGAGATACTTTAGAGAGGGTTCTCAGTATGTATGTAAGTATTGAACTTGAACACAACACTTTAATTTATCGTTATAAATAAAACTAACTGTTTCTAAATAATTCCACTATAGGTGAGTTCGGGTTGTAAGCACTTTTGACTATTTTAACTCTTTTTGATCGGTGGTCGTTCGGATATGGTCAATGGAGTATTCAATTATGACTCCATACCGTTCAGGCTGTAGCTCCGCGGATCTATAAGAGTTAACTCCCGTTGCATCACCTCGAGAGATTGTGCTCTTAGTGCACACATGCGCAAAACAAGAGTTTCATAGACCGATGTGAGGTTATAGCATATAAGAGTTGGTTTTGTGTTTGAAGCAACAGCAAAGTATTTTTATAATTTTAATAAGTAATAAGATTATTATAATTAAATGGAAGAACAAGGCATTTGCAGAATGTGCAGTATTATAAGATCGTTGGCTGAAGTGCAGCAACACTTCATGATAACACATTTTGGACAAACTGTTGAACAAGAACACCAAACCGAAGTATTACTGGAAACTAGTACCGATCCTAGTATTATTACCAGTAGTACTAACGAAGATAAGCTGTGGACTAGAGATAGAACAAATTTTTTAATCTATTTAGTGCAGCTGGACACCGACATAAAAAAAATGTATGGGTGCGTATTGCAGCTCTAAGGAATTTGGCATACCAGTATCTTTCCAACAAGTGGATTCAAAGTGGAAAAGTCTAAAGCGAACTTATAAGAGTACGATTTTACATAATAATTCATCAGGTAAACAAAGAAGGTACTGGGAATTTTTTAATAAAACTCACAATTTCATGCATCAGAAACCTGAAATTACACCTGTAGCAGTGCCATGGGACTATATTATAATGAAAACGTAGATTCAGCAAATACGGGTACTACTGCAGGTAGCAGCACATCTGATGATACCAATGAAAAAACAGAAAGTATTTTTTTCAAAAAAAAGGAGGAATAGGGAGAGTGATGTGTCAAAAAGGCATAAGGAGAAAATGCAGAAATTGGACACATTTAACAAATTTTTTTAAAAAATGGTTGAAAAGATGTAAAGTTTTTTTATAACTATTTTAAAGAGTTTTTTGTAATATTTATTTTTTATGTAATGTCATGCATTAGGTACTGATTTTTTACTTTTAGTTATTATTTTATAATAAAATTTTATTTTTTATATTTACATTTATAATTTGTACACCAGGTTTTATGTTTGTTGTGTGAAATAGCTTTGTACCAGAACCAGTCAAATGAAACAACTAGATTATATATATATTTTATACTTGATTTTATTATGAAAACTTTGCAGAACTTGTTTAGTATTGCACCATATTATTTGCTCCAATGTCAAGAGAACATTCCATCAATCTTGTCATCTTTTTTTTGTGCCCTTAATGATGACAAGGTTGATGTAATTTCTTTTGGACAATGGAGCACTTCACAAAGTTTTTATGATAAAATTAGGTACCAATTAGGCTATATTTTTCATTATACCTTCACTCGTTTGAGAAAGCTACTGTGTTAGCGAAATGCGTCACGAATTTAAACTGCGCGTTAGTTCAAATAGATGGAGATTGAAACAAATTAAATTATTGGATTTCATTTTCTAAGTATTGGCCTTCATCAACTAAAAGCCTCATCTGTTCAATTTTTACTCTATATTCAATGAAATAGCTAAGGAGAGCCTAAATGAAAATATTATAAATTATGTAATAAAGGTAAAGCATTACATATATTATATCTTTTAATTGAAGCTATTGACCTATCATCAATAACTGCATCAAAATCCTGATTGTTATGTGGATTATTGCCCCTTTCCTCCTCTATTTCTTGCAACACGTCAATAATATCTTCTGCAAAATCGTCATTTAAAATGCAAATATTGTGAAGTACACATCCAGCAACTATTGAAAGGTTTGTTAAATCTAGTCTTGTTGTTTCTAAATACTTCAGTCTTCTAAATCTACCTTTGAGATATGCAAAAGCATGTTCTATTGAAACCCGTGCTTTCTTTAGTATGTGATTGAAGTTTTTTTCACAGGGCGTGAGATGCCCATTGTTTTTAAAGCCTGTTAATAGAAAGGTATGGAGTTTATAAGCAAGATCACCAACTAAATGACTGTCATAATAGAAAAATATCTGCTCATTAAAGATTCTATAATACAGATCTGATCTTCTAAACAAAGTGTAGTCATGAATGTAGCCTGTTTCACCAGCATAGACATCAATAAATGATTTTTTATCATCACAGACTCCTTGCAAAAGAAGTGAATGGAAGCTTATTCGGTTTACATATGAATTTGGAAATTCTTTAGGAACTGTAATGCGGGTATGAGTACCATCTATGCTGCCTATTATTCCTAAAAATAAATATTACTTAATGTACATTGCAATACTGTTTAAATAGTTGTTACCTGGAAAATTGTTTCTTGCAAAATTATTTCTAATCTGTTGTTGGTGTTCTCTGCTAGGCCAGCAAATTATATTATAAATTCTATTGACTTGCAATAATAAGTTGGATGTACGATAGACTACATCCCAACATGTAGATTTTGCAACAATAACTACAATATGTAACTGTCTCAATAATTTATTTTATAATGTATTCTATTACCTTAAACTTTCCATGTTACCAAGATACCAAATTGTAATCATCAAGTCTTTTTCAGTTGCAGTTTTGTGGAACCCAACATAAAAATGATTTCCTTCTTGCAAAAGCACAAAATTGCATTTTCTTAAAAGGCATTCAAATGTTGTAGCGCTTAATTGGAAATTCTGCTTGAATTGTTTATCAGACATTAATGGCACGGTAACTTTTCCATAATTATGTATCTTCTTTAAAATTTCTCCCTCTTCATCTGAGCTATCGAAAAATAATTCTTTTGCCATGTTAATTATTACTGATGCTTGACGAATCATTTTAAAAAATTATCATTTATGTTTATATAGTATATTAAAGTATAAGTGGATAAAGAGGTCTTTCAAACACGCGCGATCTTTCGAGCACGACGGCGCAGCCGAGTGCTTGAAATAGAGCAAGTGTTTGAAAGACCAGTTATCCACGAATACTTTACGATATTTTTTTTATTGGTGCACTTTGGAATCATAAAATATTATTATTATATTATTACTACAAAAAAATGGAAGTCCATCCTCGATGCCCAGCCAAGTTTCGTGAACGTCAAATAGTATTTATTTTTAGTTGACGTTACGGGCTGTCAGATCAATAATCAAAAAGTTTCTTTATTTATATTTAAAGGGAAACAATGTATATATTACTATATAAATACATTTTGCAGAAAAAACCAAATAAGACATTGGTTCCCAATGATAATATACAATTTAAAAACTAATAAAAAAAGTTGTCATTGATACTTACGTTTCTCAAGTTGTTGTTGTTACCATGGGGACTTTAAAAAACGCGCGTGTTTGAAAGTTCGATTTAAACACGCTGACGCGTGCTTTAAAAAGGTAATATGCGGCATCAATAAAAAAATAAATTTAAAGTCAATGTTTATCTTCTTCTTTTCACTTTGGAATGGCCTCAGTGACGCCAATAGCGTTCGGCTCGGGCCGCTGATAGTTTGGAACACCATAATCACGTGATATATGAGATGAACCTTGTCTGCTCCAACTCTACTGTGTCAAGCCGAACGTGCCGTATAAAATGAGAAAAGGATAGAAATTCTAAAAAATCTGATAATTTATTGTTTCGATATCTTGAAATATCATCATCAGAATGACAGATGTTACATTTGATGTTATGCCTACCTGATGTTTTATAATTATTTTTTCCTAGACCAAGAATTAACATATCTTGTAATTAATTTAATATATATAAATAGAAAGATATGATATTACAAATATTAAATCTTAGATATTATTAGCCCTATAGGGATTGATTGATAAGTTTGGGAAGATACACAAACCATATACATTTAACTGTAGCCACTGATGTTTTTTGTTCCCCTTACGCCGTTTTGCTCATGGCCCTAGCCCCTGTAAGGTGGAGCCTCTGGTGGCCTAATAAGGAAATGCTAATTTTGTTTTACAATATGCAAGCAGAGCATAGTAGCAAGTTTAAAAATTCATTACTATGATATTACGGGCAACAATAAATGATTCATACTTATTGCTTAGCATTGGTTGATATGACGAAGTCAGAATAATGTTTTGAGGCACTATTTGTCATCGATTTATGTATGAAAACAGTATGCAAAAATTGAACTAAAAGTCAATGAATGATTTGTAGTATTTTATATAATGAATGAATGTACCTATATATACCCACTAAAAATATTTTATAGTTCAATCAACAGTTTTATCTAATGGGAAAAGAAATAAAGTAACTACTTGAATGACAAATAAAACAAAAATCTGTTCATATGTTATTATCGCTTTATTTAATTTACTTAAACAAGAATTATTTAACATAATACTTGTCTATTATCTATTAAAATGAAAATACTTACCCAAGGGAAATCCGCTTTTATGGTTTGTTGTCTACCATAAATCCGGAGTTTACCTGTATTTGCAACAATTGATATAATCCATTAGGAAACAATTACTTCCGTAGGCACAATAAATATGATCAAAATCAAGTCATACAAAAATAGCAATTTAATTTATACAGATAAGTCCCATTATAGTACCTGGAATTCTAGAAACCTATAATTATTATAACCATGGTTATACAATGTGAGTCTCTAACTTGGAATAAATTCAATAAACCAAAGACAGTTTTTCTGTTAGAAATATGCTCGGATATGTTGATTAGTATTTTAAATTGCACTCTTTTTGGTGTAAGTAAATTTTTTACAGTCTCAAATTTGATATATGGCGTTATCAACAATTTTTTTAATGGCAATCCTAATTTTTTATGACTATTCTAAAAGGGTATAACAATCTACACATGCCTACTAAATATCAAATATTTATTACATGGATTCTAATATATTCATCAATAAAGCAAGTTTTTCTGTCTCATAAAAAAATTAAGTACCTACTGTACCCCTGTAGCCTTACCATTTTTAGTTTTCTGATTTCATCTGCTTCTGGACTTCCTCTTCTCCTTCTTGCAATTGATGGTCGTCTACATATTGTGTAATTGCATCGTTATGTTCTTCCATGTACAATATTCTTTTGTTGTGTTCTTCCCTTATTTTTTCTATGTTTTTATGGTCGTGTTGTGTTTTCCCAGTTCTGTCTTTTATTCCTCTTATTGTGTTTTTTGGTTGGTTGTATTGTAATTTTACGTTTTTGTAATATTCCTTTAACTTATTTTGAGATTTTTGTTTTTCTATATTTTCTAATTTCTTATTTAACCATATGTTATTTTCCTTTTATATAAATTATTTGCTGCATTCTTTTTTAATTCATAGTTAATTCTGTCATGTTGCTTTTTTGTCCTAGTCAATTTAATTCTTGCCATGTTTTTCTGTTTTCTAATTCCCTCACATTCATTATCAAACCAATATTTGCTTCAAGTCACCAATTTTAAGATTGAATATTCTTCAGGAGATCTCACAGATGAACCCTATTGATTTTCAGCTCACCGGAGCCCGTACAACAGGTGCTATAGTACTTTAAGTACGACATTTTTGTAATTTTTGGAGAAATTTCAGTTTATTAGCATGATACAGCCTCCGGAGTATCTACAAGTGACCAATTTTATGATTGGATATTATTCAGGGCGTCTCAAAGATGAACCCTATTGATATTCAGCCCACTAAATCCAGTATAACGAGTACTATGGTACTTGAAGTACCAAATTTTTGTAATTTTTTGGAGAATTTTCAGATTGTTAGGCCGATACAGCCTCCAGAGTGTATACAAGTGACCAATTTTACGATTGAATATTGTTCAGGGTTCAGGGTCTTATAGATTAACTTTATTGCTCTTTAGCTCGCCAGAATTAGTATAACTTATGCTATGTTACCCGAAGTGCCACATTTTTGGTCCTTTTTGGAGAAATTTCGGGTTGTTAGTACGATACAGCCTCCGGAGTGTATACAAGTGAGCAATTTTATAATTGAATATTTTTCGAGGTGTCTCGCAAATGTACCCTATTGATTTTCAGCTGACTAGAGCGAGTACTGCGGGCCCTATAAATCCAGATATACTACATTTTTGGTTATTTTGGAAGAAATTTCGGTTTGTTAGCACGATACATCCTCAAAGTGTATACAAGTGACAATTGTTCACATATGCGGAAAAGTTAGTTTTAGTATTTATAACGGTTTATTTTTGTATGAGTATTCAAAAATTTCTTTTACTTTATCCTTTTGTGGGCTTTTAGCATCCAGTTTTTTACAATTATTGCGGGCAGTATATTGTTTTTGTATTGTTAAATTTTGTATCGTCATATTACCAAATAGTGGCTCGTTTCCGCTTGTGCTGTACCATCTTGTATAGTTATATTTCTACATACTTGTTTTGTTGCTAGTATATGATCTATTTGATTTTCGATTTCTTCCGATGGGTGTCTTTATGTCACTTTGTGTCTTCTTTGGTGTTCAAATTTTGTTGTTGGGAAGATCATGTTTAGGGATACCGCTAGCTGAATTAATATATGTCCGTTTCCTATTATATCTTTTAGATATACTACCTTTCCTATTTTGGCATGTGCATCTCTTAATATCATCACTTCGTCTTTTTTTGGCAAACCTTCGCATATCTCATTTAATTTTACATAAAAACGATCCCTTTCCGTATCCTCCGTTGTTTCCGTGGGTTCATAAATATTTAATATTGAGATATTACCGTTTTTCATTTTAAGCCTCAGTACTCCAATCCTACCATTTTCTTGCGTAAATTCAATAATATTATTCACCAAATCATTCTTAATATAAAAACCCACTCCATTCCTACCCCTTTTCTCTTCTCCACTATAAAGGAACGTGTATTTGTCTTTCGTTATTTCTCCCGATTTTTCGCATCTTGTACAGCTGTTACATCTATATATTGTATTTTTCCAATTCTCTTGCCGTTTCTTCCATTTTACCAATTTTTAATAGGGTTTTAATATCCCAAGTGGCTATTTTTAAAAGTTTGCCTTTAGTTTTTTTTACTTTATTTCTTTTTTGTTTGACGTATTTATTTTCATTTTTACTTATTTTACCTTGTACATATACTTTGATATTTTCATTACTCAAATTGGTCTTTGTATTTTTATTATCAGCATTTGTTTTTCCATTCCGTATATCTCTAGTTTTATTACAATTATATTTACAACTACTATTACCATCCCCATTATTACTACTATAATTACTAATATTAATCTTATAACTAATTTCGTTGTATCTCTTGTATCCTTTTCTTCTTGAACTCTTCTGTTCTTCTTCATCTTCTTCTGGTGATCTTTCACTAAATGTTCTTGTTTTTTGTGCCTGCAGTGTACGTTTATTTTTGGATTGTGCTTCTCCTTCCGTTATCTTACCCAAGCTATGTGTATGTTGCTTCGTCTATCTTTAGTTTGTTATATGTAATATATGCCCTGTGATCATTTTCTCTTGCTTGTTTGATATGTGTTTTTAATATTTTTCGTTGGCTCGGTATTTTTCTGGAGTAATTCTCATCTATAAAGACGTCGGTAGCCTTAAGTTTCCTGGTTGACCTCATTATTTCTTATTCCACTAATTTATTTCTATTAACATACGAGGATGTATTGATATTTAGTTAGCCTAGACCAGTTCCATGCATAAACAAAATATTGCGTTACCATAGCAACGAACAAATAACTTATTAGAAGTGTCAGTGTAAAGTTTGACGTCAAAAAAGTAAACTAGAGTTACGCAATAAATTAAAAGAAAAAAGATGTCCACCGAAATTGTGAAAATCGAAAAATTGGAGTATAGATCCATCATCAAGTACCTGTATTTAAACGGGTTAAGAGGTAAGCAGATTTACGAAGATATGCTTAATACCCTTGGTGATCAATGTCCTTCGTATGCGACCGTGAAAAATTGGACTGGAAGCTTCAAAAGAGGTAAATTTTCCATTGAAGATGATGACCGATCGGGAAGGCCAGTTTCTGTGTCAGTCCCCGAAAATATCGATGCAGTTCATGACATGATTTTATCAGACCGTAGAATTGGGCTAAAACGGATATCTAAAGCACTGAATATTTCATACGAACGCGTTCATCATATAGTTCACGTCAATTTGGACATGAGAAAAATTGCTGCAAAATGGATCCCCGAATGTTTGAATGTTGACCAAAAGCGTGCAAGGGTAGAAGCATTGCGTTTGATTTGTGCTCGATTTGAAAACGATGTAGACTTATTAAACCGAATTGTTACTATGGATGAGACCAGAAACAAAGCAACAATCGATGGAATGGCGACACTCTGGTTCCCCAAGACCTAAGAAGTTTCGTGTCCAAAAATCTGCTGGAAAAGTCCTTGCTTCAGTCTTTTGGGATTGCCATGGAGTAATCATGATTGATTTTTTGAATAAGGGTAGAACAATAACTGGAGATTACTATTCGACATTACTGACCACTCTACGGGAAAAAATTAAAGAGAAAAGTCGCGGAAAGCTAACCAAAGGTGTTTTGTTTTTGCAGGACAACGCCCCTGCACACAAATCTCATGTTGCCATGCAAATTCGTGATTTAGGGTTTGAATTACTAGAACACCCCCCTTATTCACCAGATTTGGTTCCGTCCGACTATCATCTCTTTCCTCAACTGAAAAAAGTTTAAAACGTCGTACATTTTCATCCAACGAGGAGGTAATAAAAGCTGTGGAGGTCTGGTTTGCAGAGCAAGAAGAAACATTTTTTTTAAAGGTCTAGAGACGTTGCAGGTTCGCTGTAATAAATGTATCCAATTAAGAGGAGAATATGTTGAGTAATAAAATATTTTGACATTGAAATTTTGTTTGGTTCTATAGTAGGCTAAGAATTTTTCAATATATCCTCGTAGGCCTTGTCTTGTTATTTCCTGTAGTTCCAATTCTTCTTATTTCACTTATAGATTTGTTTTCCTCTATATTAACATCTATTTTTTCATTATCTCTTTAAGTTTCAGTTTCATCTGTAGAGAGTCTTCCTCTATCCCAAATATTACAATTTTATTTTTTCGTGTTTCTTTCTCCAATTGTTCTATTCCTTTATTCTGTTCTGACATTATGATACACAACAAAATAGTTGTTCAATTAGAAATTGTATGTATACCCTAGCCCTAAACCATCAGGTAGGTATCACATCAAATGTAACTTCTGTCATTCTGATGATAATATTTGAACATATCCAAATAATTGTCAAATTTTTTAATAATTTTCTCATTAAATAGTGGAATTATTTAGAAACACTTAGTTTCATTTATAACAATAACTTAAGTCGATTCCACAAAGTAAGTGTTGATATAGTAACTTCACTTTTATTTAACTCAAATTATTGTCTTGATATTGTTATCAGTATAAAGATGATCAAGAAAAATGGTCAGATTTGAAGAGGAGACAAAATGAATATGAACAAAAGAGGAATCAATTAGTAACATTCTACGAGTCTGTTAAAAGTGCTCAGCAAGTTACTGTAGACGAGATTCCCTTACCTCAATTGCCACAACAACAGCCGATAATAGCAAATATACCTGCTCAAATTCCCCTACCTACAGCAGAGAGGAAACAGGAGCATACTATATATTCTATAGCAACAGCTCTTAAGTTACAGGCTTTAGTAAGTATTGAAATCTTGTCTTAAGAATTATATTTAATATTTGAATATGTTTAAGGGTCAACCAGTTCGAGAACCTCCAGGTTGTCCCCCTGGTCCACCCCCTGATGTAAATGAAGAGGGAGAAGTAGAGGAGTTTGGAGCTAAATTAACCGAAGAAGTAAAAGATGCAGATATAGAAGGAGTTGAAATAGATGAACCTTCGACAGTAAAACCAACATCATTACAACAAAAAATGGTTGCTCTCTCTGGACAAAATGTTGACGATTTTATGAAAGAAATGGAAACCGTACAGAAAAAACTCGAGTTACAACGAACTGAAGATAGAACAAAGTTAACAGTTCACATCGAACCTTTAGTGCCACCTGGTGAGTCTTTAACAAACTGTTACATTATTATAATTATTTATAACACGAAAACATTACAGGTACAGAAATGTCCGTCATTCCTTCCCAAGCACCCACTGCCCCACCACCACATCTGTTTCCAGGTAATATAAGATTGCCTCCAGGTCCACCCCCAGGAAGGCCACTAATGCCTCCAGGTCCACCACCAGGCTTACCACCTCGCTTACCAATTAGGTTGCCACAAGTTGCCCCGAGAATTATTAGGTTACCTGGACCTCCACAAATTATGCAACCAAATGTTTTATCAGCAGCTCCACAACTCATTAACAGGTAAGTTTGATATTTAGTGATATTAAGTTTTTACACTATTTAAATTATATACAGTAGGATCTCGTTAATCCGGCCCTATATTGGGATTCAAAGAGGTGAATTAAAAAATCAAGAAATTTAACAATAAAATACACTTTTATTCCTTACAAAAACTATGACATTAATTGTTTTAACTACTGTATAATGAAATTTCGTTAATTATTATGAAAAAGAAACTGATATTAAATAGCTTTTAATGTTTAACATAATTTACTGAATCATTATCGGGAACACACCTTTGGATTACTGGACGTGCTGGAGTATTGAACAGCCGGATTATTGAGGCTGTATTCTACAACATAATTTATACAGAACATGCATACTTAATAAAAACATTAAATAATACTATGACAGACTATTAAAAACGTCCTGTATATTTTCAACATTGTATCAACCACATTTATAGTCAAACCATAAAGGAATGAAAGTTCATGATCTCTGCTCTGATGAAAATAATGTTATCATATGTCAATCTTATATTACCGAAATCTAAAATTCAAAATGTAAGCAGTCGAGTTTGAGGTTGTGGCAAACTATGGATAAAACACAATATAGTATTTAATTTGATACAATAACCTTTAGATTAGATTAGATTTTAACGGGGTTACAATGCACTGAAACCTAAGGTTTATTATGCCTCCCCTATCAGAGCTGTTCTTGCTACTACTACAGCTCGCCTTCCAGTTCCAGGGTTCTAATGAACTCAAGTATTTGGAACAGCTTCAACGAGGTTATATCATCACTCTTACAAGTTTCTTGTCCGAAGCATTTCTTGCATTGGGTTGCAACGGCAAGGCATTCCAGAACTAGGTGATCCGGAGTTTCATCCTCCTCCCCACAGAATCTACACTCGTCAGATTCTGCTAGACCTATTCTCATTAGGTGCTTCTTAAGGCGACAGTGTCCTGTAAGAAAGCCCGTGAGGAGGTGTAGCTTATTTTTACTGAGGTCCAAATATTTTTTGGATCTAGCAGTGCCAAAGTTCCGCAGGAACTTTTTGGAATGTTCCAACCCGGGGAGGCACCGCCAGAGTGCTTCTCTTTCGGTTTCCTCCTTCTTCCGAAACTCTTTCTTATAGGGGCATTTTCCTACACCACAGAGAGGCTCCGGGCCAATAAAGGTTGTTTGTGCTCCTTTCCTGGCAAGTTTATTGGCCTCTTCATTTCCTGTGATTCCAGAGCGGCCAGGAACCCAGACTAAAGAGACTCTGTTATTCTTGCCTAATTCATCAAGTTTTCTTCGGCACTCCCATGCCAACTTTTAGTCAATGACATGGGAGCTCAATGCTTTGATAGCTGCTTGACTATCAGAATGGATCGATATGTCACATTTCTGATAGTTTCTTCCTAGGTTCATTTCCACGCATCTTTCAATCGCAAGTATTTCTGCGTAAAAGATGCTCGGGAAAGAGCCTAACGATAATGAGTATCTAGTGCCAGGCCCAAATACTCCAGCACCTGCAACAGTGGTGGTTTTTGAACCATTCGTATACCATCTAATAGTGTTTTCTTTGAGAGTTTGAGTGGTGTATTCCCTTTCCCAATCTCTCCTCGTATTTAGCATCGTAGTGAAATTCTTCTGGGAAGATTTGCTGATAAGATGTATTTTGTTAGAGAGGACCAGGCTCCCCGATTTTTAATACTCTCATTGCCTGAACCTTCCTTATATATTCTAAGAATTGCCTCTTGGGTAGATCTTTCTATCACCAAATGTAGAGGTGTGAGATCTGTAATGATCTCAAGTGCCCTAGTTGGACACATTCTCATAGCTCCAGTGATGCACATACAGGCAAGCCTTTGAACTTTGTCGAGGGTCTTCCTCGTGTTGTACTGACTTGTTTTTGTATGCCAAACTATTGCCCCATACGTAATTGCTGGTCTCACAATCATGGCGTACATCCATCTCAGTATTTTTGGGTTACAGCCACACCTCTTACCAGCTAGATTTCTGCACGCCATCAAAGCTCTTATTGCTTTACTAGCAGTTATTTCAACATGCTTATTCCACAAAAGCTTACTGTCTAGGGTTATCCCTAGATATTTAACTTCTGATTTCCATTCTATGATTTCCCCGTTTAAGGATATGGGTTTCATGGTTGGAAGTGTTCTTTTCCGGGTAAATGGAATTACTATGGTCTTGTTTGGGTTAATGTTTAGACCCACTAACAAGCACCATTGCTCAATGATTCTGAGGCCATTTTGTAATAAATCACACATGGTGCTCTCGAACTTGCCTCTGACTATTAGAACTATGTCATCAGCATAGCCCATACATTCAAAGCCAAGCTCCGTTAGCCTGTAGAGCAACTCATCTACTACGAGGCTCCATAGACGTGGAGATATCACTCCCCCGAGTGGCTTTAACTAAGGTGGTTTGATTCCCCCACCTGTGTCTCAGCTATCCTCGTCGTCAACAACTCATACATCCATTTTACAATGGTTTCATTTACTTCTCGTCTTTTTAGTGCTTCTTTGACAGACACATGAGTTATGTTGTCAAAGGTCCCAGATATATCCAGGAATGCGTACATTGCGATTTCTTTGTTGTTCAGAGTTCTTTGGATGACTTTGGTCAGCTGATACAGACTCATCTCAGTTGATCGACCCGCTCTGTAGGCATGCTGACATTTATGAAGTGGTATATTCTCCAGATTCTCTGTTCTTTGTAGTTATCCACTAACGATGTTAGACAGATGGGTCTAAAAGATCGGGGATCAGTCCCATCTTTTTTCCCTATTTTTGGTATGAAGGTTACCCTTGCCCTTCTCCATTTTTTAGGTATTAGATCCACTGCTAGACTGCTTATGGTGATCTTCAGCAGGTGAGGAAGAATCTCCTCTATCCCTTGCTGCAAGAGTGCTGGAAATATTCCATCCACTCCTGGTGATTTATATGGTTGAAAGGTACTTATTGCCCATTCCAACCGTTGTCTGGTAAATATTTTCTTAGCAATGTCCCAATCTTCCTTGCGGGATTTTTTGGTGTAATTCATTGCTATTTCAGTGCTTGTTGCTGGTTCACTACCTGGAAAGTGGGTTCTAAGAAGAAGAATCGATCGTTCCTCTTCACCTTCCGTGTATGATCCGTCTGGCTTTTTCAGCGACATTGTGGGGTTAGTTCCCCCATTTGCCATGACCTTTTGTAGTCTGGCCGCTGTGTGAGTGGAAGTGCTCTTTTCGCAAAAGGCTTGAAAATTAAGACTTTTGGCCTTTCTAATCTCTTTATTGTACTGAGTAAGCTTCTCAGTGTACCTCTGCTAATTACCGTCACATTTGGCTCTATTAAAGAGCCGACGGACCTCTTTTCTGAGGTTTGACAGGTTCTCATTCCACCAAGGAGCGTCCTTTTATGAACGAGCTTTTGACAGTGGACAACTGGAATGGAAAGCTTCCATTATTGCCTCACTGATCTGTTCGACTCTTTGTTCCAGGTCGTAGTGCGGGTGATTTACCCCATTCACTTCGACTTGTTCCAAATTGTCCTTCAGATGAGTCTTGTAAAGAGACCAATCAGTATTTCTAGGATTTCGGATTGTAGGAATCGAGGTTTTATTTCCCTCTATCCTAAATTCGATGATCCTATGGTCGGAAAGTGATGGCTCGCTCATCACCCTCCAATCTTTTACATTTTTCTTAGAAGCAACATTAACAATTGTTACGTCCAGGACCTCTTCTCTTGCTCTCGTGACAAAGGTGGAGGTTGTCCCCACATTTAAGGTCTCAAGGTTATTTCCTAAGAGATATTCTAATAAACACTCACCTTTTGCGTTGTTATTAGTGGTTCCCCACACGGTATTGTGTGCGTTGGCATCACAACCAATTATAATTGGCAGACGTCTGCTATTGCAGTGTCTCACTAGCTCTTGTACTTCTTCTGGCGGTGTCATCGGCCCGTCTCCAGCGAAGTAGGCAGAGGCAATGGCGATGTCTCGGTCGATACCCCCAATGTTGAGGTGAACCATGGTTGGAACAAGGTCCTGTGACACGTATTCTGAAACACAAATATATTTTATGTTATTTCTTATGATTACACAGGCACGCGGAGATACTTGCCTTTGATCATAAATCAATGTGGAATCCTTGCATGCCAAAGCTTTGATTTGGCCTTCTTTGTTGATCCATGTTTCTTGGATCAGTACAATATCCAGTTGTAGTCTAGCGAACAACCTTGCAATCACGGCTGAAGCTCCCTTCGCGTGATGCAGGTTAATCTGAGCTACATTCGTGAACGTGAAGGTGAATTATTATAGATGAAAGAGGCCGAGTTACTCAGCCTCTATTCATCCCCCTCCTTTCTCTCTCCCTGACCCTCCTCGACCACCGTGTCGAGTCGAGTCAGACTCTCGACCCCCAGGCTGCTCCGCCCAGTTTCCCGGGATGCAGAGGCGATCTCCGCATCCCAGTTACCCCTTTTCCAGAGGTTCCGGATGTGGAGGGTATCTCCATGTCCTTTGGATCCTCCGCGGGGTTCTTTTTCTTTCCCAGCCCCGAGACAGAGATATGCCCAAAACGGAAGTTTAGCACGTAACCTCCTGCCTTCAGAGCCTCCCCAGATTGGTGATCGATCCCAATCGTGAGGATAGTTCCCTATCCCTCTTTTTTAGAGTTTAGGATCTTCCAAGCCCCAGTAGTGAGGTTGGAGTTCTGAACCTCGACAAGTTGGAGGATCTTCTCCAATTTCATGTCGTGGCTTCTTGAGTAGAGCACTGTTATGGTGACCGGCTTTGGGATGTCGTCTCCACTTCGAGCCACCAATTCGGGTCCTTCCCAAGAGTTCAATTTGGGCGCTGACCTCATGAGCCGGTCTGCCGATTCTTGTGACCCACAGTCCACCAGTATCATTCCACAACGGAAATGGATACCTGAGAAGTGGATTCACTTTGCTCTGGCACAGCTCTTCCACCAGGGTGTCTTCCAGTGTGGAGAGCTGCTCTGCTTTCAGGGTGACCCCAGGATAATCCTTGGGCATTATACCCACCCTAAAAGCCTTTTCTGTTTTGATAGCTGCTGCGTAACCAGTGGCTTGCCCGGTTACCGTTGCAGGTGTTTTTGGTTTCTTGCTTAGACGTCGTTGTGGAGGAATAATATTCTCTGGGCCTCTTTTAAGCTTTGTCTTCCCCGTTGGTGGTTCCTTCGGGGGGGTTGGGCGCTGAATAGTTGTAGTTTGGCCTTTTTTCCCCCTTTGAGGTGCCCGGATGAAGAGGTGGAGGTTCTCTCCACTACTTTTCCGGTGGAAGTTTTACATTCTCTGTCCATAAATAGTCCCACGAGAAGCTAGGGTCATTACGGTCCACCGCTGCAGAGCCCCGCATGCAGAGATAAGGGGTTCAATACAATGGAGTTCCCCCGGTGCTCCAAGATCGAAACCAGTAAGGACTATTCTTCTATATAGCCACGCATTCTTCGGCCTGGTTTCCCACCTTGACTTTAGGTTTTTAATGAGGTTGTCTGTCTTCTCCTCTTGGTCTGGGCATTAAAGCCAAGAATACAACCCCCCCCCATCCCCATCCCACACTGGCCCGCGAGACTTGGCCACAGACAGCCAGGAGACATTGGTATAACAGGTGGTTTCGAGGTAAGCTCGAAATTTCACCCGGCATCGTAACCCTGTGTGCAATCCCTTAGCCACGATACTACAGCTGGGATAGGTAAAGTTGGTCCGCGGCAGGGTATTCGAGGGCTTAATAAAGTTTAAGAACCCACAAAGTAAATTAAAATTAAATAATGATAATACACATACTTTTAAAACATGAAATGTGAAAGATATTGATGAGAATGATTTTGAAAAGGCATTACATGAAAAACTTTGGAAACGTGAGATGAATATAAATGACTTACTTGGAAAATTTAATGAAAATATTACTTCTGTTTTAAATCATTTTGCTCCAGAAATCACTATATGTAAAAGGGTTGGTTGTGAATGGTATGATAATGAAATAAATTCTTTAGAAAAATCAAGGCATCTGGCATATAAAAAGACTATAGTTACAGGTATGGCTGCTGTTTGGATAGAGTATAAAGATAAAAGAAACAAAATAAGATCAAAGAAAATATTATATTTTGAAAACTTAATAGATAGAAACAAAAGAAATAGTAGAAAAATATGGCAAGTTATTAAAAAAGTAATGTGTAAAGGAAAGGGTGAGATGATACAAGCTGTATACTTCAATGATCTCTTAATGGAATTCATTTAATAATTATTATTTTGCACAAAGTATAGAACTAATAATAGCTAATAGGGACGAACATCTCGATCTGATTTAAAGAAATCATTTTATTATTGATAACCAAATAAATCCTTTATTAAACTTTCAAAAAGTAGTTTAATAGTAAATTTACAAAAAGATTCAATAGACGAGATTACCAAAACCATTATGCTGAAGGGCTTACATATTATTAGTGATACATTAAGAGATATAATAACGTATAGAACAAAGTAAATTTACTGACTTGTGGAAATCATCACTTACTGTACCTATTTAAAAGGTAACAAATACAAAAAATGTGATGAATTTAGACCAGTTAACACGTTGCCTCTTTGTGAAAAAGTAATAGAATTATACAGAAAGAAACAACTCCTAGAACATATTAACAATAACAATATTTTAATTGAAAATCAATCTGGTTTTAGATAGAAACATTGTCTGCAGTCTACACTACAACTGGTTGCCTCAAAGTGGAAGTCTATAGATTCATAAAAAGTTATTTGTACTGTTTTTCTTGATTTTAAAACAGCATTTGAGACAATAAATAGGGACTTGTTAATCATAATACTAAAAAAATTTGGTATACTTGGAATTGCAAAAGAATGGTTCAGCAGTTATTTGAAAAATCGTTACCAGCCAGTAAAAGTAAATAATTGTCAGTCCAGTTAAATTCTTGTGAAGTATGGAGTCCCTCTAGGAACAGTATTGGGGCCTCTTTTTTTATTTTATATATTAATGATATTGCTAAGTTATGTTATATTCCATTAGTTTTAAATTTATTAGCTTATGACACCATCATTTTAGTAGAGGGTGAAAATGTGGAAGAGATGACGATAAAAATCAGAATATTATCAAATTATTAGAATCGCAGCTTATTGACAATGATTTGTATGTAAACACAATTAAAACAGTAGTAATGTTATTTAACAGCAATAAACGTAATGTTGCATGTGACATTGAGTTGTTCAGTCAATCCTTAAAGCTTGTTACTGAATGTAAATACTTAGGTGTTATTGATGAAGATTTGAATTTTAAAAAACATAGTCAGTATGTTCATAAGAAAATTAGTAAAAAAATCAGTTATTTTAGGAGAATAAGTTCAAATATATCTCTAATAACAAGAGTTACATTATATAAAACTATAATTGCACTGCATTTTGAGTATTGTCCAACAATTGAACGTTATTTAAGCTAGTCTGAGAAGTCTAAATTACAAATTTTACAAAATAAACCAATGAGGGTTATATTAAGAGTATTAAAGATATGTTTGACCATTTTGGATCTATAAGTGTTAATCAGCGAATGGTTTTACAAAACGTAATTTTTGTAAAATAATTCATAATATGTTACCAAAATAG
Source organism: Galeruca laticollis (assembly GCA_963921935.1). Taxonomy (NCBI): domain Eukaryota; kingdom Metazoa; phylum Arthropoda; class Insecta; order Coleoptera; family Chrysomelidae; genus Galeruca; species Galeruca laticollis. Next base: position 148,666,293 of record OY998179.1, on the reverse strand, counting down.
AACATCTAGTAACATATAACTTCAAGAACTAGTTCAACACAGAATTCACTATTTTACAAAGGTTTATTGTTATATAATAATTTATTAATTTCAATAAAATCATGTAGCACCCTTGACACTTTCATAAGAGAAGCAAGTTTTAGTCAGGTGTTTCGCACTTCGCTGGGTACTCCAATCCACAACTTTTCTGGAGTCTTGATAGATGTATTTTTACATTATGGTAATAATAATTACTATATTTGTTTGTGTTTGGTTTATTAACAGTTATATCTTGAGGTTATGTCAGAGGTTTGTGTACTAGTTATGTGACGTCATGACAAAACCCATCATGACCGACAGTGTTTTTGACTGGCCATGAGAAGTTTACTTTAATTTTTTTAGTTTTTCAAGCATCAGAAACAAAAAATAGTTTTTTTGTTGACGATTAGGGTAATTACTGAAAATTTAGTACCTTTTTAAAAAAAAATTCAGCATCTCTATTGTATGTACTTACTGTTCTGTTGGAACTTTTGTTCTTCATCATTTTGGTCCCCATTATCTCCCTGCTCTTCTTGTATATCTTCTTTGTCGCCATTTAATAGTTGCTTAAAATACTTTACCCATCTATTTCGTTTGTCATTTGTGTCTCCCAGTAGCTGGCTTTCTTAGTCTCTGCAATAATTCGTTATTGTTGTCATGTTTTGTCTTGATTTCTTCACTTCTCTATAGAAATTATTACTTTCTTTATCGTAGTGATCTTTTATTTGTTCCAAGTGTTTTTTCTAATTCTTCCCTTTTTTTGTCTGCAGATAAGTTTTGCAATTTTCCACTTATCTTTGTACTCTCTTTTTGTTTGTTGAGTGCTATATTTGTCTCTCATCATTTTTGCTTTATTTCTGTCATTTGGAGCTGCATGGCACTACTCATAAAACCATTCTTCTTTTATTTCCTGTTTTGGCAAAGGGTTGCTCCCTCTACCATCACTTCTTCAATCTATCAATTCCTCTTCTATGATGTGTTTGTATCGTTTTTGCCAGTTAGCCCTTTTCCGATTTATGTTTTGAGTTTATGAGCTTCCTCTTTTCTTTCAGTTTATTATCGTCATATCTTCTTCGTCTTTATGTCTTCATTTTTTTCAGCTTCAGAAGCTCTTGTTTCAGTTTTGCTACGACTAATATGTGGTCACTATTAGTGTCTGCTCCTACATTCTTTAATGGCTTTAAGATGTTTCTTTCAATTAATACGTGGTCGATTTGATTTTTCGTCCTGCCGTCTGGGGTTATCCATGTTATTGATGAATGTCATTGTGGCCAAAGGCCATGCTTGCTATTTTCATTTGGTTTTCTACTGCAAACTCAATTAATTTTTTGCCATTTTCGTTGCTGCTTTTATGTAGACTTTTGCTTCCTGTGATATCACAATACACCTCCTCTCTTCCTATTTTCGCTTTTAGGTTTCCTATTGTTATTTTAACGTCGTACATCTTGTATTACTTCATTTAACTTTTCGTAGAATTCATTTAACCTTTCATAGAATTCATTTTTTATTTACTGGTCTTTTTCGTCTGTTGGAGAATGTCCATTTATAATGCTTATCTTTGTCTATTTACCTCGTCACCTTATGTAGCATATTCTTTCTGATATCGCTTTAAAATCTACTATCCTCTTATTCATGATTCTAGCTAAAATATTGTGTGCCTCCCTATGTCAACTATTTCACTTCCCATCTGCTTCGTTTCCTGTAGGGCCAGCACATCTATATTGTACTTTATCATTATTTCTTCTAGGTTTTTTAAGGCCTCTTCTCCATATGTACTTCATACATTCCACGTACCTATTTTGACAATTTCTTGATTTCGTATACTTTGTTTATTTTTTCCAACTATTCCCTTATACTATAAGTCTTTGTCCTTTTTCATTGCCTTGTTTCCTCATTTCCGAGCCCTTCTTTTAGTTTTCTGACTCCAGTTCCTTTATTTTTTTTAGTGTAATCTAAACTCTAGTCGGTACCATAAACAGAAATTTTTTTGTAGCCGATTTTTACTGTTTTCCCTCGTTTCTTATTTCTTTTGCTTTTCTCTTATCTGATTCTGTTTATTTTGCTTGCTTTTTGATAAATCTTCTGTTATATATTATATTCATCTGGTTTGTAATATCTTTTAGTTTGTGCTTGTTTTTTAGTACACCAGTTTTCTCTTTTTCATTTTCTAGCTCGATTAAATATGTTTTCTCAGTCAACTTTATCACTTTTTTAATGTTGACTGTTGTTTCTAGGTGTTGCTCTAACAACTTACGACCGTGTTCTTCCTCCTTTTTTCTTTTTCCAAAACTTCTACTGATTGTCTTAGATCTGCCATTTCTTCTCGGATTTTTTTATTTTCTTTCCACTTGTGTTGGTTTTCTTTTTTTAGTTCCATAATTTCATTTCTTATTTAAATTATTTCTTCTCCCATTTTTGTATTTTTTCTTGAATCTCTTGTTGTTCGATCTTCAAGTCCTGCATCATTGTAAGTATTATGTCTAATTTATAGTCTTCTTTTTTTGAGTTTTTGATGTCGCTCTCGTAGTTTTACTACTTTTCCCAACGATATTTGCTAGGTTTTCAGAGTTTTTCCTCCTTTTACCTTTATCCGTATTCAAACCGTTGCTTTCCATTTTCCTATTCAGTTAGTCCACGAACTCCGTGTCTTTTTTGTGGTTTATGCCAAAAATCTACTGCGTTCCACCTTCGACCCACTCAGAGCTGACTGAATTCGTTTTCTTTTCTGAATTTCTATTGCCTCTCTTAATCCGACCCTGTTCGCAATTAAATTACTACAAATTTTAAATACCTTAACTGGTTACTCCTATTTATCAGTTGTTTTTTAGCTTTAGCAACTACTATGGTGCGGCCTCATGCAGTCGCTCGACGCTCGTTTCCAGCAAAAAATCTGGCCACGTGACCCTATTTTGAATTTCCCGCGACTCAAAAAATTAGCGACATTTAACATTTACATCGCCTGAATCTATTGTTTACATCAATCAATCAAAGAAATTGCAGCACCACACATATTACGACTTGTACCTCATATCTCCTCTCCCAGTGTAAAATTTTAACATTTTCAGCTTTGTCGCTACATATCACGTGACCAGATTTGTCGCTGCCAACAAGCATCGAGCGACTGCATGAGGCCGCACCTTTTATGAATATTGAAATTAATGAATATTATATTTTAACTAATGTTACTTGGATTCTGTTGTTTTTATCACTACAGAATACAGATACTTCACTACATTACGGTTTCATTTGATTAGAACTGTCGTTTGTTCCACTTGTAATTTTCCAAGATTTTGAGTTTAATTACGGGGCGAAAAACAATTTGTTCCCATCTTACCAGGATCGTCACTGAAATGCAAGATAAATTTTTTCTCGTTTGTAAAAAACTTTTTGGGACACACTATATGAAAAAACTTTTAAACGCGCAAATATCTTACTGTTGTCAGAAGGTTGGAAGAGTGTGAAGGAAAGTTTATAGTTTGTAAACATAATTAACAATTTAATTTGTTTAATTTTTAACCCTCTTACAACTTAATACGCACGCCTCGGGTTTCCACATTTTAACTGATCTTGAAGTGACCGTCTACTCTCAATTATTTACGGTCTTACTATAGTAGGTTATTTGAAAATACCTGTAACTGAATAAACAAAATGCTTGAATTATTCCAAACCATACATTGGTCAGTTATATTTTTTTCCTTTCTTCTGTTTCAGATCCGATTCCAGTAAACATGGTGCAACTATTTCAGCAAAACCACAAATTAGGAACCTTAGTGCGGACGTTACTAGATTCGTTCCGTCTGCACTAAGAGTTAAAAGGGAGGATAAGAAGCCAGTCAAGAATCCTAGTATTCTTGCTAGAGAAATGAAGCAAAAAGAATTCAATATGCACCAAAATGCTTTAGCTGGACATACCAAAGACGACGCTTACAAACAATTTATGCAAGAGATGGAGAATCTATTGTAACAGTTTTATTATATTCTGTAAGGGTATTATAAATATATATATATACATAAAATATGATGATGCTTCAATTGCACCATAAACTTGCAAATTATGAAATTTTGTAATGGGTGCAAATATGTAATTGAATAAATAAATATAATAGAATTAACGTGAAAATGAAAATGTGTTTGTAAAATATTTTGAAAGGGTTATTTGTAAGCAAAAGTATATTATTTCGAAAAGGGACTACTTTCTTGGCAGTATTATGAAATTGGATGAATAATACGTACTATTGACGAATTTCCAGTAATTTTTAATATAGTATTGTTTTGAATCCTTATTAAAATTAATATACAGTCGATCAAATTGACCTTCACCCTGATGTCACTAACAGTAAACTAAAGCACAAACTTCATACATTCTATCCTTTTCTACTGACAGTAGAAACATACTTACACAAAGTACACTTGTCTTTTAAGTAATAATAATCTTTATTCAATAAATACAAATACAAAGGAGTATCTTACAAAAAAATAAAATGAATAAAGGTAATGAGCGATAAGTGCTGTTCCACTTGTTTCGCATAAATATAAAAAGGTTTATAAGAATTATTACATACATTACACAAATATATACTTATAAGTAGTTCCTAAAAATAGAGATGATAATATAACATACTTATAAACAATAAACAATGGAGATAAAAATAAATACACGATATATAGAATAACAATTAGTTTCTCCTCATTTATGCAACCAGCACACTGTAACATAGTAGGATAATGATTTGTTCAGCTTGCGTAAGTATCGAAACGGCGATGAATTAATTGTCTTTGATTTTCAAGAATGAATTTTTTCAATGCATATACATGTTTTCATTCGTTCAGGTAAATTATTATAAAATTTTGGTGCCAAGAAATTGAAGGAACGTTGTGTTACTGTTTTCATCATATAGGGAACTGGGTGTTGATTTCGATTTCGTGTATTGTATGTATGATTATCTACTAATGCTGTTTGTTTTGTGGTGTGATATTTTATGAGTGTGTGAAAGAAGTGTAGTTGTCTGGTGTCCATAATTTTTGTTTCTAGGTACAGTTGATCAGAGTTGTGTGTGTCGATCTTTAGAAAAAATGACTTTGAGAAAACGTTTCTAACGTATTTCTAAAAGGTGTATGTAGGTTTTCGCTGCAGCTCCCCATCCTAGTATTCCATAGCGGAGATGACTTTCTACTAGTGTGTAGTATAGTATTTTTAGGAGGTGGATTGGTAATATGTTTTAAAGGTATCTGAATTTTTATAAAATAATTTGTAGTTTTTTGATGATATATTTAATGTGAGAGTCCCACCTTAAATGTGAATCAATAATGACTCCCAGATATTTAATTTTATTAAGCAATGAAATATGATAGGGCTTGTCATTTATATTTGCAGTTAAGTTATCGAAAATAGGTAATCCAGTTCTGTTACAGATAAAAGGGACGTAGTTCGTTTTTTCTAAGTTCACTGTGAGTAATTTACTATCTAAAAAAGATTTTATTTTACTAAAATCGTTTTGGGATTTTTCTTTTAGTTCTTCCCAAGTGTCAGCTGTATAGAGTATTGCCGTATCATCAGCGAAACCAAGAATGAAACCATCACTTTCAAGAGAATATAATTCAATCACATAAATATTGAAAAGAATCGGCCCTAATGCTGTACCTTGTGGTATTCCGAATTCAATTTTTCTTGTCTCGCTAATGACTTCACCTAGTTTTACTCGCTGGTATCTATTTGATAAGTAATTTTCGAACAACTTCAGACTTTGTCCTCTTATACCTATGTTTTCAAGTGATTTCAAAAGCAAATTGTGGTGAACCGTGTCGAATGCTTTGGAAAGATCTATAAAACCGCAAAGACACGGATTACTATCATTTAGTGCTGTGGTCATTCTTGATGTCAAGGTTAATATCGCATCCTCGGTAGATTTCTTCTCTCTAAAACCAAATTGATTATTAGAGAATATATTATATTTATTCAGGAAAGAATCTAAACGATTTTTTAAAGCATTTTCGAAAATTTTGGAGACGTGTGTTATCAGAGAAATAGGGCGATAATTTGTGATTGTGGTTCGGTCTCCTTTTTTGTATAGCGGGATTATGAGTGACTCTTTAAAGTCTGACGGCCATATTCCTGATTCGAAACATCTGTTGATAATGTTTTTTAAGGGTTCCAGAATATGATTTGCAACTGATTTGATGTCTATACCAGCAACTTTTTTAATTTTCAGTTCCTGAATTATACTGCACAGCTCTTTAGAATCTATTGGAAGAAGAATCATAGAATTGCACATGGATTTATTTGCTGGCGTATAGGTTGGCGTTCTGCTTATCTTGTTTGCCAGTGCTTTTCCAATGGATGCAAACACTCCGTTAAATTCATTGGTAATATCTTTTTTGTCGGTTATAAGTTGACCAGTATTATTTTTAACAGCGTCAATGTTTCGTTGTGATTTATTATTTTTGCTAATTTTTTTCACTACATTCCATGATTTTTTTGAATCCTTATTGTTGTTTTCTATCTGTCTATTGTAATATTTTCGTTTAGTAATCTTAATTAAGGAGGTCAACTTGTTTTTGTAGTGGTTATATTGCAGTTTCAATTGTAAGTCGTTAGGATTTTTAGTCACATTTTTATGTAGTGTGTTCTTTGTATTTATAGATTTAAATAAAGCATTAGTAATCCACGGAGCGATTTTTGTAAGTTTTCTTTTTATTTGACGTTTTTCTGTGAATTATTTGATTGCATTGGATAATGTTTCTATAAATACGTTAGTTGCAACATCTGGATTTTTTTGATGGTATACTTTGGTCCAAGGAGTGTTCTCTAATTTGTTATTTAGTGTTTTTATGTTTATTGTTTCAACGTCACTATTTCCTTATTAAATATCACTTGTAAGATAGTAGTTGAGTGGCTGTTATATTTGTTTGGAGTACAATTGGTAGTATGTTCTCAGTAATATTATTTTTGACTTTCATGAATATATGGTCCAAGCACGCCCTTTGTCTTGTTGGATTATTAATAGTTGAGATGTAGCCGAATTCGTTTAGAAGGTTTGTGTATTCAATTGTGGTGAGATCGAATTCCAAGATATTGATGTTTAGATCTCCAATGAAAATGTATAATTCTTCTGAATTTGTATCATGTGTGTCGAGGTAGTTTTGTAAATTTCTAATAAATTCCTTTGGATTTGTATCGGGTGATCTGTATAACGCATAAATTATAGCACAACGATTTTTATATAGATGTATTTTCATCGACAATATGTTTATATTATTGTATAGTTGTATAATTTCGTATGAATAGTTATAATTGTTTTTTATATACAGGGTGTCCCAAATAAGAATGACTGATTTTAAACATAAATGCCCAGCTTATTAATTGCTCCAAAGAGATGGGGTTTTCACTAGTTTATCAAAGAGATTTTTTTAGGGTTGGCTGGCATTTCATCTCATCAACACAGGGTGTTTTACTATTGTTGGTCAAAGTCAAAGGGGAAAATATGTATTATTTTAAATGGAACACCCTATAATTTTTGATCTCATTCAAAAGAGTAATCATTCTCCTTTCCAAAAATGTATAGTTTTCTATCTTTTGTTTCATTAACAACAAAGATATTCGAGGTTTCATGTACTGGTACATTTTTAATTAGTAGTTTTAAATGAAGTATTTTGATGCCTAAAATCAACTCATGCTGTGACCGTTTGACGCATAACAACAAAATCAGCAATTTTGAAAATAGTAATTTTGTTAAGTCATATAAGTCGGTTTCGAAATGATCTATACAGTGAGTGAAAAAGCTCAAACTTTATGCAGAAACGAAATCAATAATTCAAACAAGGAGGATATTCAGAAGGAAATTTATGAAAAATCCGCCGTCAGTGAATATAATTAAAAAATGGTATGTACAATTTATCGAAACTGGTTGCATTGCACACTTGAAAAAACCAAGAAATAATGATGGTCTTTTAAACAAGTTGATGTCAATTAATGAAGTGCTACATGATAACGATGATAAAATTTCAATTAGAAAAATTGCTGGAATTTTAGAGCTTAGCAAGAGTGACGTTCAAAGATGTCTAAAAATATTTTAAACTATATACAAAATTCATACTTATCAAAAATTGTACGAGTCAGATTATGAAAAACGAGTAATGGTATGTGAGACTTTACTTGACTTATTAAGAAACGAACCCAGTTCATTATTAATTATGTCTGATGAAGCAATGTTTCACATTAATGGCATGTGTAACAAACATAATTGTAGAATATGGGGTTCTTCAAAACCAATTTCTTTTAATGAATTTCAGAGAGATAGTCCAAAAGTAAATGTTTGGTGTGCATTATCTCGGCGAAAAATCTATGGTCCTTTTTTCTTTTCGGAACCAAGAGTGACGGGTACTAATTACACGGATATGTTGGAAACTTTTTTTTATCCGCAACTAGTTCAAGATGGAATTAGCGACGACGTTTACTTTCCACAAGACGGTGCACCACCACATTATTCGTTAATAGCACGAGATTCATTAAAAACGTTTTTTAATGATAAGTGGATAGGTCGAGCTGGACCGATTCAATGGGCACCGCGGTCTTCTGAATAAACTGTCCCAGATTTTTTTCCCTGGGGATATGTGAAGGATAGGTGCTACAATCCTAAGCCTAACAATTTAGCAGAACTAAAAAATAATATCAGGAACATTATTGAAAACATTCCGCAAGAAATTCATTTGAAAATTTAAAATTTCGCGTACAGTTATGCATAAACGAAGAGGGTAGGCATATGCAGCATTTATTGTAACTTTTTTGTTTTTTGTTCTTTATATATTAATACATTTCCTCTATTTGAAATTTAAAAGAAATATTAAAATAAGGAAAATTATTTATATTTGTATGCAATACTTTCGATACACACTGTATTATATGTAGAATCAATAATTTTTAAAGATTCGGTATATATATCAAATTTAGACATTTTAATTTCTGATGACATTTATGCAGAATATATTTAATGATAGATAGATCATGTTACGATTTGGGAAAAATATTAGAAATTTGAAAATACAGAGGTCTCTGCTAGCAGACTTACAATTGTAATAAAATAATTCAAAATCTCCCTTTGTTATTGGGAAACATAAATTAGTATTTTTTTTAAAAACAAGAAAATCTCGTAACCACAGGAGAAGAGATTTATTTATTTGAACAAAGTTTAGGGAGTTGAATTTGAAACCCCCACGAGACAACATCACATTTAGAGTTGTCTCATTTTTTTGAGAATATAATAGAAATTATTCAATTATACAATCAGATCATAAAGCCACCATTATAAAGCCAGTGTGTGCATAATTCGAGGAAGAATTGCATCGTATATAGTGTAAGTGGTTCCAGTTTTCTAAATTATATATTTAGAAAGTATCCAGAATTCTAAATTCGTTTAGAATAAGTACGAGTTGTTCCTGTTCCTAGTTGGTGAGTCCGCTCCAGTTTTTTAAATCATTTCTCGAGAATTAACAGGCCTTTTGAATAAATTTTTAAATATATGCATCTATAGGATAGTTTTGAATTCAAACAAAATTAACGCTATATATATATATATATATATATATATATATATATATATATATGAAATTTTACATCAAGCGAAGAAATTTTGTAAATTCGACGATTTGAACTTTTGGTAAAAATATTTAATTAGGTTGTTTTCTAGCATATAGGTTGTTCTAATTTTAAGGTTAGTAGAAAATACGATCTTTGTTCTTTTATGATATTTTTGGGGAATAATAATTTTTTTGACATTTGTTATCTGATAGTATAATATATAATTTTTGATTCCAACTCACTGTGGTATTCATTCAACACATATTTTTATAGAATTAAACATTTTGCATTCAATAGAATTTTCGATCTATAGTATATACAAAAAGTACGATGAGTAATAAACCCTAATTAAGTATGCAAAACCTTTACAGGGAGCACCATGAAATTTTTGATAAATCTCTTACTTTAAATTACATTTCTTCTGTAAATCTAAAAACCAGGTAGATCGACCCCGTATTTGTTTCAGTTGTAGCAAAGTTTAGGGTTTATTCATTGTTAAAGGATTAGCAGATAAGCAATAACGCAATGCAGTGGTGTGTATTTTGGGAAAAAAATACGTTTTAAATTATAATATAATAAAAAATGAAAAGAAATAATTATTGGAATACATTTATTACTTACATTTTATTCTATATCCGACTCGGAAGAGGAAGAATCGTTGTTGACATTAATAATAATAGGGTCGATTAAATCATCACAAATATTGACAATTTTCCACATATTTGCCTCTACTTTGATAACATGCTCGATACAGTTTGTCCAATTTTCCTTACTCACATGACTTACAGCACTCTCAAACAATTTCACAACATCGTTTATTTTAAAAGTAGTATTTTTTTTCCTACTTCCCCTTTACCTGAGCCCATATTAATTCTATGGGATTAAGTTCACAATGATAAGGGGGAAGTCGAAGAACTGATATACCACGAGAAGAAGCCATTTCTTCTACAATGTAGGTTTTGTATTTATTCTTGTTCATTTTTGCAATTCTGTAAAGTTCTTTCCTTAGTGGATCTTTTGGAAACTTAATATTTTTCGAAATAAGCCACTCAAAAGCTCTGCTTTACGCCAACGACTTGTGGGCAATGCTTCTCGTAACCGTGAATGGTAACTTGCGTTGTCCATAACAATAACAGCCCCTTTTGGAATCAGATCCAACATTTGAACAAACCATTCCTCGAAGACATCCCCATTCATATCTTCGTGATAGTCCCCCGTGCGTTTTGAAATAAAAGTTAATAATCCACCATCAACAAAACCTTCAGAACTTCCAACATGGACAATGATAAGTCTTTTTCCTTTTCCAGATGGTGGCTGCAAACCTAACGACAAACCTTCCACGAATGCCTGCCTTCCGCTTTTAATGTTTTCATCTTGCCAAGATTTGGAAACTGTATATCCAGCATTTATCCATGTTTCGTCTAAGTAGAAGATTTTCAAATTTTGTTCTCTGGCATGTCGAATGCTTCTTAAATAGTCTCTTCTCCAAAAAACTATTTCCGGTTTATCTATCAAGAGAGATTTTCTATTATGTTTTGTATATCTGAAACCCACATCTTTCAAAAGTTTGCATAATGTCATTCTGGAGAATTTTGGATAGTCCGTATCTTCATGCACTGATGTCATAATTTTGTCAAGTGTTGGAATTTCCTTTCGTAAGTAAAATCCATGGACTTTACGCCTTAGTCTTTGTTTTAATGACTCATCGATCTCAATTGGTTTTCGGCCTGAAGGAGTTTTAGGGGGTTGAAGAGTTCCATTCTTGCTTTCTTTTAGTAATCTATAAATTGTTGATTTAGCAACACACAACATAGCAGCCGTTAATTCCACAATATCATCAACACTTGCACTTGGATCCTTGTTTTTCAATGATATATAACAATTCAATATCAGAGTTTTTTCATTTAAAGATAATGGACCTGTTTTTGGTCGTTTAGATGGTCCTTGGCTTATCGACATTGTTTGGTACTTGCACAATTAACATTCAACAAATGTTTTAAATATATTCCAACTGTTTACAATATTATGACAACCATACAACTTCATACAACTTTACTCAAAGAACTAATACTAAGTACTGATTTAATGTACCTACTTTCTTTTAAAATAATATTCCCGATAATGTTTCTAAGAAAACTGGGTTGTTTGGAAAATCCCTCTCAATAATCGAATAATCTGTAAATAGGTGTAATCGTATTAAGCCGATTACAGTAGGCCACTTGCCATTTAAAATTTCTGAGAAAAATTCCCCAAACACTACATATAGGAGTAATACAAATAAAAAATATTATGAATAAACGGGCATATCCGAACTCTGCCACAAAATAAAATTTTACCTGACTTGTATCAATTTGAGGATTACTGAACTGTGCCGCAACCATTTAGTTTAATCCTATTAGAGTCATTAGGGTTTATAATAGATAAAATCGGAGGCCCATAGAATTATGTATATTTCTGAAAGGTTTCAAAGATTTCTTGAATTAAATATTTTGAAGAAATCTTGATTGTTTTGATCGATATTTAGGGGATTAGGGGAAGGATGTTGATGCACTTACACTATTGCCTAAAAATCAGGAAGAAGTATTTAATAGTGTTCGTGAATTACAATTACGAACGAACCGAGAAGAGGAATTTCTATTAACAGCAGACCAGGTATTTAAAATTATTGTGTTCTACTGTTTTTCCAACCTTAATTTTTTATGTAATTCGGATTGTATTTTGATGGATGGGACTTTTAAATACTGTTCAACTTTTTTTTACCAAATGTTTACCATTCATGGTTTTAAAAACGGCTATTACCTACCTCTTGTTTTTTGTTTGCTGCCGGACAAATCAAGTCAAACATATTCAAATTTGTTTTTAATTTTAAGACAAAAATGTAAAGAAGTAGGCTTAAATTTTCAACCTAAAGAAGTCGTAGTAGATTTTGAACTAAGCATTCATAACGCTATATATGAATGTTTTGGCAGAGATCAAATTCTTTTTGGTTGTAAATTTCATCTCTGTCAAGCTTGGTTTCGTAAGATTCAGGACTTTCATTTGGTACAAGAGTACAGACAGAAAGGTTCTGTAATTGGCGAATACTTAAAAGTACATTTCGGTATTATGTATCTTAGTCCTGAGGAAATTGTAGAATTTTTTTATAATGAACTACATTTTTTGCTTCCGAATGACCTCTACCTCTATCACTTTTTTTTATTAAAATTAGTACATCCCGTTACCTCTGACCTAAATCGTATATTCTTTAGCATAGCTGCAACTCATTCGTTCAATACAAAATGTACCTTACGGTATACCCTCTTAAAATATATTTTGGTACGTCTATGAAATCTACTTAAATGAATGATTTATTACTCCTTGTCCTTTCTATATAGACTATAATCAGTGAAATTTGGTTAATTTTCAGTGACAGAAAAATCGTAAATGTCATAAGATAATTAATGTGCCGTTTATAATATTGAATAAACAGTTACTCGAGATTCTGAATAATAGAGTAATATTTAATTTGGAGAATACGTTAAAATTATAAAATTTGAATTATTTTTTTTTAAACAATTTGATCCCACCCTGAGACAAGAGTGATTAAGTCGATTGTGAATAAATTCATCTTTCTAAATACAAAATTAATATTTATCAGCCGGGCATTGTTTGACAACTACTGTCAAAATTGAAATATATTGCATACGCTGCTAAAGGTGTGTGTGCAATAGTGTCGCTACAATCAGATTGTAAAACGTTTACAAATAATATTTCATAGTGGTATATTCATATATCCATTCATTAAAGGTATAGTATATCAAATTGTCACCCAACGCGGGGCAATTACAATTATAAAATTGAATATATAACAATATATTGAATAATTTTATTATGTTTTCTTACTAAATAAACTGTTTGTCAGATTTTTTAGCAATTATTTACGTAATTAAAAATGCATACTACATGAAACCGACTTAAATGATTTTGTTATGCGTCAAACGGTCACAGCATGAGTTGATTTTAGGCATCAAAATACGTTCATATAAAACTACTAATTAAAAATGTACTACTACATGAAACCTCGAATATCTTTGTTGTTAATGAAACAAAAGATAGAAAACTATACATTTTTGGAAAGGAGAATGAGATCAAAAATTATACGGTGTTCCATTTAAAATAATACATATTTTCCCCTTTGAATTTGACCAACATTAGTAAAACACCCTGTGTTGACGAGATGAAATGCCAGCCAAGCCTAAAAAAAATCTCTTTGATGAACTAGTTAAAACCCCATCTCTTTGGAGCAATTAATAAGCTGGGCATTTATGTTTAAAATCAGTCACTCTTATTTGGGACACCCTATATATTGCAACGCCGTCGTTTTGGTTGTATCTACTATCATTATAAATTAATTCATACCCATCAACTTGATGCAAGCTAGTGTATGGTATCTGCCAGGTTTCAGTTAAAATGATCAGATCAATATGGTAATTCAGATTTGTTAAAAATAGCTTGAATTCGTCTAGATTGTTTATGCTTCGTATGTTATTGTGTACTACTTTAAAGTTAGAGTTACGTTTATTTACATTCAAGATTTGAGAGCATTCTTCTGTGGTTTCTAATGCATAAGTCTCAATTTTTTCAACAATAAAATCACGAATATATTGATTCATAATCCTTAAAATTACGAGTAATATTTCTATGGTGCATAATATTGAAAGAATAAAATTTTGTGTAATTGTATAAACAAGAGAAATAAAAACATTTACAGGTATTAATCTATAATATGAAATTATTAAAAAGATAGTTTCACTTAAGAATTATTAGTGTTTCTTATGGGGTTTTTTGTTACCTTAGAGCGGGTTTCAATCTTCGCTTTGTCTTCTGAGTCTTTTTTTGTTTGGATTTTTTTCACTGTTTCATTGGGTGGTAGAACTGGAGATTCGGTGGATGTTTGTTTTTGATTCCTTGTCATCAGTACTTTTTCAAGTACCTTTGGAAATCCTTTGGTATGGTTTAGTGCAGAGGGTGTTCCTGGAGCACTATTGGATTTTTCTTCGATTTCCTTGACGTTTTCGCTTTGTTCCAAGCCCTCAACACTAAAGATTATACCGTTCACATGAAGTTTGTTGTTTTTTATGTAACAGTTGGTATTTTTATCCTCTCTAGCCAGGTACAAATGCTTTCTCAGTATTTTGTAATCTTCTCGCTGTTTGATGCTCATCTGTATCTGTAAAAGTTGGAAGGGTGGGTAGACCCCACAGCACTTAGGCCACAATTGGCCCATTGTGCATCCTTCTGAGGTTCAATACTTCATTCTAGCTCGTCATCCAGCCTACTTCTCAGAAGTAGGCGATAACGTCGCCTGAATTAAGTTCCCTCATACTGGCGTGTGTTAGCCTGTGCTCGCCGAATACATGAAACCTAAGATGAGAGTGTCTGACATTCACAAAGATTGAGCTCGACAGTCTCATCTTCTTGCTGACATCCTCTACAAAGTGGGGTGTCAGAGAGACCCAGTCTGTGGAGGTGTTTTCGTAGGTGGCAGTGACCAGTCAGAATACCCGTGGCTGTTCGTAGGTTCCGCCTGTTCATAGTCACGTATTTTTTGGCTACTTTGCTGTCCGGATATTGTAGCAGTTCCTTGGCAAGCCTGCAACCTTCTGCGTCGTCCCATCTACCCTTAAACTTATTAAGGGAGTGTTCCTTTAATAGGTCGGCCGTCGCTGACGCCGATAGACCAATGAAAGTGCCAGGTCCCAAAAGTTTTTGGGAGGCTGCCTTCCTGGCTAGCGAGTCTGCAATACGGTTTCCTTTCGATTTCTCATGGCCCTTAATCCAGCCTAAAGTGACCGTGTTGTTGTTACAGGCTTCGATTAAGGCCATGTGACATTCTAGTACTAGGCCTGATGTAATACGTGGTTTGTTCAGGGCTAGTAGTATTTGTCTACTGTCCGTAAGGATGTATATGTTATTACATGTGGCTTTCCTTTTGGTAATCTCTTTTGCAGCGATGCTGATAGCAGTCAGCTCTGTTTGAGCAACACTTTCATTGCAGCCCATTGCCCATTTTATGTTTAGATTCAGGGGTCTGGAGAAAATTTCACATCCTGAGCCCACATTTGATTTAGACCCCATCTGTGAAGATGCGGATTGCGTCTTCTTCCGTTGGTTGTTCGTTGTTTTTAAAGATTACCTTGTAGGGCCTGTAGAAGGCATATCGCGGTGGAATCGAGTCCGTATTGGCCTGCAGCAGTGGGACCTCCCTGAGGGCCTCATGCCACAAGTTACGTCTCAGTTTACCGGATCCTACATCAGTTTGTATACCGGTAGAGCGTAGACGTGCCATGGTCATCAAAACAACCTCCTTGATGTATATGTCAAGGGGAGTGAGACCGAAGATTACCTCCATAGCTCTTGTTGGTGTGGTTCTCATGCATCCTGTAGTGTTGAGGCATGCTGTTCTTTGGATTTGATCCAGTTTACGGACGACTGTCAGCTGGTTTGCTTTAGCTCCCCAGGCAATCGCGCCGTACGTTAGCATAGGTCTGATTATGGCAGTGTAGATCCAGGCAGCAACCCTAGGTGACATTCCCCAAGTGCGGCCGATGGTTCTACGACACTGCTCATAAGAAATATATGCTTTTTTTAACTCTGTTTTCTAAGTGAGAGTTCCACGTTAACTTACTGTCAAAGGTGACCCCTAAATATTTCACCTCTGAAGAGAAATTAAGTTTGGTATCTAGGAGCTTTGAGGCTTGATGTTTTGCAAGCTTCCTTTTTTTCGTGAAAAGAACCATCTCCGTCTTTTTTGGATTTATTGACAGCGAATGGTCTCTGCACCATTGTTCTATGATATTGAGGGCCTCTTGCATTAAAGAGCAGATTGTCTCCTCGAATCTTCCTGTTAGCAGACTCACTAAGTCATCTGCGTATGCTATTGTGTAGAAGTTGCTTTCGTTGAGGTGGCTGACCAAGGAGTCTAAGACCATGTTCCACAGTAGTGGCGAGAGCACCCCTCCCTGTGGACAACCTTTTACAACCAAGCCTCTGATGGTTACATCATCCACACTGATTTTTATCGCTCTTTTTGAGAGCATGTTATATATCCAGCCATTTATGGTTGGGGGAATATTTTTTTTGGAAAGTGCATTTGTTATTTTAGGAAAAGTGGTACTATCAAATGCTCCTTCTATGTCTATGAATAGACCCAGGGTGGACTCCTTATTTTCCAACGATCTCTCGATGCGGCCCGCGACGAGATAAAGAGCCGAATCGGTGGATTTCCCTGGAGTGTATGCATGTTGATTTGGATGCAGTGGATTTCGTGTTATCACCACATCTCTTATGTATCGTTCACACAGCCTCTCCAAAGTCTTCATTGAAAACGATGTGAGGCTAATGGGTCGATATGCTTTTGGGGTGGAATGGTCCATTCTTCCTGGTTTTGGTATGAACACGACTTTGACTTCTCTCCAACCTTTTGGAATATACCTCTGTGCCAGTGAGGATCTGAGGATTCCTACCAGGTGCGGCATTAGGTCATCCAGGCCCCACTGAAGTAGGGCTGGATAAATGCCGTCTGTTCCCGGGGGTTTAAAGGGGGAGAAGCCTGAGATGGCCCACCTCAGTCTGTCCGAGTCGACGATCTGTCGTGATATACGCCAGTCGTCGTCCGTTAGGTGATGATTCTCCTCATCCTCCCAGGCTGCCGAATTTGTGATTTTGGAGTCCGGGAAGTGAGTTGACATCAATAATTGAAGGTTTTCCTTTAGGTTGGCAGTTTTTGTGCCATCCTCTCTGGTTAGTATACCGATATGACGGTGGGGATCTTTTGAGAGGACTTTTTGGAGTCTAGCTGCTTGGGGGAAATCCTCGATTTCCTCGCAATAGATTCTCCATGCTTCTCTTTGTTTTTGTCTGATGACTTTTTTATACTCCTTGAGGTGAGACTTGCATAAGTTCCAATCCTCATCGAGCCTTATTAAAGGATTTCCTCGCCGTCCCCCTGAGCTGGTCAATCTCATGGCACCACCACGGAGTGGAGGATTCATCAAGATCGACCCGCCTGAGTGGGCAAGACATCTTATAGGCATTCATTATGGAGTTTTGGATGGTTTTAGAATAAATTTACAAATCTCCTTTATTGTTGGGCAGCACATCCTCAACTCCTCGCAGATCCCCTTTCAAACAGTGGACATATTTTGTCCTATCCGTTTTCCTGTGGTCGCGAGTCATTGTAGAGGTTGTGAGCGCTAGTTTTAATTGGAATTTTATCCAGTGGTGGTCCGACATTGATATATCGTCAGATACATGCCAGCCGGAGATTATATTCGAAGTGTTTATAGTAGATATGGTAATATCTATTCGCGTTTGACTACGAGAGTTAATAAAAGTTGGTTCAGTACCTCTATTTAGAATACAGAGATTCTTGTTAACTATGTTCGTTCCTATGAGTTTCTTTGCATTCGCTAGTAGTAACTAATGACATAATATCTCTTCTCCGGAAGAACAATGACGCAAGTGCAAGATTTGACTTTTTGAGTTAATTATGGCATAATTACAAAAAAACTGCATTTCTACAGTCGAACAACGACGTAATGTTCGAACCTCAAGTGGCTGCTAGAGGGCAGATGCATTATTGTCCCAATGGCGTTTTTTTAATCACGCCCGCAGAGAAACAACGACGTAACAGTCAGTCGTGTCTGAGCTAGCAACTCTCGTGAATGAATTTGGGTTCAACAAGGACGTAAGTGTTGTGCTATTTTTAGTGTGCGATCTTAGTGAAACAACGACGTAAAGTTACAATTGTGTCGTTATTGCCCTAAGTTATTTTCAATTTCCTATAGAGAGCTTGTGGAACAACGGTGTAATTGTAAACTGCGTCATTGTTGATTTATAATTTTTGACTTTTACAGTGACGTATTCGTTCTTTGTGTCATTGTTGATCCAAGTATTTTTCCACAATAATTTATTTTATGACACCGTTATTCTAAAAACCTTGGGTAATCACTGTGAAATACTTTCAATCAAGATGAAGATTTATTTGTTTATAATTATAATTATCATGTTTTTGGCCATAAAAAGAGACAAGGGCTGCCAATTTCTGCAAAATGAACCGAATTAAACTCATGATGTATCTTGCGACTCAGAATGTTGAAGTAAATAATGAGAGTAATACTTTAGAAGAAGCGGAGGTGCCGAATCCAGTTATAGTATCAATCTAGTCAATTAAATACCGACGCATCACCATCACAGTTGGTTACAAGTTCTGTCAATTCAGTTGCTTATGGTAGGTACATTTAAATTAAACTTAACCAGTAGTGTCTTATATTTACATAATTTACACTAACTGTTGAATACTTTTCAGCAGATGTTCCCTGCGCTTTGATTGATGTTATAGTCTGTTTCTTATTGACTGACAGCATGCGAAAAGGTCACAGATGCTAGTCAGGTAGTAAAGCATAAGCGTCACAGTTCATCTAAGGAATTTATTTGCTATTTAATTTTATACCCGATCTGATATATAAAGGTAGTATAAATGTAAATTCGGTTAGTTAAAACAACTAACTGGCCTTCATACATTTGTAGAGTACATACAGTTAAAACAATAAATTATTTTTGAAATAATCTTGTAACGCAACTATTCTGACTTAATATTCCATTAATTATCTTGAGAATTTGGAGCTGGTCAATTCTTGGGAGACATATTAACAAACCATTTATCAATTTATTCTCCAGATAATTACTTTCTGATATTCGAAATGTTGATAATAACATTTCCAAGAAACATTACAATAGGGTCCTACCAGGGATTAGAACTGTCTGTGGGTATGGTGTACATACTAGATGTAAATTGAGTGAATGTAAACGACTAGTACTCAGTGTGTATATGCAGCTAAGCGCTTTCGGCCATTATCAAAGCTGTCGTCATAAAAAAGATCCAAAACAGGTGTCAAAAACATCCAGTTAATAAAATCGAAACAATGTACAAAGTTAAGTCATTGTTACGATGATGTCATTAAAATAAAAAAAAAACATTAAAATAACCCTCTAATAGGGTTATTTTGATGTTTTTTTTTTATTTTAATGACATCGTAACAATGACTTAACTTTGTACATTGTTTCGATTTTATTAACTGGATGTTTTTGACACTTGTTTTGGATCTTTTTTATGACGACAGCTTTGATAATGACCTAATGACCGAAAGCGCTTAGCTGCATATTAATAAAAAAAATATACACACTGAGTACTCGTCGTTTACATTCACTCAATCTACTAGGGATTGTCCCAATGACTACTTACAAATTTTGCAGGTATATATGGTGAAACCAAATTTGTATAATTTGTTTTGCTTAGAGTCGCTTATGTTCCATAAGTGTTAACTGCGTTGTGAAAAATGTCTTCAAGTTTAACCCCAGTAAAGTGTAAGAGCGTGATTAGCTTACAATCGAAGACTGTAGTGTTAAATGTGCATGATGCTGTTGTACATGAAATGCCGGCTGATACTGTTAGAAATATAGTTTCGACATGTTCCAATATGACAGAAGTTAGTGAATCTACTATTTACAGGCTTCTAAGAGAGAGGAAAAATGGAAATATATCTCCACCTAAAAAGTCAACTGAAAGAAAACCATTTGACCTTGATGAACATATGCAAAATACAATAAGACGAAAACTACATGAATTATATTTTAAAAAAGAGATCCCAACCCTTGACAGAATTCTAAGAATGGTGAAGGAGGACGAGAATTTGCCTGACATAGGGCGAAAAACTTTGTGGAAAATATTACACAAATTAAATTTTACTTGGGAGAAGCAAATCAGTGCTAATCGACAACGAAGAAATAATATGTTGGAGACGCCAGTATTTACGAGATATCCTAAAATACAGACAGGAGGGAAGACAAATCTATTATCTAGATGAGACATGGTTCAATGAAGGACATTCAGTGAAAAAAATATGGCAGGACAAAAGTATTCAAACCAGTCGTCAAGCTTTCATAGAAGGTTTATCTACTGGACTGAAAACTCCTATCGGTAAAGGTCGCCGACTAATAATAACGCATATTGGATGCAATCAAGGATTCGTTGAAGGTGGTTTACTGGAGTTTCAGTCAACATCAACCAAAGACTATCATGAAGAAATGACTGCAGATGTATTTTACACAAATGGTCGAATTAATTCCAAATAATGCTGTAATCGTTATGGACAATGCCACTTATCATTCGCGATTAACAGAAAATCTTCCATCTACCTCTTGGAGAAAAGCTGATATTAGAAACTGGTTAATCGTAAAAGATATACAATTTGAAGATATGTTGAAAAAAGAACTTTTAAAGGTTGCTTCAGATCACAAGCTAGAATTTAAAAAGTTTGTTATTGACGAAATAGCCAAGAATCGTGGGATAACAGTGCTTCGTTTGCCGCCATACCATTGTGAATTAAATGCGATAGAGTTAATATGGGCCCAAATGAAAGGTTATGTAGCTAGACATAATAAAACATTTAAAATGAAAGATGTTCGTGAACTCATGAAGTACTCATTGACAACAATAACTGAAGAGAACTGGAGAGATGCTGTGAATCATGTAATTAAAGAGGGAGAGAAAATGTGGGTTTTAGATAACCTCATAGAACAAACTATAGAACCGATAGTGATCTCTCTCGACGAGTCTTCGGATGATTCTTGTATGGACAGCGAAGAGGATGATACTATAGATTGAATTTTATATTTCCTATAAATGGTATGTTTACTTTACTTAATATACATTAATTCATTGTCAATAAATTTGAATTATGAGAATTAAACTATATTTTCTTTAATTAATTTAATTTAATAAAAATGAAAATGTAACTTGTTAATAGGCCTAAACGAATGAATTTTATTTCAACTGTAATGTTGACCGAATCTAATTAAATTAGCAAAACGAACTAATATCGTAATCTCCGCCACTGCCGCACAGTTTATCCTTTTGCTGGCATTGTTCAGTTTTATTACCATATTGTATTTTGAGCTGAAACAGGGATGTACAGATAACCAATACAGACACCTACTTATTTTGCATTAGAATTTTAGTATTTACTTGTAAAATTCTTAGGATCACTCTGTAAGAGATAATTTAATGAGGCTACTATGCTGTCAGACATTAAGAAATAGACTATACCTATTTCAGCGTTCTCTGAGAGTGAGGTGGAGACTTCATATAAAAGTGAACGTATGTCCTCAACTAAGGTAACATTGCGAAAAATGGCAATCCCAATTTATCGTGAATAAAAAAAACCTTTAGAAGATTCGGGAGATGCGAAAGATGAAGAAGAACTTTGGTGTGATGTTTATGTCCCATCTGAAAATGAAACATCTTCGGATAATGATGAAAGTACAGACCAATCAGCATTAGTGGTACATCCAAGCCATTCTGAAACAAAAGCTTCACCTTCTAAAAAAAGGTTACGCCATCCTGAACAATGGAAAAAAACAAAAGCTAAAATTTAAAAAAATTCCGGAAAAGTTACATTTCAAGAACAGGAAATTTTTCAAAGAAAAAGCAATGGGGCCACCTTGTTCAGATAAGTGCAAACTCAAGTGTTCCACAACATTTTCAGGTGACTCCAGAACTGAACTCTTCAATAATTACTGGAATCTGGCGTCGTTACAGCGGCAGCGAGATTTTTTAACTTCATGTATAGAGCCTTTACAAGTCAAATACCATCGAGTCACTATGGGAAATCAAAAGCCAAGAAAACAGAACAGTGCGTTTTACCTGAGAGATAATGGACAGAAAATTCGTGTCTGTAAAACGTACATGGTCAACAAATTTGGTATTACAGAAAGGACAATACGCACTGTAATCAAAACAAGAGCCAGTGGCTTAGGCATTGTAGCTGCATATAAACAAGTACGATATGGAAAACATGCGAGAATTGATCAGGACATGCTAGATGCCGTTATAGCTCATATCAACGCTATTCCTCGGGTGGAAAGCCATGGAAAGCTAATTTATTCATAGTGCACTGTCAATCGCTGAAATGCACAGACACTGTACAAAAGAGTAAACCAGTTTGGGTAAAGCTGCAGTGGATGATAATTGTTATAATCGAATTTTTAATACTGGGGCCCATATACGTGCCTGACCAATTAGTAACCATAATAAGGAATTAAAAAAAACTGGAAATCCTTTTGTCATCAAAGAAATGAGTTGTGGCGACTTTATAAATTTAAAATTGTTGTGTAATGAAATTGGTTCCAATTACCATAAAAATATGGGGGGTGGTCAGATTAAGATGTCACAAAATTTGTGAAAGGAAGCGATGTACACTTGAGTACAAGTTTGGAGTAGAACCGTTGGAGCTAGACATTCTTCGGGAGTGAAGAGTCTAAATGGTATCATTAGAAAACCCGCCTACAGTTCAAAAATCCCACTAAGTTAAAATGAAAAGAGGAATTGGCAAACTTTGTTAACGTGATTCCGAAATATTATGAACCATTTTGTAGTAACTTGTTCCGATTTTTTTGCTTTTATAATATTAATGGATTACCTTTTCTGTTCTGCCATTTAGTAAAGTTGAAGAAAAAATAAAGTATTCATCTAACAATTTGAATAATTATTATTATTATATTGTCCCAATTACTGTTACTGCCCCCTTTCCCAATGAAACAATGACACAAATGGAACCTTTTAAGTCCTATAAAACTTTAACTGTTTCAAAAATTATAAAATACTTAGTAACATCTATAACTAGAACAAATTTGCTCTCTCGAAATCCCTATCAATTATTACAAAATTGTTCCTTAACGTCTCAGTGTAAGTTTCATTATTATAATTTTTTAAAATTTTGATTCCTGAAAAAGCATCAATTTACACGTGCGTCATTGTTCTTCCGGAGAAGCGATATGTTCTTTTGGATGACCTATTATGACCTCATAATATTGAAAAAGAGATAGCGCCTAACAACATTAATTTAATTAGTTTATATTCCTAAAGATTCATTTGACCTCTTCTGACAGCTGTCATTTTCAAAAATCTTGACACTATCACTTTCAGCCATCTAGTAGTTTTCAAAGCGTTTTATCAATTGCATTCAGATATATTCTATAAAATCGGTTATTTTATTTTGTGGTAACTTCATATTTATGATATATTTAGATTTATCATGTCTAAGAGTTAATTTTTTTTATTGATGCTACAATCTGGTCAGTGACCAATAAGTAACTTTTTTCTATTCCTAACATACTAACTGCTTAAAATCTAAGAGTTAACCCTTTGATTTCTTAGTTATTTCTCTTGACACAAGTGTACTTTTTCTTGTGCACTAAAACAATGCTTTGCTTTGTCACGCACTACACCTGCTGGTGAGGTTTGAGTTATCAAGGAACTGGATGGCATCGATGTTCTCCTGATGCAAGTCTTTCTTCGTGATATTTTTGCAAACTTTTGTATTTCTTTGTCGATTCGTAAATCCCTATAGAGGTCTCCATTACGTATGTACCAGGACGCGTTAACTATGCTCCGTAACCCTTTCGCTACGGAAAGCGCACATCAGCGCCCTGGTGAATTTGAGCCATATACGGACAGCGCACTTATTTACCTATTCAAGCAATGGTCTTGTGTAAAAGCTGCAGTTACATTAAGTCTCCAAAATTATATCCGCATATAGCAAGATATGTCCCCTATAAAGAGACAACCTTAGTGTCATTGATTAGAAGAAGTCAGAATACTTTTTAATAGAGCTAAGAGTCTAGGACACTGGGAGGACTACAAAATAGCTCTACAAGTACAATAAAAAACTCCAGAAATCGAAAAGGAGAACATGGAAACAAATATGCGAGGGGATTAATAATTTCGACCCGGCACAACACCTCCAAAAATTTCTCTCAAAGGAACATTCTAACGGCATTGGCCTGATCGGAAGGAGGATACACTGAAAACCCCAAGGAAAGTTTAAGTGTTCAGATATAGACGCACTTTCCCAGTTCTAAAACGGCCGTGGAGAATGAAAAGCAAAGTACCCTCCTGGAAGGGTGTTAGGGGCGTAATTTAGAAGTGAATGTGCGATATATATTTCACACCCGTAACCTACCCAGGAAGCTCAGTGGGACGTGGATTCGACAATAAATATAGATTTCGATATGTTTGAAATATGGGGTTTAATTTTCCGGAGCGCCACGGATTTATCGCCAGTGAAAATCCGAAATCACCCTGATGAGATTTGACAACCCACTGCACTATATTACAAAAATAATAAGCAACAGATATATTGATGTAAGAAAAAAAATAATATATAATATGTAGAGGATTCCTTTTAAATTCCGTAAATGGGTTACCACGTACCCTACTAATTACAATATATTGAGAAATATGTTAGACACAGTGTCAACACAGAATGCTCAGTGTTCGCAGTAGAAATGTGTCACACCACCAAACAGGTATTTATGAGCGTGACAGCAAGTACTATTCGTGTGACGTCACCTTGACATTTTACAAGGGCTTATCAAATAAATATAAAGCCTGAGGGGCGATCACCGACTCATTACCTAAACTTATCTGATAGCACTCTACGTAGCTGATGATTTTCGAAACGATTCTCTCAATGAACCGTGCCAGTACGGTGGATAGGTTGAGTGGTCTTCCAGTTTCTCAATACAGTTACATATGAATTCAGGCCTTGGTGGTTAGGTGTGCTCTGTGGGGACGACACAAATGTCACGACTAACAGCTAGACGAACATGACAAGTGGTGAAGAATAGAGGAATAAGAACTAGAAATAACAAAGAAGTAGGAGAACCCTAAAACAAACAATACCAGTTAGACCTCTGATTTCACTTCTGTTTGGGTTGAGAGGGGCCATTAGTGGAGCCGAACCTCTATGTAGTGGGAGGGTTCTACGGCTTGGATATTTCTGTGCCGTCAAATAACTAGGTCAAGTGTTCCAGTGGCTATACCAACTCAATGTGGTACTACAAGTCCTAAAAATCGTAAAGAATAGGCCTAAGCACCATTACGATAGTAACACAAGGGGGTGCTTACCTAACTAGATCCTGTACATACAGAGGACAATTCTCGTAAAAAAATAGACTAGGACTAAAATTGTTAGATAAATGAAGAAATGCCCAGATGTGAATTACCACAAATC
Organism: Galeruca laticollis; assembly: GCA_963921935.1. NCBI lineage: Eukaryota > Metazoa > Arthropoda > Insecta > Coleoptera > Chrysomelidae > Galeruca > Galeruca laticollis. Next base: position 148,640,586 of record OY998179.1, on the reverse strand, counting down.
CCTTCACGGATGAACGAAATAAATCGATATTGGATAATTCTATGGAATCTGCTTGTAGGTTTGTAGGAGCCGGAAAACGGAAAAACGTCAAAACAGCAAGTGACACTTACTTCAGTCGTCACTCCGTCAGTCATTCGGAATTGACAGCACACGAGATTTGAACTAAACTCAAGGTCAAGTCGGAGTTTGTTTCCGCCATAGACGTATGAAAATGAGTGACTAAAAGCGCGTTCACAGAATAACGTTGGATTATTCGTGGCGACGATTTACTTCCACTTATAGGTCACCCAGGAGTAGCTCAAAAGGGACATCCGGAGGGCAGAAATCTATATACTATCAGATAGCATTGAAAGCTCTGAAGTCATACACTTGCGAGTCTAAGCTGATTTGGGAAGGTAAACAACTAGCAACAACCAACTGTGTCACTCTAATGTGGGTGTCAGGTCACAGGGGCGTTAGAGACAATAAGGAAGCAGACAGCCTTGCCAAAGAAGGAGCAAACTCCGAATTCCTTGGTCCGGAACCCTTCCGTGGACTTTCTAAAGCCCACTTGAAAGAAGAACTTCAATGCTGGGAAACGATCTAATGAAATCTCACTGGAATAAAGTACCAGGACAAACACAAGCGAAAAGGCTGGTGAGCCTTTCGCCAAAGAAAGTTAAACCGCTTCTCGAGTTAGACAAGAAAAACTTGAAATTTGTAACGGGACTTCTCACTGGACACTGCCCTCTGAGGTATCACCTTAAAAAATGGGACGCCTTCTGATACCACGAACCTAGCTCCCCGGAAACTGAAGCTTCGCACGAAGCCTCGGAATCCCGGGCCTCGAAGGTTAAGGTTATGCACAAAAGATCTTATAGGTCGAAGTGTTTTAATAGCTGCAACGCCTTACAGTCTTCATTGGTTAGTGTTGCCACCAGTTCCTAGATGGTGGTAGTGAAAAACAAAATACTTGTATATGTTTTATTTAGTTATCTCTTTGTGTTGTGTACTTGTAGCTGGTACTGGTAGCAGTTGATAATAATTATTCCATGATGGCATATTTAAATGAAGCTGGGTCTCATGAAATAAAAAAGCGTGAAACAAACGTACGAAATGAGAAAATGGTTGCAGTTTTTAAAGGGTTCAGATATAGAGAGAGTGTACTTTAGTTTAAATAATGAGGTTTAACTAGGGAAATGATGGATTTTATTTTTGTTACTTATTTTTTGAGAATTTATTTCAATAAAAAGGTAATACATATTTCTTTTATGTACCAAGAATATTTTGTGCAGTGGGTGTCACAGCCATTGCAAATCTCTTTTCACAGCATGATAAGTCTGTTTCTGTAAGATTTTCTCTAAATGTATTTAATAAATTTAACCAAAATTTCTGTAGCTTACTAATTGTGCAAAAGATGCCTTCGACTTTGTCTAGAGTTTTTCTAGATAATCTTGGACATTCATTTTCAAATTCATGTCTTGTACTAAAGAAGCAATCGATTGCAGCACGATTTTCAGTGCAAACTTTTGAAATTATATGTCAGCAGTAGATATGCTATGCCGGTTCTGGGACACATCCAAGGTCATCAATGGAAGCTCGAATGGGGGTAACCTAACATAGCACCCCCCTCCTAAAACATGTGTAGCGCAAGTAAACCCCACGAAAACTTGTGTAGGATGACGTCACCGGAAGCTAGCAACGCGGGTACGGGGGCGGCCCAAGGCCATTCATCGTACGGGTCATCTACGCACGCGCCGAGCCGTCATATGGGTCATCTGTCAATCCCGTCACGCGTGCCAACCGTCGTATGCCCCATCTGTTCTATGTTACGTACGTGCGTTCTGTTCCATGTTACGTACGTGCGTACTGTTCCATGTTACGTACGTGCGTTCTGTTGTATGTGTCATCTGTCAAATGTATCGTATGCCCCATCTGTTCTATGTTACGTACGTGCGTTCTGTTGTATGTGTCATCTGTCAAGTGTTTCGTATGCCCCATCTGTTCTATGTTACGTACGTGCGTTCTGTTGTATGTGTCATCTGTCAAGTGTTTCGTATGCCTCATCTGTTCTATGTTACGTACGTGCGTTCTGTTCCATGTTACGTACGTGCGTTCTGTTGTATGTGTCATCTGTCAAATGTATCGTATGCCCCATCTGTTCTGTGATGAACTTCATCTTTATGATTTTTCTATATTGCCATGTATATAGTGTGACGTAAGCAGTGTTTTCGTATATCATCATATCCTACACATATTTTGTATATAGTGTGTGACGTAAGCAGTGTTTTCATACAATTTATTAAATATTTCGCTAGCGACGATAGGATTCGAACCATCGATCACACATTCTCATGTGTTAATAGTCTTTTAGCATGCTAGCAAGACCACCAAGTTATTATCATATCAGAGTATATTGTGAAAGCGAATTTAGAATTTATCGAAATATTACATTTATTTTTAATTCAAATTGTATCATAACAACAACAAATATTCAACTGTTAGACGTTATCTACATTGTTATTGTATTTCGAATAGCTATGTCGTTATTAGTCTTTTAGCATGCTAGCAAGACCACCAAGTTATTATCATATCAGAGTATATTGTGAAAGCGAATTTAGAATTTATCGAAATATTACATTTATTTTTAATTTAGATTGTATCACAACAACAACAAATATTCAACTGTTAGACGTTATCTGCATCGTTTTTAGATTATTATCGTATACGGGATGTACAAAGACGCCATAAGGGCACAAGCATCTCTGATTAGTCAGTTTGGAGTCAAATAAACACCATTATGATGAAGTCAATGACCAGAGGGTTTACAAGAATCATACCTGAAGACAATGACCAGAGGGTGTCGTTGATCAATGGGAAAGGAGAAGAGATAAGCGATAAGTTTTTCAATAATATACCGATATATGAGGTGTTATCATAAATATGTTACTACAACGATCAGTATACAAGATGTCTACGATGCCAAAAGAACACAAACATCTCTGATTGGTCAGATTGAAGCCAAATAAACACCATTGTAATGAAGACAATAACTAGAGGGCCTACAAGAATCATACCTGAAGACAATGACCAGAGGGTGCCGTTGATCAATGGGAAAGGAGAAGAGATAAGCGATAAGTTTTTCAATAATATACCGATATATGAGGTGTTATCATAAATATGTTACTACAACGATCAGTATACAAGATGTCTACGATGCCAAAAGGACACAAACATCTCTGATTGGTCAGATTGAAGCCAAATAAACACCATTGTAATGAAGACAATAACTAGAGGGCCTACAAGAATCATACCTGAAGACAATGACCAGAGGGTGCCGTTGATCAATGGGAAAGAAGAAGAGATAAGCGATAAGTTTTTCAATAATATACCGATATACGAGGTGTTGTCATAAATATGTTACTACGATGATCAGTATACAAGATGTCTACGATACCAAAAGGGCACAAGCACCTCTGATTAGTCAGATTGGAGACAAATAAACATCATTGTGATGAAGACAATGACCACAGAGGGTTTACAAGAATCATACCTGAAGACAATGCCCAGAGGGTGTCGTTAATTGATGGGAAAGAAGAAGAGATAAGCGATAAGTTTTACAATAATATACCGATATACAGGGTGTTGTCATAAATATGTTACTATGATGATCGGTATACAAGACGTCAACAATGCCATAAGGGCACAAGCATCTCTGATTGGTCAGATTGGAGTCAAATAAACATCATTGTGATGAAGACAATGACCACAGAGGGTTTACAAGAATCATACCTGAAGACAATGACTAGAGGGTGTCGTTGATTGATGGGAAAGAAGAAGAGATGAAGAGATAAGCGATAAGTTTTGCAAATATACAAGGAGTATCAAAAAGAGTCATCTGAAGAAGTGATCGACAATGACCAGAGGGTGCCGTTGACCATCGGCGGATGTGTCTTATGTGTCGTCGGGTAAACGATCCTATGATTGTTAGATTATAATCATATACACGATGTACAAAGACGCCATTAGGGCACTATAACACATATCTCTGCTAATATTGGTTAGATTGAAGTCGAACAAACACCATTGTGATAAGTGGATGTACAAAGACACCATAAGGGCACTACCATCTCTGATTGGTCGTATTGAAATCGAATAACTTGTGATGAAGAGGTAAACCACTACGACGACGTTCGATATACAGGGTGTTGTCATAAATATGTTACTACGATGATCGGTATACAAGACGTTAACGATGTCATAAGGCCGATCCGTTATTGGTTGACATAGAACAAACAGCGTTGATATACAGGATGTTAACGATGTCAAAAGGACACTCTGCTATTATTCACCGGATTAAAGTCGATCTATCGCCAATACTCTCAACCTACATTGTCCACTAAGTGTCGATAATACAGTTACCTACTCGGCTCTGCCATCAATACTCTCAACCTACATAGTACATTACATATCGTTAATGCAGTTAACCGTGTGTCATATATCTTCTGTGTGACGTACATCAAGTCTGCGTCGTCTGTCATGTGTGTTTTCTGTCGTATGGGTCGTCATATATGTCGTATGTCAAATGTATCTTATGTCGTATGGTCTGCGTCGTCTGCCATGTGTTTCTTGTTTTCTGTTGTATGGTCTACGTCGTCTGTCATATGTCTCTTGTTTTCTATCGTATGCGTCGTCTGTCAAATGTGTCTTATGTCATATGGTCTGCATCGTATGGTCTACGTCGTCTGTCAAATGTATCATCTGTCGTATTTGCCATCCGTCAAATGTGTCTCTGGTATGTCTCTGACGTGTCTCTGGTATGTCTGTAGTATGTCTCTGGTATGCCTCAGCTATGTATCTTGTTTTCTATCGTATGCGTCGTCAGTCAAATGTGCCTTATGTCGTATGATCTGCGTCGTCTGTCGTGTGTTTTTTGCTTTCTGTCGTCTGTCAAATGTGCCTTATGTCATCATGGTCTGTGAAGGGTGTCTTATATTCAGCGTCATGTCTGTCATTTTGTTGTCAGTCTACGCCATCTGTCGTCGTCAACCTACATTGTCAAATATGTGCCATCAGTTAACGCCTTCGTCAATAAGAAAACAACAACAACAACAATCTTATAATAATAATCTTTATTAAGAATACAATATTACACATTGTTATAAATAAACGTTTTAATGCCGTCTGAATAAAAATATTTTCAAAAGTTTCTTCGTTTTCCATCTGTTTCTCTTCGTTTCATTATACCTATAAGACGAAAACATTTTGTATTTCCCCCCATCTAAAACAAATGTCATGAAAAAACACACTTTTACTTACTTTTAAACCATCCCGGTAGCAAATCATTACATATTTTTCCATGTCATAGTCACACGTTTTTCTTAAAATGCACTTCTTCCTAAAGAATTTTTCGGTTTCTTGAATCACATATACCCTATCTCTATTCAAAAAATAAACATTATGATGCCTAAAACTAAGAAGTTATCTGTCATTTTGCTGAAAATAAATGGAAAAACTTACTCTGTAATATCACCAAATTAACATCCTTCTAATCTCTATCACAGTATTTAATACATTTTTCAACAAACATCCAAAGCTTATAAATGAACTTAGTAACCAGGAATATTGCAAAAATTGTTTTGTATCTCTTTTACCTAGAACAAATGTCATTTTGAGAACATTTACGCATTTTTAATAAAATGTTATAAAACCAACAGAATAAAAACATTATCAATAGATTCTTCTTTTTCTCTGATTTAACAAAAAAAAATACAAGCATGTCAAAAAAGCCTTTACACAAGTCTTCGCTAAGAGGACAACGATAATGAGTTAAATCATAGTTATAATTTATTCTATAATCTTTAACTTAAAAAGCAAAATTTGAAAAAATTTGCCGATTTATGCTTACAAAGTACCTTTCTCATGTTATTTTAATCAACAACTGTTAAATGGAATGAAAATATTCTAAAAAGTTTACAACATACCTACATCTGATCGAAAATTAAAAAGTTAAAAATAAATTATCGAAAAAATAGTACTCTTTAAGTGTACAGCAAACCTACATTTGATCAAAAAAGCGACAAAGTTGAAATTAAATCATCAAAAAACATAACTTATTACAAGTATTTTTTCTGCTTTATGTTACCTAGTCTTAAAACCTCAACCTCTAAAACGCTAAAGTTGAATAATTCTTTAAAAAATGTAAAATAATACAAGCATGTCAGAAAAGCCTTTACACCCTGCTCCGCGAAAAGAAAAAAAGAATTTTTCGGTTTCTTAAATCACATATACCCTATCTCTATTCAAAAATAAACATTATGATGCCTAAAACTAAGAAGTTATCTGTCATTTTGTTAAAAATAAATGGAAAAACTTACTCTGTAATATCAACAAATTAACACCCTTCTTATCTCTATCGCAGTATTTAATATATTTTTCAACAAACATCAAAGCTTATAAATGAACTTAGTAACCAAGAATATTGCAAAAATTGTTTTGTATTTCTTCCCATCTAAAACAAATGTCATGAAAAACACACTTTTACTTACTTTTAAACCATCCCGGTAGCAAATCATTACATATTTTTCCATATGTCATTCTTGTTTGTTCACGATAGTCAGACGTTTTTCTTAAAATACACTTCTTCTTAAAGAATTTTTCGGTTTCTTGAATCACATATACCCTATCTCTATTCAAAAAATAAACATTATGATGCCTAAAACTAAGAAGTTATCTGTCATTTTGTTAAAAATAAATGGAAAAACTTACTCTGTAATATCATCAAATTAACGTCCTTCTAATCTCCATCACAGTATTTAATACATTTTTCAACAAACATCAAAGCTTATAAATGAACTTAGTAACCAGGAATATTGCAAAAATTGTTTTGTATCTCTTTTACCTAGAACAAATGTCATTTTGAGAACTTTTACACATTTTTAATTAAGTGCTATAAAACCAACAGAATAAAAACATTATCAATAGATTCTTCTTTTTCTCTGTTTTACCAAAAAAAAATACAAGCATGCCAAAAAAAGCCTTTACACAAGTCTCCGCTAAGAGAACAACGATAATGAGTTACATCATAGTTATAATTTATTCTATAATCTTCAATTTAAAAAGCAAAAGTTGAAAAAAATTTGACGATTTATGCTTACAAAGTACCCTTCTCATGTTATTCTAATCAACAAATGTTAAATGGAATGAAAATACTCTAAAAAGTTTACAACATACCTACATTTGATCGAAAAACAACAAAGTTGAAAATAAATTATCAAAAAATAGTACTCTTTAGGTGTACAGCAAACCTACGTTTAATCAAGAAACAGCAAAGTTAAAATTAAATCATCAAAAAACATAACTTATTACAAGTATTTTTCTGCTTTAGGTTTACTAGTCTAAGACACCAACCTCTAAAACGTTTGCGAGGAACATATTTTCATTAAAAATAATCAGTTACTTCATACTTCCAGTAAAAGTGAAAATAACACAATAATAATTTGAAAATTCAACATACCTTCTAGGTCTCCAATGTATATCGCATGTTAAAAACTTTGAGACGTGCAACATATTTTCAAATAACAGGCTTATCAGGAAAGACTCTAAAAACTGTAACACGGACGGGAGAGTACATCTTTGAAATAGCTGCCTTATTAGAAAAATATACTTAGATTTTAAAAATATAGCTGCCTAGAATAAAGCCCTCTTAGCTGCCTAAAATAGACCAAAAACAAAGATGAACTCACTTTTACATAAACAATGTAATAATTCACAGAGCACGAGATCCTAAGCGATGTTGTTATTAACTATTAGGAATAATAATTTATTATATGAACGCTATTTTTCGAAATTCATATAATGATAATCCAAAACCACATTGATAAAATAATACGTTGACTATCGTCACGGAGGTCTTCTCATACAATTTCATTATGTAGAAATTTTATATTTATCAAAATTGTAAACATGTTTTCGAATAAAATATATGGTTTATTATTATACGCAGAATTGGGTGTTCACTATATATACGGTAGAGTAAAAAGTTGTAAATTATTGTCTTTCTGCATTTAATTTTACCTTCTTACCTATTAATTATATAGAGATCGTAGAAGATACGTGTAATATGGTGACAAATGTTTGAATTTCTCAAAAATGTTATGTAAGTGTTTACAACAATAGAGTAGCACTCATTGCAGATGGTTATACTACAATATTTTATAATAATGGTATGGAGATAATATGTTCGCCTACAGAAGAAATGTTCGCAACATTTACTACAACTGGTATTACGTCTTACCAAGGCACCACATTCGATAAGATAGAAAATTTAAAGTTTTCTTCTAAGCGCTGGCAATACCTTAATTTAATACGATATTTTATCTTCTGCATAGACATGTTTTTAATTTGGGTCATATTTTTTTTTTGGTAAAAGGAATATCCTGCCATACCTCCGTAGAAAACTTTAAATTTTCTATCTTATCGAATGTGGTGCCTTGGTAAGACGTAATACCAGTTGTAGTAAATGTTGCGAACATTTCTTCTGTAGGCGAACATATTATCTCCATACCATTATTATAAAATATTGTAGTATAACCATCTGCAATGAGTGCTACTCTATTGTTGTAAACACTTACATAACATTTTTGAGAAATTCAAACATTTGTCACCATATTACACGTATCTTCTACGATCTCTATATAATTAATAGGTAAGAAGGTAAAATTAAATGCAGAAAGACAATAATTTACAACTTTTTACTCTACCGTATATATAGTGAACACCCAATTCTGCGTATAATAATAAACCATATATTTTATTCGAAAACATGTTTACAATTTTGATAAATATAAAATTTCTACATAATGAAATTGTATGAGAAGACCTCCGTGACGATAGTCAACGTATTATTTTATCAATGTGGTTTTGGATTATCATTATATGAATTTCGAAAAATAGCGTTCATATAATAAATTATTATTCCTAATAGTTAATAACAACCTCGCTTAGGATCTCGTGCTCTGTGAATTATTACATTGATTATGTAAAAGTGAGTTCATCTTTGTTTTTGGTCTATTTTAGGCAGCTAAGAGGGCTTTATTCTAGGCAGCTATATTTTTAAAATCTAAGTATATTTTTCTAATAAGGCAGCTATTTCAAAGATGTACTCTCCCGTCCGTGTTACAGTTTTTAGAGTCTTTCCTGATAAGCCTGTTATTTGAAAATATGTTGCACGTCTCAAAGTTTTTAACATGCGATATACATTGGAGACCTAGAAGGTATGTTGAATTTTCAAATTATTATTGTGTTATTTTCACTTTTACTGGAAGTATGAAGTAACTGATTATTTTTAATGAAAATATGTTCCTCGCAAACGTTTTAGAGGTTGGTGTCTTAGACTAGTAAACCTAAAGCAGAAAAATACTTGTAATAAGTTATGTTTTTTTATGATTTAATTTTAACTTTGCTGTTTCTTGATTAAACGTAGGTTTGCTGTACACCTAAAGAGTACTATTTTTTGATAATTTATTTTCAACTTTGTTGTTTTTCGATCAAATGTAGGTATGTTGTAAACTTTTTAGAGTATTTTCATTCCATTTAACATTTGTTGATTAGAATAACATGAGAAGGGTACTTTGTAAGCATAAATCGTCAAATTTTTTTCAACTTTTGCTTTTTAAATTGAAGATTATAGAATAAATTATAACTATGATGTAACTCATTATCGTTGTTCTCTTAGCGGAGACTTGTGTAAAGGCTTTTTTTGGCATGCTTGTATTTTTTTTTGGTAAAACAGAGAAAAAGAAGAATCTATTGATAATGTTTTTATTCTGTTGGTTTTATAGCACTTAATTAAAAATGTGTAAAAGTTCTCAAAATGACATTTGTTCTAGGTAAAAGAGATACAAAACAATTTTTGCAATATTCCTGGTTACTAAGTTCATTTATAAGCTTTGATGTTTGTTGAAAAATGTATTAAATACTGTGATGGAGATTAGAAGGACGTTAATTTGATGATATTACAGAGTAAGTTTTTCCATTTATTTTTAACAAAATGACAGATAACTTCTTAGTTTTAGGCATCATAATGTTTATTTTTTGAATAGAGATAGGGTATATGTGATTCAAGAAACCGAAAAATTCTTTAAGAAGAAGTGTATTTTAAGAAAAACGTCTGACTATCGTGAACAAACAAGAATGACATATGGAAAAATATGTAATGATTTGCTACCGGGATGGTTTAAAAGTAAGTAAAAGTGTGTTTTTCATGACATTTGTTTTAGATGGGAAGAAATACAAAACAATTTTTGCAATATTCTTGGTTACTAAGTTCATTTATAAGCTTTGATGTTTGTTGAAAAATATATTAAATACTGCGATAGAGATAAGAAGGGTGTTAATTTGTTGATATTACAGAGTAAGTTTTTCCATTTATTTTTAACAAAATGACAGATAACTTCTTAGTTTTAGGCATCATAATGTTTATTTTTGAATAGAGATAGGGTATATGTGATTTAAGAAACCGAAAAATTCTTTTTTTCTTTTCGCGGAGCAGGGTGTAAAGGCTTTTCTGACATGCTTGTATTATTTTACATTTTTTAAAGAATTATTCAACTTTAGCGTTTTAGAGGTTGAGGTTTTAAGACTAGGTAACATAAAGCAGAAAAAATACTTGTAATAAGTTATGTTTTTTGATGATTTAATTTCAACTTTGTCGCTTTTTTGATCAAATGTAGGTTTGCTGTACACTTAAAGAGTACTATTTTTTCGATAATTTATTTTTAACTTTTTAATTTTTGATCAGATGTAGGTATGTTGTAAACTTTTTAGAATATTTTCATTCCATTTAACAGTTGTTGATTAAAATAACATGAGAAAGGTACTTTGTAAGCATAAATCGGCAAATTTTTTCAAATTTTGCTTTTTAAGTTAAAGATTATAGAATAAATTATAACTATGATTTAACTCATTATCGTTGTCCTCTTAGCGAAGACTTGTGTAAAGGCTTTTTTGACATGCTTGTATTTTTTTTTGTTAAATCAGAGAAAAAGAAGAATCTATTGATAATGTTTTTATTCTGTTGGTTTTATAACATTTTATTAAAAATGCGTAAATGTTCTCAAAATGACATTTGTTCTAGGTAAAAGAGATACAAAACAATTTTTGCAATATTCCTGGTTACTAAGTTCATTTATAAGCTTTGGATGTTTGTTGAAAAATGTATTAAATACTGTGATAGAGATTAGAAGGATGTTAATTTGGTGATATTACAGAGTAAGTTTTTCCATTTATTTTCAGCAAAATGACAGATAACTTCTTAGTTTTAGGCATCATAATGTTTATTTTTTGAATAGAGATAGGGTATATGTGATTCAAGAAACCGAAAAATTCTTTAGGAAGAAGTGCATTTTAAGAAAAACGTGTGACTATGACATGGAAAAATATGTAATGATTTGCTACCGGGATGGTTTAAAAGTAAGTAAAAGTGTGTTTTTTCATGACATTTGTTTTAGATGGGGGGAAATACAAAATGTTTTCGTCTTATAGGTATAATGAAACGAAGAGAAACAGATGGAAAACGAAGAAACTTTTGAAAATATTTTTATTCAGACGGCATTAAAACGTTTATTTATAACAATGTGTAATATTGTATTCTTAATAAAGATTATTATTATAAGATTGTTGTTGTTGTTGTTTTCTTATTGACGAAGGCGTTAACTGATGGCACATATTTGACAATGTAGGTTGACGACGACAGATGGCGTAGACTGACAACAAAATGACAGACATGACGCTGAATATAAGACACCCTTCACAGACCATGATGACATAAGGCACATTTGACAGACGACAGAAAGCAAAAAACACACGACAGACGACGCAGATCATACGACATAAGGCACATTTGACTGACGACGCATACGATAGAAAACAAGATACATACCAGAGACATAGCTGAGGCATACCAGAGACATACTACAGACATACCAGAGACACGTCAGAGACATACCAGAGACACATTTGACGGATGGCAAATACGACAGATGATACATTTGACAGACGACGTAGACCATACGATGCAGACCATATGACATAAGACACATTTGACAGACGACGCATACGATAGAAAACAAGAGACATATGACAGACGACGTAGACCATACAACAGAAAACAAGAAACACATGGCAGACGACGCAGACCATACGACATAAGATACATTTGACATACGACATATATGACGACCCATACGACAGAAAACACACACGACAGACGACGCAGACTTGATGTACGTCACACAGAAGATATATGACACACGGTTAACTGCATTAACGATATGTAATGTACTATGTAGGTTGAGAGTATTGATGGCAGAGCCGAGTAGGTAACTGTATTATCGACACTTAGTGGACAATGTAGGTTGAGAGTATTGGCGATAGATCGACTTTAATCCGGCGAATAATAGCAGAGTGTCCTTTTGACATCGTTAACATCCTGTATATCAACGCTGTTTGTTCTATGTCAACCAATAACGGATCGGCCTTATGACATCGTTAACGTCTTGTATACCGATCATCGTAGTAACATATTTATGACAACACCCTGTATATCGAACGTCGTCGTAGTGGTTTACCTCTTCATCACAAGTTATTCGATTTCAATACGACCAATCAGAGATGGTAGTGCCCTTATGGTGTCTTTGTACATCCACTTATCACAATGGTGTTTGTTCGACTTCAATCTAACCAATATTAGCAGAGATATGTGTTATAGTGCCCTAATGGCGTCTTTGTACATCGTGTATATGATAATAATCTAACAATCATAGGATCGTTTACCCGACGACACATAAGACACATCCGCCGATGGTCAACGGCACCCTCTGGTCATTGTCGATCACTTCTTCAGATGACTCTTTTTGATACTCCTTGTATATTTGCAAAACTTATCGCTTATCTCTTCATCTCTTCTTCTTTCCCATCAATCAACGACACCCTCTAGTCATTGTCTTCAGGTATGATTCTTGTAAACCCTCTGTGGTCATTGTCTTCATCACAATGATGTTTATTTGACTCCAATCTGACCAATCAGAGATGCTTGTGCCCTTATGGCATTGTTGACGTCTTGTATACCGATCATCATAGTAACATATTAATGACAACACCCTGTATATCGGTATATTATTGTAAAACTTATCGCTTATCTCTTCTTCTTTCCCATCAATTAACGACACCCTCTGGGCATTGTCTTCAGGTATGATTCTTGTAAACCCTCTGTGGTCATTGTCTTCATCACAATGATGTTTATTTGTCTCCAATATGACTAATCAGAGGTGCTTGTGCCCTTTTGGTATCGTAGACATCTTGTATACTGATCATCGTAGTAACATATTTATGACAACACCTCGTATATCGGTATATTATTGGAAAACTTATCGCTTATCTCTTCTTCTTACCCATTGATCAACGGCACCCTCTGGTCATTGTCTTCAGGTATGATTCTTGTAGGCCCTCTAGTTATTGTCTTCATTACAATGGTGTTTATTTGGCTTCAATCTGACCAATCAGAGATGTTTGTGTCCTTTTGGCATCGTAGACATCTTGTATACTGATCGTTGTAGTAACATATTTATGATAACACCTCATATATCGGTATATTATTGAAAAACTTATCGCTTATCTCTTCTCCTTTCCCATTGATCAACGGCACCCTCTGGTCATTGTCTTCAGGTATGATTCTTGTAGGCCCTCTAGTTATTGTCTTCATTACAATGGTGTTTATTTGGCTTCAATCTGACCAATCAGAGATGTTTGTGTCCTTTTGGCATCGTAGACATCTTGTATACTGATCGTTGTAGTAACATATTTATGATAACACCTCATATATCGGTATATTATTGAAAAACTTATCGCTTATCTCTTCTCCTTTCCCATTGATCAACGACACCCTCTGGTCATTGTCTTCAGGTATGATTCTTGTAAACCCTCTGGTCATTGACTTCATCATAATGGTGTTTATTTGACTCCAAACTGACTAATCAGAGATGCTTGTGCCCTTATGGCGTCTTTGTACATCCCGTATACGATAATAATCTAAAAACGATGTAGATAACGTCTAACAGTTGAATATTTGTTGTTGTTGTGATACAATCTAAATTAAAAATAAATGTAATATTTCGATAAATTCTAAATTCGCTTTCACAATATACTCTGATATGATAATAACTTGGTGGTCTTGCTAGCATGCTAAAAGACTAATAACGACATAGCTATTCGAAATACAATAACAATGTAGATAACGTCTAACAGTTGAATATTTGTTGTTGTTATGATACAATTTGAATTAAAAATAAATGTAATATTTCGATAAATTCTAAATTCGCTTTCACAATATACTCTGATATGATAATAACTTGGTGGTCTTGCTAGCATGCTAAAAGACTATTAACACATGAGAATGTGTGATCGATGGTTCGAATCCTATCGTCGCTAGCGAAATATTTAATAAATTGTATGAAAACACTGCTTACGTCACACACTATATACAAAATATGTGTAGGATATGATGATATACGAAAACACTGCTTACGTCACACTATATACATGGCAATATAGAAAAATCATAAAGATGAAGTTCATCACAGAACAGATGGGGCATACGATACATTTGACAGATGACACATACAACAGAACGCACGTACGTAACATGGAACAGAACGCACGTACGTAACATAGAACAGATGAGGCATACGAAACACTTGACAGATGACACATACAACAGAACGCACGTACGTAACATAGAACAGATGGGGCATACGAAACACTTGACAGATGACACATACAACAGAACGCACGTACGTAACATAGAACAGATGGGGCATACGATACATTTGACAGATGACACATACAACAGAACGCACGTACGTAACATGGAACAGTACGCACGTACGTAACATGGAACAGAACGCACGTACGTAACATAGAACAGATGGGGCATACGACGGTTGGCACGCGTGACGGGATTGACAGATGACCCATATGACGGCTCGGCGCGTGCGTAGATGACCCGTACGATGAATGGCCTTGGGCCGCCCCCGTACCCGCGTTGCTAGCTTCCGGTGACGTCATCCTACACAAGTTTTCGTGGGGTTTACTTGCGCTACACATGTTTTAGGAGGGGGGTGCTATGTTAGGTTACCCCCATTCGAGCTTCCATTGATGACCTTGGATGTGTCCCAGAACCGGCATAGCATATCTACTGTCAGCTTTTCAGATAAAATTCTAGGCAATCGGCTAGGGTATCCCATCTGATATCTTGTGGCAGGACAAGCGCCTTGCCTCCCTCCTGCTTATAACGTGCAGCTGCAAAGTGCACATTTCTAAAATACTTCACTATTTTCTTAACTCCTTTACTGCCGGAATTTGAATATCTTGTGCAAGTAAATTTAAAATATGTGCTGAGCAGCCATACGTTAGAATATCTACCTTCCCAACTTTTTCAGATGTAGCAATTTCTTTTCTCATTTTACTCATATTCGAAGCATTATCAGTCACAAGACTACGTGGAATACAATTCAATTTTAGACACTCTTTTATAGCTTTAATGGCTACAGCAATCAAATATTCTGATGTATGACTGTTGTCTTCCGTATCTATAGTACTTACTAAATGAACTTTATCATCAGTTACAGAGATACACACAATGGAATCATTTCTTACATTACTCCATCCATCTAGGGACATGCACACTACTTTACCAGCTAAGTCATTCTCAATTTCGGATTTAATGGAATTATACGCTTCATCTAACAATTCTGCACCAATCTGGAACCTGTTTGGTGGTTGGTATCCTGGGCGCAAGCATTCAATCATCTTCTTCTTAAATTGAGAATACTCAACAATTTTAAAGGGCGAATTTGTTGCATACACAAACTTGGCAATTTGAATGTCTAGTTTCTTCTTTTCGTTAACTGTGGTTCTTATTACGAATTATGGAGGGTAGAAGTAAGGAGGACCGTCTTGTATAGGGGACAAGTTGAAAAAGTGTCCAGCTGTAAGCAGCAAATTACAGTTCAATAACCGACCACAATAACGCTAGCGTAGCGAGTGGAAAGGACATGAAATTAGCAGTTGTAAACGAAGTGAAGTGCGCTGAGTTGGAAAATTTAATGTATCTGATGACTAGTGTAGTGGAGCATATTGCAGTTTATAAAACGTCAACTATTTACGTAGTCAAGTGTTGATTAGTAAATAGAACCTATAAAACTGCTGAACTAACGTGGATAGTGATTCGATTTTTATAAACTTTAGTAGATACATTTTTTATTATTATTATCTTTCCTTTTTAATTTAGTATCCTACTCTAATAATTTTTATGGCGCTGTTTTTAAAATCTTTCCACTGCTACTATGGCGCCACCTTAATTTGCTCCCTGTCAGCGGACACTTTTTCATACACTGAGTTGGTCCTCCTTACTTTCTACCCTCCATATTACGAATGAATCCATTGAACTAGTGCTTGCTTCTGATTGTGTACTGCCTGAAATTAATTTTTATTTATTAATAATTGAGATAAGCGGAAAAACTGATATAGGGGGAAGTAGAAAAATTTGCAATTTAAAAAATATACTTACTGTTAAAACCTTCCCGTAATTAATTATGTTGCACAGCTTTACGTAAACAGTACATGCATACCACGTGAAAAACAAAAGCAGATTCAATTTGAATAAAAATATTCTTATCACTTACCTCCTAAATCGACGCATATATCACTGCTACTTTAAATTTGATTATCAGAGTTGATGGTGTCAGAATCAGAAGAAAGTATTTCGCTGGGTATTTCTGTTTCTCTTGCACTTTTCCTACACTCTCTTACATGTTTTTGCATCCGTACAATAAGTTCCTTATTGCATTTCTTGCACTGAACTCTTACTGGCACTGGCTCCAGTAGATGAAACGAAGTAACAGCATCCTTTCTTCGTCCAGTCATTTCCAATTTCCACAAAATTTAAGTGACAAACACACAAAGTAAAACTGGCTGTTGCTGTTAAACTAATCCCAGACACATTATTTTATCTGTTAGCGAATTAGGGGAGTCCCCAGACTCAGTTGATTAGTACCGACCTCTGGTCAACGTTAGCCAAATTAAAAATATGTACGTGGCTGTAGAGTTATCTGCCTTCGCGCTTTCTTTTATGTTGTTTAAACCTGTTTTAAACATGTTTTTTACAAGGTGTTTTAAACAAAAAAAACAGCAGGTTTTGTTTTATTTTGAAAAAAAAACGTGTGTTCTATCATCCCTGGCTAGAATCCTGTTTTTCACAGGCTTTTGAAAGAAAAGTCTAAAAATACTTTTTAGAATTGTAATAATATAAATAAAAATGCAATATTCTTAAAAAATTTATTGCTGAGCAAATATGAAAAACTATAAATACATTGTATATATATTTGTAATCGATTTCAGAATCGTCAGTGGTAAGTCTCTACAATTCTGAAATGAACATAACATGTTATCGGTTTCAAAAATACTTATTTATATAAATTTTAAATATATAAGCCACCTCGAAGAATATGTACGGTCTCGTTTGAATAATAGTGTTTAATAACGCCACGAAACTATTTATATATGGATACAAAATAAATAAAACTAGTCTTAGCGACAATGCATTTAAGACTTTCAGCATAAATATTAATATTGGTAGCATACTCTCAGAAATAAAATATCCAAAGAATTATAGAGGATGATTCGTGTGAGCAAAACAAAGATATTTAATGATTATTAAGTTGGGTTAGGTCTTTGATTAAAACACACATAGTTACAAATTAATGTATAAAAAATATTTTTGCTGTAATCTGTGAGCTTTGGTTGACCAAACTTTTTATTTATAATAAATTGAATGTTCATTAAGATAAATTAGTTTTCCTATTATTTCAACGGCCAATTGTAGGTAATTGAAAAAATTTCACTTTAATACTGTTTTTATGCCAGAACAGATCGATATATATGTAATCTAGACGATGTAGTTTGTATCTGATTATGGTATTTTTTAATTTTTTTATTATTATTGTAAGGCAGTAGGACTTCGGTCGCAGTGGCGGATTTACCAGCAGGCCGAAGCCTAGGGCGACAGAATTTAGGGAGCGGCAAATTTGGCCCAATATTTTTTTTGTCTTTCAGAAATAAAAAAAAACCATGTGTGTACTTATGTACGTACACAACAATTTATACTTCTTTGATAAGGAAAAATTTACCGAATGTACATTATTACTGAACTTGTAGCAAATAAGTATACGCAAAAACTATTTCTTAAGTAATCTTCACTCCCTAAATCACAATAATACTTATAACGAAAAAAAGCTAATTAATTACGTCGATAGAGCACAAGTCATGAAGTTGCAATTTAATTAATTAATATGATTGTGATTTAAGGTATCGAATTTTAAAGGTCAATAGGGGCGGTAAAAATGTAATAGTCTACTGACGGAAAATGTGTAAATCTGCCACCAGTCAGTCGATAGCCTATTGGACTGAATTATCAGTCAGTATAATGCAATTAGTCCAAAAAACGGCCTAACTTCAACATCCAAAGTAAACATTTCCCTCGAATTCCAAATTGTTCTATACAGTCCACATATTGTTTGGTAAAAGTTGCATCATTTTGAGGGTCGGATTTGGGGTGAGGGGGTACAAGTTGGGGAACTAGTAGTTTTTTATCACTTTTTCTCAAATATTCAGAAAACTATGCGGTTTAGCGCAAAAAGTGCTGTAAATAAAAAGAATGTACATTAAATTAGGAACAAAAGTGGCTCCATGCGTAATCTCGCTAAAGTGAACGGTTCCAGAGTTACGGAGGGGTTAAAAATAGAAATTTCTCGATTTTTTTTAGATTATTAGGAAAAATGAAATTATAACTACAACAGAAATAACTGAACAATTTTATTGAAAAGTAATATTGTACAATCGTATTGTAACCTTCACAGCATGTGACACTGTATCATCTATCTACAAGAAGGGGAAAATTACACCGTATAGGAAAGTGCAAGCCAACAACGCTCTTCGTACAGAACTTCTAGTCTTCAACGACTCCAAAGCTGACCCCCAGTGCAGTGGCTGACGCTGGAAAGCATTTCCTTCTTGCGATATTTGGAGCCAAGAACACTGAAGATCTATATTGTTTTCGCTACCAATGTTACTTGCAGGCTATTGCAAAGCATCCAAACATTCATTGTTCAAGTTGGCTATACTTCCCACCACTTAAGCAGCTTCCAGGTAGCATACATTTAGAACTTACCACCAGGTGCAGCAGTAGTTGAATGAGAACAACCTGCTCGAGTGGGGGTGGAAGAAGACTGGCGAACACCTGAGACCAATTACAACAGTATGTCCTGGAGAGTTCCCCAGGAATTACTTTCCATCATAGTGTGTGCTTGCAAAGAGGAATGCGTCCGTAACTGCGAGTGCAGAAAGAGTGGTCTAAACTGCTCAAGCATATGCAGTAATTGCTCATGCCATGATGTGATAACAGGGACACGAACATCATAGACGATCTAGAAGAGGAGGTTGCTTTGTTTGAAGAGTGCTGAATGCTAATGAATACCTTCTATTGATTTAAGGTCGCATGTGATATACATTTTTATTCAATATTACTATTGAACTCAGTTTATGAACTTCAAAAATTTTAATAAAATATGGTTGCAATATACAGCCAAATATGCCTACTTTCTTTACCCCTTGAGCGGGCGCACTTTGGAAAACTACATGACCAGGCGCGCGGCGACCTTAGTTCACCATTTAAAAATACTACTTTAAAACAAGAAAACCACCGTTGTCAATATCGTTTTATTGAGATACATATAAAGTGACACTTTTTAAAACTCATTGACGTTTTGAAATGCTTTACTTTTCGTACCTAGTTATGAAATAGTTATTTGGATCACTACTCCAGAAAATGATATTTTGCATAGCCGATGTGGAGCAACACGAGCACTCGCAAAATATTTTCTGGACGTGTAATCCACAAAAATTTTCATACAAACAAATTTCAATCATTTTTAAGTAAAAAATTAACGAATTATTTCTCTTTTATGTCAAACTTATTGACATTTAAAAAATTAAGAATCATTGCTGCCGCCCCACTTCTAGTGAATTTTTAACAAATGTCAGTTTTGTCAGTACAGTACAGTAGTTATTTTTCAAGAAGTGTAATATTTGCCAAAACGACCGCTAGCGAGTTTTGCAAATTACGGGAGTTGAACAATATCGCGTTTTCGTACAACGTTTTATCTAATTCCGCGCTTTTATAATATTTACTAGAATCTTCAATTACAATGCAAATACAGTTTATTTACGATAAAAAGACGATGATGTAATTTTTAGTTACTTTCCTGCTTATCAGAATAAACATTAATTTACCAACCATGAATACAATTTATCCTCAACAGCTAGGGCAATTTACAGCTAACGGGTTGGCAAAACTGCAAGACGTTGTCAAATCAACTGGTAAAATTCCCCAGTTTGTTTTGAAGTTTATTGACATTCGATCATCGTCTAGTATTTACAAGTTTTTTTGGTGCTTTTAAATTCATTGCTTCTTTAAAATTAAAAAAAAAACAGTTAAATGACCAATGTAATTATTAAAACTCGCTTTATTGTTAGTTGGCAGAACTCATATAATGTCAAGTGTCACATAGTTGTCTGTACCTATGTTTTTTTTGTATCAGCAATAATTATTGTTCCTTTATATTTGATTTTAATTAATAAAGTTATATAAACACTGATCCAGTGAATTCAATAATAAAGCCATCCCCTGCAACAACTTTCATAACTAATTATTTAGGCAAATCTGCAGTATGTGGTTAATAAAATGCCGAAGTAGCTGAACAGAAAATGTCAAGAGATGGTAACATCTTTGTTGAGTCATTTTGAATGAGAATGCCGAAATGGGGGCCCGCTTCTCCCGCTTACTACTGCAAGAGACGTAAGTAATAGTATTCGATATTTGTATTCATTATTATTAATATTATTGTTACATATTTAAATGTAAATGATTAAATGTTTTTAATGTTAGGCTAGGTTAATTAAACTTGATACTATATTATTCTTTCATAAATTGAAGTAATTATATTGTAGAGAGTTGCAGAAGCTTTACAACTTAGCGTTACCACTGTTAACCGTATTGCCGCCAAGCATAATAGAGGTGAACATCCTAAAAGCCCACCTAAAAAGAGACAACGCATAAAACATACTGTTGAAATTGACAACTTTCATCAAAATGCTTTCCGAAATGTATGGAAACAGTGCGTATATTGAAGTTACTGTTTTATTTTATTCACAATTAACTAACACAATATTTTTTCAGAGGAACACATAACCTTGAAAACTTTGAGACAAACTCCAGGAGTGTGAACTCTTTAATGGTTGTTTAACATCACTCTGGAAGATAGTGAAAAATATTGGATTCAAATACCAAAAAGATGATCCTCGTCGTGGTTTAATGGAGTTGCCACATATTGCATTAAAACGTGTACATTTTCTACATGAATATGTCAAGATAAAAAGGAAAGATTTATATCAATTTGTGTTTTTGGATGAGACCTGGATATTTAAAGACGGTACTGTTGGACGTTCTTGGCAAGATTCTAATCATAGAAGCGTGAAAAAAACCAAAATTGGTGGTCCAAGGTAATTGAATAATAAAATTTAGCAACTAATTTATGATGTACTAACATTCCTGCCACTTAAAGACCTTTTCAAATATTTACTAGTCACACTATTTTATTTAAATGTATATAATTATTAATAGTTGTTTTGAGCTATGCAGTCTATCTAGAAAACCTAGTAGTAATTTGTTATTTCCTTATTGTAGGTATATAGTATTGCATGCTGGTTCCTCTTCTGGATTTATTCCTGGAGCAGGGCTGGTTTTTTCTTCCAAAAAAAAACAAGATGGTGATTACCATGGTGAAATGAACCGGGAATTTTTTTGCATTGGTTTGAATACCAGCTTTTAGTGAACTTGGAAGAGCCTGCCACAATTGTAATGAATAATGCAAGTTATCACAGTACAATGATCAATAAAGTACCAACAATAGCTACCAAAAAGGCTGATATACAGAACTGGTTGATACAAAATGATATTCCTTTTGAAAATACTTTCCTCAAAACCCAATTATTGAATTTAGTACAACGGTAAGTTGATATAAACATTTTTCAATATATTATGGTAATTAGTGTTTTTAAATGAAACTCACGGTCTCTAGTTAATTCCACAATATAATAAAAGTTATTGTGGAATTAACTAGAGACCGTGAGTTTCATTTAAAAACACTAATATGAGCATATTCCACGAAGTAAGGGTCGAGACAGTTAATTTTATTATGGTAATACTTAGATAACTTATTTTGTTTAAATATATGCATTTTTGTAGGAATAAACCACCAACAGTATCTGAAGCTGACATATTATCTGAAAAATATGGTCACAAAGTGCTTCGACTTCCCCCTTACCACTGTAAGTTCATCCCAATTGAACATATTTTGGGCATAGTTAAAACATTTTATATAGATCATGTGGGAACTGATGGTTCTTCAACAGAACAAGCAATAGATGTATGGAAAAAGTCTTTAGAAAAAGTGACTCCTGATATTTGGTCAAAGACAGTAGAGCACACTGAAAAAATTATACAAGATGGGTGGGATAGAGAAGTAGTATTTGATAGACAGGATGTGCCTCAACTTATTATTAATTTTGACAGTGACGATGAAGATAGTGATGATTTTGTAGTGGAAACCTTGTGTTTTATTTTTTTGTATATTTTTATCCAATTTGCTTTATTTCCACCTTTTCAAAATCACTAATAAATATTATTAAATTAATTAGGTACAGTTATTTGATAATACACAAATTAAAACAACGACCACAGTATCTCTACATAAAAAATACTGATAAAATGGGAGATTTTTTATTTTTATATCTCGTAACAAAATTTTATTTAGTGCATCTATATTTTTCTTTTCAATTCTATTTTTATTATAATAAATATAATAGATATTGTATAAAGAAACAATATTTAAATACGCATGAAGATGATTACAGCTTGTATTGATTCCTTTTAGCGTAAACCCTTGCAGTGCTCTTGAAGATGGTTCTATACAGCATAGAATAAGGTATAAGGACCTACAGCTCGTCACTTAACTCTCTCCTATGTAAAATAATTAAATGTTAATTCGAATAAAGAATGATTGGTTACTGTTTCTTGCATCTTATCCATAGTTTTTCATGAATAAATATTTATATTAAATTAATCAAGCCTATCATACCAGCCTTTTATTTTTAAAGAAGAAATATTTACGAGGCTCGGAACAATGAAAAAGAAGAACTGTCAATCTAACATCAGATTGACTTTTCTAGTTTTCGTTAAGTAAAGGAAAAAACGAAAGCTTGGCAACATCACAATATTGGTGTTGTACTGTATTGTTACTATGGAAGCAAACAACGATTTTTTAAAATAAGTCAGAAGCAATTACTTGAAATGTCTTCAGATAGCGAATCAGACGTTCCATTTGAAGTAAGAGAGTCTGCAAATACTGCAGTGGGTAGTTTAATACCTGAAAAATCAATAAGTAGAGTAGATCCGCCCTGGGTACTAACCAAAAAAAAACTAATGTTTGAAATATTATTTGTAAGGTTATGATGTCATAACTGCCAAATTTAATCGTGATTAGTCATAATCGGACAAATTTGTTCGATTAAATAGTCGTCGTTTTAATCGCGATTAAGAGGGTGGATCAACAAATTAAAAATGTTAATCATGGTTAAGTCTTAATCAGACTTCAACCGAGGTTGGTGCAACCAGCTATGTGCCTTTAATAATGTTGTTTTCATTGTTTATAAATCTTAAAATACTATTGAATTAAAATAATGAGTTAATTGTCAGTTTAAATAATGAAATTATTGTCAGTTTTTACATAACTACTTTTCATAACTGATATATGAAGGTTATGAAAAATGTGACGTTTTCTAATGTCAAGGAGTGACTTAAAGTGTCACATTTGATAGCGGAATTAGATAAATCGACGGCTTAATCTGCAAACAAGCCAACTCCATTTTTTTTGAAAAATAGTTTTATTTCATCATTCACTATGACGTTTAACTGTCTACCGTTCTACAAAACGATATCTCCTAATTCTAAACATAAAGTGTGACAACGGCGCGCACAAAATCAAGCTAACTCCCCGCATAAACGCACCGCTTTGAAAAAAGCGCCAACTGCTATTCAGTCTGCCATTTTGCATATTATTAACATTGTTTTACCGGTTGTCCCTAAATTTACGTTGATTTCAGTGGTTTTTACTGTGTTTCTATTGATAAAAACTAAACCAACTTATAAAAGGTGAGTTATTCTAACTTTTAAGTACAAAATCGATTAGATATTTAATTTATTTTCGGCTAAAAAAGAGTTATTGTAAATATTGGAGTTAGCTTGTTTGCATTAAAATTTAAGAATTTTAATATTGATATAGAGTTAACCGTTTTGTTCTAACTGAATTAATAAAAATGAACTTTCATGTCAATTAATTAGAGTTATTATTAAAAAAATTTAGATTACTATCCGCTCCGTGCGTCACTCCTTCAGCGTGAAAACAAGACTAAGTTTGTGCACTAATATCAAAAGACTAGATTACATAAAAAAGTTTTAATTTTTTTGCAGATAATGTCGCTTTCTAGAAAAATTCTTGAGTTAGCTTTACAAAAAATGTCGGAAATCGTGTCAGAAGGCTCAGAAGAGACAAACTTGGAGTCTGCGCTAGAAAATAGCTCTATAGCTATTGAAGACATGCCCATTATATTTCTTAATGACGGTGAATCAGATATTATATTATCTCCAGAATTTAACAGCAATATATTAGAGCCCAAGATCATTTCACTGAATCAGTTCTTACTGAATCCAATAATAATAATACTATGAACTTCGATAATTTTCCTGAAAGAGTATATGCGAGTAGTAATATAAAAAAATATTCTATATCATCGACGTACCTGCTTGAAGCTGACCACAATATACAAAATACCATAACGTTACAAGATAATTCTAGACCTATGCTTCTAGAAACAGACCAATCTTTGAATCCCTTAAAAGATTGTGGCGATAAAATCGTTATAATACTAAAAAAAGTCTCTCCTAATTCAGATCACTTACTTTTACCCGACCAAAACCTGCCAACCATTCGAGTCTTATACTACATTCAGTGCTGAAAAGCCTAAAAATAAACCTTTGGTGACATACTCAGACAGTGACAGTGGTTATACCGACTCGGACCACTCCTTGGGAGAACCAGAAAAAAATAAGGCAAAACGGCGAAAGAGATGTGAAGTAGACAACTCTAATTGGACTGATCGCTGCAATGCAAAAAAAAGAGAAAAAGGACAACAGTATTTTGGTAGGAAAAAATAAGATGGCAAATGGGACAACAAAATAATGAGAAATTCCAGAAAAATTAAAGCTCGCTGTTCGTGTTCATCAAGAAATAGTGTTCTCAAATGTCGCAACATATCAGACGAAACCAGAAAAGAAATATTTAATGCTTTCTGGTTATTGAGCTGGGGAGAAAAAAAGATATACGTTGACGGCCTGGTTAAAATGATGCCTACCATTGGACCAAGAGATAGGAAGTACGCATCATCGTCAAAAAGATCTTATTCGATGTACGATCACTTAAAAGTAAACGAAGAGTTATTTAGAGTCTGTAAGACCATGTTCTTAAATACGTTAGATGTCGGTAAAACGGCTATATGGAACTGGAAACACAGTTCAAAAGAAAATTTTGCAATTGCGA
Organism: Galeruca laticollis; assembly: GCA_963921935.1. Lineage (NCBI taxonomy): Eukaryota > Metazoa > Arthropoda > Insecta > Coleoptera > Chrysomelidae > Galeruca > Galeruca laticollis. The sequence continues at coordinate 148,614,778 of OY998179.1, read as the reverse complement.
GAAAAAGTAGCCAGTCTATTACCGAGATAACAACAATAAAAAAAACTCGAAAAAATCCATTTCGAAATGAAGTTGATTCGTTGAAAACATTCCTTAAAGGTTTGCCCAAAATGGAATCCCATTATTGCCGAAAAGAGACTTCGAAGTATTATCTGTTACCAGAATGGACATCCAAAAAAGCACTGTATGACTACTATGTTTCAGACTGGTGTTCTTCAAATAACATACCCCCTCTATCTGTAGCAAAATTTAATAATACTTTAGAATCCGAGAAAATATCTCTCTAGCAGCCCCGAAATCCAATGTTTCATCACTATATTATAAGTCAAAGCTGAATGTGCATAATTTTTGTGCATTTAATTTAAAAACTAAAGAAGCGTATTGCTTCCTGTGGAACGAGACAGAAGATGGGGTATCCGCAGAAGAATTTGCCTCTATTCTTACGCACCTCCTCGTAGATAAAATTCTTCCTCAAATACCAACAGGTACCATGCAAGAAAAAATTATTCTTTACAGCGATGGATGCGCTGCCCAAAATAGAAACGTAACAGTTTCCAATGCGCTGATAAACTTAGCGATGATTAAAAATATTACAATTGAACAGAAATATCTCGAAGTAGGGCATACGCAAATGAAAGTGGGTTCTATGCATGCTTCTATCGAGAAAAAACTCCGAAATAAAATAATCAATGTACCTGCTGAATATATTGGTATTTGCCGAAGTGCTCGGAAAAATCCAAGACCTTACAATGTAGAAAACACATTCATTTTTCAAGTCTTTTGATGATATCAAATTCATTAAATCCATTAGACCTGGAAAAATAAAAGGAGACTCAAAGGTGAGTTTTTCCTCTTTAAATCAAATTACTTCTCTTAAGTTTATTTCCGTGTTCACCTTTATGCATTTTTTTATACTCGTAGGTGAATGATATCAGAGCCCTGCAGTACCAACCTAATGGAAGCGTTTTTTATAAACTGAGGTTTACAGAGGAATGGAGATTACTTCCGCAACGTCGTGAATTGCTTCAATCAAAGGGGTTTGATCGACTACCGATTTTGCATTCTAATAGGTTGCCATTAACGGCTAGAAAATTTCAAGACCTTCAGGACTTCAAAGCCACCATTCCTTCTGATTACCATTCGTATTATAATAATTTACCACATAAGTAATTTATGTTTTTTTTATTACACATGACGTTTGACAACTTTTGTTTAAAAATTTGTATTACCTAATAAAACATTATTTTTTAGTGGCTGTTTGATTAAATATTCCCAGAAAAAAAAGCCAACTCCATTCAATAAAATGCATAAAAAAATGCAATGAAGCTAACTCCTTTTATCACATTAAAAAAATAATTGGGCAACCCAATTCACTTTAAGTCAATTTTTCTCAACATCAAGTAATAAGTAAAAACAAATAACATTGAAATACGTAAAACAAGTTCGACTTTTAATTGTTTAAACTGTTTTATGTCGGTAGTGAAAAATTAGCGTCAACGGAGTTGGCTTGTTTGCAGATTAAGCCGTCGAAATAACTATTTCGTAAGTAGTTACGAAAAGAAAACGTTTCAAAACATCAATGAGTTATAAAAAGTGTCACTTATATGTAAAAATTATTTAATTATAGTTATTGAAAATTTGATTCAATATCTCACATATATTGAATTAGAAGAATTCAATGACATAGAGCGTTAGAGAAGTTTGAAACTATAGTGCACATACCACATAATCCAAAAGATTGTTTTTAGAATCGATTTATTAACAAATAGTGTGTAGATTTTGAAAATCGTCTATTAAATTATACTTGTTCCAAACCTCGCTACATACTGTTGAACCTCAGGGCATTCTTATGAAATTGAACACTAAATATTTGAATTATTTTTATATACAGCATGAATATGCTCTAAAGTATGATCATAAATAGATGGTAGTACACTTTACCTTTTTGTGCTACAAATAACTCATACTAAAAATAGGCGTCCCAAAAAATATTAAACATCTTGTAAAAAAATATAAATTTACATTTTTATTTTGATGAATCGCCCTAATTAAGAAAATAGAAATATGATTATAAATATTACGAAATGTTGACTTATCAAGCCTTATAACTAGAAAAGATAACAAGTTACATTATACATAGTTGTACAAACAAAACAAGAACATTTTTAAAGCTATATTTTTTAATCAACAATTCCTTGGCTGGAACTTTCTAGTTTTGAGCTGGAAATTTAAAAAACTTATTTTAATATGGACATTTCTAACTTTCGAACAAAAATCTACAAAGCCACATTTTTTAACTCGATTCATTAGTAGTTAAACCATCAACCTAAAACTATATTTCTGAAATACATACAATACATTTTTAATTTTTTCTACTCCCGTACTATAATTATTCTATTATATGTGCATTACCTATACTTTAATCAATCCATTACGATACAAATTTTTCTTTACAATCCAATATAGCCATGACACTACCTATCTAAATGACAGGACATTTATAAAATTGATTTTACATATTTGACAGTCTGTAACAATTCACTTTATTATTTGAAAAATCTGCGCTTGTTCCAAATATATAAGTATTGTTAAAAATGCCCAATAGATATAATGATATAGAAAATGTAACTACACCAGATATTATGGAACAAACTTCAACAGGAAGCAACAATGTATGACCAACAAAATCAATTAAAATATATGAAAAATATTACTCATAATTTATGAATTGGAGAAAAGTAAGACTATTAATAGCTTTTCTGAAAACATTTTAATTGTTCAATTTGATTATTTATCAGCGAGTTAATGAATGGATTCATTATTCAATTGTAAAATCTACCTTATCCATTAACACGTTTACTGCCAATACAATTTGTATTTTTGTTGAACAGCCAGATTCTTATCGCCTTTAAACTCAAAATTAAAGAAATATTATGCACTTGTTTTTTTTGTGCTGGCCCATATGACCAGCGCGGCCTTCTAGCGGTTCTGGCTGTTGTATTATGGTGGTAGAGGGGTGATGTTAGCGTTTTCAAGCGTTGTTATTAGTTTGTTTTCATTATTTGGTGGTCGGTTGGGTTTCTAGGTGCTATTACAAGTCTACATCTGCTTGTATTATTTTATAATATTGAGATAAAATGTAACAATTTTATTATATTATTGTTTTGTGCAAATATCCGTTATATTTTAGAGGTCTAGAACAGCGGTCCGCAACCCCATGTGGGGTCGCCAAAAAAGGCAACAAGGTCATGTACTTATCGTATTTTATTAAGGTTTATGCATAAAATATAACCTCTCTTTACATACACAATTACACAATGTCCTTAAAACGGAGAGAATCGAAAATAATTACGACTGTACGACCTGTCCAGTGTCCAGTCCCGCCCGTCACAACCTCACCGCTCCCGCGCCCCCACCCCGATCTCTCATTCTTCGTTCAGTCTGTCGAGAAGATTAGTGTTCTCGTGGATAACCACGCACACGGTAAGTAACTGTGCACTCATACTTAGATAATAAAGTGAGGCGTCATCGCGGCGCGGCCATGTTGGACGCGTGGGTTCAATAACAAAACCAGCGCGAATTTATAACTTCTGTATTTTTAAATTATAATTCATTATACATATTATTTTATTAATGGCCGAATATTTTATGAAATAAAATTTATGTTTTATTATAAAAAACTTATTTATGGCAAGTGTACTCAGCAACTGTCAATAAAAATATTTTTTACGCTTCTCTTATGTATTTATTTGCTTGTCTATTTGTGCTTCGTTGAAAATAAATTTGAAGTAAATCCTGTTACCACGCGAGCATATAACGAAAAATCTAATATTAATCGTTTGGAATACATTTTTTTATTTATTAATACGTATTTATTATTGCAGTTAACAATGGATAAGTGGCTAATAAAACGCACATCTAAAGATGCAGGTGGCGGAAGTCCTAATAACGCATCACAAATCAAAAGAATTAAACACGTAGCTCTTGACAACAGTGTCGCCTCAGATTCTACAATGACAACTACTGTTATGAGTAATATAAGTCGTGAAAACAATGCCGCCACTTCAAGTACTAGTAGTGTTATTACTATCGATGACGTAGAGCAACATCTAGTTCCACTACTATAACTATTAGTCATAACAGCGATGATTGTAGTTCAACAGCCACATCTACCTTACACATCGATACATAGAGTGACGCTTCAACTTCAACTAAACAAGCAACAGCTACATCGGAGACAACTAGGAAGCGTCAACGCATTTTTAAAGAATCGTACATCCAGTTTGGTGTTAAATGTGCAGTGTTGAATTTTGAACAACGTCCACAGTGCGTTGTTTGTTCGGAGGTTTTGGCAAATGAGAACATGAAGCCGGCCAAACTGAAAAGGCGCCTAGAAACTAAGCATCCACAGTTAAAGAATAAAGATGAATCTTATTTTAAACGACTTGCCACCAAACTAACGTCACAGCAGGTTGATTTCCAAAAATACACTTAACCAAAAAGCGTTACAAGCATCTTTCGAGGTTTCCTTTTTGATTGCCAAAACTAAAAAACCTCACAACATTGGCGAGACGCTCATTTTGCCAGCTGCAATGAAAATGGTTTCTATCATGCAACGAGAAAAGTATGCCAATGTACTGAAAACAATTCCACTATGAAGTGACACTGTTCATCGTCGTATCAATCTACTTGCTAATGATATCAAAATATAACTTATAGATCGAGTGAAAGGGAGTCCCTATTAGGATATTCAGCTGGATGAAAGCACTGATGTAGCTCAATTTCTGATATTTATCCGATACCGATATGAAAACGACATATGCGAAGATTTGTTATTTTGTCAGGGATTAGAAGGAAGAACAAGCGGTGAAGCAATTTTTAATGCAGTTAATACCTTTTTTGAACTCCATGACATAAAGTGGGAATATTGTGTATCTGTGTACATACGGCGCAGCTACATTGACCGGCTCCAAAACAGGATTCAAAGAAAAAGTAACTGAGATTGTACCTCACGTAGGCTTTGTTCACTGTATGATTCACCGTGAAGCCCTTGCAGCAAAACATTTGCAACCAGATGTAAATAAAGTGTTGGAACAAGTCGTAAAAATAATAAATTTTATTAAAGCTCGCGCATTAAACAGTCGCCTTTTCAAAATAATGTGTCGTGAAATGGGATCAGAATACGAAAATGTACTGTTACATACGAAGGTCAGGTAGTTATCGCGAGGAAAAATACTCCGACGTGTATTTGATCTCAAAGATGAAATCAGAATATTTCTACTTGAATCGGAACCAAAGCTAGCGGAATATTTCTTGAATGAAAATTGGCTGGCAACAGTTGGCTATCTTTCGGATATTTTTGAAAAACTTAACGATTTAAATCAATCGTTGCAAGGGAAGAGTACAAATGTATTAATTTTAGCTAACAAAATAAAAGCTGAAAACTACGAGATGTTTGCATGTTTGGAGAAATTTTCTGAAGGAAACAATATAAAGCTCGAAGAAGAAATTAAAACCAAAATCATGATGCATCTTACAAACCTTAAGCAAGACTTGGAAATAAGATTCGCAGATACGTGACACGGCGACCAATGGATAATTAATCCATTCACTTGTGATCTTAACACTGTGAAGATGAACTTAAAAGAAAAGGAGCAGCTGATCGATTTAATGTCCGATGAAAGCCTTCGATCTGTTTTCAAAACCACGGATCTATCCAAGTTCTGGATAATAACGGAAAAGGAATATCCACTATTATTCAAAACATCTGTGCTTAAATTGCTGCCATTCGCATCTACATACCTTTGCGAGACAGCTTTCTCCACATTAACTGCTATAAAAACAAAATATCGCTCCAGACTTAACGTAGAACCTGATTTGGAGTGCCTGTTTCTGATAATATATAGAATTAATATACTGACTGCAAGTGTGCAAGCACAAGGTTCACATTAGTTTGTAAAGTTATGTATATGTACCTTTTTTTTAAATAAAATATTAAAATAAGTGCCATCATAAATATTACTCGTATGTTAAATGCATATTTTCTAGTTTGCTCTAATATTACTTTCCAAAATAAATAAACTCTTCAATATAAATAATTTACGAAATAAAAACAACTAACTTCGTTACCTGAACCCACCTTTGCACTTGTTAACTTAGTGATTTTTTTTCTGGGGTCGCTCATAACTCTTTTTTTTAATTTTGGGGTCGCAATATCAAAAAGGTTGCGGACCGCTGGACTAGAAAACCGCTTATTAAAAAACAATTAGTAGAACTTGCAGAGCACATTTTTGACTCACATTCAAGCGATTCTTTTGTGGAGCTTTTTCGAGGTTCTGATAGTGATTCATATCACCCATCTTATAGTGATTCTTTTAAAGACACCTCGGACTCTGAGGCTAGCCTTGATGATTCAACAAATACAACAAAATGTAAACAAAGTTTACGAAATAAATCCACTAACGGCAATAAAATTAGCGACTTTAATCTTAATAAAGATTTGCCCGACCCCGAATCTGGCACTTAATGTACATGTATTTCAGCTCACCAACGAACCTGAAGCTGTTTATTCGGATGATTCAGATTCACCTACAATGTAAGTTAACAGGAAATCACAAAGCAGTTCCACCTTTCGATGAACCCTCAGGAATGCTGCCAGAGGTTACGGCTCTGCTGGCAAATGCAGGCCCAGGAGAAATCTATGAGTCTATTGTCGATTAAGTAATTATTTCACATATTGTGCATCAAAGAAATTATGTGAGCTGCTTATTGCTTGAAACTGATGCCAGCGCGAATTTTCCGTTATAACGACTGGTTACTGATAACTAAATCAGAAATTAAGCATTTTTGAGCTTTGTGATTTGGACGGGAATCGTCAAAATGCCCACATTGGCGAACTATTGTTCAATAGATTCACTACTGAACCCAAATCTTCCTCGTTCTATAATGAATCAAAATCGATATGAAATTTTACTCAGAACAATACATTTTGCGGATAATAATGAAGCTGTAGCAGGAGGCAGACTGTCTAAAATTCAATCACTGGCGGATGAACTGTTAAACATTTTTAAGCGACTTATATACTGCCGAAGAATACATTTCTGTTGAAAAACCTATGTCAAGTATTCATGGCAACAAGGAGCTACAAAGAAATCACACAGGTCTGATGAGTGAAATTGGTAATCAGTACATACTCGGAATGATCCCAGGCTCGGTAGCTCCCCAGCTGCGCATAATAAAAGCCTACAACGTCCTCTTTCCCGAGAGAGATAACTGGCGTGGGAGAGACAACGTTTTTTCATCCTTAGATTACACGTACAGCTCCAAAACCGAGAACGACGTAGGAGCGGGAGTTAATGGAACTAACCCAAGCGTTAGAATCTCATTAAAACTTGCCAAGTTCTCGCCTATCTTCCCAGCAGAGATGATAGTTATAGAGCTGGGCGCCAGAGAGCTGAGTAACAGGTGGCTGGTTTGTAACTATATTAATATCCTTGACCACGTGGGCAAGCGGAACAAAGTTACTTTGATTTGCCTTCATCGGACCAGAACCCGTCATTGGCATTGCAATAAGCACCACCAAAACCTGCAAGTCAGATTGAGCCAAGTGTAAAACGCTTAGGCTCTGGAGAGACACACTCGAAGGTGTTTATCGCAAACCTCCGAAGAAAGCCTCCCAACAGGTCATAAAATGGCGTAGGTCTGATTTACGCATTCTGACAGGACACTATCGTCTAGGAACACACTTGAGAAGGATGGGTTTGCAACAAAAATCGGACTGTCGTTTCTGGTACGTGAAAGAAGAAAAGGCGGAGCACATTCTCTATACCTGCTCCGCACTGGAAATACTCAGATTCCAGACCTTCGGCTTTACCCGACTGGAACCCACGGATTTCTAAGAAGTCTCGCATTGTACGACTATATCCTTATTAAAAGGTGTGGACTGTACAGCGAACTTTAGCAAGATGTGAGCCACAATAGACACATCAGGGTCGCAGTGGCATGTATTACTTATTATCTCACTCACCTATAACCTTAAACCTGAACGTAATATTGAAATATACGCAGGTGCTGAACATGGCGAACGAGAGAAGAGAAAAGTGTAACATTTCTTACCCAGGATGTTGTTGGTGCCGGTCGCACCTTAGTGATACAATTGGTAAGTATACAAGTTTATCACTAGCAAAGAAAATGCTTAATTCTAATACCCACCTCATTGGAACAATACGCAGAAACAGAAAAGGATTATCTAAAGATGATATAAACTAAAAATAAACGGTTTTAAGGATTAAAACTAACTTTTCCGCATCTGTGACCCTGAACAATATTTTATCATAAAATTGTCACGTGTATACACTTCGGGGGATGTATCGTGCTAACAAACCGAAATTTCTCCAAAAATAACCAAAAATTCAGTATATCTGGATTTATAGGACCCGCTATACTCGCTCTAGTCAACTGAAAATCAATAGGGTACATCTGTGAGACACCTTGAACAATATTCAATCATAAAAATGATCAATCTTATACTCTCTGGAGGCTGTATCGTGCTAACAAACTGATAATTCTCCAAAAATTACAAAAATTTGGTACTTTAAGTACCATAGCACCCGTTGTACTGGCTTTATTGAGCTGAATATCAATAGGGTTCATCTTTGAGACGCTTTAAATAATATCCAATCATAAAATTGGTCACTTGTATATACTCCGGAGGCTGTATCGTGCTAACAAACTGAAACTTCTCCAAAAATGACAAAAATATCGTACTTAAAGTACTATAGCACCTGTTGTATTGGCTCTGGTGAGCTGAAAATCAATAGGGTTCATCAGTGAGATGCCCTGAATAATATTCAATCATAAAATTGGTGAATTGTTGAACTCCGGAGGCTGTATCGGGCTAACAAACTGAAATTTCTCAAAAAATGACAAAATGTCGTACTTCAAGTACCATAGCACCCGTTGTACTGGATCTGGTGAACTGAAAATCAATAGGGATCATCTGTGACATGTCCTTAACAATATTCAATCATAAAATTGCTGACTTATCGTATCGTGCTAACAAGACATGTAAGGAAAAGTGGCCGACGACAACATAAACACAGGATTTTTTTCTAAAAACCGTTTTTTCGTGTTGTTGATGGAAAACGTTAAAATAACTCAAAAAAAAGTTTCAAAATTCCAACTTTTTTTGGGGTAATCCAATACTTTTCTCGCATATAGAAAGGTTGGGCGAGGTATTCCAGTTATTGAGAGTAAGGAACGCATTACAATACTGAAGTGGAAAGACCAAAGAGATATTCTAATGTTGTCCACAAAACATGACGCTGAAATGGTAGAAAGAACTAGAAATGAAAAAGTTAAACAGGTACCTAACGTCATAATAGACTACAATCACAGAAAGAGTTCCGTGGATCTTTCCGACCAAATGGGTTCATATTCTAATCAACTTCACAGATCTGTAAAATGGTACAGGAAAGTTGCATTTGAAGTATTACTTACAGCCTCTGTGGTAAATGCATTTATTTTATGTAAACAAATCACCCAAAGTAATATGAGTATCACAGCTTTCAAAAAAAAAGGTAATAAGATATCTTGCAAATGATGCTGAAGAAGAAGCAAATTAACAAAAACTAACAAAATGAACCACAGCACAAAAAACGACAAATTCACTGTTTGAAAAAAATAAGGAGGAAATAAACATAAAGTATGAAGGATCTGTAAAAATTGCTGATAAGAAAAACAATGAACTTCATGGAAGGAAATATGCTACTAATCGTACATTTAAGTTGACACCACTGTGATGATTGCGAGGGGCAACCGTTTCTGTGTTTATCGTGTTTTAATAAAGAACATAGTGTTTATGTAGGTTACATTTAATTTTTTTAATGAATGTTTGCATTCGTTTTATAATGTTTTGTTTGATTTGAATACATTTTTCTTTTTTATATGTTTTAATTGACACCTAAAAAAAATTCAAACACCATACAGGCTCCACAGCCAGCCTAAGAGAGGTCCAATGGGACCAGCGTGGCAGTCAACGTGTTAAGCATAAAGTGGACATCAAAATATTCTAAGCTGCATGCGTTACTAAAAAGAGAATCAGAAAGATATAAAGCAAAAAAAACTAAAACATTTTCTACAAATGAAATAAAACAATTTATTGCCGAAGTTCCAGATGTTAAGTATTTATTGACCAATGTGTTTTTTTATAGGTGGCTTGTATTTTTGGCAATATGGGGGCTTGCAGAAAAAATGAACTTCACAAATTAGAATTAAATGATTTTCCACATCAACCCTTATCATTAAAAAGGACAGAAAAACTAAAACAAGTAGAAAATTCACTGTTACAGAAAAATACTACACAATTTGCAAAAAATATATGAATTTGCTTCCAAAAATCTTTCAAACCCCTATTTTTATCAATTTCATAAGCGGAAAATGCACGGTTTGATATGTTGGAATTAACACATTTGGAACCATGGGAAAAGAAATTGTTAAGTACTTAAATCTACCAGATCCAAATTTATATAGCGAACACTGCTTTCGTTGTACTTCTATGACAATATTAGTTCATGTTGGTGATGATATTACTTCTCTAAAACGCCACAGTGGATGAAAATCTACTGTAGTAGCCGAAACAAGTATTGACGAATCAATTCAAATTAAAGTGATCATTGCCAATCAAATTTTAAATTGCATTGAATACAACTAAACAAAAACTTCAATAAATTTTATTCCATCATTTTCATCATCAACAGTGGAATCCAAAATTATGTTCACAGTTTCCCAATTGCATTTTAATCATTGTACTATACAAAACATAATTATTACTCAAATCGAATAGTCATAATATCCCTTTCTTGATGTTTCATTGTTAAATAGATATTCAATAAAAGGCATTATCACGATACATCAACTTCGGTCTACCCAATTAATGGTATGTTGTGTCTTGTGTACACAGCAGACCTACCTACACAAAACAATATTGTCACCGCAACATATGCTGATGACACTGCAGTGCTGTCTTCACATCGTCACCCCAATATGGCATCTACATTACTACAAATGAATCTTGATGAAATCCAAAGATGGATAACAATATGGTGTATTCGTGTCAATGAATCTAAACCAGTCCACGTGACGTTTACCAACCGTTGTGAAACCTGCCTTACCAGTAATATTAAACGGACATCAATTGATCCATACTAGGTATGCATCTAGACCAAAAACTTCTTTGGAGAACTCACATTTTCATGAAGAGAAAACAGTTAGGCCTTAAACTTGGTCAACTAAACTGGATAATAGGTCGAAAATCTAAACTGACATTAGATAACAACGTCCTAATCTATAAAACGATACTTAAATCCATATGGAGCTACAGAATACAATTGTGAGGGAACGCATCTATATCAAATATAGAAATAATTGGGTATCAGTCTAAGGTCCTTAGAATTATTACAGATGCCCCATGGTACGTCCCAAACAAAATCATTGCTAGAGATATCCACATACAATTTGCTAAAGAAGAGATTACCAACTTCTCAACTTAAAATATACTGCCAGGATTGAACAACATCCACATAATCTGGTAAAGAACCTAAAGTAAAACACACCAATCAGAAGAAGACTGAAAAAAACTCCAAAGGACCATCTAAACGGATTCTAGCAAACGAACCCTCTATGCCTGAAGTTATGTCAAAGTTTGTTTGTACATACTATAGTGAATACGGAACTGCTACTGAGCAACTTCCCTCCATGTCAAGTAGTCAAGTGTCCTGTGGTGCTGGGTGTCACGTGGTACTAAGACAAACAATTTACTTATTGTAACAAATTTTATATATTGAAAATAAAATTGGGGAACAAAAAAATACATATTCCTAGTAGGTCTTAAAGTAAATATTTCTGTTATTGGCGGGAGTAGAAAAAATTGTATATGCTAGTTTCATGTAATGTAGCCATTTGTAAACACGTATTAATGACTACATTACATGTTCATTGCATAAAATACTATTTGAAATGCCATTGATCAATTATTGCATACACAATACATGCAAACAATAAGTTTTAGATACTGATGAAGATGAGCATCCCAAATTGAAGCAATCACTTTTCTGCAGAGCAGTCATCTTGAATCGCCAATCTAAAAGGAGCAACAATATACTAATGAATTTTTTCCATTGAGTGATGTGCGAGAGGAAAAATCTGATCAACGCAGTGTCCGTTAATTGCTTTAATTATAGACTAGAAAATTAATGATTCAAGGGCTGTAACCCAATTGGAGTTCTTTGATTCCAAACATATAAGCGAATAAAAAGTTCTTGTTTTACACAACTTAATTCACAAAAATTGTATAATACTTATTATTTAAAGTCAAATGAACGAACGCTACCTAATGTAAGTAGGTTTTTAGAATTTCCATTCAATGCCATAACTATGTTTTATGAAAACAAACAAAAAGTAGATATGTTTTTGGTTAGTTACAAATAAACAAAAAATTTAGCAATATGTCTCATAAAACAGCCAATGAAAATATGACAAAGTGTTTATTTAACCCATTCTTAGCTATGTTACAAAAACAGAATATGTGTTAATTTATGCTTCACTGATATCTCAATTCATACCAATGTACGAATCGGACAAACATGTATGTCTACCTAACAAGATAGGTTAAGTTTTTTACCACTTAAGAAGCTCAGGAATCAGGACAGTATTGTAATTTATCAAAAAGATTTGATTTGTAAAGAGTGAAAATCTCTGAAAAGAATGATCGCAAACCATAAAAAATACCTATACAACCTAAATTTTTTAAAGAGGTAAGTGAAAGCAAAGTTGATGATTTTAATTTGAAAAAATTGCCCTATAGCCAATTTCAGTAAATTTAAAAATTGTTATGAGTATCAGCCCTGGAAGGAACTTGAAAATGTTTTTAAATATTTGAAAAATACCTTAAAATTCCTTTTTGAAATGAAACTAACCGTTTCTAAATAATTCCAAAATATAATGAAAAAATGTTAAAAAATTGACAATTGTTTTGATATCATCAAATATAATCGTCAGAATGATATTTGATATTGAAACAATTGTCAATTTTTTTAGAATTTTCAACATTTTTTTATTATATTGTGGAATTATTTAGAAACAGTTAATTTGATTTTAAAAAGTAAAAGAATATTCCACATAGTATGGGTTGAAACAGTAAATTGCTTTAAATTTCGGTTGTGTTTACAAAATAGTGAAAATGTTTCAAATGTCATTTTAAAATTTTTTGTTGATTCTGATTTTGCTATCAATTCAAGTGACCTAAAATGTATTTCAGGCTCTGTTGAAAAACTGTTTGATAATGTTGTATGTTGGAAAACTAAAAAACAGAGTCTAGAAGCTGAGTATATTACTCTTTCAAACTGTTTAAAAGAACTAATTTCTGTAAGTCAACTTTTAAATGAGATTTTAAACAGTAACTGTTATAAATACATAGATGTGAAGCATCACTTTATTCGTGATTATAACGACAACGGACAAGTAATGTTAAAGTACTTGTCAACAAAAGAACAGATTGCTGACATGTTTACAACGACTTTTTAATTTGAATATTTAAGAAGTAAATTAAATCTTTTTGAAGTAGATACTGATGATTATGCCATTGTCAGAATGTAATGTGACGAAGTTAAAATGGCGGAAAAATAAAAAGGTTTACTAAATATTTTATTTACGTTTTTCTAAGAAATTCAAGTTGTTCTTTTAAGGGGAAGTTGTTTTATTCATTCGTGCACTCACACTTATATGTTCAGACAGGAATTATATTTGTTGAAGACAAACTTTAGTTCCACAGAGCCTGAGGCTTGCAATTCCAAAATGTTTAAACATAGGCCACATTGGCGCAAGTAAATCAATCAATAGAGCCAGGTTATTGTTTCATTGGCCGAATTTATAATATATTTTTTTTATTATTATACACGTAACAGCAATCAGAAATACAGAGTTTCTATGAGCTATTCTGTTGGCTATTAGATCAATAGGTTGGTCTTAAGAATGTCCTGATGAAACTTCTCCGAATTTATCGTACGATAAAAAAATTATCGAATTTGTGAAAAATAAATGCCATCTACTTATAAGGAGCCTCTTTTAGCACACAATAAACCAAATTAGCCACCGATATTGTGGATCATGATGGAAAACATTACCTAGTAGTTATTGATCATTTTTCACATTTGTAAGAGTTAAACTGTATTGAAAAATAAAACATCTGAATCAGTAGTTGATTATTTTCAAAACATTTTCACCCGTTTTGGTTATCCTCAAACAATTATTGCTGATAATTTACCTTTGGTTTCTAGCCATTGTAAAAAGTACTATAAAAAAAAAGGAAATTTAAACATGAACTTGCTCGCCTCATTTTCATCAGAGCAATGTATTAGCGGAAAAAGAGAAAAAGATAATTGCGATTACAGAGAAAGTGTGATGCAATATAATAATTCATCTATTATTAATCTAGGTACTACACCGTCAGAAATCTCACAGAGCAGGATTTTGAGAAGAGTTGCCAGTTTATAGCAAAATTTTGGAGCCTCAAGTTCAATATAACATTTATAAAAAATTCTGTGAATAAAAAGAGGTCAAGAAAACTAAGTACGATCAAACAGCCTGCAAGAACCCATTGAAGTTCAAAAGGGTGGATAAGATAGTAGTTAAAAGCCCCAATGGAAAGGCATGGGAAAAAGTTGTTGTCGTTGAAAAGGCAAAAGAATCTATGCCATATCGCCTTACCGCATACTGCCCTATATTTAGCACACGTGAAATTCGTTTATTTAAGTCAACCAGAGTTTAAGATTTTGCCCCATACCTGGTACGCTCGCTTCTCTAAATGCCGAATTCATATTTCCCTCCTACAAGAGAATCTCATGTGTTTGCAGCAATATTTGTATTTAGTTGACTGGTGACGCCTAATAGTATGGGAACCCAAGCGGGGATTTTGGGATTTACTAAAGCGTGGCAGATTAATATACAGGAGGATACTTTGTACCCGGTTAAGTACCTCCACCAAATATGAGCCACATATATATGGCCGCCCGTCAGGACAAAGGATCAGATTGGTAAAAAAAATTGATTATGCTGATGCTGATTATTGATTACATGCTAAAAAGTGTATATTCCACTAATCTGACAATTTGAGAGTGCCGAAAAGAAAGGGGAGGGCTAGAAAGTAAAAAAACGTCATCTCGAGCGCGGTAATTTTTATTTTGAAGGAAATAATTCAAGGATTACGAAAAATATGTAATCTGACGATTTCCGAAGTAACAAAAATTCGTCGATAAAGTTTAAAGCGGCGCTCAGACCTGAGCGGCAGCGGTGCGGTCACAAGGCGAACACTCACCTCCGCAAACCAGAGCGGGAACGGGCGCGGTAGTGGTCACAGTGGGGGTGCCAAACGGACAGATCAGGTTGTTTGTGATATAGTATAATAGTACATAATTCAATGCGTCCGATGTTCTAAAATTAGTTTTCTAACCACAATGAATGTAGATGAAACAGCGTTACTCCTCACCTTATTAGTGGACGAAGCTGAGGAACCACAGAGGTAAGTAAAATCTTTCTATCCCAAATTAATACGAACTATGTATATCTTTTATTTTCAGGAAAAACCCAAAAATTTGGGTTCATGATATCAACTTAGAACGAGAATGTAATGGGGAATTTATGCAATTTTTTAGGAACTAAGGAAGGACACAAACCGATTTTTAATTTACTTTAGAATTAGTGTGGAATGTTTTGATGAAATATTGGATCTTATAAAATCAGATATAACAAAGAAGTTCACATATTACAGAAGACCCATAGAACCGGAAGAACGACTAGCAGTAACACTTAGTAAGTCAATAATTTAAAACATTTTATACATATTTTTTTCAATATTTTATTAGAAAAATAAAATTCGGGTATTTCATTAATTGTCGTTTGGGAAGCTGTCAAGTGATAATCCGAAATTTTCATACCAAGTTGAAGATCTTGATTCTTGAATGGAATATGACTGTGGGTGTTCTGTTTGAGTGTTGGTCCCTGGTATGAATGATTGTGCAGGATTTGGCCTATTAAAAGAAGATGAAGTGTTTGTTTCAGTAGTATGAGGTGATGAGCTATGGTAAGCATATGGCGTAAAAGAACCTGATTCTGGAAGGGATGACTGTCAAGAGGCTGGTCGGCTTAGAGATCTTGTAACATTTATGTTATGGACATGTTGTTCTTCTTCCATAATTAATTGAGAAATTTTAAATTTCACAACTGTTTGTCTTTTTCTCGAAAAGTTTTTGATGGTTTTTACATACCCTTTAAATATGTCGTCAATGTCATCACTGGTTGAGTTATCTTTGTTTTTATCTAGATAAGAGATTACTTGCTCTACCGACGATTGGGAATTGTTCGAGTTTTTCTTCTTTTTTTCTCTTGCTCATTTTCAGTAAGAGGTCGTCGCTTTTGCTTCCGTTGTAGTTCACTTTCAACAATAATTGAATCGTTGTTCGCGGCAGCTGATGCTTGGTCAGCTGGTGTGTACTTTTTTTCGACTGTTGGGTTAGAAGTATTGTCCTGTTCAATGATTTCTTCAGTGGGAGGGAATACTGGTTGGCAAAATGACGATACACTGGACTGAGTTTTTGCAAATGACAAAGAATGTCGTAAAAAATCCATTTGTTGAGCCCAAGGCCAGGTTTTATAACGGTCTAACATTTTAGTTGCTTGTCCAGTTTTTGTTTTTTCGCTTCTCAAAAATTTTGCATAGGAATCTAGAAGTTTTTCCATTTCTTTTTGAGTTCATCTCCTGCAATAAAAATAGAATTTTCTGAGGTTGACTTTAATAACTATAGTATACCATAATTTTTATATAACTTTTATTTTTAGGATATCTTGCGACAGGTGATTCGTTTAAAACTATCGGTCACAGTTTTCGAATGGGATTTAGAACAGTTAGTGCCATTGTCTTGGAAGTTTGCACATCTATCTGGAATCGAATGCAACCCTTATGTATGCCAGAACCAACACAAGAAATATGGGAAAACAGTATTAATGGATTTTATCAAAAGTGACAATTTCCGAACTGCTTGGGCACCATCGATGGAAAACACATTACAATCGAATGTCCCGACAAAACTGGCTCCAATTACTTCTGTTATTTTCAAAAGTTCTCTTTTGTTCTGTTAGCAATCGTTGATTACGATTACAAATTTATTAGTATAGATGTTGGAGGATATGGCAGAAACAGCGACGGAGGGCTTTTTGAAGAATCTGTCATGGGACAAGGACTAAGTAACAGAACCTTTCACGTGCCAAAAGACAGAAATTTGCCAAACCAGCAGGAGCCTACGCCTTGTGTGCTTATTGGCGACGAAGCTTTTCCACTAAAGGAATTTTTAATGCGACCGTTTCCACATCGCCAATCTAGATGTGATGAAAGAAAAGAAAAATTTAACAAAAGATTGTGCCGAGCCCGTCGCGTTGTGGAAAATTAATTTGGAATATTATCTCATAGATGGCGATTGCTTTTGAGATCTATTGAAGTAAAAGTTGAAACAGCCATTGTTATTGTTAAAGTTATTTGTGTATTACACAATTATCTGCGCGTAAAAAATTGTGACCAGACACCTAATTTATGTCAAGATGCTGAACCCGTCCGGGGAGTTTTTCATGATATTCGAAACGATGCAATAAGACCAACAAATACGGCGTTTCAAATACGTGAAAAATTTATTTCGTTTTTTAATGCTAATTAGATAAGTACATTTTTTTATTTTTTTAATATGTGTTTTTACTTACCAGTCACTCCACCAAGAGATACTGCAATTTCATCCCATATTTTGTCTTTCTTTTTAATGTTTTTATATTCACTGTGAGACAAATCATATAAAATATGTTGCTCACGCACTTTTTCTATCAATTCTTCAGTAGAGCACATGTTTATATCGCGCGAACTGACGGGCAAATGGTGCTTGCAGCGTTCTCTTTTCTTAGTTCGCAGGCCGCAAAGCGATACGCGGTAGTTCGCTGCAAAGAGAGGCGAGCGCGTTTGCCAGATCGCGGAGGTTTGCACTCTTCCATTTAGTTACATGTACCGAGGCTGACCGCATGTGCCGCTTAAAGGCCGATCCTCACTAGAGCGGCGCGGCGCGCGTGATTCTTTAGGCGAAATTCCGCTTCCAATTGTTTACATATTAAATAATGAGACCGTCCCCACCTGCACAGCACGATACGTCGCGTTTCAAAGCAGCAACATTTTAATATCTTCAAGAGCGTTGGTACGCGGCACTGCCGCCTAGAAACGCGTCGCATAGCCAGTTGACGGACAAGTGTGGATGAGGATGCGTCAAATACATGCAGTAACTTGCAGTTTCACCCGAAAATTTTACAGTAGGCCCTTAAAATGGACGGCCACAAAATCGAAAAATTGATACTGCTCATTAGTGAGTACAGCCGCCTAAATAGTGTATGGAATTCGCCTTCTCCCAATCTTGCTCAGAATATATCATGGACCCAATATTTTCGTTTATTTTTTCTTGTTTTTGTTCATATTCCTCGCAAATAGCAGCCAGGAAAAATAAATCATCAGAGGACGACATCTTCTATACGCCAGGCTGCCAAAACACACACTGATCCGTTTGCTGCTTGGTCGGTGACGCTCAAGTGGGAATAGACTTGCTGAAATTTGATGCACGTGCTGCAACGCGACGCGCGCCCCGCCAGTGAGGATCGGCCTTAATGCGTGCAGCTGTGATGTCTATATTCCCCTCCGCGTTTCTATTCCACTCTCACTCTTTCTCTATCTGTTACTCTCTCACTCCGTCCTCACTCTGGTTTCTGTGGCCATGACGCCATCACAGCTGATAAAACAGACTCGTTCATGGCATGTTATGTGAATTAAAGTTTATAAATATTTACTATAAGTGATATTAATATAAAGTGTGTATTTTTTGGTGAAACTACTGTGCAAGAAACAATTAAATTTACATTATAAACTTTACAAAAATGTATAAATATTTTAGAATATCGTCAAAGCACACTGGTCCTCCGAAAATCGCGAACAATATACGATAATCTTGAACTTGCGATATAATCTTCATTAAATGAAGTATATCAAGCACAGTGCTATAAATTAATCACAGCATTAAAAATACCGCGAGACGTTCAGTATTTACAACAGCAAAGTGTAGTGGCGAACGTGACAACGCATCGGAAGTTTCTGGGAATAGCTCCGAATCACATTTTCCTGATTCTGGATAGTGCTCCAAATCACATGCTTCCAGCTTTGCATGCGTTCACTGGTTGAGATTTCAACCCCGGCATTGAACCGACGAGGAAAAAAAAAACCTTTGCAATTTCTGATGAATTCAGAAATTTTCCAACAAGCATTTCTGGATTTGGGATCAAAGGAGCATAATTTGCAGGATTATTTTGACATCATACTGTCTTTTACTAGCCACTTGCATGCGTTGAAAAAGTTAGACGATGTCAATCAAGCCAGGATTGCCATTTTCAATAAAACGTACATGGTAAAAGACAAATCACAACCCTTCTCCTTGAGTATCCGGAATTACGATGCGTGCAACTTGCCACCCTGCCAATCGGAGTTACTCCAGCAAGTGTTACGCACAAGATTCATTGCATGCTTGTGGAGTAATGCCCATAATGCATAAATGATTAATCTTTACCAACGGACTATAGATGGAAAGTTGTCGACGGAAAGTTCGAAATGATCTGGTATCAATTGCCGAAAGCGTATGAAGATGTAGTCATACCACCTGATATTCTTGAGAATACTCCAGAACCAGGTATATATTTTCTCCTATAATTAAAAAACATGTTAATAATTAGAGAAGTATTGTTAAATATGTGACAGATACGCAATATGGGGATAAAATCTAGCCAGAAGAGAAAGATGATTCTACCAATGAAGTTGATGATTAATTAATTATAAAAAATTAAATTTTTTGAGCATTTTTAAATTATTTTCTTATAAATACAAGTATTCTACTTAATAAACATACACTTTTTTTAATCCCTCCAGATAATCGTCAGATTATGAGGAAGCACGTCTAGGACATAAAGATGAACCATATGTATCTTAATCTGACGCGCTTGAGTATTTCAAAATGGCAAATTTTTTACACATTCTAATAATGGTCGCGAGTTTGCGTCACATCCAAATCGTCAGATTATTGAATGAGTGCTTTTCTTTAGGTTCAGTTAACATCCCCTTAGAAAGTCTGACGCGCTAGATAATTTTTTTTTCATTTTCACCCCTTACGTACGACCACCCACATCATGCAAACAATCAGATTAACATACGTACGTTATTAAAGATACGTAGGACATGGATGCTACAATATCTGACGCGCTCGAGTATGTCTATGCAACAGTTTTCTTTTACATTTTTGAAAATCTATAGCCGCTCCCCCCACCGATGAAAAGGTATATCTTATATAACCTTTTTTTCTTTTCATCATCTAAGCTTAGCGGCCCGATAGGTCTCTATGACGCTCGAGTAGATCCTCGTTTAGCATCGTGAGCTTCTCTACTATAAGAGCATGTTTAGAGTGACAGTATTTTCATAATTTTTTAAAGTTTGTTGCCAAATAAATATTACTGTGAAGGTAGGTGTTTAACATTGTTACTAAATAGAGTAAAAATAATATTTTGTTATAAAGAGACTAGAAAACTATCTTGTTTACGTGTGAAAGAGTTTTTCTTGCTCTATCAACTGCACTTCACGAAATGTCCTCGTTATTTTTAATAAAGTCGCTAGATGGCGCCTCATAAAAATTTAACATATTTCATGATTTTTCTCAGATAATTTTAATGCAAAGATATTATTATTACACTGGTTCATTAATTCATTCGTTTGGGTTATGCTCAACAGCCTGGGCACTTAACGTAAGTCATTGTACCATTCCCAATATTATCTACTTCCATTACAGAAGCTTTGTGTCCTCGATATAGGCCACTATTACACTGGTATAAAGGCGGCTAAACGTCAATGCGAATAGCGAAAACCCCAAGTCTCTATCTCTTTTCAAACTGGAGACATTCATAAAAAAATAATACTTTGATCTAAAACAAATTTATTTATCTTCCCCTGTATAGATGGGCATTGTAGTGCCGCCTCAAATGCTCAGAGGTCTACCATCATGATCTATATATTGTTCGAGCCTTTCTCTTGTAGAAAAAATGGCAGTTTCTACTTCCGCGGTTGATAGGCCACGAATTGTATTCTCTATTCTACGAGGGTTGCCTTTTATGTTTCGGGATTTGTCAACCCTAGTGTTGCAATCTGGCAACTGACAGCTCTATCGTAAAGTTGGACATTTTTGAGGTTATACGTGCTCAGAACGTTTTGACATACGAGCGCTATTTGTGTTGTTTACAGTACCTTAAAAGATTCACCTCGGCCCAAAAATGGAATTAAATCGTGAACATTTTCGTGCGATTATTTTTTAAAACTTCCGACGTGGATTAACTCAGCAACAGTGCATGGATGAACTTAATTCAATTTTTAGCGATGAAGCTCCATCAAGGACCAGTGTTTATCGATGGTATGGTGAATTCAATCGTGGTCGTAGTTCACTCCAAGACGAATTTCGTGAAGGTAGTCCAAAATCAGTTGTTGTTCCGAAAATCATTGATGCTGTGCGCGAACTGATACTGCAAGATCATGTGACCTATCATGAGATTGAGACAACCTTAGGCATTAGTGGGACCAGCATACATTCAATATTGCATAAACATTTGACTGTCAACAAAATTTGTTAGCGTTGGATCCCACACAGTTTGTCAATCGCTCAAAAAAAGGCTCGTGTCGATTGGTCGAAAGAAATGCTCAAAAAATACGACCGCGGTGCCTCGAAACACGTCTATGACATCGTGACAGGTGATGAATCGTGGATTTACGTGTATGAGCTCGAAAATAAACAGCAGTCGATTGTATGGGTGTTTCAAGAGGAGCCAAATCCAACAAAAGTTGTTCGCGCACGAAGCACTTTCAAGCAAATGGTCGCCTGTTTTTTCGGAAAAACTGGACATGTCGCAACCGTACCACTAGAACAACGCAGAATAGTCAATTCTGAGTGGTACACAACCATTAGTTTGTCAGTTGTCTTCTAAAAAATCAGGAAAACCAACCGCCGAAGACGGATCACTCTTCACCACGACAATGCGAGCTCTCACACATCGGCTGAAGTAGAAAAACAATATCTTTTATTCGCCCCCACAAATAAAAATCTAGGCAAGTCAAGTCAGATGACCTTGCTGGCCAGGGAACAATTCATTTCTGAAAAACTCCAAAAAGGTATTACCAGTTAGGGCCTGATAAAAAAAATAAGGTTCAATAATTGTACCCCTTATTACGCCTCACCATACCGTAGCTATGGAAAGTAGCGTCGTTAGTCCAAAGAATTTGGGATAAAAACTAAGGATTTTCATTGATGATGTCTATAATCCAATGGCAATAATCCATTCGTCAATCACAATCCTGTTCACGACTTGGTGCAGAACTATATGGTAAAGATGTAATCTAAACGTAAAAATAACACATATCAATGAGAAGTGAGATCAAGAAGAAATCATGTTTTTTTTTATTTAAAAATGATACAGCGTTATAAAAAACTCACCTGTGCTCTTTTAAAATATTTTGGACGGTAGTTCGTGATATACTAATCAATCAGAAAGTTAATGATGGTGCTCCTGTAAAAAAGTATTTTTTGTGTGTAAAAGTTGAGGTTTAATTTGTGCAACTAGTAGATTGTAGAGTTTTACATGCTCTGTCCTACATAGACAATTATTTTTATTCATTAAAAAGTGACGCAATCTTTTTGTCATAAAACTTGTTTGTTGGTGTTTTTGGAGTTTACTGTTAATTACTTATAATCCAGGAATAATTGTACAAATATTAATGTTAACAGAACATTTCGAACTTTATTGTGTCTTACCATTAAGAATTTGTGTATAGTCCGGGTGGTTAACCAATTGTTCCTGAAGTCATAGTTACAGCTTGTGTAAGCTGTAAGCTCATAACTGGAGAGCCTACATTATTATGTGATAGCTGTCAAAGGTCAATTCAGAAGATGCTCAGAACTTAACGCTAATGAAATGAAAGTGATGAACCTAAAAGGAAAAAGGGTCCTCAAATTCTATTGTGAAGATTGTCAAAATGGAGTTCGGCTGATTCCCAAACTCCTGATGAATATGGATAAATTGGAAGCCGAATTGGATAAGCTGAGGAGTACAGTTGAATCAGGAAATATCAGCTCTAGTCTTATGGAAAAAAGAGAAGAATCAAATCTGAAATATCAACAAGAAAGAGTCTCAGAAGACAACAAAGCTGTAAAAACTGTACTAAAAAACTTTAATAATATAGATAAAAGTGATATGAAAATGTTCAGACTGGGAAAGTATGTCCCAAACAAGATTCGACCTATTAAGGTTATTCTTAAGTCATCTAATGATGCAAAATTTGTTGTAATGTAATAATAAAACAATTAAATTTATAAACAATAAGCCTACAATCTTCAATAAACCTTATGATATACCTTATAATCCAAGTTCAAGGAAGTATTACTTGTTACAATCCAAAAGTCATTTTACTTAGTGAAACCAGAACATCAGATATTGAAGAAACTGAAAATTGAAGTCCAGTCAAATAGAAGACACACGGGAGGTGTTATGCTGTGTGTAAGGAGTGACTATAATTTTTATTTATTCAAAACTTTCAAATTAATAGACAACTATTGGTGTAAGTTACTTAAAATTGACTTCATAACGAAATTCTGTTTGGTTGGTTGTCTATATCACTCACCATCAAGTTCTGATTCAAAATTTATTAAAGAATTTGAAAATATTTGTGATGTTTTATCTTCGTATCAAAATCAATGCGTTTTAGTTGGCGACTTTAATATAAACCTCTTGTCAGATTCTTTATATAGTAAGAAAATGAAAACCCTTTTATCAGCATATGGAATTGAACAGTGTGTAACTGAACCAACTCGTATTACAGATAGCAGTTCAACATTAGTTGATTATGTTTTAAGTAATCAAAATCATTTGAGGGTTCTTGTGCATGATTGTCCGAAAATAACAGACCATTACGTGATATCAGTAAATTTATATTATAGCAGAACGATCCCTACCAGGCTATACAGCTCTATCTACAGTACCACCTTCATGTAGATAGGCCCCGCACAACGTCTGAGACTCTGTTATAAATGGTAAGATGGCGCCACTCGAATCGCCTTACACCACACCGATAGTGATGTAACCTAGTCCTATACATAGTAGCATGGTGAAGGGTAGAAACGAACACGGATTACGTATTATTATATATTTTAAATAGTTCATGTTATTTTCATTTAGTAATTTTTTTGTTTGTTGTTAAATAAAATTATTACTACACTGGCGCCCTGACGTGGAGCTCGAATTAAGGATTCCTTAATGCAAGTGAGAGTTTCGTGAATACTTCGACATTTTTTTGTCTTGTAGAATCGAAACTGTCACATTTGACAGATTGGAATTTCGTCAGTCCGGCTTTTTCCAGTTATAACGACAGGAATATTCGCTGTTGACTTTATCCAATCCGATTTCACCAAACATTCCGCGTCGAAGTAAACGCATTGCTGCAAGCCAAACAACCATGGCGATGTCTCCAGAGCAATTCCAACAGCTTCTACAAGCCGTAGCCGGCATAAGGACAGAACCAGATAATCGGAAGAAAGGGAGTTGGAGCAAATGCACGGCCCGATTCGACGGAACACGTTGTCATGAGACAGTCGACAATTTCCTAAACACCATAGCAGTCTATAAGGATATGGAACAAATCACAGACCAAGACGCAATTAAAGGCATGCCACTACTACTTACTGACACTGCAGCTACTTGGTGGCAAGGCATAAAAGGAGAAGCAACAGACTGGAATAATGCTATTCGATTAATCCGTGCCGCTTTCTCTCCGGCAACTCCTGCATATCAAATTTACCTAGATACCTTCAAGTCCCCTCAAGGAATCTCGGCACCTACTGACGAAT
This sequence comes from Galeruca laticollis, assembly GCA_963921935.1. NCBI lineage: Eukaryota > Metazoa > Arthropoda > Insecta > Coleoptera > Chrysomelidae > Galeruca > Galeruca laticollis. The sequence goes on along the minus strand of OY998179.1, from coordinate 148,589,726 downwards.
TTATTCGTCAAAAACGAGCACTCCTTTCCAAACTTCCACAAGGAAGACATTCCGAAGAAACACAGATTGATCTAATCTACGGTCTTATGCACATTAGACTTAGGGAAAAAATCCCAAGAGGAAAAATCACTACGTTTACTGACTTGCTGACAAAAGCTAGACAAGTTGAGCATCTAGAAATGGAATTCAAGGATACGTCTACTTTACGACGCAATGAATCAACCGATACGCTACCGGTAAAGAAAACCAAATTAAGATGCACGTTTTGTAATTTTAAAGGTCACAGCATACAAGAATGTCGTAAACGGCAGAAGCAAGACCAACCTAAAACGACTGCGACACATACGGAGCCTACACAATCAACCGCTACCAAAACCGACAAAGGCCACCTTCACTGCTACGGATGTGGCAGAGCTGGATACTTCCGCAGCAATTGTCCCAATTGCACTAATGTCGGCAAAGTTGTCGATGTCCAAGCTGTCCACTTCTATTCGATAAATACGCTTTTAAGATCTACACCTGAAGTCCCAACAGTTCCTGCAAGAATATGTGGTATTAAGGGCCAAGCACATATAGATACTGCGGCTAAAACAAGCGTAGCTGGCGTCACCCTCTACAAACTTTTAAAAGACAAGAATTGCGCATTCACCAAAACCACAGCCCGAGTCACACTCGCTGATGGACTTCAAAAGCAAACAGAGTTACTGACAACATTTACTACTATAGAGTTAGGCGGTAGAACTCATAATATCAACTTTGTCGTGCTGCCTAACGCCGTGGACAACAGGACCTTATTAGGTATAGATTTCCTAGAAAAAGTTGGCATCGTGTTAGACTTAGGACAACGGTGCTGGTACGACGCAGACCGGCCTTTCGAGCGTTTTGAGTTTCAACCACAGTACCAAGGACTAATACAAAGACCACGGGATCAATCAGCAGAATCGAAGAAGTCGAAGAAATCTCTAAATATCGAAAGCGAACCAACTAAGGTACCAGATCCTAGAATACAACTTAACATCACGGACGTTGACGAGAATGATGACGTTTTATCTCCATTCTTAGAGTTTTTCACGTCACCCTTACGGGATGAGTTATGGGAAGCTCCAGACTCCAGATTCCCAAATGTTAAAGAAAACAAGCACACGAGTAATGCGTATGCACCGGAAGACATAGATGAAATTTTTCGTGACAGCCTACCTCTCACTTACTCGCCACAAAAGAAAACAGGCACCAAGCGAAAAATCCGTGAGTTATTTAGTTTCGATGTCTCCCTGCAACCAAACAAAGCCAGTAGCTATGCCATCGGTGCAGTTTTGGTCCAGGGGGAGGGAGCAACCGAACACCCTATTGAGTATGCGAGTCGCTTATTAACGAGTACAGAGAGGAACTATATGACCACGGAGGAAGTAGCATCACCTGCCAATCCACCCCTAAGGAAGAAAGGATTACGAGGTAGACCCAAGAAACAACAACCTTAATCGTCCTGCTTGGTGTGCTAACCTCTCATCGGGACGATCTCGAAGCTAGAGGGGGAGGTTATAGCAGAACGATCCCTACCAGGCTATACAGCTCTATCTACAGTACCACCTTCATGTAGATAGGCCCCGCACAACGTCTGAGACTCTGTTATAAATGGTAAGATGGCGCCACTCGAATCGCCTTACACCACACCGATAGTGATGTAACCTAGTCCTATACATAGTAGCATGGTGAAGGGTAGAAACGAACACGGATTACGTATTATTAAATATTTTAAATAGTTCATGTTATTTTCATTTAGTAATTTTTTTGTTTGTTATTAAATAAAATTATTACTACAATATAATATTGTTAAACCATACGATAACATTAGAAATTTAGAAATCTTAATACTGAAAATTTGGAGAATATTAAATCAGAATTAATGATGCAGAACTTCAATTTGAACTCAGTTGATACTGAATTTATTTATCAGGGAATTTTAGAAAAATGTGAACTTGTTATTGATTATATTGCACCTATTAAAACTTGCCATTTTAAATCACATCTTCCGTGGTTGGATTATGAGGTTTATGATAGAATAAAATTACAGGATAGGTCATATAGAGTTTAAAACGTGTTCAGGTTCAAATAATGATAAACAAATAAAGTGGCAGAGTTTCAAGATACTCAGGAATGGTGTAGTAAATATCCTTAAGCAAAAAAAGCACAGTATTATTTTGATTAGAAAGGTTCAAAAATTATCCCAGAGAAATGTGGAAAACGTTGAAAAGAATAGTGAATAATAATAATAATAATCAAGACATTTCACCAAATATTGTTGTAACTGCTGCTGGGTAAATAATATTGAAAGCAGTATGGAGATAGCAGAAAGTTTCAATGAATATTTTATTTGAAGTATTTAGGATATCCTCCAGGGTATGGATAATACTAAATCTTGGATTCATTCAAACAATAACCTATATTTGAAATTTGATAAATTTGAGTTACTTTCTATGCAAGACTTACGCAAAATAGTTGGTGATTTGAACAATAAGTTTTCTCTATATGATACATTGAACTGTAAAATGTTGAGTGACATGTTTGAATCTATTGGTCATGTAATCCTGAATTTTATAAATACGTCTCTAACTACAGGCTAAAGCTAAAGATAAGTACCATTGTACCCATTCAAAAAATAACACACCGCCAAAGCAGAAGAATTCCAACCAGTAAATACTTTACCTCCGATGGAGAAACTTCTGGAAACAAATGTTTAGGGTTTCGAAAAAAATATTCTTGTAAATCAGCATTGCAACTTACCTTAGGCTATATTAGAACTCAATTAGACAAGAATAAATATTTAGTTGCAGTCTTCCAATACCTGAAGAGGGCTTTCGAGACAATTGATAGGAAAATATTGCTAACAAAACTTGAACAGTATGGCATTGGTGGTGAAGTACACGATTGGTTAAAAGACTATCTAACAAATCGTAAGAAACGGGTACGTTTTAAAAACCAAATATCTTCTGATATGGTCAATGATGTAGGTGTTCCGCAGGGAAGTGTTTTAGGCCCCCTACTTTTTATTTTGTTTATAAATGATATTGAGCTTTTGGTGAAATGTGAGTTCCTTAACCTGTTTGCTGATGACACCTTAATTGCATGTAGTGCTAATATTGATAGCGCTGTTGAAAAAATGAACTCCATCTTGTTATCAATAAGCCAATATCTCACTGTAAATAAGCTTAAACTTAATGTAACCAAAACCCAGGCAATGATCTTCTCAACTACTTACAGGTATGATTCTCTTGATATTGATAATATTCACTTGAATATCAATAATGAAGAAATTCAAGTTGTGTCAAATGTTAAATATTTGGGATTCATTCTAGATAATGTTTTGAACTTCAATGGTCATTTTCATTATGCTTATAAAAAGGTTTCTAAAAAACTATTTTTTTCTCTCATATATCTCAACACTTATCTAATGAGGCTAAAATCACTGTGTATAATTCAATTATCCAGCCACATTTTGATTATTGCTCATCGATTGTATATCTGTTTAAACTTAATAAGTTGAATATGCTCCAGAAGCTTCAAAATCGTGGAATGAGAATAATACTGAAAACAAGTCGCCTCACCCCTATAAGATCAATGTTATTTATTGACCCTTGATTGGTTTTCAGTTGAAAACAAATTATTTTATTTTACTATGATTTTTGTATACAAAATAATAAACAAATCGGCACCTAAGTACTTTCAGAGATACATAACTTATAATAAGAATATTCATAATTATAATACACGTTGCAAAAATGACATCCATGTTTCTAACTCTCGTTTTTGTGGAACAGTGAATTCATTATTTTTCAAAGGTTTCTTGGAGTTCAATAAATTACCAGAGTTTGTTAAAGTATCAGATTCACAGATACAGTTCAAATCCAGCTTGAAGGAATACATCCAAAATAAGTAATTTTAATATAAATATTGGCGTTGAACTATTTACTATATATTACATATGAAGTTCAAAACCTACCATACTTTGTATTGTATATACATATATAATTTTTAAATATGTTTGTCTCAATTTGTTTTATTAAGATAATACTAAACATTTTATTCTATGTCGGTATTAGGTTTCCTTTTATTGTGATCCTATATACTATTGTATGTTCTGTTTTTATTTTTTATTCTATATGTATTTTTTATTCTATATTTATTTTTAATATGTTACCTGTAATTGTTGATTGATGTTATACGAGGGTTGCCTTTTATGTTTCGGGATTTGTCAACCCTAGTGTTGCAATCTATCGTAAAGTTGTGACATTTTTGAGGTTATACGTACTCAGAACGTTTTGACATACGAGCACTATTTGTGTTGTTTACAGTAACTTAAAAGATTAATCTCGGCTCAAAAATGGAATTAAATCGTGAACATTTTCGTGCGATTATTTTTTACAACTTTCGACGTGGATTAACTCAACAACAGTGCATGGATGAACTTAATTCAATTTTTAGCGATGAAGCTCCATCAAGGACCAGTGTTTATTTATGATATGGTAAATTCAATCGTGGTCGTAGTTCACTCCAAGGCGAATTTTGTGAAGGTCGTCCAAAATCATTTGTTGTGCCGAAAACCATTGCTGCTGATATTGCAAGATCGTCATGTGACCTATCGTGAGATTGAGACAACCTTAGACATTAGTGGGACCAGCATACATTCAATATTGCATAAACATTTGACTGTCAACAAAATTTGTTAGCGTTGGATCCCACACAATTTGCCAATCGCTCAAAAAAAGCTCGTGTCGATTGGTCGAAAGAAATCCTCAAAAAATACGACATCGTGACAGGTGATGAATCGTGGATTTACGTGTATGAGCCCGATAAAAAAACAGCAGTCGACTGTATAAGTGTTTCAAGATGAGCCAAATCCAACAAAAGTTGTTCGCGCACGAAGCACTTCCAAGCAAATGGTCGCCTGTTTTTTCGGAAAAACTGGACATGTCGCAACTAGAACAACGCAGAACAGTCAATTCTGAGTGGTACACAATCATTTATTTGCCAGTTGTCTTCCAAGAAATCAGGAAAACCAACCGCTGAAGACGGATCACTCTTCACCACGACAATGCGAGCTCTCACACATCGGCTCAAACAACTGCATTTTTGAGCACACATCCGCCGTATAGTCCTGACTTGGCACCGAATTACCTCTTTTTATTTCCGTACGTAAAAAACAAACTGAGAAGTCAACGTTTTTCGACACCTGAAGAAGCGGTTCCTGCATTCAGAATGCATGTTTTGGAGATACTTCAATCAGAGTGGCAAAAGTGCTTCGACAATTGGTTCAAACGCATGGAAAAGTGTATAGATCTTCATGGGGAATATTTTGAAAAACAATAAAGTGATTTTCGATTATTAATATTTTTTTTTGTTCTCTAATCCCGAAATATAAAAGGCAACCCTCGTAGTAAGCTTTCAATCCTATGTTCTTTATTATATTTACATTGCTGATTATTGTACTATGTCTTCTTATATGTATATTTAATTTCACGTTTCTGCTGAACACGCTTTTTTCCAAAGCCCACTTGAGTCGAGGTAAAATACATTCCTTCAGCTGGACGGATGTCTAGCACATTCTTCAATTAATGTACTCGAACAGTTTAGAAAATTATGACAGGCTCTTTGAGCATTTGAGGCGACACTAGAATGCCCATATCAACAGGGGGAAGCTAAATAAATTTATTTTAGATTGAAGTATCATTTTTTTATTAATATCTCTGGTTTGAAAAGAGATAGAGACTTCGGGTTTTCACTATTCGCATTGACCTTTAGCCGCCTTTATACCAGTGTAATAATATCATTGTTATTGCATTTACATTTTCTGAAAAAAATCATGACATATGTTGAATTTTTATAAGGTGCCATCCTGCAACTTTATTAAAAATAACAGGGACATTTCGTGAAGTGTAGCTGATAAAGCAAGAGACAGTTTTTCACATAACACTGAGTTCAATAATTTCCAATATAAAGTTTTTTTAAGATATTGCATTTTTTCTAAATCACTGTTTGCTTTACCTCCACCACTTTATTTGAAGAATAAGATACAAAAGAGTGAAACCAAAAATGTCCATAGCAAACACGATATTCATTTGCGATCATTTTCAGTGCAGCTAACCTTGGCAAATTGTAGAGAAACCCCCCTTTCCCTAGCGGCCCTACTACGAACTTGTTAATATTTTCCAGTGATTTAAGTTTAAATACTCCAAGTTTCCTCGTGCTGTGATGCCCCTCGGTATGTTAATCTTTGAGTATAAATCTACCCTAAGCAACTTAGTGTAAACACATGTTCAGTTGTCAACATCACTAGATATTAGATTATGTTATGTATTTTTTGTATTCGGCTTTATGATCTAAATATAAGTTTATTTTAAAGTAATTTTATTATTTCCCCATGTTATGTTATATTTTTAATCTTACTCTACAGCAAGTGATAATGAGTATAACATGAATTTCCATTCGTGAACATTTTTTTGCAGCAAGAGTAAACATTCAAGTTAAGCAGTTCAATATCAGTCTTTAGTATGATGGCAAGTATTTACCATCCACTTCCAACATTCTGCAATTCTTGGATTATATAGCATAACCAAGGTAAAAACAGTAACTTTTTTTAAATATATCTGATGGGAAGTGTTATGAATGCATATTAATTGATGTCATTTTAATTTACATGAGAAATAGTCAAGTTCCAGTTCCAATGGGTTACATATAAAAATAAATATTAAATCATTCCTCACATGAAACAGTGATAGAAAAATATGTAACAATTATGGCTGTTACTCATTTTTTCAATATTTTCTATGAAAAAAAAACGGTTTTAGTTGTATTTTCATCAAAAGATACGATAGAAAGATGAACACATACATATCTTCAATTAAAGCATACATTACTTTTGATACAGGAGTGTAAATTTGAAACAAAACATATATTAAGCAGATGACATGACAAAATAATGGTCCAAACACTTGATATTGGCTATATTTTATGGGACAATTAACTTCACACAATTCTTTGGTAAAAATACTGATATCAACGTCAGCAAGGGATGTAGTAAATTATAAGTTATTTATAAGTTTTTTTATGTAGGGAAACATGTTGTACCTTGGTCACAACAAACTTTTCAGTATTTCTGTTAGCTTGGCAATCAATTGGCAACGATGCTAAACGCTTTTTCCGGAAAGTCTATAAGGTATGCATAGTGATAGCGTGTCAAACCAAACCTTTTGAAATTTCAAGGAATCTTTATATTTTTCAATTAAAAAGTACGTTTCTTGGAAATATTTAATGAATTGGCTTGTAATTGTATGAAATTTATAATGCTGCAAGTAAAAATATTGAGACTGTTGCCACTTTTACTAAGTTTCGTAAGTTGTACTTCTGACACAAAACACCAGGACAATGTCAATGTACAACTTGGTGATTTAATATTGGCAATACATGTTTGAAAATCAGTTGTCAAACATATACAGATATCTATTAATTTTTTTTAACAATTACAGGTTCCATGAAATATGGAGCCACCACTTGATAGAGAACAGTTACGACGGGCTATTCAGTTATTAAACATTTTAATATTAGTAGAACCACTCTCAGACGTCAAAACATTGTAGTAACAGAGGGACGGATATAAGTACCGTACCTGATAATTTAACGAACCACAAAGTCATCACAGATGAAGAAGAGCTAATGAGGCTGCGGATTTACAATACGGATTAACCTTAAAAAACATTCAGATTGTGGCCTATCAGTTGGAAAAGCATAATAATAAAAAGTATCCTGAAACATAGGATGAGTACAAGTACGAGATAGCAGGAGATTACACCACAACTTAGCTAACATAAACCAGAAGCCACGAGTTTAGGTCGTTCGACTGCATTTAATAACACCTCATATTTTATCTTCCAATATATGGAACATAGAAGAAACTGAACTGCCGACTGTACATATTCCGCCAAGAATACGAGTGCCTAAAGGCGTTAAAAAAATCGGTTGAATGATGAGTGAGGTTCTATTGTCACAATGATCTGGGACATTAATGCTGGTGAAGGATTTACTCCCCCTATGCTAATATTCCCACGAGTCAACTATAAGGACTTCATGAATACAAATGCTCTACCTCGTACCGTTGGAGGTGCAAATATTTCTGGTTGGTCCAACGAACATTTATTTTTTCAGTTTATGGAACATTTTATTAAACAAGTAAAACCTTCCACTAATTCACCGTGTGTTATGCTATTAGACAATCATGAAAGCCACATCAGCGTGCCTGTTATATATTTAGCCAAGCGAAATGGTATTATTTTAGTGACTTTTCATTCACATACAAGCTACAGCCACTAGACAAAATGTTCGGACCATTTAAAAAATATTATAGCACTGCAACAAATGAACTGATAATTACTCCTGCATATGTGGGTAAACCAATAACAATTTACAATATGGCTACATTAGTTGGAAAAGTATTTCCGCTAACTTTTACTCCCAACAACATTACGCAAGGATTTAAAGCCTGTAGCCAATGTAACCAGTTAACGAAAACCTTTTTGCGACTCAGACTATTTATCAGCACGGGTAACCGATCGTCCATATGATGTTACTTCTGATAAAAACGAAGGTGCAAATACAGCCGTCAATACTGACATTTCACCTAAGTTAGCTTCAAAGGCTAAGATTTATTCTCAATCAGTCCCAGAGGCCGACATTCCATCCACTTCTGCAGTTACAAATAATATTGTTACACCAAGTATGATTAGACCTCATCCTAAAGCTGCTCCAAGGAAAAATTAAGGAAGGGGGAGACAAAAAGTAAAGTCTTGCATCTCAACAGATACGCCAGAGAAAACCAGAATTGAAATGTTGAAGATGGCTTGTCTATTAAAAAAAGGAGAAAGGAAAACGTTACAATTTTACAAAAAGGTAGAGCTAAAGGCAAAAACAAGAAAAAACCTGTTACAAGATTCTGAATCTTCCATATCAGATGATAATTTTTCGTTAAGGTAATCTGATATGTCTGAAATGTCTTTTGAAATTTATGACGGTGAAGTTGAAAACTCAAACCCATACAGTGATTCAGAAATTCTAAAATTCAAAATACACGATTACGTGATTTTCATTTATGAAAATAAATATTTTCCCGGAAAGATTGTTGAAATTATAGAACAAGAATTTGTAATAAAATCTCTGACAAATTGGAAATAGCCTGAGGGAGAAGACCGAAACTTGGGTATAAGTGATATTAAGTAGAAAATTAAACCTCCAAAAAAATTAGTTACACTAGAGAAGTTTTTGTAGTTCCAGAAATTTAAAAAAAATTTGAATTCGTTGTGTTATTATGATTTTATAAAGGTTTTTAGAAGTAAACTGTTTTTATAATCACTATCGTATATTGTGTCCAAGGTACAACTTCCTTGTGTTCAAGGTAAACACCCGTGTTATACCTCGGACATATTGTCACTATGTTTTTATATGAACTAATTTTTCTTAACATTAGCGTTTTGAACATCCAACAAGAAATATATTGTTCTGTAATAGTTCAACAATACACCACAGAAGTTGATTTATTAATTGTAACAACTGCAAAATCATCAATTTAGTAAAAAAGTGTCAGAGGTACAACATGTTCCCCTATTATGTATAAACCATTCTTTTATCGAAAAAGATCGTGAGTAATGAAAGATCAAATACTACGAATTAAATTATCATAGAGAGGATAGATACCAAATGGCAAACGATGTTAAAGTTGAAACCCCAACAAGAATACGAAATAACACAATTGAGAGAGGAAACTGTTACCAAACCTTTTTTAATTCGAACCATAAACTACATACTAATTAATAGAAATATACCATTCAACAGGACACCAGATTTTCACTAAAAAGTTGTGAGATTGTAACACAGTTAAATAATTTAATTCCTAAAAAAACCTCATAAATATTTTCAACTTTCTACAAATAAAGATAAAATTTTGGTAAATGAAGCAATTAGTTTGTTGGACAAGACAAGAATAAAATCCCTTTTACTAATCAAAAATTAATAAATTAAGTCTACAAGGGGTCCATATAAATATATATATATATATCTAAAAAAATTGAATTTGTTTTTTCTTTACTCTAACAAATAAGTAATTCTCTTGTATTATAAAAGCATCAGTTAACACGTTGAATGCGTTCAACACGGCTCCCGTGTCTATATATACATTTTAGCCACGCTGTCGTCACGGAAGTCGTGTTCAAACAACCTTCTAAGCCAAGCGGGAGCATTGTTTATATACAATATACTTCGTACATATATGCCAGTTTCCATGTGATAGAAGTGATAGAAGTCGTATCACTCAGTGGAAAGACATTACAGTTGAGTTCAAAATGTGGCTAGGGCTAGTATTTCACATGGGAACGGTACGTTTGAATAGGATTAGCAATTATTGGAAGGACTACCTTTTCAAAATGAATGTATTTCCACAGTTCATGTCTAGAGATAGGTTCTTTCTCATATTGAGAGCACCTCATTTCAATAGCAATAATGAAGACAGTTCAAGCCTCGATAAAATGAACTCCTGATCAAATTTTTTAATGACCGAATGAATACTGCATATGTGCCTAAACAAAATTTATCGATTAACGAATCGTTAGTTTTGTGACATGGTAGGCTAATATTTCGGCAATATATGGTGTCAAACAGGGTTGGGCAAAATCTGGTTTCTATCAAAAAAATCAAAAACCATCGATTTTTTCAAGAAAATCACGATTTATTTGAATTTTTTGATTTTTTAAATTTAAATATAAAATTTGAACATTTTGATTCTTTGAAATTATCGTTAATTATTTTAATGTATAAGTCTATAAATTATAATACAATTTGCGGCTCAAAAACTTGTGACAACGCATTTGTCGCGCTTCTTGCAAGAAAATTCTTGTCGCGATTTGTTTTCCTTCTGTCCTATACACTCACTATACAGTGCCGAGTGAGGCACGAACGCGTTTGTTGTGCTTTTTGCAAGAATATTCGTTCTCAACTTATAAATTGACGTTGTCCAACAATTTCACGCATTTCGCTAGTTAGGTTAGTTAAGTGAAGTGAAAACATATAAATAAAGTAAAATGAGTGGAAGAAGAGAGGACCCAATATGGCAGTTCTATATTAAGACAACAAATCCAAATAAATTGGAGTGTAGGGCTATTTGTAAAAAGTGCAAGAAAGATATTCAAGGGTTAGTCCAAAGACTTAAAGCACACCACGATGTTTGTAATTATCAAGAGAGGAATAGAGGTAATTAAATTATTAATTTAATTTTATTTATATTTAATAAAGATTTTTATTATTAACCCAGGAATGATCGCGTGGTTAGATTTTGCCTAACATTTTTTTTGTTTTTTGTTGATTCTCCAAGCACTTGATATTTTATTTTTGAGATAATTTAGTGAAAGTTTTGAGACATAAATATTAATTATAAGTTAAGTAACATAGTGTAATTTTTAATTATATGTTCTGAGATATTTTGAAATATTTTTTAAATATATACGTATTATATTATAAGTAGATACATTTTTGATAAATAACAGAATACAACAGGGTAACAAATGTTCCTATGCATTAAGACACATTTAAATCAAATATATTGTCTACAAACACAAAAATTAAAATATACAAAACCGTAATTAGACCAGTCGTACTTGACGCCGCAGAAACCTGGAATTTAACAAAAAAGAGGAAAACACATTAGAAATCTGGGAAAGGAAAATACTACGGAGAATATACGGCCCAATTAAAGAAAATGGAGTATGGAGAATATTAAGGAACTACGAAGTTAATCAAAAATTCAATAGCCCAATAATAACAAATGAAATAAGAAGTAAACGATTAAGGTGGGTAGGACATGTACAACGTCTAGGTAATGAAAGGTGTGTAAAGAAAATACAGGAAACTAAAAGACAAGGACGAAGAGCAAAGGGACGACCGAAAACTAGATGGTTGGATGGTGTAGAAGATCTTAAAGAAATTGGAATAAATGACTGGAAGAACGAACCAAAAGACCGGAAAGAATGGAAAAGAATAGTAGAAGAAGCAAAGGACAGACTTCAGAGCAGAAACTAAATCACCAAATTCACAAACTCCTGCCGAAAAAATTAGGCTAGGAATCCCAATAGGGAGACTATGGACCTTAAGGTCTGAAAGTCAATGAGAAGAAGAAGATAATGTTAAAATTTTTGTGATAGATATTATTTTTAACAAAGATAATATAATTTTTAAGTATTCATTTATAGATATTTTAGGATATAGATTTTAGGCATATAGGATTGTTTTTAAATGTTAGGTGAAATCTAACACGTAATGTAACTTTTTTAACGCGACCTTTTCCAGGTTAATTAAAGATTATCTTTACTCTTCTATACTTACTTAACTTTTAATTTTTTTCAACTTAAAAAAATAAATTTGCGTTTACATCTCTATTGAACATTTTCACTTTATTTTAAAGTCAATGATTCAATACTATATGAATATATCATCAATTAATCAATTTCAATTATGTTTTTTCTCTTTCCAGAGAGTCGATTGTCGCTTGACAGTTTTGCTAGCATATCATCTGCCTCAAGTTGTAGTTCACTCATGACGGATAGTTCATATGTTAGAAAAACTCCACCGAAAGTACCAACAAGTCCAACAACTTTTGAACCAGTCCAAAAAAAGAAAGCAATCGAAACTCAGCCTACCATGAGTGGTTTTGTAATGCGGATAAACATAAAATTGACAATTGCTACTAATTCGAGCTTCAGATGTATTGAGAATTTAGAGGTGAAAAAAGCCATTCAGTTATTAAGACCTGGTTATACACCGCCCTCGAGAAAAACGGTAGCAACAAGTCTTTTGGACGAAATCTTTGAAGAGGAAAAAGAAAAATGTTTCTCATTCCTGTGAGGACAGTCCGTAAATATGTCAATTGATGGGTGGTCAAACGTGCACAACGAACCAGTGATATGTGCAACGATAACCACTGAAGATGGACAAGCCCTCCTATACGAAACTATAAACACATCAGGAAATCCACATACTTCAGAATATTTAACTCAAATAGTTTGTGACAAACAATGCCGCAAATATAACACTTATGAGAAAAATATGAGAAGAAAAAACGAACACAAAAGTTATAACTTATGGCTGCTTTGCACATATTTTTAATTTACTGTGCAAGGACTTTCAAGTTAAAGACGTTAAAGAACATGTGGTCTAAATTGTTAAGTATTTTCGAAGTAACCATTTGGCTAGAGCTAAATTCAGTCAAGCAGGAGGCAGCGTTTTAGTCCTTCCAAGCGATGTGTGATGGAATAGCCTTGGCGACTGCTTTTCGAATTTACTGTCGTTCCCTTTGGTTTGTGCAACAGCGCGCAGACACAACAGCGTCTCGTAGATGCTATTTTCGGTCCACAGTACGAGCCAAATATCTTCTGTTATTTGGACGATATAATTATATGTACCTCCACTTTTGAAGAACACATCAGGCTTCTAGCAGAAGCGATAAATTAAAGGAGGCTAATTTAATCGTTATTGTTAGGAAATGTGAGTTCTTTAAATTGAGCCTCAAATTTTTGGGTTATATCGTAGGTGACAATTCTCTGAGGACTGATCCCGAAAAAGTATCCGCGATGATTAATTACCCCCGTCCGACTACCGCTACCGAGATAAAACGTTTTATGGGACTTTGCTCCTGGTATCGACGTTTTATCAAAGACTTTTCTACTTTAGCTTTCCCGATAAACGATTTGTTGAAAGACAAGAAGAAATCGCAAAATATCACCCAGTGGGACATCATATTAAAAATCTGCGAAGAAAATAAAAAGGAGATCGATTCCACTATTTACGAAAAAGTTTCAAATATTGTGATTAAACATGCAGCGCAAGATTATTTAAACATTTTAAAACCTATATCAGTTGCTCTTGATACTGTGCAGAGGAAAAATGCTACTATCGCAGATGCTGGTAGAGCAGTGGAAACATTTACAATATATCTTTGATGAATCTGTGGAATTACCATTACAAAAAACACAACAATTTAATAATCGATATAAGCAAGCACTAACGCCATATCATTTTATAGCGTATATGTTGAATCCACAAAAAACAAAATACCAGTTAACACCAGAAGAAAAGAATATATCTTTAGCAACAATTAACGAGTTATATGAAAACACTGGACTGTTACCTTTAGTAATAAAGTTAAATGCCCTCAGTGCTCCATTTAAGCAAGTTATGTTTTCGGACGAAGTAATAAAAAAATGTAAACGGACTACAATGGTGGTTATCACAAAATGATGAGCCGGAAATCTTGAAACTGTTGCCAATAATAAAACAGTTCCTGTGTGCAACTGCTTCTTCAGCTTCAGTAGAACGCGTATTTAGCTCTTTTGGTCTTGTACACTCGGATATTAGAAACAGATTAGGCATAGAAAAAGGAAGAAAACTCGTGTTTTGTTTAAATTGTATAAGGTAAATGAATAAACTGAAAATATACAGAAATAAAATTTAGGTGTTACGTTTAGTTTAAGAATTTGGAATTATGTACTTCTTTTTTGTTGTTTTTGCTAAAAGCAGATACTTCTTTTGATTTTTGAGAAAACTTTTATATTATGTTGTTATCTGGTTCTGTATAAAAAAGAAAAAAATTTATTTTAATTTTAAAAATCAATCGATTTAAATCATTATTTTAATCAGGTGACAAACTATATATACTTGCGGAAAGTTGTGGTTTGGCTTTAAAATTTATTATCTATGGTAGATCTGTGGATGAAGAGTTGGGAGGCAGAAATCACACTCAAAAAGTTGTCATGAAACTAATCAAATGCATGAAACTAATCGAAGGCAGAACAGGAATCGGACATTCCCTTTTCATGGATAATTATTATACCAGTGTGCATATTGTAGAAAATTTATTAAAAGAAAAAACTTTTGTCACAAGTAGTTTAAGGATCAACAGGAAAGGTAACCTTGAAGAAGCTGAAAGAAAAAAACTAAAAAGTGGTGAAAGTGTTAGCCAATATACGAAAACAGGAATGTGTGACTAAATGGAAAGACCGCCGAGAGATTCTAACCATATCATCGGAATTTAATGGTGAGATTATGAACACCACAAATAGACTTGGAACACAATGCCAAATGCCTACGATGGTAGCCAAGTATAATATATTTATGAGTGGTGTAGACTTTCAAGATCAAATGTTGGCCTACTACCCATGCCAACGTAAAATCCTTCGATTGCATAAGAAACTCTGCATTTATAGAATTTGATTATATTTCGTTAAAAATTTATATTATCTAGGTTCTTTTATTTGATTAAACTATTTTCCGGCATGAAGAATCTCTTATCTCAGGTGAGATAAGTTTTATGAAATGTTTCAATAAATTTTAAGAATTATATAAATTAAATTTTTTTATTATTATTCCGTATTATTTACCCAGTATCTAGCTGTGACTGTATACGTTTATATAAAGGCTATTTAACATACACACTGAAGTTTCTAATATATTTCAATTAAATATCTGTCACCAGAAATCAAGAAATGTCACTGTCACAAATAAAAATTTTTCTATGTAAATAAGCAAATTTATTTTAATACAAAAACATTCAAAATCATTAACAAATAACATATTCAATATGTTCAATTCAAATCTGTTTGGTGTCAAACCTACAAATCATCAAACAAATCTTAGTTTTTCACAAAATACAATATATTATCTATAAGAATACCAAATTAAAATTATATACAATAATCGAATTGAATCCCCAAGTACATTCCTCCCTAAAAACGCATAAAATTAATTGTAATTACTAAATATTCCGATAATTGTCAATGAGTTCCCTGAAATATCAAAAGTTAATTATGAACCTAACGTGCAGCGATGTAGTTCTTCAAATTGTACAATTCTTCCATAAGTATACTTGAATTTTCTTCTTTAATTTTATTCAAATTCATAGATAATCATATTGTAGGGGACCATTGAATGTTGTGGTTGTTCGCCAAAAACCTTACAGAGTAAGCCATTGTCACATGTGTCATAAAATGAAATAATCATGATTGATAGAGATTGTAGGTGATAATTATTGGAGTCAGATGACAGATGATACATGTTTGGTAATATAATAAGTATAAGAATAAATTATAGAAGTTATACCAGTGCAAGCTGAAGTAATAAATAAAGACGGTTGATGAATTAATTGTTGTTTCACGCCCTACAATATCTTTGATTTATTTATCATTTATATTATAAAAGGCCTGTTATTTTTCATGAAATAATGCATTATTTATAATAATTAATAATTCCGAATAATCTCACCCATGATCTGCATTCGGGACTGGAATCTGAATCAAACTCTAAGTACAACTCAGAATTTCAGGATCATTACACTTTGCATATTATGAATCATTTTGTTCACTCTCAAAATACGCACAAGCTTTAAAATTGTTTGGGACCAAACAAAAATTTAAAAAATCTATAACATTATTTAACACGACAAGTATAACTTGCCCTATATATTGAGTGTTAGCTCAAAGAACAATGGACTGTAGATTTATTTAATTATGCAATTAGCGAATCGACAATATATACAATAAACTCCAATTTAAATGTACTTACCAAAGAGCCGGTGTCTGCTATTCACTATGAGTTTTCACAATCGATCGTTTGACTTATAGTGAAAGTCCTGGCCTTTGTTACACTAACTAAAGTTTATTCTAATGTCTATATTTGCGAATAAAAGTAGAACAAAATAAAAGAACTTGACACACGTCGCGGTTTTAACTGATTTTGCGGTTTTACAATGAGAGAATTAAAGAGTTATTTTAGAACGAACTGTACCTCATCAAAATGTACAAGAACTCAGTTTTGAAATTTAATGAAAATAATCCATGAGCGGCGCGCCGAATTTTATCGAAACTAAGAGGGTGACGCGAACATTGAGAGTTCTTTAAAATTAGATCCTCTCTGCTGAATATGTCAAATAAAAGTGACTTCCCTTTTCCAATCAACAACCCATTATAACTTAGTTACAATTTTTTTTACTTTAAAAAAAACTAAACTTGTTTGCTGACCTGTATTGTTTACATTCCAAAAATTCTATCACAAATTGAGATTTGTCCTTCTTTTATTACTAACTGAATACATATAGTGACATCTGACCTCATCTTGAAATATTTCCTTTTATTATAACATTACCTATCCATCATTTCTTATATTCTGTGTGAAATGTCATACGAAACACAATTAATACATATTTGACACATACTGGGTATATTAAAAATATTGAATAACATATAATACTGGGTATTTCAAAAATATTGAATCTCATATATGAAATTTCAATTTATTATACAGTGTGATCCATTTTTAATGGAAACACCCCCCTAAAATTTGAAGTTGTAAACCGATTTTGATAATTTTTTTGAAATGTCAAGTACTAAAAGGTCTACCTTTGGACAAAATTTGAAATGTTTATTCCAATTTTCAGGGCATACTACGATATTTTTCTTAGTTGAAGATCGGGATTTTTTATTAGCGATTTTATTGAAAAAATCACTACGCCACTTGATTCAGAGTGTCTCTAAACAGGTGTGACCAAAATTTCATTAAAAAATATTTATTAATAACAAAGTTATGGCAATTCAAAAATTCGAAAACTCACACAGCTAACAGTCACAAAAACACCCTATATCAACAGATGTAGCCATGAGAATATATTTTTTTTATGATTTCAACAATAAAGTGCCACCAGATGAAAAAAAAACAAATAGCGTAAATATTTTTAATGAAAATAACGGAATTACATTCAAGTTTTCACGCAAATTAACTAAAACAAGATCTAATAGATTTTTCAATTTAAATCTTAGTTGCCATGGAAATGATATTACAGTTTGACACTTGTGAAAGATTTAAGTGTACTATTGTCAACAATATTCACCTTACAGTTCTTTGGATTATTTGTGTCATGGCTGCAAGATTGAGCGTAAGAGAGAAAATTGAAATTGTACGCCTTTCGGGAGATGACGTTAGAAGTGCTAGAGAGGTTTGTAGAGTATTTAATGAAAGACATCCAGATCGTCCTCATATTAGCTGCGGTACGGTAAATAAAATAAATAAAATATTCAATGAAACTGGTGCAGTATCAAAAATGATGTTAAAAAGTAATCCTGTACAAAGACGAAACAGGAATGATCAAATCATTTTAGATTATTTCGAAAATAATCCTAATGCCAGTATAAGGAATGCCACTTTAGATTTGAATATTCCACGAGAAACTATTCGGAGATGTCTCAAGGCGAAGAATATTAAACCATTCAAGCCAAAATTTTTACACACACTGCAAGAAGGCGACGAAGCAAGACGTATGGAATATTTTTTATGGGCCCAAGGGGAATATTTAAACAATAGAAATTTCCTACAAAATATTTTATATACCGACGAAGCCACTTTCACTACAAATGGAGTAGTGTCATCACAAAATTGTCGCTATTGGGCAGCGGATAATCCTAACTGGGTAATAAATTGTAAAAGCCAGTATTCCCAAAAAATCAACGTCTAGTGTGGGATATTGAACGAACGAATTATTGGTCCTTTCTTTTTTGAGGAAAACATTAATGCGCTGAGGTTGCTAGAATTTTTAAACACAGAGTTTTGGGATGCTATTCACGAGCTGCCAATCAATGAAGGATCAAATTTAATTGTCCAGTTAGATGGGTGTTCAGATCATTATGCCAGAGCTGTGAGGTAATGGCTTAACGAACATTTTCCAAACTGATGGATAGGTCGTGGTAGTCCATTTCTAGATTGGCCACCCAGATCTCCAGACCTCACAGTTTTGGACTTTTTTCTCTGGGGACTGATCACACAATAGGTTTACAAAAACCGCTCAAGAGATAGAAATGAACTTGGTGTAAGAATTCGACAGGTATGTGCAGATATTACTCCTCAAGAACTAAGGAACGTAATCAGAAACATTCGTAAGCGCTACAACAAATGTATCGAAATACATGGTGGATTAGTAGAGGCTACTAGAATATGAGTTAGAATTAATTGTTGAACTGACTCGAAACATTTCAATGATTAGTTATCATAGTTATGTTTATTACATTTTTTTGCTTCATTATTAGTTGAATTGTGTGAATGGAATCCCGTTATTTTAATTAAAAAAATGTATGCCATCAATTTTTTTTTCATCTGGTGGCACTTTATTGTTGAAATCATAAAAAAAATATTCTCATGGCTATATCTATTGATATAGGGGGTTTTTGTGACTGTTAGCTGTGAGAGTTTTTGAGTTGCCATAACTTTGTTATTAATGAATATTTTTTCATGAAATTTTGGTCACAACTGTTTAGAGGCACTCTGAATCCAGCGGCGTACTGATTTTTTCAATAAAAAAATCGCTAATAAAAAATCCCGATTTTCGACTAAGAAAAAATATCGTAGTATGCCCTGAAAATTGGAATAAACATTTCAAATTTTGTCCCAAGGTAGTACTTGACATTTAAAAAAAATATATTTAAATAGGTTCACAACTTCAAATTTTAGGGGGCTGTTTCCATTAAAAATGGGTCACACTGTATATTAATTTAAATCATTTTTTTTTAATTTCAAATAACAGAACTGTATATATATATATATATATATATATATATATATATATATGAAATGGGAAAAATTTGATTGAATGACTTTAGACTATCACTAATAAGCGGTTTACTTGGATCCCTCCTACCTTACCTTATGATGATAGGGGCAACACGAAAAGGCGACTATGAATATATTGCTGGAAAACTACTAAGAAACGAAAAGTGTCATTATTTTGCTGCCACCATTGTCCAGAAGCTCCTGGCTTATGTTTAGAACCATGCTTCAAACTTTTTCATAACTACTAGTATTGTAGGTTATTTGTATGATAGGTCTTTATTATATTAGTAAGTGAATAAAAAGTAGTCTTGTATTTACTATTTGTTTGTAGGTATTTTTAGATATTTGGTGATCGCACATGTACCAATTGCCGAACCATTCATTTTTTGTGGTTCAGTAAGCTGCTTTCAAACCAGCGCTGTTGCTTCTTTTTTTTCTCGAATACACTATCACTGGTCGAGACATTTTTGTTCGAACACAATTTTATAGAATGCCGTATTGCCAATATATTTGTTCACACGGCGTCCAAGCGACGCTCGCTTCCTTCATATAACGGGCAATCGAGAAAAAACCGTGTTAAAAAAACGTAGCAATATAAAAACAATGCTTCTGTTCACACGGCGTGCATGCAGGTGTGGTGTTGGTGCGCAGATGAGGGAACACAATGCTTCATAAATGCATACATCAGAATTATTAGCCAGCGGGTTGATTTTTGCAAATACACACGAATGTTTAACATTTCAATACGCATTGAACGTGTTAATCTTATATCGACATATCAGACAGTTGAAGAAAGTGTATGATTTTTTTTTAAACAAAAGGAAAATTTAATTATTGTTTTAAAGAAAATATCAACATATTATTTGATAGAGGCTTCCTTGTAGTCTTATTTGCAAATAATATTTATTCCTATCTTTTTTGTTACAAAAGAACAATAAATATTGTGAACACCATCAGATGAAGTGCTAGTTGCCATAATAAATTACTTGAAAAGTTGGAAAAAGGCCATAAAATAAAACAAATGGGAAAATGCAACGAACATAACATCAATCTCCACATTCTATTAATTGATTTCAGACAAGCTTTTGGTAATGAAAGAGATCCAAAGTATATGCTGCACTCGATGAACTAGAAGTACCTAGAAAGCTCAGAAATATTATCATGATGACTATGAAAGGATCAAAAGCTCAATTCAAAATAGATAACATCCTGAGTGACCCACTGAACATCACAAAGGGGGTCAGACAAAGAGACGGGCTATCAGCAATGCTACACTAAGTCATCAATCATTTTGAGCAACTGTGTACAATATTTCACAAGCTCACCCAAATATTTGCCTATATTAATGACACCGGACTGACAGCAAGAAGCAAGTACAGACTTGTGGAGGTGGTCACAGAAATCGAGAATAATGCTAAATCAGTCGGACTATTTATCAAAGACCGCAAAACACAGTACATGATTGCATCAGCAGTTAGTACTTCCAACCCAGCAGACCTTGTATTTGTTGGTACAACCTTCCAGTGAGTTTACAACCTTCAATTACCTTATAAGCAATGCAAATTGCTCAACCACCATCAAAGAGTGAATACAAGCTGGATTCAGGGTCTATTATGCGATTATACGTTTAATAACAAGCATGGCAAAAATGAAACAATGCACTTATTCGCCCAGGAGTCTCATGAAACCTGGACGCTGACAAAGGACAACAAAGACAGATTGAGAAGATTTGAAAGCAGTCATTAGAAAGATATATGGTGGAGTAAGAGAGGGAGAAGAATGGAGAATTCAATACAATGCTGAAATTAATGAAATCCTGTAAAATCAAGACATTGTTCACTTGGTTTGTGCGTATTCAACGTACGGATGACTCTCGAATCCTAAAGTCTATAACACAAGGAGAAGGAGATCAAAAATATAATGTATGGAAATTGCCAATGATGCTCATCGAACCGTGTAAGTCTCAGTTCAAAGACAACAGACAGGACACTGTAAGGCCTATTGATAAGTATGCAAATAAATGGGATAGTTTACATTTTTAATTAGTAATTTATAAAACATTTTTAAAGCCAGCTTTTTATAACCCTTGAAAAGAGATATCACTACCCCCCCTTTACTAATTAAAAAATTAAACGAAGATAAAAAAGAGTTGAAAATGGAGTAAATATTATAACATAGAATTTTTGTACATTAAAAGAATGTAGAGTGTTTAGAGTGACAACTACACCAGAAACCAAAATACTCAGTTGGCGGCCTGTTCCATTGTTTAAGGTAGTTTGATATTTTTCTTCTTTGCCAATAAAAATATTATAATCAACTTATTTTTTTACAAAATGCCTCCCTTTATACAAACAGGGTACAACTTAATTATCTCGACATATAAATATACAAATTTAATATGTAGCTACAGTAAAAGTGCACCACAAAAACAAAAAAATTACGTGTCCCATTGTTTGAAATGATATTTTATCTTTTGTTTACCTTTTTAAGTATTTTTAGAAATTGAGCATTTATTTGTAGAAAATTAAAACATTACTCACGTGCAAATTTCAGTAATTCAGAATTTTCTTGTATCTTTTTAATAAACTTATACATTTTACATACTAGAGTTGGTGATCTAATTCAAACTTAAGCGGCATTTCATCACTTTAAAAATAGGCATTACTTTCATTTAAAGAAATATATTTAAATAACATAACAATCACATTTTTAAATCAATGAAAAGCTTAACAACATTTTAAAAACCATTTTCTGACACGAACTGTTATTTGTCAAATAATAATAAAAAAATATTGAAAGATTTACCAATTGTTAATTTTAGGTTTGAATTAAATCTCAGGATAATTCTCTTACACATGTTATATGCAAAATAATAATTTATTTAAAATAAAAATAATTTGCATTAAATAAAAATAAGATTACCTGTAGTTTGAGTATTTACGTGAGTAATCATGTGATATAGGCATTTATCAATTATAATTATTAATACAAGACTAGGTCGATAGAAACATTACTTGTTCATATACACTTCTTAACTACCTTTGGGAAAATATGTTGATTGAATTTGTATTGGCTCGCTTACGTATTAGCCGTCCGGAAACTGCAAATAAAAAGAAAATTACGATAATGGTGCTACTAGAATTGTGGAAAACTCATTTCCCAATTATATTTTTAACCAAATTTAAATGAGAAAGCATAATTTAAAATTAAAATAATATACAGTGGGTCATTACAATCGGTCCTAAATGTATTCTAGAAACGAATGCACCTAATCTAAAAGATCAGCATTTTTCCTTTAAACTAAATTCCTAAAAGTTTGTAATTTAGATGTTGCTTGAGGTCCATCTTAATTTTTGACATAATCTGCTCATTTCATTATTGTGGCTAAACAGCACAGCACTGACTCTGCTTAACACTTACATAAGCACAAACAGTTTAGTTCTTTGAGTCTTTGTATCAAGGGGTTGGTTGTCTACAAGCTGGAGCTTTCAAGGTTGGGATGTTTATGGTTTATGTCTCCCGGCAACTTTTTAAATTTCATCGGGTCCAGATATTACTTTGAGGTATCTATGTAAATCGGTGTTCCGAACATACCAACGGGCACCTGCAATATTCTTTATTATTCAATTTTGGGACATTTCTAGGCATCTACAACTGCTTTTTTTTGGTACAACCCCATAGTTGCAGTCTATAAGTTTACATCAGTTTCAAAACATGTTTATAAATCAGTAATTTGTTCAGAATGGAAAGCTGCGACTGCCTACCTATCAACCAAAGCAAATTCAGTTTTCTTTTTAACATGTTCCTTCCATTTAAATTTGATTTCCAGATTTAAACTGAAAAATTTCGCTGTTTTCTTATTAGAAGCAATACTTACTGTTATTTAGGTTAATGGGGAGGTAATTTATTGTTTTATTCACATTTTTTTAGGCCAGTGTTCTATGTTATTACCTGCATTTTTTAGATTGGCCATTGTTTCTTCTATAGTTGCTATTTATATATTAAATTACTTACTTGCGGAGTCTTGTGGTGTTAGAGGTCTGTCCAATACTGTTTGTATTACCTCAATCCAATGATCTCTATCACGTTCACTTTGTGCAGATAAATTATAAATTCGGTCGGGTGTTGTAAGAGAAAAGGAGAATCCTTGATCTTTTACTCCCTGCGAGACTCCTATTCTTATGCTGTAACCATCTAGAGTGTGACCTAAAAAGGTTATTTTGATAAAGATGATGAACAAATTAAACTAAAAATTCTTGCTAAGACCTCACCTAAAAATATCTCTCCTTTTGGATAAGCATCTAATGGTTCATCGTGATACATCAATTTCCTATTATCCAATGTAAACCATCTTTTCTTGAATCCATCAGAAGTTCGTGGACCCGTCTTCCACAACCAACCCTCTTTGGCAAAATCTTCTGTTAAATAATTAACCAGGTCGCATTCACTGGCGGAAGGATATGCTACTTGAAGTCTGTGAAGTTTGGCGCAACGTATCGCCATGTACCAATTCACTATTATTTCTGATTCTTCATGGTATACGTAAATGTGGCGTGTGGTTCCGTCTTTTAAGAAAGTGAGCTGCAACGAGTTTGGATACCTACAAATTATTGGGCGTTTAAAGAAACCAACATGCTAATATCATAAAGTACCAACCCTATTTTTTCTGGTGCGAATACAACATTTAATTCAGATATTCGAAGTATAGCTTTCGGCTCCTTGTTTTCTCTTACAAAATATTTTAGTGTATCGTCTGCCTCACATAACACAAATTTCCTAGGTTGATATTTGCTGTCTTCTTTTCCGCGCTTCATTAGGAAGCCTTGCATATTACCACTGGTATAAATCTGCCTCTCTGGGTAGCAAAATTCTTCTCTGTCATATTTAGCTTTTATCCACTGCTCAATCAAACTTCTGAAAAAAATTTTATGGAAAACATAATATGACAATAAGATCACATTTATAGGAAATATATTTTTTAGTTAATATTTGCTGCAAATTACACAATAGACTGTCAAAATAGTAGCTGTACTTCTAACAAGTAGATTACACTTTCACTAGCAAGGAGCCACATTATCACTAATACTGGGGCACAATCAAGCTACATATTGCCACAGCATCAGAAATGAGGATGTTTTTATTTCTAGACTTAAATGATTGGAAATAAAGCTATTTTTAACCTTTACTAAACCGTTTACCTCAAACTATCATTAGTTTATTTTGTAAATGTCCACCAATATTAAAAATAAACAGTATATCTACTTAATTATACTGAACTTACTGTGGATCATCTTCTTTAGGTCTCCTATAACAAGGAGGCACTCTTTCTTCATACTTCAATTTAGCTTTTGCATTGCCTACCTCTGTCATACGTTCAACTTGGGAGTCTTCCCATCTGTCTAATTTTAAGTGCTTAACCTTGCTTATGTGAACACCCATACTCCGATGTACCCCAGAACATCGGGTACAAACAAAAATTCCTATGTTGTATGAAGCCCATTCTGGATCTATTGAAGATAATAATTGTCAGAATATTAAATTTGGTTTTGATTGCAGTTTAATTGTCACAGCAGATACAAGCTAGATTTATTGGTAGAAATAAATTGAGTAAGTATGCATATCTAACAGTTAAATTAGTCCTAGATTAGACAATATTTTTGACTAATACTGATGATAACATTTTTACAAAATGCGTCAACGATATGGGCTATCCAAGGTTCTAAACAGTTGCGTTGCACACCTGGATATCCTACTATGATTTGTCAAGCAGTATGTACAGAAAATTGAAAACAAATGTGTCACCACAAACAAGCAAAACTGGACAAAACACTTTTCCATTATAGAACAATGATGATGGCCAATAGAATCACAGCAGCAGAAGGCATTTTGTAAAAAAACCTAAGAAAATTGGCTTAATTAAAACCTCACGAAGAGGCGAAAAATGAAAACGATTTATTCCAACTTCAACAAATGTTATAAATGGGAGAGAAAGTTTAGTTCATACAAAATTAGAACAATGGAGATTTGGAACCATCATTAGAACGCTCAAGCTGAATTAATTAATTGATTGATTGAAGAATGATCTGTCACATTTTTATACTTACGAGAAAAATATATAATATAAGAATCTTTATTTAGGAAACCCTAATATACATAAAAATTTAAAATTTAAAAAAAGAATTACAATATCGTAGTTAAATACAACGTACACACTAAGTATACACTAATACAAATGTGACATGATAATTAGTTTATAATAACATTGAAGGTACTGAAAAGAACCGATTCAAAATATTAAAACATATTGCGAAACAGCGCAATTCAGCACCTACACAAATGTACTAAAATGTTTTATATTCATTTTTATACAAAAATGATAAATATCTTTTGAATTCAGAGACTTTTTGAATTTTTGATATTATTCGGTAAATTATTGTAAGTAATAAATCCTTTAAAGAATAAAGTCATCACATTATATGTACTACTTTGAGTATTTACATATAAATTATTCTGGTTTCTAGTATCATATGTGTGAATTTGATTAGCAATAGTAAGCATCAGTGATACAGGAGTGATTCTATTACACCTCAAAATAACTCTCATTGCTCGATTTTGTAACGTTTGTTATTGACACATCTTATTTAAATCAAGGAAGAATAGCAATGTTGGACAATATTCAAAATGAGGTTGAAGGATGGTTTTGTATACAGTAATTCTTGAATTTAAGTGTTGAGACACTCTAGAAAAAAAATATAGTTTTTTCAAAATTTTCTTCTTAATATATTCAAAGTGACTATTAAATGACAAGATATTATCTAACATAAATCCTAAATATTTAAACTCTTTTATGATCTCAATTTTTTCATTATCTATGTTGACATTAATGTGATTAAGATTTATTTGTTTGTATTTATGCCCTGTAGTAATTATCATAACTTTGCTTTTATTCACATTTAGCTTTAATTTATTCATTTTTAAATAAGTATGCATACTCCTTAAAACATTATTCTTTTTGCTATAGCTTTGTCTAAATTTACATCACTAACTGAAATTAAAGTGTCATCAGCAAAAATATGAATATAGTCACATTGACTTATCCGTGTCATTTACATACATTAAGAAGTGTAGAGGACCTAGAATGCTACCCTGAGGAACACCATGCTTTACCTCAATAGCTGATGACATTGTATAGCAAACTTTAGTTATTTGTTTTCCATTTGTTAGGTATCCCTTAATCCAATTAAACACTTTACCCTTTATACCATATTGCTCCAATTGCTCTATTGACAGTCTCAAATGCTCGTCTAAGATCCAATGATACTGCTATAGTATACAAATGTTTGCTAATGTTATTTTTCCACTCAGTGACAGTCAGCTGAATAACTGATTCACATGAATGCTTGGATCTAAAACCAGACTGGTTAACAAACAATAAACAATTTGAATTAATATGTTCTAATAGTTGTTGGTAAACCACAGATTCCAATACTTTTTCCACAAATTTTAACGAATTAATTGGTCTGAATTCACCACTTTTAATTGTATTAGCAACCTTTTCAATAAATGCGACAATACTAGTTTTTAATTCCTCAGGAAATGTACCACTTTCCAATGATACATTCACAAAGTGACGCCACACATGCCCAATAACTTCAAAAGAATTTTTTACGATTTTACTATTTAGTTCACAAATTGTACTTCCTCTATTTTCTAAATTTCTTATAACTATTCCTAAATCGTGTAAAGAAACTAACTTAAAACTACTAAAAATATTCTCACACATTTGAATATCAAGAATAAATTCAATATCTTCAATACTAGATAGACACCATATCATCAATACCATTAACGAAGAAGTTATTAAAATGTTCAGAAAGCCCACTAGCATACCTCACAAAAGCAACCTGGCCATTATTCTCGAATTGAACACCGTTAGAGAAGTTATTATTACGTTGCTTCGGATTGACTAATTTCTTCAACGTTTTCCACATTAAACGGGGATTCATCACATTTTTATCAATATGATTATAATAGAAATTATTTTTTTTCTTAATCAAATTAACAACAGCATTACGTTTTTGTTTATAGCTTTCCCAGTTAATATTATTGGAGTTACTTTTAAATGTTTTATATGCAACATCTCTGTCTTTACTTAGTTTTTTATATCACCATCATACCAAGGTAAATCGTTCTCACAATATGTTATTTCTTTTATGGGTGCAATCTCATCAACAACACATTTAATATTATTATAAATATCGTTAACATCAGTACTATTAAGTAAAAATTGACTATCAATTAAATTTAAATTTATGGTAAATAAGTTTACATCAGTTAATTTTCTAACCATTCTACATTTCTTTGTAATAATAGATTTATCTACCTGAAAACATTTAACAGTTATTACAGAATGATCAGTGAATTTGGGCTCATCTAATACATTAACTAGTTAATTGTCAACATTTGTTAGTACATAATCTATTAAAGTTTTACTGGTATTAGTAATTCTTGTATATGTTTTTACTTTCTGACATATTCCCTGAGCATTAAAAATATCTTTAATTTTTTTTACATAAAATTCGTTCGACAAAAAATCTAAGTTAAAATCACTCGAGAATTCTTACACAATACCTCCTCACATATAACCTCCAATTGATCAAGAAACGCTGCATGGCTACCACTAGGTGAATGATAAAGGTTTCCTATTACCCATTTAGCACCACCATAACTTACAGATATAAATCTGCACTTATAATTTTCATTGTGAACATAACTTTCAACGTTAGAAAAGTGTATATCGCTTCTAATATGCATAATCACTCCTGTGTGTCTTGAGTTAGAATCACATCTTATGAGTGAATAGTTAGATATTTCAAGTTCAAAAGTCTCTATTTCCCTTGTAGTTCTAGATTCGCTTAGCAAGATAATGGCAGGATGGTAACAAACAATGTCAGCTATCAATTGAGTTTTGTGTGCCACCAAACTTTGAATATATAAGTAGATAATATCTGAATTATATTCAATTGACGAAGACTCCTTTTTGCTAACTTTAGTATTTAGTTTTTTGAAAGATCTTTATTTATTATCTTGGGAACGCCATTCACATTATTTAATAATTTTTGAATTATCACCAGCAACAAATAATTCATTTAACTTAGATTTTAACTGTTTATAATACTCACGCTGTTTTACTGTTTGATCTGCGAATATTTAATACAGCCTCATTAGATTCCAAGATAACCTTTATAGGACGCGTTTTTCTTCCATTATATTTTCCAGTTCTTATAACTTTAAAATCATTAAGTGTAATATTCGCATTTGATAAAACCTCTCTTATTGTTCTTTTCTCCTCTTCTATTCTTTCATTTCTATTCGCAGTAGCCGATTCATTCACATTAAAAACCATAATATTGTTTGACCTCTTTCTTCTTTCATCCACTTCATTCATGACCTCTTCCATATCAGTTGATGTCATTTCACTATTTTTTATCTTTTGCACTTGTTCTTCCAATATTTTTTTTTCATTCTTTAGTATATTTACTTCATTTTTTAAATCCTTTACATCATTTTTGAGATCCTCCATCTGTCTTAATAATAATGGGATTTTTTTAAATGCCATTCGACAGTCATTACAGAAGAATAATAGCGATCTGTTTTGTAATATAACAGCCCTAAATTTAGATGCTGCAAGATTAGTGCAACCATCAGTAGTATGAAATATGGTGTGGCAACTGTCATAAGTAACCAATTTATCCTTATCACTCAGATTCACTTTGCATGTTGTACATTTATCTCCCATCTTTGTTATAAAATTCGGAACGCCAATGGATACACCATACCAAACTGTATAAATGTTGCTTATCAAGACTTGTTTTTATAGTTTTGAAGTCATTAACAAAAATAAAACAAATGCAATTTTCACTGTTTGTACACAAGAAGGAATCACACAATTATTGCAACAATGATAAAGGTCTTCAATTACAAATCATTTTAATACCAAATTTATTATTTACTGCTGAATTTTTAATTAATTAGAAACATTTTTTACGGACAATACAAATGTACGTGCACACTCGACTCGGTTCTGAGACCACAAAAAGCTCGCACGAAAACAAACCAACGTAAATATGGGACTATCGTAAAATTGACGAATCTAGAGCAAAAATCTGCTATTCAATTGACAATAATGTTTCATACACTGGAGTCTAGCTACCAACTAAATAGGAAGGTACCGACAGACTTATATAGAAGGTAAAATGATAAAAAATGATACGTGCCTCTTTCTTAGCAATGATATCAGGATATGTATAGAAAACTGCCTCATTGGTGATGAATATTAAAACTAACAATGATCAGGTCGTATTGAGAATAGGAACAGTTTTTGAAAAATCCATAGTTATAGCTTCAATTGACTCTTTTGTTTCGACTATATTTGAACCTGACATATCATTTACTACTGTAAAATGTAGCTGTTCCAAGTGTATGTAACTAATTTTCGTTTTCCAATTGTATAATTTTATTTTATAAATCCACCTTTGTCTAATTTTCGGAGATACCCTTTAGTCTTTCATTACTATCACTACTACTATTATTACTTTTTTCTCGACATTCTACCTAACAAAAAACACATCGAACAATGATTTCCCTATGATGGTTAATTGTTTACTAAAATGCAAAAAGAATTGAAAATGCTTTCTGTAACCCCATGATGGACTTAGACAAAATACAAGAGGACTATTTCAAAGTATGCCATATTTTTATCTCTAATTTTAGTCCACTAAGAATGGTATTTGGATCAATATTATATGGTGTATAAAAGTAGAAGAGAAAAGATATCAAACTGGTGCAAAATTTCAATTATTAAATTTTTGGACCTAGATTGTGCTTCCCCTATAGTCTTCAAATGTTACTACCTCCACAATAGCATATTGCAGTTCACATAAGAAAAAATACACCAAACTGCTTATCACAGACATTGTCATAAGATTCCTCAAGAAAAAACATACTTACAATGATTAAAGTAAACAAGAAGTCTATTGCCAGAATATATTAGTGGTAATAGCATAGAAGATAGGGACAGAGAAATATAAAATAATAAGTTTCATTTTTCAGAACACATTAAGAGGCTTCAAATAATGTACAGTGTAGAATGCTAATTTTTGTTTGTACCTTTCTTTCAAAAACATTTCTTAGTTCAAAGTTTTCAATAAAAGGGTACCATGAAATCTTCAAGAACATGTTTAGTTTTTCATAGTTACATCTGTTGGATATGGAAGAGGATTTAGACTTTGATGGTTCGAATTAAATTAAACTATAATTACTGTTTGAATACTGTTTAATTTCTTAAAATTGATAGCACCCCGAAGGTATGTCCTTCTACTAGAGAATTTGGGTATGTCCTTCTACTAGAGAATTTCGATTCAGACTCAAATAATTTTAAAATCACAAGAATATCTTTTTTTGTTTGGCACACTTAAAAACAAACATCTGGTGTATACTCTAAAAGCTGTGTGTAGATATTTGTTTTATCAGATATTCAGATACTCCCTTTTATATGGGTATCATAAAACCTAACCATGTGTCAAAGGACAACTATTTGTAAGAAAGGATGTTATTATTATTCTAATTTATTCTTATTTCACATAAGAATGTGAAAGCAATAAAATAGAGTGGTTTTTGTTGAAACTAAATTAAAATTCCAACATCAACACTTATTTTTCAAATATGTACCATACAATAAAAATATTAACAGAGAATCTAAAGATTAATTCAGTGATATCTATCCTAATTACCTCAACTACCATGTTTCATATTACAAATTATCATTGCTATCTTTAGAAATAACTATTAACCTTTTCTGTTATTACCTGAGACTGATATGGTGAGGACTGGGGTGATGATTAAATGAGAAATAATCGAACACCTATTGAAATACTTATGTTAAACAATAGAATCGACTTATTAACTGAACATTAATCTGTGAAAATATTGTTGCAAATCCAGATTATAATGCAAAGCCAGCAAATAAACCAATGGAAAAATCCAGGTATATATTGAAAGGTCGTACCTTCCTCTTCCATGTAAAATCTGTCATAATAAGTTCGATTATTCCTAAACTACCATTTGTGTGTGTGTGTGTGTGGGGGGAGAATGGCCTCAGACATAGTCTATTAGCCACAGAAAGTTAAAAGTGAGTAAAGGTTGAAAAATTAAAAGGACTGTAAAGGAGTAAGGATATAAAATTGCTGATTACTGGGCATAAATCTAAGCATATATCTAAATAGACAATTTAGAATTATTTATGAAATCCACTATGGAATCAAGTACAGACTTCTCAGTATTTGCCAAAAGAGCGGTTATATTTGTGGGAAGAGGAACGTTGAAATTGATAAGAAAATTGTAAAGTTCAGTAGTTGCCTTTTCATTTTCAGTGCATTCAAAGAAAATATGGTTCAGATCTCCTACTGATGCCTTGTTACAGGAGCAAGCTGGAGAATTGACAATACCTATTTTAAAAAGATGAGCTGGGAAACGACCGTGATTTATTCTTAAACGTGATATGATGGAGGTATATTGTTTTCTATAATCAAAATTAAAAATATGAGGGATCTTAGTTGGTAAAGTAGGATGCAAAAGGAAATATTGGCTATTAGATGTTTTAGCGAAGTCGGCGTAAGACCGCTCCCAATTAGTTCTAATATGTTTCTTATAATAATTTAAAAGGTCTGAGAAGACATAAAGATTGGTATAAGAAGTCATTTTGCAGGCTCTCTTGGCTTCCAAGTCCACGTACTCATTTCCTTTTAAACCGCAGTGCCCTTTTACCCACATGAATACTATACTTTTGTTCAGGGTTTTTAATTCGCTTGTTAATTTTTTAATTTCTAAAATTATATTTTGTCTGTAACACTTGAATGGAGAACTTTCTATAGCCTGTAATACTGACTTGGAATCACACATAATAACAGCTCTTTGAATCGGATTTAAAGCACACCAAGTTAACGCTTTTGACATGGCGAAGGCTTCTGCAGAAAAAACAGAACAATAATTGGGAATTCTAAATCTTTCCACGTAATTAGTATTTGAAACAAGAAATGCTGCCCCAGTTCCTTCATCACATTTCGATCCATCAGTGTATATTGTGGTAACATTGTCGCCTATATTGTTAAGTTCAGTTTTCAAAATTACTTGGTTGATACTAGAAAATTCGTAAAAAGAGGGGTATATGATGTTAGGAGCAGTCACTAAAGATTCATAATTGCATTGAAAAATAGGGAAAGTATCTTGCTTTAAGATATGATTTTCTTTGCTGTTGGTATTAAGAAAAGCCTCAGCTAATGGAGGACTGGTTTTTATTCTCCAGTATGGCATAGTCAGATTGTTAGTGTTTATTGCTGAAATCTTTTGAACCATGTACGTGTTAAATGTTCGGTATTTAATAAGAAGCTTTTCGGCTAGGTATTGCCTTCTAATATGCAACGGGGGCTCTTGCATTTCTGCTAAGACAGCTTGATTAGGTGATGACATCATAACTCCTAGGCATATTTTTAATGATTTGTGTTGAATTCGGTCAACAGCTATTAAATTGGTTTTTGATGAGGAACCATAAAATGTACACCCGTAATCCAATATTGAACGGATATAAGACTTATAAAAAATGAAGGAGATGTTTGAGTCAGCTCCCCATTTTTGTTTGGAAACTACTCTGAGAAGATTCATACCTTTTTCACATTTTTGTTTAGTGTACTTGATATGGCTAGTCCATAATAATTTTTTGTCCAGGACAATACCCAGATATTTGTATTCGTCGACAAATGGGAATGTGAACTCATCTAGAGAGAGAGCCCTGGACGTTTCCACTCGATGGCGAGTGAAACATACCAGAGCAGACTTCTCCGAAGAAACACTAAAGCCCATATTTACCAGCCATGGTTTGAGTACTTGAAGGAATGCTCGTAAGTCCTTAACACATTCTCCATATGAATTACGAGTAACATAAAAACATAAATCATCAGCGTATTGAATTCGGTTAATTGTTTCACCGCCTAACCTATGCAGCTCTGCAGTATAGATGTTAAAAAGCAAGGGACTTAATATGGATCCCTGTGGTAAACCGTTGAAGACTGTGCGTGGACCATGTAACACGTTATTATGGTCGCGGATAAAAATGTTTCTATTTGTGAATAAATTAATTACATTAGCACAAACCTTTTTCCCAATACCAGCATCTACCATTTTTTCAAATAAAATATTTAAATCTACTACATCATATGCACCTGTCAAATCGATAAATAAACATAATGTGTACTGATTGTTCGAAAAACATATTTGAATATCTGCAACTAATGCACCTACAGCATCCACTGTGCCCAGTCCCCTTCGGAAACCGAACTGCGTCCTAGGAAGAATAGAATTACTTTCAAGAAAATACTCAAGTCGAAATTTGATTAGTCTTTCAAACGTTTTTGTTATACAAGATAATAGGGAAATAGGTCGATATGATGAAGGAGACTCTGCATCTTTATTTGGTTTTAAAAAGAGACAAATTATAATATTTTTTAAATCGTCGCTATATTCTTGTTTCACCCACCAATCGTTAAAAATTTGAAGAAGGAAAATCTTCACAGATAAGGGTAGCTTTTGAATAATTTTATAGGTAAAACCATCTAGCCCTGGGGCTGTATTACGACTATCTTTTGTAGCAAATTCTAGTTCATCTATTGTAAATGCTTTTAATGTATAATCCGTGGGTTGGAAACCAAAAGATCTGCAACTTAAGAGATTGGGTGCAGAAGGAGGTGCTAGTTTGTTTAAAATTTTTTCAATTAGCTCTTTAGGAATAGGCTTTTTACGATTTTGATTGCAGTTGCCGTTCATAGATCTAATATATCTCCATATATCAGTTAGTGGGGTATTTTTATTAAGTTTGTTTAAAAATGTCATCCAGCTGTTCCGTTGTTTAACTTTAAATATACGTTTAGCTTTAGCGGCAGCATTTTGGTAGTTCAAAAAGTTTTCAAAACTTGCTAGAGTTCTATATTTTTTTAGAGCTTCTTTTCGTTTTTTAAATATCATTGTACATTCCTCGTCCCACCATATAGGCCTAGGGGTAATCGCTATAAAAGGCTTCTTGACCGGCATGGATTGACACGCCGCGCTTGAAATCATTTCAAAAAGTCTCTTCACTTTATCCGGGCCAGTTGAATTTTCATCAAAATCATTTTTTACCATTTCGGTTTGCAAAACGTTTTGAAATGTATTCCAATCTGCGTGGGAATCATTCCATTTCGAGGAAGGATTTAATGCAAGGTTTGTAGAATTAATCTGAATCTCAATTATTAGAGGGTAATGATCAGATCCCAATGTGTCATCTAAGATAGTCCAGGAAGACTTTGCAGCGAGAGTGTTGGAGGTGAGAGATAAATCGACTGCTGAGTGATTGCCACTTGGGTTAATTCTCGTAGGGGAACCGTCGTTGAGAGCTATAAGTTCTAGGTCATCCATAGCTTCTACCAGTATTTTTCCGTGTCGATCATCAGGAGTTGGTCCCCACATATCGTGATGTGCATTAAAATCACCGCAAAAAATTGTAGCAGATAAATCAAATTGTTTGAAAAAATTAATCCAGTTGACTCGACTTACCATTACGTTTGGAGGTCTATATATTGATGCTATAGTCAAATTCAAAGAGTCAAGCGATACGGCGCATACTTCTAAGTCCTTGATTCCAGTATTTAGCAAAACCTCTTTATAGTTAAGACCCTGAATCACAAAAATGCATACCCCGCCGTAACCATCTTTTCTACATTTACTTACTAGATTATATCCTTTTATACGAAATTTATTGTTTGGTTTTAGCCAGTGCTCTGATATAACTAAAATGTCCACATGTGTGTCTTTAATATATTTTACAAGACTCGCTTGATTTGCAATAATAGATCTACAGTTTCACTGTACAATTGTGATATTATTTCTGATGTGCTTATTAGAAAGTATCTGAGTCTTCGTCATTTTGTCTATTAATACTACTTTTTTCTTTTAATTCATATTTATCCAGGATATTGTTAATTGCTTGTTTAACATTGATCTCATTAATGTTACTTTTTTTGAGAATTATGTCTTTAATAATGTTTTCTACCTGAAATGCTAGTTGCTCTTTATAAAATTTGAACTCTTCCCTATAAGGATTTGGGAGTATGGAAGAATGTTTGTTAGTTTTTTTGTTCTCATGATTTACTGGAGGAGAAGTTGGAGGTGAGGACTTTCTGCGTTTTTTTGACGCAGATGTACTCGTATTAAGTTTAGGTAAATGTACGGAGGGCTTAGGTTTACTCAAGATTGAGCTGTAAGAAGAAGTTGAAGCTGTATGTGTTAGCTCAGGGAAATTTTGTGGATTTGATAATAATGAAAATCGATTATTAGTTGTGATTTTTCCGTAAGCAGGATTTTTCACAATAGTTTCGGCTTCTTTGAAAGATGCATTCATAGAGGCCATTACTTTTTTAATACTCAATTGTGTATTGTAAACAGGGCATTTTTTGGATGTGGATTTATGTTCATTACTGTCGCAATGTACACAATGTGTTCTATTTTCTTCACAGGAAACTGAGTTACAATTTTCTTCAGAGCAGTTTTGGCATTTCTGTTTACCTTTACATTGATGTTTAGTATGTCCGAAACGTAAACAATTATAGCACTGAACCACCGGATATATGTATGGTTCTACCTGAAAGTTTACCATATTTATTTTAACAGATTGGGGAATCGTATTTCCTAAGAAAGTAACCACGATCATTTGTCTATCTACTTCTTTTGTTTCTTTGGTTTCACTGTCTACAATTTTACGCTTTAATCGCTTAACATCAACTACTTTAATTCCAGATTCAATTGCGTCTTTTAGGTATTCGGCATTAAAATAAGTATCTACCATACGTACTATACCTTTTTTATGCGTGAAGAATAGTGGAATATAAGCTATGTAATTATTTTTTAATAAAACTTCATGATTTACCAACAAGTTAGCAATATTGAAATTTTTAAAAATTACCTTTACCCTGTTTACCCCTACTGGTTTTATATCTGATATATTTTGCCTGAATTCTGTAATGTTTCTTAAAAAGTGACCGATTTTAATGGGAAATAAACGACCTACATTTTTTTCTTTATGTTCTATATAAACTAAATAAGGACTAACATCCGAAGGCTGATATTTATTCTCGAAATTAATATTTTGAAAATCTTTTATCGAAGACCCTTTATCGATTAATAGGGGCGGCGATTCGCCGCCCGAATTTAAATCCATAAGTTGGTGAATTCAATTAAATATTAAATTCGATTTTATACTTAAACAAAAATAAAACTAGTTACTTATCTTTAGAAAGAAGTCAAAGTTTTTGTTAGGCATTGTTAATACCTGATCGCTTGAACTATCGATACGTTCGCTGTGAAGGTACAAACACAACTGAAACTACCATTTGCTCGTTATATTAAGTTCCAATATTCTGTTTTACTTTAAATTTTGTTGGCAACTAACTATATTATAATTAAATAACAATTTCTACAAGCAAATTTGGTGCATTACTGATGCACAACAGTATGTCTTTGGGAACGTTCACATTGTGTCTTCCTCTTTTTAAAAGAAAAAAGTCCACTTTAAGTTGCAATGAAAAAATTATTTTGCAATATATTCGACTCAATCATTACTGCTAAACATCCAGACAATTCTATGGCTACAACCAAGTGCATATGGTCCAGGAAGAAACAGATTACTTCATCAACACAATATATAGTGCTATCAATTAAAGCTGGAACTCTATCTAAGGTTAGTGCAACATTTTAATATTTTTCTTATTTTTTTTTAAATATCATTATTTGAATTTGAACACTTATATTTCAGAGATCCAAAGAAACATCAGGGAAGGAAAAAAGTTGAACTGGATAAAATTATTTTGAATAGTATAAGACGAAAAGTGCATAAATTTTACTTTATAAGGGAAATCCCGACATTGGATACGGTTCTAGCATCCATAGTAATGATAATAATTAATAATAGAAAAATTAAAACCTTCAGTAGATAATGTCGGTGTATTTAGAAGAAATTATGGGCCAACAAGAACATCACTAGTGCTCACCAAGCATTTTTTAAGGATAATTTAGAATTTCTAAAATAAAAAACCCTCTGGAGCCTTTCCATAATCCAGTGGAGTAAGTTGAACATTTCATTGTCACGTCCTATACATGGAATAATCTTTGGTTCCGTTGTCATGTCTTGACTTGATAAATTCTTTGAGTGATGCAAGTGCTGCCAGTCCTGAATCAAAGTCAATATTTGGATCTTGAAGAATATGACTTGTGCAGTTTGTTCTCTCTAAAATTTAAGTCCAAAATATTGCAAATATTCCCGTTTCCAGTAAACACATTCGGTAATACAAACAATTTGCATCGCTACAGACTCGGCTACAGGTTTTAAATTGTTGGTCACCATCTTCTGAAATTATAGACATTATCTTTAATGGGATTGTAACCCATGACTAGTGCTTTACAAGTATAATTTCTAGATCACCCTCGAGTAGTAGGATAGAGGGGGGAATGATGGCCGGTGGGCTAATAGTAGTAGAATATTTAAGTTGTCAACATGATATTCTGGAAATGAAACACACAGCGACATCTGTTAATGAGTCACCGAGTGATACAAACACAATACCGACTTCTTTCAGTGTTACTGAAAAGTCTGAAGATAAAATAGCAAACACTTGGTTTGTTATTAAATTAGAAAAATGTCCAACGTAAGTAGCCCCCGTTACGATGCGCATTTTGATTGTAATATGATTAACAGTATTCATTTGGATGAGTTTGTGAGCTGGGATAAACAAATAGAGCATATCAGTAAGAAACTCAACTTAGCTTTTTATGCCATTGTACAACTGAAGAAAACATCGAATTTGAATACACTCATTAGTGTGTACTATTCTTTGGTGTATAGTCATCTTACATATAATGTCTGTCTATGGGGTAACGCTGTTGGCTCAGAAAAATTATTTATCAAACAGAAAAGAATACTGAGACTTATCTTTAATATTCCACATGGTAACACATGCAGACAAATCTTTAAAGAGAATAATATCTTAACCCTACCATCTATCCTAATATACAACTCTCCTTTATGTTAAAAACAACTCTCTAAGGTTTCTAACACATTCTGATTATCATACATATTTTACCAGGAATGCTCATGATTTTGATATCATTAGACACAATCTATCTCGTACTGAAAAATCACCCGACTATTTGGGAATCAAACTTTACAATCATCTACATCGAGAAATTAAAAAAAATGAATCTAACCATGTTCAAATCGTCAATAAAACGCATATTGTTGCAAGGGGCTTATTATAATCTGAACGAGTACTATGAATCTAGCTTGCTATAAGGGCATAGCATGTTCACCCCAAATTGTATATCGGGGTTCATTTACTCAAATTATCAGCTCATAGTCTTTTACCTAGTGTGTAAATATTATTCAGTTTATTTATGTGTAAATCTTAATATGTAAATGCGAATGTTATATTATTTATCTTTATGAATAAATCTTAATTTTAAATTTCTTAGCTTATGCTGCATACTCAATTAACTTTTAAAATTAAAACTGACGTGTATATCCATCTGTGGATGGCTGCTGTATGCAAATACGAATAAATATTATTATTATTATTACAGTACGAAACTTTAAGGTTAATGGCCTGAATGGGGTAATCATGGCAACATTGTTGTGGGTAATAGTGGCATAGATGGCCACCATTACCTCCCTATCTTAAAAAGGTTAAACATTGAATGAACATAAATATAAATTGTTTCACATGCCAAGAAAGTATATTCGAAAAACAAATAAAGCCAGTTGTACATCAGAACAACTGAATACTACAATACAAGCCATTCAGAATGGCCAAGTGTTTAATACCATGAACCACTTTGCAAGACTAAAAAATGACATGTCTGATCCTCGTTTAGGCAGAAACCCAGTGTTTACCAAAGAGTGCGAGAAAGAATTAGTAAAGCAGGTGAAAAAGCTGGCAAAACTATTTTATGGAATAATGCCTAAAGGAATAAAAGTATGTGCTCATACTTTCACAGTAAAAAATAATGTTAAGCATCCTTTTTCCAACAAGTGTATATATAGTTTATTCGCATAATTAATTAATACAAATACAGTACAGATTAAAATTAGATAAACATTAATCAAATGAAGTAGTAAATACTGAACACTAAAGGAACTTGGAAGTGTTATCATTAGTTTGTTACCTTCTTATGTGAAATGATAATTAAAATTATTAAAATTTCTAAATTGTAAAATATTGAACAGTCAAGTAATAAAATAGCAAAACAAAGCTAAAGTGTACTGGAAGGGACCGGTGGAGAGGTTTCTTGAAAATAAATCTAACAATATCAATATCGTTAAGGAAACCAGAGGCCACAGGCCTAAAGAGAATCACTGCATTTATCAAGGCTGAAGTTGGTTTATTTTATTCAAATTTGGCAGCAATGTTGGATAAGCATTTCTTTCCTGTAGCACGCATTTCTAATGCCGATGAAACAGGTTGTACATCCTGTAGATGCCTTATAACATTTTAGCAGAAAAGAGACTAGTAGGATTTGCTACCAGTGCAGACAGAAGTAAATAAATAACCATAATGTGCGCTTTTAGTGCATCTGGGGTTGATATGCCCCCCTTATTGATCTTTTCCAGAAAAATAATGGCAGCTCAACTACAAAAGAATGGCATACCAGGAGCTACATATTTCTGTTCAGAAAGTGATTGGATGATAGAAGAAATTTTTATACAGTGGTTAGAGCACTTTAAAGGATTTGTCAAATGCGCTAAAGAAGATGCTGTTCTACTAATATTAGAGAACCATGTGACACAATGCACATTATAAGTGTATAACTTCTGTAGAGCAAATGAAATTATCTTTGTAACAATTCTACCCCATCTACCCTACTACCTCCAGCTACTGGATGTCTCATTTTACGCTCCTTTGAGTTCAGCATATAATACAGAGTTTGACAAGTTCTTAAATGGTAGGCCTGGAGAAATAATAACAAAGAAATATATTGCTGAAATCTTTAATAAAGCATTCGGGAGAACAGCTACCCCTGAAAAAACTGCAAATGGATTTAAAGCTACATGCATTGTTCCCTTTAATCCAGATGTGTTCTGCGCCTTGCACCTTCTGAACCACTTAATAAAGAAATTGATTC
The DNA here is from genome assembly GCA_963921935.1 of Galeruca laticollis. NCBI lineage: Eukaryota > Metazoa > Arthropoda > Insecta > Coleoptera > Chrysomelidae > Galeruca > Galeruca laticollis. Next base: position 148,548,797 of record OY998179.1, on the reverse strand, counting down.
CGCAAGTTTAAAGGTTCCAACAACTTAAACTGAAATAAATTTAGGTACATCACTTCCAACCACAAATCAAGACGTAAATGAGGAAACTCCTACATTACTGGATACTGGACAAGAGTGTCAGTTTTTCAGAAATCATTCCTTTAGCAGAATTTGAAAAAAATGGGAAGCAAACCAGCCAAAAACAACATTCTGAAATTTTCACTTCCACACCAATTAAATAGCTTTTAGAGGAGAAAGAAAAATGAGAGAATATTAAAAGCTCAAATGCAAAAGAGATCTGAATGCACTAAATACAAAACCAACCAAACAAGCAAGAGAAACCAAAAATATAAACGCAAAAGAAAAACAAAAATATGTGAAAGAAACTGATTACAGTAGATCGTCGATAATTCGGATTAATTGGGACCGGACCCCATCCGGATTATCAAATTATCCGGATTATCAAAATTACATTAAAAAACGGCCAGCACGCACTATTTGAGTAAAAAAGTTTTTAAAATTGTATATTTTCTATTATTGGTAGGTAGAGTATAAGGCCTATAAAGTAAAAACATGTTTTTCAAGAAGCACTGTATCGTATTTTATTTACAACAACATGTGTACAACGTACAGTAAAAACATCAGACACTACATATTTGAGTTTTTAAAAAAATCAGTGATTGGCTTTTGAACTGCGGTAGTGGCTCGTTTTTTTTTGCAGCTAAGTCCTTAATTCGTTTTAAGAGCATTAACTGGGTGGGTGGGCTCTCGTTTTGCGCGCCATTCTCCCGTCGCCCACTCTAAAGTAAGGAGCTTAGTGCCAAGGACAGAAGGTACGCAATTTTATTTCTTGCTAGAGACGAATCCGGATTATTAACTGTCAGGATTTTTGACGTCCGAATTATCGACGTTCTACTGTATGGCCAAGAAGAAACAGAAAGTTAAAGCGATGAGAACAAGGTAGAAGTGAATGAAGACATTTGCATAATTTGTGGAGGGTTTGGAAAAAATAAAGAATTCTGGTTGATATGACAGATTTGTGACCAATAGCCTATGAAGCGTGCTATGATGGAACCAGAAAAAAATGCTGTTCATGATTTTTGTATTTAGGAGCCAGCTGGCTACTATTAGGTACCCCTCCTAAGTTGGGTAATGTTCTTAACGGGAATGAAATGTTAATTTCAATCATTATATGCTTTTTGTTATATACACATTCACGAATAAAGTGTCTTTTATTCATACGTCCATATTTCATTAGCATCCTCCATTTAATGTAGAACATATAGACCAAAGTTCTTAGAGGGCCACCATTCCCCCCTCTACCCTATTTTCTCTTTTGGGAACAATAATATTTTTCTCATAGTAAGCGTTGCCGCCGTTTACAGAAGTAGATTTTAAACATTCTGTTAACAAGCTGTATCTATATGTAGAAGTAAAAAACTCATAAAGTTCCTCTATGAAATTAAAAAATACGATCGCAGCAGAACAAACCTCTGTGAAGCTGGAAGAACCATTTCGGCAGAATCAAATCTATTACGATTTTAGTACTCATTTTGTACTAATACGTACCACAAAAATTAATTTTGAACGTTTGCCTATTGAAACCCATAAAAAATATTAACGTTAATCCCCTCAAACAACCCCTGTTTAGATAAATTGAATAGAAAGCCCATTCTTCTCCAATCTTTTGAATATTTCTTGAAAAACGAAATATTAAAGTAGATTGATTCACTTAGTACTAAATTTGTACCACGAAAAATATTCTAAAATATTAAAGTCAACCCTCTTAAACAACCCCTGCTTCGATAAATTGCCTCCCATTATCCTCCGATCTTTACAAAATTTCTTGAAAAACGAAATATAAAAGTAGATTCCATTAAAACTGAATTTGTACTAATTTGTACCACCAAATATTTTAAACACTGACTTAACGTAAACTACCAAAATGCCTTTTGGCGTTTTGTGGACTGCTTAAATACTCCTAAAAATCCATGCTAAAATGTTTCCAACCACTAGAAAAATTATTAAGAATTATGAAATAAAGCATCAATCAGAAATAAGTGCGGTAGATCCATCAGACATCAGACGCATCTCATCTGAAAAACAAAAAAATCGTCACACTGACTCCTTTTGGTTTCTGCTACAGTGTAACAAAAAAATGTTTTTCAATTTTTCATACAATCAGAAAGGAAAGCCGGCCATAATACCATATAAGGCACATCTTTACTAAGTGGCCAAATAGTCAAAAAAGTGATAACACCAGAGTATGATGCCATTCTTATCTTCTAACTGCTTTGAACTATTTATGCCTCATTAGGCACCTGCAAAAGGGAAAGAAAACTTACTTTTTTGTCTGGTCAAAGAAAATTGCTGCGATTACCCCAAAAGACCTCACTGAAAATAAGAGTATGTATTTATGACAAAAAATATGGATCTCTAATTGTAATTATAACAATATATTTATTATTAGAGGTAAAACAATACATATATCAAAATAAAAATGTCTGGAAAGTAGGTAGGTGACCAGGTTTCATAAAATACTTCATTTAAAAGTTTATCTATATTTTGGTCCATTTTGAACTTACACCAGAGAAAACTGTGTAAAAACAAATTAGTCCTATATTCTAAAATTAATAATATTCAGTTACTTTTGATACTTTCAAATTTTTTAACGTTTTACTTGGAAATTACTAAAACACTTGGTCTAATTCATTATATTTTATAAACAAAATAAATAATATAATAATGAAAAAACGCTTTTGGGTACAAATTAGTTCTAAATTCAAATTTATGCTATTAAAATTTGATTATGTAAAGATGGGGTGCTACTTGAGCCCAAATTAGGACCCCCACATTAAATAGCGGTTTTTCAGAAAAACTGAGGAGGTACAAATTCTAATTTTTGTGGTACAAATTAGTCCTAAAGTATACATCATTTTTTTTAATTTGAAATAATGGGGTTGATAGCTTTACTGACGTCATAGTTTTTTAGGGGATATCATTTTTGAAATATTTTCATCAGATTTTAAATCGAGTAATCAAATTATACTGAAAGATAGTCATGCGTGAATCCATTCAATAATAGCATATATAAGTTACTTGGAATTGTCACATATAAAAGGCCTCTATTGACAAGGATTACACAATCAATAGGACATTATACGGCAATGTGTTTGAGAGCCAGTGTTTGGATTGAATATAACGATATTGAATAAAAGGAAAAAGTGGTTAAGGAAATGTCTTCCACATGTCTTGTGCAGTGGAAAATAAACTTAAATGTGTGAAAGTATGTGATACCAGAATAGAGTGTTGTGAACCAACTAGCCTTATAGAAATAGGCACCCAAAATGCGCCAAAGGTAAATAATCAATCTTATGACTTGAAAATGGAAATCAAACTATTGAAACAAATTTTGAAAGAAAAAGAAGAAAAATATGATCTATTATTAGAAAACTCATTATTGCTAAAGCAAAACAATAAATTTCTAGAAGAAAAAGTTAATCTACTCCAAACAAAAACTGAAACTAACAAAAAACCCATTATCAGTATTGTGAGTGAAAAACAAGTCAACAAAGCTATGGAATCAGTCCAAATTAATTCAGCTGTAAACAGTGCAAAAACAGTTAATATAAACAAGGAATTCCCCATGTTGCCAAGTCTCTCAAAAATGTCTAAACTTGAAGAAACACAAAAAACTACCATGGCCATATTATAAACCTCAATCAAGAGAGTACAACTCATGATATTGATGATGGCTTCACAAAAGTCGATTCTAGAAAGAGGAGACCACAGAGGAAAAAAAACTTTGGTGAAAATGATGATGATAAGGACTTCGGTGTTCAGAGAAAAGCCTGGTTGTATCTATATAGGGTAAACCGTCATATTACAGCTGACAAGATAACTAAATACCTGAAGGATCAAAAAGCTTTCAAAAATTCCAACATCATAGTAAATTAACTGCCTACAAGTGAAAATAAAAACAAATGTTTCATGTGTGGGGTCGACTTTGAACTGAAGGATGAAATCTATAAACCTTCCACTTGGCCAAAGTATGTCGCATTCAAGAGGTTTGACTTCAGGATATTCCAGAGATATGATCAGCAATCTCATGATTTTCAGGAAACCTACTCCCTACAGCCCATCTAAATCACGTAGTACCTACAGTACATCAAAATAGACAAATAGTAGATACAGAACTACTGGTTATAATGCATCTCAACATTCAAGGCATGACTCCAAGAAAAATAAATCAACTGGAAGTTCTACTAGACCAACAATCACCAGACATTCTGTGCTTCTCGGAACACTGGCTTACCTCTGCGAAAATAGAAAAACTAAACTTATCTAAATACAAATTGATAAATAGTTACTGTAGAAAACTGTACGAACATGGTGGGGTATGTATCCTATCAAAAGAAAATCTTCCTCTCAAACCTTTCACTTTCAACAAAGGTATAGAGAAAAGTTTTGAAGCAACAGTAGCTGTTTTAGGAATCCCAAATAAAAAGAGTAAATTATATATTATCACAGTGTACAGAACACCAAATAGTGATATCGATATATTTTTTTATGAAATTTATGATCTGATGTACAAAATCTTCACGACAACACAATACTACATTCTATGGGTGATATTAATATAGACTCTTTAACAAACAACTTAGAAGCGAGAAAAATTAAAAATATATTCTTTGAATTTGACATGAAAAATATTATAACTGAGCCTACACGTATTAATAGAAGTATAGATGCGGTGTACACAAATCTCCAGCCAACTGATTGTTATGTTGAAGATACACATCTTTCAGATCATAAATTTCAAACTTGTACATTTGTATTACCAACAGCACATAATTGTAGTGTAGAAACTATTTATAATCGTAACTACTCAGATGATAACTTGATAACTTTCAGAGAACTGTTGATGGATGAAAAATGGGAGGATGTATATACAGCTGATGATGTGAATGAAGGATTTAATATTTTAAATACAACCCTACTGTACCATTACAACATTGCTTTTTCACTGAAAAAAATAAAAACAAGTAGAAGTAATAGGGAGAAACCGTGGATTAATAAAGAAATCAAGGAATTGCATCAAATGGTATGTGACATGTATAAAATAGCAAAATATTCAGCAAACGAGATAATAAAAAACAGATATAAACAACTCAAATATATTTATGAATGGCTAGAACTTAGGAGAAACAAAAACACGAACAACAAAAATGAAACAACCAAGTTCATTCCAGCCCCAATTCCAACAACTAACCCATGGAATAGAAACGTAAGAGCTGAAAAAGAAGACTTTCCGACACTACCCCCCTCCAGGTCGGCAGTAGCAGCCAAACAGCCCTCTACCCAGCCCCGGCCATCACAAGTAACCACCCCACAGACAACAGAAGTTACTAAGTTCACGAACTTAAATAATCTATTTAAAGAACTTAACAACATGGTCAACCTAGACGAATTGACGAGAGCAGTATCGGATCTAATTCGAGAATTGGAAAAAGCCACAACCAAACTTGACAAGTTTACTGTGTATAACAACTTTGTACAAGGATTAGACAAATATGACATCTAAACAGGTAGGTGGTAAAATAGGAGTTCAAAAACGAAATTCTCTCAAAATAATTTTCTGTAATATTCATGGAATTATGAACAAGCTCCATCTTATGATACATTTTCTCGATGCTCAGAAACCAGATATTTTCTTTCTTATCGAGATATTCCTAAAACCTAATAAATTCGTGAATTTCAGAAACCCCGATTATAGTCTACTTAGACAAGATCGCCCTGCAAATGTCGGCGGAGGCGGTATCGCAGTACTTATCAAAAAAGACATAAATTTCCAACTCTTGCAACCAAACAATTCATTAATTGAGCATATCTCGTTATTAATTGATAATAAGCCTAAATTAGTAGGTGCGTATAGCCACCCCTTTAATAAATTAACTGAGCTTGACTTTTATAATATAACAAAGACCCATAACAAGGTTCTTATAGTGGGAGACTTGAACTGCAAGCACCCACTATGGGATTCTTATGCCACCCACCCTAACACAAATGGAAATAATCTTCAAAGGTTCTGTGATAACTCGGCGGCTTGCAATAACTACAGCACGGACGACCCTACCCATTTTCCCTTCAATAATTACACTCCCAGCACAATAGATATAGCTATTGGCCGTAATATCAATACTATCACCAAATTAAAAACCATCCCTGACCTTAATTCCGATCATGATCCCATCCTACTTGTACTTAAAATTTCACATACCACACATTTCTTAACCAAAAAAACATACGATTATACAACCACTAATTGGAAATTATTCAGAAATCTCATTAACAAACACCTAATTATTACAGATAATATCAAAGACATTAACCAATTATCTAATACAATACTTAACTTGCAAGAAATAATTACGATTGCAAGAGATAAATCCACAACTTGTAAAGCTAAATCTCAAAACTTTAACTCCCTTCCTGAATATATAACCAAAATGATAAAAGAAAAGAACTCAATCCGGCATAGATGGCAAACTTCTAGAGATCACTTAGATAAAGAGATCCTCAATTACTATCAAAACACTATAAATAGATTAATAAAAGAATACTGCAATTACACGTGGAAACATTTTTAGACAAATTATCTCCTCAAGATAACTCTTTATGGAAAATTACAAGGAAACTAAAAGGTAATAAACAAGACATTTCAAAAATAATTGTTAATGGTAAGACGTACTCTCAAAACTCAGACATCGCAAGAGCCTTTGGAGAGTATTTCCAAAATAATTTCACAAACAATGCTCCTAACACTCAAGTTCATTACAATATTTCGCACACAGTACAAAACCATTTAAATAATACACCCATTCTACACACGAAGAACTTAGTAACCACTCATGAAATTTACCGCACAGTTTTTACACATAAAAATAAGACAGCGCCGGGGATTGATGGGATACCTAACATCCTCCTCAAAAATTTACCTAAAAAAGCGATAGTTCAACTAACATATATAGCTAATTATATAAATAAACAGGTAACTACCCGGATATGCTCAAAACAGCCAACGTCATTCCCATTATCAAAGCTAATAAGCAACATTGTTATGTAGATAGTTATAGACCCATTTCCTTGTTAAATAATATAGCAAAGGTGATGGACAAAATCATTCTTAACAGAATTCAATTATATGTTGACAAAAATAATATAATACCTCTCGAGCAATACGGTTTCAGGGGCGGCCATAGTACGGTAGCCCAAATCATTAGAGTATTCAACTTCATATGAGAAGTTTTTTTTTCTAAACAAAAATCTGTTATGGTCACCATAGACATACAGAAAGCCTTTGACTCCGTATGGCACGAGAGGTTATTACACAAACTAATAAAACTTAAATTGCCAGACTATTTAATAATAATAAAATATTAAATTATTTATTGTTCACCATATAACAAAATACAACTCAGTAATACAATTAATGAGAAAAAAAAGATGGTAAACAAAAGGTTAGGTGATAGGTCTATTGACCAATTCTTCCTCACCAACCTCAAGAAAGAAAACAAAAAAAAAAAAGTTACCTAAGATTAATAATTAATAGTAAGGTTCTGAACAATGTAAAAATTCAATAACCTGACATTAACATAACATTGTTATATTAAAATCAATTAGTGTGCTGAAACAAGCCCCTTGACTAAAATGAAATTTAACTTACTGATGTTGAAATAATTCCTTACGCAGTTTATTCCTAAATGCTGCCAGTGACAGCGAGAACCTAGGCACATCCAGAAGAGCACCAGCTGAGGCAATTTGATAAGAGAAGGAAGAGTTAAATAGTTTTTTTTATGACAAGGGATAGTAATTTTATTCTTTGATCTTAGATTTAAATTGTGACATCTGTCCTAAATTTTGCTTTCTTACATAAATATGACGGCCTTTTGGATTTCAAAATTTTGTAAAAGAGGCAGTAGGCATGCAACTTCCGTCGATTAAACATACTAAGCCAGCCAATTTCTTTCAGCTTGTAGCTTATTCTGTTTCTTCGTCTGATGCCATATATTAAGCGCAAACATTAATTTTGAACTTTCTGAATGCGATAGCAGTCAGATTTTCTGAGAAAAGGTCCATATACAGTATCGCAATGAGTAAAGTGGGATAAGACCAGTGAATCTGTTAACATTTTTTTAGTTTTCATATTGATTTCTGAGCGTTGAGGATAAATTAGTTTAAGTGAAGCATACGCTTTTTTAATTTTTTCAGAAACATGTTTGTCGAAATGGAGTTTGTGGTCAAAAATTACACCTTAATTTTTACACTGATCGTTAAAACACAGCATTTCGTTACCAATAAAGATATGCAGTTGTTGCATCGCCTGTAGTCTGTGCGTTTCATGGCCAAACAATATTGCACATGATTTGTTGGTATTAATTTTTAACATGTTTTTCGGATAAAGAAACAATTTTTGATAAATCTTCATTGATTCTTCCCATTGCCAAAGTAATTTCAGATAAGGTAAAAGAATAATAATATTGGGAATCATCGGCGTAGAAATGGTAATTGCAATAAGTTAAATACTTGTGAAAATTAGAAGTGTATAAAGTGTACAGTAGAGGGCCTAAGATACTTCCCTGAGGTACGCCCTGTGTTACCGAGAAACAAGTTGCTATATCTTGATCAATTTTTACGAATTGTTCTCTGTCTGAAAGAAAGGACTTCATTAATTTAATAGCTGAAACGTTAAATCCCAGGTAATGTAACATTGCAATCAAAATGTGATGGTTTAGATTGTCAAATGCACGTGAATAATCGAGCAGTATTAAAACACAAAGTTTATTACTATCCAGAGAGCCAACAATATCATCAGTAACAGCTGTCAGTGCCGTGGCGCAGCTGTAGCCACTTCTAAAGCCAGATTGATTTAATGGCAGTAAATTTGAAGTGTTAAGATGAGTCCAGATTTGTTTTTCTAATATTTTCTCCAATATTTTGAAAAATGAAAGAAGAATACTAACGCTTCTTAAATGACTAAATTCGGGGGGATTAGATATCTTAGGTTTTGGTATAACATACGCTCTTTTCCAGGTATTAGGAAAGTAGCAGTTATCTATACATTTATTAAAGATATGAACAAAAAAGGGACATATCGATGGGCAATAAAGTAATATAATTTGAATATTCAAGTCATCTACACCGTAAGCCTTGGATTTAATGTTTTGAATAATGTTGAGAATCTTCATTTTCACTGGTGTGATTAAATCTGAATTGTTTATCGACAATATCAGTGACATTATTATTGTAATATTGTAGTAACTCTTTGTCAGGAATACGGATGTCTTTTGTTTCATTTATTAAAAAATTGTTATATTCATTTGCTTTTTTCAAGGAAGCAGGAAGAACCATATTTTTCTTTTGAGTAACCTTTATTTTATTCATCTCGTTCCACTTTTCTTTGACAGTACAATTCGAGAGTTTGAATTCCAAATATGCTTTCTTCTCTCTTTTAATGCTAGCTGAAGTAAAGTTGCGCAACTGTTTGTAATAGCTCCAATGGGAAGGATTTTTTGATTTTCTGAATCTGGTCAAAGCTTTGTCCTGTAACTTTTGCATTAACTGAATGTTTTCTGTTATCCACGGTTGCTTCGATTTGTTAAGTTTAAGAATCTTTGATTTTATTGGCGCATGTTTGTTAACTAGTGATAAGATATTATGATTTAAGAAAAGAATTTTATCGTCAATAGATTCAAATTGAAATAGAGACGACCAGTTCACTGATTCTACGTCAGACTGAAACTCTATTAAATTAATTCTATCAAAATCACGATATGTGACTGTTTCTGAGGAAGGCATACTTCCAGAAAGTTCAAATGTGCAGAAAATTAAAAAATGTCTGACCAATTGAGTATCAAACACTTCGAAGTAGGTATAAAGATGATCAATTAAGGTCATTGAAGTTCCCGTTATATGTGTGGGATCTGATATATTTTGAATCAGATTAAATGATTCATAGATAGCAATTAAATTGCGAGTCCAAGTTGATTGTAAGTTATAAAGATCTATGTTGAAATCTCCAAGACATATAATGTCATTATATTCTGCATTTAGTGTAATTAAAGTGTTTTCAAACTTATCTAAAAAACTGTCATTATTAGAGTTTGGTGGCCTATACAAAACACCAACTATTATTTTTTATTACCCATTTTAATTTCAACCCAAAGATGTTCACAAAATGTCTCTTGTTCAGAGATTATAACTTTATATGATAAAGTATTTTTAAGATAAATTGCTACCCCTCCTCCTCTCTTACTTAATCTATCATTTCGAATAATGTTATAACCGTTAATATTTAGTATTCCATCACCAATTCTAGGAGTAAGCCAAGTTTCAGAAACTGCAAATATAGCTAAGTCCTTAAGATTCCCAATATTAATGTGTCCCACAGAAACAATCATAGTTTCAGCACAAATTGATTGATACAAAACCTGTTTGATGATGTTAATTGTAAGTAGCTACAGAAGAAAAAGAGAGAATTCAAAACAATAAGTATAAACTAAGTCCAGCTCAAGTAGTTTACATAGGTACCTTTTCATACAATATTACAATTAGTCTAGGAGTCATATTTTCAAAAGTGAAAACTTAAATTGTAAATACTATAAAATTAAAAAAACTACTACATTAATTGTTTTTGTTCGTAAGTCTGGATTAGTCATAGTTTTTAGGTGGCTTCCCGTTATCTTCGTTTTCGCGATTCCTTTTGAGAGAATTGCTGCCAGTTGATGAAGTACTATTGCTGCGTATTAAAGCGGGGGGATTTTCAGTTTTATTACCAATTGAGATTGTATGCACCTCTTCTATACTGTATGCAATATCATCAACAATAAGAGAATTTCCTTTTATGAATGCCCTTTGGCCCGTTCGCCGAGCCAGTTTCTGATAATGAAAAAGGATTTTTTTCTTCTGATAATCTTCTACTGGATAGTCTGGAGAAATGTATATACCGGTGCCCTTTAGTCGCTTAGCCTGCTTTAAAATTTCAGTCTTGAGCCTGTTGTTAACGCATTCCAATAGAATAGGTTTATGTTTACTGACCTGACTGCCAGAGTTAAATCTAAATATGTCTCGGAAGTCACAATAATTGCAGGTAACTTGTAGTTTTTGATTAAATAAATTTAGAACAGCAGCATACACATCACCACCTTCTAAGTTGTAGATTACTAAATTGTACTTTTTATTTCTCCTTTCATTTATTATCAATCTTTCTTTAAGCCTTTCATTATCTTCTTTTAACTCCTCATAAGCTTTATTTAAAATCTGCACTTTATCTTCTAGAGTGGACTTTAAAGCTTTTAATTCTCCTGCTGGCCCGTCGATCTGATTTGTTAACTTTTTAAACATGCGAAATATTGCTTCCTTACTTATTTCATCTGGCATGACCTTAAAATAAACTCAAACCCATGTACTATTAATGGTGAGTTCAACAATATCAGAATATCAGTTTTTGTGTTTACGGCGATAATAGTAGTAAATTTATAATAAATAAGAAAGTTTTATTCCTGTTTAAGAAAGTTTTATTCCTGTTTAAATGCAATGTTTTAATTTAATCTATGGATTAAATCGACCAATTTATACTGCATTCAATTCGTAATTTCTTTCTGCATAGCTAGGTGTAAAATATTATTTAGTACTCACAGTAATTCCATAGAAAGTTGTTAATCTTACAGAGTACCACAGAACATGTCTACACAACGAAACTATTCAAACTTAATTAAAATTATAAAATCCTATATTGAAAATCGTAGATTCTACTCCAAGGTGAACGAAGGACTGGCGGGGCCATTCCTGATCCAAGCTGGCGTTCCCCAAGGATCAGTTTTATCACCTTTGTTGTATTCATTATTTACTTATGATCTCCTACCTCCCAGAAAATCCTTACCGCCATGTACGCTGATGACACCTGTTTTGTATCATCTGCTACATCAGAAACTGCACTACTTAACATTCAATCACACATCAACACGCTTATCTTACCATACATGAGAGATAACAAACTTACAATTAACACCTCCAAAACCGAGTACTTGTTACTCAGGAGGAGAGAAAGAAAAAACTCATTGCAGTTGCAGCTGTGTATCGATGGACAATACTTATCTGCTAGTAATACAATAAAATACTTGGGTTATACTGTCCATGGCAATACAAACGCCAACGTACATATTAATAATAATAATAGCCTTTATTGCCCAACAGATATATACAAATCCCTTTACAGAGCAAAAACAATGAATATATAATAAAAGAAGAAACAGCCTTAAATTAAATTAAGAAAAGAAGAAATAAAAAAACACATTTCACATAGTTGTATAACGTTCAGTAGCACAAGTTTTAATAACTTTAAAATTATCTATAAAAATGTCGCATGTGTTGCACAATAAATTAAAATTATTACACATAACATTAATTAGTGAATGAAGTAAAACATTTGTTCGAGACCAATCACAATAAAAAGGTAAATGTTGTCTATTGTAGAACTGTGGTACATTAAAATTAATTTTATATATCAAGTCTGAACAATCAATTAAATTGTGCAAACACTTATATAAACAGGACAATGATTTACAAATTCTACGAAATTCAAGACTTTCAAAATTAAAAATACCTAATAAAATCTGATAATCAGAGCCTCTCTGTGGATAAATACCACTAACCTTCAAAACTAAATATTTTAGAAACCTCTTCTGAACCGACTCAACCTTGCTGATATGAACATTGTAATAGGGATCCCATACAACAGAGCAATATTCTAACTTAGAGCGTATGTATGAAAAATATAACATTTTTAAACTACAAATATCCTTAAATCCACGGCAGTTTCTAATCACAAATCCATAAACTTTCGATGCTTCGGCAACCTTAGAATTATTATGTTCAGTGGAATCGAATATCACTCCTAGATCTTTTACAGAAGTAAGACGAGATAACAAATTCCCATTAATGTTATAGTAGAAGTGAATTGGGTTTAGTTTTTTAGTGTAGGTCACTACTTGGCATTTTGATATATTTAATGTCAGTTTATTCTGTAAGCACCATTCGGATACTCTATCCAAATTGGATTGCAGTGTTAAGGAACTGTCTATGGATGTTATGGGAAGAAATTTTTTTAAATCATCATGTATACATGAGTCTACCCGAATCTAAGTGTACCTCCAGGTCATTAATAAATAAAAGAAACAACAATGGTCCAAGGTTTGAGCCTTGCGGTACACCTGACTCACTAAGATATTTATTTGAAGAGTGACCATTATAAAAAACAAATTGAAACATGTTATGAAGGTAAGATTGGCAGAACTTCAACAAAGCGGAAGAGAAACCAAACCGATTCAGCTTTTCGATTAAAATCCCATGATCCATTCTGTCAAAAGCCTTTGAAAAATCAGTATAAATTACGTCTTTTTTTTCCCGGCATCCATTATTTCTGATATTTCTTGGGCTATAAGAAGTAAGTTAGTTTAAGTTGACCTCTTGTTGAAGAACCCAAGTTGTGCAGGTGAAATAAGGCTACGAATGGATGGATATAAACGATTGTAAACCACCATTTAAAAAAGTTTTGAAAAATTGGACATAATGGATATTGGGCGATAATTATTAATTAGAGACTTGTCACCTGATTTAAAAACTGGAACAACCCTAGCTTCCTTCCATTGATTAGGGAAAGTGGAAGATTCTAAAGCCAAATTGAATAATATATTCAATGGACAAGCTAATAAAGAAATGCAGTCCTTTACGAAAAATGACGGAATATCATCTGATCCAGATGTCATCTTATTTTTCAATTTTTTAGCAGCTTCAACAATTTCACACTCTGTAATATCCCTGATTTTGATGATGTCCCCATAAAACTGCGACTCATATAACTCAACTAAATCAGCTCGTGGTACTGATGATGGCACAAATACATTTTCAAAAAACTGACTAAATTTATCCACTATATCCTGTGGCATTGAATAGGTTTCATTATCTAAAGACATAATGCCAGGTATGCGTGATGTTCTATTTTTCGCATTGATGTAGGACCAAAACTGTCTTGAGTCGGCAGCAATATTATTTTGAATGTTACTAATATAGGATTGATAAGCACGTCTCACTTGCTGTTTAGTTTGTGAACGAAGCTTCTTAAACTGTTGCAGAAAACGCTCATTACGTGTTCTCCTAAACTTTTTGAGATATTTTTCTTTCTTTTTTATGTTGCTAATAATAGAACTGTTAAACCAAGGAGGAAAATTACGTTTAAAGTGTTTAAAGGTAGGGACAAAACAGTCAAACACTGAATATAAAGTATTGTAAAACCGAGATACTGCTTGATTTATATTGTTAAAGTCTAATAAAAACTCCCAGTTAATATTTATTAACGAATTATACAAATGTGTATAATTAGCTCGTTTAAAGTTATAAGTTTTTCTATGTGTATTTGGTTGAAGTATACTGGACTTACTGGGTAAGTTGTAAATGTGTATAAATAGTGAGGGGTGATGTCTGTCCTCAGGAACAATAGGAGGAACATTCCGAATTACATCGCATTCCATATCAGATAAGACAAGATCCAGAAGATGACCAGAACTATTTCTAATATTATTCATCTGTTGTAAATCATAAAAAGTAATGAACTGATTAATCGCGTTATAATTTCTATTATTAAAGTTGTGATTAATATATTCGCAGTTGTTAAAATCACCCATACAAATTAGGTTATGGTTATGTAACATATCAACGGTTTACAAGCATTCAAAAAAAGATTCCAAAACATCAATAGAAACAGAAGGAGGTATGTATACTAAAAGAACTATAAAAGATTGATTTGCAATCAGACATTTACAGATCAATAAATCAATATTCAAAAAGCTGTGATCAAATAAAGTTGTGTCAATTTTTGTACATATAATTGTGTTTTTAAAAGCTAATAAAACTCCTCCACCAGTAGCCAAACCTGTTAATTGAAGATTGCGGTCTTTCCTGAAGACCCGGTAATCCCCTGAGAATAATTCAGAGTCATTAACTGACGGTTGTAACCAAGTTTCAGTAATCCCAATAACGTCACATTCACTATCACTAACATATGAATAAAAACCATCGATTTTCGAATTAAGACCTCTAACATTTTGGTAAAGACAAATCATTCCATCATTATTGCTGGGCACATCTAGTTTAAATCTTGAACGATCTTAGAAGTACCGCTGAAATATTTAATGCGAACCTTCTCACCAGCCTCAGTTCTTCTTTTAAGTTCCTCCCGTAATCTCTTCAAATTTTCCCTCTGCAACGTGATCAGATCTACATCTACGTAAATTCTCTTGTTTTTATCGATTTTATTCCTATTCCTTACCACCATCAAAGCATCATCGGAACTCCTTAATATTACTTTTAGAGGTCGAAATCCATTCTTGTTATTTGTCCCAGTTCTCATTACTTTGACTATTTGAACCTCTTCGGTAGTAGTGTCTTTTAAAATAGACTTGACTTCATTTAATTCTGCTTGCGCTTGCCCAACAGGTTTTAAAAACTAAAATTGCAATGAGCCAATTGTATCCGTTAATTTGTAAGCATAGTAATCTCTCAACCACAAACAAAATCACTATATACAAACACATAATACGCCCAATCTTAACCTACACCGCTCCAGTTTACTACACAGCCACGAAACACAACTTTAACACACTGCAGGTTGTACAAAATAAGTGTCTACGTATGGCAATAAAACACTCAATAATTTATCCAAGACTACCCAAAAACACCTGGTTACATGAACAAGCAAACCTACCTACTATCAAGGACTTCATAACTAAAATATCAATGAATTTTTATAACAATTGTCTCCCCAAAAATCTTCGTGACACGCTCAGAGTCGCCAGTCGCGCAGAAGACACCCTTGATAGTGGGTGTAGGCTTCTGCATGGTACACTATTTGCATAATAAGTTGCTTTCCTCACAAAAAAACCCAATGCATCGATATAGGGATCTAAACAACCCCTATTCACAACAGTCACTCTCAACAGACACAAAATATACCCCACCCAAACAACATCTGTCATGTTGCTGCCTCTGATAAACTAACCTCTATTTCGATTTTGAAACCCTGTTTTTCAGCCGTTTTTCAGAGACGACTCAGTCGAAAATTCTGGGGAGTCATATTTGTATATTCGGGACAAGGTTGGTAAACACTGTCACAACAAGTGAGTAGTGCCATCGGCAAGGAATCACATCCTTCTCCAGAAGTACACCAAGGTGGTGGGAAATGCCAGAACATCGGCCACACTATAGTTATTTTTTTCACCTCCTTTGTAACTGGATATTTTAAGCTATTGCAATAAAGATATTTTTAAATTTAAATTTATATTTATGAAGAACTGGTGAAAAAAACTAAAGCAGAATACAACAATGAAAGAATATTGAATGCAAATAATATAAGCAAGGAGAGTTGGAAAATTATTAATGAAACAAGGAATAATGCAAAAACTAATAACAAAATTAAGCTCACTATCAATAATAATCCTACCACAGATAAATAAGACATTTGCAACCACTTCAATGATTTTTTCATGGGAATTGAAAAAACAGATCCAATAACAGATAAATTGAAGTTATCCCCCTTATCAAATACCACATATTCTTGTACCCAACAACTTATATATCAACAGGATATCATTACCAAAACAACAAAAACCACATCACCTGGTATAGATGAAATCCACAGTAAGGCTCCAAGAACTGTCTGTGATGTGATGTGATATGCTATCCACTATCTCACATAATAGATAAGTCGTTTATTGATGGAACATACCCGGAAGCACTAAAAATATCAAAATCGGTACCTATATATAAAAAAAAGGGATCTAAAAACGAAGTGGCCAACTACCGTAATGTATGACCTCTATTAAGCTGGAACCCCCACCATCGCAAATCAAGTTCGCAACCAGTCAAAAATTTAGTGCTATTTAGGTGCTAATTTAGTACCCTAGTCCAAATTTTAGTGCTCAAAACGTTTAGCAGGAAATCGCGTGAAAAATGGGGGGGTCCAGCTTGCCATTAAGCTGGACCCCCCCATATCAGAAAAAAATATATAGTGATCCAGTATAGACGACAATTACAATATAATTTAGTGCTAATTAAGTGCTCTAAGATAACGTTAACAATTTGACAAAATATAACAGTCTTTAAATAGTTTAATTGGGGAACGTGGGAGCCGCGCTCTAAAATTTGTTAAACAATGTAAAATTCGTTAGACGATCGTTAAAGAATTTGGTGCTCGCCAGATTATGGTACTAAAATGTTCCTTAAGCATCCTACTTTCGAAAAAATACAATGACAGAATTTAGTGCTACCTGTATCATGTGGAATTAAGTAGTTTATACGGGAAAGAGAACATCGCGCTCTAAAATTCGTTAGACGATCGTAAAAAAATTTGGTGCACGCAAGAATATGGTACTACAATGTTCCTTAAGCATCATACTGTCGAAAAAATACAATAACAGAATTTAGTGTTAACTGTATCACGTGGAATTAAGTAGTTTATACGGGAAAGAGAGAAGGCCCCGCTTTCAAATTCGTTAGACGATCGTTAAAAAATTTGGTGCTCGCAAGTTTATGGTACTAAAATATTACTTAAGCATCGTACTTTCAAACAAATACAATGTCAGAATTTAGTGCTACCTGTATCACGTGGAATAAGTATTTCATACGGGAAAGAGAAAACGCCACGCTCTAAAATTCGTGAGACGATCGTTAAAAAATTTGGTGCTCGCAATATTATGGTACTAAATTGTTCCTTAAGCATCGCACTTTCAAAAAAATACAATATCAGAATTTAGTGCTACCTGTCATACGTGGAATTAAGTATTTTTTTACGGGAATGAGAGAACGCCGCGCTCTAAAATTCGTTAGACGATCGTTAAAAAATTTGGTGCTCGCAAGTTTATGGTACTAAAATATTCCTTAAGTATCGTACTTTCAAACAAATACAATGTCAGAATTTAGTGCTACCTGTATCACGTGGAATAAGTAGTTCATACGGGAAAGAGAAAACGCCACGCTCTAAAATTCGTAAGACGATCGTTAAAAAATTTGGTGCTCGCAATATTATGGTACTAAATTGTTCCTTAAGCATCGCACTTTCAAAAAAATACAATATCAGAATTTAGTGCTACCTGTCATACGTAGAATTAAGTATTTTATACGGGAATGAGAGAACGCCGCGCTCTAAAATTCGTTAGACGATCGTTAAAAAATTTGGTGCTCGCAAGATTATGGTACTAAAATGTTCCTTAAGCATCGTACTTTCAAAAAAATACAATGTCAGAATTTAGTGCTATCTGTATCACGTGGAAAGTAGTTCATACGGGAAAGAGAGAACGCCACGCTCTAAAATTCGTTAGACGATCGTTAAAAAATTTGGTACTCGCAAGATTATGGTACTAAGTTGTTCCTTAAGCATCGTACTTTCAAAAAAATACAATATCAGAATTTAGTGCTACCTGTCATACGTGGAATTGAGTATTTTATACGGGAATGAGAGAACGCCGCGCTCTAAAATTCGTTAGACGATCGTTAAAAAATTTGGTGCTCGGTAGATTATGGTACTAAAATGTTCCTTAAGCTTCGTACTTTCAAAAAAATACAATAGCAGAATTTAGTGCTACCTGTCATACGTGGAATTAAGTATTTTATACGGGAAAGAGAGAACGGCGCGCTCTAAAATTCGTTAGACGATCGTTAAAAAATTTGGTGCTCGCAAGATTATGGTACTAAAATGTTCCTTAAGCTTCGTACTTTCAAAAAAATACAATAGCAGAATTTAGTGCTACCTGTCATACGTGGAATTAAGTATTTTATACGGGAAAGAGAGAACGGCGCGCTCTAAAATTCGTTAGACCATCGTTAAAAAAATTTGTGCTCGCAAGATTATGGTACTAAAATGTTCCTTAAGCTTCGTACTTTCAAAAAAATACAATAGCAGAATTTAGTGCTACCTGTCATATGCGGAATTCAGTATTTTATACGGGATAGAGAGAACGCCGCGCTCTAAAATTCTTAGACGATCGTTAAAAAATTTGGTGCTCGTAAGTTTACGGTACTAAAATATTCCTTAAGCATCGTACTTTCAAAAAAATACAATGTCAGAATTTAGTGCTATCTGTCATACGTGGAATTAAGTATTTTATACGGGAATGAGAGAACGCCGCGCTCTAAAATTCGTTAAACGATCGTTAAAAAATTTGGTGCTCGCTAGATTATGGTACTAAAATGTTCCTTAAGCTTCGTACTTTAAAAAAAATACAATAGCAGAATTTAGTGCTACCTGTCATACGTGGAATTAAGTATTTTATACGGGAAAGAGAGAACGGCGCGCTCTAAAATTCGTTAAACGATCGTTAAAAAATTTGGTGCTCGCAAGTTTATGGTACTAAAATATTCCTTAAGCATCGTACTTTCAAAAAAATACAATATCAGATTTTAGTGCTACCTTTATCACGTGGAATTAAATAGTATATACGGGAAAGAGAGAGCCCCGCGCTCTAAAATTCGTTAAACGATCGTTAAAAAATTTGGTGCTCTCAAGAGTATGGTACTAAAATGTCCCTTAACCCTACAGTGGTCGCTATAATTTTTGCGACACGAGTGGTCGCTACGGACTGATACTCCGATTATTATATATGGAGATATAATAATAAATTTTAAAACAAATATGTTAAGTAAACACCTTTTACATTTTTGAAAGTTTATTATGACATTAAATTATTAATAATAAAGAAGAAAACAGTAATATTGCGAAATAACAGATTCATTTTTTTTTACCAAGTGGCGCTTTGAAGGCATTCATTACATATAATAATAGAATGACCTAAACATAAGAATTTATTACATTTCCTACAGTAGTATCTCGTCGGTCTATTTTTCTTACTATCACAAAGGGCGCATCTCCCTCGACGTTCCTCAGCTACTTCAGGTATTGGGATGTTTTCCAATCTAAGAAGCTCTCGAATGCGAGTTTTTATCGTTACAGGCATGTTTCTTATCATTACTCTTGCTTACAAATGGTCCTCAACCAGGGAAAAACTAAGTTGATATATGAACTCCCTCCATGGAATATTTGAGTTAATGTTATTTGCGACAAAGATTGCATATGAATGGATACCGCCTATATTCAGCAACGAATAAAAAATTACCATCGTCCACCTGCGGGTATTCCTCGCACAATTGTATACAGAACAAAGCTTGTCCACCATGTCAACACCTCCTTTTGTTTGATTATATGACATTATCATTTCTGGTTTGCCTGTATTTTCATCCAAAACGTCGTCTCTGTGCATGCTTGAAACAAGTAACACATTTTTTTTCTTTTTCGGAATATACGAATTTAATGTGCAGTTTGGATGAAATGCAAACATTGATGATTTTTCAGGTCGAGTTGATGGGTTTGCAAATTCAACTGTAATTTCCCTTTTATTTTTTCTTATTATCCCTAACAAGGTGAGCCTAAAGTTTTGTTTTAAATTAGCAATAAGTTCCATACTGGTGAACCAATTGTCCACTGTTACATTTCTACCAGTACCTCTAATTGGCTCGGACAGCCTTTCCACCACGGCTCCAGGACAATTGTTCACTTCGTATGGTCCTGCAGGCTGTTTTCCGACGTATACTTCGAGATTTACGGTATAGTAAGTTTTCGAATCGCAAAGGGCAAACACTTTCAAGCCATATTTATTGGGTTTGCTTGGAATATATTGGCGCCAGCCACAACGTCCTCTAAAAGCCTCAAGCTTTTCGTCTATCGTGACATACTCAAATGGAGTATATGCAGTCTTAGCCTTTTCTACAAATCCATCAAACACACTTCTTATTGCGGCTAGCTTGTCAGTGGCCCTTCGTTCTTCACGTGTCTCGCTATCATCAAATCTTATATATCTAACTAGAAATCTGAATCTTGAACATGACATGGTAAGTCTAAACAATTCTATACCGCTGCCATCGGTTTTCCATAGTTTTTCAGCATTTGTCCGAGCACATTTTTTGACACCAGCTAAGTACAGTAACCCTAGTAGCGCCTTTATTTCGGTTATATTAGTGGGTTGTGTATCTCGTTCCCGAGAATAATTATGTTTCATTGAATCAATCCTTTTGTTCGTATTTTGCACAATTAACTCCAATATTTCATCACTAAAAAAATAGCTCCAAATTTCTAACGGGTTTTTCAAATTCTTTGTCGTTGCTTTCGGACCTGGTAAATGAGTTACCAAGTTCTCTGATCGGGTCCTAACACTTTTAGATGGCACATGTTTGTTCCATTTCGTTGCTTTATCTTTACCCAAAAAATACGGGGTAGCAACAATTTCTTCAACATTCGCATCTTCCTCATCAGATATTTCTTGCTCCGTATCTGTTTCTAGAAGTTCTGTACTTAATTGGTCTTCTTCTTCATCGTCTTCAAAAATTGCGGATTCATTATCAGAATTTAGAAATTCTTCCATCAAGTCTCGCAGACGGTCTTGATCTTTTTCATAAGACGACATTTTTGTAACTGCAATAGAGGAAAAAAGTAATAATCAACAGATATTTGCAATTTATGTCAACTATAACGTTAAATTCACGATAAAAGTACTTGTGTATATAGTATTAAAATATAAATATAGTTTATTATAAAATAAAAATGAAAACTTACCTCAAAATTCTCTGAATTATTTTATAACACCAGTAGTCGCTACGGATTGTCACTCCGAAAACTAAATTTGCAGACGCACACGTTTGCCTATCAGGCGATAAAGCAGTACTGATTCATTGCGATGGTGTAGCCGAAAGATACCTAGAATATGACAGCGGCGGGCTAATTCATACACTCACAATCGTAAAACAATCAATCGTTCGGAGTGTGAGTCCGTTAGCGACCACTGCAGGGTTAAGCATCATACTTTCGAAAAAGTACAATGACAGTACATTTTTGTAATATCGATATTACACATTATCCATATTTCATGACCGATATTTGCTGTACGATATTAATATCGATATCCCATCACTAAACGAAATAAATATGAACGGTAACAGTAAAGCTAGCTCCCCCACTTTTTCAAATTAAAAAAAAACATGTGTAATTTAGAACTAATTTAGGACTAATTTGTACCCAAAAAATTGGAATTTTTCTGAAAAATCACTATTTAAAGTGGGGGTGCTAGCTTGAGGTCAAGCTAACACCCCCACATTGACAAAATCAAATTTTATTGGCATAAATGTAAACTTTGAATTAAGGACTAATTTGTACCCAAAAGATAATAATTTGTACCCAGTCAGTTTTTCTGAAAAACCGCTATTTAAAGTGGAGCTCAAGCTAGCACCCCCACTTTTACAAAATCAAATTTGAACAGCATACCTTTAAACTTTTAATGTAGGACTAATTTGTACCCAAAAGCGTTTTTCATTATATCATTTTGTTTATTACAGATGATAGTAAATTAGACCACGTGTTTTATTAATTTCCAAGTAAATAGTTAAACAATGTGAAATTACCAAAAGTAACTAAATATTATCAATTTTCGAAATTAGGCCAATGTGCTTCACCTCACAGCTGTCATCCTGATTAAAGTTCAAAATGGAGGAAAACTAGACACACTCTTAGATGAAGTGTTTTATGAAACACGGCACCTACATAGCCAGGTAGGTACTTCCCAGAAATTTTTGTTTTCATATATTATATATTGTTTTGTCTCTAATAAAATACTATATTAATATAATTCCATAACTATTATTTTTTTTAGTGAGATCTTTTGTGATAACTGAGGCGATCCTTTGACAAGACAAAAAAATTCCCTAGTGCACCTGCGTAATAAATGCGTAAATAGTTCAAAGCGGTTAAAAGAATAATCATATTCTGGTGTTGTCAATTTTTTTTAACTGCCTGGCGGCTTAGTAAAGATGTGCAATGATGTCATGTCAGACTTTCGTTTCTGATGGACAAATAATTTAAAAACATTTTTTTGTTACCCTCGCAAATACCGAAAGGTGATATTTTTTGTTTTTTAGATGATTGCGTCTTTGATCTACCGCTCCTATTTCTCATTCATAATCATTCTCTATTGGTTGAAACAACTAACCACTATTTTTAAATTTGTTTAAGCATTCTGAATTATATCCAAATATTAAGAGATACATTACAATTTATTAGAAATACAGCAAAAGTTTATTATTGATATATAAATTATTTTAGTCATAAATGCATTTCTTTTTGTCAATAGGGCCAATAATACTGCTAGATGTGTCGCAGGGTAGTTACAATATTAGCAAAATAAAATTGAAGGATTTAACAACAATAATCCGAATGGCAACAGATACTAATAACTTATATGAATTAGCCGGAGTCGTGCATTATGAACCTCCGAGATATGCACATCATATGTCCGAATCTGATGTCGGCCATTACAAGTGTTCAGCAGAATGGCAAATATGTACTGCATGGTATGAATCCGACGATCTAAAGAAAAAGGTGGAGCGAGTCCGTAATGACACATTTACAATTCCTTCCATTATAATGTATAAAGAGACATCGCATAATTATATTGAGTGAAAAAATAATACTATGTTTTATACAATATACCTTTTCTGTTCAATATACTTTTTAGTACTGTACTTCTATGTCTAAAATTAGAGGGCATCCCTCTAGGAAGGCGCGGTTTAAGAGATAAACTACGATTTTGAAATAATTTCAATTATGACATAGTACAAACTTATAAGTATTGAGAATACCTATAATTTAATTAAAATATATTATTTATATCACTCAAATTATAATTCATTAACCTCGAATTAATTTGGGTTTTATTTAGAATTTACAATAATTTAGAAGGTGTATTCAGCTGTGGTGTTTAAATTCATATTAGTCACAGTTTAACATTTCTGTTTGAACACCTCTAAAAAGTAGTTTGGCTGGGTAAAATATGAGTATACAAATTAGTCCCATATTCGAAAATTAATATTTAGTTACTTTTGATAATTTCAAATCTTCTAACGATTCACTTAGAAAACTATAAAACAGGTGGTCTAATTTACTATCATCTTTTATAAACAAAATGTACTTAATAATGAAAAAACGATTTTGGGTACAAATTAGTCCTTAATTCAAAGTTTAAAGGTAAGGTGTTGAAATTTGATTTTGTAAAGACGGAGGTGTTCAAGCCAGCACTCCCACATTAAAACTTCTTTTACAGGGAAAACTGTGTGGGTACAAAGTTTAAGTTTTTGGGTAGAAATTAGTCCTGTATTCGAAAATTAATAATATTTAGTATTATATTTCTTGGAAATTAATAAAATACGTTGTCTAATTTACTATCATATTTTATAAACAAAATGATATGATAATGAAAAAACGCTTTTGGTTACAAATTAGTTCTAAATGCAAAGTTTAAAGGTATGCTATTGAAATTGGATTTTATAAAGGTGGACGTATTCGAGCCAGCACTTCCTTTTACAGGGAAAACTGTGTAGGTACTAATTTTAATTTTTTCGGTACAAATTAGTACTATATTCGAAAATTAATAATATTCCGTTGTCTTTGATAATTTTAAATCTTTTAACGATTCACTTGGAAATTAATAAAACAGGTGGTCTAATTTTCTATCATCTTTTATAAACAAAATGATATAATAATGAAAAATTGCTTTAGGGTACATATTAGTCCTAAATTCAAAGTTTAAAGGTATGCTGTTAAAATTTGATTTTGTAAAAGTGGGGGTGCTAGCTTGAGCTTAAACTAGCACCCCCACTTTAAATAACGGGTTCTCAGAAAATATGAGTGGGTACAAATTATTATCTTTTGGGTACAAATTAGTCCTTAATTCAAAGTTTACATTTATGAAAATAAAATTTAATTTTGTCAATGTGGGGGTGTTAGCTTGAACTCAAGCTAGCACCCCCACTTTAAATTGTGATTTTTCAGAAAAACTAAATGGGTACAAATTCTAATTTTTTGGGTACAAGTTTATTTTAAATTTGAAAAAGTGGGGGTGCTAACTTTACTGACGTCCGATTGCCGATACTTAAAGTGTGCTTAAAGGGAAACAAAATATCCATAATAATTATTACTTTTTCCTATTACACTATCTAATCAAATTTTGCAATGCAATATGATTTTTACTCTGCCCGTTTATTTTTTTTCAATCTTAAATATAGAATTATAAAGATTTAATTTATGAGAAAATACTATTTGGGCACTCCTAAATTTTGCCGCCTTTGTGCGTGCACAACGTGCACACCCGTAAGAACGGGCAAGGTTGTTTGCAAATGGTGACTCAACGTAAATACATACTTAAATTTATTTTTAAAAGATTAATTAATGATTACTTGTTTAAAATAGTGCATATTAACATATTCGATGAAAGTATAGAATTTTAGTTGGAATTTAAAATTTCATAGCAATATTTTGAAGAGCATCATATTTGTGACGAACAGGAGCGAATTGTGTAAAGGGTTTAGAAAGATAAGAAATCTTGATGAAAATGCCTTTTCTTTTTCAGGATCAGCTCAAATAATCAATGTTAATAGCCTTGCCGTTAATCCAGAAGAACTCTATGAACTTTTAGATGATATTGATTTTAATTTGGAGTATTATTGTGGGAATGACTATAAACTACTTATTCCACGTGATACAGGTAGCACTAAATTCTGATATTGTATTTTTTTGAAAGTACGATGCTTAAGGAATATTTTAGTACCATAAACATGCGAGCACCAAATTTTTGAACGATCGTCTAACGAATTTTAGAGCGCGGCGTTCTCTCTTTCCCGTATAAACTACTTAATTCCACGTGTTACAGGTAGCACTAAATTCTGATATTGTATTTTTTTGAAAGTGCAATGCTTAAGGAACAATTTAGTACCATAATCTTGCGAGCACCAAATTTTTTAACGATCGTCTAACGAATTCTAGAGCGCGGCGTTCTCTCTTTCCCGTATAAACTACGTATTCCACCTGATACAGGTAGCACTAAATTCTGACATTGTATTTTTTTGAAAGTACGATGCTTAAGGAATATTTTAGTACCATAAACACGCGAGCACCAAATTTTTGAACGATCGTCTAACGAGTTTTAGAGCGCGGCGTTCTCTCTTTCCCATATAAACTACTTAATTTCACGTGATACAGGTAGCACTAAATTCTGGCATTGTATTTTTTTGAAAGTACGATGCTTAAGGAATATTTTAGTACCGTAATCTTGCGGGCACCAAATTTTTTAACGATCGTCTAACGAATTTGAAAGCGGGGCCTTCTCTCTTTCCCGTATAAACTACTTAATTCCACGTGATACAGTTAACACTAAATTCTGTTATTGTATTTTTTCGACAGTGTGATGCTTAAGGAACATTGTAGTACCATATTCTTGCGTGCACCAAATTTTTTTACGATCGTCTAACGAATTTTAGATCGCGGCGTTCTGTCTTTCCCGTATAAACTACTTAATTCCACGTATTACAGGTAGTACTAAATTCTGGTATTGTATTTTTGTGAAAGTACGGTGCTTAAGCAACATTTTAGTACCATAATCTTGCGAGCACCAAATTTTTTAACGATCGTCTAACGAATTTTAGAGCGCGGTGTTTTCTCTTTCCCATATAAACTAGTTAATTCCACGTGATGCAGGTAGCACTAAATTCTGCCATTGTACTTTTTCAAAAGTACGATGCTTAAGAAACAATTTAGTACCATAATCTTGCGAGCACCAAATTTTTGAACGATCGTCTAACGAATTTTAGAGCGCGGCGTTCTCTCTTTCCCATATAAACTACTTAATTTCACGTGATACAGGTAGCACTAAATTCTGGCATTGTATTTTTTTGAAAGTACGATGCTTAAGGAATATTTTAGTACCGTAATCTTGCGGGCACCAAATTTTTTAACGATCGTCTAACGAATTTTAGAGCGAGGTGTTCTCTCTTTCCCATATAAACTAATTAATTCCACGTGATGCTGGTAGCACTAAATTATGTCATTGTACTTTTTCGAAAGTACAATGCTTAAGAAACATTTTAGTACCATAATCTTGCGAGCACCAAATTTTTTAACGAGTGTCTAACGAATTTTAGATCGCGGCGTTCTGTCTTTCCCGTATAAACTACTTAATTCCACGTATTACAGGTAGCACTAACTTCTGGTATTGTATTTTTGTGAAAGTAGGGTGCTTAAGCAACATTTTAGTAGCATAATCTTGCGAGCACCAAATTTTTTAACGATCGTCTAACGAATTTTAGAGCGCGGCGTTCTCTCTTTCCCGTATAAACTACTTAATTTCACGTGATACAGGTAGCACTAAATTCTGTCATTATATTTTTTTGAAAGTACGATGCTTAAGGAATATTTTAGTACCGTAATCTTGCGAGAACCAAATTTTTTAACGATCGTCTAACGAATTTTAGAGCGCGACGTTCTCTCTTTCCCGTATAAACTACTTATTCCACCTGTTAGAGGTAGCACTAAATTCTGACATTGTATTTTTTCGAAAGTAGGATGCTTAAGGAACATTTTAGTTCCATAATCTTGCGAGCATCAAATTCTTTAACGATCGTCTAACGAATTTTAGATTGTTTAACAAGTTTTAGAGCGCGGCTCCCACGTTACCCAAATAAACTATTTAAAGAATGTTATATTTTGTCAAATTTTTAACGTTATCTTAGAGCACTTAATTAGCACTAAATTATAGTGTAATTGTCGTCTATACTGGATCATTATATATTTTTTTCTGATATGGGGGGGTCCAGCTTAATGGCAAGCTGGACTCCCCCATTTTTCACGTGATTTCCTGCTAAACGGTTTGAGCACTAAAATTCGGACTAGGGTACTAAATTAGCACCTAAATAGCACTAAATTTTTGACTGATTGCGAACTTGATTTGCGATGGTGGGGGGTCCAGGTTAATAGGGGTTAATGTATGCTTACAATCTCAGGTTGCAAAAATTATCGATTTTAGTTATTATCTGAGACTGGTTAATTTTGTTGAATATCACAAACTTATTCCTAGCTGCCAACACGGCTTCAGACAAAAAAGATCAACTTACTTCAACTGCAATAAATGAACTCTGCGAAGACATATATTTGCCCCTTAACAAGAAACAATTTCCAGTTGTTCTGTTTTTTTTTACCTAAGCAGAGTGTTCGATACAGTGAACCATAATTTATGGTGGAAAAACTGTACCGAATTGGAATTAGAGGAGTTGCAAATGATTGGGTGGCATCATACCTAAAAAACAGATCTCAGATAGTCGTTATTAACTTTGTGAAATTGCGACCTGCTTCTGTTTCAATGGGGGTTCCTCAGGGTTCCACTTTTCTTCATAATATTTATGAGTGACATAGAACTCTCAAGTGTGGTCCAGCAGAAAACGATCATCTATGCAGATGATAATAGTAAAATAGTGGCACAGAATAAGCTTCCGCTATCTATAAAAACAGCCAACTCAGCTGCAGAGGAATTTGCCAGATGGTGTGAAAATAGTGGTTTAGCAATTAACATCAGTAAAACAGTCTTCATGGTCTTCCAACAAAAAAACATTTCTTATGACTATTGCCCCCTAATAAGGGTTAACAACAAATCCATAGAGCAAGTGAATATGTTCAAGTATCTAGGTGTTAAAATCATTTTAACATTTGCGTCGACCCCGCCAAATTTCAAAATTAGATTCAAATCCAATATTATTGAACCGCCGTTACCTCGGCTGCCTTCGACCCGAGGAACGTCGATGCATAGCGAGCAATCGAAAATCGATATTCCATGTCCGAGTACCACCACGGCACCATGCGAATCATCACTCGTCAGTTTAGTTATGTATATTGTAGTTTTCCCGGTACAAAGCTTTTTTGGAAAGAAATATAAATAGTGATTAGTTTTAGAGAGTGAAACTTAAATTTGGTAAGATAACCAATAGTTATATTTATTTGGAAATATTCATTTAATTGCCGGTTACCGCCAGGCAACATCAATTTTTTCGCGGTGTTGCCAACTCTGGGGTCCATTTGGATGCGAGGTGGATTACACCTTACTTTACTCATAATTTATTTTTTGAAGAGCGATTTATTTGTGCGTGATTATTACGTTATTAACTTTTCATATTATGTACTGATGTAGACGTGTATTACATTCATAATTTTCCATTTACTTGTTTTATGTACTGTTGGAACTTAAGAAACATAAATCGTCAAAGACATTTTTCAATGGTTTTATTTATTATTTTCCGTGGTAACACGGTGGTCCTTCGATATTTATAGATTCTTGAAGGCCACTATCAATTAAAAACTATAGGGATTTCTTTGGCAGCCTGCTGCAGTCCACTGGAAACTCAATGTCAAAGGAATTTTATTCACTAAGCCTGACTATAGATCAAAAATTAATATGGGAGGCACACATAGAAAACCTCGTTACAAAAATGAGCTGTATGTGTTTTGTAATAAAGCAAATACGTGGAACAGTCTCACTACATGTGCTTAAGCTTATCTACTATGGACTTGTACAATCCATCCTATCTTATGGACTACCTTTCTGGGGGAACTCAGTCCATACAATAAAAGTTTTTAAGCAACAAAAAAAAGTGATAAGATGTCTAGCAGGACTACATTATAAAGAATCTTGTAAAAGCACATTCACTGAGTTAACCATATTGACTTTACCCAGCTTATTCATTTACATAATAACCATGAATGTAAAAAAAATGAAACACACTACACCAAAAATAATTTGATTCACAACTATAATACTAGAAGAGGTAATGAACTACGACTACCCTACTCTCGTCTGGCTCTGGGACAAGACTCTGCTAGTTATCAAGGTATCATCTGCTACAACCATACACTCAAATTATCTGGACACACATGTAGCTTAGTAAGCTTTATACAATCATCTCATCCAAAATGCTTTTTACTCTGTTGAGGAATTTCTATTATCATAATGACTTTCTGATTTATCTACATAAATAAATGGTGGTTCCAAAAAAAAGTTTATATTCCTTATGTATATATTTGAAATGTCTTTTCCAGTGTAAGCATTGTGTCTCCTGGAATACTTTATCCGTTTAATTGCATTTTGTACATATCCTTAGTGGTATCTTTGTAAGTACTCACGTATATGTTTTGTTTTTACTGATGTTTGTTGGGTGTATATACCATAGAAAAATTAAATAATTATAAAAAAACAATAATAATAACAATAATCAAATTTTACATATATTTTCAACTGTTTGTGTCTGTACATAGGTTAGTATCCTTAACTAGCCTGATAAAATTTTATAAATGTATGTAATGCAGTTGTAGAATTTTCAATGATGAATAAATTTCTTTCTTTCTTTTAAAATAATACCACAATCAGAATTTATTGAAACAGGGGTTTTTTGAGGGGGTTGACATTAACATTTTTATGGTACAAATTCAGTTTTAATGGAATCCACGTTTATATTTAGTTTTTCAAGAGATTTTGAAAAGATCGGAGGATAATGGGCTTTCTATTCAATTTATCAAAGCAGGGGTTGTTTGAGGGAGTTGACGTTAATATTTTTTTATGATACAAATTAGTACAAATTCAGTTTTAATGGAATCGGCTATTATATTTCATTTTTCAAGAAATTTTGAAAAGATCAGAGGATAATGGGCTTGCTATTCAATTTATCTAAGCAGGGGTTGTTTAAGTGGGTTGAATTTAATATTTTGGAATATTTTTCGTGGTACAAATTTAGTACTAATAGAATCGACTTTAATATTTATTTTTTCAAGAAATATTGGAAAGATCGAAGAAGAATGGGCTTGCTATTCAATTCATCGAAACAGGGATTGTTTAAGTGGTCTGGCTTTATTATTTTGAAATATTTTTTGTGGTACAAATCAGATTAAATTTGTTCGAGTATGATTTATTATATCAGTCCTTTAAAAATAGACTACACCTATTAATATAATTAAAATTTAGTAACAATTAGTTCTCAATTAATTACTTTGCTTTTTTACTTAAACAATTTTATTTACACTTTTATGTTGGACTATTAATACCTTGTGTTGAGTTTTAATTATGAAATAAGAATGTGTTTACTAAGTATTGGTATGTGATAAGCAGACTACAATAAAAAAAGATTACAACTGTTTACAAATCTTGTTAGTTTTGATATACTGCAAATCAATGTTGTTTAAAAAAGTATGTTACTGAATTGATAGGATTGTTAATGTATTTGGTGAATGTTTCTAAATTAATCCAGTCCTTTAATGAATATTTGATAACAAATTGCTCTATAAAATGTTATTTACCGAATTATATGAAATACCTATATGAATAAAAATATAAATCTAAACATTGCGATTAGTAAATTATTGTGAATGAAATTAATCAAAAGCTTCATTTCTAAATTAAAACTAAACATTTACAGATAAAATATAATTGAAGATAAGGAATATTGAATGGAAGTGTTTTTATTTAGAAACACTTGTGGGTCAGTAACACAGAATCAGTGCCGACATCCAGCAAACAGAATAAATGTTACTTCCTGGAAAAACAAAAACATGGATCTTCCTAGAAATATGGTAATAAATAGCTTTAGTGTTAATAATAAGCTTATAATGGAAGTTGATAACTGTAATACACATTTTAATTAAGATAATTTGTGTATTACCATCGTTTTAAGTATTTGATGGCATTTGTTTATTTCAATAGTGGTATGCATGTCATGCCTATAGCGAATGAAAAAATAAAATACGTTCTTACTTCTAGCTTCACAATCAACACAAACACTATTTCCTGGGTATTTTAATAGTTCACTCAAAAATTTTTCGTTTCTGTCAACCATGTTATCATATTATACGAAATACTTCATTTTAACAACACAAGGCAACTACAACAAACCATAAACCATCACCATTTTTGTCAATTCTTCTGCGCACTGTAGTCAAATTTAAACTGTTGAAGAAATTCAAAATCTTTTTAAAATCATTCACGTTTTTAATTATTCTGCAAACCACAATATTCACGAGAAATTTTCGAATTTTCCACAATTCACTTAATTGCAAAAGTTTATTACACAAAGTGTCATTAAAACGAATATTCATACAATTTAAATACTCATTTAAAATTTCACAAATCTTGTTTACTATACTTTCTAGACACATTCGGCAATGTGACGCCTCCCTCCCATTTTATGCCGCTTTTTACTTAAGCTGACTTCACAGTTAAGACTTGCAGGTTGCCGACTTTTGATTCACGTGATTGAAAGCCAAATACTCCTTTAATTTAAATACAGGGTGTCCGAAAATTTTTTTACGATTTCTAAGTTATATTTCTCGAGAACCGTGAGCGCGCCTCTTGGAATTTCAGTTAGCACCAGTGATTTGTGGTTAGCACGCAGCGATGCATGGGGCCGCAGTGCGCTTTTTGGGTAAACGTATTTTACGTTCACAACTTAATTTACACGACATTAATCAAGCTCCAACACGTCTTTTAATCAGATATATTGGGTTATAAAGTTCGAAGCAGAAGGCACGTTAATGATGGGTCGGCCCAGAGACAGTCGAAGTGCTGAAAATATCGGGCGTGTTTGAGAAGCAGTAAAAGGATCGCCTCGTCGTTTAATAAGAAAACAAGCCATCGCCTTAAATTTATCAAAATCGACCTTTCACATGGTCTTGAAGAAGGATTGGGAGTTACATCTTTACAAAATTCAAATTGTGCAAGTATTAAACTGGAATATGATACAATTCGTGTCGCATTTGCCCAATACATGTTACCGAACTCCGACTATTTCATTAACATTATGTTTAGCGACGAAGCACATTTCCATTTAAATGGAGCTGTAAATAAACAAAATTGTCGATATAGGGACGATAACAACAGAAGGAAAAAACATCAGCAACCCCTACATAGTCCCAAAGTAACAGTGTGCTTTCAATTGTTCAATGCTGAATGCACTTCTTGTGAATATTAAATAATTTACTGGTGGCAGATCGGCAATTTCATTAGAAAAATCACTCGTGCAATATAATTTTTTTCAAATATCTTTCGGTACGGATTTTGCCCAAGCTCTTATATTGTTCACTCATAATGGTTCTTTCAAAAACTCACAAAAACAGCGTTTCAAGACACGGGGTAGACTTCAAACCTCAGATTAACAAATAAAATAGATATGTTTATTTTGATCTTTTCTTGTCCCAAACATTGAGTCACGTTCTCAGCTCACTTGCGGACACTTCCACTGCTTTGCCATATTTACAAAGTCTCTTTAGTTGCAGGAAAAATGAAATTAGAAGTTTAGTTGAAAATGTATTAAAAAGTTATGCAAATAAAAAAAATCGTACTAATTTACGCATTTGAGTCGCTATTTTTAAAATTAATTAATAATACTTGAATTTTATTTAAGAAAGGCATATTCTTATATAAATGTTAAACAAGTATTTGTTATATCCTTAGATACTTTATGGTTATAACTAAAAATGGCAACATTGCTCAAAATTTCAGTACCTGTTTAATGTGTCAATAGTAATCTATTTAGTAGTTTTATCCTTGTTTAATTGCCATGTAAAGAGAGATGCAAGTATAGTCAGAATGTGATCAACGTGTAGTATTGTAGTAAATAATCTCCAACGTGGTTTGTTTATACGAGCGTCATTACGACTAGAGAGTAAACATTTAGTTCTTTCGTTTTGATAATGTTTTTCAAAACTTTTAGTGACAAAATAAACTTTTAAGTTAATTAATTTAATGTTTTTGGATTATCATGGTTCGTCGGTGCCAAGTTTGTCAGAAAAACAGTCGAAATTATCAAAACCATGTAGCTACAATACAATCCCCACTTTTTGTAATTCATTCAATATTTCACTACTGGCGTTTAGAATTGTTGGCCGCAAAAATAAACGTGTTTATGAATGAATAGCCCTCTCTATGTTTATTATTACTCTAAGCTTCAAAATATCAACAAAGTGCACTCAGATAGAGTAGAATTAAATGACCATTTCCTCTGTTTACACCTTAGAGTAAAAATAAACATAGAGAGGGGTATTCATTCATAAACACGTTTATTTTTGCGGCCAACAATTCTAAACGCCAGATGTGAAATAATGAATGAATTACAAAAAGTGGGGATGGTAATGTAGATACATGGCCTTGCTAATTTCGGCTGTTTTCTGACAAACTTGGCACCGACGAACAATGATAATCCAAGAACATTAAAATAATTAACTTAGAAGCTTATTTTGTCGCTAAAGTCTTGAAATACACATCAAAACGAAATGTTTACTCTCTAGTTGTAATGGCGCTCGTATAAACAAACCTCGTTTGACAATGGTTGCGTTCAGAAAACATACCTTATAACTCAACTGTTGAGTGAGCGCTCACTGAGCAACGAATGGTTGACGTATGTCTTCTGAACGATCATTTTTTGGAAAGATCATAGGTAATCTTTATTATAGATTGTATTGTCTTTGGAATAGATATTTGAGAAATTAAAATTATGGCTAGGGCTAGAAACAATTTAATTCTTGCATTATTAGATGATGGTGATGTAATAGATATTAACCAAAATATTATAGCCCATGTAGTAGAAAATTTACAGGAACCATTGCATGATTATAACGTAAGAAGACGTGGTATTCGAGAAATAAACAGAAATTATTACGAAGAAATAATTCCAGCATACAATGATTAGTTTTTAAGGAGCATTTTAGGATGTCTGCAAGAGCTATAGAGGTATTTAAATGTATCTGTTCGATTGAAGAGCTTGAATTGATTATTATTTTTATTATTCGTGAACATTTTTGGTATCTGTTATGCTGTATGTAACATTATTATATCTATAAATCGCTCCATATTCATCACTCATGTTGTAATATTTCAATTAAATCATATATAACCCTACTAAATATAATCTTTGTTTTGTTTACTATTAATAAAGCCATAGTTCTTCATATAAACATCATAATTTGCAACATGTTGTGCTCACTGAGCGCAATTGAAAACCGCTCAGAAAAATGGCGTCCGCTCACCAAACATGTTGAGCTTCGCGCACTGATCAATGTGCGTTCACAGAACAGTTACTCAACGGTTGTGCAACTGTTGTGTTTTCTGAATGCAACCATTATTTATTACATACTACTGCGTATTCGAAATGATCGTTGATCACACAAAACTACTAAATCGATTACTATTGACACATTAAACAGGTGCTGCAATTTTGAGTAATGTTGTCACTTTTAGTTATAACCATAAAAGTATCTAAGGATACAACAAATACTTGATTAAAATTTATATAAGAATATGCCTTTATTAAATAAAATTCAAGTATTATTAATTAATTTTAAAAGCAGTGACTCAAATACATAAATTAGTATGACTTTTTTTTATTTGCATAATTTTTTAACTCATTTTCAATTAAACTTCTAATTTCATTATTCCTGCAACTAAAGAGACTTTGGCAAAGCAGAAGAAGTGTCCGCAAGTGAGCTTATAATGTGACTCGATATTAGGGGCAAGAAAAAATTAAAACAAACATATCTATTTTATTTGTAAATCTGAGGTTTACATCATATTCCAAGCGCAAATGGCATGCCCTTTTGGTTCACGTGCCACAGATGCCTAATGCTGGAAAATTCTTTTAAACCAGAATTGTTCAATTTTTGTAAATTTAACCAAAACACTTGGTTTAAGCAATATGGAAAGATCATATCCAAGAATGGCGACATCAATGAACTTCCCAGAAGTCCCGTTTTAACTGCAATAGATAGTTTTTTGTGGGAATTTCTTAAATAAAAAGTGTACAATGATATTCCTGCAAATTTGAATAAGTTTAAGCAAAGAATTGACGTTGAAATTCGAGCAATTCCACAAGAGCTTTGTCGTCGCGTGTTTGCCAATTTCAGAAATCGTTTAGAGAAGACGGTGCGCATAGGTGGTCTGCATCTCGACGGCATAATTTTTCATAAATAAATTTCCCCTGTTTGTAGTTAATTAAACGAAAAAAATTATAAATCCAAAATTGATTGAATTATATTCTTTTTAAATGGTAAAAACCTTTTCGGACACCCTATATAAATGTCGCTCCTCAGAGTGTGAACCTACTCTTAAGCAGGCTGTCGTAAAGCACCACGTTCCGACATTATTATAACGATAAATCTAAATATTTGCTCCATTTATATTGTTTGAATGTAAAAATTCTGATGAAAATTATGTGAAATATTCAATTTCCATAAATAACTTGGGAAACTGTATTTGAGAACTTAGAAACTGCAGTTTTCAATTTAAATTTGGTTTACGGAACGTATTCTAAAGTTTCTTGGTGACGTAGTTAGTCGAATAATTTTGATGGTGGTGGTCTGTAGTTGAAATGGCTACTTGTAATTTCTCGTTGAAATATCTGATTGAACTACTATAATCAATTTTCCCGTGATAAGTGGTAATTTTTCTGGACAAAGTACTGTTCAAGAGTGTTTTTTTTTACAAAAAAACAGTGGAATATTGATGTGCTCGCAGAAATACGTTCTTTTATTTTTGTAGATTAAGGTAATGTAATTGAGTGTTTACACTTCACACTCATTCTCCGAAACACGTTTTTTATTAGATATGGGATGGTAGAATTATATTTCGATAGTGAAAAATGTTAGTGTACATATTTTGCTTATAGTAATTTGTTTACTTTTTAAGGAGATACTTTAAAAAATGGATACCAATGTAACCGAAGTATATGAGAGTATCGGTAATGTAGGTGTAAATAAACAGGAACCCTATCAGCAGAATATGGATTTTACTCAAGAAAATTTCACTACAGGATCTCAAATAGGACCTGATGGATTTTCCGTAGAAGGCAAGTTATTTTTTTAATTTCATTCATTCATTCATTTGATTTCATAATAGTAGGTAGATGCATTTTTCATAAACTCATTATATTTTTGGTTTATCTTTATATACATAGGTGAGATATAAACAATAATTTGTTTTGATTATTCAACAATAAAGATATCTATTAAAACAATACAAAACCTTATCAAAGATAATTTTGTAGGGATACTTTCAACTCATATTCAAAGCACATTTTAGTCTCCTTTTCAAATGCTATTTTCTAGACATGTTGGTTAAACATAAGCTCAATGTATAGTATAAATTCAATAGCATTTTCAGTTACTCATGTTTTAATTTGTAAAAACTTAGTGGAGAGCTGCTAAATTCTTATTTATATATCACCATACAATTTTGCCTATCAATTGACATATTTGCCACAAACATCTATTGTGCGAAATAGACAAAGTAGACTATCCACATACCACTGGGTATGGTCAATACAAGCATTACCTTCTTAAGGCCGCTTGACATGGAGCAATTCTACATGCAATACAATGTAAGACGCAATATTTCTTGATCACAAATATGCGCACATGAAGCTCAGCTGATAGATCTCGGAATTGCAACTTTATCGGTTTGGTGCCATTTCTATTGCATGCAAGTTGCAATTCTAGGGAGAAATCTAGTTACTTTTGGTTTAATAACCAGTCAAATGTCTGTCAAATCACTTGATCACAAAATACTGACGACAGGTCCGTTTTCTGTGCACTTGATTGACTCTAGCACTTTTTTTTTGTATAACTAACCTTGTTGATTCGTGATTTTTGTTAATGCCATTTTTTTTCACATGCAATATTTTGACCTTTCAATAAATTGCATGCAATTACTTGCAGATTGTATTACTTCATGTCAAGCGGCCTTTACGCTGTGTTATTCTAATTGCATTATATATGGCAACAATGTACCCTTTGGCCTTGCTGGAAATGTAACATGTCGCTGAGACATGTTACTATTTTCATCAATTATTTTGGAGCGTTACTTATTCGTCGGCTACTCCCACCTCTAATTCCAAATCCTTTTTTTCTCCGAGGAGAGAGGGTGTAACATGTCGCTGAGACATGTAACTATTTAAATTTGTCACAACCTAATTACCCGGCCTTGGGACTCTGCTCAGGTAGTGAATTCAGCCTTAGTTACACTATTTTATATTACCTCAATTGGGATAAGGTGAATCAACAAACAAAATTTCGGGACAAATGGATTTATTTGACACACAATAATAAATTTACAAAAACCGTATATTCTCAATACAAATACGAATAAATATCAGTTATATAGTAAAATGTCCAACTCAATATTTTATATATACCAAAAATAAGTAAGGGACTTATCTTGGGAAGACTCGGGACGTACAGCTCGCAGCAGTAGTCGAGGGTTCTTGAGACGTTGTTGTATGGACGATGTGGTCCGATGAGTGGATCTTGTAGATGGTCTTTTTTAGAGTCTGTACAGGCTAAAGCGGTCCTTAAGGTAAACGGTCCTTAGGTCGGTCCTTAAAGGCTGCAGAGCAGCGAAGAAGATTAAAAATCACACACAAATTGATATTTAACAGAGAATGCTGATTAACTTTTCAGCGAAGAAATGTATAAAAGAGACCGAGTTCCACGTCAATCATAGTTTTATATAGCCATTTAATGATAGTAAAAACTATCAACGATACGTTCCTAATATTTGAAATAAAAGGATTAGTAATTAGAGGTGGGAGTAGCCGACGAATAAGTAACGCTCCAAAATAATTGATGAAAATAGTAACATGCCTCAGCGACATGTTACAATGTAGATAAAACCTAATAACATATATTCAGCACACTCAGTGTTAACTGCCCCCCTTTTTTTAATACTATCCAAGGATCGTAATTTAAATGGGCTAACATCGAAGAGTGATGGTTAATCGGGTTTAGCCGCCCCGGGGGTGAAAAATGGATAAAAAGTATGAAGTTGAATAATTTACACTTTACTTTCATTCAAATATTGTATTAAATACAATCTATAGATTACATAAATACTACGAATAATTTAGTGCAGTTCTTTTCGAGCTTTTAATTGGGAAAAATCATTTGTCAACTCGTCAAAGTCTAATTCTTATACACAGAATGGACAAAGAATGAAATAATGAATAAAAATTAATACCTAACATATAAAATTTGCCGCACCCTACAAGTTGCTGCCCTAGGCTTGAGCTGCATGAGCCTAGTGGTTAATTCAGCACTGGGGATTACTGAGAAGAAATATAGATATGTTGGTAGAGGATGTTGCAGCACTGGCTGAGATTTGATGAAAGTGTCAGCTCGTCCACTTGAAAAACGAATTCACAAGGACATACAAAAACAGTATTGGACAATTTAAAAAATAAATATAAATAGAAGAAAAACCACGGATTGTATTTTAGAATTGAAATACCCACGTTGAAATATATTCAGCAAGAAATTAACACAGATATGGATGATAATTTAAATAAAATATCTATAAGGGAGAACACTGCTTGAAATGAATTTTCGATATGTAAGTAAGATATCAGAAAAGTTTGCTAATTGAGATAGTGTTATGACGAAGAGCATATTTACAAAAAATTCGTGAATATAGATGTGCTGAAAGAAAAATAGATAATACAGATGAAATGTGGTTAAATGAAGGTCATACAAAATTGAAAGTATGGCAAGACTTAAATATTAAGAGTTCACAACAGGCTTTTAATGAGGGACTTTCAACCAGCTTAAAAGCAGCTTTTGGTAAAAGAAGACATCTTATTACGCGTATAGGAAGTGATTTGGGTTTTTTAGAAGGTGGTTTAAATGATGTCTGTAAATCTAGCATGGTAAAATCAGCAGAATTGGTTTAGATATATAGCTTTATTGGTAATACAATATTACAGTTTATGAAAGTTAAAATTTCCTAAAAATATTCACAAACACAACCTGTTTAGACACGTCAACATAATAAAAAAGTATAGGTACAAAACATATACATACATATAAAAACATTTCACCTAAAATTGACTAACCTAGCCAGTTACAGTTAAAAACTTCATGCAACGAGAAAAAAGCTAGTCTCTCAAGTGCATGCCCCACAGTATACTTCCAACTGTCCATAATTAAACTTTGTCCATTCAATTGGTATAGGGTTGTACATTTTACAATTAATAAAATAATTGTTTAGAGGTAGTTATATGATTTAATTTAAGTAATATAATAAACTCCTTACTCCTAGTGTTGTAGTTATGAACATTTGATCCAGTGTTATACGAGGCATGTTTTTTAAGTAAGTACCGTTTTGCGATTCCGCTGCCGCAGCGCTACGGTCGACGTTCCGCGCATGCGCGCTGGTTACCTACATCTCTTGTCTATGCATTGACGCCATTAAAGTCTGATTCTTCATTGTATACGTTGTTTACTGAGTGTTTAAGATGCCTCCGACAATCGTGAGTCTCGCCGATTGTGAAGTACGGGCTGTTATATGATTTCTTAGTGCTAAAGGCGTGAAACCGATCGATTTTCATCGTGAGATCTGTGAAGTTTACAGACAAAACATTATGAGTGATGGAATGGTAAGGAAATGGGTGAGACCATTCAAAGATGGCCGCACAAATGTGCATGATGAAGAACGGAGTGGGCGTCCTTCGGTCGTTTGCACAAAACCCAACGTTTAGGCAGTGCATTGACTTTCCTTGAGCGGTACCACAATGAAGGTGAAGATTTTTTAGACCAAATTGTTACTGGTGACGAAACATGGGTGGCCTACGTCACACCAGAATCGAAACAACAATCCATGGAATGGCGACATTCATCATCACCCAAAAAAGTGAAGTTTTAGCAAACAATTTCTACCCGTAAAATCATGTGCACAGTTTTTTGGGACAGCCCTGATCTGGCGCCCAGCGACTACCATTTGTTCCTGCACTTGAAGAAACACATGGGCGGTCAGCGTCTTCAAGAAGATAACGAAGTCAAAACATTTGTGATACAGTGGTTAACAAGTCAGGCGGCAGAATTTTATGAGGAGGGTATTCAAAAACTGGTGCCACGTTATGACAAGTGCCTCAATATTCACGGAAATTATGTAGAAAAGTAGATTAAGGTACAGACTTTCATGTAAAAATAAAATTATTGCGATATCTTTGCACGTCTTTTTTTAATTCCAAAACGGTACTTAAAAAACATGCCTCGTATTTATGTTTGTTTCTATGCACATATAAAATAGCTTCTAAAATAAAGAGGTATGGTACGATCGGAATTCTTAATGATATAAACAATGGTTTTGCATGTTCTCTGAAGCCTACACCGACCATATCACGTATAATTTTCTTTTGCTGTATAAAAACTTCATTTGCCACATATGTTGTTTGTACCCCATAAAAGAATTCCATATTGAATGTGAAACTGTACCAATCCAAAATAAGCAACCCTAAGGACTTCCTTCGATACAACAGCTTTCATTCTTCTCATTGCAAAACGTCCACTTGACAATTTCTTATTTAGCTCATTTACATGCAGCTTCCAATTTAGATTGTTGTTGATAGTAAAACCTAGCATTCTTACATTATATTCATCTTCATATCTCTCATTTCTTTTTACAAAATTTATAACATTTGTTTTATTTTTATTGAGAGAAAGGACATTAGCATTAAAATACCCTTCAAACTTATTTTGGAGTTCAGCTGTTGCTGCATCAAGCTGATTATAATATGCGTTTTTAATTAAGAAGGTAGTATCATCTGCATATAAAAATGTATCAGCAATATCAACATACTCTGGTAAATCATTCACACATATTATATAACAAACAGTAAAGGTCCTAATACCGATCCTTGTGGCACACCAACTGTATATCCGATTTAATATTATTATGTATTATAAACTGTCTTCTATCAGTTAAGAATGATCTTAGCAAATTTAAGACTGTCCCTCTTATTCCATACTTACATAATTTGTTAAGTAGTATTTGATGTGATATACAATCAAGTGCCTTAGATAAATCACATAACACAGCTCTTGTAGAAATTCCTAAATCTGTATTTGCCATGATAGTATGAACAATATCTATTACTACTTGAGTAGTCGACATTAATGTTCTAAAACCATATTGCCTTTCACATAAATTATTACCTCCCTCTAGAAATTCGATCAACCTATTTTTTAAAATTATTTCAATAACTTTTTATAAAATTGGAGTTATTGTAATAAACCTATCGTTATCACATAGATTAGGATCACCTTGTTTAAGTATTGGTGTGGTTCTACAACTTCTACATAATTTTAAGCCATCTGGAAACTCACCTTTAGCAAAACATATATTAATCAAACGTAGAGGATTACTAAGAATATCGCCAAGAATCTTAATCAAGACATGACTAATATTATAAGTGTTTCGTGTGAAACACCAGAGTTTCTGGGAAACGTATAAAAATGGACTGTAGATTGAAAGACAGATGTACAGAAAAAATAGCAGTACTTACCACTCTCCTGGTCTTCATTTATAAAGTGCGCCCTTCTGCTGTTTGCGTCTAGATCAGTGATGCACAGCGCGAAAACCCCGTAAATGTGTTATCATTAAAACTATTAGGTCGTAGACCATAACAAAATTTTTGTATCAACGTATACTCTATCGTTGTCGGGATTAATCTGTTCTACTCCTTCGTCGCCGTGGCAGTACTTCTAAATTTACTATACAGCCTGTCCTTGCAAATATGTCATATACATTTTTAATTTGGGAAGCAGAAATTAAAAATTATTATAGAGTATTGAACATTCCACCAACCAAAAACAAGCTATTAAGAATTCTACTAAATTGAAAATACTAAAAAAAAAAGATAAATTATTAATCAAGTTATTGCCCTGGCAATGGGCAAACCTTGACAACCGGACGCTGTAATATACCGTTTTGCGTCTTTAACGTTACTACTCTAATTATCCCATCTTTTCCGAGATGTAACTTCGCTACACGTCCAAGAGACCAATTTAGAGGAGACCTTCGTTCATCTTTTATTAGAACCAACGTATTTAATGTTATATTTGGGACTGATTTAGTCCACTTACTACGCTGCTGTAATGTATTCATATATTCTTGGCTCCAGCGTTTCGAAAAATCGATATGCATTTTTTGTAACATTTGCCATCGTGATAAACGGTTAATTGGAACATGAGACAGATCTGGTTCCGGAAAGGATGAAAGGGGCTCCATGGTCAGAAAATGTCCTGGAGTTAAGGGTGCAAGATCGTTGGGATCTTCGCTAATAGCTGTTAAGGGCCGTGAATTTAAGAGTGCCTCAATTTGAGTTAAAAGTGTAGAAAGCTATTCGAAAGTCATAAGTTGGTCCCCTATGACTCGATACAAGTGCGTTTTAACTGATTTTACACCTGCTTCACTAAGTCCATTGAAATGGGGTGCTCCAGGTGGGTTAAAATGTCATTTGATTGAAAGCTTCTCAGAAGCTTGTTGAGTGAAAAAAGTTAATTGATTTTAAGCGCCTTTCAAATTAGTGCCTTGGTCAGAATAAATGTCGGATACTTGCCTCTACGGGCTATGAAACGTCGAAAACTTGCAAGAAACGTATCAGTGGACAAATCCGACGAAAGTTCTAGGTGAATAGCCTTGATTGCGCCACAAACAAATAAACATATATATGCTTTAGATACCTTTGCCCCTAGATATCTTCCCATCGTAATTGAAAACAGTCCAGCATAATCTAGTGCAACCTGAGAAAATGCTTTCATTTGGGACACCCGAAACGAGGGAAGATCAGCCATAAACGGTAGGTAAGATCGAGGTTTAGACCGAAAACATTTTATACATTTGGATATACATTTAAAAATCGCATTACGAGAAGACATTATCCAAAAATGTTGTAGCATTAAATTTTGTAACGTTTTTAAACCAAGATGTAGATTTTCCCGATGAATCTGTTCTATGAGGAGATCAGTAAACCGATTGTTTTTAGGCAACAACATAGGATGCTTAGCGTCGAAAGAAAGAGATGATTGTCTCAACCTACCACCCACCGTGAGAATACCTAGCTTATCTATGAAAGGTGCTAATTTTCTGAAATGTTTAGGTATGGTAGTATCTTGTTCGCAATTGCGAATAATATTGTTGAAACATTCCTTTTGAACGTCTTTAATTATGATTTGAAATGCAGTATTCATTTCAGAGAAATATATACTTATATTCTTATGAATGCGTTCGGTTTTTCGCATAATTGAAATAAAACGTAAGCGAGTATTCGCTGAATTTTTTTTAGAGAAGAAAATCTTGAGAGTAAATCTCCAATAACGGATGGAGTTTCAACTGAAATACATAAAGTTGTTTTCCTTTCTTCCTGAGTTATTTCTGGAAATTTGTCTACAAGAATCGTAGGTTGTTTGGGCCAATGTTCTGGATCCAGCAAAAGAAAATTGGGACCCTGCCACCACAATTTGTGTTCGAGTAATTGCAATGGACTTAAACCACGAGAAACACAATCGGCCGCATTCATTTCAGAAGGAACATATCTCCAAGAGGACATAGATACTGTCTCTTGAATAAAGGCCACTCTGTTAGCTACAAACTGATGAGGTGAAGAAGAAAGCCACGCAAGAGTAACTTGCGAATCTGACCTAGCGTACACAGAGTTAAAAGTTAAACGCTTAGCATATGAATTCTTAATAAAATTTAATAACTCTGTAAGCAGATATGCTGCACAAAGTTCTAAGCGGGGTAATGAAACTACTCGAAGAGCTGCTACTCGAGATTTTGCAGAAATTAAGTGAGTTTGAATCTGATTATCACAGGTTATATATCTGAAATAAATTACATAAACATACCCCTTCGTGCTAGCGTCGCAGAAACAGTGTATTTCTAGTTGAATAACTGTCTTGGAAATAAGCATTCTTGGTAACTGAACTTGAGATATGTTGGGTAATTCATATTTGAATCGATCCCAAAGTGCAACAATGTCATCAGAGGGTTCATCATCCCATCCCAATTTCGATAACCAAAGCAATTGAATGATATATTTGGCCATAAACACTAGGGGTGCTATGTACCCCAATGGGTC
This sequence comes from Galeruca laticollis, assembly GCA_963921935.1. NCBI lineage: Eukaryota > Metazoa > Arthropoda > Insecta > Coleoptera > Chrysomelidae > Galeruca > Galeruca laticollis. Next base: position 148,503,905 of record OY998179.1, on the reverse strand, counting down.
GAATATTCTAGCTGTTTGTGACAGGATACTACGCTCCGTACATTTTGATTCAATAGAAGTGAATTTATAAGAAAAAACATCTGACCTGGGATTCCATTGCAATCCGAGGAGTTCTACGAATCTAGGACCTTCATTATCAAAAGTAAGAGGTATTTGAGCATATGTTAAAGGAACAGTTGATAATAGAGCAGGATGATTACTTGTCCATTTTCCTAATTCAAATCCTCCCTTTTTAAGAAGCTTAATTAGGTCTGATTGAATATTTATGGCTGATTCGACGGAATCTGCGCCACTTACAATATCATCAACATAAATTGATTCCTTCAGTACTTCCGAGGCTAAGGGATGATTTTTTTGTTCAAGACTAGCTAACTCTTTTAATGTTGTAAGGGCCAAAAATGGAGCTGAAGATACTCCGAAAGTGATCACATTAAGGGTATACTCCTTAATTGCGTCTTTGTTTGAAAAGCGCCAGAGAAACCTTTGATATTTTCTATGTTCAGGCTTAATATAAACTTGACAGTACATTTGTTTAATATCACAGCTGAATACAACTGGATATGTACGAAAAGTATGTAAAATAGTCGATAAGTCTTGATGGAGCTTAGGACCAGTATATAATGTATCGTTTAAGCTTTTCCCCTTTGTATCTTTGGCACTAGCATCAAATACTACTCGAATCTTGGTAGAAATGCTATCTGGCTTTAGAATACAATGATGAGGTAAATAATAGGCTGAAGAGGATTGCTAATCTGAAGACGGAACTTCGGAAATATAATTTTTTTGATGATACTTATTTATAAAGTCTGAATAAAGAGTTTGAACTTCGGATATTCTATATAATCGATTTTCCAGTGATTTGAAAAGTCGGCATGCTTGAGTGTATGTATCTCCGAACTGAGTATTTGAGTGTTTAAAAGGAAGTGGTACAATAAACTTACCAGACTGTTCTCGGTAAACAGATTGTTTGTATATATTTTCACATTTTAAATCATCTGGGGATATAATATTAGAGACTAGAGGTTGCTCTATCTCCCAGAATTTTCTAAGTGTAAAATCGATTTGAGATTCTAAAGAAGCATGGCAACTGAGTAATGTATTTGGAGTAACACATGTAGTTTTACCCTGTAAAATCCACCCAAAAACGGTTTCAAGAGCAACGGGTTGACCTTCTTGGCCGAAAACCCGAGAAGAACCTAATACAAATGGTACAATTTCTGCTCCAACTAAAATGTCAATAGGACCAGGAATGTGGCATTGATTATCTGCAAGGGGTAGATTTTTAATATTAGATCAACCTTGCGTACCAATAGTTAGTTTTGGCTGTTCGGAGCAGACCTTTGGCAAAACAATCGCTTCAAAAGTGAAGGTAGGCTCAGGTTTACCACAAGGTTTGATCAGGCATTGGGTGATACCTTTATTTGAACTGGAAGTTATATCGTTAATACCCTCAATAGGTGTCGAAAAGGTGTGACGTCATAAACCTAAACGATTGACACATTTTTCAGATATGAAGTTAGCCATACTAGCAGTATCTAATAAAATTCTAACCTTTTGAAAGTTTCCCCAAGTATCTTTGATTTCTACTACGGCCGTTGACAGCATAACAGTAGAGTTGCTAAAACTATTTGTGCAAGCAGAACAATGAAGTGTATTAGTCGACTGAGACACATTGGGTGGAGGATGTAAAGTTTCAATCGCTGAAGACTGCACATTAGTATTCAGATTATCTGGACTTAAACTAGAAGAGCTTGAACTTGAAGAATCTGTATCTAAGTTTTTTTTAAATGAAGTGTGCTATGATGGGGCAATCCACATGTTTTACACCTTGAAGAAGAAGGGCATTGCCGCACCGAATGGTTAGGACGTAAGCAATTGTGACATAACTTACGCTGTTGTACGACTGCTAGTCTATCATTAGGATTTTTTTCCAAAAAATGCATACACCGATATAGTGCATGAGAAGATGCACAAATGACACATCTATTATTGCGTTGTTGGTCATCAACAGTATTAACATATGCCGAAGGTATACAAGATGTTTTAGAAGGATATTGAAAATTAAAATTTTTGAATTTTGAAAATTGAGAATTTTGATTTAAATTTGTATGCTTTTCTTTACTCAAAGATGAAGGACTCATAGTTTGAATCGATTCCAGAGCCTTACAATGCTGTTCCAAAAATGTAACTAATTGTGTATAGGTAGACATATCGATGTTGCTATGTTCAATTTCGAAATTAGCTCTAGTCTTTGAATCTAATTTTTGTAACAAAATATTAAAAATAATGAAATCCCAAGATTCCGTATTAAATTTAAGAGCTTTTAATGCTGCAAGATTTTCTGTAAAGATGTTTAATAAATGTCTAAGTTCTTTTGTAGTTGCCTTTTGTAAACATTGAACACTATAAATTTCATTAAAATAGGTTGTAGCCAAAAATCTAGTGTTTTGATATCTTTTAATTAGAGTATCAAATGCAATGATATAATTATTATCTGTCATTGGAATGGACTTGATCAAATTAAAAGGCTCATTCTTTAGCGAGGTTAGCAAATAATGAAATTTTTCTATGTTAGATAAACTTGTGTTTTCATGAATAATACTTCTATAAAGATCATAAAATGCAGGCCATGACTTAATATTGCCTTCAAATAAAGGAACATTTATTTTCGGTAATCGAATATTTTTGTTTTGATTCGAAGAATCGACAGCACTAGAAATCATTGATGAATAATTTAATTCTGAAACCTTTGATTTAATCGCATAAAAATACTTATCTGCCTTAGCTCTAACTTGATCATTAGTTTGGAACTCTGCATCAGTAGAAATTAAAGAAATGATTGCGTTATGATTTTCTTGGAATTCATCGTTAATTTTATCCACAAACTGAGACCTTACTAAGAAATTTTGTTTTTATAATTGATCATTTGTATTATTGAAACCATAACTATATATTTCCTCCAATCGCGTCGGCGACACTTTGCGAAGCCTATCCAGCTTGGCTATTTTATTATCAACGTCCGCAGGCGGAGCCATTTCTAAATAATTTCAAAATGTTAAATTTTAATCTGCAAAATATCTGAATTTACACTGTTCTGTAAGAACGTCTATTAATATATCTCAAGACAACGCTGAAATAGAATTTTCAAGATAACTATCAAAATTGAAATAGTTATTAAAATTATCAGAAGCTGTATTTTGCCTTGCAAATATAAACGTAAACAAACCTCGATGGGGCTTTGTGACTGCGATTGTACTGAATCACCAGTTAGTCGATACAAAAATGCGTTTGCGTTTCTAACAAGCTTATTTGTGGTAAAATGGAATTTATATACTTTTAAAAATTCAAAATTTACCAATATAAAATAACCTTTTAGCAGCGAGTGAAACAACGGGTTATTTTACTTGTCTTTTGATAATAAAAAAAATGTGAAAAGGTAATTAGCCTTAATGATGTTTTGAACTCAACAAAAACTATTGAAATGTGAAATTTTTACAAATTATACTAAACTGATAATTTTATGTAGCACAATGAAAAGTATTGAAAATAGTAGTCCTTGCTAGAGGTAAGGGAACTTAACTGTTCTATCCAGGTTCGAATGACCAAAATGTTTCGTGTGAAACACCAGAGTTTCTGGGAAACGTATAAAAATGGACTGTAGATTGAAAGACAGATGTATAGAAAAAATAGCAGTACTTACCACTCTCCTGGTCTTCACTTATAAAGGGCGCCCTTCTGCTGTTTGCCTCTAGATCAGTGATGCACAGCGCGAAAACCCCGTAAATGTGTTATCATTAAAACTATTAGGTCGTAGACCATAACTAAATTTTTGTATCGACGTATACTCTATCGATGTCGGTATTAATCTGTTCTACTCCTTCTTCGCCGTGGCAGTACTTCTAAATTGACTATACAGCATGTCCTTGCAAATATGTCATATACATTTTTAATTTGGGAAACAGAAATTAAAAATTATTATAGAGTATAGAACAATAAAGATCCATAAATTTTGAGTTTTTCAATGAAGCTATTGAATCAATAACTTCTTTTTCATCTGTAGGTCTTGAAAATATTGAATTTTTAACTGATATATTTAACAATTTAGATCCATCCTTACTTGATGAAGGAATCTTCGCAACGAAATCATCAATAATTTGAACAGAGTATTCATTGAAATCGTATGCAGTCAAAATACTGGTTGGGGATGTTTTTTTAGATTTATTATTAAAATTATTTATGATTGACCAAGTAGTTTTACTAATATTATTACTGTTTAATAATATGTTCTCATAAGATTTAGCTTTGGCCTTAAGCTTCTTGTACTGACTCCTTGAATTATTGAATTATTCTTTATGTATTTGGTTTCCGGTACTTAACCACAGCTTTTTCTTATTAATTAGTTCAGTTCTCATATTTTTTAAACTATCATCAAACTAGTTTACCTTGCCATATCTGCTTTTTACAAGCTTCAGTGGAAATGCTACTTCTACTGCATGACTAATTTTGTCACACAGAAATCTAGATAAGTAATTTTGATCACTAGATATATAAAACTCATCCCAATTTATCTTGTTCATCATAAATATAAACTCTGCTTTTCCGACATTTGTCAGTGGCCTACAATATGAATAATTTAAATCTGTATCTAATTCTTGTACATTAATATTTATGTCTATGATTGGACATCATTACTTTTATAATATTGACATTAAATTTTTTTTCGAAGTTAAGTATTATATTATCTAAACAAGTAGCAGATGCTGCAGAAACTCGCGTAGGTTCCTCTATCAAATGTTTAAAATTATACACAGTATAACTGTGTTAATTCTTTCATTTGTATTTGCTAAAAAGTCTACATTAAAATCACCCTTTAAAGCTATATTTTTAAATTTCTTGTTCACCTCTTCCAATAATTGTTCAATACATTGAATACACTTTTCATATCTACCTCTACATAACCGGTACAATGCAATAATTAAGATATTTGAAATTTATACTGCAACAAATTCGGCATCAACTTTATGACAATATTATTTAACATCTATAGCTTCTGCATTAAATGCCTGATGTACAAACATTGTTACTCCTCCATGTTCAGCTTCTGTTCTACAATAGTAACTAATTAATTTTATACTATAAAGCATGTCACTTGAAAGCCAATATTCTTGGAAAAATATATCTAATTCATCTATTTTATTTGTAATAGACTGACAGTTTAAATGAAAAATTGCAATACTTTTATTACGTAAACAATCATCAACATTCTTATTACTGACACTACCTATCCTCCTCCCTCTCTGGTTAAGCTCTCCCTAAAAAATTTTCATCTGTTTGTGGTTGATCTTTGTCCGCGTTTAAAATCAAAACGGCTGAAATTCACATCCTTTGGCCAAAAACTCGATTCATATACCTTCTCTTTATATTCAAGCTTAACTCCAACCATGAAAGCTTGACTGTCAACCTGATGCATTCTCTTCTGTATTTTTTTCGCAAACACTATCAGACATCGTTTTACTCTCCACATATCTTTCTATATTTCCAGTACTTACCCGGTCAGGTACCCTTGATATAAACAATCAAATTTTTTTATCTTTATTTTATCCCTTGAAATACTACTCTCCATCTCCACTTCCTACATTGTAAACTTTCTTTTTCTTCCTGCCTTGGACTGTTCTAAAACCATCTTGACCTCGTTAATATTCATCATTATTTTTGTCATCCAGATTTAAAACTTCATTTAATCTTTGTTGATATTGTACTTTTAGTAATTCAGATGCTACTTGATTTTTAGTAACATAACATGTTCCACTATTTCCGCTTTTATTTTTGGCGTTATGTTTTTCTTCTTTTCCTTTTGCATTTGAAATCATGTCAATTATTTGTCTTTCAAGGTTAACTTGATTGTCATTATGGTAGCTGGTTTGTTTATCATCTTTTTCTTGAGATTTTTTTGACATACCTGATTTTTAGTCCATTCTGATTTCTGTTTTTCTTCTAATAACTGAATATTTTTGTATAATAATTTTTCCTTGCCTTTTAATTCAAGAATTATATTTTCCTTACTTGCTAAAATTTCTTCTTTGGCTTTCAACAACCTCTAATAGTTTTCATTAACCACTTTTATTACATCGTCATCTTGGATCTTTGACACAGCACTTAACGTTGTTATTTTTGCCGACTACTATTAACCCAACAAATATTAGAGCACAGGTCGTATGAAACACTTGATATCAACCAAGATGGTTTAGAATAAGTGTAAAAATTGGTTCTAATTTAATGCCAAAAGCTGACATTTGATACTCTCCTACATTACTAGAAAATGATAACACTGCTAACTTTTAATTAAGCTAGCAGTGTTCACCCTCATATGATGTACGAACGTAATACACTAAAACTTCTGTATTTTGCTAAAGCGATACTATTCCCCTTGCTTATTCTTGCATCAATTTCTTTTTCCGCCCATTTATTTGTTATCCTTAACCTTAGATAAATGAATTCTTTCACTTTCTCAAATTTGGATTGGATTGGAGCAGCCTTGATAGGGGGTTCCCTTGCCTGAGGCCTGTATTTATTTCAAATTTTGCTGATTCGTCTGCTTTCACTCATACATAACCGCTTGTTTGCTTCATTGTCACCATTACCAGCCTCTTAGCTTTGAGGGTATATGAAAGTCTCCTAGTATTTCTGCCAGTTTATCCCTTCTCACCGAGTCGTATGCTTTCTTGAAATCTGTATAGGCTATTTCTACAGGGATATTATATTCGTAGCATGTTGTAAGTGCTTCCATCACTGTAAATGCGTTTACCTCAATTAAAATGGGCAATCATCGAGAGGATATGAACACTGATTTTTATGAAAAGTGGTTTGCCTCTAACTAACTCTTGTACAACCTGGATATAATTGACAATGCACCTTACCACAGCTGTCGTATAGAAAAAAAACCGACTTCGGCATCTCAAAAGGCAGACATTGTAGACTGGTTGAAAAACCAAAATATAGCTTTTGATGACTCAGTGTTAAAGATTCAGCTCCCTAATACAGTGGAGCGTGGCTAATTCGAACATCTGTAATTCAAAATTTTTCTCTAGTCCCTAAAATTTTGTATAAAAACAATGTAAAAAAATCGTGGATATTTTGAAATTCACCTTGGTTAATTCGAAATTTTTCTGTTATGAAACACGTATGTTGGTCAGTTTACAAAAATCCTAGCCTACATCGTACATAAAATATCTGACATTTTTAATATTTACAATAATAATATTACAATACGTTGCTAGCAACATCCCATTTTTAAATTGCATAACTGGGGCCGAACAATATCCTTTCTTTACATTTTTGTGGTTATCAAAGCAGAAGATTCCTCGAATAAGTTGGCTGCTCAGCCCTGACATCCAGCTGGTCCCGTGATGTTTATGGCCATTGCACCCTCCCCTTCATGCTTGCTGTTTGAGAATATTATCACAGAGGATGGAAATGCTTTACAGATGAAACTTGACATGGTGGAAGCTTCTCGCATGTGTCAAAAAGCTTGGGAAATAGTGATATTAGACACTAAAGAACTGCTTTAGATAAGCCAGGTTTGTGAAAGTGGATACAGAAACTGAAAACGCTGATGTTACTGTAACTTTCCTTCAATCGTCGATCCTACAATCTCTTTTGAAAGTCTTGTAAATGTGGATGAAAATTTAGCAGTTTTTGGTAAAATTACTGACGCTGAAATCAGATCAGATATGCAGTTGACGAAATGACTCGTGAACACAGTACCACCATATTGAGAACTCCACCATATCATTGTGAATTAAATGCCATTAAGTTGATATGGGCATAAATTAAAATTGAGGTAACGTGTAATAGATTAGATTAGATTTTAACAGGGTTACAGTGCACTGAAACCAAAGGTTTATTCCAAGGTTCTAATGAACTCTAGTATTTGGAACGGCTTCAACGAGGTTAGGTCCTCACTCTTAGAAGTTTCTTGTCCGAAGCATTTCTTGCGTTGGCTTGCAATGGCGAGGCATTCCAGAACTAGGTGATCCGGAGTTTTATCCTTCTCCCCACAGAATCTACACTCGTCAATCTCTGCTAGACCTATTCTCATTAAGTGCTTCCTAAGGCGGCAGTGTCCTGTAAGAAAGCCCTTGAGGAGATGCTTATCTTTACTGAGGTCCAAATATTTTTTGGATCTAGCAGTGTCAAAGTTCCACAGGAACTTTTTGGAATGCTCCAACCCGGGAAGGCACCGCCAAAGTGCTTCTCTTTCGGTTTCCTCTTTCTTCCGAAACTCTTGTAGGAGCATTTTGCTACACCACAGAAAGGCTCTGGACCAATAAAGGGCATTTGTGCTCCGTTCCTGGCAAGTGTATTGGCCTCTTCATTTCTCGTGATTCCCAAGTGGCCAGGAATTCAGACTAAAGAAACCCTGTTATTCTTGCCTAATTCATCAAGTTTTCATCGGCACTCCCATGCCAACTTTGAGTTAATGACATGGGAGCTCAATGCTTTGATCGCAGCTTGACTATCAGAATGGATTGATATGTCACATTTCTGGTAGTTTCTTTCTAGGTTCTTTTCCACGCATCTTTCGATCGCAAGTAGCCTAATGATAATGAGTATCTGGTGCTAGGCCCAAATATTCCAGCGCCTGCTCTAATGGTGGTTTTTGAACCATCCATATACCATCTAATGGTGTTTTCTTTAAGAGTTTGGGTGGTGTATTCCCGTTCCCAGTCTCTCGTATTTAGCATCGTAGGGAAATTCTTTTTGTTGCTTACTTTCCTGATCATTTCATCACTGGGAAGATTCGCTGATGAGATGTATCTTGTCAGAGAGGACCAAGCTCCCTGATTTTTAATACTATCATTGTCTGAACCTTCCTTAGATATTCTAAGAATTGCCTCTAGTGCAGATCTTCCTATCACCAGATGTAGAGGTGTGAGATATGTAATGATAAGTGCCCTAGTTGGACACGTTCTCATAGCTCCAGTGATGCACACACAGGCAAACCTTTGAACTTTGTCAAGGGTCTTCCTCGTGCTGTACTGACTTGCTTTTGTATGCCAAACTATTTCCCCATACGTAATTGTTGGTCTCACAATCATGGCGTACATCCATCGCAGTATTTTTGGATTACTTCCCCACCTCTTACCAGCTAGATTTGTGAACGCCATCAAAGCTCTTATTGCTTTACTAGCAGTTATTTCAACATGCTTATTCCACAGAAGCTTACTGCCTAGGGTTATCCCTAGATATTTAACCTCTGATTTCCATTCTATGATTTCCCTGTTCAAGGATATGGGTTTCATGGCTGGAAGTGTTCTTTTCCGGGTAAATGGAATTACTATGGTCTTGTTTGGGTTAATGTTTAGCCCCACTGACAAGCACCATTGCTCAATGATTCTGAGGCCCTTTTGTAATAAATCACACAAGGTGCTCTCGAACTTGCCTCTGACTATTAAAACTATGTCATCGGCGTAGCCTATACATTCGAAGCCAAGCTCCGTTAGCCTGTAGAGCAACTCATCTACCACGAGGCTGCATAGAAGGGGAGATATCACCCCCCCCCCTTGAGGTGTCCTCCGAGTGGCTTTAACTGAGGTGGTTTGATTCCCCACCTGTGTCTCATCTATCCTCGTTGTCAACAACTCATACATCCATTTTACAATGATTTCATTTACTCCTCGCCTTTTTAGTGCTTCTTTGACAGACACATGAGTTGTGTTGTCAAAGGCCCCAGATATATCCAGGAATGCGCACATTGCGATTTCTTTGTTGTTCAGAGTTCTCTGGATGACTTCGGTCAGCTGATACAGAGCCGTCTTAGTTGATTGACCCGCTCTGTAGGCATGCTGACATTTATGAAGTGGTATATTCTCCAGATTCTCTGTTGTTATGTAGTTATCCACTACTTTCTCCATCGATTTGAGTAGAAACGATGCTAGACAGATGGGTCTAAAAGATCGGGAATCAGTCCCATCTTTTTTCCCTATTTTTGGTATGAAGGTTACCCTTGCCCTTCTCCATTTTCTAGGTATTAGACCCACTGCTAGACTGCTTCTTGTAATCTTCAGCAGGTGAGGGAGAATCTCCTCTATCCCTTGCTGTAGGAGTGCTGGAAATATTCCATCCACTCCTGGTGATTTATATGGTTGAAAGGTACTTATTGCCCATTCCAACCGTTGTCTGGTAAATATTTTCTTAGCAATGTCCCAATCTTTAGCGCGTAATAATACAACATTCAAATTAAAGCATGTCAAAGTGTTACTAGAACAAGCCATACAACTTGTAACATCTTCGAACTGACAGGCATGCATAAATCATGCTCAGAAAGAAGATAAAATGTGGGATGTAGACACGCCTGTTGAAATTCTTATCGAACCCATTATTATTACTTCTGGAGCAGATAGTAGTGAATGTAGGTGTGATTCAGCATAAACATCGAGGGGTAGCCCACTCACTCAAAAGTGTACAAAGATTTATTAAAAATCTTTTGATTTAAATATTTAAAATGTGATTTACCATTTATTTAAGGATTGAAAATGTGATTAACAAATGATTTAAAGATTTGAAACACAATTTATCAGTGATTTAAAGATTCAAACATTGATTTAAAAGATTTACTATTTGATTTAATGGGACTGAACTCATTTTCAGGTACTTGATTTTTATTTTATAATAAGAAAGTATGTATAAATTATTTTACTCTGGCTTTAGATTCAAATCTTATTACATTTACAATAATGCAATATTATTGCTATTTAATTTTATATTGGTCATAAAAAATGTTAAAAACGCCAAAAGTAATTTCAAACTTTAAAGATAAAAAGGAGAAATATATATTTATTCTGAAAGTAAATTGGTATTGAAATTAGTGAACACTGGTTTTCAATAAAATGAAATGCTTCTTAAGATGAGGTAGTTCTAATAAAACGACAAAAATTTCAAGCTGAACCGATTCAAAAACTAAAATATGATTTTAATGTATCCTCACATTTTCATTCAAAATAGATGTTTTCGGATTTTGTAGTTTCCCAAATAAAACACAATGCAAAAATAAATCTGTATTATAAATGAACATAAATAAAAAAACACTGAAACTCTTCAAAATATGAAATAAAATTAAGGTAACAATTCCTACAATCCTTTCAATTTTCTCTAAGAGATTTCACCATATTGCTGAACTCATACCGAATTCTTTGACCATGTGGTTTCGTTTGTGGATGGTCCAATATTCCAATTATATCCTTTTTGTAAACATCTGATTCAACAGCAATGAAAGTCTTTTTTGAATTGTCCGTCGATTTAAAAGACATGACGGTAATATATTCCTTCTCAACATTTTGAATTACACATACATATGTGAATTTTGTGGTGTTCTGCTTACCCCCGTAAAAATTGACTACTACAAAATCACCCTTTTTAAGATTATGACTTCGCCTATCACATTCTTCCGAAGATGACGTTTCAACATCCTCTATAAAAGAGGATTCTGATTCTTCCCAGGCAATTTCTGACGTTCCCGAGGAAGACCCTGTTTTCTTAGTTTTCCGCTCTTTTACAGGCGCTACTTTCCTTTTGGTTCCCTGAATATTTCCGATTTCTTTAAAACCCCTAACCTTTATTATTCTCTCATATGATAATTTATGTCCTTTATTCAACAGGAACCAGCAAAGTATCGTTTTTTTGACAACCAATTATTTTTCAGTTTTAATTTTCACATATCCGGAGTTTTTATCAATGGATTTCCCGGAATAGTTTACTAAATTAAGATCAGTATTCATTAATTCTCCAATAACACTTTACTCATCAGAATGTATTTCAGTATCATCACCGAAGGTTTCTGAAAATGAGTTATGTTTTACTTAGTTGACGAACACGGATAGAAACTGTCTTACTATTATTTCAGCCCTTCAAATCTCCCGGTGAGGATGGCATCTTTCCAGCTCTGCTACAAAACGGACTGGAATTACTTATACCCATCCTCATTAAATTGTATAGAGCTAGTGTGGCGTGGAATTATATACCACCCAGTTGGTTGGCGGCTAGGGTAGTATCCATACCTAAAGTGGCCCGCACAGACCAACACCCTAAATCGGTCAGACCAATTAGCCTAACATATTTCCTGCTTAAAGGACTTGAAAGAGTACTGGACTGCCATATCAGGCAGGTAGCTTTATAAAGCTCCCCCCTGAGCATCCACCAGTACGCTTATCAAACAGGCAAATCAACAGATTTAGTATTACATAACCTTGTTGAGAAAATCACACAACCTCTTAACAATAAGGAGATTGCGGTGGCCATTTTTCTCGACATGGAAGGAGAATTCGACAATGCACTACCGGCCTCCATTGGTTCAGCTTTGACTAAAAAGGGCATTAAACCAACGATTACCGGCTGGATATATGCCATGCTCACTAATAGAACAGCCACTACATCTATTCAAGATGAGGCCATCAGCTTTAAGGTTTCCAGGGGCTGCCCGCAGGGTGGAGTGTTATCTTCCTTTTTGTGGTCACTCCTGATGGATGACCTGCTTGGTACTCTCGTGGGAAGAGGGGTAGAACTGCAAGCGTATGCAGACGACCTTGTCATTCTGGCAAGGACCAAGTCAGGACGGGTTGCACATAATACCCTCCAAAGGACTTTGGACGATGTCTACAGTTGGTGCCAGAGGGAACAGATGTCTGTTAACCCTGGTAAAACTGTAATAGTTCCCTTCACTAGGAGAAGGAATTTGGCGGACCTTCCGCCACTTTCCTATAATGGTGAGGTTATTCTATTTGCAGCGGAAGTAACAGACAAACCTGATACTTGTAGAAGAGTTATATTTATCCACTCATCATTATTAACACTCAACCCGAGGTGTTGAGCGTCTTTTAAAGCTTGTTCCACTGCACCTTCAATTATGATGACAATTTCATTTATGGATATTCCCTCTGCTTGGATCTGCATTTTGTCTGCATCATCAACACTATTCCACACTTCACCAAGACGCATTGGTTTTTCCCATTAAAAATAACTTGTACAGATTCTAAAGTTACTAAAAAACACTGCAAAATTTATTTACGAATATGTGTTCTCACAATTATTTCCTTTACTACAAAATTTACACGCTACCATTGAACTGCACTTTCCTCTCATTGTAAATTCTGTATTTTTCTATACTATTTAAATGCTACAATGCTATTGAATCTGTACTATAGGTAGTTATTTGATTGGTTCTGGTTAATATCTACTAACTTATTCATCCAAAAAACTTACTAACAGAATTTGTATCACTAACTTCAATAAATAAGACATTTTTAGAAAAATATCTGTAGCAATAACAGTAGTGATTTTAATAATTTTAGGTGGTGAACCTTGCAATGTACAACCTGAAACTGCAACATGTAATCCTTCTGATCAACCAATGGAATATCAGGATCCCACTCTTGAGAATCCATCTAATCAATCTTATTGCCCAATTGAAGAAACAGATATACAACAATCTTATATTACTGAAGAGACCCAATCAATACAATCAACTACTATCATCATTAATAACGGACTAAACGAAGACCAAACAGTAGTTAATGCTGAACCTCAAGTTGATGATGTAACTTTTATTAAAAACACTGCAGAAGGTGATAACAATGAGAACTTAAGTGAAGTCCCTGCTGAAAGTAATGCTGACATAATTGAACACGCTATTGACAATAGTATTAATCTGATAAATCAGACAGCTGAGGGCAGCGTTAATCCAGTTGAAAGCACTACTGATTCTGGTGTAGATAATACTGATCAAGTTGAGAGCTCTACTAACACAATTGATAATAGTACTGAACCTGTTGATAGTAATACTAATCCAATCGAAAGTACTACTGACCAAGTTGAGGGTATTATTGAAGATACTACCGAATCTACTGCCCAATCTAAAGAAGCATTGGAAAATATTGAAAACGGTAATGAATCAAATGCTATTGAAGAAAATATAATAGAAGATACTGTTAAGAATGAATACATTGAAAAAACTGAAGAAGTTGTTAAAAATAATACAGGAAATGAAGTATTATCTCTCATTGAGGATACTGCAGATTCATCTGAGGAGATAATTCGTTTGGAGTTCGAGGAAGAAAACACCTTGAAACCCAACGAAGAAGCTGAAGTTGAAACAGCAGAACATGCTGAATTAACTCAGTTAAAAGCATACGAAGAAATAATTGAATCACAGGTAAGAATTTTTAGTTGTGGTCCATTATATAACATCACTACTTACCATAGGGATCAGCACAATTTTATTTTTTCAAATAATAATGGTTACCAGTCACTTTTTCTATAAAGAAATTGTTTTCCATCATACACACAGTCGTGGAAGTAGATGGAATTGATAATTTATTTTAAAAGCTTATCTCAAATGATGATCAAAATTCTTTTTGTTACAAGTTAGAACAAAATTGTCCTTTATACTCACCCGAAATTTGAGCGTCTTTGTTATTTAATTTGGTTACACTTTAGTGTGCCTATGGTTGAGTTCTGGGTTCATATTTTTTTTACAGATGTCTTATTATTAGAAAGGTTTATACCAAGTCACAGGTAGTAGTAATTTATTGAAATAGGCAAGCCTAGCATACAAACATTAGATAGGTAGTACATTTTTTAAAATAAAACATACAGTTACTTCATTAAAATAAAGATATATTAAAATAAATAATTAAAATTTAAAGCTCAGCACTTAAAATAAGTTCAAGTAGCAAAGACTTATAAGTTCTCAAGTTCCATGATTCTTTTACAGCTTTTGGTAGCTTATTGAATTCATTCAATCCTTTAAATTTATATAAAGAATTTATACAATTTTTTTCTAATTTCTTTCAATATGGAATTCATTTTTTGACCTTGCCTCATAGCCACGAATCTCGTCATACAATACAATAAATTTACTAAAATATTGTGGTGGTAAACCCTTCAAGATTTTGTGTATAGATATCATCAAAAGTAATATAAATTTCTGCAAACTGGCATCCATTTTAATATTTTATGCATTTCTTGAACTGAGGTGAATCAATCACATTTAAGAATTATTCCCATACTGCAGTTTTGCAATTTCTGTAGCTGAGATATTTTTTTTATTAAATATATACATTAATTTAGCACAGTATTCAAAATGAGGTTTGATAATAATGATATAACAAGTGATTCTGGAATTCAGTGACAGCCCTGGACTAAAAATGCAGTTTTTTGCTTATATTCTGCATTGTTAGCTTTTATAATGAATAGGCAGTTTATATGTGAATTTTACTTTGAATAAAATAATCAAATACAAATTTTAAAGTCAAAAGTTATTTGACAACTTCATATTTATATTTTTATGTCAACAAGTTAACCATTAGACATTATTCAGGTTGTTTGAGTTCCAGCTTCATTATCCTTTGCTCAACAGCTAACAGTTTTTCTCCTTTGTATCAGATGAATTATTATGAATTTCGGGTTCCAGATCACTCACCCTCTTGACCAAGTTTGGTAGTTTGATGACATTTTCCCTGCAATCAACAAAAAATGACATAATTCTTTCAGTCATTTGAACTATCCAAATCTCCGTTGCTTATATGTTCGAACAGTTTTTGCAGATTGCACTCTTGCATAAATCACATGGGTAAATTGTTGTTTAAGTCTTGAGAGAAATGTATGCGTCTCAACAATTAATTCGTACTATTTTTTTTTATTTAAATAATAGTCTCATCAACCCTTAAGGTTATTAGAGACACAGAAATACAGAAATGTTATGATACAATTAATACATATTGAATGATATTTACAATAATTATATTTCGTTAGTAATATTGATTTTTGTTAGAAACGCTATTAGCTTTTTCATATCACATCTGGAGTTCAGAATTGCTTCAAATGATGGAGGAATGTTGTGTACGAGTCGCTGGTTATTGTATATTGGGCATTCTTCTAGGATGTGTTGGACAAAGAGATGACTTTAGCATACTTCACACGTTGGTGGGTTACTTCTTGAAATGATGTGTTATTTGGGTATGGACAATTCTTAATCTGGAGAGAATGATTTGGTGCTTTCTACTGGCGGGGATTGATTTCCATGGGGTAACATGTTTTTTCACTCGAAATAATTTAGATTGAGAATTATTCCACTGAGATTGCCATTCTCTAAAGATAGAATCCTTAACTGTCTTTTTATAGTCAGTGTGTACAATTTCCTGTATAGTTGGGATCGTATCATCACCAATTGACCCTCTCGCCAATTTGTCTACATCTTCATTGCCTTTTATTCCGATATGCGATGGAATCCATAAGAACTTTACTGTTTTGTGCTGCAGTTGCAGATTATATAGCACGTCCTTAATAGAGAGAAGGATTGGGTTGTTCGGAAATACCTGGGAGAGGCTGGAAAGTGCACTGAGAGAGTCCAGTATAATAATTATATTTTGTAGCTCTATTGTTTTTATGTACTCCAGTGCCTTAAGAATAGCCAGAAGTTCTCCGTGGTATATGCTACAGGTCTTATTCAGTTTATAAGCGGTGCTGTAATTTGGGCTCATGAAAGCTGCTGTTGCGCCCTCTTCAGTTTTTGACGCATCCGTGTATACTTCATAAAAACCCAGCTGATTTTCTATTATTTCATTGAATTTTTAAATGATTAGGAGGGGGTTGGTTTAATTTTTATTGTACTGTAATAGGTTTGTATTTATTTCTGGAAGGTTGATTATCCAAGGAGGTGGAGTGGAAATATTGTTGGAAAATGTTTGGGAAAAAGTTAGCTGGAATTCTGCAAGGTATCGGGTGATTCTCTCGTATAAAGGAGGATCTGTTTTTGGTTTTGAAGCATAAAGGTTTTTGAAACGATCAGAGAATATGTTGTGTTTTGCAGGATTAGTGGGGTTTGAAGATACTGCAGGAGCGTATGAAATTTTCTTCTTGACTGTAGGGGATATTCTCCTGTTTCGCAGTGGACACTGGCAGAAGGACTTGTACAGAAGGCTCCTAATGCGATTTTTAGTGCTGTATTGTGGATGGTATCCAGGTTTCTCAGAATCGATTTTTTTGCAGTTGAATATACTAATGAGCCATAGTCTAGCTTAGATCTGATTAAGGATTTGTATATCAGCATAAGACTGTTGTAATCAGCACCCCAGTTCCTGTTTGCAAGTGTTCTCATCAGGTTCAGTCCGTTTTGACATACATTTTTCAAGTTAATAATGTGATCTTTCCAGTTCAGCTTTTTGTCGAATATCATTCCTAAAAACTTCAATTTGTCAACAAAATTCAGTTGTCGAGCATCTAAGATTAAACGAGGAATTTCAGGATTATGTTTTTTTGAGAACAGTAGACATTTTGTTTTCTCGTGGGAGAATTGGATGCCATTAGTTTCTGTCCATTTTCCAAGACTATCGAGTGTTTTCTGTAACTGTTTTTGCATTGAATATACATTTTTGCCTTTTGTAAAAATGACTAAATCGTCTGCATACAGTCTTGCTTTAACTGGGGGTCTGCAATTGTGCAGAATGTTGTTTATTGCTACAAAGAAGAGGGTGACGCTAAGAACTGATCCTTGTGGTATTCCATTTTGTTGAATTCTCTGACGACGTAGTACCGTTTACTCGAACACAGAAGTGGCGATCTTTAAGGAAGTTGTCGATGAATTGTAATACATTGCCTCGTATGTCCCACTTGTGTAATGTTTTTAATTGCTTGGGACCACTTTCGAGAAAATACTTTGTTTATCCAGATATGATTGTAGATTTGTAGGAGATACTTTTTTGCATTCAAAGGAAGGTTCTGTAGAAAGATCGGTGGAATATCATCTGGTCCTGCGCTTGAGTTCTTACTCTGTTGAAGCGATTTTTCGAGTTCTTCAATGCTTATTAGTGCATTTAGTGGGTTGGGAACCTCTTCTTCGAAATCTATATGTATCTTTTCAGCACTCGTTTTGAGTGCCTTGAAAGATTCTCTGTAGTTTATGTTACTTGAATGCATTTCAAAGTTTTCTGCCAAGGTTTTGGTGATTTCCTCGTTGGATGATATAATGTGATCATTTTTAGCATTCGTATTATTTCAAACCATTATTTAAGTAACATCTAACACATTTTTAGTCAAAAACCACATTGAACAACCACTGTATTCCCCTCGTATGGCGTTCAGAGACTTTTTTTTCTTTCCAAAACACACATTACCACTTTCTGTTTTAAATCAATATGTTATATCACTGCTTGATAGCCGTATCCAGTGTGGCAAGATTTATGGGCACCTATTGATATAAAATGGAACTCCATATTTCTGTTTTAAATGAAACTTATTGTTTCTTAATAATTCCACAATATATTGAATAAAAAGTTGAAAATTCTAAGTAATTTGAAAATTGTTTCGATATTAAATATCATCGTCAGACATTTAATTTCTTAGAATTCTTAACTTTTTATTCAATATATTGTGGAATTATTTAGAAACAGTAAGTTTCATTTAAAAACAGTAATATGAGTAGATTCCTCGAGGTAAGGGTCGAGACAGTTAATTTTTAACTCCATATTTCGATTGAGGGTTTTATTATAAGGCTTAATTCTTAACTTATATGTAGGATCACTACGTGGTAGTTGAAACGTCCACATCAGTAGATATATCTACTTCAGATGACCCAGAAGATTCTGCTGTACCGCAAGTGGAAGTTTATGAAGAGACCCCGAGTGAGAAGAAAGAAGATACAGTCCCACAGAAAAAGCCAAGAAAGACTCGTAAACCTATTCACGATTTACCAATGCATCTAATAGGACACGACATTTCGAAACCAGTTGAAAATGTTCCAAATGGCAGGGCATTGCCGAAACCTCGTCTAGGAGTTAAGGTATTCATTTCATGATTTGATTTGTATCAAGAAAGCGTTTGTTGATTTATTTATAAAATTTATTTGTTTATTGTTTGTTCGGCATTAATAAAAAAAAATTTGGTTCAAGGTACCTTATCTCAACTTAACAAGCCAAATTGTCTCCAAAGCAGAATTAGAGGACGAGATTTTAGAACGGTCTAGAGCAAAAGAACAAAGTAATGAAAATAAATTCGCCAGGGAATTGACACAACGCCTGGCAAATAAGTTAGCTCCAGAAGAAAACAAAAAGAAACCAATTTCTAAAGAAAACAATAAAAAATCTGATGTGAAAAAAGACTTAATTAAAATGGAAACAAAATCTGAGGGATCTAATAATTCTCTTGTCATGGATGAATCGAAGATACAAAATGACGATGATTTGTTGGCAATTTTGGAAGGAGATGGAGAAGAAATACCAATGATGGAAAAAATTCAAGACTCTGAGGTGAGTTTTTACTTTTCTCAATTTAATCGAATCAAATCTTTAAGAAAACTACAAATGTTTTTTTTTCAACTAAGATTGATATTTTAGAATCAGTTCCAACATGAACTACATTATTTTTAAGTGTCATTAATATGTACTATTGGCAATTCAAGACAAAACTTTTCAAATAATTTCTGGACTACATTTTCTAAGGTAGTATTTGAAATAACCATTATTTTAGGTTGAGTGTGATTTTTATTTATTCATAATTATACAAAGGTGAAAAAGATGAAGTGCAGTTCATAATATTTAGTATTGCACCCGTTAAATATCAATAAATGCTACTAATTTTACTGCTCAATTTTATTTAATTTAGTTTTTTTTGAGTTCTAAATTTTTACTGTGGTTTCTAGTTTAGGGATGTTTGTTGAATTAGTATTGTGTTACCTTCCGATTTTATCATAAGTTAGCCCATCTTCATCTTTCATGAACGGTTTCCCATACTTGTAGATCCAGTTTGGCCCAAAGAAATTTCATCAGCACTCCCTCCATCCCCTTGGAAGTAGATCTTTTATTCCAGTTGTCTTCTCTGTCATGTATATCATTTTGGTTCTTAAATGGCTTTTATTGCTCTGATTTGTGTAGTGTGCTTGATTTGCATGGTTCTTGATGTGTCGGGTTTTGTTTAAGTTCACTATAACTACTTTTCAAATCTATGCGTACTAAGACAAAAAATAATTCCAGTTTTATTAGTACAAAGATGAAACACTTCTGTAAACATCTGTGAAAAATGAAAAAAATATCATATAGATTAACCTTATAAATAGCAATAGTTGATATAAACTTAAATGTCCAGAATGTAATGCTCTATATAGGTCAAACAATTCGAATATATGAAATCAGACACAATGAACACTTACGAGCATACATGTTAAAACAACCAGAGAAATCCCTTTACGCAAAACATCTACTTGACACCAAGCATTCATTAACAATATATCGGACGGGTAGATACATTGTTACACTCCTAGATGGGTTAAGCCTATTTGCGACAAATTTCAAATATTATTTAAAGTTACTTTTTTGTGTTTCTTTGTATATAACAGGTTTTGATTAGTTAATATGATACTCTCTCTAATTTTTAATATATTTATTGTAATCTAGTTTACAAAAATAAAAAAAAATAAGCAATTATAAATGAAAGTGTACTTCTTGTACAGTGTGTTGTATATATTATTTTTTTGTTAAAAAAGACTACTAAATTTAATGCTCGTATAAGCATTAAAAATATGTTTCAATACTCTAAACAGCTGACATGCCAAAAATAACGCCACACAGAAAATATTGGGGCTTAAATTTAAAGTTCATTTTTTTGGGCTAATTCACCACAAACAGCAATAATGTGTTCCATACAAAGCTTACAGAAATATCGCGTTTGTCGTTTTTTATAATACTAGCAATACCCCCGCTTATTTGGAGGTGGATCATGTGGAGGTTCAACATTCACTTTAGTAAATTTGGTAACCGTTTGTCGAACGTGTCTCGGCAATGTTAAAATAGTTGCCTTTTTTGCAATGTTTTCTTTTACCAATTCTAATCCTAATTCTTTTAAAAATATTTTTCTTTTTTGAGACGCTGGGGCATTATTAGTTTTGTGAATGATAAATGCATTGATGGCACCTACATCTAACATTCCATAAAATATTACTAATGGCCATCTTCAAGTATTTCTGCTAACATCATATGATGAAATCATTTTTTCAACAATATCAACACCACATTTTGTGGCGTTGTAGAAAGTAATAATTTCAGGTTTTTCGGCATCACCTGACTTTTGATCTATTACACCTTCTCGATGGAAAGAAGATGTCATTAGAACATTTTTATTTATTTTTTAGGTTCATGAGATGTACATGTTCCATATACAAAAATAGTCGAAGGAATAGGTCGTTTTTTATACTCTTTAAAAACTTGTGGTAAACCTTTTGCATGTAAATTGAGCCTTCCGACAATTGTAAGTCTGTGTTGTGTAAAAGCTTCTTCAGTAAGGGAGAAACTGTTGAACCACTGGCCCATAGTGATATTTCATCCAGATTTCAATATATCTTTAAATATTCTAAGAGATACTGCTTTACTAGAATTGTGCACCTGAAATGATCCATTTGGCTGCACACCAGCATACATTTCCAACTTTGATTTACAGTAAGTTTGAGTGGCAAACAGTGAAAATACATTTATTCCGTACTTATTGGGCTTTTTAGACATAAACATCTACCGCAAAAAGCAAGGCGCATTTTGTCTAATGTAACATATTGTACTACCGAATAATAACACTTGCACTTATCATTAAATATTTCAAAACATTTCCTTACGAAAGTTAATTTGTCTATAGCTTGCCTTGCTGCTCACGTGGTGGTACTTCAAACCTAATGACTCTCAAAAGAAACCGGAATCTTCTTTGCGACATAGCTGCTATGAATATTTCCAATCCCATTCCATCATTACTACAATACTCCTGCAAAAGCCGTCATGCTGCTCATTGAGTACCGGCAAGATAAAGTAGGCTGATAAAGCACTATATTTCTATTTTTGATGTAAGAGCTGCATCATGTGGATCCTTATACCTGCCTGTTATTTTATAAATATATAAGTTTGTGTTTTTCACTACAATATCCAAGATGTCATCAAAAAAGAAATTCCATATGTCAGCAGTTGTTTCTAAATTCTCTGCTTCTCGAAGAGGCACTGGAAGATGTATAACAATATTCTCTCTTCTTGTGTGAACGTCCCAATCAAAACCAAATTTTCTCCATTTGCACCCATCGTTTGCATAATAATATAAACGACGATCTTCTTCAGGTTCAGTATCTACTTCTGCTCAGTATGTTCACTCCCTTCACTTTCAATGTCTGTGTCTGTTTCATGTTCATTAAATTCTTCATGATCTGAGTTCAATACTGAACTATCTGAATCTTCAGCTCCTTCCTCATCGGTTGGAACATTTTCATGAAGGTTTTTTAGATGTTGAACTTCAAGGTAGGGGTATAGAGATAGTGTCAGCCCCCCACTTGCATAATAGGGGGTAACGTGTCGCCCCTCTTGAAGTTTAGAATATATTTCAAATCGAGAACATTTTTACAATTATTTTTACAGGAAAAAAAATAATGCGATTACTGTTAATAAGAGTGATGCTTAATTTAATGTTCAATTTCTGTTGGGACAATTCACACTTTTTTTGGCACGCTTGAACACTCCACTGGTTGTTTTTACTGAAACTACACGCACAATTCCGTCGGTACCAGGGTGCACTTCACAAACACGCCCGAGACGTCACTGCAAAGGTGGCAAGTTGTCTTCCACCAGGACAAGTGTTCCAACTTTGGGGCGCATCTGCAGTGGGACAAATACTCCTTCTGCCATCTCCGCCAATAATGTTGTTGGAGTTGCTGAATTCGCTGCCATCTGACAGGCGATTAAATTGCACGTCGGCGATATCCTTTTCAGTTGATTCCGTTAGCGGGGCTCCGATTAGGAAATGTCCCGGAGTCAACACTTGGAGGTCATTGGGATAATAGGATTAAGGGCCGCGAATTTAAACAAGCTTCAATTCGTGTAAGCAATGTATAAAATTCTTCGTAAATAAGAGAGGCATCACCTAATACTCTCCTCAAATGATGCTTTTATGCTGTGTATTGACCTCTCCCATAGCCCCCCAAAATGTGGCGGCCACGCTGGTATAAAGTTGAATTTCGTACTTGTTTCCACAAAATTATTCGAAATTTTATTGTTAAAATGTTCTGAGTTAAATAATTCGCGTTCTGCTCCGACAAAATTGGAGCCATTATCTGAAAATATTTCTTTATGATACCCTCTGCGAGAGGAAAATCGTTTAAAAGCTGCTAAAAAACTTTCAGTAGTTAAATCTCCTACCAGTTCCAAGTGAACAGCTTTAGTGGAAAAGCAAATAAATAATGCAATATATGCCTTTACTTTTTTTGCGTTGCGCAATTTATGAGATTTCATTAGGTAAGATCCGGCAAAATCTACACCGGAAATTAAAAATGGTCTTAACGGCTGTAGTCTTTCTTTCGGCAAATTGCCCATTTTTTGAGACTACGGTTTGGGATTTGCGCGTGTACACCTAACACATGAATGTATTATTTTTCTTACTATATTTTTACCTGATATGGGCCAGAATTTTTGCCTTAAGGCCGCTTGACATAAAGCAATACAATCTGCAAGTAATTGCATGCAATTTATTGCAAGGTGAAAATATTGAATGTTATGAATGTTGCACGTTATTTGACATTATGCAAGACAAATCAAAACTAGAAAAAAAAATGGCATTAACAAAAATTACGAATCAACAAGAAGGTTAGTTATATAAAAAAGTGCTAGAGTCAATCAAGTGCACAGAAAACGGACCCGTCGTCAGTATTTTGAGATCATGTGATTTGACTGACATTTGATTGGTTGTTAAACGAAAAGTAACTAGAATTGCAACTTGCATGCAATAGAAATGGCACCAAACCGATAAAGTTGCAATTCCGAGATCTATCAGCTGAGCTTCATCTGCGCATGCTTGTGATCAAGAAATATTGCGTCTTGCATTGCAGGTAGTATTGCTCCATGTCAAGCGGCCTTTACCGCGGCTAGAGTTGCTTCATTACCTGCGTGCAATTCGTCTTTGTGCAATTGTCGAATAATTATTCTAGTAATGTAATGATGTTCCGGTAACAATATCTGACATTTATTATCGAAGTCTATCGGGGCGTTTAGTAAACCTTCATCATCTATGAATGGATCCAATTTTGATATTTTACTAGATTTAAATTTCTTAGAATTTTGAATGCAATAAGTTTCGTTTGCAAAGACGTTAGATTGAATATATTTTAAAATAATTAAATTGGCATTTTCGATTTCTAGAACTGATAATAATTTTCTATTATTTCGTTTTATTTCTCAAATTACAAATGAATCGTAAACAATATGTAATGACTCGTAATTTTCTAAAAGATGAAAATTTATTTATTATGTGTAGCTCTGGTTTAGTAAGTATAACATTCACAGATTTTGATTTTCGTTCCATTAAAGGATCATTTTTTGTTATTTAAATTGCGTCACATTGGCGGCCATTTATCGGGACTGAATTTTAACCAGTGTGGGCCATTCCACCATAATTCTGATTGTTTTGAAAGCATACCGCGCGAGACAATGTCGGCTGCATTGTCATGTGACTTAACGTGATGCCATTCTGAAATATTAGTGTCTTTTTGAATGAGTGACTCTATTTGCAATATATTGTGACCAGCTTTCAGAGAATTCTGCTAACCAACATAAAACTATAGTCGAGTCCGTCCAAAAATATCTAGTATTAATCTTCAAATTTAATGTCTCTTGGGTTTTGATCATTAATTTACATATTAATGGAGCTGCATTTAATTCTAAGTGTGGAAGTGTGATTTTCTTAATCGGCACAACCTTACTTTTCACACATAGAAGTCTAACCGTGGAATTTTCTGAAATATCCGTCGCTTTTACATATACAGCACTGCCATAAGCTTTACATGATGCATCTGCAAAACCATGCAGTTCAATTGAATTTGTTAAATGTGAGGTCATTATGTTACGTGAGATACGGTAATTATTTAATTCTTCTAATTAATTGAGGAATGTTGTCCAGCTAGCTTCGATTTCTTAAGGAACCGGTCGATCCCAATAAATTTTTAACATCCAAATCTCTTGCAAAAGAATTTTTGCTTTTATGACAATCCCAGAGGATAAAATATTTTAGCCACGGTCGACAAAATGCTTCATTATTATTTTAGAAAAACGTGGAAGTTCGACTTTATATTTAAGCGCATCTTCTTATATTTTCATGGGTTTCGGTCAGAAATAAAATCACTTGCTTATAATGGTAACGTTTCGGTCTATTTTATTTAAACCATTTTCAAACCTTTCTAAAAATTTTGAAAACAATACATTTATTTTAATACATATAGTTAAAATATATTTCTTTATAACTTACTTTTTTTTTTATTCAAACTAATCCGCTTCCACCCAAGGTGATTAGTGGTGTATAACAATATACAATATTAAATTTTGTTTAGTAAATTAATGTCCTTTAAGAATCCCATCAATTTGTCAACTGGGCAATTTACACCTAAGAGTATATTTAAATCTGTAGGTAGCCTATATTTTAGCCGGTTCGTGTCAAACTTAGTGCAATTGATCAGAACATGTTTCACTGTTAAATGTTCTTGACATAGATCACATATAGGAGCATTGTCTTTATTGAAAAGATAAGTATGCTTAAATTTGCAATGCCCTATTCTAAGTCTAGTGACAATCACTTGTGCTCTGCGTGTTGTGGTTGGATGCTTCCACCGCGTCACTGTTGACTTAAATTCGCGAAGTTTGTCTTGCGATCGCTGCCAGTCTTGTTGCCAGTGGTTGTAAACTTTTTCCCGAATAAGTGTTCTCAAGTCACTCACCACGCACTTTGTTATGAGTTCGGCATTAACGTTTACGATTGCGTTACGCGCACATAGGTCCGCTTCTTCGTTGCCTCTGATGCCAATGTGAGCAGGAATCCACATAAAATCGACAGATTTATTGTTGTTCTGGATATTATGAAGCTGTGATTTAATTGATTGTAGTATTGGGTGCTTGGGATAAGGATGTTTCGAGGAATGAATGCTACTTAAGGAATCAGTTAAAATTAGGGTTTTGGGATTTGGAAAGGAGGTAATTACTTTAAGAGCATGAAAGATAGCATAGAGTTCTGCCGTAAATATGCTAGTGTGAGGGGAGAATTTTATGCTGTAAGATTCAGTTGTAGTCACTATTGCAGCACCCACTCCAGCCTTCGATTTCGAAGCATCCGTGTAGACTAAGTTAAAGCCATTGTAGTCATGCAGTATCTTGTTGAGTTCTGCGAAGATTTCATGGCAATTTGTATCCCTATCAAGCCCAGTCAGGTTAGTACGGCAGCGAGGGGTAGAAATTGTCCACGGAGCTGGATGTTCTCTAACTCTGGCGTAAAATGGCTTAGATAGATGCGGTTTTTTATCAAAAAGATCCCTATATCTGTTGTTGAATGTGTTACTGTAAACTGGTTTTTCAGCATTAGTGGATATAGCAGCTGGGTAATTCAAACTCAATGTAGAGCGTCTGTAACTTAATGATGGTTCACCAAGAAGACTTTGGATGCTGGTATTAGGGGATGTTGTAAACGAGCCTGAAGCTATTCTTAATACTGTATTATGGATAACATCAAGTTTGCGAAGTACAGTTTTTCTGGCAGATTTGAAATTGACTGTTTGAATAGCTGCTATCTGGTTTGAGATTGGATTCTTAAAGGCATATGATGTCAGGAGAGTATTCTTTAATGATAACTTGTAGCATACCAAGTCGATGGTAGAAACCATCTATGTTCCATTGAAGAATGGAGTTGAATTTTGGAGTAATTTGAGAGGGTTATGGGCGACAAATTAATTATTAGTAGATGAATCCGATTCAGAGTCAATTAAGTCTTGGCCAAGATGAGTGAATATCTTTTTTTTAAGTTTGGTGATTCTCGTTTTTGTTGCCTTGTCATTTATGTGGGGATATACTTTGGTTAACATAGTAGTAAGCGCAAGGAGATCAGATGTGAAATCTAGAGCTATATTTACATTTTGGGGTGAGCCGGTTACGTTATCTAATAAAACATTTAATTGGTCGTAGTCCAGAATGAAAGGTGGCGAATGATTTTCGATGTACTCTTTGCAGGAGATGGTTGATTGTTTCTTGCTCAATTTATTCTTTTTTAGAGTTGGTTTTGGTTTAGGGAATAATTTTTCTGGCGTTATGTTATTATCGCTATCGGGTGAGGGGGTATCTTCCATAGGTCTTTTGCTTGTGATTTTGGCCATATTGGGGATATCTGTTGCTTCCGTTTCTGCTTCCATATTCATTGAAGTTGTGAATGTCTCTTGACTAAGTGGAGAGTCTTCTGTTATTGGATCAGAAGTCAATTTTTGTGTATTAATGGTATTTGTTGACAAAGATGATGGGAGAGTTTGGATTGGGGTTGTGAGAAGAGTTTGGGAAGTCGTAAGCGGTTCATTATTTGATATTGAACTATATGTATTAGGTTCTGATTCGTTGGAGCTATTGATACATTGTGAGGCTATATGACCATCAGCTTTGCATTTGTAGCATGTTAGTCCGTCTTTTTGGAGGAAAACTCGGTAGCTGGTTTGTTCGAATTCAATCAACATGGAGTCTGGAAGCTGTTGAGTATAAGGGCTTACGTAAATCTGTCTTCTGAAACTCAGGATGTGACTATACTCAGGTAATGTGGCACCGATTCTTAGAAACGTCATGGGAGAAACTGGATTTAGACCTATTTTTGATATTTCATCTGTTAGCAGTTGATGTGGGATGGTTGGACTTACATTGGAAAGTATGATTCTATCAGCCGGAGTTATGAGTCGACGAGCTACTAGTTTTTCGCCGTTGACGGTTATGGAGCCATAATTGTTCATGAAGTTATCAACTACTGATTTGTTTGCTAAGTACATACAAACACGATTGTTCGAAAGCCTTGATGAAAAAATATTTTTTGGTTGAATGATTGATCCTAATGGGATAAGGTAATCCTGTAATTTGGCATTGTTGATAGCGCAAAAAACGATTGCTTGTTGCTTGCTTGGAAAAACAGCTTGGTTGACTGCTGATGAATAACTTTTGTTAACTGTTGTAGGAGTATTTGAGTGTGAATCATTGATAGAAGACATCATTAAAATTTGATTTTATTTGGCCGGAATTTGGAATACGTCCCTGGCCGCTATTAGTAAATAGTAGCATGCGAAACTAGTTTGTTGTTTTTTATAGGTGATGTATTACTTGAATTGACCGTGTTTATGATGTAGAATTCACTAAGTTTAAATAATTTGAAGAACAATATAAGTAAAGTGAACTTACAGTTTCTGAAAGTACTTCTCACTGATCAAAACTAATTAAAAAAGGTTTAAACTAACTAAATTTGTAATATTTCGAGAACTGCACAAAACTAGACTAGTCACTTGTTCTGTCAGAGCCGAACTCTAACTTACTTTTTGATTATGCCTCTGTAGAGGTTTTACTACTGTACAGTAGTATTTTTTAAATTAAAAAAAGACAATTATTACACATAAAAACAAACAATATAAACAATGAACTATGTTAAAGATAGTTGACATGTATATTACAGAGTGTCCTAATTAAATTAAAATTTGAACTAGAGACCTATTTTTTAATTTTTAATAACTAGGTAAGGTGTAGATATTCATTTACAATAGTAAGTTCGTATATATACAACTTAAGTTGTCTATGTCAGTTCTGAAATTGACTGAGTCAGGATTCTTCTTAATATTTATCATTTCTTTTATTAATCTTTTACTATTATTTTTTTCTGTAGTTATTATTTCTACGTTGTTGAAATTAAAAGAGTGATTTTTATCAAGTGAATGTTTTGATAATGCAGTACATTCATTGTTATTTCGAACTGATTGCTGGTGTTGAATTCTTTTATGTAAATATTGGCTAGATTGACCAATGTAAGTACCATTGCCATCAGAACAATTTATTTTATATATTGAGTTTATTGTGCTCTTATTATCTGCTTTATGTTTAGAAAAAAGTTTATTTCCTGTAATGTTATTTGGTTTATCTGCAATTTTAATATTAAATGGTGTTAGGCATTTTTGTAATGGTTTATTTATATCGGGAATGTACGGAAGTGAAATATATTTTGATGGATTACTTTGGCTATTAAATTTTAATTTGTTGTAATAGTTGTTAATTCTCTGTTTAATAATGGGCTCATAAAAATGTTTAGGATAATTATTTAAATCCAAGGTATTTTTGATTTTTTTAATATTATTAGGCCTGTGTTTTGGATGTGATACCGCTCTATCAGTGAGGCCAGTGACAACACTCTTCTTAAATTTTATGGGAGTGTATGAATTATAGTTTAAATATCGTTGAGACCATACATTTTTTGTGAACCAATTTGTAAATGTTCGACCATTGTTGTCATATTCTATATTCATATCTAAAAAATTAATAGAACGATTTTTGGCCATTTTTATGGTGAAATGTAATTTTCTATTAAAGCTGTTAAAACGTTTTAGAATATTTTCAGTCTGGTCAATGGGTACACAAAGGATACAGTCGTCGACGTATCTTTTGAAAAAGATTGGGTTTTCTGGTAACTCTGCTAAAACATTGGATTCTAAATATTCAAGTACTAAGTTTGCAATCGGAGCAGAAATTGCTGCTCCAAAAATTTGTTTGTAGAAATCGTCCCAAAATTGAAAATGGGTGGAATTCAAACATAAATCAACCGCCTCGCAAAACGCATCTAAGTCTAACGGTGTGAAGTTCTTGATTATGTGTGTGTGTGTGTGTGTCAAGTTAATGGCACTGGTTTTAGTAAACCAAAAGGCTAGTTTAATTTATTATTTGATTATAAAATGTTGTGGAACATATATAAGCTTACATACACATATATTTTTATTACTATTCTTATGTTTATGCATATATATATTTTTTATGCTTATGATTTTTTTTTGTTTTGCCTATGTTTTTTTTGCTTATGCATTTTTTGTTTATGCTTTTTTTTATATGATTTTTTTTGCTTATGCTTTTTTTTTGCTCATGTTTTTTTATTATGTTCAAGTATTTTTTTATGCATTTTTTGTGCTTATGCTTTTTTCTTCTTTTTTTTAGTATTTTTTTAACTATCTTATTTGTATATTTTTTTCAGATTTTTCCTTTATTTTTTTTCTCAAAAATTTGATTGGTTAGAAATTTTACAACATTTTACTTCATTTACAATTTTATGTTAGTTTCTTTTGTTAATTTATATAATAGTTTTCTCACCTCATTTTTTTCAGATGCTAATATTGTATCCAAACTAGCAGGCAAAGGTAATATTGTTACGAACTCGCACACCGAAGCAGATACTAAGTACGGCCCTGTAACCTTATGTTAACGGAGTTGAGAAAAAGGCGAGCGCGCCGAATTCTGAGAAGGTCTATTGGGATCTATTGTGAACCGTCCTTTCTAAACATGTTCTCGAAAGGCATTTTAAGAAATATCGCGAAAGGCATGTCTCGTCCCGAATGTTCTAGTAAAGAAAGTTTTTGATATAAATACAGGACCGATCAGCGGATGAGTTAGTTTATAATTTGCCATAGTGAGTTAAACAGTAATTAAGTGAATATAAAAGTGTTATAAATTAATAAGTTAGTGACTAGTTAAGTACATATAAATTAGTGTTAGTGAGTTAGTGTTTAAATAAATTAGTAAGTAGCAATACCGAGTGTTTAAAATTTATCCCACCCGTTTATTGTTTAAATAAATAACAAAAACATTACATTGGTGTCAGGTGTGGAATAATATAAATAAATAGCTACATCAAAATGACCAAGAGACTGTGTGATCTGAAAATGGCGGAATTAAGAGCAGAATTGGAAAATCGTGAGTTGGAAACGTCCGGTAAGAAAAGCGAATTAGTAGAAAGACTTAAAGTGGCACTGGAAAATGACGGCTTTGATCCAGAATCATTTTTATTCAATGACGAGGCTTCCACCTTAATCTCGTCAATTTCTGCTAATATTTCTGAGAACATGGACGAGAAGATTACCACAATGAAAAGCGATATTTCTGCTAATATAAAGAACGATTTTTCTGCCATGGACGAGAAAATTTCCACTATGAAGAATGATATTTCTACTAATATGGACGAGAAGATTACCACAATGAAAAGCGAGATTTCTGCTATGAAGAATGATATTTCTGCAGATATTTTATCATTGAAAAATGACATTGCTGCTGAAGTCGAGAATAAAATTTCGTCTCTAAAATCAGACATGGAGAATAAGATGGCAACGATGGAAAATCAGATGGACGAGAAAATCAAGGATTTGGAGACAAAGATTGCTGATTTAAGAACACAGGACACTTCAGCAGAAGAAAAGAAGATCGAGATTTGCAAGCCAGAAACACAACCCAAGACAGATGATATTGGCAGTTTTACCCGAGTCAAGACCCCAACGTTCGATGGAAAGATGTCGTGGACCAATTACGTAAAACAGTTCGAAGCAGCCGCTAGAGTGAATAATTGGTCCGATAAGGAGAAAGCAGTGAACCTAACTATCGCGCTTCGGGGAGATGCCTTAGATATACTTCAGACGATACCTCTGGAAGAAACGGATGATTTCGAGCTGCTGAAGAAGAGGTTGGACATGCGGTACGGTCATGAACATCTAGAACATTTGCACCAATCCCAGCTGAAGAACCGAAGGCAGAAACGTGACGAAACACTTCAAGAATATGAAGTGGATATTGCCCGACTCGTTCGATTTGCTTATCCATCAGCAGCAGAGAACATGATGGAATGTCTGGGCATACAGGCCTTTATTGATGGCTTACGTGACCCCTATATGCAGAGGACGCTTCGTTTAGCCCATCCGAAAACATTAGTCGACGCATTGACAGCTGCTCTTGAATATGAAGCAGCAACGAAGGCTTCAGGATATAACAAAATCAGGACCATCCAAGAAGAAGGTGACGAAGACAGATTTGACCAGTTCGTCAGTTTAATAAAAAGTATGATGGACAAGAAGCCAAGAAAGATCAGATGCTGGAATTGTGGCGAGCTAGGGCATGTACGTAGTTCGTGTAAGCGCCCCAAGACTCCTGCAAAACCAGGAACCCCAGTCACAGGAAAACTAGAACGGGTCGGATACGAGGGGGCAGCACCGACCCATGATCAATCCAAAGACCCTCTCATACTGATAGCTTCTCTCAGATGTCGCAACGACAGTGTATATGTGGATGGCGAAGTAAATGGCAAGAAATATGCTCTGCTGGTTGACACTGGAGCAACTAGAACCATTATACGACCAGAGATAATAAACCCCAAGAAGAAACTTCTACCAACGAGACTGCGACTGCGGACCGCCACAGGCGAGAGTGCCAACGTTCACGGGGAAACAGAAATCCAATTGGGAATTGGCGCAGAAAAGTTCACGCATACGGTAATCGTAGCTGACATTGAAGAAGACGTGATTCTAGGAATGGACGTAATGAATGTACATGGATTCCAATTAGACTTTAGAAACAGAACCATTAAAGTGGGTCCCGAGGAGGTGTTCCTGCATCCATATGAAGGCAACGCGGTGTTGGCAGCTGTACAGGAAGATACCGTTCTACCTGCACGAAGCGAAACCATGATAGTAGCATGGCTACAGGGAATCATGGAGGAAGGTACACCGGTTATGATGGAGCCAAGGAACCACGACGAAGAAGTTGGCAAAGGAGTACTAATTGGAAAAGGATTGGTCACGTCGGCGAAAGAGATCCCAGTACGTGTGATAAACGTGAACGATTACCCAATTACAATCAAGAAGGAAACCAAGATTGGATCCTGCGTACCAGTGACGTCAATGGTGCGTCAAACAACGACCACTGACAATTCTAATGCCAGATTCGAACAAATGTTATCAGTAGCTGTTCAATCTTTGGATCGAGCTGAAAAAAAGAGAATAAGAGAATTTCTCTTGCAGTATCGAGACTTATTCGTACCAAAAGGGGGAAAGACTGGCAGAACATCAGCCGTCAAACACAAAATCGATACTGGTAATGCTAAGCCAATCAGGCAATCAGCTCGAAGACTTCCACGAGCGAAGAGAGAGGAAGCTGAAAGAATAATTCGAGAGATGGCAGAAGAAAAAGTGATAGAACCATCTACTAGTCTATGGGTGTCTCCAGTAGTGCTCGTCAAGAAAAAGGATGGAACTACGAGATTCTGCGTAGATTATCGCCAGCTTAACAACGTGACGAAGAAAGACAGCTATCCTCTGCCCCGAATTGACGATACGCTAGACACGTTGGCCGGCAGCAAACTGTTTTCCACCTTGGACCTGAAGTCTGGTTATTGGCAAGTAGAAATGGACCCAGAAGATAAAGAGAAGACTGCTTTTACCACCGGATCTGGATTATGGCAATTCAACGTCATGCCATTCGGGCTCTGTAATGCGCCTGCGACATTTGAAAGACTTATGGAAAATGTCTTGAGAGGGTTGTCTTGGAAGACATGCCTGGTCTATTTGGACGACATCGTAGTACTGGGGAAGACATTTGACGAACATCTGAAAAATTTGGAAGACGTATTCAAACGACTCCAAGCTGCCCAGCTCATGTTAAACTTGAAGAAATGTCAGCTGTTCCAAAACCGAGTCAACTATCTAGGTCATATAGTGAGCAATGAAGGAGTGGCGGTGGATCCAGAGAAAATTACTTCCATTCAGCAATGGCCGCAACGAACCGACAAACATCAAATTAGGAGTTTCCTTGGACTTTGCACGTATTACAGAAGATTTATCAGGAAGTTTGGAGATATTGCCAAGCCTCTAACGCGACTTACAGAAGAAGCAAGAGCTTTCCAATGGGACGAAGACTGTCAAACGGCTTTTGAAACTTTGAAGAGGCATTTAACCTCGGCGCCGATATTAGGATATCCATTACCAGAGGGAGACTTTATTCTTGACACTGACGCAAGCAACGTAGGAATTGGTGGAGTGCTCTCACAGATCCAAGGAGGGCAAGAAAGAGTGCTGGGATATTTCAGTAAAGTCCTCTCCAAACCAGAACGAAACTACTGCGTCACAAGAAGAGAACTTTTGGCAGTAGTGAAGTCCGTGGAACACTTTTACCAGTATCTCTATGGTAGGAAGTTTTTAATCCGGACTGATCATGCAGCACTCAAGTGGTTGATGCAGTTCAAGAATCCCGAGGGCCAGATCGCTAGATGGATTGAACGACTTCAAGAATACGATTTCAACATCGAACATCGAGCTGGTGTGAGTCACCGAAATGCCGACTCCCTGTCCAGACGGCCGTGCCCAACAGACTGCTCCCACTGCAACAAGGTGGAATCTAAGGAAGCTGCAGTTTCAAGAACTACTGTAGTCAACGAGGAATGGTCACCCACCAGGATCAGAGAAGATCAGGAGAATGATCCTCACCTGAAGATGATCCGGCAATGGAAGAAAGAAAACCGGCGACCTACCTGGCAAGAAGTGTCAAGATTTTCACCGAAACTCAAGGCGTATTAGGCTCAGTGGGACTCCCTTGTCCTGGAAGAAGGGCTGTTGAAAAGAGTCCTTGAAAACGATGATGGTTCTGAGATGAGGAGACAGCTAGTTATCCCGAGAACTGGTGTAAGAAATGTACGACTTGTGCTACGAGTAATGGACCACATCGCAAGAGAAAGGCACCCATGAAACAGTACAATGTTGGAAGCCCTTTCGAAAGGATTGCTTTAGATATCGCTGGACCATTTCCGACGACAGAAAATGGTAGCAAGTACATACTGGTTGCAATGGATTATTTTACAAAGTGGGTGGAAATTTACGCTATCCCGAACCAAGAGGCCACAACTGTCGCGGATGTATTGGTGAAAGAATTCATCAGCCGATATGGAGTGCCCATGGAAGTCCACAGTGACCAGGGAAGAAATTTCGAAAGCCATCTATTCAAGGAGATTTGCGACTAGCTGGGAATGAAGAAGACCAGAACAACAGCATTACATCCACAGTCAGATGGAATGGTCGAGAGAATGAACAGGACTATTGGAAAATACCTGTCCAAAGTAGTATCCAGCCATCAGAGAGATTGGGACCAGTATCTCTCCCTATTCGTATTGGCTTATCGATCTGCCGTCAATGAGTCCACGGGTGAAACACCTGCGAAAATCCTGTTTGGACGTGAAATGAGGCTTCCTTGTGACCTGGAATTTGGCTGTCGGCCTGGAGAAGATATAGCAGGCGAAGACTACGTGATCCAATTGAGAAGAAGGCTGGACGATATTCATGAACTAGTTCGAACAAATCTTCAAGTTGCCAGCGACAGAATGAAAAGTCGGTACGACACGCAGGCCACGGAGGGCGGTTTTAAAGAAGGGGACAAAGTATGGTTACACAACCCGGCGAGGAGAAAAGGATTTTCTCCAAAATTACAAAAATCCTGGGAAGGTCCATACTTGATCAAGAAAAGGATCAATGATGTTTTATATCGCATAAGCAAGATCCCCAACGGAAAACCAAAAGTAGTTCACCGAAACCGACTAGCGCCATTCGAAGGAGACCATGACATAGAGGAAGGAGTAAATCTTATTCGAGATGTGTCTGACCTCACCTTCGATGAATTTATGGGCGCGTATGGAGGTACCGGGAAAGCTAGATATGGAGTCACTTCGGAACAACAACAAGATTTCTTCACTCTCCCAGAAGATTCTTCACTGGCATACCACATCCCCGCCCGTATCAAGAACGCACGAGGGTTGGCAACCGTCTTTCGAAAGAAGTTCGGGCAATTAGAAAAACTTGAAGACCAGATTCCAGCCCCTGGCAAGACACTGAAACTGAAACATAATTCGCGGTACGTCTTCTACGTAGTAACAAAAAATGAATTCCAAGATCGATCTACCTACCGCGATGTGTGGGAAGCACTTCGAAACCTCCGAGACCATGTGTTGGAATCCAACGTGAAGAAACTGGCTATGCCTAAGATAGCGAGTAACCAGTTGGATTGGCGAATCATCAGGAACATGGTAGAGATTATCTTTCAAGATACCGGTGTCCAGATATTGATTTGCAGCTACAACCCCCGCTATCAGTATCCGATGAAGACGGTGCCCTGCTATTTTCATAAGATCGGAAAGTGGAGAAATGGGGCTAGTTGCCGATTCAAACATCCAGTCTCGGCTACACAAAAGTTCCAGGAGGAACTTTCATTTAAGGAGGGGGTAATGTTACGAACTCGCACACCGAAGCAGATACTAAGTACGGCCCTGTAACCTTATGTTAACGGAGTTGAGAAAAAGGCGAGCGCGCCGAATTCTGAGAAGGTCTATTGGGATCTATTGTGAACCGTCCTTTCTAAACATGTTCTCGAAAGGCATTTTAAGAAATATCGCGAAAGGCATGTCCCGTCCCGAATGTTCTAGTAAAGAAAGTTTTTGATATAAATACAGGACCAATTAGCGGATGAGTTAGTTTATAATTTGCCATAGTGAGTTAAACAGTAATTAAGTGAATATAAAAGTGTTATAAATTAATAGGTTAGTGACTAGTTAAGTACATATAAATTAGTGTTAGTGAGTTAGTGTTTAAATAAATTAGTAAGTAGCAATACCGAGTGTTTAAAATTTATCCCACCCGTTTATTGTTTAAATAAATTATAAAAACATTACAATATGTTTGCAATCATTGTATAAAATTTTGATATAGCCGACTCGTGAATATTGCATTCTAGTAAGCAATGTTGTAGGGTACCTGTTTCTCCACATTGACATCTTTCATTTTCAGAAATGCCCATTTTAAATTTATTCTCGGGTGTTGAACAATCTCCTGATCTAATTCTGGTAATAGTTCTTATGAAAGTCCGATCGCTGTCTTTATGAAACCAAGGTTTATGTTTTACTATTGGTTCAATCGCTTTGAACATTTGACCTCCCCTATATTCCTCGTTTTTGCCAAGCAGCTGTTAGTTTAGTTTTTGCCAATTGTTGCATATCTGTTGTCGGGATTTTGAAATTATGAATTTTAATTCCCTCCTCTGTGGCCCTTTTCGCTAGTTCGTCTACTTTTTCATTTTGGGGTATGCCTGAGTGTCCTCTGATCCAAACTAACTGAATTTCTTTGTTTAAGCTTTGGATTTTGTTACATATTCTTGAGATGTCTACTATTATGTGATTTAGTTCAGAATTGGGTGTTATATTTTCCAATTTCTGTATTGCACTTCTGCTGTCTGAAAATATAACGTATTTTGAGATGGATTCATATCTATGGCAGTATTCTAGTGCTTTTTTTATTGCCATTAGTTCGGCGGTATAGATAGAGGTATACTGGGGTAGCTGATATCTTTCTGAATATTTATCTTCTTCATGATAGAAGGCAAATCCTATTTTATTATTCCTTTTTGATCCATCTGTAAATATCTTCTCGAAGTTGTGCCATTTTTCATTTACTTGTCTTTGAAATTGAACCTTCGTTGTTACGTCTTCTTTGTCATACGATGTATAATACGTTGTTGGTGGTTTTAGTAATGTTTTGTAAGGCACAGAAAAACATGGTTGTACTTTGTTTTCATAAACAATATTTTTGTAATCGATAATCCAGTTATAACTCTCTATTATGGGTGGTAATATTTTCTTTTCCCAATATCTTGATTCTAGGCATGCAATGAATAAATTATGTATGTTTTTTTGGCCCTCACCTTGTTTACTATTAATTTTTAAAATTAACCTGTCACTCAGCATTTGTCTTCTGAGATGTAATGGTGGTTCTGCACACTCCACTTCCAAGACATTTATTGGCGAGCTTTGTAAACTTCCTATTGCTAATCTTAAACATCGATTTTTATTTTTTTCTATCTTTTCTGTGTGACATTTAGCAGCGGTCCCATATAAAATGCTTCCATAATCAATGATTGATCATATGAATGATTTATAGAAAATTAAACTTATATTTGGATCTGCTCCCCATTTTTGGTGACTAAACACTTTGACGATATTGATAGCATTTTCACATTTTTTAATAACATTTGAGATTTGTTGTTTCCAATTGAGTTTTTTGTCTAATATAACTCCTAAGTACGTAACAGCTGATTTGTACTGGATATTCATGTTGGCCATTCTGATAGTATTCTATAAGTCGATACGTGAAGGTATGACTGCTGGGTAAAAGAATAGGGTGCTTTTTATAAAATGACAAACTAGAGTGAACAAGTCTACCGCCCACCCTGAGCAGTCCTTGATCATCTAAGAAAGGGCTCAATTTTCGCAAGTACTTTGATACGCGAAGATTCTTTTCAAGCAAGGGTATTTCACGAGCAAATGCATGAGATTGAGTAAATTTTATGAGGTAGACAAGAGCATTATCAAAATCACTTTCTGAAAATGAATCAAATCGTGCATTAGTGGGATTACGTGCATTAAGAATAAATCTAAGTACGTAGCAAATTATTCGTTGTATTTTTTCAAGGCATGAAAAATGAGATAAAATAATATGAATAGGGGATTGATCTAATTCAACTTGACAAGCAGTTTTGCGTAGTTCTTCAGAAACTTCGGAAACTTCAAATTTAGATAGAGAGGTAGGCCAACCATCGTAAGTTTCACATAACCAAGGAGGTCCCGCCCACCATAGGGAATTATTGAGAATTTCTTGAGGGAATATGCCTCTTGAGGCAGTCTGCAGGATTGTCTGCGGACGTAACATGTCTCCAAATAGAGGGAGGAATCTTCTCTTGGATCAATGTCACCCGGTTTGATACGAAAGTAGCCCATTTGTGGGGAGAGCTTCGTACCCAAGAAAGTACAATGTTGGAATCTGTGTAAGTGGACACATTTCTAATCTGTAATGAATCTAGAAGATTTGTCTGTACAAAA
Organism: Galeruca laticollis; assembly: GCA_963921935.1. Classification (NCBI taxonomy): domain Eukaryota; kingdom Metazoa; phylum Arthropoda; class Insecta; order Coleoptera; family Chrysomelidae; genus Galeruca; species Galeruca laticollis. The sequence goes on along the minus strand of OY998179.1, from coordinate 148,465,139 downwards.
TGCATTAATTCAGACAACAATAAGGCCCCACATAATTCGAGTCGAGGTAAAGAGATTTTTTTGAGAGGAGCTACCCGGGTTTTGCTACACACTAAATGTGTTTTGATCTTACCATTCTCGTCTTCAGACCGTAAATAAATTACAGCGGCATACGCCTTTTCTGAGGCATCACAAAATCCATGAAGATCGTAGTTACAATTATGAGGAGAAGTTATTTGTCGAGGAATATGCAGTGAGGATAGAGAAGGCAAATTTGTCCTAAAACTACGCCAGAAATCAACAATATTATCTGGTGGAGATGAGTCCCACGGAATTCCAAGAGCCCAAAGTGATTGGACTAGTATTTTGAGAGAAACTGTTACAGGGGAGAGAAATCCTAACGGATCAAAGATTTTTGCGAGTTCAGAAAGTATTAAGCGCTTAGTACAGCACTCATTGTTACTTAAGACATTATAACACAAGAAATCTTGAGAAGGGTTCCAACAAAGTCCTAAAATTTTAAGAGTAGTTTGACTATCAAAGTCAAACGAGGGCAGATCAACTTGTAAATCAACAGCCGGCAAGGATGAGAGAAATTGAGTATTATTACTGGCCCATTTACGCAGGTGAAAGCCACCGCTAGATAAAAGGGCAATAAGCTCCTGTTGAACAGTGAAGGCTTCTTCTAAAGAACTACAACCAGAAACAATATCATCAACATATATATCCGTACGTAAAATTTGAGAAGCAAGAGGGTATGAACGTTTATACATATCAGCTAAATGGAGAATAGTTCGAATGGCTAAAAAAGGCGAAGAAGTGATACCATAAGTGACTGTTTTGAGACGTTAATCTTGAATATTGCCAGAAGGATTAAAACGCCACAAGATGCGTTGATAGTCACGATGAATCTGCTCTATAAGTACCTGGCGAAACATCTGCTCTATAAGTACCTGGCGAAACATCTGCTCTATAAGGACCTGGCGAAACATCTGCTTTATGTCCGTGGTGAAACATACATTGTACGTACGAAATCTAAGAAGAATTGATTGGATATCTTGTTGAAGCTTGTGGCATGAAAGCAGGATATCGTTCAAAGAAAGACCATTGGAGCCTTTCGCGGAAGTATCAAATACGACCCTAAATTTAGACGTATCTGACTTAGCAATACAATGATGAGGGATATAATAGCTAGAAGAGATAAGTTCACTGCCGTGAACGGGTTCCATATGATCGGAATTTAAATAATCTTCCATAAAATCTTTATATTGAGTATATAATTGAGGATTTTTTACCAAACGACGTTCTAAAGATAAAAATCTTCTTAGAGCGATGTCCCGAGAATCGGAGAAATCATATGGGGTATTACGAAAGGGGAGAGATACTACAAAACGTCCAGTAGAGTCCTGACGTATGGAGTCTAAAAATATTCTTTCGGCTAAGAGATCATCAGACGATGAATGAGAGCGAGAGGGTATGGAATCAATTTCCCAAAATCTTTTAACTTCACTTTCTAGAGATAATTCTGCGGAAGTAAAGAACGAATGAGCAGTCTGATTTGAGGTATGATTGACTTTTCCCATGATTATCCAACCAAAAATCTAGTCTAAAGCAACGGGTTTATCGATTGAAGACTTATTAAAACCACCTTGGAGAATATTAGCAAACACGTCAACACCTAGAAGCATGTCCACAGGAAGGGAATGCATGAATTGAGGATCCGCAAGTCGTAAGTTTGCGAATTCCTGAAAATGATGCTTAGGTATAGAGACACTGGGCATATCAGAGCAAATTTGTGGCAAAATAACAAAGTCTAGAGTAAGAAGAGGTTCCGGAGCATATCGTGGTTTAATAGTACAAGTGACACCTTGTGAAGCCTGAGAAGAGATCTGACCCACACCCCTTATCTCCAAAGAGAGAGGAAAGTTCTTTAAGCCCAGTTTATTACAACATTTAGCAGAAATGAAGTGACTCTGACTGGCACTATCTAGAAGAACTCTAACAGAATGAAAGGTAGACCACAATACTGTACTATTTACGCGAGAGAGTAGGTTGACTGAAGTTTCAACATTAGAACAAGCAGCCAAATGGGAAGCGCTAGTTGATGCAACTGGATTAATCGGAGCATTGTTTGGAAGAGCTTGTGAAGTAGTAATTGCATCAAAGTGTAAAAGAGTGAACATTTTCGACAACGCAGTTGAGAAGGACAATTAAAATTGTTATGTTTGTAACCAAGACAATTTTTACACCAATTCTTGGATTTTACGAAATCATATCTTTCGTTAGGAGACTTAGCTAAGAAACCTTGACAATTGTATATTAAATGTTGCTGATGGCATAATTGACAATTTATTTTAGAGTCAGACTGAGTGGTAAATGCACTACTAATTCGCTGTTTTTGAGGGGTGTGTTTTGGAGTGCTTTTAATTTTAGGTGAAGAGAACCTTTTAGGAGAAGGAACAATAGTTTCATTCCCATTATTTGCAAGTGAGCGCGCATTGACATCAACTTCAGAAATACGAACACTATCCATAGCGTCACATTGAGTCTCTAAAAACTCTATAAGCGTAGTATAATATTCATCAGCAGGTAAATTATCCTTATATTGCAGCTCAAAGCGAGTTTTAGTATTATTATCTAATCTATCTAACAACATATTGTAAAGTATGAAATCCCACTTCTTGACATTATAACCTAAATTTTCTAAAATGGCCAAGTTCTTCTCAAAACTATCAGTCAACCTATGTAAAGCCTCATGATCATCTGAACTGTCCATTGCAGAAGTAAATTTTAAAGCATGCCAATGGGAGCGAGCAATTAACAACTTTTTATCAAAACGCTTTCTGAGTCTATTGTATGCTACAACATAAGTATTACCTCGTAAAGGTACGCTAGAAATGAGATCATAAGCAACTGAAGAAGTGGATGTCAATAAATAATTAAACTTATCTATATTTGTTAAAGAATCATTATTATGTACCATTGAATCAAACATATCAATAAACGTTTGCCAATGTTGATAATCTCTGTGAAAGACAGGAACAGTGAGTTTGGGCAATCTAACATAACAATTAGATCTAAAAGTAGTCACATTTTGAGTAGAGTTTTGATTAATATTATTATCACTAATATCGTCTTCGAATAGTTGAGTATAAACTGCTTGAACATGATAATAGTTATTATCAAAATCTGTACGCGTGATATTATGTGGCTCTAAGTCTGCACCTTCCTGTGTAGACACAATACAAATTATGCCATTATGAGCTCTAAGAAAATCATCACGAATATTTTCGATATGTTTATACCTACATTTAAAATTATTTTGTAAGCCTGTATTTGTGAGAGCGTCGTTAGCAATTGTTAATAGAGCATTTATGTTGAGAATTTCACTTTGACGTTGAGCAATTAATAATTTAAGTTTCTTAGCTTCAGGCATTACGAGTATTTATAAAGGTAAACACTTGACAATGAGAATAATTAATGAAATATTATTTAAATCAAAAGCATATAAGAGAGAGAGAGAGAGAGAGAGAGAGAGAGAGAGAGAGCGAACGTAACTGCTTTCGCATATAAGAGCATATCGAGCGAAAAAATGCGAAAACAACGAGTTATAAGGACATTCTTTTGACTAGATAACATTCACTCAATTATATCAAGTATTAAATAATAGTATTTGTGTGAGAGGGGAATATAATTACGATATAGAGATTAAGCAGTGCACTTTAATAATTATTGAAATAAAATATATTCAATGAGAGAATGTTCATAAAAATATGTAAATATAATGTGGACTTCTTCCAGCTGATTTACTGTATCGGTCACTGGCCAGGTCAAGAATGAAATTCACAGATGCGTCAATTAATATGCGCGTTCGGTACCTACTGTCTAGACTTACCGAAAAAGATATTGAATAAAATGTCGGCCACAAAATGGATTTAATTTTATCAACAGGTGTTCAAAAATTAATAAATCATAAATTATGGGATTTTAAGGGCTGAAAATATCCGGAAAAATCCGTGCTAGAATGACCAAGATGTTTGGGCGGGAAATAAGTGGACTGTATTATTTTTTCTTTCTATTTGGTTCAATACATGAATTAATATCGGCAATAAAAAGTGAAGCAAACAATAAAGAAATCATATAAAAAAGGGGGAAGCATATAACACTTACCCTTGTTATTCCAGCAGGTCTTCTTGTCGGTACCGACTGAGTATGAAGATAGGACCACGTAAATTGTAAATTCTGGGGTTACACACTTTATTTTAATCTAAAAATGATTTTTACCACGAGCGACCGCATATATCGTGCACCGTTCAAACGCTACTCTCGTCTCTTTTCAAATCTAGTTGGCGCGCGCCGAACTATGCCTTGACTTGGGGGGCAATGCTAAATGCTTCCAAAATTTACTTAAAAATAATTGCCGTGTGGGTTGAACATAGGCATTTAAATTATTCTGTTTTAAGAATTCTGAATTTAGAACTATATTTGCACTTTTACTGTCTTTAAATATTATACGGACTCTGTTTTTACCTATTGATTGTATTTGTTTTATCTGATTGTTTATATCTAAATGGTTTTGAAGAATGATTTCTCCAACCTTAATCGGGTTTAATTTGCCTTTAAAATTATCGTTTTTATGCTCTACATAGATATGGAATGGGCCCATATCATTAGATTGATAAGTTAATGAGGGTCTAGTTTTTTGCTGTTTAATGTTTACATTATTTTCACTTGTACTATTAGATTCGTTTGTATTTGTATTATTTTGTAAATGGGTTGTAACTGATGTAATACTTCCCTGTTCATTCTGTTGGCGAGCATTCGTATCTCTTAGGATTGCGGCGATGTCCATAATAAGTCCTAAAGGATTGGGATTCCAAGGCGAAGGTCTCCCCCGCTATTATCACTCATATGCCTTTGTTATTTTATCACTATTTCACTGATAATATAGTTTTTATAACTTTCTATTTCTATAAAAACTAGCATAAACAAACGGAACTGTTCTTGATTATATTCCATTTGTTTTTAATACATCCATAGGAATGTTTGTGTATAAAGATACAACGTCTAGTGAAATTATTCGGTAATTTGGAGGAATGATTTGTTTTTTAATAAAATTACAAAATTGTTACCACATTCTATATACAATGTTTGAACCTAGTAATCAGTGATTGTTTTTCAAATATAAATAAGTTAGAAGGCAGAATTCATTCCACCAAAAATTACATTAAGCAAAATTATAATTCTTCGCAATATATACAGTTTTTTATAAATTAAAATAAACGATATGACTTTGTTTTCAACAAAATCAAAATTAGACACATTAATAAACTACAGATATTAATGAAAAAACATCACAAAAATGATCTTAATACTAATTATAATGAAAGCTGGTTACATAATTTAACACAAATAAAAATTCCAACCCACATTAAATATGTTTTGAGTTTGGGACCTAAGTTTAGTATCTGTACCAATTTCTTCCCGATAGATGAAATTATTGCAAATATAGAAAACGGAATAAACTTCTTAGAAAACAACGAAAAAAATATACTTAGAAAGAAAATTTGTAACATATTAACGAATTATAAACACAAATATAATAAAGTAAGAAAAACTACTAAAAACAGAATCAATTATTACATTAAACAAACTGAATATTTCCTAAAATCGAATTCAAACATATTGATTCTAAATGCGGATAAATGCAATAAGACAGTTTTAATGTTGAAAGAGGAATATATTACGAAAATGGCTAATCTTTTAAGTGACAATCTAACATACAAAAAAATTTGTAATGACCCAACAAGTGCTATTCAGGTTAAAATCAATAACTTGGCTAATAAATGGTTTAAAAGTAATTTAATAGATTTCAAAACCAAATCGGAAATCATATGTCATAATGGTTTTCCACCTTTCATATATGGTTTACCCAAATTACATAAACCAGGTATTCCACTGCGACCAATGGTTCGTAACATTAATGCTCCTACATATAAATTATCAAAAATTTTATCCAATACACTATCATCTATAATTGGACTAACAGAGTATCATATAAAAGATTCGTGGGGATTTTATAATTTTATTAAAAAGCAAATCATTCCTCCAAATTACCGAATAATTTCACTAGACGTTGTATCTTTATACACAAACATTCCTATGGATCTTGCAATCCAATGTATTAAAAACAAATGGAATATATCAAGAACTTCACACCGTTAGACTAAGGTTTCAGAAGTAAAAGATATCTATTAGATAGGGCTATGTACTCAATAAGCCATATATATCTGGTAGATTGGGTTTCCGAACTGCAAATCATTCCTCCAAATTACCGAATAATTTCACTAGACGTTGTATCTTTATACACAAACATTCCTATGGATCTTGCAATCCAATGTATTAAAAACAAATGGAATATATCAAGAACTTCACACCGTTAGACTAAGGTTTCGGAAGTAAAAGATATCTATTAGATAGGGCTATGTACTCAATAAGCCATATATATCTGGTAGATTGGGTTTCCGAACTGTTTGATAAACATTATCTATGCTCAAATCCATATCTGTAGAAAGTTGAGAAGATATCCATTGGATAACTATTGGCGCAAGCGCAGGTTGTTAAATTCATCTACCTAATCTAACCTCTAAAGATATATTGCAATTCGAAGGTTGAATGAAGAAAATTGCTATTTCTAATATAGAATATACAATGTGTTTGTATCGAATATTTTTGTATTAAGATGGAATATTCAGATTCATCTACATCGTCGAATGAAGAAATTGCTTAATTTTTCATTTGAATATTCGTGGAATTGGTTTGTTTTGTTTTCTATAATATGCTAATATTGTTGAGTTATCTCAAATAATACGTTTTTGTCATACTCGGTAAAGGTTTTGGTTTTAGACCTTTTACTATCTTTGCTCTCCATTACTATTATTGTAAACACGTTTTTAGATTTAGTAAACAATAAACCAATAACCAATGGACTTTATAACAAATAAAATATTAAAATAAGGACCGATCTTCTTCATTTTTTAGGATTTGGCCTTAGAGTACTCTACATTCAGCCAGTTAGTTACGTTGCCATCGGCGTTTAATGAATTTAACCAAGTTATCTATTCAATAGTTGTCAGTTCCACAATTTATGCCACGTTGAAGTTCAGAAACCCATAATAATTTATAGGTTTGATAAATTTATCTATTTGATAGTTATCGATTGGATAACGTCATATACTGAGAAACCGGGCATTAGATGCGTTTTGCGAGGCGGTTGATTTATGTTTGAATTCCACCTATTTTCAATTTGTTGACGATTTCTACAAACAAACTTTTGGAACAGCAATGGGATCTCCAATTTCTGCTCCGATTGCAAACTTAGTACTTGAATATTTAGAATCCAATGTTTTAGCAGAGTTACCAGAAAAACCAGTCTTTTTCAAAAGATACGTCGACGACTGTATCTTTTGTGTACCCATTGACCAGACTGAAAATAGACTAAAACGTTTTAATAGCTTCAATAAAAAATTACAATTCACCATAGAAATGGGCAAAAATCGTTCTATTAATTTTTTAGATATGAATATAGAATATGACAACAATGGTCGAATATTTACAAATTGGTTCACAAAAAATGTATGGTCTCAACGATATTTAAACTATAATTCATACGCTCCCATAAAATACAAGAAGAGTGTTGTCACTGGCCTCACTGATAGAGCGGTACAATTATCACATCCAAAACACAGAACTAATAAATTTTTTGCAAGGGGGTGTGTTATCTTTGTCACAATGTGTGTAATGTTCGCGAGGGGGAGTGTCCTTATTACCACATTGGGTGTCCTGTTTGCGCGGCGATACGTCGAGGTGCGTCTCATTTAGATCTGAGACCTCGGCGTACGATGATGCGCTTAAATTGTCATTAGAAATTCGTCGCTAAAAGACATATTGTTAAGTTTGTCTTAGCGCTATGATGAATTTCTAGAAAAATCACTTTCCGCACTTCTTAGCTTCCGAGCTACACTTCCTTGACTTTTTATCAAAATATCCCGAGTCCCTGGTTCCGTCCCTTTTTTACTAGATGATTCTAGATTGCGGCTTACTCAAAAACAATTGGCTATCGCATTTTCTAGATAAGACTGGAAACAAAAACAATGTCTAGATAAGATAGTCACAGTCGTAAACAATTCTAAGAAATCCCTGCGCACCCGCCATAATTTTAACTTTCATACATGGCGTAGACAGAGTCTGATTCAGGGACTATACCAGTGTGCTTGTTTCGTAACATTACCCCCTCCTTAAATGGCAGAACCTCCTGGAACTTTTGTGTAGCCGAGACTGGATGTTTGAATCGGCAACTGGTCCCATTTCTACACTTTCCGATCTTATGGAAATAGCAGGGCACCGTCTTGATCGGATACTGATAACGGGGGTGTAGTTTCAAATTAATATCTGGACACCGGTATCTCGAAAGATAATCTCTACCATGTTCCTGATAACTCGCCAATCCAACTGGTTACTCGCTATCTTAGGCATAGCCAGTTTCTCCACGCTGGATTCTGACACATGCTCTCGGAGGTTTCGAAGTGCTTCCCACACATCGCAGTAGGTAGATCGATCTTGAAATTCATTTTTAGTTACCACGTAGAAGACGTACCGCGAATTATGTTTCAGTTTCAGTGTCTTGCCAGGGGCTGGAATCTGGTCTTCAAGTTTTTCTAATTGCCCGAACTTCTTTCAAAAGACAGTTGCCAACCCTCGTGCGTTCTTGATACGGGTGGGGATGTTGTATGCCAGTGAATAATCTTCCGGGAGAGTGAACAAATCTTGTTGTGGTTCCGAAGTGATTCCATATCTAGCTTTCCCGGTACCTCCATACACGCCCATAAATTCATCAAAGGTAGGGTCAGACACATCTCGAATATGGTTTACTCCTTTCTCTAGGTCATGGTCTCCTTCGAATGGCGCTAGTCGGTTTTGGTGAACTACTTTTGGTTTTCCGTTGGGGATCTTGCTTATGTGATATATAACGTCATTGATCCTTTTCTTGATTAAGTATGGACCTTCCCAGGATTTTTGTAATTTTGGAGAAAACCCTTTCTCCTCGTCGGGTTGTGCAACCATACTCTGTCCCCTTCTTTAAAACCGCCTACTGTGGCCTGCGTGTCGTACCGACTTTTCATTCTGTCGCTGGCAACTTGAAGATTTGTTCGAACTAATTCATGAATATCGTCCAGCCTTCATCTCAATTGGATCAAGTAGTCTTCCCCTGCTAGATCTTCTCCAGGTCACAAAGAAGCCTCATTTCACGTCCAAACAGGATTTTCGCAGGTGTTTCGCCCGTGGACTCATGGACGGCAGATCGATAAGCCAATGCGAATAGGGAAAGATACTGGTCCCAATCTCTCTGATGCCTGGAAACTACTTTGGACGAGTATTTTCCAATAGTCCTGTTCATTCTCTCGACGATTCCATCTGACTGTGGATGTAATGCTGTTGTCCTGGTCTTCTTCATTCCCAGCTTCTCGCAAATCTCCTGGAATAGATGGCTTTCGAAATTTCTTCCCTGGTCACTGTGGACTTCCAATGGCACTACATATCGGCTGATAAATTCTTTCACCAATACATCCGCGACAGTTGTGGCCTCTTGGTTCGGGATAGCGTAAATTTCCACCCACTTTGTGAAATAATCCATTACAACCATGTATTTGCTACCATTTTCTGTCGTCGAAAATGGTCCAGCGATGTCTAAAGCAATCCTTTCGAAAGGGCTTCCAACATTATACTGTTTCATAGGTGCCTTTCTCTTGCGATGTGGTCCATTACTCGTAGTCCTTCACATCATCGGAGCTGTTCATCCAATAAAACCGCTCACGGATTCGCTGGAGGGTTTTCTTCACTCCCAGATAACCTCTCGATGGACTGTCGTGTAACTTCTTTAGTACTTCAGCAACTCTTGTTCTTGGAACCATCATCGTTTTCAAGGACTCTTCAACAGTCCTTCTTCCAGGACAAGGGAGTCCCACTGAGCCCTATACGCCATGAGTTTCGGTGAAAATCTTGACACTTCTTGCTAGGTGGGTCGCCGATTTTCTTCCTTCCATTGCCGGATCATCGTCAGGTGAGGATCATTCTCCTGATCTTCTCTGATCCTGGTGGGTGACCATTCCTCGTTGACTACAGTAGTTCTTGAAACGGCAGCTTCCCTAGATTCCGCCTTGTTGCAGTGGGAGCAGTCTGTTGGGCACGGCCGTATGGACAGAGAGTCGGCATTTCGGTGACTCACACCAGCTCGATGTTCGATGAAGTCGTTCAATCCATCTAGCGATCTGGCCCTCGGGCTTCTTGAACTGCATCAACGACTTGAGTGCTGCATGATCAGTCCGGATTAAAAACTTCCTACCATAGAGATACTGGTAAAAGTGTTCCACGGACTTCACTACCGCCAAAAGTTCTCTTCTTGTGACGCAGTAGTTTCGTTCTGTTTTGGAGAGAACTTTACTGAAATATCCCAGCACTCTTTCTTGCCCTCCTTGGATCTGTGAGAGCACTCCACCAATTCCTACGTTGCTTGCGTCAGTGTCAATACCTCTGGTAATGGATATCCTAATATCGGCGCCGAGGTTAAATGCCTCTTCAAGGTTTCAAAAGCCGTTTGGCAGTCTTTGTCTTATTGGAAAGCTCTTGCTTCTTCTCTAAGTTGAGTTAGAGGCTTGGCAATATCTCCAAACTTCCTGATAAATCTTCTATAATACGTTCAATGTCCAAGGAAACTCCTAATTTGATGTTTGTCTGTTGGTTGCGGCCATTGCTGAATGGAAGCAATTTTCTCTGGATCCACCGCCACTCCTTCATTGCTCACTATATGACCTAGATATTTGACTCGGTTTTGGAACAGCTGACATTTCTTCGGGTTTAACATGAGTTGGGCAGCTTGGAGTCGTTTGAATACGTCTTCCAAATTCTTCAGGTGTTCGTCAAATGTCTTCCCCAGTACTACGATGTCGCCCAAGTAGACCAGGCATGTCTTCCAAGACAACCCTCTCAAAACATTTTCCATGAGTCTTTCAAATGTCGCAGGCGCATTACAGAGCCCGAATGGCATGACGTCGAATTGCCACAATCCAGATCCGGTGGTAAAAGCAGTCTTCTCATTTTCTTCTGGGTCCATTTCCACTTGCCAATAACCAGACTTCAGGTCCAAGGTGGAAAACAGTTTGCTGCCGGCCAAAGTATCCAGCGTATCGTCAATTCGCGGCAGAGGATAGCTGTCTTTCTTCGTCACGTTATTTAGCTGGCGATAATCCACGCAGAATCTCGTAGTTCCATCCTTTTTCTTGACGAGCTCTACTGGAGACATCCATGGACTAGTAGATGGTTCTATTACTTTTTCTTCAGTCATCTCTCGAATTATTATTTTAGCTTCTTCTCTCTTCGCTCGTGGTAGTCGTCGAGCTGATTGCCGAATTGGCTTGGCATTACCACTATCGATTTTGTGTTTGACGGCTGATGTTCTACCAGTCTTTCCTCCTTTTGGTACGAATAGGTCTTGATACTGCAAGAGAAATTCTCTCATTCTCTTTTTTCAGCTCGATTTAGGGATTTACCAGCTACTTATAACATCTGTTCGAATCTGGCATTAGAATTGTCAGTGGTCGTTGTTTGACGAACTATAGACGTCACTGGTACGCAAGATGCAATCCTGGTTTCCTTCTTGATGGTAATTGGGTAATTATTCACGTTTATCACACGTACTGGGATCTCTTTCGCCGACGTAACCAATCCTTTTCCAATTAGGACTCCTTTGCCAACTTCTTCGTCGTGGTTCCTTGGCTCCATCATAACTGGTGTACCTTCCTCGATGATTCCCTATAACCATGCTACTATCATGGTTTCGCTTCATGCAGGTAGAACGGTATCTTCCTGTACAGCTGCCAACACCGCGCTGCCTTCATGTGGATGAAGGAATACCTCCTCGGAGCCCACTTTAATGGTTCTGTTTCTAAAGTCTAATTGGAAACCATGTACATTCATTACGTCCATTCCCAGAATCACGTCTTCTTCATTGTTAGCCACGTTTACCGTATGCGTGAACTTTTCTGTGCCAATTCCCAATTGGATGTGTCTCACCGTGAACGTTGGCACTCTCACCTGTGGCGGTTCGCAGTCGCAGTCTCGTTGGTAACAGCTTCTTCTTGGAGTTTATTATTACTGGTCGTATAATGGTTCTAGTTGCTTCAGTGTCTACCAGCAGAGTATATCTCTTGACATTCATTTCGCCATCTACATATACACTGTCGTTGCGACATCTGAGTGAAGCTATCAGTATGAGAGAGTCTTTGGAACGATCATGGGTCGGTGCTGCCCCCTCGTAGCCGATCCGTTCTAGTTTTCCTGTGACTGGGGTTCTTGGTTTGCAGGAGTCTTGTGGCACTTACACGAACTACGTTGTGACGTGCTTTCTTTCCTTAAAAGAATCACGGACGTCACTATGACACCCACGGCTTCGGTACTTCCTAGGTTTCCTCGGGCGCCAGATTTTTGGGGTGGTTTACTCCACCGAACTCTCGAAAATACGGCGTCGAGAGTTACCAAGGTAGCCACAGATGGAGGTTCAGTAATTCCAGGGGTCTGTTGTTATTGACCTTTCCGGATACGTAGTGTGAAAACAGGCTTTATTTGCTTACCACTATCAGAAAATGAAACTACTCGCTACTGGAGAAATTATAAATTTTAATTCCACAAACAAAATTGAATTTTACATAAATGAGAAATTAAACCAATTTTAGTGTTTTACAAAAATATCAAAATCTACTACTAAAGATCTACGTTATTAATAAAACCAAAAGCGGCCTGACACCAAGCAGTAAATATTCTAGCTATTTTACAACGGAGGCGGAAAATAACTTGCAGAATTCTACTAGTACGTAGCAGGTGAAAACAATACAAAGTTCCTAGTGATAATATATCAGAATGCACAGAGAAAGCGTTATGGTTGCACTAACAGAGCGTACTAAATCGGTTCCTAGTATTTGTGTACTTTTTAAATAAAGCGGAAGAAAATAATCAATTAACTAGTCTCGGCTGCCGGTTTAATCTCAATAGCCACCGGATTTCTTAGCGATTTCACTAGATTCAACTAAACTAGGTTTTACTGATCAATGCAACGGCCTATCGTACGAAATCAAACATTCCAGATAAAGAAAACTACAAGCAGAATGCGAAAACCTCTCCTGGGTATCCCTGCTCGGCAGCGAATACTTTTGAGATTATTTCGTATCCCTTAAATCAAATCTGCCTTGGAGGCCTCTCGAATTGATCCCTGCTCAGCAGCGAATCCAGACGAGATTTTTCTAAGCAAGTGCAAACGAACTAAATTTTCTTAACAGTACGATGGCCTATTGGACGGGATTAAATACTCAGATAAACTAGACTCTAAATGTTCTAACTAAGGTTTTACTGGCAAAACAACAACAGCCTATTGTACGAAATCAAATTTTCAGATAAAATAGATTAACAGTAGAATCCGAAAACCTCTCCTTCGTATTCCTGCTCAGCAGCGAATACTCTCGAGATTATTTCGTATCTCTTAAATCAAATCTGCCTTAGGGGCCTCTCGAATTGATCCCTGCTCAGCAGCGAATCCAGACGGGATTTTTGTAAGCAAATGCAAAAGAACTAAATTAGCTAACAGTACAACGGCCTATTGGACGGGATTAGATATTCAGATAAAATAGATTCTATATGTTCTAACTGGGGTTTTACTAACAAAACAACAGCCTATTGTACGAAATCAAATTTTCAGATAAAATAGATTAACAGTAGAATCCGAAAACCTCTCCTTCGTATTCCAGCTCAGCAGCGAATACTCTCGAGATTATTTCGTATCTCTTAAATCAAATCTGCCTTAGAGGCCTCTCGAATTGATCCCTGCTCAGCAGCGAATCCAGACGAGATTTTTCTAAGCAAATGCAAAAGAACTAAATTAGCTAACAGTACAACGGCCTATTGGACGGGATTAAATATTCAGATAAAATAGACTCTATATGTTCTAACTGGGGTTTTACTAACAAAACAACAGCCTATTGTAACATCGTTACAACGTACATGCCCTAGCTCGCCACAATTCCAGCATCTGATCTTTCTCGGCTTCTTGTCCATCATACTTTTTATTAAACTGACGAACTGGTCAAATCTGTCTTCGTCACCTTCTTCTTGGATGGTCCTAATTTTGTTATATCTCGTCATTAAATAAAACTGTTTCTGGATCAAAGCCGTCATTTTCCAGTGCCACTTTAAGTCTTTCTACTAATTCACTTTTATTACCGGACGTTTCCAACTCACGATCTTCCAATTCTGCTCTTAGTTCCATCACTTCCAGGTCACATAGTCTCTTGGCCATTTTTACGTAGCAATTTATTTATATTATCCCACTTCTGACACCAATGTAATGTTTTTCTTATTTATTTTAAAACAGTAAAACGGGTGGGATAAACTTTAAACACATGGTATGGCTACTTACGAATTTATTTAAACACTAAACTGCTCACTAACACTTAATTTATATACACTTAACTATTCACTTAAATTTAATTTATATACACACAACCTTAATTATTAATTTATATCAACACTTAACTATTCGCTATTTCGGTGGATTCGTGTTTATTTGTCGAGATCACTTTATCAACTAAACTGAACTTCTCCGCTGGTCGGTCCTTTATACATATTAGTGCCTTTTTTACTAGATAATTCTAGATTGTGCCTTACACAAAAACAATTGGCTCTCGCATTTTATAGATAAGACTGGTCACAAAAACAATGTCTAGATAAGATAGTCACAGTCGTAAACAATTCTAAGAAATCCCGCGCATCCGCCATAATTTTAACTTTCATACATGGCTTAGACAGAGTCGGATTCAGGGACTATACCAGTGTGCTTGTTTCGTAACAATACGATTCTTGATTGCACGATTCACTTACTGGATACGAACGCTTTTAAGTGCACGTTGTACGACAAATAACTTTCCGGTTTTTACTACTTCGATTGCTGATTATACATCCAGCTTTAAGACCAAAATGTTGCGATATAAACTCAAAGGACCAGATCGAATAAATAAAACGTGCTTACGGTTCAAGTGACTGTTTAATTGTTATAGTTCCTAGTTAAGTTGGTACATGGCCTTTTATAAGGAAGGTAGGGGTAGAGAGAGGGTGTCAACCTCTCACTCGCATAATAGGCGGTAATAACTTTCTTTTCGTCTTTTAAAAAAGGTGTTCTTGCTTTATGAAAAAGCTGCATGCTTACTAACGCTTGCGAAAATGGCGATAATGTTTTAAAGTCTATTGGTGTAAGGCTGCTAACAATTTTTTGTTTCCTGGATTCAAACTGAGATAACAGAGACGATTGACTGTGATGCTTTATATATAAGAAATTGAGTTTCCTTTTTAATTTAATTTTTGTTGGTGTCTCTTTCACTATCTTCCAGGGTGCAGATGTCACCCTTCAGCTAATTACGCATGATCTTCAAAAAAAGTCTTTTGTTCTGCAGAGAAAATACATTCACAGGTACTAAAATTGTCTTCAGCATCTAGCATTTAGTAACATTATCACTCAAAAACAGACATCTTTCCTAATTCGAAGTGAAATACTTCATTCAGCGCCATCTGAAAGTTTAGTCCACTTTTCATAATATGCCATCTATATGTTTAGTCTCAAATTACGAAAAACTGTTAAATTATTAGTCCCTTTGGTTTATAGACTATTTCTTTTTTTAGACAAGTTACTAGTAAGCAAATGACTGCTATTCGAAGAAATACGTTTTACAACAATAAAAAATCCCAAATTCAGTTAAAAAATTAATAACTAAACTGGTAAAAAAAGTAAGAAAAAATTTTCACTAGTGTTTTGTAAATAGTTTCACAGAAATTATTGCTATTAATTATTTTTATTTCCACATTTCTAAAGAAAGCCAATGGATCTCACTAATTGCTAACTTGATGTTTACATAGATTTGAAAAATAGTTTAGTTAAATAATTGTTAGTTCAAAGTTTTATCATTTTGCTTTATTTTTGCCAGGAGTTCAGTATTTTTCGTTTTAGTTGAATAATATAAAATCATTCCCTATCTATAGTATCACAATTCATAGAATATTAAAAAGTATTTAAACATTTTGGACCAAACTGTACCTAAAGTACAGACTAGTTTTTGTCACACAAAAACTTCCATTACAAACCTGTGTTTATTTATATTTACTTAAATTCTCACATGGAACATGTTCATTTTAGTGACATACAGCAGAGCAATTAATTTTTCAAGGACAATATACTAACAAAAACAGTTTATTGAATTGACAGAATGTAAATATATTATTTATCTTCAACAGTGTTAGAATTATACATTTTTCTAAAATGTTTCAAAATTGAGTGTGAGTTTTAATTAAACTCTAGAACAAAATGGGGTATTAGTAAGCTTTGTTTTTTATTTCAAATTAAAATTTGCTGTTTCCAAATTGTATAGGGTGATTTCATTGAATAAATCGCTTGACGATACGAGGAGCATTCATAAATTAAATATTTTTAATTTTTAAAAATGTTCTTCAAAAGGTTTAAAATGAATTTATTTTTGATATTATTTATTTATTCTTCTAAAAGGGAATGAGGTTATGTATTTCTATGGTTAACTGACTGTTCATGATGTTTCCTACTTGGTTCTATTATGACTTCTTGGACAAAACAAACTTTCAGATTTTCGTTTAGAGTTAGCTTGTTGTAAATTGCTTTTTTGATTAGGTTCTGTTGTCATCTCTGTTGATTATTTTTGTTTTCCTGCAGCTTTTTTTCTGTTTCCGAGAGGGATGGTATCCTAAATGTTTCCATAGATCCTCTATGTTATCCATATTTTTTTCAACTATGTTTTGAAATGTGTACATACTTCACGCACTTGGTTTTCCTTGTTTTAATATTACTGTTTTAAATGAAACTCACTGTATCTAGATAATTCCACAATATATTGAAAAACATGTTAAAAGTTCTAAGAAAATTCACAATTTAAGATCAGTATAACTGTGCGATGATATAGAAAACCAGGAAAACTATATCTGCTGATCTTTACAATTATCACTTAAGAAGACAGTTGAAAAGTGGAGAACTCCCTAGATTTATCTGTTCATTGACGACTTCATATTGTGGGTTTCTTAAGTGTCTTCTAATTTCCAATTCTTCAAGGAAATCCAGTTCTTGTTTCTTATCACAAATATGTAGTGCTTCTAGTTCTGTGTTAGGTGTCAATGAATGATTGGTGTCAAGTAGATGTTTCGCGTTTATCTGGTTGTTTTAATCTGTATGCTCGTAAGTGTTCACTATATCGGATTTCAAAATTTCTAGGGGTTTGACCCAAATATACAGCATTACATTCTGGACATTTAAGTTTATATATTCCAGACTTCTTTAATGGGGATATTTTTGTTTTTACATTTAACATTTTTGTACTCACGTTACTTTCTGTTTTAAAAGAAATTGTATTTGTTGCTAAAGATATTATCTTTGAAATATTATTAGAACTATTTCCTGCATATGTGATGCTTTTATAACTTTTTATTTCTTTAGTTTGCTTAGGAAATATTAGTTGTAATGCCACTTTTTCCTCTTTTTTATTAATTAGTTTATTTATCATATGTAATAGATAACTGTTGGATGTTGCTATTTGTTTAATTGTATTAATTTCTCTACCAAAATTACATTTGTTTATAGGAACTGAAAATGCTCTATGTATCATTGAATGATATGCTGCTAAATTATGTGCCATGGGATGATTGGAACTATATGGAATAGTCACATCAGTGTGTGTGTTGGTTTTCTGTAAATTGAATAATCAAGTACATTATAAACTCTTTGAATTTTTCGCGTGTAGGATTCCTCATTTGTGATGTAGAATATGTGTTGGTATTTCTTTTGTTGAATGTCCCTCATTATTGGCTAGTAGTGTATATTGGGATTCCTTGTTGGCTGGTTTGTTTTTTGTTGAGATTGTTTTTGTATTGGGTTTGTTATGGCATTTTTTGTGCTAGTATTTGTTGTGTTGGGTTTTTCTAGAACGTTAATTTCTTCTTGAGTCAACTCTTGGGTTCGTTTTCTTTTATGCTTGTTTTTACTTTTTCCTTGAACTTCCGTCCAATTTTCCGCTGGATTCGAAGTATCCATTTCATCATTAGAGCCATCGCTTTCCGACGACATGTTAATGTCTATTCACACAATTGTCCGCAATAAAGAAAAGTTTTTATATGTCACTTAATATATTTTTATTGTAAGTAGTTTTTGTTTAGACTAGAGATAACACCGATTTTGTTAATTAATTAGCCTTTAATTACGGTACGTCCGCTCTCTATGAAGGTCCGAAACAAACTGGAGGATCATATTTTTACAACAAAATATTTTTTAAATCTCCAAATCTTTTGTCTATTAGTTTTACAGGCAGACAATATCTGTATAGTAAGTTGTAATATCTGCTTCCAAAGTGTGCTAAGAAAATGTTCATTCAAGTGGATGAATGAACTTTTCTACAGCGCTGAAATCACAAAACAGCTCAAATCTTTCATATAATTCTAAAATACCTTTCGGAGGCGTGAGCACGACTACAATTTGTGCGTTACTTTGATAATTTTGATTTTCGGTGTCTGACATTTTTCGTAGCAATATTGGGTGTCGTTTCTTTTTCTCGTCGCCACTGATATGTACTTGGGTGGTGACTATTGACAGTGTTGATGGCTGTCATACTTAAATGACTATTTAAGTCGTTTTCATACGTCAAAGTTATGACATACTCTGACACAACAGGAGGACAAAATTGCAACATTAATATGGCAGTCATATTCAGTTTTGCTATGACGAAAAAACCTTCTCTGAAAGTAGTGGATCAAAAATTCTTGTTACCCTGTCATACTAGACTTGAGTGTGATAGCGATCATGCCCGAATTGAACGGACGAAAAAACTATTGGGTGATAATTTTACGATAATGGTACCTCGAGATTATTTCCAGTTCGTACGGAATGTATGTGGATCTATAAATTTTGAAGTTATTGAAAAGATGCTGGCTAACAGACCAATAATGTTTTTATTAAACGACCACAATAATGTGACACCGAAGGTCACAAACTCCAGTGGCTTAAAATCAAATTGATTAGGTACACAGCAACATTAGGAGTAATCAACTTCAAATGTAATTTCGCACAATGGACTCCTCTTTCGTGCAATTCTCCTGTAGGCATAAATTCCCAAAAAAAACAAGATCTATCGTCAATGATCAATCTTATTGACAAGGACTGCCATCATTTCTATCAAAATCTTCCAACCATTGGTCAGGCTCCAGAATTTGATGAAATTGATGATTATCTATATTTTGATAGTGATGTGGTTAACAGGTTAATGTTTTTAAAAACTAGCTCCAGATTCTTTATATTCTTATAATTTTTTGTCCAATAAATAATATTTTTCTATATCATGTTTTTCCATTTTCTTGAACACATCCAAATTAAAAGAATTTCAAATTGGCGGATCATGATATGTCACAAATTCAATCAAAACTCGAAATCTTGAAAAGTTTGGTCTACATACTAAGTATAATATGTTTCAGTATTATATTAGTCTAAATAACTTTAATAAGCTTTAGTATGAATCTTAATGATTGATTTATCGCGAACTTTTAAACTTTTCTGTAAAATATGCATTTTGGCACATATCAGCTTTTGCCATTTAAGCATAGATTTATGTTATATTTATTTTATTTAAACATTTATATTTTGTGATTAAATTTCTAAAAAAAAACAGAATCTAGATATTATAAAAATATATTGTAACTTCTTGTTCATTTCAGGCTGACGATAGCAATTTAAAATTATTAGAACGAGAAATAGCTTTGCAACAATTACAAGAACTTCCGCGTCAACTTCCAAAAGAAAGGATAATTAAACCAAGATTCCCAAGACAGGATTCTAAATCCAAAACTGCAAATTCTCCCACCAAAACTGCAAATTCTCCCACCAAAACTTCAAATTCTCCCACCAAAACTTCAAATTCTCCTACCAAAACTGCAAATTCTCCTACCAAACCTTCTACCCCTAAACCAACCTCTCCATTAAAATCCAACACTCATTCTAAAACGGAAACTGTCCAAGTTTCTAAAATAGACACTTCTTCAATAAAAAAATCTACATCTATAGATTTGGAAGTTCCGTCTCCCATTAAAAAACCCATTGAAATAGAGCCGCAAGTAAAAGTTAACATGGTATTGAAAACTTATTCGAGGAAACGGAAACCATCGGAAATGCCAGAATTCGAAAGTCCGTCTCCGAAAAAACCTACGTTCGAAGATCCAGATGCAAATGAGATCTTTGAAATTAAAAACGATCCATTAGCACTACCAACGGACGTTTACGTCACGAAAAGTTCCAGGATTATTAAAAAGAAAGTTATATGGGACCCTGACGATGATCAACATTCAAAAAGCCCAAAACCTTCATTAAAAGCTCCCGATAGTAATAAAGTTCCAACTCCTAAAATCATCAAATCGGTATCTAGTGAAAAACTAGAGAAAATCGAGAAGAAACCAACAGTAACCCAAACAGAAAAGAGTAAAGAATCGAAAGAGAAACAGTCCGAGAAAAGCGATAAGATTTCACCCAAGAAGATCGTCGCTAAAACTAAGCCTCCTCCAAAATCTAAGAGAGGTAAGTATCTAGTTAAGTATGTATTAATATACAGTGCATTCAAAAATTAAAAGGACGGCATAATAAGTTTGCTTTACAAAAAAAAGTTCAGTTCAAAACAACAATAATTGTGTTACTGATTATGATTTTGTTTGTTAAGGTCTCTCAGAAGTCGATAGACTGTTAATGGACGAAGGAGCAATAAAAATGTTGTATGAACTCAAAGGTTCTGATGAACACCCGACAAAGAAGAAAAAAGACGTATATTCAGTAGAAAAAGCCGAAAAGGAGCTAATCAAAAGAGCCAACGTTCTTAAGAACGATCTAGTACAGAATACCAGTAACGAATCTCCAAAATCGTTGAGGAAGAAAGAAGGCCCACCGAATATCTCCCCTCCAGTTAAACAACCACCAGCCATACTTGAACGGAAAATGTCTAAAGATTCAACAAAAAGTTCCGTCCACACGCCGCCGAGATCTCCCACTTTCTACTCATCACAAGCATCAATGTTGATCAGAAGGAGATCCAGTAGTTCAATGTCTAGCGACGACGAAGTAGAGGAAAATAAAGTAAGTAGAATAAAATTTACAAGGTGAAATTAATTAAAGTATTTAATTTGGGAGATTGACAGAATATAATTGCAGAGAATAAATGGAACTCTCCGGTTACTCTATCTTAATCACGTTTTTTATAATTTACCTGATTCTGTATTAAAATGTCCGAAATAACTTGGGATGAACACTCTTTTTCCATATCCAGTATTTTATCCTTAGGGACACCTAACAACTCTTTCAAAGTATTATTTGATTTATAAGTTAAACTTAATTAAAATATTTGAAACGAATTTCTCCTGCATTTCACTTCGATTTTGGTAAAAAGTATTCCCACAAAGATATTTCTTAAACCTATGACGATTAACTATTTTATCTATTATTTTCTTATCATAACTATTTTATCTATTATTTTCTTATCATAACCGTTAAGAACTGCTATATTTTCCTTGTATCTTTCAATATTGAGTGGAAAGAAAATTAATCAACTGATGTTGTTCACACTTCACGATTTACGTGTTCTCATTTTAAATTTCGCGGCGATTGAACGCCAATGAAATACAAGCAGTTCTCTAGCCTTCTTCAAGGAAAAGGTATAGAGCGCATGTTGCTCTGATAATATACCTAGCTCGTGCCACGTGGAAGTAACAACAACCGAAGTGAATAAGTTTAAATTTTGGAGAAAAGGCAGTACGAGATTGGAAGCAGAAAGTAATCAAGGTAAGAGTTCTTGCTTGTTTCGTGAATGGTCCTTCATAATAAATAATAATTACTATTATATATCAACATTTTGCGTGTCGTGTTTGTGAACATTTTTGGCCGTTCGGAGTCGAATTTTAAGAACAATCCGTGGATATTTACAGTCAGAAAAATCGTGTTTCGTGTAGGTTTGCTGTAAAATCTCGTATTTGCTTGTTTATTATTGTTTTTTTTTAAATAAAAAAATGGAAACTGAAGAAGTAAAAAAATTAATTAACCAAAGGAGAACCGTGATAAATCGTGTTAAAGCTATATCCGAATGTGGATTAACAGCCCAAGATGGGAATGAAGTATTAGTTAAAGAGTTTATAGCGCGTTTTGAGAGCTTAGCTCATTTAGTGAATAATTTTGATTCTTTACATATGGAAATTGTGGGATTAATGCAAAGTGAAAATGAATTAACGGCACAGGACCGTAATCAGGGTGATTTTGATGATATGCATTATTCAATTCAAGTTTTATATCAGGATTTAGTAAAAAAGGAAATTAGCTTAGAGCCTGAAAAAGGGGAACAAAAAAGTGTCAAAGGCTTTGCGTGTTCAAGCCATTCAGTGGGGCAGAGCGAGCATAATTCGAGTCGTGAAGAGAATAAAATATCAACAAAAAGAAATATAAAATTAAGTAGAATAGAAATTCCGAAATTTAGTGGTAATATAAGTGATTGGCCAAACTTTTATGATTTGTTTGAGTCTTTAGTACAGTCAAATAGTGATTTTTCAGAAATAGAGAAATTTCAATTTTTAATATCGTCATTAACAGGTGAAGCTAAAAGCGTTGTGAAAAATTTACCTCTGACAAGGAAAAATTATGTAGTAGCTTATGATAAATTAGTGAAAAAATACCAAAATGATAGGGTTTTAATGACATATTATTGGCAAAACATAGCACATGCTCAGAGGTATGAGAGTGGTGAATTTAATCTGTCTAAAGTGTTGGACATCTTTTCTAAAAATCTAGCAGCTCTTGATCAATATAATAGTGATCTATGGGATTTCACAAAGTTTAATTTGTTATTGGAAAAGCTTGACAGTGAAACTAAACATCTAGTTGAAAGATCATGTGGGGACAGTGGCGTACCTACTTACGAGCAGTTGTTTTCATTTTTGGAGAAACAAAGTCGTGCAGATAAGTTAGCTTCTTTAACTACAAAAAATAAATTGAGCGTCAAAAGACAATATGGACAAAATCGTGATAAAGAGAGCAAGCTTACTAAACGTATTAATTCCTTTGTTACAAGAAGTCCAAATCAAACAAATGGGTTGCATTGTGTCGTGTGTGATGACCAACATTCTCTTGTAAAATGTGACAAATTTTTGAGTTTAAATCCTAAGGAAAGAAACGAATGTGTAAAAAATAATCAATTATGTTTTCGATGTTTGTCTTCATCTCATTTTTCCCATAAATGTGACTCTCGTGTTGTGTGTGAAATATGTAAAAGAAATCATCATCTTCTGCTTCATTATAAGAGAGAATTTGAGAATTCAGGTTCGAATGAGATCAGCGGCGGTTCCACGCAAAATGAATTGGGAGTTCATAATACAATAGTTTCTGAAAACAAAACCGTCTTACTTTCTACAGCCCTTGTGTGTGTAAAAGGCGTTGACGGAAAATTGTATAAGTGTAGAGCATTGATTGACAGTGCTAGTGAAGCAAGTTTCGTAACAGATTGTAACAGATTCCTTTGCAAAAGTTTTAGGTTATAAAAGATCTAATAAACAAATTTCTATTCGTGGAGTGAATCAAATGAATACCTCCAACATGGGTACAGTGGTATCTGAGGTGTATGTGTGTAATCAAAATGAACCTTCCTTTGAAATTGAGTTTATTGTGGTGAAATCGATCTGTGGCCGTACTCCGTCGGTAAGTGTGCAAGAAAGGGGATGGAATCATATCAAAGATCTTCAGTTGGCAGATCCAATGTGTGGATCGTCCAAGGAAGTCAAAGTATTGTTAGGTGCAGATGTGTTTGGTCGGATACTACGCGACGGTCTCAAGGTAGGGGACTCGGGGTCTCCTAGTGCGATTAATACTGTTTTTGGCTGGGTGTTGATTGGCAACGTTGGTGGAAAAAATTGTGACCTGGTCATTGATAGTTTTTGTTCATTGGTGGAATATTCTCTTGACAATGTAGTCAAAAGATTTTGGGAACTAGAGGAAATTCCTAGAAGTGCAAATTTGTCTCATGAAGATCAAGTGTGTGAAGACAATTTTGTAACGAATTGTCGGAGGGAAAATGATGGCAGGTATGTAGTGAGTTTACCGTTCAAAGAGTCGAGTGAGGAGCTCGGTGAGTCGAGAAACCAGGCATTACGCAGGTTTCATAATCTGGAAGCCAAGTTGTGTAGGTCTCCAGAGTTGTATGAACAATATTCAGAGTTTATGAGGGATTATTTAGATCAACGACACATGTCGTTAGTAGGCTTAGATGAGAGTCAGAGGGTGTCTGAGACCTACTTTATCCCACACCATGGTGTTTTGCGACCAGAAAGCTCTTCCACGAGGTTACGTGTGGTGTTTGATGCTAGTGCTAAGTCGTCAACAGGTGTTTCTTTGAATGACAAACTACTAACCGGGCCCATTCTTCAAAAAGATATTGTGTCAATTCTGTTGGCGTTTCGAGTTCATAAAGTGGCATTCGCAGCAGACATACGTCAAATGTACAGGCAAATAGTAATTCGTGAGTCTGATAGGAAGTCTCAGAAAATATTGTGGAGATTTTCCGTGTCGGAAGAGATCTCAGAATACGTGTTAAACACCGTGACATATGGAGTGTCTTCGAGTCCTTATTTGGCAATAAGAACTTTGTTACAGCTAGCGAGTGATGAACGAGAGAGTTATCCAGAGGCAGCGAAAATCGTGGAAACAGACATTTATGTGGATGATGTAGTTAGTGGGACAGATTCTGTGGAGGAAGCGTTGTACTTGCAAAGTGAATTGACTCAATTATTATCAGAAGGGTGTTTTGAATGGAGAAAGTGGGCAAGCAATTGTGAAGAAGTGCTTCGTACTGTTCCAGGGCTTCATCAGCAGTGTCATAGCTTATGTGATAGAGATTCAAATAGTCTGAAAGTTTTAGGGCTACAGTGGAATCCTAGTGTCGATTGTTTTTCATATGCATTCACAGATCTTACTCAAATTAATACAAAGAGAGGTGTACTCTCAGAAGTGGCAAGGATATATGATCCAATCGGACTCCTTTACCCCATCACTTTATTGGCTAAGTATATTATACAATGCACATGGAAGCTAGGTCTAGGGTGGGATGAAAGTCTTCCTAGTGAGTTACTTGAGTTGTGGGACAGATTTAAAAGTGAATTAAGTGTTTTGTCGTCTCTTAAAATTCCTCGTAGAATTGTGTGTGATGACATAGTCAGTTTTGAATGGCATGGATTTTGTGACGCCTCGCAGACTGGTTATGGTGGAGTTGTCTATTTGAGACAAATTACAAGTGATTCTCGTGTTTATGTTTCTCTAGTGTGTTCAAAATCAAAGGTGTGTTCTTTGAAGGTTATTTCGATTCCAAGGCTGGAATTATGTGCAGCAGTGTTATTGGCAAGCTTACTAGAGTATGTTCAAAAAATTTATGGTGCAAGGGTTCCTAAGTTGTCAGGTGTAACAGCTCGAGCATGGACAGATTCTAAAGTAGTGCTTTCGTGGATAAAGTCCTCCCCATCTAGATGGAAGACATTTGTGGCAAACCGTGTCAGTGAGATTCAAGCTAAGGTTGAACCAAGAAATTGGTTTCATGTCTCCGGGTCAGATAATCCGGCAGATTGTGTGTCATGAGGTCTATTCCCTAAGGAGTTACTTAATCATGTATTATGGTGGTCAGGACCTGAATGGTTGAAAGACACTGTACCAAACTTCTGTGAGAAAGTTATAAAGATGCCGAGTCATGTCGAAACTGTACTTTCTGAGGAACGAAAGACTGTATGCGTGATTGAAAGGAATGTGGACGTTGTAAATGGATTGTTGAACAGGTTTTCATCTTTAAAGAAAATTTTGGGTATTCTTGTGTATGTGAAAAGATTTTTAGATGTGAAAGTTCGAAAAGCAACGTGTGCAAAAGGTGCTCCCAGTGAATCAGAATTGTATGAATCTATGATACTTATAGTGAAATGCGTGCAACAAGTGGAGTTTAAGGAAGAAATTCGTAATTTGGAAAATGGATTTTTGTGTTCCAAACCTATAAGGAAATTGTCACCATTTATTGATGGACAGGGCGTCCTCAGGGTGGGCGGTAGGCTCCGCAATTCGGAATTGTCTTATGATGCTAAACATCCTATGCTTCTACCTCGTAATCATCGAATTGCTGAACTCGTCATTAGAGATTATCATCTACGTCATGGTCATCCTAGTTTGAGATCATTACATTATCTTATTGTACAAAAGTTCTGGATTCTATCTGCAAAGCGCGCCATAAACAATGTTTTATCCAAGTGCAATTCGTGTTTTCGTGTCAAACCTTCTTCAAACCCTCCTTTGATGGGAAATCTTCCCAAATTCCGTGTGTCCCAATTAAAACCTTTTGTGCATAGTGGTGTGGATTTTGCTGGTCCATTCAAAATCTTTTTATCGAGACATCGTGGAGCTCGTCCAGTCAAGATGTATGTGTGTCTTTTTGTGTGCTGTGCAACCAAAGCGTTGCATTTAGAAGTCGTGTCCAATCTTACTTCTGAGGCATTTCTGGGTGCGTTCAGACGATTTGTGTCAAGACGAGGAAGATGCAGTGATGTGTACAGTGATAATGGGACAAATATGGTGGGAGCATATAGATTATTAATAACGTATGCTGCTCAATGTGAACAGGAATTGTCAATAAAATGGCATTTCAACCCCCCTGCGAGCCCTCATTTCGGTGGACTTTGGGAAGCAGGAGTGAAATCGGTGAAGGGTCATTTGTATAGGGTCGTAGGTAGTCAAATTCTAACTTTGGAAGAATTCCAGACTTTATTGGCTCAGATTGAAGCGATTCTGAATTCAAGGCCGTTGTGTAGTGTTAGCCCTGATCCTAACGATTTAAATGTGCTGTGTCCAAGCAACTTCTTGACGCTTGAACCTATGTGTGCTCCTCCTGATCCTGATGTGACTTCTTTATCCCTTAATAGGTTAACTCGATGGCAGTTAGTGCAAAGATGTGTGCAGGATTTTTGGAAAAGATGGTCGAACGAGTATTTACACACTCTACAGCAAAGGGGCAAGTGGTGTGTGGAAAATGTGAATTTAGCTATAGGAGCCTTAGTTCTTGTGAAAGAGGAGAATGTTGAGCCATTGAATTGGAAATTGGCTCGAATTGTGCAAATGCACCCTGGCAAAGATGGTGTTTGCAGAGTGGCACAAATCCAGACACCCACAGGTTTTTTGACGAGGCCGGTAACAAAGCTATGTCCGTTGCCCTCGCAGTAAGTTTAACAAATTTCACAGTATTTTTATTATTATTATTTTTTTTTTGTAAAATTGTAGGTTTAGTTTAACTCGTGTACATTTCGTGTAGAGTAAAAGGTTGGGTTAAAACGTGAAATAATGAACTGGGTCATTATTGGTGGGCGGAATGTTCACACTTCACGATTTACGTGTTTTCATTTTAAATTTCGCGGCGATTGAACGCCAATGAAATACAAGCAGTTCTCTAGCCTTCTTCAAGGAAAAGGTATAGAGCGCATGTTGCTCTGATAATATACCTAGATCGTGCCACGTGGAAGTAACAACAACCGAAGTGAATAAGTTTAAATTTTGGAGAAAAGGCAGTACGAGATTGGAAGCAGAAAGTAATCAAGGTAAGAGCTCTTGCTTGTTTCGTGAATGGTCCTTCATAATAAATAATAATTACTATTATATATCAACATTTTGCGTGTCGTGTTTGTGAACAGATGTACTAAACTAAACTTGTGTTGGATACAATGGAAATAATCAATCGGGATATATCTGTATATGTAGCCGTGTTTTTCTAATCAAATTCTAACATACTTTTATTTTTAATAACCAACCTATTGAAAAAAGGTAACTGTCCATTATTTTCCAATTCATAAGTGAATTTAATACTTGGAAATTTTGATTTTAACTTTAAGATAAAATCATCATCTACATTTGTTTTATTTGTTTCAAATATAGCGAAAATGTCATCCACATACCTGACCTGCACCCTGGGAAAATACTGAAACTCTTGACTAATTTGTTTCTCAAAATGACTCATAAAAATATTAGTTACAAACGGTGATAGGTAATTGCCCATTTATCTTTTTGTTAGTTCGCTTATTTCATAGCATGAATTTTTGAGCAAAAAATGTACTGAAACTAATTTGCTAGTAATAACTCAACATATATCTGAAGTTGGAATTGAACAAATAGACGTCATTTACAGCGATTTTACGAAGATGTTTGATAGAATTGATCATGGGATCTTGATTGAAAAATTAAACCAATTTGTCTTCTCAACTGAGGGGGGAAAAGAAATAGACGAAATCTGGAAATTACGAAAATATACAGAGGGTAAAACGAGAGCGGTTATAGTGAAATTATTAAAAGAAAGCATGAAAACAACAATTCTGAAACATGTCAAACGTCTGAAAGGAAATCAAATATGGAATGATTACGATTCCCCTAAAACCATATTAGAAGAAAGAAAAGCACTAATACCACAATTAAAAGAAGCGCCAAACAAAGGTCATAAAGCTATAATACATTAATAGTAATTAATGAAATACAAAAAAAAACGACATATAGAAACTAGAAATGTACAAATACCAGCCAAAATAGAACTACAGGAGAAAGATCACCAGAAACCATGGACGACAGAACACAAAAAATAAGTAAACATACAATAAAAAACTAAATAAAACAAATACAGATAGAAATAATGAGAACAAACAGACAAAAGACACGACGCATAAAAATGGAATGAACATCATAACAAAACTAAATAAAAAATGTATGAAGTGAACACAACTACAAAATAAAACAAGGACGTGGAATATCAGAAGTTTGCAAGGTAAAAAAGTGGAGCTGATAAATGAATTCGAATGAGCAAACCTAGAAATATTAACAATAAATGAAACAAACAAGAAACGACAAGGACGACTACAGACAGAAAATAAACAGACCTTAATATATAGTGGTGTAAACACAAACCGGAGAGCTGCAATTGGGGTAGGATGTATAATTCACAGATTATTAACAGATTAAATTGTAAAGCGGAAAGCTGTTTCCAAAAAAATAATAACTGTCAAGTTAAGAAACAAAAAAGAAAAACCCAGAACAGTCATATCAATATATGGACCAGACGAAAACGCAAAAGCAGAGGAAAAATAATTATTTTGAGAAGATTTAACAAGAACTTTAGAAGACTCAACAGGAATCATATATATTGCAGGAAATTTTAACAGCAGAGTGGGCAAACAAGACAGAGAATGTAGAATAGTATTAGGAAAGCATGGAGAAAAAATAAAAAATAACAATGGTAAAAGATTATTAGAATAATAGAACTATACAATTTAATAATTAGTAACTCCTTCTATCAACACAATGATATACACAAATACACGAGAATATAACCTTGTAGAGGAGAAAGATCAATTATTGACTATGTTTTAATACAAAAAGAAGAAAGAAAAAATATTCTGGATGTAAAAGTTAAAAGAGGAGCTGAAATATACAGAGATCACACCTGGTAACAGCAAAAATTAAAGAAAACAATATACAAACAGAAAAAACAACAATAGAGAAAAAAGTCACATATCAATAAAAACATTTAAACTGAGAAACCAAAAGATAGCGACAAAGTACCAACTCAGCATAGAAGAAAAGCTACAAAATAAATTAAACAAGATAAAACATCTGAACGCGGATGGAATGTACTTAAAGATACAATAATAAGTATCACCACAGGCATATGCGGAACCTACAAAACAGATGATAGGAAAAAACAAAATGTATAGTGGAATAATGAAATAAATGAACAAGTTAAGGAAAAGAAAAAGAAACGGAAAAATATCTAAAAAACAATACACCAGAACAACATGAGATATATAAAAACATCTAGTAATACAAGCAAAACAAAATTCATGGATAGATTTTAGGAACAAAATGGAAAAAGGTAGCTCAGGTAACCAAACATTATTTTACAAAATTTTAAAAACATTAAGAAAATAACTGAACAATACATAAAAGATAAAAACCAAGAAAGATAGAGAGAATATTTCAAGGAGTTATTAGACTATCAAACCCAACTGAATAAAAAAAGAACTAAAAAACGTTGTTCATACGTTAAAAACGGAGAAGCACCCGGAAACGATAAAATTGCCACAGAAATGATCAAGAATCTAGGAAAGATAGGATTGGAAGAACTATTGGAAATTATAAATAAATCCTGGCAAAATGGACAAATTCCAGAAGAATGGAGAGTAGCACTAACTAGGCTAACAACACCTATACACAAGAAAGGAGACCAAAAACAATGTCAAAATTACAGAGGAATAATTCTACTAATACCATTATGAAGACATGAACAAATTATAAATAAAATTAAAACTTCTATAGAAAACCAGCTGTCAGAGGCACAAAGTGGATATAGACTAGGAAGAAGCCCACAAGATCATATCTTCACATTAAAACAACTAGAAGGAAAGAGGCGCTTGTAAAACAAAACTACATATCTAGAATTCATAGATCTGTATTGTATGTGAGGTAGATTTTAAACTTTCTCAAAATGCTCTTTACAGCTTAGAAAAAATGGAAAATCATTATTTTCTAATGAAGACTTGAAAAGCTTAATTTTATTCTTAAATCCATTTGTGCGTCCAAATTAGTTGGCAATATTCGGATAGGGTACGTTTCGCCGGCAACGTTTCGGCGGTAACGTTTCGCCCGCAACGTTTCGGCGGTAACGTTTCGCCCGCAACGTTTCGGCGGTAACGTTTCGCCCGCGAACTTTTCGCCGGTAACGTTTCGCCAGCAGTGCATTTATGAATTAACTCATTTCCACACAAGTATTTAATTTGAAAATATCTTAGAAAATATATAATTATAAATTTTTTTGAATCTTCTTCAGTTCCGAAATGAATTTCCAAATTGTGGGGGGCTGCGAGCCTTCTGTGTGCAGCCTCTACTATATTCTTAGTTTTCTAAAAAACACATCTTTTATTATTTTTAATAATTTTGGTTACATTATTTTACCTCTATTGCATTCAAAACCCGGTTATGCAAGTTCCAAGTTTCTGGTGGAAAGTTTAGAATAGGTCTACCATTTCCCCTCCTATTGCGAACTTCCAAACACTTCTTCCAGATGATCATAGAGAAGTCGAATGAATCACTTAGATTTGGAACAGGCACAAAAGCCAATGCAGTGATCATTCTAGCTTGTAACGCAAAATCTCCATTATTTCGATATTCTCTAAAATAAAATATACATAAATAAAAAAGTTATTTTTTTTTGTTTTTGTAAAGTTACTACAAACCTTATTAAGTGTTCTTGTCCAATAACTTTTTTCAAATTTTTCACAAGGTAGAAAAAGCATCCATCAATAGACATTCTTGGAAAGCATTTATGGATTTAATAAATGCTCTAACTCGATCAGCATTTATAGCATTTTTTCATAAGTTCTCTGTCTTTTATCTGGTAAAAGTATATACACGCAAGGATGGATGCTTCCATACTTTTCATCCATTATAACAAACACATTGGGCAGATAACGTCGGTGCAACGCTAAAGGTGCCATCAACATACCACCTAGATGATGTTTTTAAAATGTCAATTCCTCGGCGTCTCCCAAATATTAATAAGCGTGATAATTCTGGGTAATTGTCTGCTAGTAAAAAACGCTCTGTTATGTTGCCACCTCTTTATATTCTTGAGGAATTTCTAGTTCTTCCAAAGAATTAGGTGCAACGGGGGCATGATTGATTACCTTCCGTGCTCTTTTTATTTGCATCTTTAAACTTCGATCAGATGGGCAAATTCCGGTTGCAGAAATGGCAAGTGTTTGTTGACAGTTATTTATGATCACAGTAGCAGTTTCTTGGCTTTCAACTGCTCTCTTTTTAAGGGATGTAACCATTTTGGATACCCAAATTTATAAAATAAAGATGAATTAAATTATCTAGTTAAAACTTCATGATAAATCACTTATTTAAAAATGAAAGGATTTTACAAGTAAGTAATAAATTAAAACACATTATATTTACCTCTACTTTGGCGGCGGAAGCATCATGTACGTGATGTCCAACTTTTTTAATTATTTCATTATTTAATGATAAGTGCACCCTCGCTTTACATTGTATATCTCTTCGTCGGCAACGAAAATATTATTTTCACCATTTGCACTCAAAGAATCAAAAATATACATAAAACCGGCTTCGCTAAAAATTCGGCCACTTCTTTTAGTCTCCATAACTGGCAATGCACTAAACTTGATGCAAAAGGTACCTAACTAATAATTTTAGAAAAAATCTGCAAGTTTTGATGCACTTAATGGGTGGTGGTGGTAAAATTTTTCAAAAGCAGGTACTGGATAGGCTTAGTAGGTGTGACTTAACATTATATGACATGTAATACCAGTTCTTGCATATCCCCATTTGTTTATTGGTTAATCCGATAACCCTTCAAAGTACAATACAACTTTAATCTGATTTTGGGTTTACAATTCCTTCTACCTAGTAAGATTACTGGGGAAAAGACATTAACGTTGTTATACAAGCTTAATTATACCTATTTATCTACCTTAACTCTGCTTGATGGTTTTTTTCCTGTTGTTTCTGTCTGTTGTCTTAATTTGTGGGCACAATATTTGTGGAAGAGATAACTAAAGAAACCCACCGGCGAATCGTGAGGTCGGCGAATCGTGCTACGGGCTAAACATTCCCCGCGAAACATTACTGGCGAAACGTTGCTGGCGGGACGTACCGTTTCCGCAATATTCAGCTGTTTTCCTTGTAGCTTCAAATTAAATTCGTCAAGGTGAGATGTCAAGTCTGTTAAAAATTCAAGGTCAGCTAAAAATCGTGTATCTACCATTTGATTTTCCAGCTTCCTAGCGTTGGACTTGACTTTATATTTAAGAAAAATAGGAACCATCAAACGAATATCAGCTAAAAAATCACGAAACTTTCTGCGAGTCAAAGCACGATTTCCCCCTTTAATAATATAGTTATTTTAACAATCACTTTTATGACATTCATTTGACGTAAGGATTTTCCACATAGGACCTCTTGGTGAATAATACAGTGTATCACAGGGCAGTTGATGTTGTTTTGTTTTAAAAATCCTGCAAATCCCATTTCAGTTCCTAGCATAGCTCTGGCTCCATCAGTGACAATACAGGAACATTTATCGAATCCTCTGTAGTCTGATGCCACCTTATTTACAGCTTCGAAAATATTTGTACCCTTGGTTGTACCATTGCGAGGAATAAGATCAAGCATCTCCTCTGCTACACTGAAGTCGTTTTGAATAGTTTGGATAAAAATTACAAGCTGGCTAATATCCAACAGATCAGTGCTTTCATCTAGACATAGTGAAAAATATTTACATTCTTCAACCATTTCATGCAGTTCTTTGGATACATATTGATTAATATAGTCCACCCGTCTTGTAATTGTTTGATGCTACACTGAGACTGTTTCGTATTTTTGGGGCAATGTTTATTTCATTGAATTGTTTTCCCATTTTGATTGCACACTTTTTAATAAGCACTCAATGAATAGAAGGTTTCTTTGCTTTGACAATTTCCAGTTTCAGCGCTGCTACACAAGAAGGGGCAACACTGCACTTGTTATCAGTATCACATTTAAAAAAAAATTCTTTGTTTAATTTTTTTTTATAATCCACAATGACACAGCATTTCTTCACTCCCCTGTATATTCCTGAAACGTTTTTTCGTGTAACACAGGACGACCAGGCGCGTGGTGCATAAAGTGCGCTAGTCTAATTTTGAAAGAAAAACGATCCAAAAAACATGTTATTTATTGTTAAAATGTGTTCACTTAAAAAATGAAATTAATCAACTAAAAAAATATAGGTTGGTAAATGTGTAGAAACAACTTGAAAATATAATTATTCGGACATTGACTTTTCGCGTAATAATAATGCGTCTAACTCAGAAGAAATAACCTCCTGAGAATAGCATAAACCAAATAAATATTTATGTACAGTCTGATTAGTCTTAATTGGAACGCCCCCTTATCTGCTTCCAATTTGAATTTAGACAAAAATCAAAAAAGTTGTAGGTTGCTTCTGAAACATCCTTCATATTGTTCATTTTTTGATTTCAACGATAAATTCTAAGACTTTTTTCTGAAACGTGACATTCAACGGTTTTAGAGAAAATGGGGACGGAAATTTATAAAAACTAAACAGATATGGGTGCAGGGGTGTGCAAATAGTACCAAACACCCGGTACATCACCTGCAACATGATTTTTTTGCATAAATAGTAGTAAAATATATAAATAAGTCAATTACAAAATACTTGACAAGGCACGAGGCGCACAATATTCGCTAAACGGAACAGGAACTTTCTAATCAAAAATCTTATCACAGTAAATGAAACAACAACTGGGCACGATTGCAAAGGCGATACTGGAGACATTCAAGGTTGCACAAGTCATGGCTTGCTCCTGTTGGTGTTGGTGTATGGAGAGAGTTTTAGTAGACGTGTCGTACTTAATATATAGGCGCGCCTGCTTGAGGGTTAAGGTAGAACGTATTTTAGTCACTAAAACAAATTGTTTTGACATAGACTGGATGTTGGTTAATTTTAATGACCATATTTCCATAAAATTCCCATCTTCGGGGTTTGGGTCGTCATCTGAGAATTGATGAACTATTTTTAATTTATATGGGTGTACAGTACTTTGACCACCTTCACAGGTAGATACAACTTAGGTTGTAGAAGAAGTAGGATTTACTACCATATCAGCGATTAAATACATTTTTATATCAGGAATTTGTGGTGTGAGATCATTTTGCATCATTAATACTACCCGTTGTTATTAATACTACCCGTTGTTTCAAACTTACACTCCCTTAGATAAGTTCAAATGGGATGATCAGGATATTTCTCATTAAAAATGCTTTCTGCTACATGAATATTTTGTCTAGTTTCACAAAGTATTAAACATACAGAATCTTTAAGAATCATAAAAAAATCAGATTTTTTGACAATTATCCAAAGGCGGAACTTGAATTTTAAATTTGTTGAATGCCTATTTGCTTTTGACTGTTTACTGAGGTGTCGCTTGATGTATGGTCCCATTTAAAATTATTGATCACGATGACCATGTGACGATTGCTTCACCTATCATCACTAGTAGGCCAGTTTACAGCTGCTAATATTCAGTTTCCAAATTTCACTAGTTTATGTATAACCATTCCAAAGATATGTGGGTGGGTTTTGAATAGCACTGTGCTCAGAAAAAATATCCTATACTTTTTAATTATATTGTATATTGCTGTATTTTATCACGAATATTTTATATAAAAGATCTAGAAGCAGTATGGGACTCAACTTTTAATAAATATAAAACTGTCATAAACTGTTACGGTTTCATCATCAGAAATTGTAAAGGATTTCAGTGTATTTACTAACCCTTAAGAAACTATTTTTTTCATAAATTCGTTCTAAACTGGAGTATTCCTCAATTCTAATGAAAGCTCTTAAAATATTTAGTATTTAAAGAAAGTGGAGCCTATCTGGGGAGACGAGTTGATTATAAATTACTTTTAGAGGGATTTGATTTTGAAAGTCTAGCTTTCTGAACAGTTTTGTCAGTGCTACTAACCAAAGGGGGGCAGTAATCCGCTGATGCGCAACATTTTTAGGGGTGGGGTTGGCGTCACAACAGAATAGACTCTGACAAGTTTTCTATATGTACACTGCAATAAAATGTGTATATGTTTAACCTAGGTGTAAGGAAATATTGAATTAAAACAAACATTGTCTGATAAGAGCTATATAGAAAATATTCCCACACAAAATATTTAATTATGTTTGCAGATATATTTTTAAAAAGCTCTTAACTCCACACCTGCAATATTTGAAAATAATATTGATCCTCTTTATTTATTTTATTTCAAAGTTTATAATACATCCAAAAAATTCCTCAATATAAAAATAGACAACACCTGCCATTCTACTGTTGTAGATGAAATCAATAAATGTTATGTGTAACAATTTTAATAACTACCGTAAGATGTGTAATATATTTGTAGAGAAATTAAATGTTTTAAAAACATGTGCACCTACTAACTATTTTAACTATTCTAGTTAAACTTCATTGCTACTTTGTAAAGGGATCTTGTATCTGTTTAGAAATGCTATTGTTATTATCTTCTAGCCAATCCGCTGACTGTCAAATTATTTATTAATAGCAAGCAATTATCTCACATAATGTGCATAATCTCCTTTTTCTAACCCATTTTGACTGTGTTACCCACTCATCATTGCTTAAATAGTTTGCCGAGGTAACGATTTTTATTTAAACTCTTTAGTAAACTCTGCAATATATTATACTCTCTTTCTCTCGAACAGTCGCTTCTTTTACATTCAGCTCAAGTTCTATTTTTCTCTTGAATCATCTAACGGTCAATGCATTTTAGTCATTGAGATCTTCAAAGAAGCTCGACTCTTCAAAATCGAAGAAACAAAAGAGAAACACTACCAGTGAAATCGAGTCCAGTGTCAAAGAAAACTCGACCGAAGGGATATCGAAGGCAGTCAAAGGCGTGCAGTATAAATCATTCAAATTGAAGAAATCTGGAAAACACGTATCCATAGATTTGCATTACATTGACAAAAAAAGTTACTTTACAGCTGATGTAAGTATAAATAATTTACAAACAAAATCCAGAACATTCCTTACTCTTGTTGAACAGTCTGTCACTACCACTGTTCAACATGTCTGAACTGTAAATCATGCGATATAACACTTAATAGTGGTTACTTTTTTACTGTTCTTTTTAGGTTTTGGCTGAACTTACTGCTGCTTTGAAAAAGCTCGAAAAAGATAAAGACTGTAACGTAGTGTCGCTCACATCTTCAAGCACAGCGTTTTGTTTGGGTCTAGATTACAAATCATTGGTAACAGACGACAAAAAAGAAAGGATGGAGAAAGCGACTTCTTTAGCGGAAAGTGTTAGGTAAGTAACCAAACCACTGATATTTTGATTATTTTTTATCTCAGGTTTATAAAAATGTTTTTTCAGTACTAACCTGAGAAATTGCTATTATTTACTCCATTCTCCTAACTAGAAGTAATATTTCTCACCCTAGTTAAACTATGATGTGTCAAATTTTCAATATATTCATGTACTTCCAAAAGCCATAGTTTGGCAAGACCATTAATTTGTTATGCCTATTTAGGCTAATACTAATAAATCCATGTAACTATAATAATATAAAATGCAATAGTATATTTTCTAGAAGCATTTCAAAATTTGACACATGCCAAATTTTTACATTTCGAAATATTTAACAAATTGTTTGGAAATTACGAATGTCAAAAATAACATTGCTAATACAGTAGAACCCCGGTTATTTGAGGTAACGTGGGGGACACACCCTTCTTGGATAACTGACTCGGATAATCCGAATTTATTTTTTATTCATTAAAAAAATTGACACAAATGTACTTGTAAACGGTTTATTAACGTTTTTAATAAGTTAATAAGTACATATTTATACATATGTACATATTATAAAATGTTGAAATAGTTATCTATGCACTACTGTTTCATTGCATCTTCTTTTTCTCGCTGCCATGCTAAGAAGAAGCAAATCCGTTGGGGTTGTCACTGATTGTTGTTCGATATACCTCGGAGCTTTTTCTAGAGAAGCAAAACCTTCTTGATGAGAGATGTTAGTGGGAGGCTGTTCATCCACTGCTTCGACGTCATCATTTGATGTTTTGGTTTCCTGAAAGGCATTCATTATTTCTTCAACACTCATTTGTTCTTCTAAATCATCAGCTGTAACCCATTCAATAGCATCTTGTTTTGTCACATTTTCGAAAATTTTCAAGTTTTGCATTAATTCAAATAAATTTTGTTCTTCTGTCTCGCTGTCAAAATTTGAAGAGGACATTTCTCCACAACTTCTCCATTTCAAAGCCTATTCATTTAATGGAATATCATCTTTACTGTCATTTTTCATTTTTTTCTGTGTATTCCAAAATATGTTCCAGATATAAACGCCAAAAATTTTTTCTAATGTTTTCGAGGACGCCTTGGTCCATTAGTTGCATTATGCTTGTTACATTTGGAGGAAAAAATCTTACAACAATGTCGCCTATGTGCAGTCCTTCTCCAGGGTGAGAGGGATTATTATCCATTAACAAAATTGCTTTAATAGGGAGACCGTTTCTCTTTAAAATTTTAGACACAGATGGAATGATCTCTTCTTTAAACCAGTTAGCAAATAAGGTCACATCCATCCAAGTGCTTTTCTGACTTCTGTAATAAACTGGTGTAGGGCTTTGGGTGAGATATCTTTTAAAGCACTTGGACGTGCAGACTTGCCAATCACCATCAGTGGGATTTTATGTTTGCCAGAAGCATTGGAACATGCCATTTTAGTTAATCTTTCCTTACTTCGTTTGTGCCCAGGAGCTGATTTTTTCTGATGGAAGCATTTTATAATTCAAGCCAGTTTCGTCACAGTTGTAAATTTGATCGTGCGTATACCCACTATCTTTGATTTGCTTAAATTTTTCTTTTGATGGCACATTAGGAGAAAGTTTTTCTCCACATACGGTCAGTTGACATACACCGTACCATTTTTTCCAGCAGTCAAGCCATCCTGAACTGCCGGTAAAAGTATCTGTGTCCGGGAATTGTTTATTAATGATTATTGCTTTCTGTTGAAAAATTGGCCCCGACAGAGGCAAACCTTTTGATCTTTGTTGGTTAAACCATATGAATAAAGCTTCGTTGACCTTTTCATAGTCGCCTGTTTTCATTGATTTTCTACTTGAAGATGAAAAGGCTTGTTGTCTTATATTTTAGTGCGATTTCTTTTCCAATCTCCAACTGTTACCTCACTGACTCCATAATCTCGTGTAACGTTTTTAATTGTCTCTTCTGCTTCAATTCTTCTGATGGCTTTTAATTATTCTTCAATAGGAACGACAATTCTTTTACGCTTATTTTGTTCCATTATAAGATGGCAAACCAATACTATTTAAACAAAACAGTTTGTATACACTTAGTAACTACTACTCCAACCAAATAAATTATGTAGGTACCTATACTTCTCTATAGCGAACGCAATGACCAACTGCATTCACACAAAAATAGTCTAAAAATATTTGTAAAAGAGAAACACTCACGAATCAAGGGGATTTTAAATGGAAAGCTCGGTTAATACGGATATCTAAAACTCGGTTAATACGGATATTGGGTCTTTAGATTGGCTCAGTTATTCCGGAGCTTGGATAATTGCGACTCGGATAATCAGGTTTCTACTGTATATCAATATTAGTAGTGAAAAAAACTGTATATATACCTCAGTTGAGAAGTTCACTTCTCAACCAAGGTGTATAATATACTATTATTTATATTTCAATAGTTTTTATGACAACAATTTTACTTGAAAGTGTCAAAAATCAAAAAAACTTTATTGTTAAAAGCGCTCACTCTCAAGCTTTATTTACTCTCACAAGTGGTTTTCCTTAAAAATAGGTATATTATGAGTTTCTACGCACCCTTTTTATGTGCAAACAACAAATTTTCTTACTAGGACGTTTATTCGGGTGGCAACTATCACCTCCAGTCCTTTTTATGCAAATTCTAGAAACCGCACCATAAACAAATCCATTTTTGACTAATGATTAATCTTCTAGTTTTCCCAAGATTGTTTTTATTCCACCGCCCTTCCCCAACATCCCCTACGATAAGTCTTAATCGTCACATGTTACAACCACAGTTTTACCATTAAGTACGTGGGAATCACTTTTGACACCAAAACAAATTTCAATGAGTATTTGCATATAAAGAAAAAAACTGTTATCTAGAGCAACACATTTCACCAGTTTAACACAAGGGAAGAGGTATGAATACTTCCAAAGCCTCTAATATTTATAAAATGATCTGTAGTCCAATGATAGAGTATAGTTATCCTAAAATTTTGAACCTAAAAACAAAATCGATAAAATAAATTTGCAGTTGCAGAAACATCGGCCCTTAGACATCCCAATAACCCACTTCACAACCATTCTGATACTCTACTGTACCAAAATTGAAATTGTTTTTATGAAAACATTGACCACGAAATTTGCTGAAAGGAATGGAAACAAACATCTTGTAGGGGCAGGAAAATAAAACGATTCCTTGTACTCTGATTCCTTGTACTCGAAAGTGTTTTTTATTCTGTTGGAAGCAATATCTTTTGACAAAAATGTTTTTAAGATGAAAGTTTCCCTTTCTTTTAAAATACAAACATAAGTAATAAATCTATAAATAGCAGGTACCTGAATTGACCCTTATGGTTTTTATAAGCTTACAAAGGAGGTGCACACTCTCCCTTCTAAAGAAATATTTATACAGGGTGGCATTTTAAGTATAAGCTAGAAGAAATATTATATATTACAAGTGATTAAATAATGAAACATAGGATTTCATCACAATCTACCCATAAACAATGTTTGAAACACTACTTAATTTACTTTAAATTATTATATTGTACATTTCTTAACTACCAAAACAATTGGTTAAAATAATTTTGCTGTACAATTGGCAGAAGGGCCTCGGTTGATAGCCGCCTATTGGACTGAATCGTCAGTCCAATGAAGACAATAATAATAGTTTTTATTCCAGTGGAACATACTCCCAAGAAAGCTTTCCTCGCATATTTTAAATGTTTAACCCTCTATTCAAACACCAAGAAAACATTTCAAAAATTATCTTCTGATAAATCAAGGTGCTTGATCCAAATAACACTCTTCCTTTTATTATATATACCACAGTTTTTAAGGAGAAAGCCAGCAATATAAAAAGCTTTGCTTATTCTGTGTGTTACAAAGTATTATGATTTTTTATCCTTTTTTCATAAGAAAATAACCATTTTGTTATGTACATCTGCATTTATTTCTATAACCTCTGTATTGTCTAAAATCATCGAAATAATATCAAAAGAAAGGCTTATAAGTTATTTATTAGGAATATATTAATACATATCCTCTATCTAAATTCTATAGAAAACATTGAAATAAAGAAAATATGCATATGTACATGTAATACTAGTGATACACACTGTATTATCAATAATTTGAAAGGTTCAATATACCAATAAAATTTGACATTTCAATTTCATATGACATTACTGCAGAATAGACTTAATGACAGATAGATTTTAAAACGATTTGAAAAACCAGAATACAGATGTCTCTATTAGCAAATGGCACTTATAAATAAAATAATGAAAATCTCTCTTGGTATATAAAAACGTAAATTTGTATTTTAAAAAAAAAAAGAATTCTTGGTAACCAAAGGAGAGGAGAATTATTTATTTAAACATTTTAGTGAGTTGAATTTGAAATCCCCATGAGACAACATCATAATAAGAGTTGTCTCAAATTTAATTTTGAATATTAGGGAATTTATATAATCGTTATCAGTTCAACATATCTTGCCTTTTGTAAAGCCAGTGCGTGTACTATTCACAAAGAATTACCGCTAAAGTGCAAGTGTTTTTCGCGTTTTCTAAATTATTGATTTGGAAACGTTTGTTCCGGAAATTCTAAAAATACGTTTTAGAATATGTACGAGATCTTCTAGTATCCAGTTTGGTGAGTCCAGTCCATATTATATATTATTCTCGAGAATTAATAGGCCTTTGATCAAAATTATTTCGAAAATAGATGCATCTTATGATTAAATTATAGTAACGTTACTTGTATAAATCTCTACGT
Source organism: Galeruca laticollis (assembly GCA_963921935.1). Taxonomy (NCBI): domain Eukaryota; kingdom Metazoa; phylum Arthropoda; class Insecta; order Coleoptera; family Chrysomelidae; genus Galeruca; species Galeruca laticollis. The sequence goes on along the minus strand of OY998179.1, from coordinate 148,423,250 downwards.
CAAGTGCAGACAATTTTGGGAACAGACAATTTACAAGAAAATTTATGTATTTTACATTGACAGATATCAAGTATAAATTTAGACATTTTGAACTTTCGGTTAAAATTATTTAGATAGGAAATTTCTAATATAGATTGTTTTTAATATTAAGGTTTGATAGAAAATTCTTTGTTTATGCGTTTTATCATATTTTTTGAAGAGTTTTAATTTTTGTAAGTGTTATTTTGATAATATATTATATAAATTTGAATTCCAAATCTATTTGGCTCTCTTTTCATATTCATTTTCATTATATTTGATAATTTTTATACTATAGAAAATTTAGTATAATAAGTGACATTTAGTTAATCTCCTGACAGTAAATTCATATATGTCATAAGATAATTTAAATTGTCTTATAGTGTATTGGATAAACAGTAACTGTAGATTTGAATAGTGTGATACGTAATTTAGAAAATTATTTGGAAATTTACAAATTTGAATTATTAGTTGAAATCTTTGATCCCTCCCTGAGAAAAGAGTGAGTTGATTGGTGTTGTATTGATTTATCTTTCATTATATAAAATTTAATATTTATTTAGCCGGGCATATTAATTTGACAGCTGCTGTCATTAAAAATTTTATAGGTTATATTTAGAGGTAAAGGTATTTTCACAATAGTGTAGTTATTATCACAAATTGTGATGACAGCTTCAAATTAAATTCAGCATCATATAAATTATTATTCATATATTCATAAATAAAAGATATTATAATTTGTCACCCGAACGTGGGGCAAATATAATTAAAGAATATTGAATATATTATAAATTGGTGCCCAAAACGTGGGGCTCTTATAGAAATAAAAGTATATTATAATATATTAGTAAAAGGCACTATAGTTTTATAAAGTTACATTCAACCACTCAAGCTGTAACAGACATTATTCCAGACATGGGTATATTAACTAGAGCTATGTTGTGCCACCTGTCGAAAGTTTTTGGTATTATATGCCACAACATGCTTCTAAATAAGTTAGAAAGATATGGGATAATAGGCAGTGAACTTGTTAAAGCCATTCTTACTGGTAGAGGGCAATATATTGTTTACAATATTACATTTGATATACAGCTAATCAAACATGGATTTCCTCAAGGTTCGGCATTGGGTCCTCTTCTGTTCATTATATACATAAATTACTTACCATTGTGTTTGGACATGGTGGATACATTTATTTATGCAGATGATGACACATTTATAATTAAAGCAAGTAATACCGATAGACTTGAAGAGTTTTCAAAAGAAATACAAGAAAAATATGAACAATACTTCAATGCAAATGTATTTTGTTTGATAAAATAAGATAAAACTAAAATTTTGAAAAACGAATAATGATAAATAACGAAAATAACGTGCGTTTACTACATTTACATATAGACAGCAATCTTAGCTGGAAAACATAAATTAATAAGAAACTGTTCAAATATCGCTTTGCCATGAGGAGAATGAGAAGCGTGGTAAACAAAGAGGTTCTTAGAATTGCATACTTCGGACTAATACAGTATCATTTGCAATATGGGATCAGAGAGATAGCTAACTTTAAGGATCATTCATTGATTTAGAGATTCTTACAGTACCATGTTTATATATACTTGAAGCCATCTTGTATGTACACAAAAATAAAGATACACTATGGGGGCACTGATACATGATTACAATACCAACAGCAAGGAGGCCCTTAAAACAACAAAAATAAAATTAGTAAGTACTGAAAAACAAACCGAACTATTATATGGCAAAATATATAACACGCTTCCGAAATAATGGAAAAACTATCCATAAAAATTTTTTTTGGTGAAGCGAGCTCTTTTGAGATAAGCTTTTTACTCAATAAATGAGGTTTTTGATGCAGTCTGGCCAGTCTGATTAATGGCAAAATGTACTAATATGGTTGTTCAATTTTATATCTGTTTTTTATGAATATGCGTGGAATATTTTTAGGTTACTAATGTGATTGGTTAACCTTTTCTATTGCTATTTTTGACAGGTCTATACAAATTATGTGTATTGTCTTGAGTGTACATAATAGAGATCAATCAATTATCATATTATTTTTAGGAACTTCTTATTGAGTCTTCTCCACTTTCCCAAAGTTATAGTGGCTGGAATACTAAGCGATTGTGTAGGAATAGGAGTAACGATGTTATCGCTATTCGATATGGTTATAGCTAGCGATAAGGCTATATTCAGAACTCCTTACGCCAGTTTAGGATGCATGGGAGAAGCCACATTCCTGTTAACATATCCCCACGTAAACAATTGTGGATTGGTAAGTTAATCACGTTCTGTTTTTTTGTACATATTAGTCTACATACCTTTTCTTACTCTGTACAATTTATTGGAAGAATATGAATTATTACATTTGTTGAGTCACTTATTTTTTTATGCTTTATCTTTTTCCTTTGTCGTTTCACAATATCTCTAAAAATAATTAAAACAGCCACTTTTAAATGAAATTAAGTCCGAAGTTGGCTGTCACCTAAACAAATAATTTAGTTTGGCTCTAGACATTTCATTTTGATGGATATACACCAAAATTGAGTAGTGCATTTTATGCTTTTTCGTGTTGTCTTTTCACTCTACTCCGTGGCCATCCTGGACCGACAAGCTTGTGAAATACGTAAAAAAAAGACCGAGATACAGAATCCTGCAGCCTGTAACTTCATCCATGTAAGCAGTCAGAGACATTGTGTTCCCACCAGATAATATAAACTCCATTAAATAAAACAACAAAAACAACTTAAAGGTTTTCAAATAACATAACCATACAATGCACCTGTTTAGTTTCTGATATAGAAAAAGAAAATACTTTGGAAGATTTGCCTTGTTCATCCTGCGAAAATTATAATTATCAGAAAATTGGTGTTCAAAAACTTGCTCAAGCGAAAAGAAGATTGATAATTGCTAAACATATATCTTCTGAAGATACTAATGAGAATGAGGCAAGTTTAGAAGATTTTATTAGTGACGATAGTGTAGCAGATCCAGATTTTACCCAGGCAAAAGAAAATTGTACTCAAATGGAAGAAGGCAGTGAAAGAGAAGACAGCAATATTGAATCAGCCAGCAAAAAGAGAAGGCAACAACCAAAGAAATAGAAAAGAAGTCTAGAAAAAAGTAAAAGGCGTTCTGGTGTAGAGACGACAAAGACTTAATAATTGTTGTTCAGATGACATATCGCAATTCATTGCCCCACATGTACAGCAAATTCCTATTCAATGCAGACAGGAAAGAAACTGTCTTCGACAAGGTCAAAGCCAACATATGAATAAATACTTTTTTGAGGTAGATAAGAACAAAATTAATGTATACAAGAAATATTTCGTTAACACCTTATCCATATACGTTGACACTACTATCGCTAATAAAATAGAAGGGGGCCCAATCTCGCCTTTCAATAAAATGTCATCCGAGGTGCGTTAAAGTGCGCGAAATCACATTTAGCATTTTCCTGTGTATGAATCTCACTACTTACGGGATAGATCGAAGAAAAAGTATCTTGGAAATCATTTAAACATCCCAAAAATGTATCGACACTGTTAGGATTTACGGCAAAAAATATTGCTAAAGAATGGCTTTTTAGTGAGATTTGGATTTAATTATGGATTGATATATTGATAATTGAAATTGCAAGAAACATAAACGCAGGATCTGAGATCTACAATACAGAAAGAATATGATGCTCATTTGCAAGAAACAGGAGAAATATACAAAATTAAAGCTGAAGATGAAAACCGCACATGAGAAAACAACACAAAAATAGTCATGATCGATTTAGAAATATGTTTACCAACACCAGAACTGAGAAAACATCTTGAGCCTGAAACTTTGTACTTACAAATTGGTGATATATGAATCAACCATGGAAGAAGCCTAATGTATGATGTGGGACGAATCGATCTCCAGTCGAGGAGTGTGGAGGTGGCATCGTGTATATTGAAATGGTCCGAAGTTCATAAATTATTAAAGAATTGACAATTTGGTGAGACAATTGCCCCTCCCAGTTGATGACTATTTTTTCTTGAAAAAACCCAAATCTTAAAATAAGAATTTTCTAGCAAAAGGACACGCCACGTAGAAGTAGAAATGACCACTCTGTAATTGAAAGAGAAAAAAAATCCTCAGTTGAAAATAATCATGTCACAGGGATAAAACCAAAGACATTTTGAAGTTGATTTGAAGGAAGTCAGGCACCTTTTGTCATACTTAAGAAAATTGAGACTGGCAAAATTTTTATTGTTTCTCAAGCACATCAAGTTAGGCATGGTATGGTACACCAGGAACTTACTTTATAAATACAAGCTTACGGATGATTTTGTACTTTACAACTTAAAAACCACCCGAAACACCATGATACACCCGAATCTTTATCACAAATATGAGATTCTTTGAAGAGACTCCAACCAAAAAAATTGATCATTTACAAACACTGCTACAATGGATCCCACAACAGTTTCATTAATTCTATAAAAATTGACCATATGGTGAAGATATAAACGTAGATGACGACTAAAGTTAAGGACTTAAGTATTAAAACATGATATATTTGCCCATTCCAAATAAACAGTCAGGTTTGAAATTGCAATGGATATTATATTATTTATAACATATTTCTTCTTCACAATTAATTTTTTTAGAAGAAGAATTATACTTTTATTTGGACTAAAAATTGTTTTTATTTTTTATTTTGACCCAAATAAGGGCTAAACGTCCTTCAAAATATATATATTTTTTAAAATGCAAACGGTGTTGTCACCAAAAAGAAGTTAATGCTAATAAAAAAATGTGCTCCACCTTTTTTTATATCATTAAATGAGTTGCTTTCATGCCAAATATTAAAGTTATAGGTTTAAAAAACTAATTTTGAAATAAGTTAAGAAATATTTAAAGTCGTTTTTCTCGAAACCATATTTTGTGGTACACATATATATTTTTTTTATTTCTGACCCTTTTTCAGATTTGTGTGGGCTATATAGAATAGAGATAGACAAAGTAATTTAAAATTAATATCTCCATAACTCCATCTGCAGAAAGCTGAGGCTTTTTATACTTTGAAGCGAAAATGGAAACAGGAGGCTCGCACAAATCCGGCTACTGTTATAAGCTTCGATTTTATGCAAAATTTGCCATTACCTCACATTAGAAGAATACCGTTTTTTATGCTCGCCAGTTGTGGTACTTTGTGTTTGGGGTCCATGACTTTGCTGATGACTGCGTCAATGTACATATATGATGAAAGTGTGGGAAAAAAAGATCAAAACGATGTAACCTCACACTTATTTCACTTTTTAAGACATAAGGAGATTACTGCGACAGAAACGTTGGTCATTTTTAGTGATGGGTGCGCTGGCCAGAATAAGAACTATACGATGGTATGTTTCCTATACTTCGTCGTCCACGTGCTAAACCTTTTTAAAAGTGTCGTCCATATCTTCCCAATAAGAGGTCACTCTTTTATGCCCAATGATCAAGACTTTCCATTATTAGCAAAAAGAAAGAAAAAGTGACGGTTGAGACACCCCAGGAGTGGTATAACATTATCGCAAACTGCCGGTCAAAGCCTTCGCCTTTTAAAGTCATCAATGTTAATCAATCAAACCTCTTTGATGTAAAGAAAGCTATTGAGCCATATTTTTTAAAAACACCAAAACCACCTCTGAACATGAAAACTCTCAGAATGTACAAAATTTCGCAAGAAAATCCTGATATTGTTTTAGTACGCGAATCATACTCTGGGCCATGGAGCAGATCATTAATTAGAAGCAAAACCAAGCTTACAAAAGAGCTTACCTTAACACCTTTATACACAGGACCTATCACTATAAACCCTTTAAAGGTGAAGAGTTTGCTGGATTTATGTCCTACTCTAAGCAAAAGTGAAAATAAAGCATTTTATGAATCCTTCGATCTAAATAGGAGTCAGCAATTAAATCAGAATATTGAAGAGGTTGATTCTGAAGATAACAGTAGTGGATGTGAAAGTTAACTTGTTTGTAATACTGTGCAGTTTTATAGTTTCTAATAAATTTTTTGAAATGTTGCAATCTTTTCCTTGCAAAACAAACCTATGTCAGTCAAACTTTTTTTTCTCGGTAATAGTGCAAACAAGTCTTCATTTTCATAATCCGCCCTACTTAATGTCTAATTTTTTCCGATTTTTCCATATAATCAGATTTGAAATGTTCAGCTTCATTAGTAACATATTTGGTTTTTATTAATTTCCCACAATTCTGAAATTTTGACAAAGGCTGTTTTTGTAATAAACTCTTCAATTTATCTAAACTCTAATTAAATTTAATTATTATTTAACACTACCGTTACAGAACATGGTAATATCTATTGATAGTGTGCTTTTTGAATAATCAATTTCCTGTAACTAACTGTTGTAAACAATGGATTTTGTATCTAAAAACTAATCATTTATCTGCTGCTGTTTTGAAAATCATTAATATTTTTTGTAGGCTGCAGAGTTATTATATGCAAATCAACATTTAAAGGCTGACGAAGCATTCAAACGTGGACTGATCTCAAAATTGTGTTGGCCTGAAAAGTATAAAGATACCTTGGATAATTTCGTAACGTCGGTTGCGCAAGGATCTCGACAGGTAAGATAAATTTATATTTAACACGTTCGCTACCACGTTGGTCCCATGGGACCAACACTAGTATTTCCATATTCATTATTTGAAAATTGTGTCTTGTGGTTCTTATTATTTTATAGTACGGGTGATAAAAATAAAAATTCAAATTTACTTAATTTTATTTAGAAACATGAATACATAGAAAAATTATTTATGAACTTCACCAAAACAGTCTATGCAAAGATGTGGCTCATTTCACATTTTTCGCAATATATGTCAACTTTTCTAGTTTTGTTCATGGCATATTTTTGCTCGTGTGTTTCAGAATTTCTTTTGTAGCAATTCTTGCATATTTTTCTTCTACTATGCATACTTCCCTCTTTTTTCACTTTATTAACGTGGTATAGCTGGATTTCTTAGTGTCTGAGTAGCAGAATTGGTCATTTCGTTGGCCCTTATTAGGTGTTTGATCACATCTTTTTTGAAATCCGTTATCGATGGCGTGTTTTCTGTATGCAAACTTATATAAAATATAGGCATGTACCATTGGTGTAGTCAGAATGAGTTCAAACGCCACTTTTCGAAACCACTTTATGCTTTTTCTCAGTGGATTTGAATAGGCTTCAAATTGATCAGATAAGTAAACGGCTGCTTTGCCTTTGTTGTAGTCTACTACAACTTTGGGTTTCAATCTTGTTTGCTGATTGCAAGGTATTTGTACCATTTCGTCTCCAAGTTTTGTGGAAAGCATAAAAATGTTTCTCTTATCTTTACAATTGATAATTGTTATGCCGGCTTCATTTTTCTTGGAATAAATTTCGCCACGTTTTAACTCAGCCTAGTGTATTACTGGGTGTTATGTATTGACCATCTATACACAACTGTAATTGCAATGAGTTCTTGCTCTTCTCCTGAGTAACAAGTACTCTGTTTTTGAGATTTAATTGTAAGTTTGTTGTCTCTCATGTATGGTAGTATGTATGAGTTGATATGTGTTTGAACGTTGTGTAGTGCTGTTTCTGATGTTGGAGCTGATGATACGAAACACGTGTCGTCCACATACATGGCAGTAAGGGATTTGTGGGGAGGTGGGAAGATCATGGGTAAAAAGTGAATGCAACAAAGGTGATAAGACTGATCCTTGGGGAACTCCTGCTTGTGTAGGGTATGGGCCCACCAAGGCGTCGTTCACCTTGGAATGACATTGTAGATTTGTAATATACAAATTTATGATTTTTATTAGATAGTCTGGCAATTTTAATTTTATGAGTTTATACAATAACCTCTTGTGCCATATGGAATCAAAGGCTTTCTGTATGTCTACAGTGACCATTACATCTTTATTTTTAGCACTGTAGCTACTGTACTGTGTCCACCTCTGAATCCGTATTGCTCAAGGGGTATTATATTATTTTGGTCAACGTGTGTTTGAATTCTATTAGGAATTATTTTATCTATTACTTTTGCTATATTGTTTAACAGGGAAATGGGTCTGTAACTATCCACATAACAGGGCTGTTTGTTAGCTTTGACAATAGGGATGACATTGGCAGTCTTGAGCATATCTGGGTAGTTGCCAATTTTAATTATGAAATTTGCTATATAAGTTAGTTGAAGAATTACTTTTTTTAGGTAAGCTCTTGAGATTGGTTTACCGTCCTTCCCCGTCGTTGTTTTGTTTTTAAGAGAATTGATTGTGTTATATATTTCATGGGTGGTTTTTCATGTGTAGAGTATGTGTTTTGTGTAGATGATTTTGGACTGTGTGTTATGTAATGTTAATGTGGTGTGTTGTTTTGAAAATACTCCCCAAAGGCATCTGCGATATCGAATTTTTGTGTGAATGTTTTCCCATTCGCTATAATTTATGAAATTTCTTCTTTTTTGTCTTTCAGCTTTCTTGTAATTTTCTATAATGAGTTGTCTCGAGGTGAAAGTTTCTCTAGAAATATTTTCCAGGTATAGTTTCGATATTCCTGTATTAGTGTGTTTATAGTGTTTTGATAATGTTTTAATATTTGTTTATCATTATTGTCTCTGGATGCTTGCCATCTGCAGCGAATTTTGTTTTTATCTTTTATTATTTTTATTATATAGTCTGGAAGGATGTTGTGGTCTAGGTTTAAGGGTGGTGGGTTTGTTTCTTGCTGTGATGATTATATCTTGTAAGTTTTGTATTGTTTGTTAAACAGTTGGTGTCTTTAATTTTGTCTGTAATTGTTAAATATTCGTTTATGTGTTTTCTGTATTGTGTCCAGTTAGTGGTTGTGTAATCATGAATTTTTTAGGAGATGGGTGTATGGAATGTGTTATTTTTAATTCTAATAATAATGATAATGTTTATTTTAAAAAATGTTACAAAGATTTGTACAAAAACAATTACAACATGTAATAAAATGATGTCAAACATAATCATATTTAAAAACTGATGTTTTAAAAAATCCTCAACACAATAGGGTTCTAGATCTACAAGTATCTTTTTGATGTTTTTTTTGAATTGATTGCTAGTAGCAGAACGTCTTACAAGTACAGGTAACTTGTAAAATTTCATTGCCACATAATATGGAGATTTTTCAGTAAGTCCCAATGTATGATACGGATAAATGAGGTCATGCCTCCTGGTGTTATATTCGTGTTCTGTGGCATTTAGATTAAACATATCTCTATTTTTAAACAAATACATCAAACATTCAAAAATGTTCAGAGCATAAAGTCATGATGTTATTATTCTTAAAAACTGTTCGAACAAGACTCCTTATAATGTTTGCAATTGATTATTCTCATTACTCTTTTTTGAATAACAAATATTCTATTTGTGTTCTTATTGGATCCCCAAAAAATTGACCGATTCAAAATTTGCAAAATAAAGAGATAAAGCTGCTTGCTTGAATAGATATTTAAAGATTATTCTTAGTCCATAGGACACTTTTCTAAGCTTCGAAGAGATTTCATCTATATGTTGTGACCAGTTCATCCATTCATCAATGTAAACACCCATAAACTTGGTGTCATGCGATAACTGAAAAGTGATATTGGTAAATGATATATCTTTTGGTTTTTCATCTGCTGTTAGATAGTTTGCAAACATTATCACTTTAGTTTTAGACTCGTTCAATACTAACTTATTTTTTTTAAACCAATTTTTTATTTTCTGAAAATTTTTACAGCAGTTCACCATCATCTCCAGATATGTGTCTCCCCCTGCCAGAAGACTTGTATCATCAGCATAAATAGTTACAAATTGATTGTCTGCTAATTTAGATTTGCATAAATCATTCATATATATAACGAACAACAGTGGGCCCGCTACACTTCCTTGCGGTATACCTATAGGTGTTGTTATAATATCAGATTTGAAGTTTTTCGAGGCTTTAGTAATACTGACTCTCTGTCGTCTGCCTGCTAAATATAAATGAAACCATTTCAGAGCATTTCCTCTTATTCCATATTTCTCTAATTTAATTAACAAGATATTATGATCCAGGCAGTCGTATGCTTTTGACTACCAGACCAATTATAGGATGGGATCCTGATCGTAATTGAGGTCTGGGATGGTTTTTAGTTTGGTGATTGTGTTTATATTGCGGCCAATGGCTAAGTCTATTGTGCTGGGTGAATAATTGTTGAATGGGAAGTGGGTGGGGTCATATGTTCATTTTTTTATTTGCGGTTGGTGCATCTTTTGCTTTTGTTTTGATTATTTATGTCTTCGTCCGATGTGTCTGATAAGGAATTATATTTTCTAAATTTAGTTTTTTTCTCTTTTTTTGTGAAGAGGTGCGGCTACTTGATTTTCATGCTCTGATATTTCTGACGAGTCATATTTGTTCTCAGTACTCAATAATTGTTGAGTTTTTGTTGTTTGTTTTGAGCGCGGTGAATTTGGTGAATTTTTTTGGTTTAATAAATCCCGGTGTGACTCATATTGAGATGTAAAATTATCTCCTGGATTGTTAGGGGTGCCCCTTTCGATGTCGACTTCCTGAGCCCATATAAGTCCCGGTGTTGAGTGGATCTGGGCTTGGTTTGTTGTAGGAATTTGTTGATTTATTGTGTTTTGAGACTCGTCAGAATTCGCATCGCTAGATTGATAGCCTATTGTATCTTCCTCCATATTCGTGTTAATATTTGAATTTTGATTCAGTTCTGTCCGATTTTACTGTTTTCTCGGCAGGTTGGAATATATAGATCAAAATTGGTGTCCGATTCTAAACACCTTTTTTCGGTGTTTTCTAGACACTTGTTTTGGATTGTTCCGATACACTTTGCTTTGGTTCTTCCTAGACACTTTTAAATTTTTGTTTCTAGACAATTGATTTTAAAGGTTAAAGTCTTGTTCTGGTGCATTTGTGTTCGGACTTAGTGTATTTTCAACGTTTTCTATACACTTTTTATTGCATATTTGCATATTTGTGCATTCTAGACACTTGTTTAATGTATCTGTGTCCACCAATTACAGACACTTTTTATCTATTTTGGATTTTGGTTGCAATTAGATTTAATGTGTATTGTTTGGAGATCTTCATCAAAATATACTAATTTAAGATAATTTGTATTTTTTTATTTTAATTCTAGTTTTTTATCTCTGATTCTTTTCAGTTGTTCTGTGAATTTATTATGAGTGTCAATACTAGCTGCTGTGAGACGTGGTTCGTCGTCAACATGTAGTGATTTCAATTTTTGTGGAACTTTCCGTTCAATTTTTTTTGATACGGCAATTAATATGTCAGAATTTTTTTTATGTTTAATAATGGATTTAGATTTGAACATACCTTTTTTATTATTTTCTTTTGGGGAGACGTTTTCACTTTAACAGGATATTTCTGGTTGGTTTTGACACTAATATTGTTGTCACTTTTTAAACTTTTCGACGTGAATATTTCGGGTTTTTGAGAATTCAACTTTTGAATTTTATCGCGTAGGCGACGCGTGTACTCTGTAAGATATGGAGTACCCGTGATTGGGGGTGAGGATAACGGGAAGAAATCTATGAGTATTACTCAATAGTTTTCTTCTGAACAAACTTTTTCACTTAATGACTATTTGAATGTTTAATAATTATTATTTTCCAATATACAAATTTAACTATGGCACCTGATTATTATCATATTTTTCCGTTTGCCGTTCCTAGCATCTTCGTAGCAAATAGGAAGAGCCAATCAAATTTGGTTTCGCTGGTCACATGATACGATACTAACCATATGTTGATTGTTTTGTTTACCACTTTTGAATATAGAGCTAGGATTTTTTTCAAAGTTTATTTGTTGTTGCGCAGATGAAAAGTGCCGACGTTTTGAATGGTTGGATTGATTTTAAATAAATGTCGATACACTAAATAAAAAGAAAAGTTTGGAATATGTTTATTTGAATCCCTAGCGGCACAGCGCACGACGGCAAGTTGTTACGGTTTTCCTCTGGTTTTCCTCGTTACTATAAATCTGTCACATAAAAAGACAACAATCGTGCAGTTTTGGTCATAATAAATAAACATTCCTGCCTTAATATCAAGTCAGACTAGCTTCGTATGTCAACAATTTCTAGTTATACCATTAACTCAGTGATTCAATAGCCTGGCTGTCACTTTGTTTAGCAACAACTGGATTAACATTGTAAAGGAAATAATTACGCTCAGTAGAATAGTTAATAGTTACAGTAATCTGAATATACACTTAAAAAGAGTGAACTTTGTTATATGTACCATTGAATGTAAACAACATTCCATTATTCGAATCAAACAGTTGATTTGCCATATGTCATAGCCTTGCTCATTCTTCTTTTACAAACGTTCAGAGATCTATAATTGGTACGGAAGGTTGCCTACTGGTGTACTGTGGATGTACATCAGGGTATAATGGGTGATGTTTTATTTTGTAAATATAGCCGTGGGATATTAGTGAATATAGGGTTTATTGCTGATTCGTCAATTAGTGTTTTTATACGGGGGGTTTTAATATGCGATGTACAAGTAGGGTCATTCACTCCGAGGTCATGGAACGTATGTGCTCCATACAGCTCGAGCGAGAGTGTCTCTCGAACGGAAAGGTGGGTTGTCTATGAAACCTGTCGTGTTTCTTTCTTTATGATCAGCGTGGTGTCGAATGTAGGTGGTTATTGGGAGCCCCAAAAATTCGAATGAAGAATACACATTCATCCCGCAGGCGAACATGAATTTGAGAGGGTAGTTTGGTTTGGGTGGGGTAGTATGGGTTAGAGAAGTTTGTGGAGATAGTATTTCATCCAGACCTCATCTGTGAGATGCAGATGGATATGTAAGCCCAGTCACCTACAACGCCATGTGTTTAAGATCATCTAACGGCTTTTAACTACCTATTAGCAGCACACAGGAGAACCCTGTCCTAGCCACACAGGGTTTCTTCATAGATTCTGGGGTATTGTTGGATTCCGGTTATTCGGATTTCCGTATTGGATTAGTTTCGGGGTCACTTGGTGTTGATTCGTTGTACCACGGCGTTCCTGCGATGCTTGCAGCCCCACCGTAGTGATTGCCAGCTCAGGAACAACTTGTGTATCCTCAGGATTTATCACCAGCGGGTGAAGGCGCGCAAGTTTTAAACATTTCAATTTTTCTATAATTACTTTGATAGTGCATATATAACATTTGTATGTATATATAATTCACCATTTGTGAACATACAACTGGCTTGTAATTTTTTTGGTCATTTATTACTCTCGGCAGAGTAGGTAAGTTGCGTCTGAGCTCACACGGAACGTCTTATGGTAATTTATTTTTGTTTTGCGTTTTGGTAAGTTTACAATTTAATATGAGTAGATAAGCCACGGTATGGGTAACCCTTCAGGTTCTCACCGTTTTCACATTGTATAATTTTTTTTACAAGTTTCAGAACCAACTTAACTCAGAACTGGTCCCTGTTCCAAATCCTTCTGAGCATTGTGTTATCAATTTTGGGGTAGGGGTATATAGGATTTTAAATATTTGTATCATTGTATATATTGAACTATAAGGGACTTATGTAAATGTCCACAGTTCGTAAGGGATTTCATATCGATCTGTTTATTTTTTTTTAATAGTAAGGGTTGATGGACCTGAAGTGTCCACTGTGGGAATAACTACTCCCCAAAATTGTGTAATCCACTATAAAACTGTATTCAAACCAAACCGAGTTTGATTTTATGTAACATTTTCCTAATTGGGGGTAAACTACGATTAGGGAATTGAACTGAGGTATTTACTCGGGTACGGTTTACCTGGCGCCTTGGGTTATATAGCTTATATTTTGTTTGTTCGTTACCAGCGTACGGACCTCCCTTCTTCGACTGAAGTCTAGCGGGTAAAATACCTTGTGGCATAGATCGGCCATCTGATCGGCTGGTAATTTGGTGAATTAGTGTAATTGATTTCGGGGTTCGATCTAGTTTCAATAGGTCGCTAACGTAAGTGGTATACGTGCATCGGTGCACGGGGTTTGATTTTACGTTACAAAGTTTATTAAAGGTAAAGTTTTCTATCTACGGACGGCCAAGAGCAGTCGGCAACCCCGACGGTGGACGGCAAGTAGAACGTCAAGTTTATGAATCGACCTTAAGGCCTGTTGTTGATATGCAATTTTTAGTTGTGCAACAGTTCAGTCGAAGAAATGAGTACATACTATGCATTTATATTATTCCATGCTAACATGAAACTGAAGAGTTGAATGATTAAATGGTTTGTGTTTTGACATACAAACGATTGTGCAACTGCTAGATTCTGTTTTGTGCTATAAATTCTCAAGAGCTTCTAAGCTCACTTGTAATTGAATAGTAAGTTTTTCTTCTGGAATGATCACTTTATTTCAATTTGTGTCTTGATATATAATGCAACAGTTTCAGAAGGTCATCAAAACTTGTTACATTCATTAGATAATAATTGAAAAAAATTTTGTTCGTAAATCTTAATACACTTTGGAGGTTGTCCCTAACAAACGTGACGTAATTGGATGTACCCAATATTTCTACTTTCTTCGCATTTTCTTCCGTCTATTGAGGTCAAACACACACACTGATGCTTGTTAATGTCCATGTTGAAATTGAACAATTGCATGTGAGCTTCCACCTGGGGCCGAGCGATTTTGTTGTGTATGTGAGCACACTTAAACCATCCGCGATCGAACTGTTGCACAACTTATAAATTGCATGTCGCCTAAATCAAGAACAGTAGAATAAATAAAAGCCTCTTTCACCCCATCGTGCTAGAACTTTACATGTGATTCCAACATTACAATTTTCGATTATAATAATATACCAAATTTCAAAATATAAAACTTTTACTGTTGCAGAGCTTGGAGACTACAAAAAGACGGTTCCGAGTAAACGCAAAAGATCAAATCGAAGCAGCTATAAACGACGAAATGGAAATTCTGATCCAACATTGGACGAGTTCAGAGTGTCAGGATAATTTTTCGAAAATCGGAAAATAAAAATGGGAATAGTTTGTGTTGATATCTGAATATTTGGATTTGCGGTACAAAAAAAAGTTTTATTGTAGTAATAACGTGTGAAAACGAAAAAGAGGAACTTTTTCACACAATTCAAAAAATATTTTTTTATATTTTCATAAAGTAGAAATTAAGTGACCATATTGAATAATATCCCATTTTTTTGGGATATTATTGTCTAGAAGATTCAGTAGCACTAAATAATGGTTTGTTTTTAGTATAATTGAAATTTAAAAATTTCACTGACTGTTTTTTAGCACAGTACCAAAACTTTTATATATAAAAAAAGTAGAACATGTTTCCAAAGATCAGTGCAATTTTTTAAACATACATTAAACTGTGTAAGGTGTGTTGACGAAGTTAACACAATAAAATAAATCGTAGTGTGTTTCAAGAAAATGCAGTAAGCTAAAAAAAATTAGTATAATTTGCGTACTCTTATTATTAGATTCGTTTTAAGCTTCCGATTTGTTATATAAAAAGGGAATAAAACTTTTTTTTTAATCTTAGAAAGTAACACATCTGATATATATTCCCGATCTAATGAAGAAAACACAACTTTTTTGGAATAACAATTTATCGCTGGGTGCCAAATGTGAAGAATGGGGTGGCTACAGAATTTTAATTGTGTTTCATGCAAATGTTGCCACCGTAGAGAAAGTCTTGTGACACTGTGTATTTTTCCGATTAAAACGATACAGTTAACACTTAAGATAATGTTTTTTTTGGTATAAACAACAGTTTTAGATGTGTGTGTACCATTGGTACTACCTCATTTAAATTCGGAAAACCAACAGTCCCGTTTCGCGTATCGCAGGTAAAACTTATCAATCGAAGCTTTCGTTACAATGGTGCTCTTCTCATCAAAAAACAATGTTTTATCAAAAGGAAATACGTTTCTTCATTATTTCGGAAACAAAAAAATTCATTCAGTAAAACGTCTGTAATTTTGTAATCAAATGATGGGATAGAGGGAAGAAGGGGCCAAGTCAGTATTATCAAACTTTTCAGGAGAGCACTTTTAAAGTTATTTTTTTATACACCACATTAGTATAAATTCTTTTAAATTGTTGAATTCATTAGAAACGTGCATTAATTAGTTATAAACCAAAATAAATTGGAAAAAACATTTTTTCCCTCTCATGTTGTCAAGTTGATTTCATTAGTTACTAACAAAAAGAAGAGTGAAACAGTGGTCTTTTACATGAAATTTAGGCATAGTTTCCTATGGTGAGTTTGAAAAAAAAGGAAAAATATTAAATGCACAATCTTGCTTAAATCAATATTTTAATATGAAATTTATAATACTTATTCTTCTCGTAATTCCTTATATTTTTCGCTCAATACAGGCAGTGGTTCTAAAACAAAACAAAAAAACGAATTGCAGCTGGCTCAATTAATTAAAAAGATTAGTTCAGAATTTTTAAATTAATTTATAGGCCCTAAACTTATTGTTAGTGAAACTAGAAGTATTTTTTTATTGCAGCGTTTACTAAAATAATATTAAAAATTCTAACTCCTCCACCAATAATGTTAATTATATCTTACCTTCATATGATCAATCAGGGAGAGACGTTGGTTCGACTTTAAATCTTCTCTCTGATAAAGTAATGACAGTTTTTTCCCAAGATCCAGACAAAGTATTTCTGTAGTACATGTCGTATAAACTTAATTTCTCAATGGTCTTATTTTGATGGTAAGCTTCTTTGCATAGGTAGGGTTAAGATGTGCACTCCACTTCTTCCAAAACATGAGATCTATTTCTTCAACGATAAAGGGAGATGGTATTTGTCTGCAATCTCTTATGGGGGGCCCACTCATAAGTCAGTTTAGCTCTAAAATTTTGCTTGATTAGAGCCATGTTTTTATCATTTTCCATGTATGACTATCCTCTGATAGGTAAAGTCACCTGTAACAATTTAAACCTCTTTTGTACATGCACCATGTAGTGAAGAAAACAAAATAGTATTGTATTTTTGTTTTATCCTACGCAAGAATCAGCGAGGATTTGCAGATTTTTAAAACTTTGTGGTATTTAAAAACATCTGGGTAACATAATCACTTCCCTTTTTACCCTCTGATACGCCCGGTGTCTTGTCTTGTCCACAATAAATCAACATATTGTAGGTATATCCCTTTTCGATGCATAGTTTGTACAGTTTAATCCCCTCGAAAGGGAACAAGAGTTTCGTCAATACAAATGGCCTCATTTGGTGTAAAATAGCTTTTGAAATTTTGATTTAGTTGAGAGGCGATATTTTCTGCAATCTGTCAATTAGACACAATTTAATTATTAGAGAAATGCCACATTTTCAGAAATATCCGAAAGCGATTTCTAGACATTACAGATTTTATTGAATTATGGTATATGCTCATTGTGGACCAATATGATTTAATACTTGGGTATTGAACAAGACCCTTCCAAATTAGTACACCGATTAATTTTTTTATTTCGTCCACATTTGTATCCTGCCATTGACGAATTCTAGACCCCCGTGTACTTTCTTTAGCCATTCATTGAGATGCGTATCTGTTTGTTTCCGTGACCATCATTTCAAGCAAGTCTTCGTCTAAGAACAAATAGTAGAAATCTAACGGCTATTTGTCATAATAGTCTTGAAAAAGTTGCATATTTATGCCAGGATTAGGATCCGTGAACACAAAACGCTTCAAATTTTCTCCAGTTATAGGACTCCAAATAAGCTGCCCATCATCATCATCATTGATATCACCTTCATCACTACTACTTGAAGCCATATTGTCCTTTTCCATCGTGCCCATAATCAAATCTTGGGTATCTGGCATATTTGAGCAGCTTGACTGTGGCGAATTTGTATTTGAAATGACAGGATGTGGCGAAGTTGAATTTGAACAGTTGGATTGCGCCAAATTAGCACTTACCTTGGCTCTTTTCGGTAACAGGAATTGTTCTATAGAATCGTCAGATTCCACCTCACTACTTGGCACATATTCGTCGAACGTTTCACCAAAGAGACTTTCGTCATCTTCGTTAGATAACGTTTCCTGAAATGAAAAACACCAACTAGAACCTAAACCAATGTTACATCAAAGTTCATGAAATCGGTTACGCGCACAGATTTATAATTTTTTGTTGAATCAAAACTGCTTTTCGAGTTTAGTAGGATTCTGACTATTATAACATTTGTACTCGAAATTGAGAATATTTACAGCGCACAAAGTATATAAATAATAATAAATAAATAATATTGCCTGCCGCAATTGCTGTAGCTTCTTTTGTTCTTTTTCGAAAGACATTTTGCCGCTGAGATTGATCAAGAGTACACTTTGGTTCGTTAAATTCTTACGCCGAACTTTTCAACAACACTAAACAATCAGAAATAATGAGCCGAGACTATATGTACTTGCTGACTTCACAAACTACACTAATTTCATATGTTGAGGCCGCTTGACCTTTAGACGGCTCTCCTAAAAAAAATTGAAAAAAGGTATAGAAAACATTTTTTTTTGGAAAATAAATTACGTACAATGGTTCTCGATAACTTAGGTTAACCTTTAAAAGAAAAAAGTTGACCTCAGGGGCCGATTTTTTTTAGCATTACGGCAGCCAACCTGTTAAAAAGCCTGTAGCGCCCGGGCGACAGGTTGAATAACTAAAATAGCATTGATTAATTATTCAGGAGAATGGCCCATCCATTTTATTTTTTAATCTATGGTCTAACACAATCCAACAAAAAATACCCTTATGGAAAATAGTGACTTGGCTCGTTTTTCCCTTTACCCCTTGAAATGTTAGGCTGCCATACAAATTTTATAACTACCCCTTTGAAAGTTAGTATTGTGAACACATATTAATCCTATATTGTGGCGCCATATGCGTGTCTGCCCAGGAAATTATCAGCCGATGGAATAGTAGCTGCAAGATAAAATTCAAAATTTATTTCTGATTTGAATCAGGATCGATAAAAGTGTCACAAAATTTATATATAGTTGTCAATACTGGTTTTGAATAGAAAAATCTTTGAACTGTACTCCTGAAGTCGTTCAAAAAGTTTAGTGTGCTAATTTTGTTTCAATAAAATAGAGATAGAAAGCTTCTTATTGATTATTTTATGTCTTCATTTTAATAAAATATATTATAGACTACAATATATGAAACATGTGAGGAAGTAAATGCATCCCATGAAATATTTATTCTATTCCTTTATATACTATATTCAGCGAAACTACTTTTTTACAAACGAATTTAATCTTAGTAACGTTTGACATCATCCGTACATATTTCATTTGCACACTTTCAGGTTGATTCGCTTCGTTCTTTTATTTGAGCAGCAACTTTTATAATTCAAGTTAATTTTACGTTGACTAATAGAATCGGCTCGAAGGATCAACACATTTTTAAAATTAATATTTTTGTTAGTTCAAAAGTACAACCGTTGTGGCTATTGTGCCTTTGTAATATCTTCATATTATTTTACAGCCAAAGTGATGTGCGGTATAGTATCGGTCATTTGAATATATACATTGATTTATGATCTTTTTTTCCATTACATGGATCTTTATTTTAATATGATGATTACCTCTATTTTTAGTTGTAATTTTTGGTAGTTAGCTTGACCCCTTTAATTATACTTGTTACACATTATTTTAAATAACTTTTTTTGACAGAGTATGACTTAATGATTTAGTTATTTAAAAATGGCATATTCTAAAGTTAAACTTGTTTAAAAGTTTGCTGCACGTTTCCGAAATACATTGTAGATATTAAATTGTGTAAATATATCATACTTTCGTTCTTAATTTCTTTAAATTCTTGGTTACAAAAGAGAGGTGTGTTCCTACAAGTTGCTATTAATGCTTTACGTATATTTGACATGGAATTTTAATGTTTGACACATAAACCGTTTATATACTGTACACGTCGGAAAATCACTAACATGCAATCTTTTAGGAACATATTTTACTACAATAGTGTGTGATTTTCTATATTGGTACAAATTGTTTGTTTTCTTTTATCCTACAGGATAGATATCGGACACATTATTTAGTTAAAAGGGTCAGTAAAAAGGAATATGTTTGTTTCTCTCTAAATTATATATTATAGTACTTTAAACATTTTATACAAAGTAATTAGAAAGTTTGGAAAGGTCATGCATTCAAAAATACCCGCAGAAAAATAGAATCTTACATGTACTGAAACGCTCAAGACTTTTTATGGTAAAAACAAAAACCATTAATATCAAATAAACTAGCCAACATTTGTTCCCATCTACATATAAGACTCAAATGCATGGTTCCAATCCTGCTACTCACATGTACTATTCAGATTTTCAGTTATTGCCATCCATATTGTCATGGTTCTTACTTTAGCTATAAAGTCCGTGAAATTTGAATTAGATACAGAGAGGAAAGAATCAATTGTGTGGGAAGTGCCTTTGGAGTGTAGATACATGATATATTTTAGGTACTGATGACCCTGATACAGGATAATTTCTTCTGCAGTGTGTGTCAGAATTATGTTATAGATGGAGTAGTTTGAAGTTCTTGATGTTGAGTGGTGCATACAGCTGTGGCTGTATTATTCCTCATCCAAGGCTTTTGAGCTGGTCGAGTGTTAATGGAAAGTGACCTAATATTAAAGATTCGTTTCTAAAATTTCGCGGATTTTCAGTAATTTTTTGAATCGCATGACTGCTACCATAGTTTCTAAGTTTACATATATGCTTGTTAAATCAATGATTTGTTGTTTTATTGGTATCAATAAATAGATTGTACATACAACATTGGTGTTTTTATTATTCTTTTTTAAAAGCCCTAGAGAAATAATAATAAATATTATTGGCTTCAGATTGCAGATGAAATGGGCCAGATCCAGGAGCAGAAGTCTCTTTTTTCCATTAAAATTTGTACTCTCTAAAAATTGCAAAAAAGAGGTAGCTAAATAAGTGTGGTGCACAAGACGTTGATTTAGTGACTGTATGAATGTCTCTCAATGTTATAACAAAAGAGGGGGATGCTTTCGGCCTTAAGATGAACACCGAAAACAAAAACAATGATTATTGTCAAAAACGTAAACAGGAGTAACAACTTAATGACCGTAGAAACGCTGAATATTTTCCGACACGTGACTGATACGTCATCTACCATATGCTTCTGAATCAAAACAATACGACACGCTTGTATTGAGTTTCGTTCTTTTTCTGTTATTAGAAGAAGACAGTATCAACATAGTATGTGTTGAATAATATCGTCAACGAAGTCACGAAAAAAAGACAAATTTTAAATCTGGGATGCTGGATGACAAAAGAACAGGCAAATTAAATATCGAGAGGGCCCAAGGTAAGCATTTCATCGGCCATATATTATAAATTTTAACTACAGCCCGACCGTTCTAGCTTGGCCGCTGAAATTTGGGTGCGCAGTAGCCTTGCTGTCACAAGCGGACTGGTGCTCAGTCGAAATGAAAACTTTAAGCAAGTCACTTCGGTCAAATACAGTCCGCGGAGACAGTATTTGGTATTCGTCTGTTTGATAAATGTTATAAATATGCCTTTTAGTAAAATAAAAAACAAAGTGTTAAGTAGATAAAATCGTTACATTATTCACAATATATTAAAATTTATGGAATCAGTAGTGTAATAAGCATAAATATGGCAAGGGAATTTATATAAATATAATATATATATATATATATATATATATATATATATATATATATATATATATAAAACAATTTTAAATCAAATATAAGTTACATCAAATATAAAAAGTCTAAAAGAAAAGCGACCTAGTTTCGATTATCAGAGGCAGTAAAACTTAATTAAACAGTTATGAAAAATCAACAAATTACCACAAGGTCGTCACGCATATAAGTCGAACACAAAAACATCGTTGTTTTGAATATCATAAAAATACAGACGAATTATGCAACTTAGCATAGAGAAATTTAATTAAAGTTAACCTTCAACAACGAAATCAACTATCAGAGCTCATCTCCCGTCGACCAATCGAGAATAGAATCCAGACGCCGTTTGTTTTTTTTGTGACGTCCGACCAGGATTTTCCAAACCGTAAGTTTTTGAATCTGACACCTTTTTTTTTCTCTTGTGTTTTTTTTTGGGAAAATCATATTGGTATTGATTTATTTTTGTTTTGTGTGTCTGACTATCCATCCTGCCATATGAGTGTTATACTGAAGCTTGAGCCGTAATTAGAGAGTATTATACTTCGTAAATTTCTCTTTCTCTTATGACTATACAATTTTATTCAGGGAGTTTTGCGAGGGGTACATACCCCATAAACCTGAGCCAGGCAGATTACTCCAATCACACGCTCAAAAAGTTTAGTATCAGTTATTGCAAGTTTTATTCCCGAGATATTTATTTATGTTAATTGATTGTTTACACTGTAATCAAGGAGAAATATTTTCAATACCAGTACATGAAAGACGCCAATGACATAAATTATATTCGCCTGAACAATAAGATTTTATTATTTAGTTGAACTTTATCGGGCAACGAAGGTATCCTCGATCAGCAGAACGGTCGGGTTAGGAAATCATCTGTTTTTGCATTACGTAATTTCAAAGTTATGAATGCCACTGAAGTAACCGTTAGCTAGGTCAAGGCGTTATGTTTTAATAAGGAGATGCTAGATATTTTTTTTTGCTTAAGGAAACCCTGGCCACTTTTCTCTGACGAATGATCTTCGTTGTCCTTACCGGACGATAACTGGAAGAGAGGGCGAAGATATTTAGGAACCCTAGCTAGTTTTATTTAAGCACCGGACAAATAACATTATTATTATATTATATCATATACCGTAGGCATCGAAAGTGCACCCCAGAGCTAAGTCATTGTTTTTTTTGTAACTTTAGTTTTATTTGATCGTAATATAGGCCTATTTATATGTTATCTACCGAGACTGTTTCCTCTAACCGACACAGGTGGATTGGACCCTGGGGACGTACAGGCAGCTGGACGACACGACGAACCTTAGAACTCGGGCTTGGCACATCGTTTATTCCCAAGAGGGCCCACGAATACCCTCCCGCTCGAGCCAGGAAACCACCCTCCACCGAAGTTCTTCAACAGGGGATTTCTGGCTCTATTGTGCCCAACGGCACTGGTGACAGCAAACGTTGCATAAATAAAAGGGAACAAATAACAATCAAATAAACCGGCAGTTATTACAGAAGCCACACATGTAGAAGTCACTCTTCCTCTTGCAAAGGTAAGATGTTTATGTCACTTTATTATTTTTATATAATAATATTGTGGAACATTTAGAATATAAGAGAAATAGGTTCACAAATTTCGTGCAAATATGTCACAAAGTTTTCTAGTAATAAGAAAAGACTTATTTAAAATTAATTAATGAAAAGCCTGGAAGGGATATCGTTAAATACGTTATTATTAAAACATCGTTTACAGTGTCTAGCGTTGTTCTAGCTAGAAAATTATTATATTAAATGGTCTTAAAGATAAATTTGAATAAATTATATATTAAAAATATTAATAAATAAAGTACACTAACGTTTATTCATCAATGATTTGTCAATTTTTATATTGTATAGGATCATATTGTACCAGATATCTATATGTGAAGATATATTATAGAAATAATTCTGTTCATGATATAAATAGATCCCAAGCATATACTGTAAAGTAGTTAATTATTATGTTACAGTTGGCATTCGTAAGGTTGTTGTCTTGGACTGTCAACAGTCAAGATGTGTGGTAACAGAGATTATGTATTTGGTTAGGTAGTTTAGACTTGGAGAGAAATATGTTAGTTCCAAACAATAAAGTTTCTAAGTAACAATTATTGTCTCTTATTTGATGATATATCAAATAATACGAGGGCGGGTTGATATTGAAGCTACCTAAGTAGGAAAAAAACATTTTTTTTTCAAAAACCATTTATTTCTCAACATAGTCTCCTTTTAGCTCAATACACTTAGTATGACGATTTTCCAACTTTTTTATACCATCTGAATAATACGATTTTGGGAACCCCTCAAAATACGCATTAGTTTCGGTAACCACTTCTCCCCTCATCCCCCCGTAGTTACACCGCTGTGTCAGAGAAAACATATCCATTAAGATTACTGTTAAAAAAGGACACAGAATTTGTATGGGAAAAAGATATTCATGATAAAGCATTTAATGACCTTACAGACTGATCATAAACCATTAGTTGCATTAATGAATAAGGGCATACACAAAATACAGTCAAACCGCTTACAAAGAATAAGACTCAAAATAAGTAATTATGATGTCAAAGTTATATTTGTACCTGGAAAACAAATGTTTATAGCCGATGCTATTAGTAGAGCAACATCTAAAGCAAACAAAGGAGATACTGATAAAATGTTAAATAATGTTGTGCATTCTATAAATGTATCTGATGAAATAACTAAAAAGATAAGAAACTGTACCCTATATGATCCAATTTTAAGTAAAATAAAAGAATTTCATATAAATGGATTGCCAAAGTCTTTTTCAAGATGTGAAACGAATTTAAAAAGTTATTACCAGTTAAAGAACTTAATATTTGTAGAAAATGTGTTAGTATTCTTAGATAATAGATTAGTAATACCATCTAAACTAACTAATGAAATTATTAAAAAAGTTCATGAGACTCATTTTGGAATTATGAAAACAAAAAATCGAATTAAAACATTATTCTATTGGCCAAAAATGGTTTCTGAAATTGAAAATTATGTGGAAAACTGTTCAGTATGTAAAAGATTTAGCAACAAAAACCCTAGAGAGCCGATGATTATAGAAAAGCCTTGTGAACACCCATTTCAAAAAGTTGCTTCAGATATTTTAACTTTTGCAGGGGAATCTTATCTAGTTATAATTGACTATTATTCAAAATGGCTAGAATTAGTAAAACTTAAAAAAAAATTCGAAAACACTTATTAATATTTTAAAGCAAGTATTTTCAACACACGGTATACCTGAAATATTGAGAGCCGATAATATGCCTTATGCATCTTTTGAGTTTAATGAATTTGCAAATGCATGGAACTTCAAAAATTATAACGTCAAGTCCATATTATCCAAAAGGAAATGCATTAGCCGAAAAGGGTGTGAACATTGCAAAGAACTTGTAAACGTTGTAAAGAAGAAAATTTAGATCTAAAATTAGCACTATTAGAACACAGAAACACGCCAATATTAAATTCAAAATTTAGTCCTTCACAACTTCTTTTTAGTAGAAAAACGCGAACGATTTTACCAATTCATAGTAATCAGCTAAAACCGAAAATTGTAGATAACTTTGAGAACATACAAAAGAAAAAGAATGAAAGTAACAAAAAGTTCTATGATAGAACACAAAAACTAGAAAACTTCACTTTATTGAAGGTCAAAAAATATATTACAGGAATGATAATATGTGTAAAATATGGTTACCTGGAAAATTCATAAAGTATGGTGATACACCTAGGACAATTTTATTTTTTGATATCAACAATAAAGTCAAACGCAGAAATAGCATAGATATTAAAGGAACTAGAAGTGGACAATACTGATGAAAAAGAGACTAATATTACAGTAGAACACGAAAAGAGAGATGTAGAAAATAAGCCTGAAGTAGAAAATGTAGTTCGTAGCGCACGCACACAAGAAAGCAACCTAAATATCTCAAATCGTATATCCTTTAGTGATTGCTTTGAAACAGAGGGAGATGTAGCATAGTTAATTATTATGTTACAGTTGGCATTAGTAAGGTTGTTGTCTTGGACTGTCAACAGTCAAGATGTGTGGTAACAGAGATTACGTATTTGGTTAGGTAGTTTAGACTTAGAGAGAAACATGTCAGTTCCAAACAATAAAGTTTCTAGGTAACAATTATTGTCTCTTATTTGATGGTATATCTCTTTTTTTAAACAATTAATCTTCAATTTGAAGGTTACTTTACAATTTACACAATTATTCGATCATAATATGTCATAAGCAAAAAATGCTGAATAAAACCATCTGTGACCTGACTAATCAGGAATCAACAGAATTGCCAATTTAAATTCAAACCACTCCTCCTAGTTTAAAAACAGGGATTATATAATTCTATTTTATTTAATTAATTAAATAAATGCGAATTACAAAAAATATTGTGTAAAACTTGTGTCACAATCACTTTCTGTAGTACTCGTGATTTGCGCTACTCACCGCTTCTTGGTTCGTTGCGCAAAATTCACTTGTAAAACAGTCCGAGTGAGAAGACCAATGTAACCCAAGAACTTTAAGAGAGTTGTTCAAAACTGGTTCAAAACTTAGACTACGGGGATTAATAAAATAAGTTGGTAAATTAGTTAATAAGATGGGTTCGTTTGAACACCATTTACCAAGTTCAAAACCTCTCAGATGCAAAAGAGAAATTAAATCTTGCATAGCGGTTTAAGCTTCTACAAAATCATTCTAGCCAGAACAAAAATCATCAATATAAGAGCAAGTATCGATAATTTTAGCTGCTTTTGGAAAGCGATGTCACTCGTCAAGAGCAAGTTGGTGCAAAGTACGAAGAGCGAGAAAAGGAGAAGAAGTAACACCATTAGTTAGTATTCAGACGATACTCCCGAGCTCAATCATCTGTGGAAAATCTCCAAATGATACGTTGAAACTCTCAATGTTCTTGAGAAAGAAAAATCATGCGATACATTTGATTGATGTCTGCGCACATAACAAACTTGAACCATTGAACCTATGACACGTTACACAATTTCTAATGATGCATTATAATTCGCGTAGACCGTCAAAGGGCCAGTAGCGTAGCCGAACGTTGGGGAGGACATTTTGGGGGCCACTATGTCCTAAACGAACATGCTGATGTTTGAGTAAGAGAGAGAGAGACAGTGTGCTTTTTGGAGGGCAACAGTATGGGGCGTCTTTGCTGATTCCGTCGGTATCTAAAAATTGCTTAAGTGAGGGAAGTTGCTTGTTCGACAATTTTCCACGAGAGAGAGCTTCTATGTCTTTGTGGAAACATCGAGTTTGTATGTTTTTAATAATTAAAGAAGTAGCATGCTCAAGTTCCTTTACCGATAAAGGACCTGTTAATTGTACACTGTTGTTTTTTTACTTTTGCACAAACCGTAGCATATATGCTACATCTGAAACTGAGGAAAAGTCGGAAACTTTGACAAGAGCTTGGGCCAAAACTGTTCTTCAATTACAGTGGTTGTGAAACTGTTTTTCTTTAATTCAGGAGGATCATCTATGAGGTGAAATTGGGCAAAGTCACTCAACACGAAATTAGAATCATGTAGAAACAAGGTACCGTGAAACTAAAGAGTTAAATTTTCGAATTTTCCACGTGAGAACATGTCTGCAGCATTAAATTCCAACCGAACGTAGTGCCATTGAAAAGTGCTAGAGCTAGATCTCTTGTATCCATGATACACGATTGCTCACAAACATATTCCACTACAAGGGATATCCCTTCGACCAGGACAGAGCGATTTGGTTGAATTTTTGGTTTAATAATTTGCATGATTCGTTGAGTGAATTTGGCTAACAGTAACATTGCACAGAGTTCTAATTTGGAAATGGTGAGTATGTTTTTTAATGGCACAACTCGTGATTTTGCACCCACTAATGCAGAATGGATGATCCCATTTGCATATTTGGAGAGGAGATATAAGTTGCATCCATATGCCACTGAACTGGCATCTGAGAATCCATGAAGTTGACATTCTATGAGTTTTTCATTATTTAGATAACGTGGAATATTAACGTTGGAGAGAGAAGAAATACTGTTTACAAAATCTTTCCAAGCGAGGATGATGGACTTATCAGTGATTTCTTGATCCCATGAAAGTTTGTGCAACCATGTGCGTTGTATCCTTGAGTATAAAAGTCTAATAAGAGAGTTCACCTATATGGAAGCAATGAAGCTGAAAATTATGCCTAGCAAGTGGCGGTTATCTATTGGTGACTAGGTGAAGTACACCGATAAAGAAATATGAAAAACTATTTTGCTTACAGGAATCTCTAATCTGTGAATACTCACGTAAAATCCTTGATTATATACTCGAGGGTAAAATGTATATTCCGAACAGGTACTGATTGAAATAAATATATTTACGGCGAGTAAAAATAAATTCTGTAAACCTTAGAAGCTATTAAATATATAACCATGAAATAATACAATAGTTTATCAAAGATACACGTTGTCATGATAGTCGTAAGATTACATTTTCAATGTCAAAAAGATACAAATTTCAAAATAGTGTATAAATAATCATTTAGTCATTAAAATATTTTTTAATTCCATCACAGTGCTAAATAGTGTGAAATAGTTTATAGACTTGTGAAAAATGAGCATTCCCCGTGTTATGCAGTACATGTTGTCTGCGACAAAAAAGATTTAACAATAATAGTATATTATAACGAGCGGTAATGTAGGTCATAACTCACGTAGATGAAGTTTGCTGTAATTCATCAAGGGAGTTATGACCATTACCGTAAGTTGAATACTATATTTTATCTACGACTAAAATAATAAATACCAAGCTACAAGTACAGAAAAAGAACTTTATTCACAAATCTTAATAGTTACCTATGCTATGAAAATTTTTGTTTTAATTACTCAGTTTGTTTATTAATAAAATTAACTGTAGAGTTTGAACAGTGGAGGCGCCAGGGGTGGGCGCGGTTGGGCGAGCGCCCAACCTAAATTGCTCTCGCCCAACCGTCTGCCCAACCTGTTAAGTGGAGAAAAATAATAGCAAGCCTCATGAATAGAATAAAACAAAACTTAAACCATCGCTTTCAATATTGGACCGTACTATAAGAAATATTATTTTGAGCTATACAAAAACTGAATAAGTAAAATATCTATATTATTTTATTTTACTTGTTGCTGTCTATTTGATTTATTGCATTTACGGCATGCTTTGTCTGAAGACACCCGCGTATCAGTCGGAAGCCTTTTAATGTATCATAAAATAAACACCCGCTTTGTCGGTCCGGTCGGTAGTCAGGGTAGTCTGTGCTATGTATTTTGAAGGCACCATATATTGTAAACATACCCTTAGTTTTAGTTGACAGTAATTTTATTGAATTGAAAGTGTCTTGTCGTTGATTTTATTAATTCTAATAAATTTGAGTTTGCAGTTGAGTAGATGTGTATTGATTCCTCGTCGAATACACAACATTTTTCGCATTCACTTGTCCATATATACTCAGTATTACCTTTACATAATTCATACAATGGCTTAATTTTAGTAGAAAGCATGGGTATAAACTTACCATAAAAATTAAGTAGACCTAAGTAACTTTTCAACTCTGTGATATTTTTTGGTGAAGGTGCTTTCTGAATACATTCAATTTTTTCATCTGTAGGATGAATTCCTGATGAATCAACTCTATGACCTAGGAACATTACAGAACAATCAAAAAATTTACATTTTTTCTCATTAATTTTTAGATTATACTTCTGTAATCTTTCTAATACTTTTTTAACATTTTGATAGCATTCATCTATCGTACAACCATGCACCAAAATATCATCTAAATAGCATTTAGTCTTTGGTAATTCTGATAAAATAGCCTCCATCACACATTGAAAAATACCCGGAGCGCTACTAACGCCATAGGTTAATCTGTTAAACTAAAAAGACCAATGTGGGTATTTATTGTGAAGAGTTCTTTAGAAGCATCACTTATCTGAAGTTGTTGATAAGCTCCTTTTAAATCTAAAACACAGTAATACTTGCTACCATGTAATGTGGCAAAGATGTCAGAAGGCAATGGTAAAACGCAATGGTCACTGTAAATTGCTAAATTCAGCGTTTTTTTAAAATCCACACATATTCTGATATCTCCAGAGTTTTTCTTGGGGACCACAACAATTGGACTTGTCCAATTGCTGTAGGATTCCCTGGTCAAAACACCAGACTTGACCATTTTTGAAAGTTCCTCCTCGACTTTTGGTTTTAGTACAAATGGCATTTCATATGCCCTATGAAAAATAGGTTCAAATTTTTCTTTGATCTTTATCTCAGCTTTAAAATCTTTGATTGAAGTATGAGGTTCTTCCTCAAAAAGTGACTTATAATCTTGTTTCAAAGAAGCAATCAACTTCAATCTGACATTCTCTGACTCTGAACTTGAAACTTGATTTGACTGAAAATTGAATTGACTACAATTTTTTATATGAGACTTATTGTAACTGGACTTTTCTGTTACTACACTTTTATCTAGCAAATAATTTCTCCAATCTTTATTCAAAATATTTAGCCAATTCCTCCCTAAGAGCGGTACAAACTTGATATCTGATTTTAAGACAACCAAAGGTAAATAATACATCTTACTTAAGTATCTAACATGCACATATACCTGTCTTAAAATGTCTGCTTTTTGCTCTGTCAAAACTCCTAACTTAAAACTTACAGGCTCTAAGACTAAATTGTTGAACAAAGATTTGAAGTCTTGCTCATGCATAACTGACCTCACTGCACCCGAATCAACTTCCATTTCAAGATTTTGTTCATCGAAATACAATTTAACTTTTAAAGTGTCAACATAACTTATTTTAAGCGAATTCAAGGTACACTCTTCTGACATTAAACCTAACTCAAAATTTTCATCTGACTCTTCTTCCAACTCCTGGTTTTCATCTTCATGCAACTCAAAAACTTTGTTTTTACACATAGGAGCTTTTGCAGTGTGCCCTATCATATTACAGGCAAAGCACTTCCAATTTATTGCTGGACATTTGTTGTTATCAAAATGTATACGACAGCATCTTCTACACTTCTGCTTTTGACTATACCACTGACTTTGACTATCACTTGGATGGCTATGGCTACTAGACGACTTATTTTAACTGCCTTGACCTGACTTGACTCGGTTTTTATTAGACTGTAACTTGTAATTCTGACTTGACTTATGCTTGTGGTATACTTTATTTAAACTATTATCAGACTCTGACACCATAGCTTTAACCTGCCCCTGAGCTAACTCCATACTAAGAGCGATTTTTAGAGCTGCTTCGAAGTTATGATCTTCTTCTAACAACTTTTGTTTAATACTATCAGACCTAATTCCAGATATCAACCTGTCTCTCAAAGCATCATTCAAAATACGGGGTTGGAGCAGTGCTCAGTCATAAAATCAATGGTGTTGAAAAACCAGTTTTATTTGCTTCCTCCACTCTTAGTGAAAATGAAATATTCCAATTTAGAACGTGAAAGTTTAGCAATAATATATGCCTTAAAAAAGTTCCACAAATATGTTTTTGGACGAAATTTTACTTTGATCACAGATCACCAACCTCTTCAGTTTATTTTCGGAAAAATAAGAACATTCCAGTTACCGCCGCAGCTAGAATCACTCGTTGGGCCATAACATTATCAGCTTATAAATACGACATTATTTACAAGAAAAATAGCGAAATTTCGAATGCGGATGGTCTCTCAAGATTACCAATGAACAGTCAAACCAAAATCTCTGATGCAATATTTTCATTTAGCTTATCTTATGAAGTACCCATTACTTATGAAAATATAGCAATAGCAACAAAAAAAGACATAATTTTGTCCAAAATCCTTGATCTTACTCTAACTGGTTGGCCAAATTCTATAAAGGATGACAATTTGAAACCTTATTTTAAAAGAAAATTAGAATTTTCTGTGGATAGTCGTTGCGTCTTAGTTGGTAATAAAGTAGTAATTCCAAAACAACTGCAGAAGGATATTCTAAGTTTGTTCCATGAGCAACATATAGGAATAGTAAGAACTAAAATGCCCATTAGATCTTATTGTTGGTGGCCTGGTATTAATGAAGATGTTGAGCAATATGTGAATTCTTGTGATCTATGCCAACAAACTCGAAATTTTTCAAACAGCGGAGTTTTACTTCCTTGGCCAACTGCTCCTAATAATTTTTACAGAGTAAATGTAGATTTTTTCAAAAAAGATAATTTCACATTTTTGATTCTTGTAGATGATAAGTCTGGGTGGTGCGAAGTTAAACTTATGAAGGATGGCACAAACGTGTGAGAAACAGTTTTAAAGTTGAAACAAATTTTTTCAGTATTTGGATTACCAGTAGAACTTGTATCTGATAATGGTCCACCATTTGGTAATTCTTATGAATTCACTTCTTTCTGTCATGCAAATGGGATAAAATTAATCCGAATTCCACCAAAACATCCAGAAAGCAATGGTTTAGCGGAAAAAGGAGTCCAAACAATCAAAAAGGGGTTAAAAAAAGCTTTATTTAAAGAGGGACAAAATGTAAGTGAAGTCTCTATCTTAAATAAATTAGAAAACGTTTTATTTGTACATAGAAACACCCCAAGTACTTCCACAGGATTTTCACCAGCCGAAATACTTTTTAAAATTCGTCCTCGTACTAGATTTGATTTGCTAAAACCATGGTCAAAGAAACAAAAATCCATTCAACCTGACATTTTGCAAAAAATAAAGTTGTTTTCAGAAAACGATGAAGTTTTTGTAAAGAATAAATATACAAATCTCTGGCAAAAAGGTAAAGTTGTTAGGTGTATGAGTTATAGTACTTATTTAGTTAGATGCGGTGACAATATTAAGTTATATCACATTAATGACATCAGGCAAAATAAATCAAATCCTATGAATGAGAGTGAAATTTATAATAACCCAATTGTGTCAAATAACCCTATCTTGTCAAATAACACTACTGAGACAAATAATGTACCTAGTACCTCTATGTCAAATAGTAACATGAGTCCTTATGTTAAAGAAGTACCAAGTCCTGTGATCGACTTTCAAGGTACTCCTGAATCAAAAAATTCTACTGAAGAATCAAATAAATTTGAAGGACATGGTACTCCATCAATTTTTAAAAATGTTACCAGATCAGGTCGTGCTGTCAAAATACCTAGTAAATTAGACCTGTAACTTTTGATTATATGTAGTCCTATTTTTAAGAAGGGGAAGAAAATGCTATGTATTTTGAAGGCACCATATATTGGAAACATACCCTTAGTTTTAGTTGACAGTAATTTTATTGAATTGAAAGTGTCTTGTCGTTGATTTTATTAATTCTAATAAATTTGAGTTTGTAGTTGAGTAGATGTGTATTGATTCCTCGTCGAATACATAACAGTCTGTACTACATAGAACTTTTTTTGACACGTGCGGTCGCAATATTGTTGTTACAAATCTCTTGCAAGTGGAAGAGTGTCTAATAAAATAGATTTTATGTATTTCTTTACAATTTCATTTAATCTTTTCTTTTAAAAGAGGTTACATGTTTTCTCTTTTACTGCCTTGCAATACATATAAATTTAATTTTTGAAAATTTAATTGTCGTTTAAAATGAGTGCTAAACGCATTATCAGTGACTTTTTTAAATTGAAACAAAGTGTTCATAGTGCAAATTTATTAGAAATAAGTGAAACGGTTGATGCTGGAGCAAATGAATGCGAAAGTGACAATATTGCAGAAGATAGCAACATTTATCCTAAAAGAAGGAAAGTACAGGAAGATGACACAGTTCAAGATGATGATTCCCCTTTATTAAGCGGTGATGAAAATGATAGTTCTAAGTCCGACACGTAAGTTTGTTATGTTAGAGAGATTATACTACTTAAGTCATTAGGTACTTATAAAAATTATTCTTTGATATAGGATGCACGTCAGCGACGCTGTCAAAAATCCTACAACTATGAGTGATTTAGCCCAGTCTCTAGATGAACCTCCAAGACAACCGGATTTGCTCAATTTCCCAAAAACAAGATTTGGTCCGGATCTCCGATCTTTTAAATCAGACTTTTATAAAACCTATCCGTGGATTGAATACAGTGTTTTAAAAGATGCTGGGTTCTGTTATCCATGTAGATTTTTTTTATTGCATACAAAAGGAACATTTTCATCCAAAACATTCATTTCTGAGGGTTATAAAAACTGGAAAAGAGCTTCAGAAAAAAAAGCTGGATTTAAATATCATAATAATAGCTTTCAGCACAAAAGTGCTATGGTAGCTTGGAATTCGTATAAAAATACTAAAAGTCAACAGTCAGTAGCAGCTCAAATAAGTACCGCGCATACTGAATTGATTCTACAAAACCGGGAGTACATTAAATCTATTTTACGGTGTATAATTTATTTATCTATAGCTCATATCATATTCACAGGAGGGGTTCAGTCTGGAATCAATTTATCATGCAACTCTACAGGTTTGCCTAAAAATAAACACATCAGTTATAGTACCATTACCCTAATGAATTAATTCACCTGAGATAAAATGCTTCGGGCACACCCTTGCGATCTTGATTTATGCAGAGAATTCTTCACATTTGGTTGCTTTCAACCATTCTTGGCATCTCAAGGCAGATAATTCCTTAAGATTAGTTCTGTTTAAACCATAACACTACTTGTAGAATTCGACTTATCTTGATTACTTCTGCTTCCACAATGAACTATACAACGAAACCAAGGTATTTTTTTACAAGCAAAAGCCAAACAACCACTAAACACTTCCAACTATCACTTTTGTTTACAGAAACAATTTAACTTTGTACCACTATTTGTCCTCCAGCCGCCATATTGGTTTTAATTTGACAGGATTCTGGAGTGGCCTATTGAAAATAAGGAAAATACAATCCTGTCATATAGATTGGTCTATTTTGGAGGGTATTAAAATTTTATTTAATAGTTCCACTATCATTGAATAGATGGCACCGTGGAAAACCGAAAATCCGCCATATTTCACTCAGTTTCAGTAGCGCTGCATATGAATGAGTAAGGGAACTAAGGCTTTCGGTGGCTTCATAGTTTAACATGGTGATGGTACATCTTATTGTGTAAGGATTGTATTAAATTTTTCCTTTGACAATGACGGGGTTGACTAATCAGTAAGCTTTATTTTTTAATAAGACAGTTCTTGAAAAGTCTGACGTTTACTTCGCATAAATTACTTGTCTGATGACCATGGGTTAAAGGACTTCTAAATGCCAGCGCCCAATCTTCCTGTCGTTTTCAATAATTAGAAATATATACATTATACATTTTGGATAACGCGAAACAACTGCTTTAATTTCTTGGGCAGCAGTATCAGCTATGCAATGGTAATAAGCTTGAAATGCACTGGACTCTAATACTGCTATTAAGATGTCCTTTAAGAGTCTGTACAAAATGTTTCTATGTTCTTTAAGTATATCGTTATGTTCATCCCACTACCCATGCCAGACAAATTGACGTTCGTGGAATCGGTATAACAAAGCTTTTGAATCCGGGCAAAAAGCTATAGCTCGTCTCTCTGACTCACTGTCATCAATAATTATAATAATAATAATAATCATATATGTTTATTTCACAACAAAACAGAAATATACAAACTACAAAATTTAACAAACATTTTTTTTTATGTAGAAGTAAACAATTAATCACTGAAGCTGAGAGTAACTAGGTTACCAACAACTTGTGTGTGATATAATAAATAGATACAGTGAAATTAAATTAGGGTAGGTAGATATAAATTAATTCTCAACACATACATACACATATATTCGCACACATATACAACCACATATTTTTCTTTTTATATTTTGTTTATTATATTTTGGAAAAAGTTTCTATTTTTTGATAAAATCCATTTTTTTATTTCACATTTAAATCTCTTATATCCTTCAATGTTTTGTAGTTCTACAGGTACTCGACTTAGAATTTTTTGGGCCCAAGTAATCAAAGCAGTGTTGTCCAGTAGTTTTTTCTCTTTTAGGTAAGTTGTATGTGTTCTGTTTATGCCTAGTATCATGAGTGTGTTCAAGACGTTCTAATATATGTTCATTTCGTTTTAGGTAGAGCAGTATTTTCAGGCAGTATAATTGCTTTAGATCCATAACTTGGCTCATCACATATAACTCATCACTTGGAAACCTGATACTCTTTTGGTAAATAATTCGTAATATCCACCTTTGTAGTACATTTACATTTTCAATGTGACAATCATATACTCCACCCCAACCAGAGATGCCATAGCTCAGCTGTGACTGCACTAACGAAAAATACAACATTTTCAAGTGGTGTGAATCCAAGATGTCTCTCAAGTACTTAAACCTTGACAGTAATCCTCTTAGTTTGTTAGCAATATTTTTTGTTTGCAGATCCCATTTGAGATGACGATCAATAATAATTCCAAGATATTTAATCCTATCTACTTCTGGAATTTTAGTAGTCATGTCAATATCCAAATATCCGAGATTTGGTAGACCTGTCTGGTATGATGTGAAAGGCATATATTTTGTTTTTTCTACATTTAGTGTTAGTTCATTAAATTGAAACCAGGTTTTTATTTTTTTAAAAGCGATTTCAGCTTGTGTTTTCAACTGAGCCTAAGTAGGAGCGGTAAAAAGGATGGCAGTATCATCGGCGAAGCTAATAATTTTGCCCCTTATGTCCAGGAAAAGTAGGCTATTTAAATAGATATTGAATAGCAGCGGGCCCAGTACAGAGCCTTGTGGCACGCCGTAGGTAACATTTCTAGCCTCGCTTATGTAATTGTCGATGGTTACACATTGTTTTCGCTCACTCAAATAACTCTCCAACAGCTTATAAGTTAATCCACGCACACCGTAGAATTTTAATTTGTTTAATAATTTTTTATGATTAACGGTATCAAAAGCCGTAGAGAGGTCCACAAAGATGCAAGCTGCAGGGATTTTTTTATCTAAGGAATTGTATAGCGTTTCTAGTAATGAGCATATTGCATCCTCCGTGGATTTTCCATCTCTAAAGCCATACTGATTTTCAGAAATAATGTTATGCTTATTGAAGAATTTAACTAGCCTACCTTTTAAGATCTTTTCAAAAATTTTACTTATCGTTGAAATGCGAGTTATTGGCCGATAATTCTCCATTTTAGATATATCACCGTTTTTAAAAATAGTTTTAATTAACCCTGTTTTCAGCGACTTAGGAAAGATTCCCGAACTAAAGCATTTGTTTATCATATAGGTAAGTGGAGTAGCTATTTCATGTTTTATTTCTTTTAAAGTTTCCGATTTAATGCCGTCTAGTCCTGGTGACTTTTTATTTTTTAACGAATTTATAATATGTTTTACTTCAGCTTCATCTGTGGGGTACAAATACATAGTCGTGTCTAGAGTTTGTATATTCTCAGCATAATTTTGGGGGGAGGGTATCTTTTGGGCATAATTTTTCCCCAAATCACTAAAAAAATTATTAAACGCATTAGCTATATCTTTGGTGCCATTAATTAGTTGACTTTTTTCATTTAAAATGTTATCTATTTTACTTTCAGATTTGGATTTGCCACATATATCAGTTACACATTTCCATAGTACTGCAGATGAATTGGAGTTTTTATTGATCAAGTTATTAAAATAAGTCTTCTTTGCATTTTTTATGAGTATTTTTAATTTGTTTTTATAGTCATGATATTTTTTCATTTAAGAGTATGTCATTAGGGGTACTTTTAAGTTTTTTATAGATTTTGTTTTTTTCGTTTATAGATTTTAGTAATCCCGCAGTAATCCATGGTTTTTTAGCCTTTTTAATTTTCGATCTTTTTAGAATACTTGTACATTCTTATATACTTTGCTGTAAGATAGAAAGGAATTGATCTGTACATTCATTCACCCCAGTAATTGTGTATATATTTTGCCAATTTTTATTTCGTAACTGTTCTCTTAACTTTGGATAATTAATAAATTTCTTAGATTGATTTTTGTTTTTTGTTTCATATGTCTCTTTAAATTGAATGGTTAGTGCTATAGGGAGATGGTCAGTTATTCCGTAGTCAAAAATAAATGATTTAATATTATTATTTTCATAATTTAAATTTTTTACATAAATGTGGTCTAGGCAAGTTTTGCTTATGGGTCTTGTTATTTGATTAATGTAAGAGACAAAATCCAATGATTCTAGGGTATTTTTATATTGTTCAACGTGATCGACATCTGATAAAAGATCAATATTAATGTCACCCATCAGTATATGAATTTTAGATTCCTTTCCTTTTTTATTATTTAAATAACTATTGAGGTTCGTACTAAAGATTTTAGGACATATAATAGGTGATTTATACCAATGCGGTTATGTGTACAGTTTCATTTCTTAATTTAATTTCTAATTCTATTGCTTTAGTTTCAGAAATTTTGACAATTTTGTAAAAATGTGTTAGTTTATTATTTACATACAAAACTACTCCGTCGCATTTAATATAGTCCCCATCATTATAAATTAAGTGATATCCATTTATATTAAAAATACTTACATCTTTCTGTCTATTCGTTTCTGTCAATGCAATAACATCAAAGTCGACCTGCTGGCTTAGAAAAAGCAAAAATTCATCAATATTTTTTGGATACTTCTGATAATCATATGTAGTACTGAGATTTGACCTTTTTTGCAATTTGTATATGTACCAAAATCCGATATCGAATTTATTACTTGGGCCTCGATTTCCTTGTTCTCATACCGACTTAGATACAAATCCATTTGTTATGATTTATATTAGCACAATGACATTAAAAGATATAACAACTTTTTTTGTTTACAGTCACTTTAAAGGAACGAGAGACAGAAAAGTTAGTTTCCAGTATCTAGAATTTGACAAACACTGCAATGACATGAACACAAACAATTCAGAATTTATAAAGAAAAGAAAAACGTAATTGTTGAACACCCAAAATAAAAACTAGTTTATAATAGTAACAAGTTGTAGACGAACCATTTATGCACTTATATTTATTCTGTGTGCCGAAGCAGGTTGAAACATTTATAAAGTTTTTTCGAAATTATTTTTTTAGTTACAGCTATAGCTAAAATAAATTTCATATGGTTTCACTTTATTTGCACCTGATTATGAAGAATTGTTTCTCGTTCTATAAGGATTTCTTTCAAGATGTTTAAATTCCCTGGATATTTCTGTGGGGGGTTCCTTTGGTTTTATTTTGGGGCCTTTTGGAGTTATCTCTTGTGGTGTGTTTTTCGAGGGATTCTGATTACTTGGTTCATCTTCTTTGGAGTCTCTATTTACTATTGTTACAGTTGGAGTCGAGGGATTACTTTTTGTGTTACGTTCTTCAACTTCTACAACTTCATCATCCTCATAGGTATGTTTCATAAGCTGCGAGGGGTAGAATATATCTCCATTTACAATAAGTTTTCCGTTTTTGATGAAGCAATGTTTTTCATCATGTTTTTGTTTTGCCAAATATAAATGATGTCTTAAGATTTTGGCTTCCTCCCGTTGCTTTGGTGTTTGATCTTGAGCAATGGAAATCCTTGTTCCCTTTAAATTTTTTATATTCCTATAGATCTTCTGTTTAGAGACAACCGAAATGAATTCAAACTTAATGGGACTGTCCCTATTTCGACCGAGTGGATAAATGTTGATAGAATCGGACTCTGACAATGACAATCCCAGTAAATTGTTAAAAGTGGAGATAATCTTTGGTATGTCCAGTGGGCTGCTTTCTCTTTCTATTCCAAACAGAATTAAATTATTGCGTTTTGACTCCCTCTCCAGTAAATCTATTTTTTCTTTAAAATATGAGTTTTCTTGGTCAACGGTATTCAATCTGTGTGATAGATTCTCTAATGTACAGTTTAATCTTGTTTCCACAGCATTAATTAATAATGATAAATCAGCATAACTTTTTGTAATTTTGTCCAATATTTGCTTGTTAGTAATTTCATCAATGCTCATATTTTTAGTGTATGGAACGCTTTCTATTATTTTCGTTGATGGAAAGAAACTGGTTTTTTGATATCAAATTTGAGTTTAATGATTGATTTGTAGCAAATATATATTAGGTTAGGATTTATTTTTATAATATTTCTCACAATTTAACTAAACAAAGTTGTAAATTCAAATAGTTTCTTCAGTTAACGGAGAAGCAAGCTTTAATAAAGACTTACGGAGATTATCGGGATTCTCAGTCACTTTAAAAGACTAATTCTTCAACTATTTCACTCAAGAACTTCTACTAGGTAGTATTAAGCATAAGGCAACCACACACTGCACTTGTAAAGAAAGCATTCCTTGAATTATTACAAAAAAAATCATACGATTTAACACTTTACACTGATGCTTCCAAAACTGACTCCGGAGTTGGTTGTGCAGTTACCTCGAAACATGAACTCATAGGCTCCTTTACTTTACCTTCAGTGTGTAGCGTCCATACAGGTGAGCTTCATATCATTCTTCAGGCTTTTAAATATATCTCCCTCCCCCACAAAAATATTGCTATATGCACTGATTCCCTTTCCTCCATTTTATCAATTAAAGCAATCTTCACTGACCACCCAATTGTCCAGAGCATACATGATATATATCAAACTCTCGTTGCTCATGATATAACAGTCTCTCTCATCGGGCTACCATCACACATTGGAATTGCTGGTAACGAAACTGCCGATCGCCACGCGAAGGAAGCTGCCTCTAGCAACAATCCAAAACACATAGTCCAACTCGCCAGCGACCTCAAGTTCCATTTCAAAAACGTCACGCAAGAATCTTGGCGACATCTGTGGCGCAACAGTACGACAGCACTTCACGATATTCATTCATCTACTTCTCCTCTCTCCCTTAGCCTTTTAACAAGGAGAGAGGCCGCTATAATCAGAAGAATTCGAATCAGCCACACCAAACTCACACACGGTCATCTGATGTCTTCAGGAAATCGTCCCGTTTGCCATAGCTGTAATACTATACTGACCGTTAAGCACTTACTTACTGACTGCAAACAATTTTCCGCTATATATAAACGATTCGACCTAAGGCCTAACCTCAAGGAAATGCTCCACTGTCCCACCGAGATCAAGAAAGTGTTACAGTTTTTGAAAGCTACGCATCTCTACCATAAAATCTAATTTAAAAATTAGTAATAGTTGTTATTTAATATCATGTAAATAATTGTAATTATTTTTCTGTGCCAATGACCTGCGCTGTCGAGGCACGTTAAGCTAAAATAATAAAAAAAAATGGTAACGAATGTGAAGGTAAATATTCTTGTGAGTGTTGGTGAATCATTACATAGAGACAAATAATAAAACAGATTTTACAAATATTGAAATTTTTTGGATATGTGAAAATAATAATTATAAAGATGTTTTTTTGAAGTATTATATAAGGTAGGTACCTGTAATACTCCAGGATCACCAAAAAAAACACAATTCAGATCTCAGGTATAAATTATACCAGCCTCTTAAATTTCAAGCAAAGCTATTAATTTATAAATAATCTAGGACATTACAATATATAAACAGTAAGATATACAGCAATAAGATTATTATTTCTATATTCTAAACATTAAAAATAAATAAACATAGAAGGAACCTTTAAATTATA
The DNA here is from genome assembly GCA_963921935.1 of Galeruca laticollis. Classification (NCBI taxonomy): domain Eukaryota; kingdom Metazoa; phylum Arthropoda; class Insecta; order Coleoptera; family Chrysomelidae; genus Galeruca; species Galeruca laticollis. Next base: position 148,381,880 of record OY998179.1, on the reverse strand, counting down.
TTCACAATATCTAAGTAGTAAATTTAATGCAATGTTTAATTCAGCTTTGACACAGTCCTATTTTGAGAATAAAACTGTAAAACAAACAGAATAGTTTCAAATACTCATTTGGAATAATTGTAAAAGAAATGATTAAAGTATGCCGATCTTTTAGCTTCGGATATAAAAACTATAAATCTTATTGAAAATAAGGAAAATACAATCCTGTCATATAGATTGGTCTATTTTGGAGGGTATTAAAATTTAATTTAATAGTTCCACTATGATTGAATAGATGGCATCGTGGAAAACCGATAAACCGTCATATTTCACTGAGTTTCAGTAGCGCTGCATATGAATGAGTAAGGGAACTAAGGCTTTCGGTGGCTTCATAGTTTAACATGGTGATGGTACATCTTATTGTGTAAGGGTTGTATTAAATTTTTCCTTTCACAATGATGGGTGTTTGGAAACAAATTTAATTAATATGTTCCAAACATGAACCATCATAAAATTCTTAAACCACCCCTGCATCACGTGCTCCAACGGTTTTTGCCCGCCAAGGAATACGGAGCATATCTAACGAACCTTAACTCACCGGTACCCTCTCATTGGTCATAACCACAGGTTGACGTCAATTGCGTTTCGTTAAGTATGCCCCGGGTTCTTTGCCGGCGATTTTCCAGCATACAACAATAGAGAGATGGGTCGGCAGTGGAATTTCAGATGCTGATCTGTGAGCATCGACAACATTAAAACGTGGTTCCCTCGGCAGTCACCGACAAAGGGACACCTTATCATTCTACAGTTATTATGGGTAGTTATTAACTACATACTTGTACACAATTGTCTCAACTTCTAGTGTAACTATATACAATTGTATTTACACAAATAAACAATTTAATCGCAAAACTCAACTTGCAGTTTACTTCCATTCACGAACCAGATTACTATCGATATACAAAGAAAGTCCTATCGAAGACCCATAGAATTGAGAGATTTAATACAATTCTACATGATCCATCGAGCCGGAAGTAAATTGAAAATGTGTAAAAAATAGTGAATACGACTAGTAACCCAGTATAAAGTGCAATAAGAAAAAACTAATTTCTTCAGCTAATTCAACTATCTACAAGAACTCCAGCTCATCTATAAATCAAGCAAGGAAACATCGAACACAGTGTTTAGTAAGTGAATCAGTGCAAAACTATCAGGTCAGTTACAAAAAATAATTATCTAACCTAATTAAACTAAAGTCAATAGCATTAAAAAGCAAATCAATAAAATATTTGACTATATGTAAAACAGCTAAAAACACTGCATAGCTACAAATTACTCAATATCAAAGACTGAAAAGGTAATAGTTGTTATTTTATATGTATCACCTATATATGTAAATATTACATCAAAAACATTTAAAACCGATATCAGCTGGCTCCTATATTTGCATATGTGCTTGTATTCTCTATTTCAGATATCGTCTAGACGTTTTGTGACAGTCAAAAATCAACGAGAAATAAAAATTACACCCTCTGTGTTTTAATTTGCATGCATATTATTGTCGTTTTATATATATGAAGGAGCCAGCTAGAATTATTTTAATCAAAACTTTAATGTGCATATCAACCAAATATCAACCTGTTTTGTCAATATAGTTCTCTGAAGTAAAAGGGAGCTACGTTAAAAAGAAATTTAAATAACATTAATTAAATCTAAACTAAATTCTTGGCTACCCAATAGTACGGGGGCTTATCAACCATATCTAAATTAATTTCCCAATAAAAGGAAATTCATCACTAATCAAATCTAAACTAAATTCTTGGCTACCCAATAGTACGGGAGCTTATCAACTATATCTAAATTTATTTCCCAATAAAGGAAATTTATCATTGATCAAATCTCAACAAAATTCTTGGCTACCCAATAGTACGGGGGCTTATCAACTATATCTATATATATATATATATAAAGGAAATTTATCATTGATCAAATCTCGACTACATTCTTGGCTACCCAATAGTACGGGGGCTTATCAATTATATCTAAATTTATTTCCCAATAAAGGAAATTTATCATTGATCAAATCTCAACAAAATTCTTGGCTACCCAATAGTACGGGGGCTTATCAACTACATCTAAGTTTACTTCCTAGTAAAAGGAAATTTAAGAGGATACCCAATTTTTTCATATATAAGTACTGTAATAAAGCAGCTATTTATTACAAATCAAACACTGCAGGAGCTAGTTTCCTCCCTACTATATTTGGGGAATTCTATTGACATACAGCGATCATGGAGGCTCTAAAAAACAAAGTCAACGACATAAAGGCAAAAATTGCTCGTGTGGCAAACTGGCATCAAGCCAATACGGGGTGTAAAGTCAAACGTCAAATTCAAGCTAGAATTGACATCATGGAAAAACAAATCGCTTCCTACGTACTAAATCAAGGCAAACTTCGGGACCTGGATGAAACGGCTGAAAGCGAGGACAGAGAGGAATATGAAAACTATTGTATGGACCTTCTAGCATTCCTACAGGAAATGGTAGATAACATCTATGATGTAAAACCTCAGCCGGATGCTGCTTCATCCCAGGAACTACACGTAAAACTTCCAAATATACATTTGCCAACGTTTTCAGGTAATTGTGTTGAGTATCCTTCCTTTATGAGTCTTTTTAGAGCCCTCATCATAAATAATGCCAATCTCACATCTAACTCTGAAAAGCTATATTATTTAAAATCGTATTTGCGAGGGGAACCCCTCAAAATGGTTGAAGCGCTGACAGTAACCGATGATAATTTCAGTATCGCACTGGATATTTTAGAAAAAAGATACAGCAATAAAAACCAACTAGTGCTAGCCCATTATCAAACGTTATTGTCAATGCCATCTATTTCGAAATGTAATGCACAGAATTTGAGACAATTTTCAGCCAACACAAAAGTAGTTCTAGACGCTCTAAATAATCTAGGGTTATCAGAAAAAGAACTGTTCGGGTCTCTGATAGTTTACTTGTTGGAGCAAAAACTCGATTATGCTACGAAGAAAGCGTTTGAGGAACAAGCTAAACCAAGTCAACTACCAGACACTAATGAATTGTTTGAGTTTTTAAGCAAACGCTGCGTGATTTTAGAAAACTTGTATCAAGATTCACTTCCTGACAGTAAATTTTCTAAACTCCCAGGTTCAAACGCTAGGACTTCCTTACAAATATCAATCTCACAATCAAGTCTCCTTGCTCTCAAATTCAAATTCGCACCAAAGGTTCTCTACTTCCAACAGTGAGAGCAATCGAAGCTCCCATCAATCGAATCATCTTAATCAAACCAGTCATAATAATTTAAATCAAAACATGGGCACTGGATTTCAAATAAAGAAATGTACGCATTGCAAAAACGATGGACATCGCATCTACCAATGCCAATCTTTCCTATCCCTTCCTATATCAGATCGCATCAACTTTGTCAAACAAATTCAACTCTGTTATAACTGTTTAGGAGCCAATCACTCTATTCAAGAGTGTTTATCTAAAGCTACATGTTCTGTGTGTCACAAAAAGCACCACTCTCTTCTACACTTGCACAATAGACACAATACGTCTAGTGCTGCAGTGTACACCTCTTCAGCAGATCAATCATCTCATAATCCGTCTCAAGATACTCAAACCCTCGATCACTCACACTCAACTCCAACTAGCTCTAATCAATCTCAACGTCTCAACTCAAGTCAAACCCAACACTCATCTTCTCTCTCAGCCTTGAGCACTACAGGATCTCATATCCTGTTAGCCACTGCCAAGGTCCATATTTACCCGGCAAACGGGCGACCAATCATAGCCAGAGCTCTTCTGGATTCCGGTAGCCAGAGTTCATTTATCACAGATTCTCTGGCAACTACCATACGTGGCACAAAAAAGCCAACTAAATTACACATCTCGGGCATCTTAAATGACAGTAACTTAGTACATGAAATGCAAGAGCTCAAAATATTCTCTCATAGAACATCTTCTAAAGGATTTTTCGTCAATTGTGCAGTAGTACCACAAATAACCTCGCAGCTACCTCAAGTAGCAGTCAAAGCATCTAATTTGAACATACCTTCCCACCTCCAAGGACAGTTAGCCGACGAGGACTTCCACGCTCCTGGAGATATCGATTTACTTCTGGGTGCTGACATCTACTACGAACTCCTACAGCCAGGCCTACACTCCTTAGGCAAAAATCTTCCAACTCTCGTTCAAACCAAATTGGGATGGATTATATTCGGGATAGTCCCACCTCAATGTCTAAAACATCATTCAATGTGCCATCATACATCTCACTCTTTTCATTCAATTACGTCACACAATGAAAATAATGACAAGTTAGAAACTTTACTTGAAAATTTCTTGGAACAGGAAGCCTGTCCTCCAGGACCAATATTATTTGAAGACGACGAATTAGCCGAAGCTATACTCAAAAATACAACTCGAATTTTACCCGATGGATGGTATCAAGTGGACCTTCCTCTTATTTATGCAAACGCTCACAAAGAGCTGGGTGACTCATTTGTTCAAGCAAAAAATCGATTTCTTTCATTGGAACATAAACTAGACAAATTCCCTCAACTCAAACAGGAGTACAAAGCAGTATTTGACGAATACCTTCAACTAGGCCACGGAACGATAGTACCTCTAACCCTGCAAAATTCTCTCGCAGAAAACAAATACTTTGTCCCACACCTAAGCGTAATACGTGAGCATAGTCTCAGCACCAAAATGCGAGTCGTTTTCGACTTTTCTGCCAAATCAACTTCTTCCCTATCTTTGAATGACATCTCTTTGAGAGGCCCATTAGTTCAGCCTCCACTTTTTGATATACTGCTCAGATTTCGAACTTTCAAATTTGCCCTTACTGCCGATATTACAAAAATGTACAGGCAAGTATCTCTAAATCCCAAATTTCGCTTTCTACAAAATGTATTGTGGAGAAACAACAAAGATGAAGACTTATCATGTATCGAATTAAATACAGTTTCATTCGGCCCAAAAAGCGCTCCCTATCTAGCATGCAGAGTGCTAAAGGACATAGCCCTCAAGCATCCTCATCTACCTCTTGCACAGAGCTCGATACTATCACAGACCTACGTAGACGACATTCTGTCAGGCACTGACTCAGAAAACGAGTTATCCACCCTACATGAATCTCTCGTACAAATGTTATCAGAAGCACACTTCGAATTACATAAACTCCGATCTAACTCATCAACTTTCTTACAGTCAATTCCTAAAAGTGATTCTACCCTAAAAGATATGAATTTAAATGACACACCTTGCAAAGTTTTAGGCCTGACCTGGAATCCTTCATCTGACAGCTTCCAAATATCTACCCCAAGTACTGTAGAAACACATCCACTCACGAAGCGCAAAGCTTTGTCTTTAATTGCCCAATATTATGACCCTCTTGGACTAGTTAATCCAGTTATAGTAGCAGGTAAACTTATCATGCAAAAACTATGGGCACCAAAACTAACATGGGATCAATCCATAGAAGACTCTGACATTCTCAAGGAATGGTCTTTATTCAAAAATAGTATATCTCAACTATCAAATTTTACGGTCCTTCGATGTATCAAAACCAGCCAACCAGCGGTGAAATATGAATTACACGGCTTCTGTGATGCTAGCACTTCAGCATATGGGTGTTGTATCTACCTGCGAACATTTTATTCTGATAAAACAGCATCTTCTAACCCCTTGGCGGCAAAGTCTAAAGTAGCCCCTATTAAGAAACCATTAACCATCCCGAAATTGGAGTTATGCGTAATGGTTCTTTTATCTTCGTTGTACAAACGAGTCTCAGATGCCTTATCTCAAACTCTTACTATTACAAACACATCACTCTGGTCCGACTCACAGGTTGCTTTATCGTGGATCCATGGATCTCCGTCCAAGTGGACTATATTTGTGACTAATAGAGTCACGATCATCCAGGAAAACATTCCAACGTCACCTGGAGACATATAGCTTCCACCCTCAACCCCGCAGACATGTTGTCTCGAGGAAAATTCTCATTAGAAACACGCTCCCTATGGTCATCGGGCCCCGCCTTTTTATCAGATCAATCTTCCAGTATTGATCAATACGACTCCTTTTCCCTGGTAGTCAATCCTCCCGAAGAGAAAAAACACGTAGCTCTGAGCACTAAAGCCATTACTAACACGTGGAGCAGTTTCATTGCAACATTTTCCAACTACTCAAGATTACAAAGATCATTCGCCTACGTTCTACGCTTCATTCAAAACTGCAGACATTCAACCAATAAGATCAGTGGTCCGCTCACTCCTTCAGAACTCAACCAATCTATGTCTTTCCTTATCAAACATGTTCAATCAGCCTTTTTTAAGCAAGAACTGCATCAACTGAAATCTGACGTGCCAATTAGTAACAAGCAAATAGCTTCTCTCAATCCCTTCTTAGATAACAATCAAATCATTAGAGTTGGTGGGCGACTGTCCCAATCAAATTTGCCTTATGAACAACGTCATCCTATTCTTCTTCCTTCAAAAAATCCCTTCACCTTCCTATTGCTCGAACACGAACATAAACGCTCTGGGCACGCTGGTCCACAAGCAGTACTTCACTTAACAAGGCTTAACTACTGGCCTTTGGATGGTTTACGGATGATAAAAAAGATCATACATAGTTGCAATGTTTGCATTCGATTCAGTGCTATTACTTCACAACAAATAATGGCCGATTTACCCAAGGAAAGAGTAACCCCTTCCAGACCCTTCACAAACACAGGAATAGACTTTGGAGAGCCGTTCCTATCAAAATCCTCGTCTCTAAGAAAAGCTCCACTTAAAAAAACATACATCGCCGTATTCGTCTGCTTTGCAACCAAAGCTATACACCTAGAGCTCGTTTCAGATCTCTCAACCGAGGCATTCCTTGCAGGCCTTAAAAGGTTCATTCCCCGCAGAGGATTATCTAAAACAATATTCAGCGACAATGCTACCAACTTCACTGGAGCAAACAATTATCTCAATAACATTTATAACTTTCTGAACAAACACTATCCTCAATTACAAGATTTCTTAACCCAATCCAAAATACAGTGGAAATTCATTCCTCCCAGATCTCCGCATTGGGGAGGGCTATGGGAGGCAGCCACCAAGAGCACAAAAACACATCTATTAAAAATATTAGGAACTTCGTCCTATACATTTGAACAACTGTACACCATACTCACCCAAGTAGAAGCTATTCTGAACTCGCGTCCTCTGTTTCCCCTATCCGATGACCCTAATGACCTAAACCCATTAACACCAGGACATTTCTTGATACACTCTCCCTTATTATCCTATCCTGAAGAATATGTCTCTTCTCGCCCCGTAAACAGACTAAAAGAGTGGCAGTTGTGTACACAAGCACAACAACAATTCTGGAAAAGATGGTCAGTGGACTATCTTAACCGCTTACAAAATCGTCCAAAATGGGTGCATCCATAATCCAACTTAATGACCTCGTACTTCTTAAAGACGATGATTCCCCTCCTATGCAATGGCCATTGGCTCGAGTATCAAAAATATTTACAGGAAAAGACAACAAAGTGCGCTCAGTACAAATTTTAACCAAATCAGGACTTTCCACACGCCCTATCACTAAGATTATTGTTCTGCCCAGAGCAGAAAGTACCACTCTGAGTGACTAGCTCACTCCATTCAACACAAACAGATAGAGTGGCTGACAGTTATGGGTATCATCCCATTGTAGATAGCTTGTTCATTGTTGTATATAGTAGATTTAGTCAATTTATTTAGTAACAATTTAGTTGGGAAAGCATTTTTTGCCTGTTCTTAGGCACACAAATCATTCCTTTATTACATTTAAATCCATTTAAATCTCTATTTCAATGTGATTTTACTAACTTGTCTAGTAATACCCCCTGTTATCTGCGTTTATGTCCCAAATCTCTCTTCAACCTTTTCGGGTGGCAATGTGTTTGGAAACAAATTTAATTAATATGTTCCAAACATGAACCATCATAAAATAAACCACCCCTGCATCACGTGCTCCAACGGTTTTTGACCGCCAAGGAATACGGGGCATATCTAACGAACCGTAACTCACCGGTACCCTCTCATTGGTCATAACCACAGGGTGACGTCAATTGCGTTTCGTTAAGTATGCCCCGGGTTCTTTGCCGGCGATTTTCCAGCATACAACAATAGAGAGATGGGTCAGCAGTGGAATTTCAGATGCTGATCTGTGAGCATCGACAACATTAAAAGGTGGTTCCCTCGGCAGTCACCGACAAAGGGACACCTTATCATTTTACAGTTATTATGGGTAGTTATTAACTACATACTTGTACACAATTGTCTCAACTTCTAGTGTAACTATTTACAATTGTATTTACACAAATAAACAATTTAATCGCAAAACTCAACTTGCAGTTTACTTCCATTCACGAACCAGATTACTATCGATATACAAAGAAAGTCCTATCGAAGACCCATAGAATTGAGAGATTTAATACAATTCTACAATGGGGTTGACTAATCAGTAAGCTTTATTTTTTAATAAGACAGTTCTTGAAAAGTCTGACGTTTACTTCACATAAATTACTTGTCTGATGACCATGGGTTAAAGGACTTCTAAATGCCAGCGCCCAATCTTCCCGTCGTTTTCAATAATTAGAAATATATACATTATACATTTTGGATAACGCGAAACAACTGCTTTAATTTCTTGGGCAGCAGTATCGGCTATGCAATGGTAATAAGCTTGAAATGCACTGGACTCTAATACTGCTATTAAGATGTCCTTTAAGAGTCTGTACAAAATGTTTCTATGTTCTTTAAGTATATCGTTGTGTTCATCCCACTACCCATGCCAGACAAATTGACGTTCGTTGAATCGGTATAACAAAGCTTTTGAATCCGGGCAAAAAGCTATAGTTCGTCTCTCTGACTCACTGTCATCAGTAATTATTAATTTAGGATATTGCTGGGAGCAAAATGCTGCTGGTGTTACAAGTTTGAGTAAACTACAACCAGCTACATAATTCTCTGTGCATTGACCTTTTCTTATAATGACAGCTAGTTGCTCCTATATGACATGAAGTCAAAAGGAACGTCAGTCTGTGGCTTTCAAAGCCGCAATATGATGTGATGTCCATAAAAGCAATATATTTTGCAAAGGGCAAATTGTGGGCGGTTTGCATTATAGGAGTAACTATTACAATTGCAAATGGTTTCTCTTGAGTTTCTACTATTATTTATTGCTCCTTACAAGTGGTATGCTTTTGTCGAAGAACCTGACATTTATATTATTATAAACTATAACTATAACTACTTACTTCAATGATAACGGGCCCTGTTCTTGGTCCTAAATTAGAAGTTCGTCACTTTTGGTACCAATCATAAACTGAATGTTTTGGTGGATTCATTGGGCTCATGCAATGTTCAATTCTAATTTAGATTCATACAAATTAATTGCTTCTTTTACTCCAACATATGCTTCAAATATTTCTTTAACATTTTTTATGGCTCTTAAATACGATTCGGAAGTTTCGGAGTGATTGTGGTCGTGCTTAAATTCTATAAGATCTGGCAGAGCATCCTTTAAAAATGAGAAAATTGATCAAATAGGTATGATAAAATAAAACTTATCTACGTATTTTTATCTGTAAATATACCTTTACGAACTTTAATATAAACATCTTTTTTCAAGGTATCCTTGGTGGTTAGGTTCGGACCGCCCTCGTTAATAATGTTTGTGATCTAAGTTTAAACACTGGGTAAAAATTCGGTTCTACGGTCCACCGCTAGGGGGCAATTCTATATATATTTCGACACTACTCGATGAGTAGAGTCGAATGGCATGACCTTCAAGGTCAAATAAAAAGTTGCTCAAAACAGCTCAAATTGTAATAGAAATGACTTCAAACCTAACCTTGCTCCGCACCTAACCTGACCTTGCTCCGCATCTAACCTAACCTAATCTAACCCAACCTAACCTAACCTAACCTAACCTTGTGTGGTTATTATTCCCATGATAAATCACGCTTTTAGCTGGGTTTTGTCATTATCTCCTACAAGGCCACTGTGAATAGCTAGGAATCATTTTCACATTCACTGGACAGTTTTTAAACAATTTCAATCAACGTGAGCAAAAAACCCGACTCTCACAAGGATTTTTAATTAAAAATATAGTCTGCTTTAAAATCTCATCATTAGAGTCAATAAACTACTACTGTATAATAACGCTGCAGTAACTTTTGGAAACACTTTTTATTTTTGCAAAGATCAACATCTGCATATATAATTAGGTCCGAACTAACATTGTGTAGAATGCGTACTTCATATTAAAGCATGCCTTAGCACTTATTTTACGAATAAAAATAAAACTTGCAATCGATATGTTCACAGTGCGAGAATCCGCTCGTTTAAATTGCAACAATCTGCTGTTGGAAATTTAAAATATAATTGGGCTGACCAACTATGCAATGGTTTGATAAAGTATTGTGACAGTGAACTGTATAAATATAAATAATATTGACCTAAACACAAAAAGAAACTATATTAAATCGTTACATAAACATCATGATGCTTCGTATAAACTTCTATTACAACAAAATGAACCTAATAAAAACAATGATTTACCCTGTACAATTCCATTACATATTAAAAGACTCAGGACCACATATTCAGAAAACTTGTACATATATGTCAATAATAATTTGTATAAAATTGAAATGACAAATACTTGCTCAATATGTAACTTCCTAATGCCTGAAAATCTTGAACATACTCGTATATTGCTGGTCTTTCCGATGACATAATTAAGAGAAAATTTTATTAAGATTCGAGGATTTTCGGATGATCTAGACTCGCTATTATCTTCAATAGATTCATCTACTAGTCCGGTCAAATAAGACCAAAAAATAGTAGGGAAATTATAAAAATTCGCACCCAGCTCAATGTTTGTAGAATTGTTCAAAACACCATCATAAATCTGTGGCTGTATTGCTAAAGGGCATAACTCAGTTTTTCATACTTTTCAGGAGAGGCGAAAAACTAATATTGTATAAAATTTTCGATTTACAAATTCTAAAACAATTTAATATTTTGAGATTTGGTTTGCATAATGTATTTTTTTTGTCGTAATCCATTTTCTTACTTATTTTTCGAAAAACTGGCATTTTTTTGAAAATTTTGAAACTTAACTCATAGAAATGCTGTAAAGCAGACATGTCAAACATGCGGCCCGCGGGCCGCATGCGGCCCACTGAGCATTTTCCTGCGGCCCCGAATCAATTTTGAAAACAGCCATGTAATGCGGCCCGCGAGCCTGTTAAAAACCGAAAATAAAGTACTGTGATGATGAACTAAGATGCGCGCTCAACCTAAAAGCCTGGCTTGTTCCGGAAAGTTCTATCGCGCGAGAACACAGATGACGCTACCTGAACATTCTGGAAAGAACTGTCGAGAAATCACAATCCGTATATAAGCCAATACCGCTCGATTGAGTTCAGTTGTTCAGTCAGTTATGAGTCAGTTGCGATAGAATTGCGAGTTTAGTTGCGTACTTATTGTTACAACACGTAACAGTACTTATTGTTATTTATTTCGGATAAAGTTTTTAACGTGTCTGTTTCAAAACTAAGTGGAAGTTAGAGGAAATTTGGAGATGAGCATCGTATCTTTCAAGAAAAATGGGAATTAGAGTTTTTTTGCTGTGAAGTGAAAGACAAAATTATTTGCTTGATTTGTAACAGTACAGTCGGTGTCCCAAAATTATATAATATAAAACGTCACTATGATAGTCATAAAACTAAGTTTGACAAGTATACAGGCATGATTAGAAACGAAAAGTTAAAAGAGTTAAAATCACGGTTAAAAGATCAACAGCTTATGTTTACACGTCCAAAGCAAGAAAATGAATCTGCCGTTCAAGCGAGCTACGTACTGTCGGAGTTGATCGCAAAACACTCAAAACCATTTGTTGAAGGTGAATTTATAAAAGAGTGCCTTGTAAAGGCCGCGGAAATTGTAAGTCCCGGGAGCGTGAAGGCTTTTCAAAATATATCCTTGTCCCGGAATACTGTCGTTGAAAGAGTTACCGAGTTGGCTGCCAATATAAGCGAACAGATAAAAACAAAATCAGACTCTTTCATTGCATTTTCTATTGCCTGTGACGAAAGTACAGATGTGTGTGGTATGGCGCAACTCGATGTTTTTCTTCGTGCTGTTGATAGAGATATCAACGTTTATGAAGAATTACTGGAATTAGTACCATTGCATGATACAACAACTGGGGATGATATTTTCAATGCTGTTTATGGACTTCTGCAAAAGTACAATTTAGATTTGTCAAAACTGTATTCCGTTGCAACAGACGGAGCTCCTTCAATGACTGGAGTAAATAATGGCTTCATTAAAATATTACAAACAAATATCAGAGAAACGGGCAGTGACAAACCAGATTTTCATCATGTTCATTGCATAATCCACCAAGAAGTTTTATGCTCAAAAGTGATCAAGTTGGAAAGCGTTTTAAAGTCAGTGAAAAAAATGATAAACTTCATAAGGTCACGTGGCTTGAATCAGCGACAGTTTTCTGCGTTTTTACGTGATTTAGAAAGTGAGTACACTGGTTTACCTTATTATGCAGAAGTGCGATGGCTTTCGTGTTCTATGGTTCTCGATCGGTTTTGGAAACTCAAAGAAGAAATGCGCCTTTTCATGGAAGTGAAAGAACAAGATGTCAGCTTATTATCCGACGTACCTTTTTTACAAGATCTTTCATTTACGGTAGACATCACAAAACACTTGTCGGACTTAAATACGAAATTGCAAGGACCACGTCAAGTTATAACAGATATGCATGATCATGTTAAAGCTTTCAAGTGTAAGATGATGCTGTGGAAAAACCAGTTAGAGGTGGATAATCTGTCACATTTTCCGACTTGCAAGGCGTATCAGGAAAGTACAAGTGGCCCAATATCATACAAAATGTATACAGAGAAAATGGGAAGCCTTCTGTCAGAATTTGAAAAGCGTTTTCAGGATTTTATGTCCCAAGAAAACAATTTTTCTTTATTTACTGGTCTTTTCACTATCGATATTGATAAAGTTCCCCCTCACTTCCAGATAGAAGTGATTGAGATTCAGTGTCAAACCCATTTAAAAGAAAAATTTGATAGTGTTGGTACATTCGAATTTTATAAGTACTTGCCTTTTCAATACCAAGAAATGAGAAAACTTGCCTGTAAAATCCTGTCAATGTTTGGAAGTACCTATAAGTGTGAACAATTATTTTCTTTGATGAAAGGAAACAAATCTCCCGCAAGATCGCGATTGACGGACGCACACTTGGACGCAGTTTTAAAAGTTATTTCCGCCGATAAATTCACGCCACAAATAGACAACTTAATTAAAGACAAAAGATGTCAAATATCTGGCAAAAGAAGTTAATGTTTGTAAGTTTTTGTAATGTCCTTTTTATTGGAAATTTAATAAATATACTTCTAACATAATAGTACTTTTTTTCGTTAAGATTTTCAGTAGTTTGTCTTCTTTAAGATTAGGTTTTGCGGCCCACCTAGTCTATGGTCTTCATGCTTTTGGCCAACCAGTGACTTTGAGTTTGACATGGTTGCTGTAAAGCAATTAGGCAAAAAGGCATAACTCGATATATTTCCCAAAATTTTCATTCTGTAATAAGTTAAAAGGATATATGTCGAGATATGCCATTTTGCTTAAAAGAAAATGTAATTTCTATTAGTCCTGTTAAGATATAACTAGAGTTAAGCCTTAGCGGTCTTATAATATTAAAAAAAAGAAATAAAGCAAAATATAGTAAGTACTGCTTTTATTTAAACTAAATATTAAAATTCTAGATCGCTCATTAATCGATCGATATCCGGATCTGTGTCGTTAAAATCCTGTGCATCTTGCGTTGCATTCAGGTCCATATAAAACTTTCTGGCGCTCTCGGTAATCAGATCCAACATTTCCATCAAATTCGTTTTCTTTCTTGAGTCTATCAGTCGTTGTTCTGTATACAGAGCTTTTAATGTAATTGGTAAGTTACTACTTGTATTTCTTTTAAAATCAAGTAAAGTAAAATTATCAGTTTCTAGAAGCGAATTTTTGAACCAAATTAATCCAAGTTCACTTTCGTACCTTATCCATTTAAGCGGTCTCCAAGCAAATTTTTCTTTATTTGATGTAATCTTTTTATTGATAAGGGCTCTTTCTAAAGATTGGCAAAATCAAAGAAGTCTTGCATCGCCATTTCTACAACTTTAAATTTTGAATTCTTGGCTGAACCTGCTTTTCCTGCCTTTCTGACTAAATTAAACCAATCTCTGGGAAGATGTATTGGAAAGGGAGCTTTTTTCTTATATTTTTCAATTGTGGCATGATCCGAATCACATTCCATGTGCATGTGGCCGGGTATTAGAAATTTATGATCTATGGTCCTAATAGACTTTTTCACCGACATTAAATACGTAAACATGGCGGTTACGTAAGAGTTCTTATTTTGACCACCGCACGTGTCGCTATAACAAATAACTTTTTCTATAGTACCTTCAAGATCTAGTAAATACTTGTACAAACAAGAGGCTATCTCGTTAGCTCCTCTCCCAGCAATGGCTTAATGCCACATAAAATGTACAGATTGATTAGTATTACAATCATGTATAGTAAAATTATATGTATGGAGCTGCCGTTTGTAAAACACTGATCCAGTTGTTAACTAAGGGGTAGGTAAAACCTGTTGCAAATCGAAAGTTGTCACTTTCAAATGAAGGTCACACTGTTTCTTTAGCTGTTTACTTTTATATGCTAGATCTGCTTCTTGGTGATGACTGTGATAAGCTTCCAATGCACTTTTATGAATTTTTCTTTGTTCTTCTTGCTTTTCAGAATTAATTTTTATTGTCAAAATATCGCATGTTTGACATGTATCATTGGCAGGCTTTTTAAATTTCAAATTTATGTCGTCGATGACTCTTGAATAGATGTTAAAGGAAACAGACCTTTCATGTTCTTGTTTGTATAATTTGTACATAATAGTTTTATTCAAATTTGATGGTAAGTAGCTTTTTTCAGTGTGGCGACGTGAATAATGGGACTCATATGACGGGAATTTTTTTATATGAGTATAAATCTTCTGCATTTTCTCTTCAGATATTTTATTGCTTGGGACATGCTTTCCTCTTTTATCAGAAAATGGAAGTTCACTCAAAGAGGATATTTTTGTATTGGTCACTGATACAATAAACTTTGATGTTTCCCCAAATATATCGCAGAAGCATCGTTTACATATTTGACATATTTGAACCCGTTCACCGTTTACACAAATAAAGTAAGAAAACGTTTTTTGTCGATTCTTTTTGGGAGAATCTCGGTTTGTTTCTGTTTTTTTCTCAGTTATAGAGATAAGTGAGGCAATAAATGTCACCCTCCTATTATAATTGCCCATTTCCCAATAGTCTTTAAAAAGTGCCACTCTAGTTTCATCATCAACTTTTTTATTGCCGTCTCGCCTACACATCTTTAGCGATCGAGATACTCTTTTATCAACTTTTTCACCTTTTCTTGTAGTATGCTCTAATCCAAGATTTTTTTACATTGTTGTTCCTTCCTGTTATTTGTTTTCATTCCACGCTTCTTATCTTTACCTTCTTTGGGTTTTAGAAGATTCACTTCATCAGCATCATGATTGCCTCGATCGTTGTGTTTTAACTTGTGCTTCTTTTTTACGCCGCTCTTCTTTTGTAAGGAGGTTTCTTCTCCAACGCTACCAACATCAGTATCTGTTTCTTGTTCGTAATCGGGGCCAGCGATATTATCATCACTGCCATATGGATTATTGGTCTCGCCTTAAAAAAGTTGTATTGTATTAAAAATACCTAGATTAAAAAGAAATATTGTATACTACCTTTAAATCAGTTTACAGGTGAAGCATTTTATTCTAGCATGTCTTTAGTGCCATTATGATAGGAAGTTCTTTCTGCAAGAATAAAGAAAGTTGTATAATTTTTATTGAAATACATTTTAAAACCCTACCTTCAGGCATTATAATGTTTTCAGTCGGGGAATTCTCATGGGAAACTTCTGCTAGACAATGTTGAAATAAGGTCTTACTTGAACATGCTACTCCATCTAGAATATTTTTATTTGGTATTTCTTTCAGTTACTAAAGATAATTCTATTTTTAAAAAATTATTTTGGTCTAAAATAAAGAATAATAAAACATGACTTTGAGAAAATGCGACTCGCACACCAAATAATGATCGTCGGTGTTTTCTTTATTACTATCAGCTGTTATTATATTATTATGTCCAATTATTGCTGCTTTTGATTGGTTATCGTCACTGTCAGTTTGAATATTTACAACTGCAAGGATATAATTTTGTATCAAACTTCACCTCGATATAATAATACTTATACCATTTTAAAAAATACATTTTGCTTTTTCTTACCGTTACGTAACGCATTATATTGTTTCTCCCTATATTCTCCGTTTGGTACTTCCACTCTTCTGTTGTTATAGTCCTAATTTTATCTGTTGATGGAATTTATTTCATTATTCCTTGCCGCAAAAAACAAAAAAATTCACAGGCGGCACGATTTTCTTTGCTTCGGAACTACCACTAAATAGCACCATGGTTGTAAGCCACCCGAACTTTTTTATTTTTTGTGGCGAAGAATAATAAAATGAATTTTATCAACAGATAAAAATACGGCTATACTTAGTTTAAATTTTATACCCATAAAAGCAGATCGTTGAATATATTGTTTTTTTAATAAATAAATTGATAAAACATATCCACTAGTATTCTGTATTATAGTATTCATTATTAGTATTATAACTCTACCTACCATCGTTGTCTTTTGGTATAGGTCTACTATCCATTTCACAACAAGCACTAAGTATTTTTTGAGTTCTCAGATGCATCGCAAAGATCTTAAAACACGCTAACCTCCAGCTAACGAGCATTGAACCTTCTCCGGTCGTTGCTGAATAGGCACTGAGAATCACAAAATACGCTGAGAATTCTGACAAAATAACAGCTTTTCATCGGCGATTCTGCGTAAATGCGTAATATCAATCAGGCAAAAGGGTATAACTCGCCACTTAAACCAGACGAACGAAAATTTACTTTAAGTTAAAAGGACATATCTCGAGTTATGCCTTTATGTCTGGTTGTGAATGCATTAGACTATTAGATATAACTTAATTTATTCCTTTTTGTCTTAAAACATTTTTGTTCCACTTAGAGTTGCCAACCCTCCCGATTTAGGCGGGAGACTCTCGCTTTTCTACCAAATCTCCCGCCTCCCGCGCCCACATACAAACCTCCCGCATTTCGACAAATAAAGTATACAGTAATTCAAATTTTAATAATTATTATTTTTTAAACAATCCGGCAACGCTGACTTAAACTCGCCCCGCAATCCCGCAAAGCTAAGGCGCCGCGGCTCTGTCTGCTCACTGCTCAGTGATGATAACAGTGATCAGTGTTGCCTGTGTTTTTCTGCGCTACGCAATAAATTATAATTTTCTTATTTTCATTGGTATTTGACTATTTTGTTGACGTTCATTATGAATCTTTCTGATAGTAGTGATTTAAGTGATGATGAGATTGATTGGGTTGGGCAAATTAGCGTTGACGAAGATGATTGTGAACTAAGTGAAGGTAAACAAGGACATACTTTTCCGGATTTTGAGCCAAATCAAAAGAAAGTTGAGGTTGGGACTAGTGGGGCTGAACCTTCTGATTAAAAAACTAAATGGAATGTAAAATTTAATAATGTATGGAGCAAAACTTATCCTTGGATTGATATTTTTCAAGCTAAATGTACGATTTGCGACTCACAATTTACAATAAATCACGGCGGAGAAAACGATATAATTAAACATATGAAAACGGAAAAGCACAAGAAAAATACGACGAAAGGTTCACAAGGAAATAAAATGGACACATTTTTGTTAAAAAACAATTTAGACATGGATTTGACCGCACAAGCAGAATGTGCTTTCGTTTTTCATTCTATCAAACATGCTCATAATTATTTATCAGCGGATTGTGTCGGTAAATTATTTAGGACGATTATTAAAAACTCAAAAAGTGCCGAACGTTATTCCTGCTGAAGAACCAAAGCAGCAAAACTTATTACAAACATTCTGGGTCCCAAATCCAAAGATGTTATTTTAAATGACTTAGCCAATAATCAAACATTCTGCATAGCAACTGATGCGTCAAATAAAGGGAATGTTAAAACATTTCCCCTTGTTATTAGATATTTTTTAAAGGACTTTGGTGTATGTACAAAGTTGTTAAAATTCTATTCAGCCACTTCAGAAAAGTCGGAAGACATTGCCAAATCTTTGGTCGAAAGTTTAACAGAAACTGGCTTAAATATTTTAAACGTTACTGCTTATTGCGCAGATAACGCATCCGTAAATTTCGGAAAAAAACAAAGTGTTATTACGGAACTCAATAAATTAAATCAAAATATTGTTCCCGTTGGATGTGTTTGCCATATTATACTCGTACACAATGCCGGGAAGCACGGGTAAGTAGCACTCAAGTATGATGTTGAATCAATAGTGATTAGTGTTACAATGAATTTAGTAGTAGCACAAAAAAGGTGAACGAATTGAAAGAATTTTTCACTTTCTGTGAAGAAGAATAGTCCGATTTATTAAGAACCGTTCCAACAAGATGGCTGTCTTTGATTCCTGCTTCTGAACGCCTTTTAAAACATTTTACACCAGTTAAATCCCATTTTCAATCCCAAGAACGACCCCCGCCATTACTGGAAAAGTTTTTTCAAGATGACCTTGCGGAAGCTTATTTAGGTAAGTAGATTGTATATCGTTTAAGTAGAAAAATCGCTCTGACAAAAAGTCGTTTTCGAGTATTAGTTAACCCAAAAACAAAATACCTTTTTTTACTATTTTTTTTATATTCTAGAATTTATCATCATATATCCACGACCGACGACCGCCCTATTATAATTCAAAAGTTTCATTTTTCAAGCTACCTCTAAATCATGTTTTGTTAATTGTAGGTCTCTTACTTAATATCGGAAATTCAATGCATAATACAATAACTGAGTTAGAATCTGAAAAAAAACGTTAGCGACGGAACTGTTTAATATTATGCAATCATTGCGAAACTCATTAAAATTAAAAAAGGAACAACAATTTTATGGATCTATAGCGCTGTCTCTATTAAGAAAATGCGATGATCACACAAAAGTTAGTATGTTTACGAGAAGCAGATGTATTTTTGGAGAAAATTATAAACTACTTGGAGTTATGGTAAATATTTTCATAATCTAAAGACTAAAGTACCTATTATTTAAAATATTGGAATTAATTTGTAGGTATAGCTTTAGTGATGATAATAAATTCAAATCACTAAGTGCAATGAATTTGCAAAACAAGCCAAATATGAATGATTTTCTAAAAATTTGCGCAGATTTTAATATAGAAGTTGACGAAGATTTACTTTTTGAAGAATATGTTACCTTGCTTGATTTTATCGACAATTTTTCAGGAAATTTTGATGAGCTAACTGCAGATCAGCAATGGGTAGCATATTTTAAAAACATACTGCCCCCAATTTTTTGAAAATTTGCTCATTAGTTTTCTCCCTTCCACATTCAAATGCCATGAGTGAAAGAATCTTCAATTTGATGGGTTTGGCATGGAGAAAAGAGAGAAACAGACTGGGCATAAAAACATTAGAAGCCGAATTAATGGTCAAGCATAATTTTACCCAATCTTGCCAAGAATTTGCTAAATTTTTAAAAAACGATGGTGCAGATTTTATCAAAAAATGTTAAATCCAGCCAAAAATATTATTTAAATCGCCTTTTTTAAAATAAAAGGTAAAAAATACGAAAGCGTTCTATAGCAGGATTTTATTCGTCTGTCCGGATTTCTTTATTTTTCTTAAGGTTAAGCTATTTTTCGTCGATTTAGATAATTCAGTATTGTTTGTTTTACTTTTTCAATATTTTGAGTAACGTTTTTTGGTCTTTTTCAAAATCTATAATGAAGCTTACAATACATTTCTCGTAGAAAATA
This sequence comes from Galeruca laticollis, assembly GCA_963921935.1. Taxonomy (NCBI): domain Eukaryota; kingdom Metazoa; phylum Arthropoda; class Insecta; order Coleoptera; family Chrysomelidae; genus Galeruca; species Galeruca laticollis. The sequence goes on along the minus strand of OY998179.1, from coordinate 148,361,795 downwards.
GTTATTCTTTACATAATGTTAAATTACTTTAATAAGAATTAAATTTAAATTTATTTAAAACTTACGCTAAAACGTAGTGAAAACGGTATTTTTATAAATCATTTTATAAAAATACCGCACTCACTATGTTTTAGGGTAAGTTTTGAATAAATGTAAATCTAATATTACAATAATTTAACATTATATAAAAAAACTATTTTAGACGAAAAATTCATTGTAACCTTCAATAAACGATATCTATAATAATGCATTAATGGAAAAGTCGAGGAAAAAGTAAAACAAAGACTATTGAATGATCTAAATCCAAGAAAAAATGTAAACCTTAACGAAAAATATAGAAACATATGCCTAATAATTTAATAAGGTATATTTAATAGGTACCAGACCGGCCTATATAATTTTTAATATGTTCCAAGACCATTTAGGATAAAGATTTTATTTTTTGTTTGTATTGAGTAGGTATATTATTATTATATTATATTATTTGTTTAGTTTAAAGTTTTAAAAATAAAATGTTGTTTGGTTTTTATTTTTCTTTATATTTATTCTTTTTGTCCTGTATAAAAGCAGTGGCCAAATTAATCAATTAGCTTCATAAAATCTATCTTTATTTCTAGTTTAATGGAATTACCTATATTTTATTATAAATGTTTTATGGTTTGACGAAAAAAGGCGACATAATTATAACTAGGGGATGGCAGCGTGGCACCCCAAAAACATTTTCGCCTGTTGCGCCCTCTGAGGGCGGCCCTCATACACTTTACACCGACGCCTCCCGCTTTTCTAATTTTAAAATCTGGCAACCCTAGTTCCACTTCAAAATAACTACAGTTATTTATTTTTACTTACGAGAAAAGCATTGTTTTTCAGAAATATATGATATTATGACCTTTTGCTTGATTGGATGTTTTCAAATATATCTGTTATGCCCTAATTTTAATAAAATAAATCTCTTATTTTTAGGAACTAAGTTATACCGTTTTGTCATATTATAAAGCTATTTTTTTTAAGTATCCTACTGTGGATCTCATTTTCCCAAAATCGAGTTATGCCCTTTAGCCTTAGAGCCACAGAAATGTAATCTAAAAAGTTCTCATTGATCCGATACCTAATTTACTCGGGGTCAAAGGTCACAAAACGGGGGTTTCGCGATTTTCAGCAAAATGGTAAGTTTTATCTTAAAGTTAGTTTAGACAAAAATTGTAGAGCAAATAATTATCTATAAAAAATTTTAAGCACTTTTTCTCATAAGAGCCACACCGTTTCTGAGATAAAACGATTCAAAAAGTTGGAAGAGTTGTAATCGTCATAATATGCACACGTTTCCACTCCACCTTTGAGGTAGTGTACTTAACGCGTTTTTACCAGAAGGCCTATTTCATGGATCTGTTGTGATTCTGTTTAATTATTTGAAACTATTGAATAATAAAATATATTGGCAAGGGTTGAAAATGATTAAAGAGGTGTAAATTAAAAAAAAATAGGGAAATTTATTCGTCTGATTCATAATTCTCTAATACTTCCGCTTCCCCTTGTTCTTCTTCTTTTCCTTGTTCTTCTTCTTCATCCTGGGTGCAAGTAAATTGCCTCCATAGTGATACATCGTATCTCTCCTCTTTCGTATCAAACGAATCCTCAACTGTTGGTGATTTAACATTGGAGTTTGACCGGCCTTGACAATTTGTGCATGCTAGAGAACAAAACAGACCAATTTTTTTACAACCACATTTAGCACTACATCCCTTTTTACAGTTGTAAAAATGTTTAGCAGTTTTTCCGGCGCAGGTAGGAGTAAAGTCTGAACTGGTTCTAATGTATTGTCGACCAACTTCCAACCCGTCTTTTGGGTCTAGCTGATAACCAATCCATACTTGAACTTTGTGATATACACGAAAAAGATGTTGATAAGCAGCCGCTGATGTTGAAGGAGGACAAACTAATTGCTTTTGTTTTTTATTTCGAGTATTTTTAACGAAACATGCATATCGAAACTAATCTTAGCACGTAGTTTTTTAGGAACTCCATACATAGAGAGAAGAAAGTGAATTCCGTTGGTGATAACTTCTTATAATAATAATATTTATATTTATTTATCTATAAATATTTACAGTAATTATATTCTTAGAACAACAAAATCACAGTAAGGTAATACATTTTACAACTGAACAAAGACAAATAAACCGATTTACCCACTAAGGCAAACGCCTGGACGTGGGGAAACTAGTTAGCTGAGCGCCTACAATATTTACAACATTAGTACATACTTAAATTAGACAAATAACAACGTTTTATAAAAAAATTCCTGAATTATATGGATCATAAGTACATTAAGTGAAAGGGTATATCATTAATAAACTGACTAAAATATTAAATACTTACAAACAGAGTCAGTAACCACACAAAGCACTTTCTTTTTTGTTATATGCCAGTGATAGGCTCAATTAGATCTCTAAATGCAAATCTTCCTTATAACCAAATAAAATTCTTAACTATTAACTTGTATCTTTAATTTATTTTGGAAGATTTTAATTTAATTTTAATAAATAAATAATATAAATAAACAACAAAACGTCAATACAACAATATACTTAATTCTCCTAATAATGAATAAACACCCACTAAAGCATTGCCTACGCGTGGGTGTTCTTTCATCGTGTATGGTTATTGAGTAAATATAATAATGAAAAGAGTGGAACAGTAGCATTATACACTCAATAATGTTTTTGACTAGTATACATAATAGTCACATCCCTCCACAGACAAACACATACATATACACATATTACTCGTACATTAAATATACACATATATACACGTTTACACATTAACGTACATAATACAATCTAGATTGAAAAATGACACAGTGTTGTCAAGTATTATTGGCAATGATAATAGTCAACAGTGCTTGAGTAATAAATAAGGTTAAAGGAACATAAAAACAATATAAGGAATATGAACTCGTCTTCTCTGTCAGTATAGTAAACAACTAAATAATGTTACCTCTATTACAGAATAGATTTCATCAAATCGAGGGGTCAATTAATCGATGTATAGGGACTCTATCTGTCTCTGAAATGAAATATTTGACATATTTTTTGAATGAAAAAATTGTCGCTGCAAGTCTGATTTCCAGAGGTAAGCTATTGTAGAGCCGGTTTGCAAGATGATTATATGTTCTCTGAACGATTGTTTTGGTTGAGCATATTGTGCTCAGTTGTGCATTGGCTTTAAGTCTTGTATTATGCCTATGATTTAGATGGTTCAGTTTTGTTCCACAACAGTTCTTAGGAAGTAAAGTTGCCTGAGGTCTAGCAATTTTGATTCTTTGAAAAGTGCTTCCGATGAGTATTGTGATGGTTTTCCAAGGAGAATTTTTAGAAACTTTTTCTGTAATACGTCTAATTTTCAACTCCAGCCCACTATCCCATATGCAAGACGAGACTCCACAATTGCACAATAGATTTTTTTCATTCGCGAGGTATCTGATATATTTCGTAAATACCTGAATCTATAAAGAATGCTCCTCAATGTTCTAGTCACTTGGTCAACATGATAGTTCCATCTGAGGTGTCTATCTATCACTACTCCCAAATACTTTATTTTTTCTACTGATCGAATTAATATATTGTTCCCGATACTCAATGTATCATATTGGGTTATGAGTTGACATAGCAAGAGAATGTTTTTTCGTAATTTATTGATAGTATTTTATCTGCGAAACATTCAAAGAGTTTACTCATGTCATCCTCTGCTTTAGTTTTGAGGTCATTCCAGCTATCAGCACTGTACAATACTGCCGTATCGTCAGCGAAGCAAACTATGTTGCCACAAGTATCGTGACGCAATATATCATTGATATATATATTGTAAAGAGAATTGGCCCCAAAACTGTCTTTGCGGTACTCCGCACTGCACAATCCTTTTTTCACTAACGACGTTATCAATTTTCACGTATTGCTCTCTGTTTTTAAAGTAACTCTTCTTGTGGAGTTGAATTACTCTTTTTAAAAACTTCAGCACTATGAACTAAATCTTGTTTCTCAAACATTTTATAAACTGTTGTTTTACCCCTCATGAAAAATGCAGATGTCGTATCACAGCCAGTTATTGCGTGTAAAAATTGTATATGATTTTGACACTTTGTAAAAGTAGATAAACTTTTCGATTAATATATTTCCGATTGATGTTGAGCTACATCTTCACCTACAATAATAGTTGTATTTGTTAAATTGAATTGCTTCAGTGATGTATAGAGGAGAGTTGCCAAAATCGTACCGCCTCCTAAATCGTACCACCTTAATTTTAATAAGAAATAAAGTGACTACAGCGCTCGCGCGGCGCTACTAGCAACTAGTGGTTGGTTGTAGTGGCAGGACAACGTTTGGTGGGTGTGCGGTTACTCTCGAAGTTGTTGTAAACGATTTTGTGTTTTGGAACCTTTTTCGTAAGAATGTAGTGACTGTCAAGATACGTACTAATGTAGTTTATTATTAGTTTGCCAAACTAGCATTGATATAGGGTGTTTTGATGGGCCGGTTTGTACTTCCACCTGTGTGTGAGGTTAGAAATAAGGCTATGTTTGCCGCGAGTTACTGTTGCCTAAATCGTACCTCTAATGGTTTCTAAAATTGTATCGGTAAGATTTGGGAGACCATTATATTCCATGTTCCATATTTGTTATTTTTGTGTATGAATAATGTTAGATTGCTGGGATTAGTTTGTTATTTAAATAAATAAAATAGATTACTTACTTATTTGTAACACAATTTTTGTGTTTCAGAATGGCAAAAAAAGTATGGAATGAAGAGGATATGGAGAGAGCTTTAGCTTTAGCTGCTTATAGGAACGGAGATATGGGTTTCAACCCGTGCTCTAGATAGTACGGAATTACCACCCGATGTAGGGGAACAGCTTGTAGACCATCTAAAAAACTAGAAGCGTGTTTTTTTGGGCTCACAATAAAACGTGCGTAGACTCGCAATTCAAATTGCAGTTATAAATGGTATCCCTTACGTATTTAATGAGAAGAAGAAGATCGCTGGTAAGAAGTGGTATTACAACTTTATGAAACGCCACAACGACATCTCCCTTCGTGAGTCTCAAGCAACATCTTTGGCAAGGGCACAAGGGTTTTCTTAAGACAATGTCAAAGAAATCTTTGAAATCTTGAAAAATACTGTTGATAAAAATGAAATTGATGCTACTACTATTTTTAATATCGACGAGACAGGCGTAAGCACCGTACAAAACAAATGTCACAAATTGATAGCTGAGAAAGGGAAGCGTGCTGTAGGATCGATATCGAGTGGAGAATGAGGTGTAAATATAAGTGTTGTGTGCTGTGCAAGTGCTGCGGATGTATATTTCACCCCTGATTATTTTCAAAAAAAGAATGAGGATGTGTAATGAATTGATGGTTGGAGCTCCGCCTGGATGTTTAGTTGATGTGTCAGAGAGCGGATGGATAAATTCCGATCTGTTTGTTAAGTGGCTTCGTCACTTCATTGATAGTGTAAAGCCAAATAAAGTGAAAAAAGTTCTTCTTCTTCTTGATGGCCATTCTACTCATTCCAAGAACTTAGAAGCATTGGTAATCGCTCGAGACGCTGGAGTAATTATGCTTCAGTTACCAGGACACCCAACGCATCGATTGCAGCCATTGGACAGGTAATTTTTCAAGTCTTTCAAATGTTACTTCGCCCCAGCGGTAGAAAAATGGGCGCGAACAAACCCTGGTTTAAGAGTCACTCAATACCAAATTTCTCAATTAGTGACTGAAGCATATGGTAAGGCTACGACGATTGAGAATTCGTGTAATGGATTCAAGTGTAATGGTGTATGTCCAGTTGACTCCTCCATCTCTAAAGAGTCAGACTTTTTGCCAGCAGAATGCCTCAACACAACTTTACATCAGAATCAAGAACACAGTGAATGTTTAGATCAAGAGAAAACTTACATGGGTGAAAATAAGCCTCTTGGTGTTGAAGTAACCTCACTTAACAGGTCAACAAGTTTAACTTCAAATCTGAATGTTCCGATTAAAATAATCTCTCCACTTCCAAAACCAACCAAAAAAAAAGAAATGGATCTAAACTTGAATCTGATTCAAAAGTGCAAAAAGCAGTTATATTAACCAGTAGCCTCTACAAAAATGAAAATCAACTAGCTCAGGAGCTTAAACTGGCTAAAGAAAAGGTTAAAGGGCTCCAGATGAAAATTAGGCCTCTATCTGAAAAAATGAAAGTGACCAGAGTGACGTCGTCGTTGAAATCGACCCTAAAGAGTGGTTTTGCTCGATTTGCGAGGAAAATTCAATCGAGGACATGGTGCAGTACTTGCTTTGCAGTAAATGGGTTCACGAAAGTTGTGCTGGCCCAACGGCAAAAATCAAGAAGTTTGTTTGCACAAATCGTACTTCTTAAAACAAATGCAGACCAGGAGAAACTCTTTAGATTTCAACCATGAAGTACGATTTTTCTGATATGAAGAAATATATTTCTGCTACAAAGAACGATATTTCTACCAATATGGACGAGAAGATTTCTGCTAGAAAGCATGATATTTCTGCCGATATCTTATCATTGAAAAATGACATTGCTGCTGAGGTCGATGGACCAATTATGTAAAACGGGTTGAAGCAGCCTCTAGCGTGACTAATTGATCCGATAAGGAGAAAGCTTCGCACTTCGGGGAGATGCCTAGATGTACTTCAGACGATACCTCTGGAAGAAATGGATGCCTCCAAACAACTGAAGAAGAGGTTGGACACGCGATATAGTCACGAACATTTAGAATACTTGTACCGATCCCAGCTGAAGAGCCGAAAGCAGAAACGTGACGAAACACTTCAAGGGTATGAAGTGGACATTGCCCGACTAGTTCGATTTGCTTATCCATCAGCACCAGAGAATATGATGGAATGTCTGGGCATCCAGGCCTTCATTGATGGCTTACGTGACCCAGATATGCAGATGACGCTTCGTTAAACTTCGGGATATAACAACGTTAGGACCATCCAAGAAGAAAGTGACGAATACAGACTTGACCATTCATCAACTTAATAAAGAGTATGGTGAACAACAAGCCGAAAAAATTGGAATTGTGGAGAGCTAGGGCATGTACGCAGTTCGTGTAAGCGCTCTAGGACTCTGGCCAATCAAGAACCTAGCTTCAGGAATATTAGAACGGATCGGCTATGAGGGGACAGTACCGACCCAGTATCGTTCCAAAGACCCTCTCATATTGATAGCCTCACTCAGGTGTCGCAACGACAGTGTATATGTAGATGGCGAAGTAAATGGCAAGAAATATACTCTGCTGGTAGACACTGGAGCAACTAGAACCATTATACGGCCAAACATAATCAACTCCAAGAAAACGCTTCTACCAACGACACTACGACTGCGAACCGCTACAGGTAAGAGTGCCAACGCTCACGGAGAGACACAAATCCAATTGGGAATCGGGGCCAAACATTTCACGTAGCTGACATTGAAGAAGACGTGATTCTTGGAATAGATGTAATGAATCTACAGGGTTTCCAGTTGGACTTTAGAAACAGAACCATTGAAGTGGGTTGTGAGGAGGTATTCATTCATCCATATGAAGGTAGCACGGTGGTGGCAGCTGTACAGGAAGATACCATTCAACCTGTACGAAGCGAAACTATGTTAGTAGCGCGGCTACAGGGAATCATGGATAAAGGTACACCGGTTATGATGGAGTCGAGAAACCACGATGAGGTTGGCCAAGGAGTGCTAATTGGAAAAGGATGGGCTACGTCGGCGAAGGAGATCCAGTGATGTTCAAAGTTCGTCAAATAACGACATCTGACAATTCCAATGCCAGATTCGAACAGATGTTATCAGTTGCTGGTCAATCCTGGAATCGAGTTGAGATTACGAAAATGAGAATTTATCTTGCAGTATCGAGACCTACTCGTACCAAAAGGAGGGAAGACTGGTAGAACATCAGCCGTCAAACACAAAATCGATACTGGTGATGACAAGCCAATTAGGCATTCAGCTCGAAGACTATCACGAGCGACGAGAGAGGGAGGAAGCTGAAAGAATAATTCGAGAGATGAAAGAAGAGGAAGTAATACAACAATCTACTAGTCCATGGATGTCCCCAGTAGTGCTTGTCAAGAAAAAAGGATGGAACTACTAGATGCTGTGTAGACTATCGCCAACTAAACAATGTGACGAAGCTTCGAATCGACGACACGCTAGACACTTTGACCGACAGCAAACTGTTTTCAGAAATGCCTGTGGATATGGTGTACACACTAGATGTAAATTGAGTGAATGAAAACGACGAATACTCAGTGTGTATTACACACTGAGTATTCGTCGTTTTCATTCACTCAAACTGTTTTCAGCCTTGGACCTGAAGTTTGGTTATTGACAAGTAGAAATGGACCCAGAAGACAAAAAGAAGACTGCTTTTACCACCGGATTTAGATTATGGCAATTCAACATCATGCCATTCGGGCTGTGCAATGTGCCTGCGACATTTGAAAGACTCGTGGAAAATGTATTGAGAGGGTTATCTTGGAAGGCATGCCTGGTCTATTTGGACGACATCGTAGTACTGGGGAAGACATTTGACACCTAAAGAATTTGGAAGATGTATTCAAACCACTTCAAGCTGCCCAGCTCATGCTAAACTCGAAGACATGTCGGCTATTCCAAAACCGAGTCAATTATCTGGGCCATATAGTGAGCAATAAAGGAGCGACGTTGGATCCAGAGAAAATTGTTTCCATTCAGCAATGGCCGCAACCAACCAATAAACATCAGACTAGGAGTTTCCTTGGACTTTGGACATTGTTGAAGATTTATCAGGAAGTTTGAAGATATTACCAAACCACTAACTCGACTCACAGAAGAAACAAGAGGTTTGCATAGGGACGATGACTGTCAAACGGCGTCGATATTAGGATATCCATTCCCAGATGGCGACTTTATTCTTGACACTGATGCAATCAACGTAGGAATTGGATGAGTGCTCTCACAGATCCAAGCAGGGCAAGAAAGAGTACAGGAATATTTCAGTAAAGTCCTTTCCAAACCAGAACGGAACTACTGCGTCACAAGAAGAGAACTATTGGCGGAGTGAAGTCCGTGGAACACTTTTACCAGTATGATGAAAGGAAGTTCTTAATCCGGACTGATCATGCAGCACTCAAGTGGTTGATGCAGTTCAAGAATCAATCCCGTGGGCCAGATCGCTAGATGGAATGAACGACTTCAAGAGTACGATTTCAACATCGAACATCGAGCTGGTGTAAGTCACCGAAATGCCGACTCCCAGCAGACTGTTCCCACTGTGCCAAGGCGGAATCTAAGGAAACTGCAGTTTGAAGACTACTGTAGTCAACGAGAATGATCCTCACCTAAAGATGATCCGTCAATGGAAGGAAGCAAATCGGCGACCTACCTGGCAAGAAGTATCAAGATTTTCACCGACACTCAACGTATATTGGGATCAGTGGGACTCCGTTGTCCTGGAAAAAGGTCTATTGAAAAGAATCATTGAAAACTTTCCGAGAACGAGAGTAGCTGAGGTACCGACGAAGTTACACGGCAGTCCATCAGGAGGTCATCTGGGAATGACGAAAACCCTTCTGCGAGTTCATGAAATTTTTTTGGACGGACAGCTCCGACGATGTGAAGAACTGGTGTATGAAAGGTACTCCTTGTGCTACGAGTAATGGGTCACATCGCAAGAGAAATGCACCCTTGAAACAATATATTGTTGGAAGCCCTTTCGAAAGGATTGCTTTAGATATCGCTGGATTATTTCTGACGACAGAAAGTAAATACTTGATTCGTTCCGAAATATACTGGCTAATATCTTGACTTGACTTGCTGTTTCCTTTATCTATCAGAAGTAATTGTTTACTTTATTGAGATGCCATTATGTTGAATAATTGATATTACAATAAATAAAAATTTTGAGAAACTTTCATGTATCGAAATAGTCACTTCTTGCCACTACATTACAGCGTTGGACTCATGACGTCATTACCACTGACCAGTACACTCATGTATATTTAGGTATACAGGCAAGGTAAAATGTTCAAGCGCACCTAGAACTGTGTAGCATTGGGGCGGATAAAAATAATACGTCGTAAAGTACTTAATACTTGAGCACATCTTGTTGTATAAGAGCCTTGCCCCTCTATTGGACCTCTGTGGGTTTCGACCATTATAATATCCATTACTCATGGGAACAAAATGCTAACAAATAATAAAATAAAAATTAAACAGAAACTGAAACTCAACGAAAAAGAAAGCTTGAAGAGACGAAAGAAAGGTAAAGAGCAAAATGTGAAAAAGAGTGAAATCTATAGTCGACTACAGAAACGTAGAGAGTGATTATAGCTTTAGAAACAGCTGAGCAATATGAGACTAGATAAATTGAGTAGCGTGAAAGATAAGAGAGCATCAGAAACATCTGAGCATATGAGGTGACGTTGATTACAGGCAACGGTAGTTGCCGAGTGACGATAGTATACCCTGACAAAAACCACCATAGCGAAAAAGCCCAATACAAACTGTCTATGGCATGTAAATCAAACCATAAAAAGTCACTCTATACATATACAGTAATTTTTTTTATATAAAATGTCAATTTTCAAATTGCCGAAAAAATAGGAACAAGTTCACCGATCACGACGTCAGTTGACTTACGGCGCTGAGGTGATGTTACAGTAAAATTTTCAGCCTCCTCCAGATCATCAATCAACAACATGGTTGCACACCACTTATTTTTTTATTTTCATAGACATGATCGCAATCACAATAAATATGAACAACAAAATTTTTTTCTTTCGGATTGAAAATGAAAGTTAGTGAGGTTATTGTTTTATTTTCCCTCAAACTGTCATTAAACTGAGGTAGTGGGCAAATGTAAAGTGAAAGAAATAGGAATTCAAAAATAGTTAATGTTGACGTCATTATGACGTAGTTGCCTTCCCCCACCACCTTCACCGTGATATTCTAACCGGGATTAACGGGGAATGCGAATGAAGGATTTCTATTGTAACGATGAATTCGGATAGTGATGAACTTTCTTATAAACCAACAGAAATAACAGAAAATATACACATAAATATAAGTAATAATGATGTTCAATAAAAACGTTTCGTTCTACACTCGCATTATTTACTTAACTTATATTTAATAAAGAAATCAAGGGTTGTGGACAATGTATAGTATTTATGTCCATTATTCACTCGGGTGACTTCCGCCCCTCGTCTGCGGCTCGGAACGCTAACGTCACCCTGCGTGAATAATGGCTATCATAAATTGCTCGTTTAATAATATTATATTATTAAATGGACTGATTTGAGCTTTGCAATTGTCAGTAATAACTATTTTGGAACTTAATCGTGCCTATATATTTTATGACTAATTAAGACTACATTTTTAGGTTCAAAACTTTAATAATAGATAACCTTTTATTGTTCAAAGCAAAAATGGTCAATAAGATAGACTGACTATATTAGAGAAATTACAACAATGGGAGCTGAGAATAGCTTTCATTGGTTTCAACCACATGGTAATCACATTTTTATTGTATCTTTTTTAATAGTTATTTATTATATAAGTGTTTACTTTAATTTTCTTAAGTGAGTAAAATGCATACAGTATTGGAAAAAATAAATCTTTGGTATTGCGTTTTATTGAGTGCATAAAGGATGGCCTGCCTAAAGATCGAGATATCAGTAGAACTTTCCCTGGAAAAGCTCTTCGAGGGGATACGCTTGACGTCACTACACCGAGTTAGTCACCAAGACATATTTAAAAAAGAATAAACATCACCTCTTTTAATACGAGTCTTTAATATTTAATTGAAATTATTTTATCCATAAAATGTGGGATTCGTTAAGATTGGAATAACGACCCATATTTATGTTGACCCCGACGTAAGTGTGAAGAGAGCTACTAGTATATTCAGAGTGAGCAGTGTCTTTGCTATCATGAGCCACGTGAGCGGGGTCTAAGCTATGATTTATCAGTAAGCAATTTTTCTGTTACATCATTTTGTCATTTTTTGGTTGACGGAGATATTTCTAATATTTTAAAGCATGACGGAAAATTCAAATATTGAAGATATTAAACAAATTAAATTTACCCCTTTCCATATTATTAACCCTTATTTATGGTTTCTTCACGCTGAAAGTGAATTTCTGGTTAATAAAATAACATCTAATAAAAACAAATTTTATTTAGTTTTTTAGACATTATTTGAAGCATAACTCAGATTTCGTAGTTTTCACAGATCATCAACCGACTGAAAAAGCAATTTGTTCATAATCAGAAAAAAGTCCTACACAATTTAGGTATATAGAGTATATTCATGTTAATGTTAAATATGTTGGTAGCAAAAATGTTGTGGCAGATTTTTTAAGTCGACTGGAAGTTGATGACTTAAAAGAAATAACCGAAAATAATTTTAGTAGAAATATTAATAATTCTGAAACATATGACATGTTCGATATTAATTTAGGGTTATATGTAGATTTAGAAGAGCTATGTATAAGGCCCAAGAGTCGGACGATGAACTAAAAAATTCGCTTATTTTTCAAAATGACACAAAAAATAAATGGTTTTAAAGATTAAAACTAACTTTTCCGCATCTGTGGCCCTGAACAATATTCTACCATAAAATTGTTACTTGTGTACACTTCGGGGGATGTATCGTGCTAAAAAACCGAAATTTCTCCAAAAATGTAGTATATCTGGATTTATAGGACCCGCTGTACTCGCGCTAGTCAACTGAAAATTAATAGGGTACATCTGTGAGACACCTTGAACAATATTCAATCATAAAATCGATCAACCGTATACTCTCCGGAGGCAGTATCGTCCTAACAAACTGAAAATTCTCCTAAAATGACAAAAAATTGGTACTTCAAGTACCATAGCACCTGTTGTACTGGCTTTAGTAAGCTTAATATCAATAGAGTTCATCTTTGAGACGCTCTGAATAATAAAATTGGCGACTTGCTGAACTGCGGAGGCTGTATCGTGCTAACAAACTGAAATTTCTCACAAAATTACAAAATGTTTTACTTCAAGTACCATAGCACCCGTTATACTGGCTCTTGTGAGCTGAAAATCAATAGGGTTCATCTGTGACATGTCCTTAACAATATTCAATCATAAAATTGGTGACTTATTGCACTTCGGAGGCTGTATCGTGCTAACAAGACATGTAAGAAAAAGTGGCCGACGACAACGACGACGACTACGGCGACATACACACAGGATTTTTTTTCGTGTTGTTGTTGATGGAAAACGTATAAACAACTCAAAAAAAAAATTCAAAATTCCAACTTTTTTGGGGTAAACCAATACTTTTCTCGAATATTAGATAGGTTGGGCGGAAAAGTAACAAACATAGAAATTGTAGTTTGTACAATAAGTGCGCAACGCGTTACTTTTCCCACGAGCGCAGAAGTTTGTGGCACGAGCCGTAAGGCGAGTGCCTCAAATCCAGCGAGTGGGAAAAGTGCTTTGCGTACGAGTTGTACACAATATTTTTTCTGCAACTACGTTTATTAATTAAAGAAAAAAGTAACTTATATATGTATTTTATTTAAATTAAACAGAACTAATTTAAGAGTTCCAAAATTAAAGTAAAAAGATTAAATAAATTGCAAATATATAAAAAAGTCGACAGGATTTGAACCCGGGCCTCTTCGTTCCAATGCTGATGTGTTTTCCACTAAGCTATCGCGGCAACAATTATGAAATACTGTATTTAGGTCTTTCCGCTGCTTTATTTTATTTTAAGTTTTTTATTTCGATTTTTCCATATTATGAAGTACATTGGTTACTAAATAATAATAGATTGAATAACTAAATATAATCTTTAAAATTATGACTTGTTTTTTGAAACTTCAGGTAACAAATTTTCGATTGCATTTTGAGCCTTTTCGATAATATCTGGAGGAGTATTCTCAATATCGGAATTCGACAACTCGAAAGATAAATTATGATCTCGGTTCATAGTTCCTAAAATAATGGGTAATAAATGAATTTGTTTATAATCGATAATCAATAAACTGAAATACATAATCTAAAAAATAGTTTACTTACAGAATTTTTAGTTTAAATTTAAAATTTGAACACCCAGAAATCCACTATAAAGTATTGTCAAAAAAAACTTTTGTATGTCCGGAGTTGAAAAATGCAGAATTTGTTCCGGGTATTAAATCTTCTTTGACTCCACCTTATGAAGGGCCTTTCAAAGTTGTTAAATGAGATAAGAAACGTTTTACAATTTCGAAGGATAACAAAGTAGTGGTTATAAATATTGATAAAGTTAAACCTGCTTTTTTGTCAAATGATGGTAAGGAGTAAATTTCATATCTAATATGCGAGAAAAGATTGGTTTACCCCAAAAAAAGTTGGAATTTTGAAAAATTTTTTAGTAACTTTTACGTTTTGCATCAAGTATAACACAAAAAAAACGTTTTGTAGAAAAAAATCCTGTGTGTATGTCGTCGTTGTCGTCGGCCACATTTCGTTTCATGTCTTGTTACCACGATACAGCCTCCGGATTCCAGCAAGTCACCACTTTAATGATTGAATATTATTCAGGACGTCTCACGAATGAACTCTATTGATTTTCAGTTCATCAGAGCCAAAACAACAGGTGCTATAGTACTTTAAGTACGACATTTTTGGAGTAATTTCAGTTTGTTAGCACGATACAGCCTCCGGAGTATATACAAGTGACCAATTTTATGATTGGATATTATTCAAGACGTCTCAAAGATGAACCTTATTGATATTTAGCACACTAAAGCCAGTATAACGGGTGCTATGGTACTTGAAGTACCAAATTTTTGTAATTTTTGGAGAATTTTCAGTTGGTTAGAACGATACAGCCTCCAAAGTGTATACAAGTGACCAATTTTGTGATTGAATATTGGTCAGGGCGTCTAATAGATGAACCTTATTGAATTTTAGCTAACCAGAGCTAGTACAACGGGTGCTAATGGACCTGAAGTGTCACATTTTTTGTCCTTTTTGGAGGAATTTCGGGTTGTTACAGCCTCCGGAGTGTATACATATGAGCAAATTTATAATTGGATATTTTTCAAGATACCTCACAGGTGTACTCTATTGATTTTCAACTGCCAAGAGCGAGTAAAGCGGGTCCTATAAATCCAGACATACCACATTTTTGGTTATTTTTGGAGAAATTTCGGTTTGTTAGCACAATTTTATGATAGAATATTGTTCAGGCCATCTCATATATACGAAAAAATTAATTTTAGTCTCTAAAACCGTTTATTTTCTTTTGTGGGGAAGGTTTGTGGTGCTTTTAATGTTAACAGACACTCCGCTTGTCGAGACTATATCTGTCAATCATTGAATGTCAATTTTAATGTTACAGAGGTATTATAAGAAAAATAAGTTTTGATGTTTTTGGGCTTTGACCATAGAGCAGCGACGGCGAAGTCAAAAGAAGTAAGTACTATGTGGCTCTCATCAAGATTTCGATTATTTACCTGAAGGCCTCCCAGATATGATTTCCTTGTTTATTTATTTATTAATTTACATTTTTTCGAATGAATTAATTGGATATTTTAAAAAAGAATAAACATCACTTCTTTTCTTTAGTTTTTATTTAAAATTATTTTATTTATAAAATATGGAATTCGTTAAGATTGCAATGACGGCCCACACATTTATAATGAAAGTGTAATTAAAGTATATCTACAATAATAATATATTTACCTTTCAAGTTTTTTTCCCATCCCCGATGTTGTCACAGGATATTTCTAGGCTAATAGGGGAGAGTTGGACAAAACCGGGTAGGTTGATAAAACCGGGTACCCCATAATTCATCTAACTAACTGCTGCCATCTATCACACAATGTTAAAATTAGTGTCCCTAAACCGCCAACAGCCATTTTAAATCATTTGATTAACCTGTGCCGGAGCAGTAAGACCTCGCCTGTTTTTTGGGGTAGCAAATTCGATTTTTGAGGTAAGTTTATAGCTTTTTTCCTCTACTGAATAACTAATGACCATATCAAAATTTAATATATTACCTTTAATTTGGCCAAAAATTTTGAATATCATTTCATAACCAAAAAATTTAAATAATATTTAATGTCTTGTTTACGAGTTGGACAAAACCGAGTAGTCCGAAAATCGACAAAACCGGGTACCCGATTTTATCAGACCTTTTGTTACTTCCAGCTTCTACAGATGTTCTTTTGCTTTTAGTTAACTACAACATGTCGCATTATAAAAGAAAAACTACTCGTCAGTCTAGGGATGAAGAAAGCATGCAAAATGCAATAGTTGAAATGCTAGAACATAGGATGGGATACAAAAGAGCCTCTCAAAGTTTTAATGTTCCTCAATCCACTTTAGAAGATCGTGTGAAAAGTAAGAAATGGTAATACTGTTGAAGAAGCTAGTAAGAAAGGTAGGATATACCTTTAATTTATTTCTGGTTTCTTATTTAAAATAAAAATAATTTTAGGCCTGGGTCGGTACAAGCCTGTGTTTAGCGCTGCCCAAGAGGATGAGCTAGCTTCGCATATCTTACAAATGGAAAGCAGACTATTCGGATTTACTTTATCTGAACTAAGAATTCTTGCTTACGAACTAGCCGTACAGAATAGCATCAACCACAATTTTAACACAGAAAAGAAAATAGCTGATACATGTTGGCTTTATTCCTTTTTGTTACGGCATACAAATCTTCGATTAAGGACTCCAGAAGCTACTTCAATTGGACGAGCTATAAAATTTAACCGAGCAGCAGTAGGGAAGTTTTTCACTCTGTTAACACAAGTTTCCCCCTGAGCGCATATGGAATGTTGATGAAACGGGAATTACAACTGTCCCCAACAAGCAATCTAAAGTTATTTCTATGAGAGGAAAACGTCAAATTGGTGCTCTGGTTTCCGCTGAAAGAGGAACCTTGGTTACCGCCGAAATCTGTATGAGCGCAAGTGGTTCCTATATGCCTACAATGCTGATTTTTCCTAGAAAGCTTCCAAATGCGCAGCTTATAGACCACGCTTCTCCTGGAACATTTGCTGAGTTCCACCCAAGTGGATGGATCCAAACAGATATTTTTATTAAGTGGTTTAAAAAGTTCATCGAGTTTACTCACCAGACACCAGAAAATCCTGTTCTATTGCTTCTTGATGGACACGCGACCCATACAAAAAGCCTGGAGTTGATGAATCTGGCCATAGAAAATCACGTTATTATCATATGCTTTCTACCGCATACTACGCACCTGTTACAACCACTTGACGTGTCATTTATGGCTCCATTGAACACATATTATGGAGAAGAAGTAAGAAAATGGATGCGCCAGCATCCTGGAAGACGTGTTACAATTTATGAAGTGGGAGAACTCTTTGGTGAGGCTTTTGTTAAATCAGCAGTTATGCAAACTGCAATAAATGGTTTCAGGAAGTCTGGAATTTATCCGCTTAATCCTGAAGTTTTTCCTGAGTGGATGTTTGCTCCCTCAGAAACTACAGAGCGAGGACTAAATATACAAGAAGATGAATCTACGACACCCAATTTGAACAAGGATTTAGGCAAAGAACTCGATAAAGATTCTACTTCAACTACAAAGCTGACAGCTACACAATTATTAGCTCCGTTACCTCCACCTATCGATTCTCCCCAACCAAGCTGTAGCCGTATCGATTCTCCCCAACCAAGCTGTAGCCGTATCGATTCTCCCCATCCAAGCTGTAGCTCCTTAAACTCTTACACTGCAAATCATACTAACATCTCTTCATCTTCTAAACAAGCCACCACTAAATCTGATAGTTTACAAGCAACATTATCAAAACCAATATGTGATTTTTCAGTCTCTCCAAAAGAGGTTTTTCCCATCCCTAAGGCAACCAGGAAGCCATCCAACGTTAACAGGAGAAGAGGAAAGGCTGCTGTAATAACATCATCTCCTTATAAGTCTGAGTTATAAATAATTTATTTTCTGCCTATCAGTCTTTTTACATGGTAATTAAGTTACTACCCGGTTTTATCATACCGGTTGGACAAAACCGGGTATTTTGCAATATTTTCTTAAAAATAAAAAAAATAAAAAATTTAAGAATATTTATAAAAATTGACATTGGTATATCAACCTTAAGTCATTTAAGAATATTTCTATCTGTAGCAAACGTTGTAACGCGAAAAATTCGCCGAGTTGTCGGAGGTTTAACGATTGGCAAGCTTGTTGACGGAGAGAATTCAAAGCGCTGAATGCGCGAAGTGGTCAGCCCTCAATTTGCCGTCAACGTGTAAACACACACTTCCAACGTAAAAATTTTGCATGTGCTCTGGGAGCCATAACATATTTTGCAAATAACCTGACAATTCCTACGCAAGAGAAGAAAATACGGATTAAACCAACAGCTGGCAGCTCTGACCCGTTAAGGTACTGGTCCAGAAAGGGCCGATGACTAAGGATACCAGTAGAATTGATGGAATTGGGTAATTCATGGTAAATTTCCGTAGATGACGTGAAAGGATTCATTACCAAGGGGTTTTTTTTACGTGGATATTAATTAACTGATTGGAGCTTAATGAGTCAGTGAGACCAGTTCCAGGAGAGCTGGAATATTCTGGAGCGACTTCATTTGCAGTTCTGGGTCCGGAAAAGGATAAGTGAACAGTTTTCATTTTTATTCTTCATTCATTTATACATTCACCTTTATGCGTCACATTTCACAGTTTTTTTATGTAAAGTTTTATTTCTCTTTTTGCGGCAATTACTATAATTTCGCTTTACACTTTGTATTTAAAATTGTAATCTTTTGCTTATAGTTTAAAATATTGGGCTGTTGGCTCTGAACGCTAGGATACTACGGTACGTACCTGGGTACTGCGTTATTTAGTGGATTTTTTTCGAACTCTGACGATTTTATGTAAATAATTTTGCGCCGTACATAATTTCGACTTATATTTTCTTTTAGCAGCGCCGAGCTCGTTTGCTATTTAAAATTTTATGCTTATGCATTTATTTATATTTATATTTATATTCATATTGGTACAAATTGCGGAATTGTGAACCCATGTAACTGTACATTGTTAATTTTTGGTATATATTATTATTGTATTTTGAGATATTGTACATGAACCATTTGGCCGTTTATCTATAATTATAGAATTGAGTCATCGGTGTAGTTTGGAGCCCTCAGCTCTTCTGCACCCTGAGTTTGGAGCCTTCAGCTCTGCTCAGAGATTATAGAACCTGCTTGTCAGTTATTTATTTGAGCTGCGATTTTATTGTAACTGATAATTAAGCTTGCGAATTAGGATTTATGTTGATTCCGGCCTTCAGCCTATCTACATTCTGAGTCTACAGCCTTCAGCTGAGTTCAGACATTATTTGGGACATTGTTGTAGTAAAATTGTAATAAATATTTTGAAAAGAGACCTTTGGTCCAAAGTGACTAATTAAAACTTCAATCAGGGGATACTTGCTGACTTATATTTTCTTATGATAACTTACCTATCAGTTTAACCTTTGGAGTGTGTAGTGAGTGTTGTTAACCCACTGAGGAGTTGTGGCTAATTAAAGAAGTCTTGGGTGCTTGCCAAACTTCTCTGGCGCTCTTTTTGAAAACTTAATAATTTTTTGAAGAATCCACCCCTTCTTCGACTCGAAGCTAGTCGACTGGCGAGCACGGGTTGTACCACGTGAGACAACCCGCATATCTATAACGAGCACTGAGAGGGTTAGTAGCGTTTTCTCGTTATAACGTTTGCTACTCTAACATAGCAGAAGAAGTAGTCAGTTTTTGTTCTGGTACCCGGTTTTGTCCAACTCTCCCCTACAGCCACAGCTTCTGCTTTTTTCTTCCTGTCTTTATATTCACTAGCGCAAACATCTCACAAGTATCGCCGTATTTGCAAATCCTCAATTAATTGTATCGTGGAATCTATTGTTCACATTATCACTATTATCAACAGAAAAGCGAAGAAAACAATCAGGAAAGTGCTAAAATGGTAAAAAGTTTCACTACGTTGGATATTCATGTACTCAATGTTGCGAGACATTGTGTAAAGAATCCCGTTTCAGGTGCGA
The DNA here is from genome assembly GCA_963921935.1 of Galeruca laticollis. Lineage (NCBI taxonomy): Eukaryota > Metazoa > Arthropoda > Insecta > Coleoptera > Chrysomelidae > Galeruca > Galeruca laticollis. The sequence goes on along the minus strand of OY998179.1, from coordinate 148,341,692 downwards.
TTAAAGAAATACTAAAACGCAACACACGAGATGCAAGATTCATGGTTGCGGAGCCTCCCGGATGCTAGAAATGAATCCCAGACGCAGCTCGCGCGACAAGGAGTCCGAATAAAGATTCCAAATGAGTACTAGCTTTAACAAAAAAAATAAATTCATGTTGGTGCTTTATGGCGTGTTTTATAATTCATAAAACACAGTTTCATATTCCGTGGTAAAAGGCGCTAAGGAGTTGAGTTATGACCTTATAATATAGTGATATGAACAAATGTTTTTTTTTGTAAAAGTATGTCAGTAAATAAATACATTTTGAAAGAAAGGTTTTTTTTTGTAAAAGATCCCCGCATTCGTTAAAAACTAGCTAAATAAACTGTTTCTACTTATTCAGTTTCGTTCCAACATCATTATCACAATGTCGTCAATTGATTTAGTGCGTGATTTGAATACTAAAGAAAAGGTTGTGAACTTTTCACAAAACGACATAGTCTAACCCCCTAACCTACTTGTGGAGACGTAGGTATCAAGGAACTGACTTATTTAACCAAATACTGACTACCAGAATAATAATAAAAGAATAAAGTCGATATAGAGCGAAAACTAAAGATACTCGAGTCTTATTGCTTTGATAACCAACTTGTAGTCAATACCGATAAAACAAAAGTAATGATATTCTCAAAAAGTGGCCATGTACATAATTACAATAAAAAATTTCATTATAGTGGATATTGTTTGGAAACAGTAAAGCAGTTGCTTACTTGGGTGTTGATTTCTCCTCCACAGCCTTGTTTTGCACCATGGCTAAGAATTCTAAAATCAAAGCTAATCGGGCCATTGAAGCAGTAATGGATATAATGTGTGGGTCAAAAATGAATACTTGGGAATCGCGGATCAATCTATATAATTCAATTATTTTATCTTCTCTTTCTTTTGGAATCGGTGTATGGGGTCTGCGTTATACTGATATTATAGAGCGTGTACAGGTAAAATTTTCAAAAAACTCCTAAGTCTGTCAAAGAATACCCCAGATTACATTGTACGCTTGGAAACAAGTTCTGATCATTTGTCAACGGTTGTTTTCAAACGTACCTTACTTTGGTTAAACAAACTCAAAGGAATGAACTCTTCAAGACTTTCAAAAATTTGTTTCAATCGACTTGCTCAGTTATCATCTGATAATAATTCAAAGTATAATTGGGTGACACAACTTAAAGCAGGGGTTCTCAAACTTTTTGACACTGCGACCCCCTTTTTAGACCTAGTATTTCGGCGACCCCCCTATTTTTAAATATAAACAAAAATGAAAAAAAGCACTATTGGCTAAGTTTTATCCATAAAAATACTATTAACTAGTAAAAATAAATACAAATTGTTGTCACTTGAATTGTTTTATAATAATGCTCAAAATTAATGTGCAGAAAATTACTGCAACCCTCTGTCGAGCAGTTTAAGGTAAAATTAATGAGCAGTGGTTTTCTGCAATTTTCAATACAAATGTAGTCTTGCAATTCAACTTAATTGAGTGCTAGTTAAAATAAAAATAAACTCTGTTCATTATTTATTTAAAATCTTTATTTATTCTATAATTATTTATTATTTATACACTGACAAAAATTGTATTTTTGAATGAACTCCAACAATTTACAACAATTCACATAAACGATTAACAAAACTATATGACCATATGGAGAAAACACAAACTTCAAATAATGTCAAATTGCTCGAGACAGGATTGCAGTAACTTTACGCACACCAATTTTGGGCATAAGAGAAAGTGGGATAACTCACTTCGTGGCACGAACAAGGACAAAGCAATGATGACTCATGGGGCCTAGAATAGACTGCAGTCACCGCTGTCTGCGCGTGCGCACTCTGCCAGCCGGTGCCCGGCAGACGACACGACAGTCTGGCTTCTTGAGTCGATCACTCAACACTGTGTGTACTTTGTGAGTAGTACTGCGAGCAAATACAGTTGGAAAAAGTAGCAATGGATACGTTTTTGAAAAGACCGTCGTCAAGTAGTGATGCTAGTGCTAGTGAGTGCGGAAAGACAAAATTCCGCAAATATGACCAGTCGTACATACAATTCGGTTTCACTGAACTTGCAAACAAACCTCAATGTGTGGTGTGTAGTGAAGTGTTGTCAGCTGAAAGCATGAAGCCTTCGAAAATGAAACGCCATCTTGAAACTAAACATTTTGCTTTGAAAGACAAACCAGTGAAATTTTTCCAAAGAAAACTGTTATCCCTTCGAAATCAACAGGTAAACATTACAGATCTTGCTAATGTTAATGAAAATGCTCTTAAAGCTTCATACGAGGTAGCACTCAAGAATGCTAAAAAAGGGAAACCCCATACAATTGCTGAGGAATTAATTCTTCCTGCTGCAATTGATATGGTTTCAAATATAATCAGTCCTCAAAATGCTGAAAAATTGAAAAAAATCCCGTTATCAAATGATACTATTTCAAGAAGAATATGTGACATTGCTGAAGATGTTCTGATCCAGCGAAAGAAGCAAATAAGAGACAGTACTTTTTTTGCAATTCAGTTGGATGAGTCAACAGATGTTGCCAACTGTGCTCAGTTTTTATGCTTCATCCGGTACGATTACGGTGATGCTAATCATGAAAATATTTTGTTTTGTAAGCCCCTGCCGAATAATACAACAGGTGAAAGTCTTTATAAGGTGTTTGTCGAAGCAACTGAACCTTTTGAATTGGATTGGAAGAAATGTGTGTCAATTTGTAGTGATGGAGCAATGGCCCTTACGGGAAAGAAGAGTGGCTTGATTGCCAGGTTGAAATCATTTATACCGAATGCAAGCTGGGTCCACTGTTTTTTACATAGGCAAGCTTTGGCAGCTAAGAAAGTGCCAAATGAATTACGGCAAGTGTTAAATGAAGCTGTCAATATAGTGAACTACATCAAAAGTCGCCCGCTGCAAAGTAGGCTGTTCAATAACTTGTGTGAAGAGGTAGGAGCCTTGCATAAACATCTTTTATTTCACACTGAAGTACGGTGGCTATCCCGTGGTAATATATTAAGCAGGCTGTTTGGATTAAAGTCAGAAATGTTTTTATTTTTGGTGGATAGTAAACCCGAACTTTCCACTTTTTTCAGTGATGAAAAGTGGTTGGTTAAGCTTGCTTATTTGGCTGACATCTTCTCTCACCTCAATATTTTGAACTTATCCCTACAAGGACCAGACAAAAATATGCTATATGCTCAAGACAGAGTAAATGCATTTGTAGAAAAACTCAGTGTTTGGAACGCAAGAGTTGAGAAAGAAGATTTTGAAAATTTTACACTAACTCAAGAGTTTATAGAGTATCTGTCAAGTATTAACGCTACATCCCCTGACACTTCATCTCTCTCCTTACTAGTATCTTCTCATCTCGAAGGTTTGATTGCGCAGCTGACAGATTACATTCCAAATAAGGATACGAGTGGGGTTTTGTGGGTAGTCAATCCGTTCAGTGATCAAGTCGTAACAAAAGCTGAGCTAACTGCTCGTCAACATGATCAACTGATCGAAATTTCAAGTGATCAGTCACCAAAACTCACTTTTAACAGTGCTTGTATCGACAAATTTTGGATAGGTATTAAAAATGAATACCCAGAACTGTCCACAAAAGCATTACAGACTTTGATGCCATTTTCTACGTCTTATATCTGTGAACAAGGTTTCTCCATAATGGTGAATATCAAAACAAAATCAAGAAATCGTTTGACCCTGGAAAATGACATTCTTTTGTGTATAACAAAACTCAATCCGGACATGAAAAAAATTGGTTAATTCCAAACAAGCTCATGTTTCCCATTAAATAGTATTAGGCCTTTTTCAACTTGTATGTGTATTACAAATTTGTGTAGCCTATAAATTTTGTTATTAATAAAAACTACAGCTATGACTGATTTGTTTTTTTCCTCCTTATCCCGCGACCCCCCTGGACACATCACGCGACCCCCCTGGGGGTCGCGACCCACAGTTTACCCCAGACTTGAAGAATGGTTTATTTATGCGCAATGTGAGTGTCTATGGGAATATTATTTAAGTACAAATGTACGCAGTTTAGATAGACTTATTCTAGACAAATTTCGAAAACGACTGCTTGATAGTGACATAAACAGAAAGGTTGCTTCTAGTTACTCTTTACTATACTCACACTTACTAGTTGGTGAAATTAGCAGTTATTTGCAAACATCCGCACACATTTATATAACCAGAATAATAGCGCAACTTAGAACCTGTAGTAAAACATTTTTAAAATTGTCTTTTAAAGGAAGTTTTTATATTATTAATAGCACTGAGAATTGCACTGTCTGTAGTATGGATTCCCCGGAGTCATCTATCTATCTATCTATCTATCTATCTATCTATCTATCTATCTATCTATCTATCTATCTATCTATCTACCTATCTATCTATCTATCTATCTATCTATCTATCTATCTATCTATCTATCTATCTATCTATCTATCTATCTATCTATCTATCTATCTATCTATCTATCTATCTATCTATCTATCTATCTATCTATCTATCTATCTATCTATCTATCTATCTATCTATCTATCTATCTATCTATCTATCTATCTATCTATCTATCTATCTATCTATCTATCTATCTATCTATCTATCTATCTATCTATCTATCTATCTATCTATCTATCTATCTATCTATCTATCTATCTATCTATCTATCTATCTATCTATCTATCTATCTATCTATCTATCTATCTATCTATCTATCTATCTATCTATCTATCTATCTATCTATCTATCTATCTATCTATCTATCTATCTATCTATCTATCTATCTATCTATCTATCTATCTATCTATCTATCTATCTATCTATCTATCTATCTATCTATCTATCTATCTATCTATCTATCTATCTATCTATCTATCTATCTATCTATCTATCTATCTATCTATCTATCTATCTATCTATCTATCTATCTATCTATCTATCTATCTATCTATCTATCTAGTGTTTTCACATCTATTAAAAGAATTTTTAGCTTTAAAAATTTGAAAATTAATTTATATTATTTTTAAAATCAAACTTTATCACATTTACAGTTTATTGAACATTTTTAAGAAATTCCGGATCTTTTGCAAAATACCCGAAAGAATTAATACATTATTTGTTACAAGCCGACTCTACGTTTACAAACCTGTGTTCCCAGAGAATAATTGGAAGATTTGTTACGGTAAATAATGGAATATATCGGTTGAAACAAAAGTGCCAACGTGTCAATTCTAATTACAGCTGTGGAACGTAGAAAAAGCAAACAAGGCTTTCTCATTTCCTCTCGACTAATTTGGAATTAAATCGTAATTATAGTGAAACCTTCCAATGAGGGAACAATTTTACTTTAATGTAAGAAGTGATTGTTTAATATTGGTTTCAGAGTCAAAAATAAGAAATAAGGAATTCTATTAAATTTTTTTTTATTGTGGACAAAGAAAAGACAGACTTCAAAAATCTAATATTTTTATTGAATCTCGATATTTCAAAACTTGTTGCTCCAGGTCCAGTATATTTATACGTTTCCCAGGGGGTCGAGGGTGTCTGTTACTATTCCAATCGGCATAAAGCTGAACGAAAGAGATGTATTTTGTCTTAGGACATTGCACCTCTTCAAACTATCCCAAGATCGCTGGGTACTCCCAATATGATTGGGAATGTGTCATCACAGATTGCACCCTTCACGTGGTGACCCTGTTGCAACTAAACTCAGCGGATCTAGACCCGGCTGTGGTGTCGTGACTTAGGGTCTGCACGGGGTAAACGATGTCGGAGGACCCCATGCGGGACCTCTATGAAACCGACGATCTGGCTGACTGTGGTCATGTCTCGCGGGCTAGAGAGTTGGGGGTCTTGGCTTCGCTGCCTGGACTAAGAGGAGACAACCTCACCAAAAACCTGAATCCTGCGCTGGGAGAGCCAGGCTTATAAGATGCGTGGTCGAACAGAAGATCGGCAACTACTAGTTCTGACCTTGGGGAACTAGGCGAAACCCCATTGTAAGCAGCCTTACCTCCGCATGCGGGGCTCTGCGGAGGTGGACCGAAGATTTCCCTAGCTGCTTGCGGGACCATCTATGGATTCTACTGAAAATTAAGGAGAAAAGTGGGGGGGGGGTTCCGGAGGAGTGCAACGACCACCTCGTCGGAGAGCTACTCAGTCGTGGGTTATATACTAGTAGAGACCCAAGGAGTAGGTCTTACCGGTTCACGGGTAATCCTACTTATTTTTACGTAAAGACGAAAAGATAAGTGGGCGCCACGCTGAGCTCTACTAGTCTATAAGTTACCTAACATCAACTAATCTCAGTCAGCAACGCAAGAAGTTGGAAGGTTATATAAAAAAAATATGAACAAAGTTGTTTAAAATTTACAAGTAAATTCATTGAATAACAGATGAAAATTTCAAAATTATTTACAAGTGGTTTTATTGATAAAAAATTATAATTTGACTGAAAAAATTGGAAAAAAATGTTATCAAATTTGACAATTTAATTTATGAGTTTAGAAAAACAAACTAGAACTGAAAGTAAATTAAAATACAAATAAAAAAATTAGATTCTGAAGGAAACTAATTTCAAAGTTATAATTTACATTAGTACAAACTATTAAGTTGATATTATATGAACATTCGTTGGAAATAATCTATAGTTGTCAAAGATTATGGACGTTAGTACTTTCCTTGGTTTTCTTTCCAATGATGATCTGGATGACTTGAAAAATGGATCTGGAACAAATCATCTGGCTGTGCTACGTTCAATCCCTTCGGTTCTGCATAGAGCTGTGGTCCCAGCAGGTAGGATTCATCCACAAATAAAATGTTTGTCGCTACGAAGGCTTAGTCTAGTCAGATGACTTTAGGCCGGTACGGAAAGTTTAGGCCGGTAAGTCAAAGTTTATGCCGGTAAGTAAAAGTGCTAGAAAATACACTTGAATCAGATATAGTTCTTAAATTCAGTAAAATGCAGGATATCTGGAGATTGAAATTGCCGTAGGTACAAGTAACATGTGTACAAAAATTATAAAATAATATCAAACAACGTGGTATTTTACAATATTTTAAGAAAATTCATTCATTTCATAAATAAAAAGCACAATTAAAAATCATAAGAAAAGTTACTAATTTATTTAACTTTATTTTAATGGCTTTCCAACGTAGAATTCCATTGATATAAAAAAATATAAAAAACCAGAACACGTGGTTCATGTTTCCTGTATCAATATTTTAATCGAGATTTTAAATATAAAGCATAATAAAAAATCATAAGAAAAGTTACGAATTCACTTAATTTATTTCAATGGTTTTCAACGTAGAATTCCATTGGTACAAAAAAAATGTATGAAGAACCAGAACAAAATATATTATTATTATTCTATATTCTTTAATAATATTCTTATTAATAATATATCTAATGTGTTTTACTAATTTTATTATGATTTATATATGAATTTATATGATGTGAATTTTATTTGTAGCTGTCGTCACAATTTGTAATAGTAACTGCACTAATGTGAAAACACCTTTACCGCTAAATATAACCTATTAAATTTTATGACAGCTGTTGTCAAATTAATATGCCCGGCTCAGATAATATTAAATGTTATATTATGAAAGATAAATCAATACATAATCAATTAACTCACTCTTAACTCAGAGAGGGAACAAATATTTCAAATAAGAATTCAAATTTTATAAATTTCCAAATAATTTTCCAAATTACGTATTGCAATATTCAAAATGTAAAGTAACTGTTTGTCCAATACACTATAAGACAATTAAATTCTTATGACATATGTGAAATTTACTGTCAGGAAATTAACCCAATGTCACTAATTATACTAAATTTTCTCTAGCATAAAAATTATCAAATATAATGAGAATGAATATAAAAAAAAAACCAAAGAGATTTAGAATTCAAATTTATATAAATTAGAAATTTCCTATCCAAATAATTTAACCAAAGTTCAAAATGTCTACTTTTATAATTGATATATGTCAATGTAAAATGCGCAAATTTCCTTGGAAATTGTCTGTTCCAAAATTGTCTTCACTAGACGTAGAATTTTATATAAGTAACGTTACTATAATTTCAAAGTAGGTATTTAAGATCATAAGATGCATCTATTTTCGAAATAATTTTACTAAAGGCCTATTAATTCTCGAGAAATAATATAGATGATATGGACCCTACTCACCAACTGGATACTAGTAGACTCGTTCGTATTCTAAAAACGTTTTTTAGAATTTCAGGAACAACTTTTCCAAATTAATAATTTAGAAACCGGAAAAACCACTCGCACTTTAATGCTGTAATTCTTTGCGAATAATACACGCACTGGCTCTACAAAAGGCAAAATATGTTGAACTGATAATAATCATACAAATTAATCTGATATACTGAATTGAATTTGAGACAACTCTTATTCGATGTTGTCTCGAGAGAATCTAAAAATCAACTTAATTTTAAATAAATTTGAGACAACTCTTATTTAATGTTATCTCGCGGGAATATGAAAATCAACTAACTAAACTGTTTCAATAAATAATTCTCCTCTCCTTTGGTTACCAAAAATTCTTTTTTTAAAAAAAAATACAAATTTACGTTTTCATATACAAAGAGAGATTTTCATTGTTTCAGTATAAAATGCCATTTTGCTAACAGAGACATCTGTATTCTTGTTTCCAAATCGTTTTAAAATCTATCTATCATTAAGTCCATTTTGCATTAATGTCATAAGAAATTGAAATGTCAAATTTTATTGGTATATTGAACCTTTCAAATTATTGATAATACAGTGTGTATCACTAGTATTACAACCAAATAAGCACATTTTCTTTATTTCAATGTTTTCTTTAGAATTTAGATAGAGGATATGTATTAATATATAACAAAAACGAAATCGACATAATATCTCTAGTACTGAATGTTTTGAAAAAAAATTAATTTGAAACTAATAAGTACCATGTGATAAAGAATTAGCGGAGAAATATTATACATTTTAAGCGAAAACTTACCATTTCATATGAAATGCACTTCGATACGATAAAATGTTGAACTCGATAATAAGTAGTTGAACTAGGACCAAACCTCAGTGTGCATTGGCTTATATATCCAAATGAGACGAATTCTTCCGAAAACTTAAAGCTCGACAACCCTCGACCAGAAATATTATTCGATGTTACGAGGGGTAAACGAAATTTACGTTACTCTTTCATCGACGGGAAATATTATGAGTGGTGAACGAAATTCACGTTACAGGAGAGGACCTCGGAGGAAACTCTGGAGATGGGAGAACTTTACAGTGCCCTTCAGATGGAGTCTCCTGAGAGGAGCCTCGAGACCGGGCCCCCAAAGCAGAAGCAGGTGGAGGGAGCGGTGAGGGCCCAGGCGATGCAGGGAACAACTGTCCCAACACCAGAGGGACCGAAAAGGCAACGTAAATCTATTTGCGGTGCCGTGAAGAGAAGGGGAAGGCGGGCCACAAGGGCGGCAGAAGGGACACCGAAAGGCGGCCCTTGTGGCCGTTGCAAGGAGGTGGCAGCAACGGGACCGAGCCGAGCCGTGCACGAGAGTCCCGGCGGGGCCAATCCCGTTGTCGCCAAAGGGAGGACCAAGAGGCTTCGGTTGGCTGATACAACGCCAGACCTATCACCAAGAAGGCATGCACCTGGTGGGCACAAATCCTATCGGGAAGCTGCAAGCAGCAATCTCAAGGTGGTGAACTTTTCCGCATGCAAGTAGAAAAAATTTATATCGGTAGAACTTTTACAAATTTTAAAACTAGTATTTCGGAACACAAACGTAGCTATGACAACACAAAATTAAATTCTAACTATTCAAATCATTTATTAGAATACCAACACATTTTCGACCCATTTTGAAATTTTACATGTAGTCGGTAAATCCTTTAGTTTAAATTTATTAGAGGCTCTAGAGATAAACAAAAATAAATACTCAGGTAACCTTCTTAACGACCAAATAGATATCAATCACTATCCTTTATTAAACCTTTTTACCTAGAAGATAGCTTAAGAATGTTTGTAGTGAATGAATTTCCAGGTAATTTATTTCAATACCTTTTGTCAACATTAGTAAAATAGAATTCTGTATTTATCCACTGTATATATTAAAGCATTTTTAAATTATTCCTTCATTTGTTTTGAGAAAGCTACTGTGTTAGTGAAACGCGTCAAAAAGTTTGAGAACCGCTGCGTTACACAGTATCGTCCATCTCTATAGGTCACACGAATTATTTGACATACTCCAGGAATTTATTAATTTTGAAGTTAAAATTGTCAATAATACCAAAGAAATTATTACGAACTTGCCGATCTGCCGATATACATATTGTAACGATGAATTCGGATAGTGATGAACTTTCTTGTAAACCAACAGAAATGATAGAAAACACACACATAAATATTAGCAATGATGATGTTCAATAAAAACTTTCCGTTATATACTCGCATTATTAACTTAGATATATTTATTAGATAAATCAAGGGTCGTGGACAAAGCATAGTATTCAACTCGCAATTTATGGCCATTATTCACCCGGGGGAATAATGCGTGAATAATGGCTATCATAAGTTGCTCGTTTAATAATATTCTATAAAATGATTCAATTCCATGACTACATGATACACCAATACGATGCCAACACTAGCCAGTTGCTGTCTCTGAATGTTTAAAAGTTTTACCAGGTTTCAGTAAATAAACTATAATATCACAATTTTTTTATATACTTGTCTTTAAACTAAGTTTTTATATACAGAAATCTTTTATAAAATAAAAAGCTTTTGTCTTTTTAACTATATCTCCCAAGTGTCAAGGGTTGAAATGAAACGAAAAAGGTATAAAATATATTATGTTTATAAACGCACCAATAGCAATAACTCGTCGAGCGCAAGTCCTTTCAGGAAGATCAACCCTCCAGAAGGATCCTCTTCAATGCAAGAATTAATCCGATAGTGGTTGGCGCGATTTCAAACTGTTAACACCGAATCACCAAGAAAAGCAGAGCTACAGAACGAAGAGATTTTCAACAGGCATGCCACCTGACGAGAAAAAGCCGCCACTTTAAAAGAAGGTAAAATAATGTTTCATTTGTAAAATTAAGTTGAAATAAACAGTTTGAAATATTAAAAAAATCACACAATAATAAATAAAATTGAACAATCAAAAATTACAATTAAATAAAAAAAAGTCAACAAAGGAAAACTGCTATAAAAAAGATGTTCTCAATTTTAAAATGTGGCTGTTACTTTCTTGTTTGTTCAAGTATCTAATATCTTCTGGTATGTAATTACTAGAATACATATTTTTTGTGTTAGTTTTTCGAGCAAAATTACCGATGGAAAAATTTTGAGTTGAAAAATAATTTATCCTTAAAAGAAAAGCTTTAGTGCTTTTTGGCAAAATAAATAAACGACCAAATATATGAATGAACAACAACAATAATTATCTTTATTAATACAACAAAATTATTTGAATGAACAGTTTTGGTTTGGTTCACTGATTTCAAATTTTCTTCTCTGGTATTCACACATGTGGAATATTCATTTTTATTTTTCTTATTCGAGGCTCGTAAGGAACTAATTTAGAAGATTTTCGTGATGTTCACGGTCAATTTGAACTCTGTTTCTAACGCCAAACGCCTCTTTTCTACTTCCATTTTTCATGAGGACGTTTTAGATCGCCTTTGAGAATATGAATGTACTGGTACTCTTGATGAGCCTTGTACAGCTTGTGATATTTATCTGAGCCTTTTGCTTCATCCATATTTTCTGGAACTCCTTCATCTTCTGCGGACCGACTTCCTATTGATTCATTTTCGTGGTGAATAATTCCATGTTGGGTTTTCCTTTTAAATAATACTATTTGTAGACTTCTAAATTTCCATAAATCAGGGTCAAGTCTAGTGTTTCTACCAACTGTTTGTCTATTGGACCGTCTGGAATTTTCTGAAATTTTGAATTTCTACTGACTATATTGTTACTGTATTACCACTTTTGGTTTTTTTAAACTTGAAGGACCTTGTAAAATACCCTTTTGTATTTTAAAGCTTGGTTTTTTTATGTTATTTTAATTTTTAAGTTTTTATTTTATTTTTAGCAGAATACATAGTTTTTGAACACTTGTTTTATTTTTTTATTACAACTACTACTGTTACATAAAATCTTCTTCTTTTTTATATATAAACTTCAATCTCACACTATGATATAATAAGATCACTAATCTAATACATCTTATTATTTTTATAAACTATTATCTACTTTCTCAACACCTTGTCCTAATATTTATAAAAAAATAATTGTTATTTTAGTTATACGAAAAAACGTAAACTTATAAGTCTGAGTTCATTAGCAAATTCCTATGTTTAACAAACTTGACAGTATTTAATGTATTTGTAAAAATATCAGCAATATTATTCTGAGTACACAAATATTTAACAAAAATTGAGCCATCTATTATTTTCTCATGAATAAAGTGAAACCTAACGTCAATATGTTTAGATCTTCTACTAAACTGTGCGTTTTTTATTATACTGATTGCACTTCAAAAACAATAATTCTTTAATACATTCAGCGGCTGCTATGAATTCAGCTTCAGTCAAATTCAACGGGATGTTTCCTGGAACATCAGCTTATTAGCCCACCAGCATAAAAACAACATACCCTGTAGTACTCTTCCTCGTAGTTTTGTCTCCAGCAAAATCACTATCACTGCATGTCTCTACTTTTGCTTTTTTGTTATCTTTCTTGAATACTATACCATTGTTCTTTGTAGCTCCGAGATATCTTAAAATCCTTTTCACGTTATTTATGTCTGACATTATTGGATTTTCCAAATTTCTGCTACAAAACCCATCTGAATATGCTACATCTGGTCTGATTTTATTGGATAAGTATAAAAGGCTCCTAACTGCCTCACGATAAGGGAATTTTATTTCTTGTTTTAACTCTGAGGATTTTTCATCATAATCTGTAATTGGCGTAGATACAGCATTTGCATTTGTCATTTCAAATCTGCTAGAACACTTTCAACGAAGTTTTCTTGATCCAGTTCAATGCAATTGATACCTTTTGTTATTGTTATGCCCAAGACAGTTTCAACTTTGTTAAACAATTTTATTTCAAATTGTTCCGTTAATTTTTTTAGTAATTCATCTATTTCTTCGGAGTTTTCACCCACTATTAATCTATCGTTTACATAAATTGCTAAAAGTAGGGTTCCTTCCCTGTTTCTAAAAATGCACTGATCAACACTTCAAGGTCTTTCAAGAATTTCGTGAAATGTTCGTTCCATCTCATAGGTGCTTGTTTTAGCCCATATAGAGATTTCTTCAATTTACAAACTTTGTCATCTTGCTTCTCATAACCTTCAGGTATCTGCATACCTATAAATGTCTTCATGTATTGTACCATATAAGAAAGCTGTCTTAATGTCAAATTTCATATACTTTTTGCACTGAAATCGCTAGCATCAAACGCAATGTGCTAACTTGTACAACTGGACTAAATACCTCATCGTAATCTACACCTTTCTGTTGTTGACAACCTCTTACGACCAATCTGGCTTTGTAAGTTCCATCATCCTTTATTTTGAATACCCATTTGTTTGACAATTTTTTTTCCATATGCTTGATCTTTGTCTATATACTCCCAGAATTTGTTTTTGTTTAAGGATTCTATTTCCTCTTCTATAGCATGTTTCCATAAATTATTTTCTTGTCCTTCTATTGCTTCATTGTACGTTAATAAAACATAATCTTCTAAATACTTTGGTTTATTTATTTTTCTGCCCTTTTTTGTAACTGTTTTACCTTGTCCCAAATTTAAATCTTCTTCGTCGCTATTTTCAATAATGTATTCTATTTCGCTTTCCTGTGATTTTGTGACATTTTCAGGTATCTTATCATTGTTTTCTGTTTAATTTACTTGCTGTATATTATTCTGTATCTGAACTTCTTGCTGTTGCCTTTTCTGTGTTTGATTTTCTTGTTCTTCACTGTTATCTGTATCATTTTCTGATTCTATTTCGTTCATCACTCAATTTTATTTTTAACAAAGTTTTATTTTCAATTTTAGGTTTTTTGAAGATTACATCTCTTCTTGTTATTACGTCTTGTTTGCTTTAATTCCGTAAGCGGTATCCATTTGGTACATATCCCATAAATAAGTGTTTTTCAGATCGGCTGTCCAATTTTTTTAAGTACTCAAGATTTTTTGAGTATACTTCTGAACCAAAAACTTGTAGACTTTTTAATTTTGGCTTATTGCCTGACCACAGTACATATGGTGTCATGTTTATATCTAGAGAAACTGTAATGCTTCTGTTTAAAATGTATGTACCGACTCTTGCTGCTATTCCCCAAAACTTTTGGTTTGTATTTGTTTCAAATAGTAAAACTTTCACTTTTTCTATAAGTGTCCTGTTGAGCCGTTCTGCTTTACCATTTAGCTGAGGTGTGTGCGGTACTGTAATAATCCAGAATGATTCCATTTTCGTTACAACAGTTTTTCAAGTCATCGCTTACATATTCGCCACCATTGTCAAATCTTATTTTCTTAGCTTTTAAATTTTGTTATCTCTCCATCTCTCCTATATATTGTTTTAGGAAATATGTTGTTTCACTTTTATGTTCCAGAAGATATATTACGCAGTAGTACGTGTAATCATCTAATACTGTAAGAATATATTTTTTATTGTCCCATGTCGGTGGGTCGATTGGGCCACATAAATCGCTGTGTATAATTTCGAATGGTACTTCGGCTTTGGTCCTTTCGGTGTTGAATGGAAGTCTTGTCTGTTTTCCTCTCATACATTTATCACATGGTAGTTTAAATAAGTCACAATCTCTTGAATTAATATCCATTCCTGTCACTATTTCTTGTTCAATTATTTTCTTCATACTTTTTATGTTCATATGTCCAAGCTTAGGATGCCAGTTTATTACTTTTTCTAGTTTTGTTTCTATCAACAGGCTTTCTTCCATGTATTCACTCATTTTATCTTCTTTTGTAAGTTTTATGGTGTAAAGTCCTCTCTCATTTTTTATTCCTTCTAGGACTTTTTTATTTTCTTTCATCACGTATACCTTATTTTCCTCAAATATCACTTTCCCATCTTTTTGTGTAATAGCTTTTACTGATATTACATTTTTGCTAACTTCGGGTACCTCATTCATAATACATTCTTTTGTATCAATTATTCCAATTCCTTCTGCAGTAATCTGAGTATCTTTTTTGTTACGCATATGTCCGTTTGTTGTTTTGATAAGGTTTCAAACAATAATATGTCATTTACCATATGAGCAGTGCTTTCTGAATCAAATATAAACAGATTCTTTTGGGTTTCATGAAAAAAATTATTTTCTGTCAAAAAGGACACCTTTTCTCTGTGTTCTTTTCAGTTTTATTTTCACTACTTGTGCTTGGCTTGTTTATATAAAAACAGCTGTTTTCTGTGTGCTTAGTTTTCTTACAAATACTACATCTTTTTAAACTTGTGTTTTGATGGTTTTGATTGTTATTACAATTTTCATTCTGATGTCTTTCATTTTAATGGTAATTTTTATTTCTATATTTGCAAAATCGATGTATGTGATTGAGTTTCTTACAAATATGGCATACTTTTTCCCTGCTAGAACACTGGAATGTAACAGATCTTTACTTTTCTTTGTTTTTGTTTGCATTTTCTTCTGATAATAATCTTGAAATTAGATTTTCAGCACGAGAAGTTGGCTCCGAAGCAGTCTAAAAAAATCTAAATCTTAACATTTTTGAAATCAACATTTGGTCTATAACGTCTTGCTTTAATGCTTTAAGTCTATATGCTAAATTCTGTACTCACATGTGTCGATAAGTCGCTGTCCCTTTCATAGCTAAAACAAAAAAAATCTTCCAGCAATCTGCACTTTTGATCATCACTATCTTCTTGAAACACATATTTGAGTTTCTTATACACATCTGCACTAAAACCTTTTTGTCAACAGTACAGATTATTATTTTTTGAGCTTTTGCGTCTCTTTGTATCCAACTTTTTTATTTTTTCCATCAGTCAACCTTTCAAACGTTTCATCATTATTCACTATTGCATATAGTCCACTAGCTTTAAAATACACAGATGTTTGAAAATTCCCCGTTTAAAAAGATTCTCGTTTATCAGTTTTTCAATATTTCCAGTATCGTCCGTTTCATTTCCCATTTTTATTGTTGTTTTTTTTAGGTTATTTGTGATTTTTCACCAGATTTTTCACTCAGTAAGTGTTTTATTTTATGATTTATGCTCTGGGCTCAGAATCTCTTGGTTTTTTTGTGTTATTTTAATTTTCTATTACAACTATTACTGTTACATTAAATCTTCTTCTTTATTATATATAAATTTCAATCTCACAATATGATATAATAAGATCACTAAAGTTCGTTTCAAAGTAGTTGATAGCGCAGAGCGTCTATAATGAACGGAAAACGGCGGTTGGGTGTCTTAAAAATGTTTACCTCTTATTTATGTTTTACAATGTATCTAGACTAAGAAGAAAGAAATTGTGACCAGACCATCCAGTAATCGGTCAAATAACAATAGGTAATAAAATGCAAATGAAAGCATACCTGCGTAATAAGAAACATTTATTATTAAATACATATCAATAAATTAATTATTATTAATATTGAACGTTCAATTTGTAGCACTCTGCAAATTAATTGCAGAGGCTAAAATGTTTTCCAATGAAGTCAGATTTCGGTTTACTACTGCTTTGTCAGCACTAATTGTTGCAACCGTGGCGATGGAAACTTGGCTGGAAGAGATAATTTTGGAAGGCTTTACTGGCGACAGCTGCTGACTAGTGGAATGGCCAGCGACAGTTTAATATTTTATACGATAGGCCCTTTTGGAAACTTGGTGAGCTTTCTATATAACCTTCTGCGACGCTAAAAGATTTCCAACCTCCGAGGCGTTTAATATCTGTTATTCCTTCACCGGAATCTGCAAGAATTGTGACGGCGGAACGTTGAAAACTGTGGCCCGTGGTTTTTTGTGTCTGGGATATTTATGAATAAAATATTTCCTTTGTCATCAATATGATCTAAAGACATCTTTGTTAATTCTAATTAATTGTCTCGGCAAATTGACACCTAACATAGAGCTAGAAGTACTACATATTTGTGATAAGAATCAAAAACTGGATTTCCTTGAAGAATTAGAAATTAGAAGACACTTAAGAAACCCACAATATGAAGTCGTCAATGAACAGATAAATCTAGGGAGTTATCCACTTTTAAACTGTTTTCTTAAGTAATCATTGTAAAGATCAGCAGATATAGCTTTCCTGGTTTTGTATATCATTGCACAGTTATACTAATCTTAATTGAGAAAAATGATATCTAGGATATCCCCATGGGGCTAATAATATCTGAGCTTTAATATTTGTAATATCATATCTTCTTCTTTTTTCTATTAACATATATTAAGTCAATCACAAGGTAGGTCACTTCTTGGTCTAGCCAAAAATAACTATTAAACATCAGTTAGGCATCAAATGAAATGTAACTTCTGTCATTCTGACGATGATATTTAAAATCGAAACAATTGTCAATTTTTTAGAATTTTCAACATTTTTTCAATATATTGTGGAATTAGCTAGAAACAGTAAGTTTCATTTAAAACACGAATTTGTTAATTCTTCTCGCCTACATGCGCACGCCAAACCAAAAATCGTAGCGACTTTTATATGAAGATAAATCTCGTCAGGAGCTTTATTAATAAATTTCTTCTTTTGAGACAATTTTTGCCTTTTTTGGTCTAAATTTTTTTTTATATATGCCGTGACCTTGAAAAACTTGCATAAATCGACGTCGGATTTGAGTTTAATTACACTTTTTAACATTGAGTACCTGGACCAAAGAGTGTTTGGCTTGCATGTTTTGAAAATGTCAGCGAAATAAGTCAAAAAAACGTCTTCTTTAAAATTTTTAATTCCCCTATCTTGGCACCAGTTTTCTTACAAAACATATTCCTTTCCATACCTATAAGGGGATTTTGATGGTAGTAGATCTAAGTTTGCAGTTCTAGCCGCTTCCAAAACTGACTCTGGCAAATCTTCGTCTGAAGAATCCATGAAAAATTATCTTATAAAAAAAGCTGCGACGGTAAAATTGGTTTTTACAAGGTCTTGTTTTGACTGACAGGTTTATTTTTTCTTTGTTGCTACGGTGATTCAAATTGACAGATAAAAAATGTCAGATGTTGATTAATATTTGACATTCATTTGATGGGGTTTATACCAGGGCCATTTAAATATTATTGAAACATAAGTTTCTTTTTATTAAAAATTATAGCAGAATTCCAATAAATTTCTTAATTGTTCAGTCATTTTGTAAACTACAACCATACAAATATATATTTTAAATATTCAAATGTCAGTATACTCCCCAAAAACTTAATAAATTTACTTTTCCGCACTAGTGACTAGTGCAGAAAAGTGACTCTTTCAACACTAGAATGAGTGTGGAAAAGTGGACTTTTCCGCACGCCAGTAGAAAAATTATTTAGTATTGATATTTCTGTGCGGAAAAGTGACATAACCTGTAGCGTGTACTTTTTCCACTGCAAGTCATTACTTTTCTAATGGATATCTATGAAAAAGCATGCTTTGCGTAAACAAATTTATGTAAAGTGGCGTGTTTTGCGTAGTGGTGTAGAAAAACTACTATTTCGACTAATTAAGTTAGGTTAAAACAAAATTGCTTATTTATCTTTATATATTTATATTCACAAAATATTGTATGAAAGTCGTAAAAATGATTGATTCACTTCATTCTCAATTTTCAGAAAAAAATTTATCGGCAATTACCCGTATTTTTGACTATTCTCATTATTCTTTCATTTGTTTTCGTTGAATTTAATCATGCCGTTTCGAAGTAATCCCAACGATGAGTGATTTATTGAATTCTGTATACAAATACAGTGGATTTTTTGAAAATTTAATGCGCATTAGTGATGCTGATTTGGCTAAATACCAAATAAATTCCCTATGAATAATAGAGATAATAATCTATGAATAATTATCCCTGCTCGCTGGCATTAATTCTAATATTTTAAATTAAATCGTTCTATGAAATGATCGTAATGAATTAAATAATAATAATTTGCTGTTATAAATTACTATGAAATAGATATGCATTCGAGAATGCATAGAAACCAGATCTAATTTGGTAAACCAGCATTCAAAATATGTTGGTCTTCACAACTACGAGGGTTGACTAAAAAGTTTCCGACCTAACAAATAAACAAGTAATTTTTTCTTATAATTTCAACTGTACTTGATCCATTGAGCGCGGGTCAGACTAGGCTGGCTGCCAGCAGCTAATTTACTAGCCGCTACTGTCAGCCGTCGATCAGCTTAGTGTGACCACAAAAATTCGAAGATACATGACAAGTAAAGAATGCACAGCCAATCAGAGAGTGTTAGACGGAGTTTATTTGGCACCAAGTTTAAATTGCGAGGCACCAAATTTAACTCGAGTTTGTGTATTTAGCACACTTAGAACTTTTTGGATATTACTAAACTACAAGAGATAATTCTATTTTGTGTATTTAGCACATGATAATATCTAACTTAGAACTTTTTGGATATTATTAAATTGCAATAATTTATTTTATTTTGTGTATGTAGCACATGATAATGTCCAACTTGCAACAATGTAGATATTATTAAACTGCAAGAAGTGATTATATTTTAATGTAAGTTGGAATGGAATTAAAACATTTCACGAATTTTAGAGAAATATAACTCAACAGAATCTTGCTTTTTTATTAAACTAATTATTTTATGAAAAAAAAAGTATTGGCAATTTCAATATGTCTCAGATAATTCTTTAATAAGCATTGTAATAAATAAAAATACGACACAAAAATAGTAAAAAAATGTTTACAACACTTGATTATAATTAAAAAATAATAATCATAATAAAAGCAAATCAATATTTTTTTCTGTTCTATTCGTCAATGGCTTTTTTTCTTAAAAATGTGCCTAGCTAATATATTGAATAACAGAAAGGATTCATCAAATCTCTTCAGTTTTTCTTCGAATAATATGTTTGCTTATCAAATTTATATTATTAGAAAAAATAATCATAAAAAAAATGCCTAGCTAATATATTAAATAATAAAAAGGATTCATCAAATTTATTTAATTCTTATTCGGATAATATGTTTGCTTCTCTATTTTCATTTTTTGCAGCTTCTTTCAGGTTCCTCTTCCATTTTTATTTTCAAGTCGATCATACCATTTACTAATATATTAAATTTATTTTCATCCAAGGTCCTACTAAAATTACACCATTCTGCCAAGATAAACTATAAATGAAAAATCCATGAAAACCTCAATTTAATTTAATTCTAAGTTTTATTACTTCTCTTCTTTCATTAAAATTATATGGAGGTCCAAAATTTTCATTTTTATTTGAAGTTTCCTGGATAAATTGGATAACTTCATTGTGGTAGTACTGCTTACTTGTAGACGGTAGGCTCCTCGTCACTGCTCAATGATAGTCCTAAAACAGAATCTCTTTTTGCCTTCTCAAATAAAGCTATGGCTTGAATATGTTTGCACAGTGCAGATTTGATGCTGACATTTATACGGATGCATACATATTTTGCATTTGTTACAAAATAATGTTGTACAATCGGTATCACATAATTCATTGTAACATACAATATAAAACTTTCCAATTTCTGAAACTGATTTTACTTCTGAGTTTCCACATTCTGAAAATTCCACCGTACTGCTTATTTCTTCTGTTTTTTTATGGGCCTCCACGTTAATTTTTTGTTGATAATTGTTTGTATTCGGTCTATCCACGTTTACTATTTTCTTACACGTTTTTTCATCTACAATATCCTCCAACAAATCCAGTAATTTTCCATTCTAAAACATAAAAAAAAATAAACGGTTTTAAAGATTAAAACTAACTTTTCCGCATCTGTAGCCCTGAACAATATTCTACCATAAAATTGTTACTTGTATACACTTCGGGGGATGTATCGTGCTATCAAACCGAAATTTCTCCAAAAATAACCAAAAATGTAGTGTTCTAATTAACCCTTTTTACTTGGGCTATTAGATGGAATGAAAGTTCTTTGTTGTTATATGATGTACTCGAAGGACCAAAACGATTGTTTTCAGTGATGTATGATGTAATGATGAACTGTATGATGAAATGAAACACTTATGTCACTTTCGTTTTTATATATTGCATGACTTCATAATTTTATTTATTTTTGCGTAGACAATTAAGAATTCACTTGTACATACGCGTTAATTGAGATTATTTTGCACATAATATGATGGTTTACTGGATGATTAAAGATTACGTACACATGTTTGTTACCGCTGATTGGGAAATGATGAATGACGAATGACGACTGGGAAATTTGAAGGCTATGAGTGACTACTGGGAAATTTGAAGGCTATCTGGGAAGTATGAGTGACTGCTGGGAAGTTTGAAGGCTATCTGGGAAGTGATTAAAATTGAGGTTGTATTCGTATTTATACATAGGTTAACGTGGTTGCGAGGTAGGAGCAAAATGAGATGGAAGAATTTGAAACGTAACGGTCAGATACAGCGAGTGCAGATTTGCAGTTGGGGTGATTTTTTATGGACTGAAAAGGTTTCGTAGATACAGATAACAGAGTTTGTTGAACTCCGGAGGCTGTATCGTGTTAACAAACTGAAATTTCTCAAAAAATAACAAAATGTCGTACTTCAAGTACCATAGCACCCGCTGTACTGGCTTTGGTGAGCCGAAAAGCAATAGGGTTCATCTGTGATATGTCCTTAACAATAATCCATCATAAAATTGGTGACTTATTGCACTCCGGAGGCTGTATCGTGCTAACAAGACATGTAAGGAAAAGAGGCCGACGACAACGACGACGACGACGAGTTCATACACACGGGATTTTTTTTCTAAAAACCGTTTTTTCGTTGTTGATGGAAAACGTAAAAATAACTCAAGAAAAAATTTCAAAATTCCAACTTTTTTTGGGGTAAACCAATACTTTTCTCGCATATTAGATAGGTTGGGCGGAAAAGTAATAACCAAGAATGTAGTATATCTGGATTTATAGGACCCGCAGTACTCGTTCTAGTCAGTTGAAAATCAATATGGTACATCTGTGAGGCACCTTGAGCAATATTCAATCATAAAATTGGTCACTTGTATATACTCCGGAGGCTGTACTTATAGTACCATAGCACCCGTTGTGCTGGCTCTGGTGAACTGAAAATCAATAGGGTTCATCTGTGACATCTCCTTAACAATATTCAATCATAAAATTGGTGATTTGGTGCACTCCGGAGGCTGTATCGTGCTAACCAGACATGTAACGAAAAGTGGCCGACGACATACACACAAGATTTTTTTCTAAAAACAGTTTTTTTTGGTTGTTGTTGATGGAAAACGTAAAAATTACTCAAAAAAAAATTTCAAATTTTCAACTTTTTTTGGGACCCGATCCAAATTTATTTGTTGGTTTTGACGTGTTGGTTTGTTGATTTAACCGAGCAATAAAAACACTGTTTTTCCGCGTCAATGATGGGAACAAAATTTTGCATTTTGATTGCTGTCGATTTTTTCACACATTGTTGGGCCCGTTAGCTATCATATAGAATCGATATAAGGTCGATTATCTTTTTTTGGCGCGATTTTTAAAGGTTGTAAAATTTTTACTTAATTAACAAATTATTTCGGGAAGCGGTTGTACGCGTTGAAAAAAATCTTAAGGTACTAAAAGAAAGTTCTCGGAAAGGCGCTTAATTTAAAAAAAATCGTTCAGATTGGTCGAATAAGTTCTGAGATATTAACTGCGAAAGTTGACAAAAGTTATCTGCAAAAGAATTTGGTAGGTTTGTCCGAGTACTTTTCGTAGGCGTTTATATAAATAATATTGTACGTGTGCTTTTTGCAGGAAAATACAATGAATGTTGGCGAGACAACTATCCGAGCGGTGAAACCGGTGGGGAGGAGATGAGCGGAGCGGCGGAAATTTAAATCGAGCGTTCAAAACCAGCGCGGGCACTTTAGTACGCGATATCTCGGCTTCTATTGCTTCAATTTTGATAATTTTTGTTAAATTACCAATTGAACAGTGGTATCAATTAGAAATCGTATCTGCACATGGCAACGAACCTAAAATGATGTAAAGATGTAGTTATTTGAAAATCTTATAAATATAAAGCATTATCACTACGTGAATATTGAAATTTACAACAACTTTTGGTGCCTAACGCATTCCTACCATCGAATTATCATTTGCTTAAATATACAACAACGTTAAAAACTGTGAAATTTTAATTAGTAGTAACACGCCGGTAATCTTTCATAATATTGCTATGAAACATTGAGAAATAGAATCCTCTCGATTCGGTATATCGATTTAAAAAACAATGATCAAAATCGAAGCAATAGAAGCCGAGATATCGCGTACTATAGCGCCCGCGCTGGTTTTTAACTCTCGATTTCAATTTCCGCCGCTCATCCCCTCCCCTCCGGTTTCGCCGCTCGGATGGTTGTCTCTCCAATATTCATTGAATTTTCCTGCAAAAAGCACACGTACAATATTATTTATATAAACGCCTACGAAAAGTACTCGGACAAACCTACCAAATTCTTTTTTTTATTGTTCCACTATGCGTATTTGCAGACAACTTTTGTCAACTTTGGCAGTTATTATCTCAGAACTTATTCGACCAATCTGAACGATTTTTTTTTAAATTATGCGTCTTTACGAGAACTTTCTTTTAGTACCTTAAGATTTTTTTCAACGCGTAAATCCGCTTCCCGAAATAATTTGTTAATTAAGTAAAAACATTACATACTTTCAAAATCGCGCCAAAAGGTGTTAAAAAAAGAAAATCGACCTTATATCGATTCTATATGATAGCTAACGGGCCCAACAATGTGTAAAAAGATCGACAGCAATCAAAATGCAAAAGTTTGTTCACAGCATTGACGCGAAAAAACAGAGTTTTTTTTGCTCGGGTAAACCAACAAATCAACCACGTCAAAACCAACAAATAAATTTGGATCGGGTTTTGGTATTTCATTTTGTAATACTCTAGAGTACTTAAATCTCTATTTATAGTATAATTGTGCAATTTCTTACCTGGTTGTTACGCGCCTCAAAATTACCACGATTCTCGTCACTTTTTTTCCGATTTATTGCTATCTAGCAACGAAAATATAATAAATTCGACCTTTAAACCAATTGTATCTTGTATAAAATTTTATAACGAACAAATTCACATGTAATGTTTTTTTCTCTAAACTGCACACGTACAGAGTTATATTTAAAATAGTGATAGAAAAAGCCCCGTTTTCGTGCATTTTTGCAGTTCCGATTTTTTTTTGCAAATAGCACAACTTTCTGAGCTAGCGCATACTTATAATGTGATTGTATATAACATTTTCGATTAATCTTGAGAATATCTAAGTTACGTAACGACACAATTATGTCAATCTTTACTGCTCCTGGATTACTGGTTGATGTTACGTTTGATAGAAGACAGTTGAAGTCTCATATCAGGTTCGGCGTCCATTCTATTGCGGTATTTTGAGATATTAAAAAAGAAAAAGATCTAACTAATGGGAGGTATGAAACTGTTTTTTTGGTCATGTTTGATAGAAGACATTTGATGTCTCATATATGGTTCGGCGTCCATTATATTGCGGTATTTTGTTTTCGTGGCTGCATATGTTGAGAATCCTGTTTCGCACAAATATGTTGTTGGGAACGGGAGAAGAATATTCAGAGCCATTCTGGCAAGCATTATATATTAATTACGAACTCTGCTCCAAAAATAGTTGAGAGGCGTCGTTTTAAAGAGTGACTCCATACTTGTATCTGACGATACTTCTAAAAGATATTCATATATCTCGTTTGACATACTTTCGGGCTTTTGCAAGTTGGGTGAAAAAGGATTATGAATCCATGAACTCAATTTCCTTTTTGTTTTCTGTTCTTCGGGAAAATACTTCTCAAAAAATGCGCCCATCGAAGTGAGATATTGGATCAATTCTTCAAATACATCATCTTGAAACATTTCTAAGTCGTTATCGCTAACAAACTCACTGAGTGACGTAAAGCTTTCCAGTTTTCTCTTACCAACGCAAATAATCCAAAAATCTAATTTTCTTTTGAAGGCAGTTATTTTGTTACAGGCCTGGAACACTGTTGTCTGTTTACCTTGCAATGATAAATTTAATTCGTTCAGTTTTTGAAAGATAGCCGCCATAAAAGACAGGCGGAACAATCAAGTTAAAGCAACTAGGAAAGTAAAAATATAAATACAAGTAAAATAAAACACGTTCTACAAAATATATATGTATTTGTGAGAATGTACAAATCGATTATTTGAAGGTGGATTTTACGACACTTTATACATGAAAATTTTTGTATGATATCGTCAAAATTTCTTTCTATTAGTGCCTCACATTCTATACACAATATTGAGAGGTCAGCAGTTTTATCGTCTATTAAAGAATTTCTTAGTAATTCTTTACTCGTTTAAACACGGAGAATGACCTTTCGCCTGTACAATTCGTCACTGGAAGACACAGATATATTATTAAAATAATGTCCATGTTGGGAAACGTACAAATTAAATTTCTGCTGCGGAGTGTTCGCAACCATGACATAGTTTTTGATGTTTTTTCTCAGAGTTGGGTGAGTCCAGAGTTTGAATAAAATATTTGAATTGTACACATTCATTTATTTTCAAAATTATAATCCAAATCTCTAATATAAATTCCTTGAAGATGTCTGCACGTTTCTTTTATTATATTGTCTTCAGTGTTTTCTAAGTTTGTAAGAAAACCAAAAGATCCATTGATTTCATCGTACGAATTTCTTCGCTTCTCGAATTCTCATACTATATTGTCTACAACCACGTAGAACATATTTACTTCCATATCTGCCCTACCATCAAAAGTAGTTTCTCCAACATCACTCTCTCCTGGCAAACATTTCCTACAATTTTGTTAACAATTTACCGCTTTCCTGGTATTTGTTATAATTTGTTCTCATTTCCGTAACAAAGTGAATTAATGATTTATAGAGTTGAACGGCTGTCACTATATCCATACTTTGCTTTTGCAAAGACTGGCTTGTTTTGTGGAATTGAATTATAATATCTCTCCAGAAAGAGAGTATAATACCAGTCTCCAAGCTTAACATTTTTTGCAATATACCCTTCCCCTAAGCTTTTGTTTTAGGTGCTTGCGAGGTATCATTGACAATAAAATTCAAATCTCCTTTAAAAGCATCGTAACTGTCATAAGGAGCGGTGCAGGCATCGACTCTAGCTGACCATCTAATAGCTAAAAGTTTTTTAGGCACATGTAGTTCTGAACCACTCACAGTTCTGTTACGTGTTAAACACTCTTTCATTATTTCCCACCTATAGGTTGATGCTGAAAAGAAAGTGTATATTTCTTCCACAAACAAGAAGAAATTTGTTACAACAGGAGAACACTCTGCAGCGCAGGTTCCTACTAAATTCAGTGAATGGGCAGCACATGGTATACATTTTGCCAATTTGTTATTTTCCTTGATTCTAGCTTGCAAACCAAAATATCGACCAGACATGTTGCTAGCGTTATCGTAAGATTGTCCTCTACAGTTCTGTATGTCTAATGACATATGTTCTAAAACTTTCAAAACTGCTGTTTCCATACTTGAAGCTTTGTGCCCTACCTTAGCAGCAAATGTAATAAATCGTTCTACTACCGAACCATTTTCAATTACATATCTGAGAACAACAGTAAGTTGGTCAGTATGGGATATGTCGGGTGTAGAATCCATAATTATTGCAAACTATTTCGTGTTTTTATTTCTAATGCAAATTGTTTTATAAATTAATCACAAATAGTTGATGACAAATAAGAAACATTTCCTTTTCCTGGATTACCTTTTGTTTCAATGTGGGTTTTCAGAAACGGATTGAATTTTGCTAAAAGCTCTAACTAATTTTATAACTGCAACTACTCGTTTAAGTATGTTCCTGCAAGGTACTGCTTATGAACTTCGGTATCTATTTTCCCTAAGACATTTGATCGCGCAATATACACCTTCGCATTTTCACAGTGTTCAGAAGAGTTTCCATGTTCAGAAATTCGATGGGTATTTTTCCAGTCGTGAATCCAGTCATGAAATAATGCGTTTTGTCCGGTTAAATAATTTACAATACAAACAATAATCATTTCCTGTTAGTGCTGAATATAATAGCCATTGACGACGTACAGTTTCCCCGTTGTGCAAAGTTTTGAAAAACATATTTTTTGAAGCAAATCTACTATGAATATCATAAATTCGTTTCGATTTTTGGAAATCCATTTTAGAAATTTCTTGTACAATTACAGATGGGTTCATTACAATGTAATTTATGAAACTTTCGGTTATATCCCATCCAGCTGGATCTGTGAAATCAACTTTTGAAAATAATTATGACGTTTCTTGAGGATTGCTTGATGAAGATGCACAGTCCTGAACTTCATCAGTATCAGAATTGCATGAGTTTATTGCGGTTTCTAGAGGATACAAAAATAAGAATTACATTCTTACACCGCGTTATTCAATTATCTGCTTACCTCTATCCACAATATAATCATTACTGAGAATTGATTGTTGTTCATTATCTGCATTGGCTTCCGTACCTCGAACAGGTTGAATTTGGGTATTTTTTTCAATAACTTATCCATTTTTTCTTGCTTTTATTTTTCAGCATTCTCCCTTTCCCGCCCACTAAGTTTTCTACTTCCTCCACTTCCACTAATTGTTTTCGATAAAATAATAAACAAGACAAAAATACCGCAACTGATAGATATTATTTTAATTGACGATTACTCGATTACTGCCAGTGACTGAACTAACTCAACTGACTACCTTCAATTTTTAAAATAAATGTTTCCAAAGTTTACCAATTTTTTTTGTAAACTTTGATGTTGCGTTTGCAATCACCCTTTGTCGGTTTTTTTGTTTTGGCGAGCGCAAGGCGCACGTGGCGGTACTTTGCATATTAGCATATTTATCTCTGGCGGCATCCCGTCCTTGCCGCAAATCAGCAAAAAGAGATTTGTCTATAGTTACCACAATACCGCATTGATAATCAAAATATATGGATGTAAAGCGGTGCTTTTTAATCTATCCAAGTATTCAAACCCGGCCGACTGAAATAATGATGTCTCTATTCACTAATGTTGTCAATTAAATTTTGTTTAATATTGGTGCCTTACAACACATTCGAAAAAAATACGTATACAGCAAAAATGATTTGCACGAATTGTAACTATCGTTAGTGGTTAGTCCGGTCAGTCGGCGCCTTTTTCTTTCACGGCGCCCTAGGCTATAGCCTAGTCAGCCTATTGGATAATATGGTACTGAATCTGCCAAAGAAAGTTGCTCCTTTAATTTTTTGGAATTGAGTAAAAAAAGTTCTATCTCTTCCTCTCCTATTCAATTAAATTGTGGAAGTTGTCAGCCGACAAATAAGTGTGCCCCACTTCAAAATACTTAAATGTGACTGTTTCTGCAGCAGTTACTGAGCTATTAATAATAAATACCAAAACATTGTAAAGTGATGAGTTTTTATTTTGGCCACTGCAATTTGCAAGTCAAATAGTAATATTTTTATATTCTCTTCTTACATTTTTTAAAAATGCATAAAAACAGCTTATTTCATTTTCTTCTTTTTCGACCAGCTAAGACATAAACATACATACATTTTATCATGCTTGTTCATTTTCCCCAATGGCACCAAAGATTCATTGAAAGTAATTATTCGTGGAGTAAATATACTTAAAATTATTTACCTTTACCCTGACGTCATTAATATCTGATAACATAAACGACATAATTATTAAGTTGCATCTCTTTCTATTAATAGTGAACAACAGAACAAAATAGTTTGACATTTGTCGGTTATGTTATCAGATATTAATGACGTCAGGGTAAAGGTCAATAATTTTAAGTGTATAACATGTTTAAATATGTCCAAGCGGGGCAGCATAACAACATTTTCCATGTCCACTGAATAATAAGTAGAAAGTGTGGTATCTGCCTCATATTCTTTGCGACTTGCTTGGGCTCTCTTTTTACGGTTATGTGTGCTTTTTGTGCAATGGATTGTGCAAACTAAACGATTCGCATTTCTCGCACTCTTCGTACCCTAACTTTGCAAAAGATATGTTCATTACGTTACTTACAATATTACGATAAAGTTCATATGAAAAATTTCTGTGAGGAAATTTGGTTTTATAATCTTCATACATCATCTTTATGAAGGTATTGCTGGGCAGATACAGCTTATTGGGAGCATGCTCCCTCCTGTAATGGGACACAATTTCTTCTTGGGGACAGTTTTTCTTTTATAACTTCCCCTTGCATCTTCTAGAGAATTTGTGACATTTCTTAAACATGTATCATTGTTTTCTGCGTATTCAAAAGTACCGAGAAAAACTTTTTTGGATACTTGCACTCCTGTACCGTCTTTTCCTCTCAAATAGTACCAATGTTATGTTTGCGTTTCTTTTTACTTACCTTCTACCTTATTTTATTTTCTTCTTTTTATAATATTTTTCTACACATGATGAAACAAAAATATTTTCTTGTCATTGAAATTAAGTATCCAATATTTTTTGTTAATTTTATTTCTTTCTTCGTCTGTAAAATTTTGGTCACATTTCCTTAACTTGCAATTACAAGTTGCCAATCAGTATTTGATATTTCCTCATTTTCAGGTAATTCGTAATTATCAGGTACTTCCATATTTTCAGGTACTTCATTTTCAAACTTTGTCATCAGAAGATTCAATGTTATCAATTTCTTTATCAATGTTGTTAATTTTATGGTTTTGTAAACTAGTTGAAGTGGTTGTAACAATATTCCATCTGAATTTTCGATGGTTGGTGTAGATCGAGGAGTAGATGTACAATTTTTGGGTACTAAAAATTCAGACATAGAAAAATGATTTGTAAAGTCAAGAGCTGCAGGAAATAAGTTTGCATCCAAAATTGAAATTTGTTCGCTGCCCATATCACAAGAAGTAGAAGCACAACATTTCTAGTTCAACAGTAAGACTTATTTTATAAACTTGGCTATGACCAGCAAGCATTATCTTGTCTGTTCTGGATAGTTTCTCCATTTTGATACTAAAATTTAAAAAAACCAATAGATTAGTCTATCTTGTATAGTTAAATAGAATATAATGAAATATTTCAGAAAAAAATTAAACACTGAAATTTAAACAGCGAGATGTTTAAAAAATGAGTTGACAATATTTGTTAGCGCATTTCTTTTATTAAATTATTAAAAGTCTTTTGATCGTATACATACTTTTTAAAGAAAATATTTGCATTATCCACTTGAGTGCTGCATGATCAGTCCGGATTAAGAGCTTCCTACCATAGATATACTGGTGAAAGTGCTCCACGGACTTTACTACCACCACAAGTTCTCTTCTTGTGATGCAGTTCTGGTTTGGATAGGACTTTATTGAAATATCCCAGCACTCTTTCTTGCCCTCCTTGGATCTGTAAGAGCACCCCTCCAATTCCTACGTTGATTGCGTCAGTGTCAAGAATAAAGTCTCCCTCTGGTAATGGATATCCTAATATCGGCGTGGTTAAATGTCTCTTCAAGGTTTCAAAAGCCGTTTGACAGTCTTCGTCCCATTGGAAAGCTCTTGTTTGTTCTGTGAGTCGAGTTAGGGGCTTGGCAATATCTCCAAACTTTCTGATAAATCGTCTATAGTATGTGCTAAGTCTAAGGAAGCTCCTAGTTTGATGGTTGTCGGTGGGTTGCGGCCATTGCTGAATGGAAGCAATTTTCTATGGATCCACCGCCAATCCTTCATTGCTTATTACATGACCTAGATAATTGACTCTGTTTTGAAATAGCTGACATTTCTTCGGGTTTAACATGAGCTGGGCAGCTTGGAGTCGTTTGGATACAACTTCCAAATTCTTGAGGAGTTCGTCCAATGTCTTCCCCAGTACTACGATGTCGTCCAAATATACCAATCATGTTTTCCAAGACAACCCTCTCAAGACATTTTCCATGAATCTTTCAAATGTCGCGGGCGCATTACAGAGCCCGAATGGTACGACGTTGAATTGCCATAATCCAGATCCTGTGGTAAAAACAGTCTTCTCTTTGTCTTCTGGGTCCATTTCTACTTGCCAATAATCATACTTCAGGTCCAAGGTGGAAAACAGTTTGCTGCCGGCCAAAGTATCTTAGCGTATTGTCGATTCGAGGCAGAGGGTAGCTGTCTTTATTCGTCACGTTGTTTAGCTGGCGATAGTCCACGCAGAATCTCGTAGTTCCATCCTTTTTCTTGACGAGCACTACTGGAGACATCCATTGTTTTATTACTTTTTCTTCTGCCATATCTCGAATTATTTTTTCAGCTTCCTCTTTCTTAGCTCGTGGTAATCCTTGCGCTGATTGCCTAATTGGTTTGACATTACCAGGATCGATTTGGTTAATGTTCTCCCAGTCTTCCCTCCTTTTGGTACAAATAGGTCTCGATACTGTAAGAGAAATCCTCTCATTTACCTTTTCTCAGCTTGATTTAAGGATTGCCTAGCTACTAATAACATATGTTCGAATCTGGCATTGGAATTGTCAGTTGCCGTTGTTTGGCGAACTATAGACGTCACTGGTACGCAGGATATAATCTTGGTTTCCTTCTTGATGGAAATTGGGTAATCGTTCACGTTTATCACATGTACTGGGATCTCCTTCGCCGACGTAACCAATCCTTTTCCAATTAGTACTCCTTTGTCAACCTTTTAGTCGTGGTTCCTTGGCTCCATCATAACCGGTGTACCCTCCTCCATGATTCCCTGTAGCTGTGCTACTATCATGGTTTCGCTTAGTGCAGGTAGAACGGTATCTTCCTGTACAGCTGCCAACACCGTGCTTCCTTCATATGGATGAAGGAATACCTCCTCGGAACCCACTTTAATGGTCCTGTTTCTAAAGACCAATTGGAAACCATGTAGATTCATTACGTCCATTCCCAAAATCACGTCTTCTTCGATGTCAGCTACGATTACCGTATGTGTGAACTTTTCTACGCTAATTCCCAATTGGATTTGTGTCTCCCCGTGAACGCTGGCACTCTCACTTGTGGCGGTTCGTAGTCGCAGTCTCGTTGGTAAAAGCTTCTTCTTGGAGTTTATTATCTCTGGTCGTATAATGGTTCTAGTTGCTCCAGTGTCAACCAGCAAAGTATATTTCTTGCCATTCACTTCGCCATCCACATATACACTGTCGTTGCGACACCTGAGAAAAGCTATCAGTATGAGAGGATCTTTAGAACGATCAAGCGTCGGTGCTGCCCCCTCGTAGCTGACCCGTTCTACTTTTCCTGTGACTGAAGTTCTTGGTTTGCAGGAGTCCTGGGGCGCTTACACAAACTGCGTAC
This sequence comes from Galeruca laticollis, assembly GCA_963921935.1. Lineage (NCBI taxonomy): Eukaryota > Metazoa > Arthropoda > Insecta > Coleoptera > Chrysomelidae > Galeruca > Galeruca laticollis. Next base: position 148,309,162 of record OY998179.1, on the reverse strand, counting down.
ATGCCCTAGCTTGCGAAAATTCCAGCATCTGATCTTTCTCGGATTTTTGTGCATCATAATTTTTATCAAACTGACGATTTGGTCAAATCTGTCGTCGTCGCCTTCCTGTCGGATGGTCGTAACTTTGTTATAACTCGAAGCATTCGTTGCTGTTTCATATTCAAGAGCAGCTGCCAATGCGTCAACTAATGTTTTGGGATGGGCTAAAAGAAGCGTCCTCTGCATATCGGGGTCACGTAAGCCATCAATAAAGGCCTGGATGCCCAGACATTCCATCGTATTTTCTGGTGATGATGGATAAGCGAATCGAACTAGTCGTGCAATATCAACTTTATACTCTTGAAGGGATTCATCACGTTTCTGCCTTCTGTTCTTCAGCTGGGATTTGTACAAATCTTCTAGATGTTCGTGGCCATATCGCATGTCCAACGTATTCTTCAGCTGCTCGAATTCATCCGTTTCTTCTAAAGGTATCGTCTGAAGTACATCTAAGGCATCACCCCGTAGCGCTCACTGCTTTCTTCTTATCGGACCAATTATTCACTCTAGCGGCTGCTTCAAACCGTTTTACATAATTGGTCCACTACATCTTTCCATCGAACGTTGGGGCCTTAACTGGGGTAAAACTGCCAATGTCTTCTAACTTAGGGTGTGTTTCTGGCTTGCAAGGTTTTATTTGCTCGGTCTTCCTTTCTTCCGCTGACGTGTCTTGAGTTCTTATATCTGTCATCTTTCTTTCTAACTCCGTGATTTTCTCGTCCATCGTTGTCATCTTATTCTCGATTTTCTCATCCATCGTTGTTATCTTATTCTCGATTTCAGATTTTAGAGACGAAATGTCAATTTCAACGTCAGCGGCAATGTCGTTTTTCATTAATAAGATTCAGCAGATATGTCGTTCTTCATAGCAGAAATATCGTTCTTTATAACAGAAATATCGTTTTTCACATTTGTTGAAATCTTCTTTTCCATAGCATAAATCTTCACGTCATGTTAGCAGAAATTGCCGAGATTAAGGTGGAAGCCTCGTCATTGAATAAAAATATTTTTGGATCCAAACCGTCATTTTCCAGTGCCACTTTAAGTCTTTCTACTAATTCACTTTTATTACCGGATGCTTCCAACTTACGATTTTCCAATTCTGCGTTTACCTCTGTCACTTTCAGGTCACTTAGTCTCTTGGTCATTTTTATTTATATTATCCCACTTCTGACACCTATCAAATGTTTTTCTTATTTATTTAAAAGTTTTTATTATGACGGGTAGGATAAATTCATACACACACACATACACACGGTAGGTCTACTCACTGAATTTACTAATTCACTAAACTATTCATTAATTTACATTATATACACAGCATATTCACTTACACTAATTTATATAAACACTTCACTACTTAGATTATTTACTTGTGCACTGTTTATATCACGAGATCAAATTATAAACTAAACTAATTGCCGCTGGTCGAAATTCTTTATATATTTTGTGCCATTTTTTCTGGATAATTCTAGATTGTGGCTCACACCAAAACAATGGCCTCCCTGGAATTTCTAGATAAGAATGGAAATGTCTAGATAAGAATAGTCACAAAAAATAATAGTCAACAGTTCGAAGAAATTCCTGCGCATTCGCCAAAATTTTAACTTTCATACATGGCTTAGACAAAGTCGGATTCAGGGACTATTTCGTAACAATAGCATAAATGTCAATGGAGGCGAGATCGGTTATGTACATGAATATAAATATGGACAGCCTTTGGTAAATTGAATATTACTTTGAGAGGAGACTTGCCAATATGTTTGAAAAGGAAGGTCTACTAGCAATGTGTCGTTCCTGTGATGACATATGGGACGCTTACCCTGACAAGAAGAACTGTTGAAAAGATGACAGTTGCACTACGAGCTATGGAAAAGGCAATGCTGGCGATCACGAGAAGGGATAATATTCCAAATGAAATCATAAGAAGAACAACCAAGCTCAATCACATCATCAAGATCATAACTCAAAAGAAGTGGAAATGGGCAAGGCGTTTAAAGTAGGAATCTCCGATAATACGATAATATATGGACAAAAAGAATATTAGAATGGATACCTAGAACTGGTAAGATAATTAGAGTGAGGCCACTAACAAGATGGAGTGACGATATAAGGAGAATTGTAGGAAACTGGATAAACACCGTCAAATATAAAGACCGTTGGATTTAACTAGAGGAGGCTTATACCCAGTAGTGGATGAAAACGGCTGATGATGATTATTATCATCAGCAAATATATGGATATTCTTGAAAATCCTTTTAAAATTTGTTCTAGTTCAAAAATAGGAAGAAATTTACTTAGCTAAGCCATTGTTACAAAATAAATTTGAATTTTGCATCAAGTATAAAATAATTCTTTTTTCCATAATCAAGCACATTAAATTTCCAAATGAATATCTGAAGTCCTTGCATCTTTATCTTAGTGTTTTCACGGATGCCTGAATGTGGAACAGACACATTGAATCCTCTGTTTTGTTTGAAATCAGTTAAACAGATTTTATGATTGTCCTTTTAAGATAGACACAAGACCATTCAACGTTCCTTTCATTCGATTAACTCTAGATTAACTTAACCAGATGGTGAACTCCGTGACATAATAGACCTGGGAAAAAAATGAGGTAAAGAAATTTTTACTGTTATGCACTGATATGCAAGTTTTCGTTTATACGGGGTGTCAAATTAAGAAGTTTCCACCTTTAATATCTTCCTTCTAGTGAATAATATGAGAAATACGAAAAATAGATCATTTTTATTTTTGACTCTTTAAATGAATATTTGTAGCCCTTGTGATTCAATCCCCTAGGAGGGGTAGATGTTATCCTTGACATGTTAAATGGGAAGGGGGCAAGGGCACATCTTTTTTATGAGCGTTTAATTCTCTTTCCAATGGCCCACCGAATTACTATTTTTTGATGAGCAGATTAGAAAGAAAATCTAATGTTTCAAAAAATATCTTATTTTGGTATAGATACGTAGATGACTTTTTAGCTTGTTTTATAGGTAGTGAACGACAGTTAGATGTATTTTTCAATCATATTAATAATTTATATCAAAAAATTAAATTTAAATTAGAAGTTGAAGAAAAGAAATCAATCAACTTTCTAGATTTAAAAATTTAGAGAGTTAATAATGTACTTGATTATTTAATTTTCAGAAAACAAACACATACTGATGTGACTATACCATATAATTCCAATCACCCCATGTCACATAAATTAGCAGCATTTAATTTAATGATACATAGAGCATTTTCAATTCCGATGAAAAAATATAATTTTGAAAGAGAAATTAATACAATTAAACAAATCAACATCCTACGGTTATCCATTACATATAATAAATAAATTACTTAATAAAAAAGAGAAAAAAGTGGCTTTACAATTAATATTTTTTAAACAATCTAAAAGAATACAATATTACAAAACCATCACATATGCTGGTAATATTTCTAATAACATTTCAAAGATAGTAATTTTAACAACAAATACAACAATTTCTTTTGAAACAAAAAATAATGTGAGTACAAAATTGGTAAATGTAAAAAACAAAAATATCCCCATTAAGAAAGTCTGGTGTATATAACCTTAAATGTCCAGAATGTAATGCTGTCTATTTGGCTCAAACCCTTAGAAATTTTGAAATCAGCTACAGTGAACACTTACGAGCATACAGATTAAAAGAACCAGATAAATACAGCGCCGATCCTAGGGTGTCGGCCGTCCGCGTACAAAGACCTAACGTGCCGCCCCCCCTCTCTTGAGAATCTTTCATATTAATACTTAACAATGACACAAATTCATCCACTCATTTAAGAACAAAACGTGAAACATATATAAAAATGTAAATAAAATTTGAAAACCAAAAGTTTATTTTTTAGCCAGACAGGTTCTAATAGTGAAAAAATACCAAGATACTAAAAAAACAAAAATATAACCATTTAAATAAAAATAGACATAATTAGAAATACAACAGTATTCAGTCAGAAAATATAATCTAATAACAACTTAAACATACAGCGTGTCCACGGAAGGGGTATCCTATAGGTGAAAAATGTTTAAATATTAGTTTTAGTGAAAAATGGCATTCTTGATCAAAAGTTTTGCTTGTTCTGAAACCCCATAAAATGACGTTTTTCAAAACACGTCTTATTTTATAGCCAGTTTTATGAAAACTATATGAATTGTAACAACTGCCGGTGTTTTGGTTATGTGTTCAGATTTGTTTTTACAACGTTTGCTGTCACCAGTGCCGTGGGGCACAATAGAGCCGGAAATCCCCTGTTGAAGAACCTCGGGGGAGGGTAGTTTCCTGGCTCGAGAGGGAGGGTATCGTGGGCCCCCTTGGGTTTAAACGATGTGCCAAGCCTGAGCTCTAAGGTTCGTCGTGTCGTCCAGCTGCCTGTACGTCCCCGGGGTCCAGTCCACCTGTGTCTGGGGAGGGATTTTGTTGGAGGTAATGAAAACAGATTAGGTAGATAACATATAAATAGGCCTATATTACGAACGAATAATAATAAAGTTACCAACAAAAACAATGAATTAACTCTAGGGTACACTTTCGATGTCTACGCTATACGATGATAGCATAATACAATAATAATGTTATTTGTCCGGCGCGTGGAAAAATAGCCAGGGTTCCTTAATATATTCACCCTCTCTTCCAATTAGCGTCCGGTAAGGACAACGAACACCATTTCGTCTGTGAAAAGTGGCCGGGGTTTTCTTATAGAAAAAATATCTTGCGTATCCTTACTAAAATGTAAAAACTTGACCTAGCTAATGGTTACTTCAGTAACTTTCATAACATTGAAATTACTTTCTGCAGAACAGTGATTTTGTAACCGTACTTTTTGCTGACCAGGGTGACCTTCGGCGCCCGATAAAATTCTAACTGAATAATGAAATCTTAATGCTATAAATAATATATGATCATTGGCGTCTTTCATATACCAGGGGTAGAAACTGGTATTGAAAATATTTCTAATTACAGTGTAAACAGTCGATTAACATAAATAATTATCTCAGGAATAAAACTTTATAATAACTGATACGAAACTTTTTCAGCGTACGATTGAAGTAACCTGTGTATGGTTTAGTTTTAGGGGGGCGTACCCTTCGTAAAACTCCCTGAACAAAATCGTATAATCATAAGAAAAAAATTTACGAAGTATAATTCTCTCTAATTACGGTGATATACGGCCCAAGCTTCAGTATAACACTTATATGGCAGGATGGATAGTCAGACACACAAAACAAAAAAAAAACAATACCAATATGATTTTCCCAAAAAACAATGAAAAAAGGTTCTCATATTCAAAAACTTACAGTTTGGAAAATCCTGGTTGAACGTCACAAAAAAACGGCGTCTGGATTCTATTCTCGATCGGTCGACGGGAGATGAGCTCTGATCGGCAATCTTTGACAATCACTGAAGGGCTGTCTAAGTCGACAAACGCCAGAAGTACCGGTCTGCACTGTCGCTGTCCGACTGACCTCGTCGTCCTTTTTCCCTCTATTTATTTCGAGTTTTTTGGTACGAGTTGGTTTTGCCAAAACAGCAAACGTTGCGTTTTTCGATGCGTCACTTACTCGTCCTTGCGTCTATGTGTGATTTTGTTTTCGTTGTTGAAGGTTAACTTCAATTACTGTTCTAAATTTCTCTATGCTAATGGCATAACTCGACTGTATTTTTATGATATTCAAAACAACGGTGTTTTGGTGTTCGACATTTATGCGTGACAACCTTGGGTTAATTTGTTGATTTATCATAATTGTTTAATTAATTTTTACTGCCTCTGATGACCGAAACTAGGTCGTTTTTCTTTTATACTTTTTATATTTGATTCAAATTATAATTGATTTAAATTTTATATATATATATATATATATATATCCATATATATATATATATATATATATATATATATATATATATTATTGTGAAAAAATAATGCTACACCCTGTATATCAAATAATGAAGAATTAAGATTATGTATTGTAATCTAAAAGAATTTTTTTAAGTCAAAAATTTTTTTTAAACATTTGAATGGAGACAATCTGTACGATCCACTATTCGATAGAGAAGACATACAGAAAGGACAGACTGTATAATGTAGGGATAATTGCGAATAGGTGTGATAAACAATTTATATGAAATAAATTACCTAACGAAACTTTTATCAAAGAGATCAAGTATCAAAATTTGTTCATAATAAGAAACTAATAATGCTTTATTCTGTAAAGTCAAGCTAATCTCGTAATATTTGTTGATTAAGACATTAAAATGAGATAGTGTAGATGTTTAGACATAACAGAGCAGGAAAATATAAAATAATGTGAATTTCAGAGAACATGACTTATAAAGAAAACGAATTTTCATTTTGCATACATATTTAAAGGTAACAGCTGTCATCTATTAAAACATTATGAATATTCATTTGACATACATACTTAGAGGTTAGGAAATGTCATTTTAACAATACTAAGAAATATTATTGAATGAAAATAATATAGGAAGTTTAAGCAATTAAAAACCTTAGAATATAATATCATGATATAATGGATGAACATTTCACTGGTTGAAATGAAGAATTTGAGTTATAAAATAAATAGTCAAATTTGATTGGTTAATAAACATTTAAAAAAGATCACATCGGCGACAACTGTGTTGCTAACGAAAAAAAAATCAGAATGTGAAAGTTGTTGATTATGGGGGCTATTGACTAGTAGGTTTTTCTTTTTGGGAAGAGATTTTTGGAGCAGCAAAATTTTTTGGGTAAAGTAAATTGAAATCATTTGGAAGACAAAATTTGAATATAGAATTTAAAACAAATACATTATACTTACAAGAGATATATCAGTGTAAGTAGTTTAGTTTATATAAATAATAAAAAAAGGAATTGTTGAATGTTGTAAAACACTAATCATGAATTTTATTTTATAAAATGGTGTCTTGTGTCTGGTGGAAGTAAAATAGCCAAATTAGTTTTCGAAGAACATTGAATAGTGGAATTTGTGTGAGCTGTTTGGACTTTGAAAGAAATACAGCATCGATTCCTGTTTTGGTAGAAGCAGAATGCCAACAGGGAGGTTTTCCAGGAGGAGAATCTGGAACAAACAGAAATCGTGAAGTAAATAAGGTAGTACAAGTTAGTTTATTAATGTATTAAGAGGTCAAGCGTACTTATTAATTTGTAAAAAAAAAACTAAAATTTTGTGATGCATAGACGCTGTTAAGAGTGTATTTCGCCGTTTTCTGAAAGTCAAATGTTTATGAAATTATATAACTGTATTTTAATATTATAATAATATCTCACCAGAGTGCGTGTGATTTGTATGAAAGAGTCATCCTTTTAGATAGTTGATTTTCTTAAAAAAAAACACTTGTAAAAGTGTAGTGTATTTATTTTCATTAAATTAAATATTGTTTTTCCTTTTGAAGAACGTTTTTTTTAAATTACTTGAGTTAATCATTTCATCTGGTGATTTGTGCACCATCTACTTACCACAGGAAGAAGCTCTGAATGAAATCGATTGAACTATGCAGATATTTTTTAAGTAGGACAGGACCGTATTTAATTTGAAATCATTAAAAAAGTAACATATTCTGATTAACAAATTTATTTTTAAAATATAAAGCATTTATTAACTTTGGCGCAAACATATATAAAATTATAAAATCATTTTATTTAAAATACTTGAACTCTACCCTGAGATGAGAAGTTTTCATGTTGGTTAAATAAACTGTTTATCATACATATTAAATCCTCAACATACCGGGCAAATTAAACTATTTTCTCACCCAATTCTATTCATAATAATATGTCGGCCCAACGTAGGGCAAATTAAATTCCCATATAAAATAAACTATAATAAAATGTCACCGCAACGTGGGGCTAATATAGAAATTTAGTAAATAATAATAAAAAGCATTGAAATAAGTTTTTTTTTACTGTATTAAAAGATTTTAAATAAATAAAATGGAAAGGAAAATGACATTAAGGGACGGAAAGCAGGTAGGAGTCGAAAGTAGGTCTGATGAAGAAAGAGAAGAAAGGAGCAATGGCAGAGGAGATTTTCAGGTACAATATTTGGAACAGGGGAGAGAACATTTGGAAGAAGATATTGCAGAACAAGGACAGGAAGAAGAAGATGCACCATTACCAGAAGGAGTTTTGATGGGAGATGCAACAGAAGAACAGGATGATAGAAGACAGGAAGAGCGGGGAAGGACAAGTAGAAATGATCCATTAATGGAAATTATGCAACAATTAGTTGCAAATATGAATAGTATGAAGGATGATATTAAGGGAGATATGAAAAGAATGGATAAAAATATGAATAATATTAGGGGAGATATGAGTAATTTGAATGGAAAAATGGATCAAAATAAGGAAGAAATGAATATTAAAATGGACCAAAATAAGGAAGAATTAAAACAAGAAATGAATATTAAGATGGACCAGAACAAAGAAGAAATAAAACAAACTAAGGAACTGATAATAAAATTGATGGATGAAAAATTGGGACACGTTGAGAAGATATTGGAAAAATCAAACACATACATAGAAAATAAAACAGAATCCACTAAACAAGAAATAAGAGGAGAGGGGATTGAAAAAACCACAGAAATAGACAATTCACAGATCAACAGAATCAAGGAAATAGAAGAGAAGGAAAAGGATTTCAAAGGAGAGATTCAAATGGATGTAAAGTTACAAAATGAAAATATAAATGATGATACTATAGAACCAAAATTAAGTAATAAAATGGAAATTGATGAAATAAAAATACAAAGACAACTAAATGAGGAGATGATAGATAGCAATTTACAGAATCTAGAAAGTGAGGAAGCTATGAAAATTTATGAAAAAGAGATTTATTGGGAAATAACAGACCCAGATGTTAATATATTGAAACGAATAGTGACATATGGTAAGACAAATAATGATAATAATAGGGGGATACAACTTAATTGGAAATTAGAGGAAATGAATAAGATATTACAAGAGACCAAGGAAGAAATAGAAGAAACCATAAGACAGAATATAGAAACAATAATTTATGCAGAAAATTTCGAGATGAGGGTAAAACTTGGCAGAAATATAAAGATAATTGATCCAAGAAATTTTAATAGGATAGTTAAAAATGAAATGATAGGAAGTAAGAGTATTATGGGAAATGAAATAATAAAAAGAAGAAACAATAATATGAAGAAATTGGAAACACAAATTTTCATGAATCCATTGGGAGAAATTGATGAGATAGGGGACAACAAAATTGAAAAAGACACAGTGGAAAATTTTAAGAAACTTAGGAAGCAGATAGAAGAGAATCAAACAATAAGAGAAGAGGATAAAACGAAATTTAGGAAAAGAAAATTAAATTGAATAATAAGGCTGTATTATAGGACCGGAATCTAGAAGACGAATAAGGAATTGTAAAAGGTCGATAAGGAATATAAAAAACAACATGTAAATAAGAAGTTTATAATTAACAAATAATGTTAAAAAAAAACATATGTAAATATAATGTTGTACATAGATAGAAATTAGGATATATAAAGATAATGATGAAAAACAGAAATAATTACATTAACAGATATAATACAAACGGATATTATAACAAAAAAACAACAATTATAACAACAATTTAGGAAATAACAATAACTATAATAAGAACGATAGCAAACAAAAACAACTATAACAGAAACTTCAAATAAAATAACAACAAAAATAATAATTACAGAGAACAGTATTCAAAGGAGAGAAGAGAGAGTGATAACATATAAACATCCAAGGAAATATATAAAATTTGGGGAAGAATTAGAATTAAAAGAAATAATGGGATTGATAAATATTAAAGGGAAATTAAATGGAAAAGAAATAAAATTATTAATAGATACAGGTTCGGAAGCGTCCATAATTAAAACAAAACTAATAGAAGAAAACATTGAAAATTATGAAAACAAATTAATTAAAATACCAAAAACTACATTGATAGGAGCAAATGGAAAGAAGCTATGTGAAGTAAATAAGTCTATAATACAAAAGATTGAATTGAAGGATGGGAAAGAAGTTGAAATGCAATTACTGTTAGTGAATAATTTGGAAACAGACATAGTAATAGGAATTGATGAATTAACAAAGTTTAAAGTAATACTTGATTTTGAAAAGATGGAGATAGAAATTGATGGAAATAGAATTGAATTTGGAAACGAAAATTTAGAAGAATTGGAAGTTGAAGAGGATAATAAGAAGTTATGGAATATAGAAAGGATTGGAAATATGGAAGAATTGGAATTTGGAGAGGATAATAGGAAGTTATGGAATATAAAGAGGAGTGGAAATATGGAAGAATTGGAATTTGAAGAGGATAATAAGAAGTTGTGGAATATAGAAAGGTGTGGAAATATGGAAGAATTGGAATTAGTGTGTGGAAATAAAGAATATGAAGAGAAAGTGAAGAATTTAATAGAGAAGTATAAAGGATTAGTTAAAAAGAGATGAGAATGGCAAATAACTATGTACATAAGATAGAAGTTAAGGGAATAGAAAATTTCAGAATAAGAACATATCCCATACCTTATAAATATAGGAAAGAAGTTGATTCAGAGATACAAAATATGCTAAAGGATGGTATTATAGAGAGATGTAACATAAGAAATATAAATTAATAAATTGTACCGATATAAGAGACTCTGAGAAATGTAGAAGTAATAAGTCGCATAACGAACATTAAAGAATTTTCAAAAATGGATTTATAACATGATTTTTTTTAAACTAATTCCTTTGGATGAAACTTGTAAATGAAATATGTACCTAAGAATAAAATAAGAATTTGTATACATATTTAATTATGGTATTGTAAATAGAATTAAAACTAACTGAAGAGGATACTGCAACACAGGATTCCAAAATCATCTTTGTAACAGCAACCGGAAATAAAAAGAAATGTATTATTAGTAAAATTGAAAGACAATCCTAGAATATAGTACTTGAAGTAAAATTTGCGTTCATAAAATTTTTCTTAGAATAAAAAATTTGATAAACGCAAAATTTAGGGGATGTTATTGTGAAAAAATAATGCTACACCCTGTATATCAAATAATGAAGAATTAAGATTATGTATTGTAATCTAAAAGAATTTTTTTAAGTAGGACAGGACCGTATTTAATTTGAAATCATTAAAAAAGTAACATATTCTGATTAACAAATTTATTTTTAAAATATAAAGCATTTATTAACTTTGGCGCAAACATATATAAAATTATAAAATCATTTTATTTAAAATACTTGAACTCTACCCTGAGATGAGAAGTTTTCATGTTGGTTAAATAAACTGTTTATCATACATATTAAATCCTCAACATACCGGGCAAATTAAACTATTTTCTCACCCAATTCTATTCATAATAATATGTCGGCCCAACGTAGGGCAAATTAAATTCCCATATAAAATAAACTATAATAATATATATATATATATATATATATATATATTGTTATATATTACTATTTCTGGGTTAATTGTAATGAAATTAGGTTAAAATTGATTTCCTTTTTTTTTTAATGTCGGCTAGCTGTTAATAAGATTAATGATAAGACTCGTAATTAGGTTGCGGTTCGTGCCCTTATTGAATAAATTTAGAAAATATAATTTTTAATAATGAATAATTTTTCAACAATATTTAATCTATTCAATTTTAACAATTTTCTTTTTTTTTAATTTGAATACGATATATAATACTACTAACCTACTAGCTATAATTAAATTAAATGTCTATAAATATGAGAATGTCTATAAATATGAGCTCAACAATATGATACACTATATCCGTATAACCATAAAGTCCCTACACTTCTTTGTCAGTTAAATTAACATTGTATTCTTGTCTCAATAAATTTTAATCTAATTCTGTTGCCGAAATTTTGTTTGCAAAGTATATGTTGTAATTTATTTCTTCTTGATAATTTGTATTCTGTGTCAATAAATTTTAATTTAATTGTCTTACCAGAATTCTGTTTGTAATAAGGTATATATTGTAATTTTCAATTTCTCGATTTTAATTCTTCTTGATAATTTTCTATTTTTATATACGAGTATCTTCCTATTGACTTCTATCTGCCAAAAATCTTCTGACTTTTTTACCGCTACTTCTCAATCCATCTCATTTTTTTTTTAAATCCGGCTTCAAAGGTTTTTTTCCATCTCTATCTCTATTGGCGCACTTGAAACGCGAACTTCACTACCCTCTTATAATTATTTTTACTTATATCTATTATAATAATCTAATACATAAAATCAGTTACTTCCAAAAAAATTGTATTTATACATTCTTTCATAATTTCCTAAAAAATATGTCATTTTTTACTTTTCAATTCCTTTGTAGGTTATCTGTCACAATAATTTTGATGTGTATATAGGGTGTCTCAAATGATCATGTTTACAGTGTGTCCCAAATAAATGATTCTAATAAACCTGATTTAGAAATAATAATAATATTTTTTTTTATAAAGTTTAGTGGATTATATTTTAAATAATCAATATGTAATAATATATATATATATATATATATATATATATATATATATATATATAACCAAAAACCAAAAGTTGGCAGTTAGCCACGGCTGACTAGTTAAAAAATAAAACTTCAAAGAGTGGTCTTAAACCCTCAAACTCGTGGGGATAGCAGCCAAAAAAATCTTTACAGGTTAGAGATAAAGTGAATCAAATAGTACATTACCTAAGCTTTCGAAGAGCATTGTCTTCATTTTCGAAAGCTATAATAAACCAGAAAGAAAAAATCGGTTAACTTAATAAAGAAAATAATTTTTGAAATCATTACGACTTACTTGTAGTGTTGATTTGAAATTAAACTCACATTTCACAAATTGCAGGAAAACCTTCATCCACTAAAGACAAAAATGTCGACTAAATATAATTTCTCTCCTACATATAGTAATGAGAGCCAGGAGTTTTTTCCTGTTTTTTGAAACCAAAAGACGTACAACAAGAAACGAACTGATTTTGTTGAATATATATTTCAACATGAAATCGACTGCTGTCGAAAAGTAGAGATACGGGGGGCAATTGCAAGGTTGAAGTAAAAACATTTAATAAAAATCTAAATTTCTCAGCAAAACTGTTATGTTTTTTTTGGTTGCTTTGGTGAAAACTTCAAAGAAAAACAATAATAGATTCATGTCCACACCTACGATCACGTCAAGATTGAAAAATTACACCTTTAAATTTAACCATACTATTGTCTGACAGCTGCCACCTGTCTTTTGCAAAATGTAAAAAATTGGGATGACGAAATAAGTCAACAGTCAGTGAACACTCAAACCTCTCACATTCGGTATTCCCAAACTGTCAACCCATTCCAGCATTACTATTATTAGATAAAAAAGCCAAACAAAACCCACCCGCAAATACTAACGATCTCCACTTTCGTCTGATGTTAATTTCCATGAAAATCAGTATTAATAATTTAAAATTCTCATAACAATAATAATGTCAGTTAGGAAAAGTGATGTAAGATCTGTAACTTATAACACATGAAAAGGACCTAACCTCTCACGTTAAGGCCTGACTGTTTGGAAATAATTTGCATTCGCAACCGAGCTGTGATAGCCATAATGTATACAATTTTGTTTTGTTTTTAAATGAAATATTAAATAATGTTTGTATTGTCAACACTCGACTGACCTGTCACCTCAGCCAACCATTAACTCAAAACACTAATTTGGGAATCAATCTCCTCGCTACCGGAGTGGACATTATTAAAGTGCAACAAATATGTATAAATCTTACTAAGTGACTCAATGTCAGACCTTCTATTCATTGGTTTCTCAATGTTATTAATATGATACATTTCTAAAAACTTTCTTTTGTTATAGTTTCTTTCTACATCAAGAATCTTTACTTTATCAAAATCTATATGGTGGAACTCATCTATAACATGTTCTGATAATGCACATTTCCGCTTTTTTAACCTAGCATCGCTTTTATGTTGAGCACAACGTGATTTCAAATTCTGAGATGTCATTCCTACATACTTTTTGTTACAATTTTTACAAGAGATACTATATATTACGTTAGTTTTCATCATGGAATCCTCCGGTTGTTTTAACTTAGTAAAAAGAGACTGTAGAGGTTTGGCTGTTCTTTGAGCAATTTTGACATTGGTCCCCTTGAATTCTTTGATGATTTTTTCTGACAGATCTTTAATATAAGGAAATGAACCAAAAGTAACCTGCTGTGTATTATTGAAATTAGCATACTGTTCATTCTCATGACTATTAATATGATCGACCGTATGCTCGCCAGGAGTGTTGTAAATCAACCTCTTGAGAAGTTTGATAGGATAACTATTTTTTTGAAGCGTATCAATCAATATTTTAAGGTTTTTATTGAGTAATATTGGATGTGATATTTTTTTAATTCTGTTCTTCATCCCTAACACCAAATTAACCTTCATTTTGTAGGGGTGATTGGACTTAAAGTTGAGGTATCTACCCGAACTGGTAGGTTTCACGTACCAGTCAAGTATCACCCTGCCTTCATTGGTCCTTATTAACTTTGTGTCCAAAAATGGTACACATCTGTTAATTTCATTTTCAACTGTGAATTGGATGTATTGATTGTAACCATTAAAAATGTTAAGAATGGTTTCGATACCATCTTCAGGAACAGCTGTGATGATATCATCTACATATTTTTTTAAAAAAGGGATATCAAAAGGTGAATTCCCAACACACTCAGCGATCAAATTGTCCATGACATATTGCGCAAAAATGGGTGATACAGAACTACCCATTGGTGTACCAAAAACTTGTTTATAATATTCATCATTAAAAACAAAAGTGTTATACACAAAGTCCCCATTTTTGCGCAATATGTCATGGACAATTTGATCGCTGAGTGTGTTGGGAATTCACCTTTTGATATCCCTTTTTTAAAAAAATATGTAGATGATATCATCACAGCTGTTCCTGAAGATGGTATCGAAACCATTCTTAACATTTTTAATGGTTACAATCAATACATCCAATTCACAGTTGAAAATGAAATTAACAGATGTGTACCATTTTTGGACACAAAGTTAATAAGGACCAATGAAGGCAGGGTGATACTTGACTGGTACGTGAAACCTACCAGTTCGGGTAGATACCTCAACTTTAAGTCCAATCACCCCTACAAAATGAAGGTTAATTTGGTGTTAGGGATGAAGAACAGAATTAAAAAAATATCACATCCAATATTACTCAATAAAAACCTTAAAATATTGATTGATACGCTTCAAAAAAATAGTTATCCTATCAAACTTCTCAAGAGGTTGATTTACAACACTCCTGGCGAGCATACGGTCGATCATATTAATAGTCATGAGAATGAACAGTATGCTAATTTCAATAATACACAGCAGGTTACTTTTGGTTCATTTCCTTATATTAAAGATCTGTCAGAAAAAATCATCAAAGAATTCAAGGGGACCAATGTCAAAATTGCTCAAAGAACAGCCAAACCTCTACAGTCTCTTTTTACTAAGTTAAAACAACCGGAGGATTCCATGATGAAAACTAACGTAATATATAGTATCTCTTGTAAAAATTGTAACAAAAAGTATGTAGGAATGACATCTCAGAATTTGAAATCACGTTGTGCTCAACATAAAAGCGATGCTAGGTTAAAAAAGCGGAAATGTGCATTATCAGAACATGTTATAGATGAGTTCCACCATATAGATTTTGATAAAGTAAAGATTCTTGATGTAGAAAGAAACTATAACAAAAGAAAGTTTTTAGAAATGTATCATATTAATAACATTGAAGAACCAATGAATAGAAGGTCTGACATTGAGTCACTTAGTAAGATTTATACATATTTGTTGCACTTTAATGATGTCCACTCCGGTAGCGAGGAGATTGATTCCCAAATTAGTGTTTTGAGTTAATGGTTGGCTGAGGTGACAGGTCAGTCGAGTGTTGACAATACAAACATTATTTAATATTTCATTTATATCAAAAAAAATTTTGTATACATTATGGCTATCACAGCTCGGTTGCGAATGCAAATGATTTCCAAACAGTAGGGCCTTAACGTGAGAGGTTAGGTCCTTTCCATGTGTTAGAAGTTACAGATCTTACCTCACTTTTCCTAACTGACATTATTATTGTTATGAGAATTTTAAATTATTAATACTGATTTTCATGGAAATTAACATCAGGCGAAAGTGGAGATCGTTAGTATTTGCGGGTGGGTTTTGTTTGGCTTTTTTATCTAATAATAGTAATGCTGGAATGGGTTGATAGTTTGGGAATACCGAATGTAAGAGGTTTGAGTGTTCACTGACTGTTAACTTATTTCGTCATCCCAATTTTTTACATTTTGCAAACGACAGGTGGCAGCTCTCAGACAATAGTATGGTTAAATTTAAAGGTGTAATTTTTCAATCTTGACGTGATCGTAGGTGTGGACATTAATCTATTTTTGTTTTTCTTCGAAGTTTTCACCAAAGCAACCGAAAAAAAAACAACAGTATTGCTGAGAAATTTAGATTTTTATTAAATGTTTTTACTTCAACCTTGCAATTGCCCCCCGTATCTCTACCTTTCGACAGCAGTCGATTTCATGTTGAAATATATATTCAACAAAATCAGTTCGTTTCTTGTTGTAAGTCTTTTGGTTTTAAAAAACAGGAAAAAAATCCTGGCTCTCATTACTATATGTAGGAGAGAAATTATATTTAGTCGACATTTTTGTCTTTAGTGGATGAAGGTTTTCCTGCAATTTGTGAAATGTGAGTTTAATTTCAAATCAACACTACAAGTAAGTCGTAATGATTTCAAAAATTATTTTCTTTATTAAGTTAACAGATTTTTTCTTTCTGGTTTATTATAGCCTTTGAAAATGAAGACAATGCTCTTCGAAAGCTTAGGTAATGTACTATTTGATTCACTTTATCTCTAACCTGTGAAGTTTTTTTTGGCTGCTATCCCCACGAGTTTGAGGGTTTTTTAACAAAGACCACTCTTTGAAGTTTTATATATATATATATATATATATATATATATAGGGTGTCCCTAAATTTCCTTGCCATATTTGTGCTTATTACATCACTTCTCCGTTTGTAAAAGTGTTGCGACGTTTCAGCTCCAACACCTTTTTTTTCTAAACTATACTACTAACAAGTGTCTATCTATGAGTGAATTTAAATTAAATTTATATTGTTTCTGTTATGTGCACTTCGGTATTGCGACACCGCCGACTGTGATTTGTGTTTACGTGACGCGCACTTGACCTCACTCACGTGTTCGTTTTGATTCTTAACCGCTGATGTTTTGTCTCTGACCTAGGTCGCGATTATTGACACTCGCGACACTGCTGCTCAGTAGATCATTCATGGGATGGCTTCTTTCTGTCCAATGCTGCGATCTTGGGCGGCTCGTCTCCGGCTGTGTTATCTGTTCCATTTCAATAACTTCTTCGCCTGACTTCTGTGGTGAGAGTGTATCACCCATGCTGTTAGGGAATCCCATATGCTGCATACTAGTGCGATGCCACGTCCTACTATCTGTTGGATGCGAGTTCCATTTAATATAGTGCCTACCATGTATTTAAGTATGTGGAGTGTGCAGTATATACCAATTATTCTACTTATTACCGAACCTATCTCCGTGAACCACTCCCAAGCGTGTTTCAGGGTGGATTCGGCTAGGTTTTTGATTTCTTTTGCGTCAAAGATATTTGATACTGTGTATCCATGACTGTTGGCGTTCAGTCCAGCTGCTCTGCGGGTAATTATGTTTTCTACGGCTTTACTTTCTGTTCCGAACGTGAGGGTCGATTTCTTTTGGTGTGTACAGTCCTTTTGCTCCCAATGGTTGAATGGGGCCAAAGTGGAGGTTCATTTCTTCGTATGGTTTCATGACTTTCGGTTCGTTACCTATTGTTGGGTGCGGGTTCAGACCTATCCATTGGTCTTCTATGAAGTATAGGGGGGGTATCATATTATTTTCCACTAAGTTCAAAAATAATGTATTAATCTAGTGAGTGACGTTGTCATATTTGACAACAATGTTAACTATTCAAGAATTATAATCGCTATCAAAAATAACAATACAGAATAATAATGTAAGAAACACTAAGTAAACAGAAAACATCTATTCAATATATCCTCCCCCAGCTTCAAAACATCTCTCATTTCTCTTTCTAAATTCTGTGTAAGTATTTCGCAGCATTTTTGGGGTAATTTCGTTAACGACATCAATGATAGCTCGTTTCAAGTCTTGAATATTATGGTTTAAATTATTTGCGTAAACTTTTTGTTTTAAGTTACCCCATAAAAAAATCTAAATTAGTTAAATTGAGGGATCGGGGCGGAAAAAATATTGGTCCATAACGTCCCATCCATCGCCCAGGAAAATATTCATCCAGCCATCCTTTAATTAGCAAAGTCGAATGTGACGAACATCCATCATGTTGAAAGTACATTATACGCCTTTGCTCCAAGGGAATATTTTCTAATTAAGGTATTAAGAAGTTGTCCAGCAAATACAAATATACCTCCTGATTTAATGTATCTTCCAGAAAATACGGTCCGCTTATTCAATCTGGTAAAACCATACACCAAACATTAGCTTTTTTAGCAAATTGACTATTACAGTTAATTCTGTAGCTCGGGTTCTCACTAGCCCAATATCGACAATTTTGGGAAGAAACGACTCCGTTTGTTGTAAACGTTGCTTCATCAGAAAACAAAATATTATTGTGAAAGAATCGGTCATGCATGTTTTTCACCAATCATCGCACAAAAGTCTAACCTTGTGTCATAATCTTGTAAGGTATGAATAAATTTTGGTTTGAATGGGTGAATTTTGTTTTTCTTAAATATTTTCTGTAAGTGACTCTTGCAAAAACCAACCTCCACTGCTCTTTTTCATAGACTCAACTTTTTCCTTAACGAATGCATAGCTAGTGTACTAGCTGCATCATCCTCTTCAACGTACGCCTTTTTCAATTTATTTTTTTCTTGAGCAGATCCTGTCTCATCAAACTTCTTTATTAATTTTTTCAATCCACACCGCGTAATGGGTACATCTGGATATTTTTCGTGAAATTTTGCAATTGCATACTGGTACGAAACTTTCCCAATACCATAACACATAATAAGATATACTCTTTTTTGAATGGTTAACATTGTTGTCAAATATTTCTTAAAGAATGACAATTTGAAAATTATTCATAAAAGTTGACAGTTACTTGGTACATCGGAAACGTCACTCAATAGATTAATACATTATTTTCGATATCATACGGTTTTCATAAAACTGGTTATAGAATGAGACGGATATTGAAAAACTTGAATTTTATTTCATTCTATGGGGTTTCAGAACAAGCAAAACTTTTAATCAAGAATGACATTTTTCACTAAAACTAATATTTAAACATTTTTCACCTATAGGATACCCCATCCGTTGACACGCTGTATAAATCGTGAAACGAAAAGTATATAAATCAGTCCTTCTTCCTTCTACAAAGAATACATATACCTAATAATTAACTATAAACTAACTGCTCTGACTTTCTGGGAAGCAAATTTGTCAATAATTTCGGTGAAATCAATTTTTTCAGAGAATTCGGATTCGATAGAGATGATGGCCAAATCTGTAAGCCTTTCATATTATTTCTTAAGTAATTTTTAATTTACTGAAACTTCTCTCGCCTGAAGCAACAGAGACAGGTAAGGTTAAAAACATTCTTAATACCAGAGCAAAATTTGGAAAACAGATAATGATATCATTTTTGACTATAATTTTTAATATTTCAGTTGGCTGTTTTTCACCTGGAAAAATATTTTTGAATGAAGTTATTTCAGTAAAGAGTTGTATACCGTCTATATCTTTTACGGCACTTTCTTCCTTTCGTACATGTAACTTAAGATCTAAGTCCATGCAGGCTTTCATAAGATTATCATTAGAAATGTTATGAAACTAGTACAGAAAGTAGACTATTGAATAGGACTCAGGCGAATCTTTTATTTACCGAGAAAAGTGCATTAGAGAAACGTGCGGGTGAAACGCTGGATAGGAAGACGCACTGATTATGGTGCATCAAATACTTTACTGAAAGAGCTGAAAAACGAAGATCCTGCGAAATATTTTGAAAATTATAGGTAACCAGTTTGATGAACTACTGGGAATGGTAAACGAAATGTTGTCAAAACAGGGTACGACAATGTGGATGGCAATCCCAGTAACTACAAAATTAGCGACTGGAGATTAATTTAAGTCTCTGGAGTACCTGTTTATACCAGGATTGGTTCATTCAAAGGCCTTCATACATCCTTCGAATAATGTATCCAAACAAATGTTAGGCTATAAAAGACACGATCTACGGTGCCTAACAGGCCTCTTAACAGGCCACTGTCGATTGAATCATCATATGCTGAAACTTGGACTGTCGGACGATCCGATTTGCCGTCTTTGTTTGGAAGATGATGAAACAGCAGAGCATATAATTTGTGCCTGCCCCGCCGCGGCGCAAATCAGGTATCGGATGTTTGGCAGGGCCACTCTCTTGCCCTCGGACCTGAAATATCATTCACTGAACAAATTAATCGGCTTCGTCAAGAAGCTGAATTTGTTTGGTGAAATTTGAATAGGTATGAGCCACAATAGATTCTCGCGAGTCGCAGTGGAGGGCCTCATTGACCCACTCATTATAAACCTAACCTAACCTGTTTCGCGTTCTAGAAACAGCAATATCATGGTTCCTACCCCATGTACTTACGGCGATTTGTTGAAGTAAGTTTAAATAATTTATTGTAATATATTTCAAAGAATTTATTTCATGGAATCTTTTTTCATAATCTCTGAAAATGTATTAATCATCGCTGTTTGTAAGATGTCCTCTTCGTCGTTAAAGAACCAGTTGTGGAAGCCATTGATTGAGGAGAGGCGTGTGGAGAAAAGTTGTGAAATTCTTATTGGACCGATGCATTGTCCAATATATCCAGCTTAGCACAAGTTATACAATTTTGAATATCCTGCTGCAGCTAGATGGCGGCTCGTTTTGGTAGCTGACGGAGTTCACTTGATACATACTTGCCAAACCGATCATATGGCTTATCCATAGCTGCAGAGTTTGCAATGTCGTCTAACTTCTTGATTGTTTGGGATATCTCCGCATTGTGGGATTTACCAGTTCCTACATTTTTTCTGAACCTTTTTCTTGGCAGGTCAGGTAGCTTAATAATTCGAGAAGAGTGGGCCATATTTGCTTCAACAGTGGAGATGTTCGCGAGGCCAGGCATACCAGGGTTGATGGTGTCGCCTCCCTCTTCATATTGCTCTGAATTTCAACTTTAAAACAATATTTTCCTTTCCGATAACAAAAACGTTGAAGATTGGAAATAAATTGAAAAGTTGCTTCTCCAGCGCTGAAATTTCGCGACATGCTGTGGGACGATTTATGGTAAACACATTGTGATCTAGAGACCTCCCTGTTCAGGTTCGTTATACTACAATTACAAAAAAACCTTCAGTATCATACTATTTGCTATGGTTGATGCAGATTAGTGCTTCACTTATATTGTCGTAGGAGGACATGGCCGAGCAAGTGACAGTGCAGTATTTAGAGGTAGTACTCTGAACATTGCAATGGTTTCCTGAGAACTCCATTTATCGTCGGGAACGACGCTATGCTTCTTATGAAGGTTTTCAGTAAGCACGGACTAAGTAATGAAGAAAAAATATTCAATTATCGTCTTTCCCGCACCAGACAAGTGTAAGAGAATGTTTTTGGCATACTTGCCTCGCGATTTAGAGGGTTTTCAAGAACAATTGAGATGAAACCCGATACTATCGATAGAGTTATTTGGGCTGCTTGTAATTTGCATGACTGGTTGCGAAAGACTGCCCCAAGCAACTAAATGTCACAACAAGCAGTGGACAGAGAAGATTTGAACACAGAATATGTAACACCTGGCGAATGGAGACAAAATACCAACATCCTATATCTATCCAGTGACCAGACTAGGCAGCACCAATGCAAGCCAAATCGCTAGAAGGGACCAGACAAGCGTACGTAACGTACTTCACAGAAAAAAATTCTCTACCATGGCAATGGGAGAAACTTGGACTTAGAAAGGCATGAACTATGTTTTAAAAACATAGTGTGCTAGTGTGAAAAGTGTTACCGAAGTGTTTAATAAACAGTTTTAATAAAAATTATAAATATATATACATGTTATATAATATAATAATTACTAATACTGTAATTTATTAATGGGTCCTTTATTTCACCAAAACAACAAAAAAATATCGAACTTACCATAGTATAGAAACATTATCACAGCACACGGTAACAACAATAGTCTCTCTGTGCAACCTCCTACTCAGTATTGCCACTAGAAATTGGTGCAATGGTATTGAATTACATTAAAATGCGCATTATAAATGTACAAAATAAAATTATCTAATATAATAATTAATAATATATTATGCATCTGTGATATATTAAATTAACAATTCATTATATTCACTTATCAAATTTGATTTACTGCTTTCTGTTGTCAGACTTAAGTCGTTTAAAATTCGCATCCCTCAGCGATTTGTTGCTGTAGTCTTTATCTTTAATATTCCACAATTTAAGAAATTTTGGTACACTTGTAAAAACAATGGAATATAACTCGTGTTCCACTTCATTTTACAACAGGATCTAAATAATAAGACAGTGTAGGAAAACCACCAAGTAACAGCAGACGACAAAACGTGGTTTCCACACGCCAGCTATAATATTGAGCAAGTGGGAAATTTGGTGTGTACCTCAGATAAACAAATAAAATAGATATGTTCGTTTAGACTTTTTCCTGCCCCAAACATTGAGCCACATTCTAAGCTCACTTGCGGGACACTTCCACTGCTTTGCCATATTTACAAAGTCTCTTTAGTTGCAGGAAAAATGAAATTAGAAGTTTAGTTGAAAATTTGTTAAAAAGTTATGCAAATAAAAAAAAGTCATAGTAATTTATGCATTTTAGTCGCTGCTTTTAAAATTAATTTAATTAATAATACTTGAATTTTATGTAATAAAGGCATATTCTTATATAAATTTTAAACAAGTATTTGTTGTAACTAAAAGTGGCAACATTGCTGAAAATTTCAGTACCTGCTTTGTTTGTCTAGTATAAACTATTTAGTAGTTTTGTCTTTGTTCAGTTACGATATAAAGAGGGATGCAAATATCACCAGAGCGTTCACGACTAACATTTCTATTGGATTTGGAAACAAGAAGAATTTGGTTTGCTTTACTGGGTCTAAGCGAGAGTCATGATCTACCAAAACGACCTGAAATTTGTTCGGAGCATTTTAAACAATCTGATTTTATATATAAGTGTAGTGGCCGTAAGTTTCTAAACAAAGATGCTCTTCCCATGTCAGTTTTTGAATTTAATCCACCAGATGTAATGTAAGTACCTACACATTTTCTTGGTACAATGGGCCCTTAAAGTAATGCCCAAAATAAAAAAGTCACTGTCCTGATAAACATAATTTCCTTTCAATATAATAAGTTCTTTTTATTACAGCTGATGAAGCGGCCATAAAAGACAAATTTTAAACAGTTTATTAATTATAAGTCATTACTTTATTGGGCGACTCATGACACTCTGGGCTGTCTAGATAACTATAGTTCAGTTCCAATATAGTAGGCACTAAACTTAACTAAACTACAATTGTTCTTGGTTTAATGCAATATTTCTGAGAATTTAGTGCCTACTATTTTGGAAATGGACTGTATTTAAAAATTAAATTATTATTTTAATTTTTTTAAGAGGTCATTTGGCCACATATGATCCATTTTATTCAGTTAGCAATAATGATTGAGTTAGTTGACTTACATTAATTTGTTAAAAGAATATGTCTATTTTAGGTCTTCAACAAATAACTCAGATTGTCATCAAAAAGATTTATCAGCACAAAATGTGTCTGAGCAAGCTTCTAGTGCTACTCTAAGTAATGTCGAAAGGTAAATATTTAAGTAATTTATTAGGGAGTATATTTTTTTAAACTGCTTTTTTATAAAATTTACTGTTTCGACCTTTACTCTGTGGAATCAACTCATATTACTATTTTAAATAAAACTAACTGTTTCTAGATAACTCCACAATATATTGAAAATATGTTAAAAATTCTAAGAAATTGACAATCAGTTTCATTTAAAAAAGTAATTCTTTTTAAAAGTTTATTATTGAAACAAAAAAAAATGTTAATTGTGTTTTATTTTTAGTTTACCAGTAGAAGAAGTTGTTGATGATCTAGTAACAGTAACTGAGAATCATTCATTTATGAGTGGTGTATCATTGCTTACTTCAGATTCTCGTATACTTGCATATAGGTTAGTTTTTTAGTTAGGTTTGTTGTAGTATATATTTTCTCCTAAATGTTTAACGGTTTTCTTAATAGGCAATAAAATTTATTTACAGTTTGTTCCAGTGACTAGAATTAACAACCTATTCTGATTTATGTGTTTTAGGTTTACGGAACCTGGTCCTTCAGGACTTTTTAAATATAATACGCCAGCGGAGTCCTTATCTCCTACTACCAGCACTGCTTCTTCAACTGAAAAACAACTTTTAGGGATCCTAAAAGAAAACCCAAGTAAGCTGTCCGAAGAAGCTGTAGGCCCTTTATCTGATTTTAGAGGTACATTGAAAATGGTGAAAATAACAAAAAGGCAAAATTAACTCGGGAACAGTCACGTTGTTAGATTTTGTTTAACGTTTTTAGGTTTTCTCTTATAATAATTCACTAAGCAACTAGACAGCGCTGTCTTGACAGAAAAACATATTTACGATACAACAATATGGAACATATGGCTCCCCTATATGTAAATAACATAAGTACCATAACTACATTAGCTACATGTACCAACTGTACAGCCCATGGTAAGAATTCTGACGGATAATTGAGTACATTCTATGGAACTTTTCCCCGCGGAAATGTCAATTTTTTTGACAATCTCATTATAGTGAATTTCGTTGAGAGTCAGTAATATTACAATTAATTAAAATTTATTGTGTACAATTCGTATGCAAGGCACTTTTTGCACTCCCTTGATCTGCAGCACTTTCCTTACGGCTCGTGGCACAAACATTTGTGCTCCTGGTAAAAGTAAACGATATAGAAGTTGATATGCTGCAACGCCCCCTGGTGGGAAGTTACAAGAAAAAGGATAGGAAATACAAATTCTGCATAGAAAAATACATATATGAGCCCATTTTGAGGGTGATCGGTTGAACGGTGTAGAATTTGATATGCTGCAGCGCTACCTGGTGAGAAATTACAACATTGAGAATAGTGTAAAAACCTTCTCCGTGAAAAAATACATATACATGCCAATTTTCATGATGATCGGTTGAATGGTGTTGGAGTGAATAGCGAACATATATATATATATATATATATATATATATATATATAAAACGTTCAAAAATTGTCTCTCTCAAATGTTAAAATCATGTTATATATTTCACATATGTATTTACAAAGTGTATTTAAAATTTCCTCCATAATTCTACAGTTAGAATTTGATTTTTTTTTCAAAAATTGTCTGAAATGGAGACAATCTGTATTATTCATTATTCAATAGAGAAAGAAGACAAGAGTCAAACTGTAGAATTATGGAGGAAATTTTAAATACACTTTGTAAATACATATGTGAAATATATAACATGATTTTAACATTTGAGAGAGAGAATTTTTGAACGTTGTTTCATATAAATTATAACAATCTATTTCTCACATTGTAAAAGTAAAAAATATGATTTGTCTTAAAAAGTAATAATTAGATATTGAAAGAAGTTTTCTGATAAGATTATGTAATTATTTAATATATGTCAAGGTAAAAAGTCAAATAATAACATTAAGTTTATAAAGCATGACATTTGTGAAATGAATTGTCATTCTGCATAGATATAATTGAAATAAAAAGAACTGTCATTTATTAATATTTTGGAATACAATTTAAAGGGAGTAGTATATGGGATTTAATCATTTAAAGACTTCAAACAGAATGTCCTAGAAAGATAGTTGGACAATTTATAACTTGAAGTGAAACTTATCAACAAGAATTTTTATAGCCAATTTTGATTGGTGGAATACATTTGAAATATTTTCATCAGCGACAAGCAGATTAATAATTAAAAAAAATGAATAAAACAGTTTGTTGATAATGTACACTATTCACTAGGTAGAATTTCTTTTTCGTAGAAGTGAATGGGTGAGAAGCAAAATTTTGGGAAAAATAATTCAAACTCATTAAAAAGCAACATTTTTGGAATGGTAATTATAAAAAGAAATGCATTATTCTTAAAAGCAACTCAGCAATTTGATTAATCAAGTAGCTAAACATAATTTTAACAAGAAAATTGGTAAATATAATAGAGTACTGACCGTAAAATTTATCAATATAACCAAGTAAAATATTGTATTGTGGAAATGGTGTCTCCACAATACATTTCAGGAAGGACTGGACTGTGGAATTCGTCTAAAATGTATTGATGTGGACGAAGTATAGCATCGGTTTCTGATATTACCCAAGCTGGACGGATTGTTTAGTTTTCCAGGAGGTAACCTAAAATAAATTTAAAAAAAACAATCATTGAAGTGTATTAGAACGGAACAGTGAACAGGTATTTGAAACTATTTCATTTATACATAAAAAGATCTTATAAACTTACTTGTTTTGTGCAAAGAATTGAACTTTGATATTTCATACATTTTTATCAGCATTGTTTTCGCCATTTTGTGTCATGGACGGTTTGTAACGGAATTCGTTTTCAAAATTGTATATAATGTTGCCTATTTTGTAATCACATATAAAAATAATATTTCATCTGAGTGTATGGTTTGTTGAATGAATGATCATCATAGATAGTTTGTTTTCATAAGTTTTTTTAAAAGAATGATGTATTGTTTTCAAAATATTAAATAACGTTTTTCACTTAAAAAACTTTTTGAAATTATATTGTTGAGATTTTTCATTTCTTGGTGATTGCTCCATCTATATTCAGCAGTTGGCAGTATTGACCCGACGTCTTTAAATCGTGAAGAGGTTCGAAATAAAACATACAGGACCGTCTCTAGAATTTATTAAGAAATAAAAAGCAAGTATTTTTTTTGATTAACAATATTTTTTTTATTTAAATGTAAGGATTTTATTTAACTTTGGCGCTCATATTTGAAATTAAAATTGTTTCGGTTTTTAACATTTGAACCCTACTTGAGATCAGGGAGTTTTTCATGCAAAGGTATACTTATTTTATAACCTATTTTAAAAATTTATAATATACCGGGCAAACAAAAACTATAATTCATATCAACTGAACTACTTTACAATAATAAAGGTATCTCACACATACCAATCCAGTATAATTTGGCGCCCAACGTGGGGCAAATAGAGAAAATCTATTCATATTAAAATATTAAAATTACGCACCTAATAAATCACAATAATATATATATGTTTAGTATATATATATACAAACATTCATTTTTGTATATATATATATATATATATATGATAAAAGTATTATTTTTTCTTCAACCTTCTTAAATAATTTTATAATTTTTTTTTTTTTTTTTTTTTTTTTTTTTTTTTTTTTTTTTTTTTTCAATTTCTTGGGTGTCAGGTTGTGTAGTTAATTAGATCATTTTATTGTTACTGACGTTTCGTTCCTGGGTTAGGAACTTTCTCAAAGTTTATTATTGACTGAATCAAGTTTCATCGTTTACAGTTCAAAATTAAAAACACATATACAATAGGTAAAAAACATTCATAAAACAGACATCTAAAACAAGTACCATCGATACAAATTCTACGACATTATACAGGGGGAGTACGGAAAGACTTCAGATATATTATTTTATTAAATTATGATAAATCTGACTTAAGTTTTTTACATCTTGCTTATCGTTGACTGTATTTTCTTCCTTTTTAATGTGCACCATTTCTTTAATTGTTAATTTTTTGTAGTTTGAATCTTGAGCTAGAATTTTGGTGTTTTTAAAATCGAACTCATGGTTTTCATTGCTTTCATGTTTGTGGAGAGCCGTGGAAGCATTTTTGGTATATTTATGGCCATTTAATCTATTTTCTAAAGTCTGTGTGGTCATTCCTATGTATTTTTTTGGACAGTTTAGGCAGGGTATAGAATATATAACGTTTGACTTTTTTGTGGTTTTTATTTTACTTTTTAATTTAGTGAATAATGGTGATAGGGTGTTTTGAGCTTTGTGACATATAGAGATATCATGTTTAGAAAATATCTGACTGAGTTTTTCTGAAAGCTGCTCTGTATATGGCATTGCTACATATTTATTATTGTTTGACACTTTGTTTTTAGAGTATTTATTTGATGGGTTGTTATATATTTTATAGACTCTTTGTTTGCAAATACGGTTTATGGTATGTATTGGATAATGATTGTTTATTAAAGTCGTTCTAACTTGTTTTATAACATCTGGTCTGTATTCTGGAGAAGTTAATTTAATGGCTCTGTCAACTAATCCAGTAATTACGCTGTTTTTATGTGACTTTGGATGGTTGGAATTGTGGTTAAGGTATCGGCCTGATGAGGTTACTTTATTATACAGTTTAGTTTTGATAGTATTATGGTTAGTTCTTATCAATGTCATATCCAAAAAATTTATTGTGTTATTTTCTTCTGTTTCTACAGTGAATTTGATTTTTTCATGAAAATTGTTGAAAGCGGACAGTACGTAATTAATACTATCATTGGGTACAGCTGCTAAACAGTCGTCTACATAACGTTTAAAAAACAGAATATTGTGATTCAAATCTTTCAATACTACTTCTTCTAGATATTCCATTACTAACTGAGCAAGTGTAGAAGATATAGGAGAGCCCATGGTGCATCCATTAAGTTGTTGGAAAAATTCATTATTATATTGAAAGTAATTATTGTTTTGAATTAATAAGATGGCTTCAATGAATTCAGTGTATTTAAGTGAAGTGTGTTCTTTTATAATATCCCATTTCGTTTGTACAGTCTTAATTATTAATTCGTTAGGTATATTAGTATACATTGATATTACATCCAATGATATTATTTTGTAACTAACTGGTATATTAACAGAGTCAATAAATTTTTTGAACGAAAATGAATCTTTTAAATAACTGTCATTTTGACCAACTACATTTGAAAGGCAATTGGCTAGATATTTAGACAAATTATAAAATGGTGATTGTATGTAGGATACTATAGGTCTTAATGGTATGTCTGGTTTGTGTAATTTTGGTAAACCGTATATTCGAGGTGGGATCGCGTTATGTATTAGTAGTTTTTTTGCTTCGTTTTGTGTGATCGAACTATTATTCAATAATTTTTTTATTAGTTTATTGTTTTTTTCTTGAAAAGATTTGGTTTGGTCTGATTTAATTTTCTTGTATAATGTTCGATCACTCAAAATATCGTTCACTTTATTTTGATAATCGCTGGAGTTCATAATTACGGTTTTATTGCTTTTGTCAGGCTGCAGTATGATTATTTGTGGATTATTTTTAATAAATTGTTTGGTTTTATTCATTGTTTTTTTTATTTGTTTTTGGAGCTTATTAGTTTTATTTTTTCTATGGCGAAGTAAATGTAATTACCAACCATAAAATTAAACTTCGCCATAGAAAAAATAAAACTAATAAGCTCCAAAAACAAATAAAAAAAACAATGAATAAAACCAAACAATTTATTAAAAATAATCCACAAATAATCATACTGCAGCCTGACAAAAGCAATAAAACCGTAATTATGAACTCCAGCGATTATCAAAATAAAATGAACGATATTTTGAGTGATCGAACATTATACAAGAAAATTAAATCAGACCAAACCAAATCTTTTCAAGAAAAAAACAATAAACTAATAAAAAAATTATTGAATAATAGTTCGATCACACAAAACGAAGCAAAAAAACTACTAATACATAACGCGATCCCACCTCGAATATACGGTTTACCAAAATTACACAAACCAGACATACCATTAAGACCTATAGTATCCTACATACAATCACCATTTTATAATTTGTCTAAATATCTAGCCAATTGCCTTTCAAATGTAGTTGGTCAAAATGACAGTTATTTAAAAGATTCATTTTCGTTCAAAAAATTTATTGACTCTGTTAATATACCAGTTAGTTACAAAATAATATCATTGGATGTAATATCAATGTATACTAATATACCTAACGAATTAATAATTAAGACTGTACAAACGAAATGGGATATTATAAAAGAACACACTTCACTTAAATACACTGAATTCATTGAAGCCATCTTATTAATTCAAAACAATAATTACTTTCAATATAATAATGAATTTTTCCAACAACTTAATGGATGCACCATGGGCTCTCCTATATCTTCTACACTTGCTCAGTTAGTAATGGAATATCTAGAAGAAGTAGTATTGAAAGATTTGAATCACAATATTCTGTTTTTTAAACGTTATGTAGACGACTGTTTAGCAGCTGTACCCAATGATAGTATTAATTACGTACTGTCCGCTTTCAACAATTTTCATGAAAAAATCAAATTCACTGTAGAAACAGAAGAAAATAACACAATAAATTTTTTGGATATGACATTGATAAGAACTAACCATAATACTATCAAAACTAAACTGTATAATAAAGTAACCTCATCAGGCCGATACCTTAACCACAATTCCAACCATCCAAAGTCACATAAAAACAGCGTAATTACTGGATTAGTTGACAGAGCCATTGAATTAACTTCTCCAGAATACAGACCAGATGTTATAAAACAAGTTAGAACGACTTTAATAAACAATCATTATCCAATACATACCATAAACCGTATTTGCAAACAAAGAGTCTATAAAATATATAACAACCCATCAAATAAATACTCTAAAAACAAAGTGTCAAACAATAATAAATATGTAGCAATGCCATATACAGAGCAGCTTTCAGAAAAACTCAGTCACATATTTTCTAAACATGATATCTCTATATGTCACAAAGCTCAAAACACCCTATCACCATTATTCACTAAATTAAAAAGTAAAATAAAAACCACAAAAAAGTCAAACGTTATATATTCTATACCCTGCCTAAACTGTCCAAAAAAATACATAGGAATGACCACACAGACTTTAGAAAATAGATTAAATGGCCATAAATATACCAAAAATGCTTCCACGGCTCTCCACAAACATGAAAGCAATGAAAACCATGAGTTCGATTTTAAAAACACCAAAATTCTAGCTCAAGATTCAAACTACAAAAAATTAACAATTAAAGAAATGGTGCACATTAAAAAGGAAGAAAATACAGTCAACGATAAGCAAGATGTAAAAAACTTAAGTCAGATTTATCATAATTTAATAAAATAATATATCTGAAGTCTTTCCGTACTCCCCCTGTATAATGTCGTAGAATTTGTATCGATGGTACTTGTTTTAGATGTCTGTTTTATGAATGTTTTTTACCTATTGTATATGTGTTTTTAATTTTGAACTGTAAACGATGAAACTTGATTCAGTCAATAATAAACTTTGAGAAAGTTCCTAACCCAGGAACGAAACGTCAGTAACAATAAAATGATCTAATTAACTACACAACCTGACACCCAAGAAATTGAAAAAAAAAAAAAAATATATATATATATATGTATATATAGATTAGATATGTAGATTAATAACATTAAATTAATTAAAATCAACAAACTTTAATTTCATCAAACGAAATATTTATAAACACCAAAATTCCAATAATATAATTTTATATTTGTTGTTTTCAAATAGATTTGGTACGCCTATGCTTTGACGATAACGCCAAGGCGATGTATCCACAATACAATCCCCACTTTTTGTAATTCATTCATGATTTTACTACTGGCGTTTAGAATTGTTGGCCGCAAAAATAAACGTGTTTATGAATGAATAGCCCTTTCTATGTATATTATTACTCTAAGGTGTGTACTACTAGCTTACTCCCCGACTCGCCGGCTTTTTACAAGCAGACTTTTTAGCTTGTAAACTCGCCCTGTGTAGTTGAGGTTTAGCATGACTAAATATCAAATGACGATGACTATAGTTGTATACACTGTATAGAGGTGGTTTTAGCGCGTTGTACCGATTATGATCATATGCGCATCTGTGACGTAGCGCCCATGATATTTTAAAGCATGTATACGAAGTGAACGTCTGCAGATCAATATTTCGACTTGCAATTATGTTGTAAATGAATTTATTGATAATACGATTATTTGTTATCGCCTGGTAACGTTATATTTACTTGGACTAAATTCCCAAAATGAAATTGACCGCGTTAAGCTTATGAAAATATTATAAGTAGAAATTGCATTTTATCTGTTTTTTCAAACGGATTTGGACCCTGAATGGAATTCGTTTTAAATAGCTGTATATAGAAATTTAGATTCAAAGTTGAACGTTTCAAAGTTCTATGCCTAAGCAAATACGTGCTTATGTAAAAGGGAAATATGATTATGCCCTCAAGGATTTTCCGTTATTTGCGCAATAAAATATAATTTTTGTAATGCTTTATTTGGAAACTTCGAATCCAAGAATTCAGATTCATATAGATGCTGTTAAATGTTTTTCCTGATAAACTGACGTATAATAGTATATTATGCTGTTATTATTGACCGAGCATCAAGATTATTTTCCTGAGCGGATTAAGTTGCGAAGCTTATAAATGTCTTCACCACCGTGTTGTATATACATTTTCCATTATTAGTAAAATTTAAGACATAAATTAAAAATTAAAAATTTTCTTGTAAAAATTAAGTAGCACAGGAATGCAAATTCGCATTTCCACTAATAAAACAAAAATCAAGTAGGCTGATACAGATTGACATGTCCACTAGTAAAACAACGTTTGTTTTAGTTACGGGATGTCATTATTGGTTGGGCGCAAATTTTAAACTAATGGCGTTTTTATTCAAATAATTTTACGTGTTAACCAAATTTTAAGCAGCAAATGCTTTAAAGACAATCTTCTAGGTATACAACATTATATTGCACAATTTTTTCTTAAACTACTATCCCTGGATTCCCAAAACATTTAAATTTGTCCATTATTGACCTAGGTTAACAGTAGAAAATATTATTAACCACTAGTAGAGAAATTCAACTTCTCAGATGGCTAGAAGACGCACTAACTGTCAAATTCATAGCTAGTAGAGGGAAATAGTATATTATATACAAAGGTGGTGAAGGCTGTTATTATTGACAGAGCACCAAGATTATTTCGCACGGGGATTTGCCTCGAGCGGAATAAGGTGCGAGGCCTATAACTGTCTTCACCACCATGGTGTATATACAGTTTTTTACACTACTAGCCAAATTTTTTCTGGTGCAAATTTCCCCTATTAAAACTTATTTTCAAATAACGGATGCGTTCACAAAACATATCTTATAACTCAACCGTTGAGTGAGTGCTCACTGAGCAGCGAATGGTTGACGTGTGTATTTTAAACGATAATTTTTTGAAAAATATAAATATTGGAAATTCAAAATTATTGCCAGATACAATCTAATTGTTGCGTTATTAGATGATGCTAATATAATTGATATAAACAGAAATATTATATCCCATGCAATACAAGATTTGCAGGAACCATTACAACATGATTATAACGTGAGAAGACGTGGTATTCGTGAAAAAAAAACAAGAATTATTATGAAGAAACAACTCCAGCGAATAATGTTATGTATTTATTGCACTAATATAAAAACATCACAGTCTGCAACGTGTTCTGCTTAGTGAGCGCTCAGAAAAATAGCGTCCCCTCACCAAACGTGTTGAGTTTCGGTCACTGATCAAACTGCTTTCCCAGAACATTCACACAATGGTTGTGCAACAGTTCTAAACGTATACAAAATTTGTAAGTATCACCATGTTGTAGTTACGGGATGTCATCAGTCATTATTGGTTGAGCGCCATTTGTAAACTAATGGCATTTTTGTTCAAATAATTTTATCGTATTTGGTAATTCCAAGCAGCAAATGTGGATATACATGCAATAATTGTCGACTTCATAGCTGATAGTTGTACATATATTTTCAAACTGAAATTATGAAGCCAGTTTCCAAATTTTCTGTTTTTCTACTAGGGGCGTGTTCAAAAAATGTGATTGCCTTGATCTCTTCATATGATGGGATCTTTATCTCCTTAATTGTGGCAGAACACACTCTTTTTATCAGTATTTTTAGATTTGCAGAAAAATATCAAAAACAAGCAGAGGTATGTGAACTGGTACTTAATCCTAGTGTCAAAAACCCGTTTTCATCGTATTGGCTTCGTCAAACGACGAATAAGTTCAAGGTTATATTTCTTATTTTGCTTAGATTAGATTAGATTAGATTTTAACGGGGTTACAGTGCACTGAAACCAAAGGTTTATTGTGCCCTCCCTATCAGAGTTGTTCTCGCTACTACTACAGCTCACCTTCCAGTTCCAAGGTTCTAATGAACTCTAGTATTTGAGACGGCTTCAACGAGGTTAGGTCCTCACTCTTACAAGTTTCTAGTCCGAAGCATTTCTTGCGTTGGCTTGCAATGGCGAGGCATTCCAAAACTAGGTGATCCGGAGTTTCATCCTCCTCCCCACAGAATCTACACTCGTCAATCTCTGCTAGACCTATTCTCATTAAGTGCTTCCTAAGGCGGCAGTATCCTGTAAGAAAGCCCGTGAGGAGATGTAGCTTATCTTTACTGAGGTCCAAATTTTTTTGGATCTAGCAGTGTCAAAGTTCCACAGGAACTTTTTGGAATGTTCCAACCCGGGAAGGCACCGCCAGAGTGGTTCTCTTTCGGTTTCCTCTTTCTTCCGAAACTCTTTCTTGTAGGAGCATTTTGCTACACCACAGAAAGGCTCCCGGCCAATAAAGGGCATTTGTGCTCCTTTCCTGGCAAGTGTATTGGGCTCTTCATTTCCGGTGATTTTCGAGTAGCCAGGAACCCAGACTAAAGAGACCCTGTTATTTTTGCCCAATTCATCAAGTTTTCTTCGGAACTCCCATGCCAACTTTGAGTCAATGACATGGGAGCTCAATGCTTTGATAGCTGCTTGACTATCAGAATGGATCAATATGTCACATTTCTGGTAGTTTCTTTCTAGGCTCATTTCCACGCATCTTTCGATCGCAAGTTTTTCTGCCTGAAAGACGCTCGGGAAGGAGCCTAACGATAATAAGTATCTGGTGCCAGGCCCAAATACTCCAGCGCCTGCTCCAATTGTGGTTTTTGAACCATCCGTATACCATCTAATGGTGTTTTCTTTGAGAGTTTGGGTGGTGTATTCCCTTTCCCAGTCTCTCCTCGTATTTAGCATCGTGGTGAAATTCTTCTCGATGCTTAGTTTCCTGATCATTTCGTCATTGGGAAGATTCACTAATGAGATGTATCTTGTCAGAGAGGACCAAGCTCCCTGATTTTAATACTCTCATTGCCTGAACCTTCCTTAGATATTCTATGAATTACCTCTTGGACAGATCTCTCTATCACCAGATGTAGAGGTGTGAGATCTGTAATGATCTCAAGTGCCCTAGTTGGACACGTTCTCATAGCTCCACTGATGCACATACAGGCAAGCCTTTGAACTTTGTCGAGGGTCTTCTTCGTGCTGTACTGACTTGCTTTTGTGTGCCAAACTATTGCCCCATACGTAATTGCTGGTCTCACAATCATGGCGTACATCCATCGCAGTATTTATGGGTTATAGCCCCACCTCTAGCAGTTATTTCAATATACTTATTCCACAGAAGCTTACTATCTAGGGTTATCCCTAGATATTTAACCTCTGATTTCCATTCTATGATTTCCCCGTTTAAGGATATGGGTTTCATGGCTGGAAGTGTTCTTTTCCGGATAAATAGAATTATCATGGTCTTGCTTGGATTAATGTTTAGCCCCACTGACAAGCACCATTGCTCAATGATTTTGAGGCCCTTTTGTAATAAATCACACAAGGTGCTCTCGAACTTGCCTCTAACTATTAAAACAATGTCATCGGCGTAGCCCATACATTCGAAGCCAAGCTCCGTTAGCCTGTAGAGCAACTCATCTACTACGAGGCTCCATAGAAGGGGAGATATCACTCCCTCTTGAGGTGTCCCCCGAGTGGCTTTAATTGAGGTGGTTTTATTCCCCACCTATGTCTCAGCTATCCTCGTTGTCAACAACTCATACATCCATTTTACAATGGTTTCATTCACTCCTCGCCTTTTTAGTACTTCTTTGACAGACACATGAGTTGTGTTGTCAAAGGCCCCTGATATATCCAGAATTGCGCACATTGCGGTTTCTTTGTTGTTCAGAGTTCTCTGGATGACTTCGATCAGCTGATACAGAGCCGTCTCAGTCGATCAACCCGCTCTGTAGGCATGCTGACATTTATGAAGTGGTATATTCTCCAGATTCTCTGTTCTTATGTAGTTATCCACTACTTTCTCCATCGATTTGAGTAGAAACGATGTTAGATAGATGGGTCTAAAAGATCGGGGATCAGTCCCATCTTTTTTCCCTAT
Source organism: Galeruca laticollis (assembly GCA_963921935.1). Classification (NCBI taxonomy): domain Eukaryota; kingdom Metazoa; phylum Arthropoda; class Insecta; order Coleoptera; family Chrysomelidae; genus Galeruca; species Galeruca laticollis. The sequence continues at coordinate 148,272,522 of OY998179.1, read as the reverse complement.
TTTTGGTATGAAGGTTACCCTTGCCCTTCTTCATTTTCTAGGTATTAGACCCACTGCTAGACTCCTCTATCCCTTGCTGTAGGAGTGCTGGACATATTCCATCCACTCCTGGTGATTTATATGGTTGAAATGTACTTATTGCCCGTTCCAACCGTTGTTGTAAATATTTTCTTAGCAATGTCCCAATCTTCCTTGCGGGATTTTTTGGTGTAGTTCATTGCTATTTCGGTGCTTGTTGCTGGTTCACTACCTGAGAAGTAGGTTCTAAGAAGAAGAATCGATCGTTCCCCTTCCCCTTCCGTGTATGATCCGTCTGGCTTTTTCAACGACATTGTAGGGTTAGTTCCCCCCTTTGCCACCAACTTTTGTAGTCTGACCGCTGTGTGAGTGGAAGTTATATTTTCGCAAAAGGTTTGAAAATTAAGCCTTTTGGCCTTCCTAATCTCTCTATTGTACTGAGTAAGCTTCTCAGTGTACCTCTTCCAATTACCGTCACGTTTGGCTCTATTAAAGAGCCGACAGACATCTTTTCCGAGGTTTGACAGGTTCTCATTCCACCAAGGAGCATCCTTTTCTGAACGAGCTTTTGAGAGTGGGCAACTGGAATGAAAAGCTACCATTATTGCCCCACTGATCTGTTCGACTCTTTTTTGTTCCAGGTCGTAGTGCGCATGATTTACCCCATTTACTTCGACGTGTTCCAAATTGTCCTTCAGATTGGTCTTGTAAAGAGACAAATCAGTAATTCCTGGATTTCGGATTGTAGGAATCGAGGTGGTATTTCCCTATATCCTAAATTCGATGATCCTATGGTCGGAAAGTGATGGCTCGCTCATCACCGTCCAATCTTTTACATTTTTTCTAGCAGCAACATTAACAGATGTTACGTCCTCTTCTCTTGCTCTCTCGACAAAAGTGGGAGTTGTCCCTACGTTTAGGGTCTCAAGGTTATTTGCTAAAAGAAATTCTAATAAACACTCACCTTTTGCGTTGTTATTGGTGCTTCCCTACACGGTATCGTGTGCGTTGGCACATCACAACCAATTATAATTGGCAGCCGTCTGCCATTGCAATGTCTCACTAGCTCTTGTACCTCTTCTGGCGGTGTCATCAGCCCGATTCCAGCGAAGTAGGCAGAGGCAATGACGATGTCTCGGTCGATACCCCCAATGTTGAGGTGAACTATGATTGGAACAAGGTCCCGTGACACGTATTCTGAAACACAAATATATTTTATGTTATATCTTATGATTACACAGGCACGCGGAGATACTTGCCTTTGATCATAAATCTATTTAGAATCCTTACATGCCAAATCTTTGGCCTTCTTTGTTGATCCATGGTTCTTGGATCAGTACAATATCCAGTTGTAGTCTAGCGAACAACCTTGCAATTACGGCTGAAGCTCCCTCCGCGTGATGCAGGTTAATCTGAGCTAGATTCGTAAACGTAAAGGTGTCTTATTATGGATGAGAGGGGCCGAGTTACTCAGCCTCTATTCATCCCCCTCCTTTCTCTCTCCCTGACCCTCCTCGACCACCATGGCAGTATCTCCCTAGGTAATCGAGCAGATTTCTTGATCTCGAGTCAGACTTTCGACCCCCAGGCTGCTCTGCCCAGCTTCCCGGGATGCAGAGGCAGTCTCCGCATTCCCAGTCATCCCAACAGAGCCGGAGGAGATCTCGGGCTGACCCAAGGTTATGTTTTCGCCTTTTTCCCCTTTCCAGAGGTTCCGGATGTAGAAGGTATCTCCATGTCCTTTGGATTCTTTTTTCCCAGCTCCGAGACAGGGATACGCCCAAAACGGAAGTTTAGCACGCAACGTCCTGCCTTCAGAGTCTCCCCAGATTGGTGATCGATCCCAATCGTGAGGATAGTTCCCTGTCACCTTTATTTTGATTACTACTGTTTGACAACTACTCTCGATGCACCACGTTATTGTAATTAATAAAAAGAATGCAAAGCATTCATATTTGACCGATTTTGGTGTTCTCTATCCCGGCTGATTTGATCGCTTCCTTTGCGATGATTAGCTTTTGGTTTCGACGTCATAACAACATATTCATGCTACGTCACGTTATACAAAACATCCGAACAATTTGTACATGACGAAATCACCGATATGCCGACATCATCAGCAACTTCTCTATCGATAATTTTCTCATTGACTAGACACACAACAGTTTAGTCAAGTTAGAAAAACAAATAGTGGGCAGCCTAAAAAAACTCTCACCAAGCTGAATTTTAGTAGAGAAAAAAGTGATTCAATGTCAAAGGTCGAATTTTTCAGTTTTTTGGATTTTTCACGTAATTGGTAAGTTTTGTCACGAAAATAGTGGTACTATATCCTCGTTGTCATAAAAGATCTCGTATCGGGCCATTTCCATTGTTTCCATGAGACTCCATGACGTTAACTGTGGCCCCATTTTTTTAACGCTGGTAATTTCACCAGCAAAATAATCTACATCATATTTCACCACCACAAACTTGTCCCTGATTACGATATTACGTTTTTCTGCCTCCCAGTCCTGCCTTTTTCTGCTCGAGCTCAAACGGCGATTACAGTAGCACGCAGTTAAAGTAAGCACTAATCGTGGACGGTATGAAAAGAGACCAATGGCTCGAATACGGCGATATAGTCTACGCATAGTAATAGATCTACTTTCCTCTCCAAACCATTGGTCATCCATTTGACGCATAGTAGCAAAACGGCCTCGCCTCGGTTGACCAGCTGGTCTTCCTCGTGTTCCTCTACCGTCTTCTGTCCACACGACGCATACGCATTTACCGTCATTGCAGTACATTTAACATGAAGAGCAATTTCGCGATATGATAAACCAATATCTCGATAGGCCATAATTCTACCCCTGTCAAAATCGCTAACATGGTGATAATTTTGACGTCGTCGAACTTAAGGCATTTTGTTACGCTTATCACAAGTAGACGAGCTCGCAATAACTAACAATATATGTACTATTCGGCTTTCGTAAACATGTTTCCTCAGAAAAAAATTAAAAGCAAAATTTGTTTTTGTAAACATGGTCAAAGATGAAACGTTGATATTGTTCTGCTCTAAATATGGTGATGATGTTGCCAAAAAATCAAGGTCAATAAATTATTCGTTCTGGGTGTAACACTTCCAATGTCACTGAGTATATTTTTATATCTATCAAATTCAATGTTTTATCAAAAAGCTTCATCGAATCAGTAGGTAACAGCTGTTTCAAAAACTGTTGGTATTTTCACATTTTCTTACTACGGTTGTCCAAGACCTTTAGAACCGTTATGGAATGGTCGTAATTTGATTATTTGGTTTCAAAATTATCAATTATTAACATCCAGCTAATATTTTTACTGTAGCTTGTGAAAATGACACCCATATTTAGGCTAAAAATTAATTCCTGTTAATGACATTCCCACTATCATTAAATTAATATTTTTTGCATCAATGTAGGCAAAAGTTAAGACTTTGTGTTCAATTAAGCTTTTTTTACAAGATTAAAAAGGGCCTCATGTGCTGCTACTCAAGAATCACCATTAATAAAAATCGGATATGAAGTAAACATTTACAAATAGTACTTCCTAAAAATCTTTGATATCAATAAAATAAAACGTAGTCCATCTTAAAAAAATGTCAGTTTGGCGTAGATAACGAAACTAATAAGCGTGCATCAGTTTTCTAGCAAATCACAAGGATTTTTATCTCAAGAATCTGCCAGTAACCAACTAAAAGTTTTTCGTATCTCCAACGGAATCGTGACTTGTTCTAAGATTATTTTAAAATGTATCATCGTCAAAACGTGTCGAATTGGCATCATTGCGTTGTGTAAGTCCGCGACTTGAGCCATTATCGTGTCTGAAGCCACGTAAGGGACGTATCGAAATTTTCAGTTTTCAAAATTTGATTGATTTCTATAAAGCGAATATTCTCATATTGATTGGAGTGAACTAAAAAGTCTACCAATTAAAAATTACCGCAATTTTGAAAATACGTAAATTAAAAAAAGGCTCCAAAAAACCAATTTTTCAATATTTATCTTAAGAAAATGATAATTGTTATAGTTTTTGGAGGTTGTTTATCCAAAATCTCTGAAAGCATAGAACTTGCTACAATTAATTACAAAATGGCTGAAATTAGAAAAGAATCGTAAATCGTAAAATAATACACACCCAATTTTTAATAAAAAATAATTTATCAAAAATTTTCATGAATAATTATGAATTTTATATAGTCATAATTTTTTTAACTGCGATACTCATGTAAATTAATTGTCCCCAATGTTTTAATTTTCGATCTCATCTATAAATATCAATGGTGGAACATTCAAGCAGCTAACTCCATTACAATGTGAATCACAAGTACAGCCACATCCAGTTTTACTTGAATAAAAAATAATTCTTTTGGGAACTTTTGATGTCCCATTCACAACTGCATTTGTAAATCGACTCTTTTTAAATGTTCTAATTTAGCATCCAGTGTGGGTATGAATGAAGCCAAGTAGACAAAAGTTTTTTCACTCGTAGCCTTAAGAGCTGATGGTATCAAAAGTTATTTTTTTCTACTCCCGTATTATAATACGCGAATTAAATATCTGCTTCCGATTCATTATTATCGTTCATTTTAACACGGATTTTCATTTCGATACAGATTTTGGCCAATGAAAATACGTACTTTTCATTATGAAACAAATTTTCGGCCAATAGAAACAAGTACTTGGGGATAATCAAGTGGTCTATGTTTCTACATGCCTACTTACCTATTTGACATTTCACAACGCGTCAAAAGTAGATAACTATAAACATGTCGAGTAGTGAAGAATTATCTTGTACACCACCAGAAATTTCTGATAAAGCTAAAAGTGTCTGTGAAAATTTAGTTCCAACTAAATCAAAGAAAATCTATGAGAATGATTTAATTTGTATATGCATAATGTGCGTACTTTTTCATACAAGTCTTCGTAGCTTAGTTGGTAACGCTTGCGGTCGTGGAGCGGTTCAGATCCTGGGCGGGTTGAAATTTTTTTTAGAATATAATTTTTTTTCCTGAAAGAAAAACAAATTGCATTGTTTGTATATTTCTCTTTATGAAAGTGGAATCATTCCAATTAAATAATGCTATTTTTTTACAGTTTGCCTTAATTATGGGAGCTTGTTTGAAATTAATTCTTGTTTTCATTTTATTATTTATCGGTCGTAGAAAAAATAGTGTATGCAACTCTCATGTAATGGTTATTAATACACTCGCATAAACCATACGAAACTCGCTTTCGGCTCGTTTCGTATCCCGGTTAATGCTCGTGTATCAATAACCTTCATTACATGATCGTTGCATAATATACAAATTATAATTCGCGTATAAAAGAGACTTCATTATAACATTGTTTACAGTGTCACAATGAAGCTCTTTGAACACTGTTATAGTAATTTTTAGTGTACAGTTGGTTATTGTATTTAGTTATATTTTTATTTGACATTTGACTTTAACCTTGACATACATTATAAATAAAATGGTCTAGCGTTGTTCTAGCTAGCAAATTATTATATTAAAGGTAAATTAGAATGATTTATATATTAAAAATATTAATGAATAAAGTACGCTATCGTTTATTTATCAATGATTTGTCAATTGTTTATTTTTATATTGTATAGGATCAATATACAGGGTGTCCCACGACGTTTTGACAGTCGAACTTCTCTAAAACTGTTTATCTGACATGTATGAAATTTGGCAGATATAAACAGTCAAAACTACTGCTTATATTTATTATAAAATGACTTCCGTTCTTCCTGTAATTTCGGGTCACGTGACACCAGCATATTTTTTTTAATGGGACAACCTGTATAATATTACAATTTTGGATATATCATTCAAAAACAAATTCAACGATACCACATTTGTAATCATTGAGTTATTCAGTGATGATAATAGGGGCAGTTAAATGAACATCTGTATAAATTATTTTATTAAAAAACGTTACATAGTGAGTTTCCAAGTAATTGAAAAAATTAAATAAAATGTTCGAATTGATGTCCATGTACATTGACAAAATGTTCAAACCTTTTTAAAAGGTTTCTTGTAAGTGCTGCTGTAATCATTTTGTATGTTACGGTTCGACATGCCTCTTTCATTTTATCCTTTAAATCATCTAAATCAATTGGGGGTGTGGCATAAACTCGACTTCTTAACCCCAGAGAAAGAAATCTAAAGATGTAATATCCGGCGAACGGGGTGGCCACATAATTGCACCATTTTGACCAATCCATTTTTCAGGAAACGTGTTATCAAGATATTCTCTAACTGGTCAAAAAAAGTGTGGAGATGCTCCATCATGCTACCATCACTTTGTTTGCCTTTCATGTGAGGGTATATCTTGAAGTAATTCTGAGAGAGTATTTTGAAGCAAATCTGAGTATCTTTGCCCCGGTAATGTTCCTTCATAAAACTAGGGACCATTCAACCGACCGTTTAATATACCGCACCAAACATTGATTACCCATATTGTTTGAAAATTGGTTTCGCTTATCTAGTTTAGATTCTCCTGCGACCAATATTGATAATTATGGCGATTAATAATACCATTGTTATGAAATCTCCATTTATCACTCCATAATATTTTTTCTAAAGGGTTATCATTACTTTGTATGAACGTTTCAGCAATAAAATTTATTCTCCTTTCAGGATATATCTGAGCGGTCTTTTGACGAGGAACTTGATTTTTACCGCTTGTAAAAGAACCACTTCTTAGCTTTTGTTCGACATAGACAAAAGTATTTTTTCTTAGAGTCACTCTATCAGGAAAACGATTTCTGTACAAACCTTGAGCATGAGTTTTGTTTTTTCCACATTTTCCATAAATAAGTAGCATGTCAACAAATTAATCGTAAGTAAAAATTGAAGTCATTATTTACTCATTATTGCAGTGTCTTCAAAATATTACGATTAATAATTAATGACAGTTGTTGAATAAACTTCACCTAACAATAATGAATGAACTTATATTGTTGCTACTATAGTTATTTATTTCATTGCGACCTAAATTTTTGAGTGCAAAATATTTGCTTTAATAAATTTAGTGAAAGTAAATAGCCCTTATTATCATTACTACACAATACAATGATGACAAATGTGGTATCGTTGAATTTGTTTTTGGATGATATATCCAAAATTGTAATATTATACTCGTTGTCCCATTTAAAAAAATTATGTTGGGGTCACGTGACCCGAAATGACAGGAGAAACGGAAGTCATTTTATAAGAAGTATAAGCATCAGTGTTGACTGTTTATATCTGCCAATTTTCATAAATGTCATATGAACAGTTTTCAAGAAATTGGACTGTCAAAACGTCGTGGGACACCCACCCTGTATAGGTATACAAAACGTTCGATTTTTGGGATAAACTACCAGATATCTATGTGAAGATGTATTACAGAAATAATTCTATTCATGATATAATATAAATAGATCGCAAGAGCATATACGAAGAAGCTCTTTTTTAAACAAATAATCATCCTCTTTTTGCTTAAATGAAAGTTTGTTTACAATTTATACAATTATTCGGTTATAATATGTCAAAAGTCAGAAGTGCTGAATAAAACCATCTCTGATCTGACCAATTAAGAATCTACAATATTTCCAACTTAAATTCAAACCACTCCTCCTAGTTTAAAAACAGAGATTATATGAAATTCTATTTTATTTAAATGATTTAATAAATGTGAATTATAAAAAATATTCTTTAAAACTTGTGCCACAATGACTTTCTGTAGTACTCGTACTACAAAACAAGTCATTGTGACACTTTTTTTACAAATAACTATTACATTTTCTTCACTTTTAGGAGTAGCATATGACGCTAAAATGCATAAAATACCCGATTGTAAAACATCATTGACGTCAGCATTTTAATCAAAAAAGACAATAGTAACATTTTGTGAATCTGAAGTCGTATCAAATTCAGTTAGTGTATGTTAAAACAAAATCTGCTTCTTACGCATTGGTGGGGTTTGCTCCATTATATATTATTCAACGAGTGAGAAAGTTGGCCATTGGCCATGAAGAATCAAATTTGCGACACGAATCGAAGAAGAGTGGAGTAATTGATTCGAGTAGAAATGGTGATTTCTCAAAAGTTCAATACGATACTATTTCTAATCAAATTAAAGAATTAAGTAATAATTGAAATATTTTTGTATACCTCTTTCTTATTATATCAACATATACATTTACCTCATTTCTCGACTTTTGTGGCAAGAGGTTAAGTGTTCTACGTTTGGCAGTCTCTTGCACGTCTGGCGGTGTACAATTCTCTATATTAGCCATTCTCTAAGTGTGTTCCGCGGAATCGTAGGGTTCCGCAATACCCCGTAGAGGTTCCGCATGAATTCTGAAAAAAATCAAAACACCTCTCTCTGGTCGAACGTTTTGACACGAGCGTATCACGATGAGCTTCGAACTTAGTCACCACCCACAATAGTACAATTTTACTATGCCGCCACCGCCGATATCTACTTGTGCGAGCTCACAAAGTCGAAATTGATTACACCGCATTTTTTGTATTTCTATTTTTATTTCCGCTTTCTATTCATCAAAGGCGTTGTGAGCTCGCAGTCCCTTTGACAAAAGCCGCCTCTGAGATAAGACACTATAGTTGTGAACAAGCGACTTTCGGGTCTAACTTCAAAACATAAAGTCGAAATTGTTTACACCACATTATTTGTATTTCTATTTTTATTTCGGCTTTTTATTTATTCAAAGGCGCCGACTCGAGTATTTTTGAGAATGTTCGAGATCGAGGTTAGGACTATAAAAGTGACGATCGTTTCTCAACACTTATCAGTCAACGATTAGCGTTCGGAGCGATAAGTACCTACCTACTTACAAGTTAGGTAGCGAATTTTAAACGAAGTCTTTAGGTATTGTTCTATTGCTGTATTCTGATTGCATCAGTTTTTACATTTCTTCTTTGGACTAAACTCTTCTACGCGGTAACATTATTAATAAAGAAGAATAGAGCGTTGGCTTAAAGGCGTTAAACGGGTTACAACAACATCTTCTAACGAAGCCGAATGTTCAAAAGCAGTACGCGCGGAGTATACAGCAATTACCGATCCAGACGATAATGCACCTACTATGCGAATACATTTTACAGTTATGTTAATTCAACATCACATTGTGATAATGTTCTTCCTTTTTTTCCTCTTGTTTTCATCACATGCACATCTATACAACCGCTTATGCCCAGCTTGTGGCTGTTAACTTTTGTGATATTTCAACTTAACTTCTCAGCGATGTTAAAGCGCTGCCTTTTTACATTACTGTAATGTTACAAGAACTTCCTGTTTGTTTCGTTCGTCAGGGTGACTTGTTCTAGACCGGGGTGGTACTTCTTCAACTCGTCCAGGTAAGTATATTCCTTCTCGAGTTTTTCTCCTTTTGTGATCATCAAAATATTTCTGAGATCTGGTTTGGCGGCTTCTTTTCTCCCCAGCACTTTTCTTACTCTGTAAATTTCGTCCAGCTATCTTTCTCCCGCCGCTTGTAGAAATGCTTCCCCCGTGGCTCCCTCCTGTAGACATCTTCTTATCTTGCTTTCGATCTCTCTCTTTTTCTCCTCTATCTCTATTTGTATCTTCGGGATCTGTTTGGATTCCCATGTCCCTTTTTTGTACTACGGGCTCTTTTGCCGTATCCTCCTCTACTTCCTCGTAAGCCATTCCTTTTTCTGCATCTTTTGGATTGTCCTATGTACCTATGTTCTTGATCCCTTCTTTTATTTCAAATTTAGTGTTTATGATTCCTTTTGTCAGCCCCAACAAGCTATTGGCCTCTCTCATCACTTTTTCCATCAGATCCCTGATTTCTATTAGCTCCTCAGATTCTAGTCTTCCTTTCTCCACTAGAGAACCATCTTTCTCTCTTTTCCTTTTTTCTCCTCGTTCCTTTTCTTTTTGGAGGGTCTCGATACCTCCTCCCATTCTTCATCGCTGATCTCGATCGCTGCCGACGTTTTTTGTACTCCTACTTCCGCGAAACTACTCATAGTAGTATTTGTGTCCTTCCGCTCCCAGCTCATTAACCTTTCTATTGTATCCGGCGTGTTGTCCCCACTAGGGGTAAAAAACCCCTCCTCAACGCTAGTCGTTCTGAATGCTTTGGGTGGTGTCCTTGGTAAAGAGTTTCTCCTACTAAATATCCTTTCCTCTTCTTGTTTATTTTTTGTTGGCTCTGTAGCTGAAATCATATTGTCCTCATTCATTTTATTTCCGTCGTCGTAAGTTTCCGTTGATTTATCATCATTGTTACTCATTTTTATCCCACGAGTTGGGTCGAATTGCGGTCCAGGGAGGCAGTGCGCCCACACCTTCCCAAGGCATTCCTTTGGCTTGCACCTCCGGCTACCCCGCGCGTTTTTGCCATGACACCGAGGGGCTGCTCGCGACCCACTTCGGGGGGCCATCTATCCCTCGCCGCAATTTCCCAGGCTTGGATTCCGTTGGAGCCTTCTGTCTGGGTTGCCATACCATAGCCGAGAGGTCCCCGTTTTCTGGCGCCGGGAACTAGCCGTTCGCCCTCCGTATCTGGTAGGACTTGTCAGTGCGTTCGGATGTAACTTGGGCATGCTGGATCTTCTACTGACATTCACTGGTGCTACCTACTCGACATCAGTAGCCCCGCCAGCGCCCCACTGACCTTTATGAGCTGTTTCTTGGCTTCACTCTTCCCTTCCCGTCTTTTCGGCGCAAGAATGGAAGAAGTTACTGAGCCAGTTCACCAACGACAAGGTCTTACAGCTCCTAAGAGAATTGAAGCGTTTATTTTTTATCACATGAAAAAGAAATACAGTCCATTCAACGAACCAGTACATGCAACAATCACGAAAAAGAAATGTTAGTGTAAAAAGTTGCCTACAACTGCATGCAGAACCTATTTTTCAAGGACTTTTGCTGTCCATATATTTTATATAGAAACTTAGTTATTCTCGAGAGAAAGAATAAATATATCTATAAAGGGAATGTTTACTACCTACTAAATGATGCACCATTTTTAAGGGACAATCCTTAAAAAACATTATCGTAAGGCTTCAGTGGACAAATTTTTTACTTTTTAGTATAAGAAATTTAATAAAATCATCCAAATCCATTCATTATAACTGGGTTGCGGGTATAAACCTAATTGTATTGGACTAGTACTAGAGTTATCAGAAGTCTATATTTCAGGGGATGTCTCGTATTTCATGCATAATTTTAAATGTCGCGCCGAAGCTGTCCCGTATTTTGACCATTTTCGATTATTTTGAATATTTAAAAAATGTACTCACTTGTTATAGATAAAACGGGGTTGCCAACCAATGATACGCGTAGTTTTGTTTTTTATTTTAGTATTTCATCCCACAGACGTCCATTGCTGGTATCGATGGTCATGTTCCAAAAGTGGTTAAGTACAAAATCATAGTTTTCAAGAAAATGAAAATCTAACTTTAATCACTCCTATGAAATCAGGATTTCAACTTGAAATATTTGTTTTTAGCAAGGTATCGGTTATAATCCACACAAATGTTTATAATATGTAACTGACAAATACTGCTGTAAATTATTATTTTAATATAATTTTTTATTAAAAATCGCATATTGTTACATTTTGAACTTAACTTTATTTCTGAATTAGCAAACCATTACAATCTATGTATGGTAACTCAATAAAAAATACTGTAACCGTTTTTTAGTACCAGTTTCCTAAAAAAAACTCTGATCTTCATCATTTATATCTGGCAATACCGCCTCGTTCTGCGTCACCAATTAAGTCCCTATGAAAAGGCTTGCAACCATCGTGAAAAAATTTTGCATTGCTGATTTCCGTTAGGTTCTTAAGTTTTACAGCCGATATCGGCCTTTTGTGTTCATGTAAGGGCTTGTAACATCTTTCCATGGTAGCCAACGTAACTCGCCGACCCCTACGGGGTACAATCACTATTTATTGGAAGACATCATCGATATATCTTTTTACGCTCATAACAAAAGGATTAGCTTTATCATATCTGATCCACTTAATGCCATGCCAGTTAATTATGGTCCCATCTTCATCCTTGTTCCGATTAACTATCAGAAGTTTTGCAAGGGGATTCCAATCGATAAAATTAATGTCACGTTTTTCAAAAACTTCGTATTTTGGGTAATTACGCTTAGCATTTTTTTCTATGGTTACCAACTCATGAGGCAAGCACACTGGCATGTTTTTTGCTGCATTTTATATTCTGGAATGCATTGAATCGCATTTCATCTGACTGTGACCAAAAATAAGAAACTTATGATAAATGATTTCAATAGGTAGTCTGAACAACATAGATAAACATGGCAGCAACAAGCTGTTTTTTAATGTGACCGAAGCATGTAACACTGAATAGCCGAACACTTTCAGTTCTCAGAGGGAGGTTTTTAAGGTGGTGAAATAAACAGGCGGCTATTTCGGACACCCCACGTCCACCCTCTATTTAGGTCCACAAAAAACATTTACCATTACTGTTCTCAGTATTGAAAATCGTAAAATTATAAGTAGACAACCTCGTTTTGTAAATAAAAACTGGATTTGTTGGAACGTATTGGACCTGCAGAAGGTCAAAATTACATACATGTTTGTCCAGACGTATGACTGAGCATCTTTTTTATCGGAATTTTTTTCTTCTCTTCCTCTAACGTAGTTTGCTGGTAATGTGAGATTGGTTTCAGGATCAGATTTTGCATAAGCAGAACATGTAATACACTGGTCTTTCTTTGATATATGAAAAGACAAATTGAAATGAGTATTAAATACGTACGGTAAAAGCTTTCTTTTAAGCAAACTGTATTATTTTCTACGCAATCTGCTTGGTATAGCTTGTACATAATAGATAGATATAATTTCGAATCTAAGTAGTGTCGTTTTGAGTATTTTTGGCGTTAATGAGATGTCATTGATGTGATCCTTCAAAATGGCAATTGATTCTTCTGAAATTTTTGAGGTGCCATAACCTGCTCTTCTATCACGTTCAGTAGTAGTAGTACTATTGGGTAAACGTTTTTTAATTACAAAATTTAATACTGGTTTTTTGATTCCTACAGAATTTAGAAACATATTCTGGCATACTTTTTTACGATACGTTTCTACTTTTACAGTCGCCTACTTCCACTAAACTATTGATAAAATCGCGTTGCCTGTCTGTATTTCCAAAGTTCCAATAAGATGTAAAAATATAAAGCCTTTTTTCTTCACTAAGCTGTGCATTGCATTTGAGTCTAAACAATTCATGGTTTTAAGATTATCGCATTGCAAGGTTTACCTATTGACTTTCCTGGCACGAAGTCACCCTTGCTGTTAATATACGGAATCCCGGAGATTTTATAAATTTTTCGAAGGATTTTTCCCATAATTTTGGTTGTCTTTTTTTTGCGTGTTTTCCGCTGACCGGAAGGGTTGGTCTCAATAGCTTCAGGATCAGGGGCAACTTCATTGACATTTTCAATACTATTATTTATTGGTCCATCGTCTTGGTATCCGTCACATTATAAAAGATATGTATACCCTTTGTCGTTTTATATTAATCAACATGGTAAGGTTTTTTTATCTGCTATTCAGGGTAGGAAAAGTACTCTTTATCAACAACAGTTGAGTCATAAAATACCTGTTCACCTGGCTGTTCTAGAACCAAGAATCAAATCAAAAATTTAATTAAAGTAATAATAATATCAGTATTCTGCAAGGCTTGATTCGATGTATCTGCTTCATGAGGTAGATTCGAGTTAAATGCTAAATTTAGTATTTTTTTCCTCTGGAACCCATATTACACCTGTAGACTTCAGTTTGTTATGCACATTCAAAACACTAAAAAGGCACTGCTAAACAACGATTGTCAATATGGTTTTATAGGTTATGCTTCACGTAATACGCCGGGTTGATTATAATATAAGTAGCTAACTACATAGAGCGAGAAAACTTATCCAGTAAATGACAGTTCCAAAAGTGGCTATGTGCTTTTGAACGCATATTGAACTAACGAATATGATTATTCTATAGATTGATACTGTAGTTCTTCTATTTTATGGCGGCAATTTTAAAATTCTTGTAAATAGCCCTATTTGTAACTATACTTCAAATTATTTTATGATTTACTGTGTATATAGCCTAAAATTGAGATAATTGTAGTTAGCCATTTTTGGAACAAGACCATCGATATGTAGGCCTTTCGCAATGATTTCTACGACAAGGGTCCCGAACAACCACTTCTGGTAGGCAACCTTTTCGTTTTTGATTTGTCCCGGGCAAAAAAATGGAATCCCGATTTCTTTTGCCTAATTCAACAATTGTCCTTTACAGAAAAAAATCTGACAGTGTATAGTGGGACAGAGTTGCATATTGTTGTTGCAGAGTTGCAGATTGGGACAAAATTTTGTTTTTGCTCTCTAATAGAATATTTTTGTTTCTTTCAAGTTTAACCTTTTTTTCCAGAAATGGACAAGAAAAGGGGCCGCAAAAATAAAAAATCGTTTCTTGAGAGTAGGAGAATACACCTTGAGAATGCTGAAAAAATGCGAAAGGCAGTAGAGGCTGTTCTTACATAACATAAATGAAGCAAACACGCAGAAAGTAAATTTTCAGAGGCAACATGGCTTTAACCAAATTTTCAGTGACGATGAAGAACAACTGCTTAGCGAATATTTAGTTACTTCATACCAAATGTGCTACGGATTAACAAGCAAAGAAGCTAGAGAGCTGGCTTATAGATATGCCGAAGCAAATAAGAAAAAAATTCCAAGAAAATGGTCAGAAAATAAAATCGCTGGGGAAGAATGGTTCAAACTTTTCCGAATCCGACATAAGATAAGCCTGAGAACGCCCTAGGCCACAAGTCTGAGTCGCGCAACTAGCTTCAACCGCCACAATGTAGAACTTTTTTTCAAAAACTTGCGTACAGTTCTGGACAAATACAGTTTCAACCCGAACCAAATTTTTAACTGTGACGAAACTGGTGTAACTACTGTACATAAGCCTCCAAAAATAGCTGCACCATGTGGTCAAAAACAGGTTGTAAAATTACTAGTGGCGAAAGAGGTATACTAGTAACAATGTGTGCCACTATATGCGCCAATGGGACATTTGTACCACCCTTCTTCGTATTTCCACGCATACATTTCAAGCCACACATGCTGCTTGATGCTCCCCCTGGATCAAAAGGAACAGCGAATGCTAGTGGATGGATGTGTGGTAGTAATTTTATAGAATACTTACAGCATGTTTCAGACAATAAAATTTTACTTATTCTTGATAACCACGAGAGTCATACAGATGTTAGGGTACTTGAATATTGCAAAAAACATGGCATAGTTCTTTTTACATTACCACCTCACTGTAGCCATCGCTTGCAACCTTTGGACGTCAGTTGTTTTGGCCCTTTCAAAATCTACTACAACAGATCAATGGATGACTGGATGCTACAAAACCCCGGCATTCCTGTGACAATCTATAACATCGCCGATATAGTTGGAAAATCGTTTCCACTAGCTTTCACACCTAAAAACATTATCAACGGATTTGAAAAAACTGGCATTTGTCCTTTAAATGTTGAATTGCGACTTTTTAGACTCCTACGTGTCAGACCGAATTGAAACCGAGAAACCAGTTCAATTGGCTAATACAACTGCAGATAACTCTGTTGAAAATCCAATTCCAAGCTGCTCTGGAATGTCCAGCACTGGAATAAAATCACTCAAAGAGAATATTGTTACCCCGGAAGCTGTAAGATCATTTGCAAAGGCTGCACCTCGAAAAACAAATACTAGTGCCAGGAAAAAAACTACTTCTACTGTATTGACTGATACTCCCATAATTGAAGAGAAGAAATAAATATTGAGGTTGAAGTTGGAAAAAACATCTCAAAAGCGACAGATAATTGAGAAGGCCAAGGAAGTTAAGAGAAATTTATTCGCGCCGAAAAATGACAGCTCACGCGAGAGTGACTTTTCAGTGACTGAAATATGTGATGATGATTCAGATGCGGATATCTCCGATGAATCTATGAAGGATCAAAATTAGATACTTAATATATCTGATTTCATACTTGTTCAGTATCCCATGAAAAAAGCACCAAATACTTCGTTGGTCAAATAGAAAAAATAGAGAAAGATGAATACACAGTTAATTTCATGAAAAAAATCCAAATAATAGGTTGAGCTTTCCTGAAAACCGAGATGAAGATGTTGTGTCGGAAGAAAATATCATTCAAAAACTTCCAATGCCTTTTGCTTCTGGTGGAACTGAAAGAGCAGCTAAGCAGTGGCTTTTTGATTTCGATTTCGAGGACTTTCATATGCAATAATGCTTCTCGCCACTGTTAATTTCTTTCTTGTTTTGAATGTATAGCCTAGTTAATACTTTCCCATTTGTACTACCTCTCCGAATATATAAGTTCAAGTTATGTTTTCCAGCTCAAGTTATGTTTTCTAGTTAAATTTATGTTGAGAGATATGTTTTCCTATCATTACGATTGGGCGACCTACTCAGTTTATTTAGAAAATTTATTATTTTGTCAATAAACGACCAAAATTTATTTTTGTATTTATTTATTTGGCTTCAAAAACCATTGTCCCACTATACACATGCATCTTTCCCAGTATGCAACATGGGGTGGTTGCATAGTGGGAAAGTGGTGTATAGTGGGACCTTCAATTTTTTCTTACTTAAAATGTAAAAATTGTTAAAATTATTCAACAAATTTTCTATTTCAATTACAAGAATATTGTCCCAGTATACAACAGTCTCCCCTACACAATGTGGTTTATTGATAATGTCCAATCTCTCCGTACCCCTAATTATCATAATTCAGTCCAATATGCTGCACAAAAAGCAAGTTTTCTAGATACAGAGTGTTGAAAGTTTCAATTTAGTTTTTGAATTTTGTTAATTTTAGGTTTCAATAGTTTCTACTTGAAAAAAGAAAGAAATGAAATTATTTAATAGCGTAGAAACTAAATGAAGGCCACACAGTTTCATAAGAATTGGAATGTTTTTCTTATTTATTTAAATAGTTTTTAACACAACGGATGGGATAAATCATACACTTATACACAATTCACTTATGTCAAGACTTAAATATCCCAAGAAATCGACAAATATAAAAGTAACTATTTTAAGTTGCATCCATTTTTTCCATTATTAAACTTTTATTCCACTTAATAAATTGTTTTTTGTATCAAATATTTATGTCGAAGTCTCACAAATTTTGATACCTCCTACATCAATTATTGTTGAACAGTTATTTTCCTACTATTCTTTTTTTCATTCACGCTTCGAAGCACTCAGCCAAGATGAACTTTTGAATATCTAGCATAAACATAGTAAATAAGTGTTTTTAAATGAAACTCAAGGTCTCTAGTTAATTCCACAATATAATACAAGTTATTGAAAATTCTAAAAAATTGACAATTGTTTCGATAAATCAATATCATCGTCAGAATGACAGAAGTTACATTTCATTTTATGCCTACCTGATGTTTAGTAGTTATATTTGGCTAGACCAAGAAGTAACCTAACTTGTGATTGGCTTAATATATGTTTATAGAAAAAAGAAGAAGATGTGATATTACAAATATTGAAGCTTAGATATTATTAGCCCTATGGTGATATCCTGGATATCATATTTCCAATTAAAATCAGTATAACTGTGCAATGATATAGAAAACCAGGAAAACTATATCTGCTGATCTTTACAATTATCACTTAAGAAGACAGTTTATTAGTGGAATTCCCTAGATTTAACTGTTCATTGACAACTTCATATTGTGGGTTTCTTAAATGTCTTCTAATTTCCAGTTCTTCAAGGAAATCCAGTTCTTGTTTCTTTTCACAAATATGTAGTACTTCTAGTTTTGTGTTAGGTGTCAATGAATGATTGGTGTCAAGTAGATGTTTTGCGTAGTGGGATTTATCTGGTTGTTTTAATCTGTATGCTCGTAAGTGCTCACTGTATCGTATTTCAAAATTCCTAAGGGTCTGACCCAAATAGACAGCATTACATTCTGGACATTTGAGTTTATATATACCTGAATTCTTTAATAGTGGTATTTTTGTTTTTACATTTAACAATTTTGTACTAACGTTACTTTCTGTTTTAAAAGAAATTGTTGTATTCGTTGCTGAAGATATTATCTTTGAAATATTATTAGAAATATTTCCTGCATATGTGATGGTTTTATAAGTTTTAATTTCATCAGCTTGTTTAGGATATATTAGTTGTAATGCCACTTTTTCCTCTTTTTTACTAATAAGCTTATTTATCATATCTAATGGATAACCGTTAGATGTTGCTATTTGTCTAATTGTATTAATCTCTCTATCAAAATTACATTTGTTCATAGGAACTGAAAAAGCTCTATGTATCATTGAATTATATGCTGCTAGTCTGTGTGACACAGGGTGGTTAGAATTGAATGGAATTGTTACATCAGTTTGTGTTGGTTTTCGGTAAATTGAATAATCAAGTACATTATTAACTCTTTGAATTTTTAAATCAAGAAAATTGATTGAGCTATTTTCTTCAATATATAATGTAAATTCAATTTTCGGGTGTAAATTATTGATGTGGTTGAAAAATACATCTAATTGTCGTTCACTACCCATAAAACAAGCTAATATGTCATCTACATATCTATACCAAAATAAAATATTTTTTGAAATATTACTTTCAAAGATCTTTCTTTCTAAATTGTCCATAAAAATGTTTGCTAAAATAGGTGATATAGGGCTTCCCATTGGTAAACCTTCATTTTGAATATATATATCTTATTGTCAAAAGTGAAATAATTCTGATTAATGCATATAATATGAGTATATTCCACGAAGTAAGGGTCGAGACAGTCAATTTCATAGTAAATAAGTACTCAAAAGTTGTATGCTCTTAATTTTCTTATGAAATGTGCACATTAAAAACGAAAATAATAAAAAATTGTACAAAAACAGTAAAATTCAGCTTCCCAACTTGGTCATCTGGCATCTCTAAAACCACCCCTGTTTTCCATATTTTTAAATTGTTATCACAAAAGGTTCTGTCGTTTATCTATAAATTCCGTGTGTGACTTTATTTGGGTCAGGACATTTTTATGACACGCCAAAATAGATACCCATTACGTTTTTACAAGGTTAAATTTGCTTTTATAATTTGTATTATGGGTTTGGTGTTTGATATGTACGATTTTTACGTTGAATTACTTTATTGTGTTTAACTTTCATTTTGAAATTAATCATTCCATGGAACTTCCTTCAAAATGTAAATATAGTGATCATTTTTTATTCGTTGTGATTACGTTGAAACAATCAGAGAATGTTTGATGTAGTGTCCAAAAGGCAGTTGAAAAATTCAACTTAAATTTTTTTTCTGGAGAAGTTTTAGGTTTATCGAGGGCAGTCTAATCAGTTTGAGGCTTAACGCATTCTTGTTGTGGCTCTAAATACAGGTTCAATTTCTAATTATTCAGCTAGTTCATTCGGAGTTAAAATCGCGCTCTTAAAGCCTATATTTCTATATTCTCCTAAAAAACAATTGCGCATTCGCCATTTTATCAAATTAAATAGGTAACAAAAGTAACAACTTGAAATATTTTTGAGGGAACTTGGCGAATAAAAGAAACAATTCAATAGGCGACATATTACTTTTCCGCCTAACCTATCTAATATGCGAGAAAAGTATTGGTTTACCCACAAAAAAGTTGAAATTTAAAAAAAAAATTTGAGTTGTTTTTACGTTTTTCATCAAGAACAACACGAAAAAATGGTTTTTAGAAAAAAAATCCTGTGTGTATGTCGTCGTCGTCGTTATCGTCCTCCATTTTTCATTACATGTCTTGTTAGCACGATACAGCCTCCGGAGTGCAACAAATCACCAATTTTATGATTGAATATTGTTCAGGACATGTTACAGATGAACCCTATTGATTTTCAGCTCACAATAGGCAGTACAACGGATGCTATGGTACTTGAAGTACAACATTTTTGTCATTTTTTGAGAAAATTCAGTTTGTTAGCACGATACAGCCTCCGGAGTGCAAAAAGTCACCAATTTTATGATTGAATATTATTCAGAGCATCTCACAGATGAGCCAATACTACAGGTGCTACAGTACTTTAAGTACGACATTTTTGTCATTCTTGGAGAAGTTTCAGTTTGTTAGCACGATACAGCCTCCGGAGTATATACAGCTGTCCAATTTTATGATTGGATATTATTCAGAGCGTCTCAAAGATGAAGCCTATTGATATTCAGCTCACTAGAGTCAGTACAACGGGTGTTATGGTACTTGAAGTAACACATTTTTGTCATTTTAGGAGAATTTTCAGTTTGTTAGCCCAATACAGCCTACAGAGAGTATACGATTGATGAATTTTATGATTGAATATTGTTCAAGGTGTCTCACATATGTACCCTATAAATTTTCATTGTATTAGAGCGAGTACAGCGGGTCCAATAAATCCAGATATACTACATTTTTGGTTATTTTTGGA
Source organism: Galeruca laticollis (assembly GCA_963921935.1). Taxonomy (NCBI): domain Eukaryota; kingdom Metazoa; phylum Arthropoda; class Insecta; order Coleoptera; family Chrysomelidae; genus Galeruca; species Galeruca laticollis. The sequence continues at coordinate 148,251,996 of OY998179.1, read as the reverse complement.
GAAATTTCGGTTTGTTAGCACGATACATCCCCCGAAGTGTATACAAGTAACAATTTTATGATAGAATATTGATCAGGGCCACAGATGCGGAAAAAATAGTTTTAATCTTTAAAACCGATTATTTTATTAGTCGCTTTAAATTAGTATAGTACAAATTCTACTAACTAACAAGCTGGTGATGATTTTAAGTATGAGTAGTATTCTTGGCAACTATAATGAACGTTCCCTATCACAACAAGTATCGCATTGCTGTCCCTTGCCCTTAGCTGTATTTTGACTGATGTCCATCTTATTCATCATACTGAATATTCTCTTAGTGCATTGTGTTGTACCAGGTAGACACTAAGCATATTCCACAATCGTACAAAAATGTAGATGAATTAAATTGTTGTTTTTAAAATGATTAAATATTTCTATCCAACGGTTTTCCGTGGTTATATTTGAGTTCATCAAATATAGCATCTTGCATCAGTTCAATAAAATGTGAAATTATTAATATCGGTATAATTTCTTGAACATCTTCCCATGTTGGAACCCTAGCCAAGTTGATTCATTGAAATGTATGGAAGTTTTCAAAGAATGACGTCCATTGGTATAAATATTCGTGACAAGTTTTATAAATAATTGGTTGCAGTAGTCTTCACAAAGCCTTCTTCAATATATCCATTTTGGGCCAGCTATTAAGTTGCGTACAGTCAAACAAAGAAAAAATTCTGCGATTTTTAAGATTACATTTTGTTTCAACTGGTTAACCTCTCTTGCGACTTCAATAGCCGAATTTGTTTGACCGCTAATACGTAAAATAACATAATGGAAGCTAGATACTTGAGAACGAATAACAAGCCCAACAACACTCATCTCAAAACTTTTACTTAAAAAAACTTGGTTCACTCAATATTGGATGGGATGTAGAGCTACCAAATGAGTTGTGTCAATAATTCAAGAAATGGCTTGATGAAATCCACTGGCTGAATAATTGCTTTATATGATGTATACCCAGAACCATGACGGTGAAATCCACCAGTTAGAAACAAAACTCACTAAACCTGCTCAGCGATGCCAGCAAGGGTGCGTATGTATATTTATACGTTCTGAGAGTTATGAAGGCGTGCATGTCCAGCTTGTAGTGATAAAAGTGAGGATAAAATTATATTTGGTCATAGGAACTGAAAATGCTCTATGCATCATTGAATTATATGCTGCTAATTTATGTGACATGGGATGATTGGAATTATATCGAATAATCACATTATCAACTCTTAACTCTTTGAATTTTTAAGTCAAGAAAATTGATTGAATTATTTTCTTCAACTTCTAATGAAAATTTAATTTTTGGGTGTAAATTATTAATATGGTTGAAAAATACATCTAATTGTCGTTCATTACGTATAAAACAAGGTAATATGTTATCTCCATATCTATACCAAAATAAGATATTTTTTGAAATATTACATTCAAAGATTTTTCTTTTTAAATTGTCCATAAAAATGTTTGCCGAAATTGATAGATTCCACAGATTCATCGACTTACAATGGAATTTAAATTAATTCGATTGCCCTAGCATGTTCCGATCCACCCAATGGCTTCGTTAACATGTCTGCAATAATATCAGTATTTATCAAAATAAATGTGAGGTACAGCAAATATGAAGATTCTGCGGAAGAAGTCGAATTATTGGAAACCAATCTTTACTTTTCAGCAATTTTAAAAGGGGTTAGATTGTAATCAAAGGTTTCTCTTCGACAGTTGACCCCCAGCGGCTCAAGTTCCTAGCGCCAGAAACATTGCTGGTAATCATAATCTCAATGAACCTCTACCTGCATTAGAAGAAAATGCTACGTGGGACGATACTCCTCCTATTGTGGAACCTAAGTCCTAGGAGAATTAAACTTCGAACCCAAGACCTCAACGAGTTAGAAAACCCCCTCTTATCTTAAAGGCTATGAAACTAAATGACCTTTAGTATATATAATTTTGTATTTGTTCAAATTTTGTCTCATATTAACTGTGATTGTCTTGTTTTTGAATAGGGGGTGAATGAGGTGTTATTTCCCGTTCTCCCCATTCTGTAAGAGAACTTTTCTACTATTGGCATTCTTGTTTTCTGTCAATATAGTTGACAGGTTTGATAATTCTATTTTTATTATGTTTTGTTTATGTTGCTTCTTTTGTTAATAAAAACATATTTGTGGGTTAAAACGTTTTTTAATTATACAACAAAAAGCACATTTGTAGTCTATACCAATCGAATAGCTTTAGCAGTTGAGTTACACCATACTTTTGTATAATTTTGTAATTCAAGTACTCCTTCTTATTAATAGTCGATTTCCTTAACCTATCCCCGTGTGCAATTTGACGATTAAGTATTGCGGGTGGTTTTATCTCTTCAAGTACTTATTGGAGAACATGAAATACGAGGGTGGACATCTCAGATACAATAAGGCAGCCATTCCAATATGGTCGCCAAGTTACATATTTAATACATACAGTCATATCTTAGCCATTTTCCAACCGATTTTGATTTTTTTTTCGTTTGTAAATCTTAACGTGCGTTATCTTTTAGGAGATCACACATTTCACGTTAAATACATCAGCTTTTAAGTTATGGTGGAAACAAACGATTTTTGTCATGGAAAGTCGCCAGTAGTAGTCACTGATAATAAAATACAATATTCGCAGCTTAAAAGAGGGTTATACAAGTTAAATTAAAAACAACAGATTAGAATTACATTGTTCATCAGTGAAAAGGTTGGTTACTCAGTGTCAGTATCAGTTTCATCGTCGTTTTCATTCAACGATTCACAGTCCTCATTTGGAGCATTGTCACAATTTTTGTCATTTCTAGAAAAATCGCACATCTCTGTACATGGAAGCCCATTCTTCAAATACTTACATGGAGGCGCACATCGTGATATTCCGCAAGAACATCGCACGGATGATAGAAGTCCTGGTGGTCCACATGGTAGTTCACTCATCTCTGGAATAAACTCACCATTCTCTAACTCTCAACCACAATCTGGTGAACATGGTAGGTCAGGTGTTGCAACATCTGATGTACTCCAAATCATAGCCTGCAAATGTGCTCTTCGGACTGCAGGACGAAATGAAGCTAAAGTTGTTTACTTAAGCAGTAATGCTTTGGTTCCCTTAAGTAGACAGAACAAATATATTCTTCTAACCCAGTATAGGACAAAGTTCTACCAAAAGATGAAAGTGCCTGAAGCAAAAAAAAATTCCACCACCTTCAATACCAAAAAACTACTCAATCAGCTACCTTCAGAATTACAAGTGGCAAATACATTTAATAGGTTCCGGCGATTGACAACGGCATTTCTGCTAAGACCTGATTATTCAGTGGCAGAATTCTGCAATCTACCGTATACTTTTGAGTTACATTGGCGTAGTTCAATATTTGGTATGATGTACGATACTAACATTGTATTATAATTATTAATTTGTATTTTATATCATGTTTTGTATTGTCTCTATTTTTTTATTAATTTTTAAATTATGTCGCTTTGTCCATAAAATTGTAAAAAGTTTTCATGACAATAAAGCTTATGTCTCCCTCTCCCTCTCCCTCTCCCTCTCCCTCTCCCTCTCCCTCTCCCTCTCCCTCTCCCTCTCCCTCTCCCTCTCCCTCTCCCTCTCCCTCTCCCTCTCCCTCTCCCTCTCCCTCTCCCTCTCCCTCTCCCTCTCCCCCTCCCTCTCCCTCTCCCTCTCCCTCTCCCTCTCCCTCTCCCTCTCTTGGCTTCAGGTTCACTAGGATCTTCATGTGGCTCTTTCTATTTAAGCGCCTCTAGATGATGAAGAAGCTTGCTCTTAACCTGAATGCGATGCATGGAGCCATCATTACATAACATAGGCCTTGGGACAACGATTAGCTCATCCAGACCCATGCAAATTTATATCTAGTCGGGATCGATCCAAAAGAACAATTCGAGAAAACAACTTTCTGTCCTCTTTAACTTCCACTACCCCTTCTTTTGTTGTCACTTTAACTCTTGTTGCCATTGAACGGAACAGTTTCAGTTTCTGCTTAGACAGACTATCCCAAAAGTTTTCATCCCAGTCCCGTCACTTGTGAAAGGGTTCCCACAGTTTTGTTGCAAGTGGAGAAACTTTATCATTCCGGTTGCTTTCTTGACTCCAAAACCCTTCTAATTTATTGACCAAATAATGCTTGTAGTGTCAATATGTGAGCTTTAAGTGACGGCAGTTTTCCCCTCTAGAATTTGCTTGATAACATTATCGCTGTAGATCGCACTTACTAGCCAAAGCTCTGGAATTCCACTATGGTCAATGTAGCTTCCAATGACTCTAAGTATTGCCATTACAACGTGCAAATCGCAAATCGCCAGGTATTGAAACCCATATTTCCTTCGACAGAGCCATTTTTAAATGAAGCAGTGGTCGGTACAATACCAGCTGGGCTGTGACAACTAATTTACTTGATGCACCTTGTACTTTCTCATTGATTTTTTCCAAATGAAACATGGCAGAGTACAGCCCACTGTAGTTTGTTGGTATGTCTGGGAGTATTAACAGTGGATATTAGTTTGTGCTTTGCTTGTGCCTACCATTGAGTTATGTGCAGACCACGTTAAAGGTAGCCCGTTTTTATTGCTGTCATTGCTGCTAGTAACACTGCAAACAGTTAACATCCATGCGTAGTCTTTGGTTGCTGCAGAAATTAAACTTTTAGGCTTCACTTCTGTTGGAGTTTTGCAGAGATAACTGGGCTATTAGGTATCAAAGTTTTTGGAATTGTCAAGGATAGCAGTGAGTATATTGAGTCTAGTAACTGTCTACTGTCACTGTTCATAGAAAGATTCGGAACTTCGGGGTTGTCTTCCTTTCTCTTCTCTTAGTAAGCAACAATAACATTTCCATGTTGGGTATTCTTGCCTTCTGGGTTATCTTCCTAGAAGTCAATATTAACAATCGCAAAGTGGGTGAATCTATTGTAAACAACAACTGGATGTATGTACAGACCACCATTCTGCGACATCTTTGCAAGTACAGCTTGTGCTGTATTGTTCTCAATGTTCCAAGCTCTTTTGTTAGGAATAGAAAGCCATATCGAGAAAAGGAAGTCCACGAAAGTACTGCGGCGTGTAAACTCGGTGGACGGAGAGGCCAATGGAGATATGCAAAGGATATTCAAACAAATGTCTGGGTTTTGCTGCAATAGCGTTTGCTTCTTGGCGCTTTATTAGATATTCGTACATCATAATTTAAGATATACGATCTGAAAGTTCATCGATTAGATTGGCACGGTCAACTACAGATGAATTATCACGCTTTCCAACTAGACACCTTTTGAACAATAATTAAGTTCTTGTGGTACCTCACCTTCGTCTGTAGTTATTTTCCCAGTGAAATTCCATTTATTTGAGCTTCAAAGACACTTCCTTATCAACTTAGAGGCTGCTAAAAGAGTTTTCATTTTCTCTTCAATCTCATCCTCCACTAACTGTGATACAGCAGCATCTTTGGTTGATTTTAAATAGACCCTTTTCGATTCATTTTTCCTCTTCAATTGGCAGACATCAATTCCTGGTATCTCAATTTCAAGGAGTTGCTTTAGATCTCTACGTGATCTGACATGTGAATTCGTTGGATACAGCCCATTCGATGCACAGATGTTGAGATATAAGTATGAGTGAAGATCCGCCATACTGGCAACATTTCCATTTTGCAGAAATTCTTTAACAACATTAAAGAATTCAATATCAGATACTATAGCACTTGCTCCCTTGTTTCTTTCTTCATCTGGGTCTGTACGATGTCTTCTAATGACATTGGCTACATTCCTGGTCCAAGAAGCTCTGTGGTATAACACGTCAATACCGTGAGAATCTTTTGGATTAATACATTCACTTAACATTACACGCCACGTGTCATTTCCGCTGAGTTCGACGGCCTTCCGTAAATTTGCACCTCCAAAATTATAAGAAACATGATGGAGTGGATGCTTTCTGGTTTCTTTACCATCACAAAAGAAGCACAAATCGTTGTTATACTTTGATGTTTGCTGTTGTCTGGTTAAAGGTGTAGAGGACCGCTCGATTGGTTCTTCGTCAGTGGTCTCATTGGTATCTTGAGATCAAAATAGCTTTTTTGCACTTTTCCTTTTTATGCTGTGCGTTAACAATTTGTAACAGCTCAAGTGCCATTACGCGTCAAGATATTTCATATTCTGTACCGATGCATCTCCATTCAATACTTTTATCACATGCTGACATTGTTCGTCTTTCCAACTAACAAAACAAGTAATAGTGCGGGTCAGATTTTCGTTCGCTTTGCCTGTTGGAGTGTCCTCAAGGCATTCTCTGCTTTCATTGTTGCACAATATACACTTTCTCTTTTCACCAGCTCCAAGTCCTATTTCTGGGACATGTTTCATCTTGTTACGTCATGAATCTGGAAAAGATATAAAAGTTTAGATTTTGAACGCGTAACATGTAATATATAATAATTAATGGAGCAAAAGTAAGGAAAGTACAGTGAATAATTAGATTTTCGTTCAAAAATGGTTGGTTTTCATCATAACTTAAAAACTACAGTATTTAGCGTAAAATGTATGATCACCTAAAAGATAACTCTCATGAATAGCTTCAAATTAAAAAAGAAATCAAAATCGGTTGAAAAATGGCCGAGATATGGCCGATTTAAATGTGTAGCTTGGCGCCTATCTTTCAATGGCCGCCATTTTGGCCAGTCGCGTATCTCGAATCTCCACCATCGTATTTCATGTTCTCCAACAAGTACTTGAGGAGATGAAATCACCCGCAATACATAATCATCAAATTGCACACGGGATCCAAAAAATACCTGTTAAGGAAACTGACTATAATTATTTTTTATAGAATAAATTTTGATAAAACTAAATAAAGAATGTCTTGTTTGTTACAGGCATGCTCATAAAACACCAAGATTATCATTTTTGAAAAGCATATCGTCAAGCAATGGCTGCTCCAGAACCAGACGAAGAACACAATTGCACAGAAAACTCACACAAGCCTCTCAAAACCCCGAATGAAGGGGGGAAGAAGTCCCCGAATAAAAGTAAAGACAATAAAAGTACCAAACCGAATAATGAAAATGTGACAAGGGTGGTGGTAGTGGCTTTAACTCCTGAAAGGAGGCGGGAGACGTGGAATAAGAAGGTAGAGTTTTTGCTTGCGGTTGTTGGGTTCGCCGTCGATCTGGGAAATGTTTGGAGATTTCCTTATATTTGTTATCAAAATGGCGGAGGTGAGTAGAAAGTTTTTTATTCTCCAGTTTAAATGTTACAATAATGATAATGTTTATGAATGTAAGAGTACAAAAGAAATATGTTAGACGAGGCAAATTTCGTTTTCTTAGTGTAGAATGATGATTTGAAAGTCATAAAAAATCGCATATGCGCTAAAGTCGCCATTTTGAAAAACATGGCCGCTAGCGCCTGTTCTTTAAACGATGATATTTCAGTAACCGTTAGTCCGATTTACAATTACTATTTTTTTAAATTATTTGTCATTTTACGTGCAATCAAAAGTTTCATTATATCAATAACGAAAAAATTACAAATACCGGTTGAAAAATTTTTAAAACTATCTATTTTTTCATAATTTTTTAAATCTAAATCATCGTTATTGGCTGAAGTAAATAATAAACAATATAACGTAGCAAAAAACTGCAATCATCAAGATAGTTGAATCTTTCAAACACAATGACTCCAAAAATATATTGACACCTATGGAATCATAATTGCAGTTAGAAAAGTCAGAAAACTTAGACGAATACGATCCTTATCGTCAACTTAGTGGCTCGCTCATATATATTGCCGCTGGAATAAGACCTGATATAAATTATGCCACAAACTACTTAAGTAGGTTCTGTAATAATTTCATTCAGACTCATTACAAACATGCTTTGAGGATCTTGAAATATTTATAGTCAACAGTCGATCTTAGTCTGCATTACACTAACGAAAATAACCAACCAGTTATTCAAATGTATAGCAATGCTGACTGGGGTAATGATATAGAGGATCGAAAATCTACATCAGGTTAAGATGCTTTTGTTCTTCCTGTTAGTTGGACAACGAGAAAACAATATCTAGTTGCAACGTCGTCATTCGAAGCTCAATATACAATAGATCTCAGTGAGGCTATTACAGAAGCCCTTTGGATAAAACATCTACTTGAAGATCAGAATTTATTCTAGTTGAGCCAATACCAATTATAGAGGACAAACAATTTCTCATATAAAATCACATCAAGTGAACAAAAGATCAAAACATGTAGAAGTTAAATATTTCTTTGTGAAATATCGTGCCGCTAAAAATGAAATAATTTTGAATTACGTGAGCTCTACAGAACAAACAGCAAACATCTTAACGAAATCTTTAAGTTTGCCACTATTTACCAAACATAGAGTTGCACTGAAGTTGCAAATTTGAATGAGTTAATAGTAATATTTATTCTGTTTTGACTAATTTCTTTATTTACATATTTTGTAATTGTAAATTTCCATTTTCAGTGTTGTGAAAGGGTATTAAGTTGGTAATATTGATGACAACACTGAGTATCTTCTCTTGTTTTAGTTTTATCGAATGACACAAGGGACGTGTGTCAAATATAACGTTAGATTTTTTAATCTTAAGCTGTAGTTAGAGTCAAAATTTTGTTATTGTTGAAATAAAAGTTAATACGTTGTGGGGCTTTGTATTTCAAAATCAAAATATCCAATATTTATCAAAATCAAATAAAAGTCTGCAAGACTTTGTCCGAGCGTTGGAAAAAACCAAAAAGCATTTATGAAAGTATTGGTCCCGCAAGAAAAGCAACACTGCTGAAGCATCTCATACTGAAAAATTATGATAATGGTGACATCCGCAAACATTTAAACGACTTCATGGATATCGTCGATAAATTGGCAGATATGGACATTATTCTAAATTCAGAGCTGCTAAGTAGCGTGATAGACCGGGCGGTAGAGCAGTAAAAGTAGGGTGTAATGGTTGTTGTTTGATAACGCAAAAATTTTTATGCAGAAAGTTGCCGAATATTGTGTACAACAATAATCTATGTTTGCCTACTCCAAAAAGTGCTTGCTAAATGCTGTAGAACAGCAAATGTACCGAAATATCGAAAAATGACCCATTTTTCGATACATTTGTGTCTATAACTCTGAAACAAAGCCTTAAATAAAAAAATTACTCTTTTTTTTTGTTTATTTGACGATTTCCTATAAGGTTATGAGAATCGCGAATCGAAAAACTTTAATTTTCCATGAATAATATGCGAAAATTAGTAAAAAATCGTACGTAAACTTTGAGAAATTTTTTCGGTAAGTAAAAATTGATAAATATTTACCAAATTTTCATAAAAGATAGTTAAACATATGACAATTACACTCAAAAATTTTTGTAACGATCGCCTGCGTAGTTTTTCACTGCCACAATTATTAATTAACAAATTATAAAAAAGTTGATCGCACGTACCTTGTTTAAACAACGGTGAAAAAGGAGCACGCAATTTTTAACAGTTACTTGGTGTCATAACAAACAATAAGCAATTATAAAAATATCCATTTTACGTTTTAATAATTTTTTACACTTTTTCTAAATTTTGTCAAATTTTTTCCAGTATAAACAAGGACGGTTAGTTATGATAAACAAAGACCAATTAAGAAAGAAAATATACTTTTTATCAATATTTATTATTGAAACGTTTAATTAGTTGCATGATTTGATGAACATTCAGCAAAATTATTTATAATGGAAAAAATTTGACAAAATTTTAAAAAATTGTTAAAACGTGAAATGGATATTTTTATAATTGCTTATTGTTTGTTATGACACTAAGTAACTGTTAAAAATTGCGTGCTCCTTTTTCACCGTTGTTTAAACAATGTACGCGCTATAAACTTTTTTATAATTTGTTAATTAATAATTCTGGCAGTGAAAAACTACGCGGTCGATCGTTACAAAAATTTTTGTGCGTAATTGTCATATGTTTAACTATCTTTTCTGAAAATTTGATAAATATTTATCAATTTTTACTTACCGAAAAAATTTCTCAAAGTTTGCGTATGCTTTTTTACTAATTTTCGCATATTATTCATGGAAAATTGAAGTTTTTCGATTCGCGATTCTCATAATCTTATAGGAAATCGTCAAATAAACAAAAAAGAAAGACTACATTTTTTTGATGTAAGGCTTTGTTTCTAAGTTTTAGACACAAATGTATCGAAAAATGGGTCATATTTCGGTACATTTGTTGTGCTACAGCATTTAGCAAGCACTTTTTGGAGTAGGCAAACATAGATTATTGTTGTACACAATATTCGGCAACTTTCTGCATAAAAATTTTTGCGTTATCAGACAACATCCATTTCGATTGCTCTATCGCGTGGACTATGATGCAATACAGGTTACCCGCTTCATTTGAAAATTTCATGTACAAAAAGAAAGAAGGTTAATTCTATTCCAAAAAGAAACTTAAATACTGCCAGAGATGTAAGAAAAAGGGATATAATACTGAGGAATGCTGGAGTAAGAAGAATAAACGTCAACAAAATCAACCATTCCAGAAAAGAGAAGAGAAAGACTTCAGTATAACGCCTACTTGTTCGTCAATTACCTCCGCATACACCTGGTGCCTTGACAGTGGCTGCACGTCCTTTATGTGTGCATAGGAAAGAAATTTGAGAACATGAATTCTGAAATTGGAACTTTGATGTTAGCGTCTAAAAATCTCACTACTAAAATTGAAGGAAAAGGCAAAGTACGTGTAAACATCCAAATGAAACAATTAACCTCCATGATGCATTGTACGTACCTATCTTGGCAACAAACCTGATGTCAGTCGCAAAGATCACTGAAAAAGGAAACACCATATTGTTCACAAAACATAAAGCATGCATTAAAAACCAAAAAGGTGAAGTAGCTCTAACTGTTACTAAAGAAACGGCCTGTGCTACACAATGGGAGAAAAAGCAAATATAGCAAAAACTGTTACCTACATTGATATTTGGCATCGTAAACTTGGACATCATAATAAGAATGATTTGAAGTTAGCTGCCAACAAGAACCCTATTAAAGGATTGGTACTAGGAAAAGGAAATTTGCCGGACTGAGAAGTATGCATTAAAGGAAAGATGACAAGACTAACATTTTCATCCTTAGAACGGACAAGGAAATGGTGCATAGTGACGTCTGCAGGTCAGTCGACACGGAAACACTAGATCAAAATATTTCCTAATATTCCTGGACAACCACACTAAATATTTTTATGTCTACTTCATATGGTACAAAAACGAAAATTTTGAAAAATTTATATAATACAAAAGCAAAGTTGAAATTTTTTAAAACGAACCGAGAAAAAGACATGGAATGGAAACAACATGGAATGAAGAGAAGGGTCACATCACCTTACACGTCACAATAGAACGGTCAAATCGAACGCAAAAATAGGTCTCTTCTTGAGGTTCGAAGGAAACATACCTCTAAAACTGTGGGCCGAGGCGGTATGAACTGCGAAATTATCTCATCAACCGAAGCCCAGCTAAAGTTCTTAAAAGTTGTACCTACACCATATTAAAAGTGGACCGGATATACTCCATCTAGAAATCAGATACGGATATTTGGATCGAAAGCTTTTATTGTGAATGAACATAGAAAAGGCAAATTTACACCAAAATATGCAGAAGCAGTTTTCATAAGCTATGCACAGCTATCAAAAGGTTATCGCATTTACATTCCTGAAAAACAAAGTGTTGTAATAAGCAGAGACGTGAAATTTATTGATAAAATGTATTATAATCATGAAGACCGCACCGAAGAAAACTATGATGGTTTTATAAAGGATCATGAAGAACAGGAAGACATTAGACTTGAAAAAGTAAATAAGGTTAATAAAAGTACAGAAGTAAAGGAGAAGGAAAAACAAAGAAATAAGAACAAAAACTTACCTGTCATAGAAGTTGAGTTCTCATCAAAACCTATCCATGAAACTGAAAGCATACTTCTTGAACGAGAACTTGCAAATAATGAACTTGAAGTCAATATAGAACCTGAAATCCAAGAAGGTAGAAGTCATGCACCATTGAACATGAGAAGTTGTATAAACGAAGAGACAAGACTCCGTAGAGAACGTAAAACTAAAAAAAGCTCTCAACGGGCTGGAACGAGCAGGAAGACAATGACATGCAAAATTAGACACTAAACTAAAGAAAATAGGATAGCAAGCAACGAAAGGTGATCCTTGTGTTTACATATTAGTCAAAGGAGGAGAGAAGACAGTGATTGCCATATATGTAGATGATCTCCTTATTGCTCAGGAATACTGGCTGAAATTAAGGAAAAGTTAAACGAAATATTTGAAATGAAATGTTTAAGACAACGAAAATATCTAATCGGATTTGACTTGGAATACAAAGAAAATGAAATAAAATTAACCCAAAAGAAACTTATTCAAGAAACTATAAAGAAATTTAATATGAAGGGTTACAGAATCGCTACCACACCGATGGAAGTTAATTTAAATCTGGAGCCTAATACGAAATGAGAAAACTTACCTTATAGAAACCTGAGTGGAACACTGATGTATGTTTCAGTTGCTACCCAACCTGACGTAACGTATGCTGTAAATTATTTATCAATATTTAATGATTGTTTTGGACCAGATCATTTAAAATCAGCAAAGCGAATATTACGATATCTAAAAGCGTTTGACGTCTTCTTAACATACTCCAAGTCACAAGAGTCATTAGAAGGTATGGCAGACGATGACTGGGGTGCTTGCAGAAAGTCCTGTTACGGTTACATTTTTAAATACGCAGGAGCAGCTGTCAGTTGGGCCTCCAAGAAGCAAAGAAGCGTAGCCCTATCAACAGCAGAATCTGAATACACAGCTCGGACAGAAGCTGCCAAAGAAGCTATTTACCTAACATCACTGTTCAGAGATTTAAGCATTGATTTCGGACAGATAAACATTTAGAGTGATAATTAAGCTGCCATAAAATTGGCACATAACCCCTTAGTATTCCCCAAGTCAAAACACATAGACCTCAAGATACACTACTTAAGATATTGTGTTAGGCAAGGAATCCTGAATGCCACTTACAAGTGTACAGAAGAAATGGAGGCTAACCTTTTGACGAATCCAGGGCCCATGTTAACATTGCTGAGAGGCAAACTAAGTCTCCTGCATTACTCATGTGAGGAGCAGTATAAGTCTATGGACATACTATCACAACATTATTGCCGAGTTCTAATATTTGACACTTACTAGTCAATTATACTTCTGACGTTTTAGCAAAACATTAAGAAACATATCTGAATTTTATATCATTGTGATATGTAGATTAAGCAAACATTTCTTAGTAAATAAAATTTATTCGTTCATCCGTCGTTCCACCTAACCAATACGCCAGTACTAATTTCGCTGAAGTTAACGCTCAACTATCTCAAATTGATTGGAACTTATTTTATTCAAATTAGCTGGGGTAATATACATTACACGAGACTATCGCTAGTCTTACAGAAATAACGTCAAACCCTGTATAAATTACCTACCTAGCGCTACGACTAATAAAGCACAAACGTCGTCTTTGGTGAAAATATAAACATACACAGCTTTTTAGAGATTTGCAAAACCATTGCAAATTTTCTAATTCCTTAGAACTACCTCTTTAAACTTAGAGACAAACTTATGAGGAAAATATTGCTAGTGGTAACAAGAAAAAGTTTACAAATGCGTACGGTTTTCTTTAACGTCTAAAGTTTCGGTATCTCTACTTCTGCAATGAGTTGTAAAACTTGTACAATTACAAAGTTATAATAAACCACAATAGATATTTCACCAGGTTTTTATTTTTCAAATCTCTTTGTCATAGAACCGCCGTTGACAACCACTGTCGTCAATGACTTGTCCTTTATCATTTACATAATACCAACAAGAACAGGTCTGTAAACTAATATGTTATATGATACTAACTGAATAAACACTCATGACATATTTTTTTTACCAAAATGAAATTAACAAAAATAAAATTAAACACTCAGATGAACAACACTAAACATAATCATTCAAGATTCAAGTATAAGAACTGTCTAACAGATCTACCGTATCGGGTCATTTTAGAATCATTAGAGGGTAATGTACTTATGTGAACGCGGTTTTTCAGCATCTCCTATACCCTTCGTCATATCATGTACCTTATCTTTAATATAAACAGCTTCATCCTTTTTTAACACTGGAGGTAACATATGATTTTTCTTATCATAATACTTTTTATAGTTTTCTTGTCTTTCCTTTAAATGTTTTTTAACAGTGTTTTTAAGAGATATACTGCGTTTAAAAAAATTCTCAGCAAAAAGGCATCAATATTTTTTCCAAACATTAATTCGGTTGGACATTATTAATCTTACTATCAATAGGTGTGTTCCTATATTCCAGGGCAATATATCGATCTCTACCTGAGTGGAACGCTTTTTTCAGCATTTGTTTGCAAGTCTGAACATACCTTTCCGTCATTCAATTTGATTTTGGGTAGTAGGGACTAGAGGTGATGGATTTAAAATTCCATAGTTTGGCAAAGTTTTAAATTCAAAGCTTGTAAATCGGGGGCCGTTATCACTATAAACTATTTTAGGTATACCATATCTGGCAAAGTTAGATTTTAGTTCAGATCGAACCATATTCATATCAAATTGTATATTCTTAGATTGTAACAATTTTTGCATTTGTTTTTTTAATGTCGATGTTGGAACCCTTTCTACCCTACGGCTGTGGTAAGATGCATTGTCCATTACAATTACAGTACCGTATAGCAATTTTTTTAGTTTAGTTTTCAAATACTAATCCATTCATATCCTCATGTTAATCTCCAATTTTTTTACTTTCAAATATTAGCAATGCATCTTTAACCAATTCATGCTCAGATCCCGCATGAAAGATTATTAAACGTTTACCATTTCCAGATGAATTTTTCAAACCTGTAGACAATCCTTCAAGAAAAGCATCTCTTTTATTTCGAATAGATGTATCTAACCATATTTTGGAATTTGTATGACCTTCATTTAACCAGGATTCATCAAGGTAATAAATGGGTCTCTGTTTTCGCCTATACTGTTTGATGGATCTTACGTAATTTCTTCTCCATCTTACAATATTCGTTCTAATAAAATACTCTTTCTATTTCTTTTCCAGTATCTAAAAAAATGTATCTTCTTAGTACATACCATAAAATAAATAAAGGAGCTTTCAATTCATATAAAAATTAGTATAATTTTTGGCTACCTTAAAATTTATTTCTTTCATAACCTTATGTAATGATGAACGAGAAATTTGTGGTAAATCTGGGCATTTTCTTATTTCAGTTAAAAATTTTATTCAAAGTTGGTATTTCATTCAAAGGTTTGAACAATTCCCGGACGACCTCCACGATGGTTAGAAGAGACAATTATTCTAGTGTTTCCATATTCTTTAATAATTCGAAACGCAGTTGATCTAGCAACTCCTACAATATAAAATTTGTATACATTAATTTCACACAAAAGTGCTATTTTCGATAACTAACCCATCGTTTTTACATTTTAAACACAATGGCATTCACCTTTGTCTCTGGTTCATCATCTGAGATTTGTTTATACAAATTCACGATGTTTTCCTTCTCTGTAGACGATAAGTGGCCTAAAATTACAGAGCTCCTTTTTTCGGGGGCGAATGATGTCTGCTAGTACTTGGAATATTATCTGAGTCCATTTTCAAATTAGTTCTGACGAGAACTGTTTTTATATTCTAATAAAACAATAAGAAGAACGCAAGAAACAACAAAATGACTATTTGTTTACAATTTATACAATTGTCAATCATAATATATGTCAAAAGTGCTGTGTAAAACCGGCTGCGATTTGACCAATCAGGAATTGCCAAATTAAATTCAAATCAGTCCTCCTAGTTTAAAAACAGGGTATAGAGAGTGCAGTCTCTTTCTCTATCTTTGTCAGCTTAGTAGTTGCATTCCTGTCAATTGCCAGTCTGCATCTGAACCACAGACAAATAATAGAGATAAGACGGGCAACTCACAGACAAAAAATGCCTCAGCAGATGTGCTACCATCTTTATTTGTCACCAAAAACTAAAAGAAGGGTTCTGTCGTCGATTCTAGCTTTTAAATGGTGGTAAATTCAAATTGTGTGATATGGCGGAAAATTTAAATTCGATTGATTTATAATTTCTAAGAATGGGGAAAGGCTGCAACAACTTGGTACAAATTTAGTTTAGAGTATAATTCTACAAAACATCGTATTACATACATATCTAACAGATTTTATAATTAATGTCATTCTTTTTATTTTTGGAGGAGCTGCAAGCACATTTTGTGGATTAAGTGTAAAGGAAAAGCAACTTTCTTCTAATTATCCCCAGGAATGAAATCTACAAAACAATATACATAGTAGTTTAAATCTGAAAGTATTACAATAAAATGCTTACCAGGTAAATTTAAAACAGGGAGTGCAATTCTTTTTTAGTTTTCCCCTTTTACATACATCCAAAAAATGATTACCAGAAACTACTTTCCCCCTTAAATGCTTCTTGGCTGGTTAAATAAACTGGGATTATTGATTCGTTACAACCAAATATGTTTTATATGCTCGTCCGCGGGAATAAAATATCTGTAAAATATGAATATAAATTACTCATTTTAACTATTAATTATATGTATAACCTACCTTGGAGCATCTTGATCTTGGTTAATGCAATTGGGAACAACACGCTCTCGAGGGGCAGCATTTTGAATTAAATCGATAAAATAAAATAAATTAATAACCAAACATAAATAATGGCAAACTTTAAATGCCTAACCTCAATTATTTGTCTGTGGATGTCAAAGAGATTAACGAAAGAGAATGAACGCGACCGAAATTCTTCCCCAATTTGAAGGCCACAGCTACTTGGGCTATTCAGCCTAACGCAACCGAAGTGACTTGTTCTTCGTGACAAATGTAAATGGCGCAAAGAACGCGTATCTTTTTTAATACGTATAAGTGCACACCCCCTGATCTGAACGACCATCTTTATTGGTAATATAGTTTATTTACGATAAAAAGACGATGACGTTGCAAAACAGAATATTGTGATGTTGCCAAGCTGTAGTTTTTTCCTTTACTTAACGAAAACTAGAAAAGTCAATCTGATGTTAGATTGACAGTTATTCTTTTTCATTGTTCCGTGCCTCGTAGGGTGTAAGTCAAAAATATTTATTTAAAAATAAAAGGTTTGTATGATAGGCTTGATTAATTTAATATAAATATTTATTCATGAAAAACTATGGATAAGATACAAGAAACAGTAACCAATCATTCTATATTCGAATTAACATTTAATTATTTTACATAGAAGAGGGTTAAAAGACGAACTGTAGGTCCTTATTCTATGCTCTATAAAACCATCTTCAAGAGCACTGCAAGGGTTTACGCTAAAAGGAATCAATACAAGCTGTAATCATCTTCATGCAAATTTAAATATTGTTTCTTTATACAATATCTATTTATTATAATAAAAATAGAATGGAAAAGAAAAATAAAGAGAGACA
The DNA here is from genome assembly GCA_963921935.1 of Galeruca laticollis. Classification (NCBI taxonomy): domain Eukaryota; kingdom Metazoa; phylum Arthropoda; class Insecta; order Coleoptera; family Chrysomelidae; genus Galeruca; species Galeruca laticollis. Next base: position 148,234,401 of record OY998179.1, on the reverse strand, counting down.
ATAGTAGTTTGTACAACAAATGCGCAAAGCGTTACTTTTCCCAGGAGCGCAGAAGTTTGTGGCACGAGCCGTAAGGCGAGTGACGCAAATCCAGCGAGTGGGAAAAGTGCTTTGCGTACGAGTTGTACACAATATTTTTTCTACAACTACGTTTATTAATTAAAGAAAAAAGTTACTTATATATGTATTTTATTTAACTTAAACAGAACGAATTTAAGAGTTCTCAAAAAAAGTAAAAAGATTAAATAAATTGCAAATATATATAAAAAGTCGACAGGATTTGAGCTCGGGCCTCTTCGTTCCAATGCTGATGTGTTTTCCACTAAGCTATCGCGGCAACAATGATGAAATACTGTATTTAGGTTTTTCCGCTGCTTTATTTTATTTTAAGTTTTTTATTTCGATTTTTCTATATTATGAAGTACATTGGTTACTAAATAATAATAGATTGAATAACTAAATATAATCTTTAAAATTATGACTTGTTTTTTGAAACTTCAGGTAACAAATTTTCGATTGCATTTTGAGCCTTTTCGATAATATCTGGAGGAGTATTCTCAATATCGGAATTCGACAACTCGAAAGATAAATTATGATCTCGGTTCATAGTTCCTAAAATAATGGGTAATAAATGAATTTGTTTATAATCTATAATCAATAAACTGAAATACGTAATCTAAAAAATAGTTTACTTACAGAATTTATAGTTTAAATTTAAAATTTGAACACCCAGAAATCCACTATAAAGTATTGTCAAAAAAATTTGACATTGACATTTCCGTGGGCAAAGTGACATTTCCGTGCGGAAAAATACCATAACGTGTACTTTTCCCACACTCTACATTATTAATTTTCTAACGGATATTAAACTAATTAAGAAAAGGCTTGCTTTGCGCATGAAAATTTGTGTAGAAAAGCGTGTTTTGCATAGTAGTTGTAGAAAAAATAAGTTATCTAAGTATTACCATGATATATTGAAAAATATTTATATCAACTTACTGTTGTACTAAATTCAATAATTGGGTTTTGAGAAAAGTATTTTCAAAATGAATATCATTTTGTATTAACCAGTTCTGTATATCAGCCTTTTTGGTAGCTGTTGTTGGTACTTTATTAATCACTGTACTGTGATAACTTGCATTATGCATTACAATTGTGGCAGGTTCTTCCAAGTTCACTAAAAGCTGATATTCAAACCAATGCAAAACATTTTCTCGGTTCATTTCACCGTGGTAATCACCATCTTGTTTTTTGGAAGAGAAAACCAGCCCTGCTCCAGGAATAAATCCAGAAGAGGAACCAGTATGCAATACTATATACCTACAATAAGAAAATAACAAATTACCACTAGGTTTCCTAGATAGACTGCATAGCTCAAAACAACTATTAATAATTATATAGATCACATATTGAATGAAAAGGCTCCAGAAATAACCAGAGATGAAGTTGTTCATGCAATAAAAGCACAGAAAAACGGGAAAGCTACCGGTCCCGATAAAATCAACGTTGAAATACTTAAATTAATTGCAGACAATGAAAGTAGAAGCCTAGATTTAATAACAGCACTATATAGCTCAAGCAAGATACCGTCGGATTGGCTTAATCAACATTCGTAACCCTGCCAAAGAAACCCAACGCCTCACAATGTGATGACCCATGTCCTAAAAACCTTTCTTAGAATCATCCACACACGAATCTACAAGAAGTGTGAATATCAGATGGACAATACCCAGTATGGATTCCGAAACGAACTCGGAACGCGTGAAGCGCTCTTCTCCCTGAATGTAATGACACAAAGGTGTAGAGACATGAATGTGAATGTACTCGCATGTTTCATAGACTACCGTAAGGTGTTTGACTGTGTTAATCATCAGAAGATGGTCGAAATTCTGAGAACAACCGGGGTTGACGAACAGAACCTACGTTTCGTATCAAAACTTTACTGGTATCAAACGGCGGTAGTAAAGATAGAACAATCGACATCGGAGGATATGCAAATCAGACGAGGTGTCCGACAGGGGTGTGTCTTGTCTCCACTCCTCTTTGATCTGTATTCCGAAACTATATTTAGAGAGGCACTGGATGGGGCCCAGGGCGGAATCAAGATCAATGGAACCCCAATAAATAATATTAGGTACGCCGATGATACGGTTATATTGGCCAGCGATATGCAGGAATTGCAAAGCATCATGGATTCCGTAGTTCACTATAGCGAGATGTTTGGATTGCATCTCAATGTCTTCAAGACCAAACTATTAATCTTTTCTAAGACTCCAATAAATGCACACCTGCGGGTCAAGGGACAAACAATCGAACGAGTGACCTCAATAAAATATTTGGGAGCTAACATCAATAGTCAGTGTGACCCGAAAACGTAAATACTTTCAAGGATTGAACAATCGAGAAAAATCTTTGTGAGTATGAAATCATTTTTTGCAAGATGATTGGACCTCAGCTTGGAACTCAGAATTCGGATGATCAGATGCTACGTGTTCTCTGTCCTACTCTATGGATGTGAAAGCTGGACATTAAATTCACTGACCGAAAAGAAAATAGAAGCCTTCGAAATGTATGTGTATAGACGGACGCTGCAAATTTCATGGGTACAAAGGATCACCAACGATGAAGTACTCCAGCGCATGCACAAACAAAAGGAACTACTGAACACCATCAAGGAAAGAAAAATGCAATACCTGGGTCATGTGATGAGAGGTGATAAATACGAATTACTACACCTCATAATAGAGGGCAAAGTGCAAGGGAAAAGATCAGTAGGAAGACGCCAGAACTCATGGCAAAAGGACTTAGGGAGATGGTTCGACCGCTCGTCTGCAGAAATCTTTCGTGCTGCAGTCTCCAGAGCTACAATTGCCATTTCGATCGCTAGCCTTCGGCAGGAGAGGGCGTGATAAGAAGAAGAAGATTTAAATAAAATAGTGTGACTAGTAAATATTTGAAAAGGTCTTAAAATTGCAGGAATGTTAGTACATCATAAATTAATTGCTAAATTTTATTATTCAATTACCTTGGACCACCAATTTTGGTTTATTTCACGCTTCTATGATTATAATCTTGCCAAGAACGTCCAACAGTACCGCCTTTAAATATCCTGGTCTCATCTAAAAACACAAAAGGATATAAACCTTCCCTTTTTATCTTGACATATTCATGTAGAAATTGTACACGTTTTAATGCAATATGTGGCAACTCCATTAAACCACGACGAGGATCATCTTTTTGGTATTTGAATCCAATATTTTTCACTATCTTCCAGAGCGATGTTAAACAACCATTAAAGAGTTCACGCTCCTGGAGTTTGTCTCTTAAAGTTTTCAAGGTTATGTGTTCCTCTGAACAAATATTGTGTTAGTTAATTGTGAATAAAATAAAACAGTAAATTCAATATACTCACTGTTTCCATTCATTTCGTATATAACATTTCGGAAAGCATTTTGATCAAAGTTGTCAATTTCTGTAGTAGGTTTTATGTGTTGTCTCTATTTAGGTGGGCTTTTAGGCTGTTCACCTCTATTATGCTTGGCGGCAATACGGTTAACAGTGGTAACGCTAAGTTGTAAAGCTTCTGCAACTGTCTACAATATAATTACTTCAATACCGAATACTATTACTTACGTCTCTTACAGCAGTAAGCGGGAGAAGCGGGCCCCCATTTCGACATTCTCGTTCAAAATAGCTCAACAAAGATGTTACCATCTCTTGACATTTTCTGTTCAGCTGCTTCGGCATTTTATTAACCACACACTGAAGATTTGACTAAATAATTAGTTATGAAAATAACTGTTTTTTTAATCTTAAACAAGCAATGGATTTAAAAGCACCAAAAAACTTGTGAATATTAGACGATGATCGAATGTCAAAAAACGTCAAAACAAACTGGGGAATTTTACCAGTTGATTTGACACCGTCTTGAAGTTTTGCCAACCCGTTAGCTGTAAATTACTCTGGCTGTTGAGGATAAATTGTATTCACGGTTGGTAAATTATATTTATTCTGATAAGCAGGAAAGTAACTAAAAATGACATCATCGTCTTTTTATCGTAAATAAACTATACACTATTTAGAGATATTCTCCTTACCTGCCTTGGATTGCGGTCTATAATCATTACTTTTGTTTTGTTTATATTTATCTTTGATAGTTATTAGTTATGATGACCATTCCTCTTCACTAGAAGCTATAATCGAAGTATCATCCGCGAAGTGCGAATTTGTTATTTGTTTCCGACAATGGACATTCTGCCCCCCCAATTATCCATTACCTCTCTCATTAGTAACTTCATGTAAGCTTGAAGTGCAGTGGCGAGATGATACACCCTTGTCTAACCCCTTTATTTATGTCGAATGGCTTGGATATGACTGAATATATCTTTACTATCCCTCGGTTCCCTTCTTACAGGCTGCGTATAAGAGTAACAAAGTTTATTACGTACCTAAACGTTTTTAACATTATGAGGTTGTATTAAGCCATCCAAAAGGAAGTATATATCATTACTTAAAAGACAAGTGTAGGTAGAGTGTATGAAGTTCCTCTTTACTCATGTTTACTATTAGTGACGTCAGGGTAAAGGTAAATTTGATCCACTATACATTTTCACATGCATAAGTCATTAAGTGAAACAGTAATTATAAAAATAAATGTTTGATACAAAGAAAAAAATACTAGCTCTAATATTATAATTTATTTTCAGTATAATTATAGAAACTTAAAAATATTTGTATATAATATGAAGCATTATTGGAATACTCAAACAAATAAGATTCATTTCAAATTACTGAAAATGTCTTTGGCAACACATTTATCTACCTCATGTAGCAAATCGAAAAGTTCTTCAACGCAAGTCTCAGCAGTATGACGTTTTCCGTTCACTCTATCATTACAAGCTTGATATTTTTCAGCCAACCTTTGAGCGAGCTCCGTTTCTCGACATTTTCTTCTTAAAGTCTCCAAAGGATCTTCCAAATCTGTCTCTGACGTTTCAATTTGTGACGATCTACTTTCAGTAGGTTCATTATCGCATGAATCATCTTCTTGATCTGCTCTGTCATCTCTCATTGGTTCGTCTTCACATGATTCATCTTCTCCAACTTGATCTTTCTGAACTTGATCTTCTCGAACTTGAACTTGATTTTCTCGAACTTGGTCTTCATCGTCTTTACAATTGTTATGAGCTTTAGCTGTTGGTATTTTGAAATAATTGAGGAGTTTGTTAAAAACCATTTTGAATGTTTGACGTGTGACTGGATTTTACGTCAGTGAGTAGTTGATGTCAACGGAAAGGGTGATCAATTGATTGTTAGGGAAATTAGTGGTTTTGTGGCTAGACAAAAACAAAAAGACCCCTTATACTTATATTGTGCTAGTAATGGGTACTAATTATAGGAACATGGAATTTAAAAACGATGCTTAAACTAGGAAACATTGAACTTATATCAAAAGAAATGAAGAAATACAAGATAAAAATCCTGGTACAGGAAATAAGGTGGAAAGAAGAAGGTAGGATCGACTAAAAAGGACTAATCATTTTTCTATGAGATGAGAAGAAAATCGAGGATATTGAGGAACGGGATTTTTGATAGACAAGATGATCACAATAGAGTTGGAGGAAGAATATCTTCTAATAGTCCGGGAAAGTATGGTCGAAAAATCTGTTAACTATCAAAACTTTCCCATAACTGATTTTTCATTTTTAAATGAAAATACGAGTATATTGACCCAGCATCACTCTCCTAGATTGTCTAATAATTTCCACTGGAGCTTGCGACGCAGCTTGCAAGCACAGCTCAGACCAACTAAAATTCAAGTGATTTATGCTCGTGTCATTCCTGGATGTGTTCTTACAAAAAAATCGTAAAGATGAAAATTGAAGCAAATCTTATGCTCTTGAAGGTGACGAAAATAGTTTTTTCAAAAAAAAAATTCCGATCTTAAATTTTCCAAAAATTGAAAAAATTTACGAAAATTATATTTTTGGTTGGTAATTATGAATAAAATATCAATATCGGGGTCAGAACATAGATAAACATAGAGGGCAAACTTCTAAAAATTTACATTTTTTCAGATTTGGAAAATTCAAAATGGCGGTTGCGCAAATTGGAAACAAATTTTTTATTTTCAATCGCGTCAAAATTTATGAACATTAACGATATTGAGAAACGGTTTGTTGCAATCGACAGAGTGAAAGTTATATTTTTATAAATAACATAAACAAAATTTTTAAAAATTTTTTTACATAATTTTTTAGAACGTTTACCGAAAATAAAAATTTTTACATTTAGTTTTTTCTCATTTTGGCGTTGAAAAATTTCTTAAAAATATTTTTTTACGTTATAAATATGTTTGTTTTTGAAAGACGAGTATTTTGAAAAAAAATTTTCAGATGCGACTTTTACAAGTTGAGATAAACAAATTCAAAATCTGTTAGATTCTGTGATAATATTGATTGAAATTTTCAAATTTTGATCACTTAGCTAGGTTGTCGAATCCCAACTCAACTTAAACACAAATTTTCATTTTTCTACCGTTAATTGGTTCATTCAAAAGAAAATAGTAATCCTAGCTCGCTCGGCCAAACGGTGCGGCGGCAGCTGCTTGGCGTTGTGGTGGGGGGTCAGCGCTTGTTCGCAGTTGAACGAAGCTCAAGCTTTTATTTTGGTTTTCTTTGTAAAAATTTTGCATTTGTGGTTTGCTAATAGTATGGTTAGGTTAGGTTACTATTAGCAAACCACAAATGCAAAATTATAATAGTATGGTTAGGTTAGGTTACTATTAGCAAACCACAAATGCAAAATTTTTACAAAGAAAACCAAAATAAAAGCTTGAGCTTCGTTCAACTGCGAACAAGCGCTGACCCCCCACCACAACGCCAAGCAGCTGCCGCCGCACCGTTTGGCGGAGCGAGCTAGGATTACTATTCTCTTTTGAATGGACCAATTGACGGTAGAAAAATGAAAATTTGTGTTTAAGTTGAGTTGGGATTCGACAACCTAGCGAAGTGATCAAAATTTGAAAATTTCAATCAATATTATCACAGAATCTAACAGACTTTGAATTTGTTTATCTCAACTTGTAAAAGTCGCATCTAAACATTTTTTTTAAATACTCGTCTTTCAAAGACACACATATTTATAACGTGAAAACATATTTTAAACAAATTTTTCAACGCCAAAATGAGAAAAAACTAGATGTAAAAATTTTTATTTTCGGTAAATGTTCTAAAAAATTATGTAAATTTTTTTTTTAAATTTTGTTTGTTATTTATAAAAATATAACTCTCACTCTGTCGATTGCAACAAACCGTTTCTCAATATCGTTAATGTTCATAAATTTAGACGCGATTTAAAAAAAAATTTGTTTCCAATTTGCGCAGCCGCCATTTTGAATTTTCCAAATCTGAAAAAATGTAAATTTTTAGAAGTTTGCCCTTTATGTTTATCTATATTTTGACCTCGATATTAATATTTTATTCATAATTACCAACCAAAAATATAATTTTCGTAAATTTTTTCAATTTTGGGAAAATTTAAGATCGGAAAATTTTTTTTTGAAAAAACTATTCACGTCACCTTCAAGAGCATAAGATTTGCTTCAATTTTCATCTCTACGATTTTTTTGTAAGAACACATCCAGAAATGACACGAGCATAAATCACTTGAATTTTAGGTGGTCTGAGCTGTGCTTGCAAGCTGCGTCGCAAGCTCTAGCGGAAATTATTAGACAATCTACGAGAGTGATGCTGGGTCAATATATTTTCATTTAAAAATGAAAAATCAATTATGGGAAACTTTTGACTTTTATTTCCTTACTTTCCCGGACTATAATATGTAATATAGTTATAACATTATAAAGACTTTTATTTGATAGTTTGATATTTTATCAACAACTTATATCTGATAATTCTATCACTGACTGATTCGTTGACATTGACCGTCCATTATTGTCACTGCTTAGGGTAGGTTCACATGACATTCAACATGCCCTCCCTTGAGGATTATTGTACAGTCCTGAAACCTAGCTGGCGGTTTTCTTTGTCGTTCACTTCTTCTAAGTTGAGTGTCTTGATGAGTCGTAAGATTTTCAGTAGAGTTTGCTTGAGAAAATGATCCTGGCTGTAAACTATTTTCCGGGTGCAGTTGCAGTCTTGGATTTGGAAGTGATTGTTTCTTTATATATATTGTTTATTTATATTTAGTTTGTTGTTTGTTCCTTTCCTTCGTGTATGTTAGGTGGAGAAACTTCTACGTTGGGCCCCTGACCCTCTTCATTTCTTCCAGTGAAATTCTTTAAGTGATATTTGTTTCGTCGATACACTGCTCTATCTTGAGTTTTAATCCAGTATGAGTTTGGATTTTGATCTCTTGTTAGTACTGTTGCAGGAACCCAGTTCTTTTTATCTTTCTGGACTAGGACATCGTTTTTTAATTCTGGCCGTTTCTTTGTATTGCAATTGAAGTAATGTGCCTGTCTCTGTTGATTAAACTTCAAATTTGCTTCAGTTTGTGGCTTAATATTTTGCATTAATGTCTTCTCCAGGATGGGTAAATTGGTTCTTATTCGTCTTCCTAAGAATATTTCTGCTGGTGACTCTGAGTTTGGTTTTGGTGTGCTATTATAAATCATGGTTAGCCTTTGAGGATCCTCGTCTGGAGTTTTCAAAATGAGATTTTGATTGTTTGCACCTGTCGCTCCACTTGTTCATTGGATTGTGGATAGTACGGACTACTGGTTCTATGTTCTATATGTTCTTTCCTTAAGTATTCTCTAAATTCCTGAGATTGAAAAGGTGGCCCGTTATCTGTTATAAGTTGGGTTGATTTACCTATTAAACAGAACAACATCTTTAAGTAATCAATAACGTTTCTAGCTGTAGTATTCTTCATGGCTTGTATGGCTGTATATTTTGAAAAATAATCTGTCCAGATTAGATAGCTTTGGTTTTTAATTTCCATGAAATCCATTCCTACTTGTTCTAAGGGATATTTTGTGAGTGGTAGTGGTAATATAGGTTCTTTAACGTTGGACCTGAATTGTCTTTGGCAAATGGGGCAAGATGATACAAAGGTTCGTATGTCTTCCACCATATCCGGCCAAAACAGAGCTCCTTGAGCTCGTCTAGTGCAGACGTTAATACCTTGATGTGCACTATGAATTTTATTTAATATACTGTTCCTGAGGACCTTGGGTATAATAACATGTTTGTTCAAAAATAAAAGCCCCTTATGTTCGTAGATCTCATACTTATGTTTGAAAAAAGGTTTTGCTTCTTTGGACACATTTGCAGGTTTTTTAGGCCATCCATTTCTGACATAGAATAATATTTGCTTCATTTCTGAATCAGTTAAATTTTGTTCCTTAAGTTCTTCTAGACTTTGTTTACTAGCCACCACAACAGATTGTACTTTCAGTTCTTCTATTTGGAATGGTTGCGTTTTTATGCCTACTCTTGTCAAACGTGAGAGTGCATCTGGAATGTACATTGATCTGCCTGGTTGATATTCTAATATCACGTCGAATTTTAAGACTCGAAGTACTAAGCTTTGAAGCCTGGGTGATAAATCATCTATTGGCTTATTAATTAGACCTAGTAGAGGTTTGTGGTCTGTTATTGCCTTTATGTTTCTTCCATATATATAGTAATGATAATGTTCACATGCTGAGACCACAGCTAACAATTCCTTTTCGATTATTGAGTATCGGGTTTGAGGTGGCGTCAGACTTGTTGATGCGTATGCCACTGGGTGGTTGTCTTGCATCAGTACACTACCAATTGCTTCCTTACTGGCATCGGTACATATCGTAACTTCTTTCTTGTTATCGAATAGTGCTAAGACTGGAGCAGCTGATACTAATTTCTTTAAATTTGTAAAGCATCTCTCTTCGTTATTGGTCCAGAGCCAATCTGTGTCATTTTTCAATAAATTCCTTAAGACTGCAGTTTCTTTTGATAAGTTTGGTAAGAATCTTGACAGATAATTAATCATTCCAAGGAATGTTTGTAGTTAATTTTTATTCTTAGGAACTTCGAGTCTAGTTATCGCCTCTATTTTCTCTTGACAGACTTCTACCCTGTTGTGCGATATCCAGTGACCTAAATACTTGATTTTAGTCACTGCTAAATGCATTTTATCCTTTTTGAACCGAATGTTAAGTTTAATCGCTTGTTTTAAGATTTCTTCTAATATTTGATTATGTTGCGATAAAGTTTTCGCAAATACAAGGATATCATCTACATAAGCCACTGTCTCTGGTACTTTTTCTTCTAATTGGTTAATAGCTTTTTGAAAAACTTCAGATGAGCTGCATAATCCATATGGAAGTCTGAGATATTTCTATCTACTGAACGGTGTGGCTATGGTACATAGCCTAGAGCTGGCTTCGTCAAGCGGTACTTGATGGAACGCCGAGCTAGCATCCAGTACTGTAAAATTTTTGCATCTCCAATGTTAGCTAATATCATTTCTAGTGTAGTAAGTTCCAATCTTTCCCGTTTTATAAATTTATTTAGTGGCGGGGGTCCATACACAATCTTATTTCACCATTCGGTTTCATTACTGTAATTGTAGGGTGTACCCAGCCTGTCGGTTATTCTGTATTATTTTTTCTTTTTCCATTCTTTTTAACTCATCCTTAACTTCAGATAACAGGGCTTGAGGAACTCTTCTACATCTAGCTATAGAAGGCTCTGCAGTCTCTTGAAGCTTTATTCTATATTTGAACCGGGTACATCCTAAGCCTACAAATACATCTTTGTGGCTATCAATTATTTGTTTGCATGTCTCTTGGTTTACTTTTTCTTCTTCAATACTTTCTATTCTCCTTAATATTTCAAGCTTCTGTATCCCATCTAGTCCCAGAAGCGGCTGTGAATTGTTTGCGGTTATGTAAAATTTCAATTCTGCACTTTGATTCTTCGAATGGCATGTTATTAAACTTGCCTTTTATTCCCATATCATTTCCAGTGTATGACACCAATTTATTATTCATTGGATGTATTTTCTTATTCTTCAGATTTCCAAAAAGGGATAATGGTATCAGGTTAGCCTGGCTCCCAGTGTCTAATTTAAATGTAATAGGTGTGTTTTCAACATTTATTTCTTCAACCCATTAGTTATTGATTTGATTTATTTCGTTTATATATATATGGCTTCTATATGGAAATTATCTGAATCTGTACTTGGTTCATATACTTCAATTTCATTAACTGATTTGGTCCTACATGCCTTAGCAAAATGATTGCATTTGGTACAGCGTTGTCTAAATGCTGGACAATTTCCATACTCATGATTATACAAGCATTTATCACAACTGTATTTTTTAAGACTGTTATGTACTGTCTCCGTTCTAACAGTTTTGTTTCTTATTGCTAGAAGTTCTGTAGCTTTAGTCATTTTATTAACCTGCTTTTCGGCATCGTCTTCAGCCCTACAAGTTTGTTCGCATGATGGTAGGTCTAAATTTCTTATTCTCAGTAATTTTGTTCTTAAGTTATTACCTCTTATCCCGCATATGATTCTGTCTCTGATCAATGACTCTGTTAGATCTTTAAACCCACAATCTTTGGCTTATATTTTCAGTTTGGTTATATATTCATCAATTGATTGTCCTTCCTTTTGGTTAGTAGTGAAGAATATATTTCTTATGTAAGTTTCGGTTTTGTACGGAGTATAAATGGTTTGAGAACGTATCTAAAATCATTTTTACCGTCAGAACTTCTTCAATGTCTCTTGGTTTGCCCTCTGCATCTGGTTCGGCTTCAAAGGTAAATTTATTATACAAATTGCTGCATTCTTCTCCCAAAATATGTAGTAATATTGCCCTTTGTATTTTAAGTGATTTCCCGTCTAGTCCTGTTGCAATCCAATAAATTTCTATGAGTTGGCGGTATTTCTTCCACTCTTCAGCTGGGTTATTTCCAGGTTGAAATTGTTTTGGTTGTGATAATGGTAGTGTTGCTGCCGTTTCGTGTTTCCGCTGCCACCATGTAATATAGTTATAATATTATAAAGACTTTTAATAGTTTAATATTTTATCAACAACTTTTTATCTGATAATTCTATCACTGACTGATTCGTTGACATTGACCGTCCATTATTGTCACTGCTTAGGGTAGGTTCACATGACATGTAACATAATAGAGTGAAAGGAGATAAGGCAAATATTTCACTAGTAAATATTGGGTAAGGTTGCCAATTTGGACCAGTTCTGACGTTTTTTATTATAGCAATTACAAATTTTAGAAAATGATAGTTTCAATTGCACCATAATTTTTATTACAGTTTTGAAAATATTATCATTTTTTTCAAAATTTTAGAATAATGTCTTTTTGTTGAAATTTAACTTTTTTAAAACCTTTACAAGTGGTACAATTAAGGCAACCGGTTGCCTAATTTGTACCAGATGGTTTCCTAAATTGTACTATCCTTTATTACATACATAATATTTTATTTTGGATTGAAATAATCAATCACTACTTATAATAGTTTATTAGTTAGTAATATTAAAAATAAAACAAGATTTGAACAACAAGAAAACTTAAAACAAGATATGAATTCTGTTAAAATAAAAAAAATAAAAACGACCTTCTTAGGTATAATAAAAATGCTGCAATATGTTTAAGAGCACATATCACATATGTAATTGTATGAAGCATCTGCACATGATTTAAGTATCCATTCTTTAGATCTTATGCATTGAATCATACCTTCTATTAAGCATTCCTTATAAATATTGCAGTACCAATCAGTTTTGTCATAATTTACGGATACTAAAATATCTTCATTTGTTGATGATGATGGTCGTTGTAAATCGTATTGTATTTAAGAATATTCTTTTTTTGGCCTCTATTTTCCTTTCGAAGTTGATTTTCCTCTTGCTGGTTTCTGTGACATCTCAACTCCAAAATTTCGTTTAACAGCTTTTTTCTTCTTCTCATCTACATTTTGTTTTACTTCTAGTTGCTCTTTATAGGGAGTGGATATAATAGTTCCAGCCGTCTGTGCGCTCTTACCCATTTTTTGTTTTTTAGCTTCACTAACATCAGGGAAAGGAAGAATATCTACAATTGAGACACTTAAATTTTTAGTTGCCTGTGTATCGATTTTTTCAGTGTTAATGTCATCAGCTGCTTTGTCAACATCTACCAAAATTTGAATTTGTGGTGGCTCTCTAATATGGGAATTTTCTTTAAAAATTTCGATTGGCATCGTCTCAATTGAAATATTTTCTTTATCAGTCAATAGTTCTGAAGGAGCAAAATCAGCATCAGAAAAAGCATCTCTATTTACAGGCCACATCCCACATTTGCGAAAACCGTTCGTAGCATTTACTATAGCAGCAGCTTAGCCATAAGCTTCATTAAGAAGAGAAGCAACATGAAATTGCATTTCAGCATGCTGTCTTAACCACTTTTTAATTTAATGACTTGGTTATAGTATGTTTCTAAAGGCTTGAAAACCGAAACATCTAGGGGCTGAAGCCGATGGGTCGTGTAGCCTGGTAATTGTAAAATAATTACACCATTGTCGCGGGCCAAAACAATAGCATCATAATTTTTGGAATGAGTAGTCAGACCGTCCAATACCAATAGAACTTTATTTTCCTTTGTAGGCTTAACCACTTCAATAACTTTTTTTAACCAAGTAACAAATAGCTCAAATTTAATGTAGCCTGTGTCTGATATCTCCACCAAACAGCCAGGTGGTGCTCCAATGGTCAGTTCTGCTGACATTCGTTTTCTTGTAAATATAATCATTGGTGCGACAAATTAACCTAAGGTACTTTCGCAAACAACCATCGTAGTGTTTACACCTCTTTCTCCGCTGGCATCTCCATTTAGTGAAGGTTGGCTACAATTTCGGCATACTTATTTCGGTTCTGAGTGGTACGAATTATAGATGATGTGTTCATACCAGTCCAGTCGCGTTTGTTTTTTAATCACGAATGTTGTCTGCGACCAGAACCACGTTTTCCTTCGATTTTTCCTTCTATTATTAATTTCAGTATATCATACTTGTTGTTACGGTATATGTGGCCCAGATGAGCGGTCTTTCTTCGTTTTATTGTAAAAACTTCTGAGCTAGACAATGCACTTCTGCTTCTTATCAAAACTGTTCAGCTGAACTGCTTTCGTTAAGAGTATCTCTGCTTACGCAACGGAAAAGTCTTCTCAAAAATAGTAAAATATTGAACTTAAAACCATTTCTTTGTAATGAAATTATTCGAGTCGGCGAGAGACTTGTTAATTTTGAAGGTTCGTTTGATAAGAAACATCAAATCCTTCTACCAAAAAATAATCATTCAACGGAAATTATAATAAGAAATTACCATATAAAGTTGTTGCATTGCGGTTCGCAAATGTTATTATGTTCAGTTCGCGACAGGTACTGGCTCATTGACGGCAAAAATTTTTGCAAAAAATCATACGCACTTGTGTGAAATGTTTTCGCGTAAAACCCATTCCCACTAATTATATAATGGGTAATCTACCTCCTAATCGTGTTAATCCATCCTTCCCGTTTCTCAATGTCGGCATTGACTATGGAGATCCGTTTCTAATTAGAGACCGAAGAGGCTGCGGATGCAAAACTTCGAAATTCTACATTTCCTTGTTTGTATGCATGTCTAGTAAAGCGATCCACCTTGAGCTGGTTACAGGCCTCACTACCGAAGCCTTCATAGCTTGCTTCAAACGGTTTATTTCACGAAGAATATACAGTGCTATTCAAAAGTCCCCTCCCCCCCTCGTATCTTTTGAACGGCTACACTTACATTAATAAAATTTGGGGGGTGAAAATAAAGTGTTGTAAACTTCTCTACGAATGGTGACGTAATAGTTATAGATGACGTCACAGTGCCACTCTGGCCAATAATTTTAAATAGGACCGTATGGCAAGTGATATCTCCTTTGAAAGGCATTGGCATTGGCTACAGCCATATTCATTTTGTTTGGGTTTAAATTACTTTTGACAGATAAATTAAATAAATACCAAAGTTATTGAAATTATTTTTTTAAATTTAATTAATCAAATATCCACAATGGATTCTTATAACAAGTATTCGAAATGTGCTCCGTCTACTTCCTGACAGTAATACATCGGCCGGCGAGGTCCTATAGAATGGCCACCTCGGTCACCAGATCTGACACCTTTAGATTTTTTTCTATGGGGGTACTTGAAATCCAAGGTTTATACTACGGCACCAGATAGCATTGGCGTTTTGAAAGAAAGAATTACTGAAGAATGCAATGCTATTTCAGCTGACACATTCGAACGAGTACGACAAGAGTTTACTAATAGGATGTATTACTGTCAGGAAGTAGACGGAGTACATTTCGAACACTTGCTATAAGAATCCATTGTTGATATTTGATAAATTAATTAAAAAAATAATTTCAATACTTTTGATATTTATTTAATTTATCCGTCAAAATTAATTTAAACCCAAACAAAATTAATATGGCTATGTAGCCAATGTCAATGCCTTTCAAACGAGACTTGCCATAAGGTCCTATTTAAAATTATTGGCCAGAGTAGCACTGTGACGTCATCTATTACTATCACGTCACCTGTTACCATTCGTAGAGAAGTTTACAATACTTTATTTTCACCCTCCAAATTTTATTAATGTAAGTGTAGCCGTTCAAAAGATACTAGGGGGGAGGGGACTTTTGAATAGCACTGTATATCTGAACTCCAAGTGAGAGCGAAGTGGAAATCTTCCACCAACGTCCAGATAAAATCTGATCTGCTAGTGCTGCTTAAAGACGACAAGCTACCACCCCTGATATGGTCCCTGGGGCGGATCGTCAACACATACCCTGGAGACGATGGAGTTGTTCGAGTTGTAGACGTCCAAACTGCTAACGGATTTTATCGTCGTGCCGTAAATCGACTGTGTATTCCACAGATAACCCAGTGTAGTCTTCCTCATGAACTTGAAACAGTGTTTCAAGGTGGCCGGGATGTTCGAACATCTAAATACTTTTTATTCACAGTGACAACGCCAAATTTAACACTTCTCGATTGTGAGAGAAGAAAAAAAAGAAGACTTGACTGGCGACAGAAAGACAGACCGCCTAGTATTTTTTAAAGTTAATTTTTGAATTTTGACGTTGAATATCAACTCAGTAAAAATTGTTAATGTCATGTTGTTCCACTAAAAATAATTTTGTAATTCAATTAATGAGTAAAGTTTACATTTATGTTGATGTGAATGCTTATTTCATCGTAGATTTTATGATGTACAGCGTGATCACTAATAAGTCGTTTATTCTTTAAGTCAATATTAAAAATCATTTCTATTAAATCATTTATACCGATAACACCAACAAAGAATTCGTGGAAGTCATACAGTATAAATTGTAACATATGATTATTATTAAATTCGCTGAATCCGGAGATCTCAACTTGAAATCTAATATTCTTAGTACCCAGAGAAGTTGAAAGTGATATATTCGAGTGAAATATACCATGGGGATACATTTTTTCTGCGACGATAGATTTTAAAATAGATTTTGTACTACCAGTATCGATTAGCATTTTTCATTGGGGTTTTTGAATTTCAATGTGAGGTAATGGGTTGTTGGAAGTTATATTGAAATCTGTCAAGATAAACGGTTCCGGGAGGCATTGCTCTGAAAATTTAGATCTGAATACTCAATAGTGTCATTTATTTGACAATTACCATCTTAATCAGGGAAATTTTCGTGTTGATTATGATTGTACTCGTGACAATCTACATCATCTTCATTATAGTCATTAACAAATAATTCTTCTGATATAAAATCGCGTTTTTGATTATTATTATTAGAATAATAATTATTATTTCTATTGCTTTGATTCTGTATTCTGTTGGTATACATTGAAGGGATTCTAGAAGTGGTGGACATTGGTTGTGGTTTCGGCATTTGGTTTTGAGGGATCGAGTTAGGTTTGAAAACATTTCGTCTTCCAAAAACTTGGGCATTCGTTGGAAAATTACTTTTTTGTATAGGAGGGCGGGGTTGGATGTTTATTGGCAGTGAAGACCATTCGGTTCTTCGAAAGTTTTGTTGGGGGTTATTTGCATTTGGAAGGCTTTGCTGATTAAATTGTGAGTTTGGTTGATGATTGTTTGATTTTACGAAATTTTGAGATCTATAATTATTTTTTGGGGAATTGAATTTTGTTTCGTAACGTAAGCTAACGCGTGTTCTAAAGAAATTGGTTGTTTTAAGTGTAAATTATTTCTTTGTACTCCTGTGCAACCGGCAATGAATGTATCAACGCAGTTTTATCACAGTGATGCATTTGATATATTTTTTCATTTTGGTTGAAATTCGTATCGTTAGTAATTCTCGGCACCATGCTACTTCGTAAAAGTTGAAGCCTATT
Source organism: Galeruca laticollis (assembly GCA_963921935.1). Taxonomy (NCBI): domain Eukaryota; kingdom Metazoa; phylum Arthropoda; class Insecta; order Coleoptera; family Chrysomelidae; genus Galeruca; species Galeruca laticollis. The sequence goes on along the minus strand of OY998179.1, from coordinate 148,217,016 downwards.
TCCAAATTCTAATAAATTCTCATTTCTATATGGTCTGGTTCTCGTGAGCTCTTGAATTAAACAGTCCAGATTACGCTTATCTGAGAAATATTACTTTAAATCATATTTTAACATATTTCAATTGGTTAGTTTATCCGATTTCCTACCACTAATTGCGCTTTACCAATAAGTTTTCCCAGTATGCATACAAATATGTGATCATTTAATTCTCTGTCATCATAATTATTATACGGTGCTATTAAACTTTCACATCGTGAAATAAAAATTATTAAAGTATCAACATCTCCATCATAGGGTCTAATAATTTCTAGCTTTGACTTAAATAAGGGGCCGAATTAGAAACAATGACATCAGGGAACAATGTGGAGTGCAAGACATCGTAAGATGGGGGAGACAAAGAAGAAGACATTGGTACGCTCATGTGAGAAGAATGGAGGAGAGCAGACTGCCACGCATCGCACTTGAAGGGAAACCAACAGGGAAAAGAGCACCCGGTAGACCACCTAAGAGATGGAAGGACAGTTGGCAGTCCACCTCCCAGGAAATGATAAAGAGGAACCTTCAAAACTAACAGATCCCAAGATCTTAAATACGAATAAGAAGAAGAAGACTTAAATAAATTCAAGTTAACGATACGAGGTTCTTGAGCAGCGGTTGCCATATTTTGTATATTTATGTCAGTTGAAATTTTATTTAAATTAGATTTGTTTTCACTCTTACTAATACTCAAGTTAGTAAAGAATTCTACTAATTCAGAATCGCTAATAAATTAATAAATACTAGTACTTTATTGTTCTGTAATAACAAAATTCAATAATCGCAACTATCCTCCGAAAAAAATCACGAAAGAGCTAGGAGGGCGAAAATGAACTTGGCACTTACCTCGATGGTTGTGGATACCGGTTTCTTCTCTGAGTTTCTGCTGAGTCTAGCTGAATCGGTCTCGCTTCCACTATAGGGTTACTTAAAGTCCTCGAAAGGGTAACGGAAAGTCCTCTAAAGGGTAGATTCGACAGATTCGCGATAAAGATGTTGAAGCGTCAAAGTCTCGAATTTTCACTGCTTTTTCGACTAAAGCGATGTTTTACAGTACTTTCACGACTTCGCGAATCCTACTGACTGCGCCAGATAAAGATTAATAAGTTTGAAGACCGTTTTTAAAAATATATTTTAATTACAATAGTATGTTTATACATCAAAAGCTAGAGAGAAACTGAAAACTACTGTGTTAAAATAATGAACAAGTAACATAAATATAGCAATTCAATGTTTAACAAGAGGTGTCGTATTTCTTACGTGTTTGCATATTGTTGGCTCGTAACTCGTACAATTTTTTTTCATTGATTGATTTAAAAATGATTCCTTGCCATGAATTGCTATTTCCGATGACAGATTACATTTAACCCTTTAAATACCACCCATTTTGTATTATAACATTGGTTTAAACATATTTTGAACAATTTAATCCACGCCGACCAATTTTATCTTATTTTTCAAAGTGTAAACTGAAATTATTACAGCCGCTATCACGTAGAGTTTATGATTGGTGGCTCTTCTCTTACATAAATTTCTCTTCCGTTATTTTTCTATTAAATATATCTATTTAAAAATACGTAGGGTATGTTTCTTGTTAAATTGATTATCTGAAACAAAAGGCATGAACGAAATTTGCCATTTATATAATAAAGAGACATTTAGAGGAAGTTAACTCAATAAGATGAAGATAGGAGAGCTGAATAGTAAACTAATGAGCTCCTTTAAGCAAACTTTACAGCTGGATTAATGTTTCTCGAGATCCTGTGATCTCAGTCATTGATTTTATAATATAGAAATTTAGCAGGATATTTATAGGAACGAATTTGCTGACATCTGATTGGAATTAGGTTCGCATGTAAAAGGATATAAAATGAATCAATTTATTTCAAGTATTTTGCTTCCTTGTGTTTGAATATAAACCTTAGTAGGGCTCTCCGAAAGTTTATTCGCTAGTTTGGCAAGTTTTTTTCTTCAGTGGAATGAATTTGGAAACAGCTATTGAGCTATATTATTGTTATATGACAGGAATATGAACTGATATACAGATTACAATGAGATAAAATTGAAAAAAGAAGAGGAAATACTATACATCATGATACAATAAAATAGAAGATATGATTTCGCGCATGCTGGCTCTGACGTCAGGCCGAGAGTGAACGCCTTGAATTAGTTTGCAGTTACATTATTGGATATGTTTATGTCGATTAATTTTACATTTTTATTGTTGAAAATTAGCAAAAATAAGTCAAAATGAGATGTGTAGTGTATGGTTGTGATTCAGACATTCACGTGAAAGGCTTTGCAGACGATGTCAGCTTTTTTACCTTTCCCAAAGACAAAAAAATGATACGGGAGTGGATCCGTTTGTCTAAACGCGAAGATAAATTCAATACCATAGAATTTTAGACCATATGATTATGCTGAAATTGAAAAAAATTCGCTCCTCTTGGTAATCGTAGAGATACGTTGGGGGCTATATTTATATTTAGACTCCTAAATGGGCAGGTTGATTGTGCGGATCTTTTGAGTCATATGGGGATTAGCATTCCTTGTCAGGGTCTTCGCTATCAAGTTACCTTTCATGTGCCCTTTCATAGAACAACATATAGTGCTATGAGTCCTATAAATAGATATCTGTGCTTTTTGAATAGCTTTAATTTTGATAATTTCAATACGTCTTTGGGCCAGTTGAAATATTGCTTAGGGCTGTGATTTATTGAATTATGTTGTGTTCTTAATTTATTTTATTTATATAAGTATTGTTTATTACCTGTAGCTACATGGAAAGTGTTATGTATTTCAAATTAATTGGTTATGCTGTATCAGTCTTTATACCTGTCCTTATTGTATTATTTATTGTTGTATTGTAACATTTAGAGGGGTTTTTCCGTAATAAATAAATAAATACATCTTTTCTTAAATCCAAGTTGACAAATAATATGTTTAAATCTTAATTTGATATTTTGTTATTACCAATAACAATTTCATTATTATTATTATTATTTTGAAGAATGCTCCACAGTACCTGAGTTGTACTTTATTGTTGTTCTGTAGTATACTTACTTTGGAATAAACAACCGATTAAGTATTAAAATTTGCCAATTATTGTTTTATTCCTTATATTTATTTACAAATTTAAATGTTTATAAAATCATGTCAAAAGATCCAAAAAGTATAATAATATGTTTTTTTGTATCAGTACAGTAATTATTTACTTTACGAAGTGAACAAACAGATTTCAATCAGATCTTAGAATTATTTTTTTGCTCTGGTAGGCTTTCCGATTCCATACAACACTTTTACATGAATTCTCTTTGCCTTTATAATACTAATAATATCTCATTCAACCTGAACCAGGGCTATACACATTCTCAAACACAGTTTGAATCCCCTTGCCACTAGTCTACATATAAACTTATTTATCTCTCCCTCCTTACCTCTTTCTATTTCAAAAACCCATTTGCTGTCTATTACTTCACCTTTAACTGGCCTTTTTATTAGGCTCCAAGTTTCATTCTCTAATAGGGCTTTCGTTTCTTCATCAATTGCTTCCTTCCAACTACTTGAGTATTCGCTTTCCATTGCCTCCCCATAGGTCTTGGGTTCATCAACATCTAGACTGAAATAGCTTAAGTCGTAATCGCTGTACATATGTGGCATTTTTAATAATTCAAACGGCCATAATCTTTCATTTCTCTTTCTTGTAGGTACTTGATCTGGTACTGTTTCCGTAATCTCTTCAGTTTCTGAATTTTGTTCCTGTAAATATGATTCATGAGGTAATCCCTTCGTTGCGTTCATTACATCATTTGCTTCACCGTTTTCTGAGCTGACTTCTATCATATCTGGGTCCAAGCAGATAAGCTTTTCTTCTATATTTTCATCCATGATAAAAATTATCTCTCTTTCTATGGCTACTTTATTTTCTTTTTCATATTACACTCTGTATCCTTTTACATTTTCAGAATATCCAACGAAAATACCCTTTTTACTTTTCATATATAGCTCATCTATGCCCAAAATTTGCCTCCAAATATTCCTTTTACCATCTTTATATCCAATGTTTTATTGAATAACAGCTCGTAAGGAGTTCTACATTCAGCAGGACTTGTACCAGTCCTGTTTAATAAAAACACAGCAGTATTTTTTGCTGCTTCTGCCCAAAAACGTTTTGATAATTTATTTTCTTCAATCACAGCTCTTAGCTTCTATTATTGTGCGGAATTCCCTTTCAGCTCTCCCATTTTGTTGCGGAGTGTACGGCACTGTACACTCGTGCTTTATACCATTGTTACTCAATAATTTTTTTACAGAGAAATTCTCAAATTCTGTACCATTATCACTCCTTATGACCTTAACCCTTTTTCCCGTTTGATTTGCAGAATAAGTTAAAAACTCCTTTAGTTTTTCATACACATCAGACTTATTTTTAATGAAATAAACAAACTTATAATTGCTAAAGTCATCTTTTAACATAAAAATATACAGGCAGGCCTATTATACCTGTATTGTATTGTATTGCATCGTACTTAGATGTCCCTGTATATAGTACAGATTTTCCCAAAGTACCCTAAGCTGAAGTCCCTTGAAAAGAGACTGTTGTACTATCCACGTATCCATGTATTTTAGTATATAAAATTTCAAACGGGGATTCCTAGGATTAAGCCTTAAAACGAGGCCACAAACACCTATAATAATCTAAGCATAGATCCTCTTGGGTTGGCCATGGAAAAAGGTGTTTAATTATTGTTTATATGTCCCTGGTGTATGATACAGAAAATATTTTTTTTAAAGCTTTTTTATGGTAGGTAGGTACTTTTACTGTTTATAAATTAGGCAATATAACCTACCAAAATAAAATTGTAAAATAAACTCACCTAATTCCTATTAGCAAAGAATATACCATCGTTGTCTTTACGACATCGCCCGTATAACGCCTTTTTGGCACCCCCGACCACCCCATTATACACATTATCAACTGAGAAGGGGTCATCGACACAAGACGGCGCCGTCGGTTCTGGAACCGTTCTGTGATCGTTCATTTTCAGTTCAACTTTGGAGTTAAATGAGGTCATTGTGGAGTGCACGGGCTTATATACTACTCCACAATGACCTCATTTGACCCCAAAGTTGAACTGAAAATGAACGGTTCCAGAACCGACGGTGCCGTCTTGTGTCGATGACCCCTTCTCAGTTGATAATGTGTATAATGGGGTGATGGGGGGTGCCAAAAAGGCGTTATACGGGCGATGTCGAAAAGACAACGATGGTGGTCCAAAGTATATTCTGTGCTAATAGGAGTTAGGTGAGTTTATTTTACAATTTTGGTATATTGCCTAATTTATTAACAGTAAAAGTACCTACATACAAAAAAAATGTTTTCTGTATCATACACCAGGGACATATAAACAATAATTAGTTAAACACCTTTTTCCATGGTTAACCCAAGAGGTAACAATCTATGTTTAGATTATTATAGGTGTTTGTGGCCTCGTTTTAAGGTTTAATCCTAGGAATCCCCGTTTGAAATTTTATATACTAAAATATATAAAGCATCAAACAGGTAGTAGTATATAAGCCCGTTCAAACCACAATGACCACATTTGACCCCAAAGTTGAACTGAAAATGAACGGTCACAGAACGGCTCCAGAACCGACGGTGCCGTGTTGTGTCGATGACCCCTTCTCAGTTGATAATGTGTACAATGGGGTGGTGGGGGTGCCAAAAAGGCGTTATACGGGCGATGTCGTAAAGACAACGATGGTGGTCCAAAATATATTCTGCGCTAATAGGAATTAGGTGAGTTTAGTTTACAATTTTATTTTGATAGGTTATATTGCCTAATTTATTAACAGTAAAAGTACCCACATACAAAAAAAAGCTTTAACAAATATTTTCTGTATCATACACCAGGGACATATAAACAATAATTAAATACCTTTTTCCATGGCCAACCCAAGAGGTAATAATCTATGCTTAGATTATTATAGGTGTTTGTGGCTTCGTTTTAAGGCTTAATCCTAGGAATCCCCGTTTGAAATTTTATATACTAAAATACATAAAGCGTCAAACAGGCCTACCGTATAGTACAAATAATCTTAAAGAAGACTTCCATTTCTCCAGTCTTCGTTTCTCGAGACTGGCTATTCTGTTATTCACCAATACGAGATTGCTTTCTCTTCTCAGGACTTTAAGAACCAAAATTAAAATATTAGTATTTTATTTAGGTAAATTCACCGTTCGAAAGCAACTCTGTGGCCTTAAATTTTAGCTTATTTTTTGTGTTTTTTTATTAAATTTTTTTTACAACAGTCTCTCTTCAAGGGACTTCAGCTTAGGATACTTTGGGAAAATCTGTACTATATACAGGGACATCTAAGTACGATGCAATACAATACAATAAGTTACTTTGTATACTCATAATAAAGAAACAAAATCTCTCTCTCTCTCTCTCTTAACAAAAAATTATAAGGAAAATACACTACGACAATAATACTAGATCAATATAAAAAACAGGGGTTAAGTAAATAGATTAGAAGCCAGGGTAAGGTATCGATAATATCAGTGTTATTATTATCATTAACACACCTTTTTTTATAATCCATTCTAAATGTTTTTGACACTCGTTTTCTAGTCTCTAAATCTTTTGTTTTTGAATTACGTGTAATTTGATCAAACTGAAGTGTCACGCTATCTTTACAATCTTCTATTATGCCCGAGGTTCATTCGCTCTACTTTCATTTACTTTAAAAGGTTCTCTGCATTGTTTTGCTTGTACGCAAGAATTACACATTTGATTTGTTTGTTTTATTTCAATGTTATTACGTTTCAAAATATTACTTACTTATCTGAAGCTCTGATGACATAAAGCTTTATGCCACCATTTAATATCCTGATCACCTGTTCCGAAATAACAATTTTCTTTATCAGAATTATTACTTTTAAAGCATTGACATGTGTGCTCAGAGGAGCTGGCACCCTTAAACATCATTTTGAAAAGTTGGTATGTGCGGATTGCCACTACCACAGTGATGTTTTCTTTGTTTACGAACTGTGCATTTGTGGCATCTGAAATCAATGATAGGCCCTTGTCTAAAGCCTTCCCTTGTGAAAATAAATTAACTTTGAGTTGTGGTACAAAGAGAACATCATATAATGTGACACAATGAAAGGTTTTACCATTATAAGCTAAAATACAAACAATACCTTGTCCTTCCGCTTGTAGTGCTGTACCATTACCGATTTTTACACATTTGGGTACTTCTAACTTCTTAAAACTGCAAAACATATCTTTCTCTTTACACATGTGCTTGAAGCCCCACTGTCCATGAACCATTCCATATTTACTTGGAACTGGATATCACTTGAAACGACAAGTGCAAAGCCTTCACCTCTATTATCACGGTTACTGGCTCTATTTCTTTGGTTTTTGTCCCTTTCTTTTTTATTTTTCCTAAAAAAACAACCTTTAAGTAAATGTCCTTTTCTTTTACAATAATTGCACTCGATATTTCGGCATTGATTCTTCAAATGGCATTCTTTTCCGCAAACAAAGCATTTTTTCTATTTCTATTCACATCATGGTTTGATATTAACTTTGGTCTTGATACATGACTAGTCTCAGCTGATCGAGATGCCATTAATGCCACAGAGTCATCTTCTTCTTATTTTAATCTTCCTTCTTCAAATAAAAGTCGGGCTGTTAAGTTATTTAGGGTTTGATTATCTGAGCCAACAGTATCCCATGCTAAACGAAAATGTCTAAATTTATCAGGAAGTGCCATTATGATTTTAGTTAAAACCATTTTCTCTAGAATATCTTCTCCTAACAGCTTGAGTTTTGCTTGCGAATTGGTAACTTTTGATATGAAACTATTCACTGTCTCATTTTGATACTTCAGATTATAAAACTATTCATTGAAAATATGTGTACTAAATGCTTTCTAATTTTTTCCACATTTGTTTTGCGGTTTCACACTGCATTACATATGAAATAATTTCATCTTCCATTCTCAAAACTAATACTTCTTGTTCACGAGCATATTTTATTTTCCACATGGTAATTTTGTCTTCATGGTCAACAGGTATAGATTCATTCCCACAGGTAATTTCAAATAGTCCCTTCGCCAACAACACAACTTTGACTTGGAATCTCCAAATATTCCAATTTGAATAAATTTGTTAGCGATCGTCTCCATTTTCTTTTTACTATAGCGTGCAAGCCGAGATTATAAAAAATCTTCAGATTACTACCACAATTTGAGACTTACACTGGGCCCATAACCTGTGGTGGAAGCTTATGGTGGTAGTAATAAAATATCTCCTTTAGAAAGAAAATTTTTACTTCGGTGGAATTACAATATAACATAAGAATCTTTTTTTCATTTACGACATTTACATTATTACGATATAACAACGATTCACTCAAATACAGACTAACTAGATATATGCATAAATACTTTTAATACGGGGAAGAATGGAATCTCCGAAGCCACAAAGTTTTGTCGAGTGCTGCGCCATCTATTGTGGTGGAAGGTTACTATTCACCAACAGGGAAAAAATAAAAGGAAGAGACCTGCATGATTAGTCACAGTTTACTAGCTACTACTAGATGGCAAGCCAAGCAAATACTGAAATTTTTTTAAATTATGCCTATATTGTTTCTTCTTAAATAAACAAATAAAAACAGTCACACAAAGTTTGAACACTTTTTGAGACAACCTGTTATTTTCTTTTCGCTTAAAAGTAGGATAAGTTGTTTCAAAAAGCTGTTTAAAGCTTTTATCCGTTTTTATTAACAAGTATAGTTTATTAAAAGACGAATGTCGACCAATAGTTTCCAAAATTTAATATAAAATTTTGTTTATAAAATAGTACAGGTTTCTTCTCAAAAGTTGAGCCATTTTATTTTTTGTGGTAGTAAAGCATTTGTCATCCAAGGGGCGATCTTCGTATTTTTCCTTTTACATTTTTTTGTATATGTACAGTCGTCTATATATTTTTGAAGTGTTTCAATGAAAGTATTTGTTGCATAGTTAGGATCTGGATTCAAGTATAAGAAATCCCAAGATTTTTGTCTGATTGTATTTTTAACATTTGTTTCATGTATGTATTTCACTATTCCTCGTTCCTTGGGGCATTTGGTATTTTCCAATACTATCTGTAGTATTGTTGAGAATAAATGATCTGTAATGTCGGTTTGCAATACTAGGGACAATATTTGATCGAGTACGTTGAATTTGGATTTTAAAAATATGCGTCGAATTACTGGAATTTTTTCATATAACGTTTTCACATTATTTTCAAACGATGTTACTTGCAGGTTACTCGGAATTCTTTGTGTTTTCAAGAGAGTGACAACGCTTTCAATTAAAGTGTTGATTTTTAAATTTAATTATTGAGATATTTCATCTATCATCAACCTTTTAAATTCTAAAATAAATTTGACATATGATTACATATAAAAATTAATTAAAATTATTTAGTTTAGTCACCTGATCATCAAGTGTATCTATTTGTGGTAATAATTTATCTCTTTTGTGAAGTGTTCATCTGATTCCACTGCCACAAGGTTTTGACTCTTAAAAAAAAATTAAAAAAAGGTACATTATAAAATTAAGTATTTTTATAATAAAAGTCAAATTTGATATGCAAACTTTAGGTTATTATAAATTATGATTTAACTTAAGAAACAAATTACCTCTAGGAACAGCAAATCTCGCCATATCATTTGATTCTTTATTCTCAAGGGAAATCCTTTAGCTTCAGACCTCATAGTTTCGGCAATATATTCCACCTAAATCTCTGGAGAAGTACTACCCGATTTATAATTCCCCGACTTTTCTATACAATACTGAAAAATATATTATTTGCTCAAAACAATCTTATTAATTTCTTTAAATACTTACAATTTGTTTGTGGTGTAGGTTTAAAAACAAGATAAATATTACGATTTAATGAGGGACTCTCGTCTGAATCAGAACTAGAGTGATGGGACATATACCTTGTATTTTTTTCCGTGTCCTTGATCCCCGTCCTTTGTAAATATGGGAACTAGACGAAAGGTCTGTTGTTATTAAAGCTTTTTTGGCTTTTATTTGTGCTACAGTAAAGTCATCTACAAGTTAAAAAATTATTTCTCTTTAAAAAATGACAAATACAATAAAATTCTGTCGACGTCTCTAATATACTGATCCATTTGTTATTGTTTTACTCCTGACAATTTGATGTATTACTTTGACGGTATTACAGCAATCAGTAAAATAAAGTTCGTTAGTAACCTTCCAAGCGAATAGATGGCGTTAAAAATGCAGTTTAACAGTGGCTATAAAAAATCGCAGGGCATGGATATATGTCCCTCAGCATTGCCAACCCATAATATAATTTTGAGTGTTACCACTACAATAACGTATTTGGCAAATAACTCGAATTATTCGAAGGTTTTATTTATTAGGAGGTGAAGAAACCGAATTTTTGGTTATTCGTTAAATAATAATTAGTAGGGACTTTATTAGGAGGTGAAAAAACCGGGCCTTAGTATTCTTACACTGATCTTTATCTACCAATTCTGCAATTTTTGTTGTAGGTACTGGCGCAACTCGTAGATAATAAAAAGAAAAATTTGGGTTGGCTAATTAGTCCTCGCGTTTCGCTCGGATTAATTAATACGTTTTTGAAATTCACTCGATAAAATTACCGGAAATAATCTATGCATTTATGATATTATATGTCTAAAAACACATTTCAAGTTTAAAAACTTCCCACAGAGCTGAATTTTAGCAGAGACCTTGAGTACACCATTACAATAGAATACCAAAAGTCCCCGTCCATCCCATGTCTGCTAAGAAAGTTATTTAAGGTGAAACTTAAAATTTTCCGTTTTTTTTGGATTTTTCACGCAAATCAAAAAAATAGATGAGACATAAATTGTAGATAATCGAAATATTTACAAAAATAGTATTAATACTTTTTTTATAAAAATCACAGTTACATTCTATATAATATGTATGTATATTCATAATCGAAAGTAAAAATACTTATTTGTCCCTATACCTAATACCTATCCTACAAATTGTGATTGTTGATGATGTAGATTTATTAGTACTATCCACTACACAAACTCAAATTGATAATACTATTTACTTTTCAAAACCTGGAAAGGCTAAGCGAACAAAAATATATTCCTCAAATAGTTTATCGGCTTATCCAAAATTCCAAAACTATATTTTACGAACGATGCAATAAAACAATTTATTTTGTTAAAAACTTCATTATATTTGAGCTAATGCTCAATTTAAACTAGTTGACGCGTTTCGCCCTTCTTTTGCGATGTGGTCCATTACTCGTACCACAAGTCGTACATTTCTTACACCAGTCCTTCACATCGTCGGAGCTGTTCATCCAATAAAACCTTTCACAGACTCGCTGAAGGGTTTTCTTCACTCCCAGATGACCTCCCGATGGACTGTCGTGTAACTTCTTCAGTACCTCAGCTATTCTAGCTCTCGGGATAACTAGCTTTCTCTTAATCTCGGAACCATAATCGTTTTCAAGGACTCTTTTCAACAGTCCTTCTTCCAGGACAAGGGAGTCCCACTGAGCCAAATATGCCTTGACTGTCGGTGAAAATCTTGACACTTCTTGACATGTAGGTCGCCGATTTTCTTCTTTCCAATGCCGAATCTTCTTTAGGTGAGGATCATTCTCCTGATCTTCTCTGATCCAGGTGGGTGACCATTATTCGTTGACTACAGTAGTTCTTGAAACTGCAGCTTCCCTAGATTCCACCTTGTTGCAGTGGGAGCTGTCTGTTGGACACGGCCGTCTGGACAGGGAGTCGGCATTTCGTTGACCCACACCAGCTCGATGTTCGCCTCTGTCTAATTTCCCATGTGACTGGAGTCCTTGAGTTGCAGGAGTTATGGGGCGCTTCGACGGGCTGCGTACGTGCTCTAGCTCACCACACTTTCGGCATTTGATTTTCTTCGGCTTCTTTTCTGCCATACTCTTTATCAAATTGACGATCTGGTTCAGGATGTCTTCGTTACCTTCTTCTTGCATGGTCTTAACTTTGCATTTAAGAGGTTTTTGGTTTGCAGGAGTCGTAGGACGCTTACACGAACTGCGTGCATGCTCTAGCTCGCCTCAATTACAGCACCTGATCTTCTTCGGCTTCTTGTCTACCATACCTTTCAACAAGTTTACGATCTGGTCAAGTCTGTCATCGTCACCTTCTTCCTGTATGGACCTACCTTCGATGTATCCCGAAGCCTTCGATTCTGCTTTATATTCAAGAGCAGCTGTCAATGCGTCGATTATTGTTTTGGGATGGGCTAAACGAAGCGGCCTCTGCATATCGGGGTCACGTAAGCCATCAATAAAGGCCTGGATGCCCAGACTTACCATCATGTCCTCTGGTCCTGACGGATAAGCGAATCGAGCTAGTCGGGCAATATCCACTTCTTACTCTTGAAGGGATTCATCACGTTTCTGCCTTCGGTTCTTTAGCTGGGATTGCTACAAATGTTCTAGATGTTCATGACCATATCGCATATCCAACCTCTTCTTCAGCTGCTCGAAGTCATCCGTTTCTTCCAAAGGTATCGTCTGAAGTACATCTAAGGCATATCCGCGAAGCGCGATGGTTAAGTTCACTGCCTTCTCCTTATCGGACCAATTATTCACTCTAGCGGCTGCTTCAAACTGTATCACATAATTGGCCCCCGACATTTTTCCATCGAACGTTGGGGCCTTGACTCGGGTAAAACTACCAATGTCTTCTAACTAAGGGTGTGTTTCTGACTTGCAAGGTTTTTTTTGCTCGGTCTTCTTTTCTTCCGCTGGCGTGTCTTGAGCTCTTATATCTGTCATCTTTCTTTCTAACTCCTTGATTTTCTTGTCCATCGTTGCCATCTTATTCTCGATTTTCTCGTCCATCGTTGACATGTTATTCCCGATTTCAGATTTTAGTGATGAAATTTCATTTTCAACGTCAGCGGCAATGTCGTTGTTCATTAATAAGATATCGGCAGATACATCGTTCTTCATAGCAGAAATCTTCTCGTCAATGTTCTCTTCCATGGCAGAAATCTGCTCGTCCATGTTAGCATAAATATTAGCAGGAATTGACGAGATTAAGGTGGAAGCCTCGTCATTAAATAAAACTGTTTCTGGATCTATGACGACGTCATTTTCCAGTGCCACTTTAAGTCTTTCTACTAATTCACTTTTCTTACCGGACGTTTCCAACTCACGATCTTCCAATTCTGCTCTTAGTTCCGCCACTTTCAGGTCACATAGTCTCTTGGCCATTTTTACGTAGCAATTTATTTATATAATCCCATTTCTGACACCAATGTAATGTTTTTCTTATTTATTTAAACGTTTTTATTACGGGAGGTATAAATTTATACACACATGTTATGTCTACTAACTTAATTTATTTATTCACTTCACTATTCACTAATTTATATTATATACGCAGTATATTCACTAACATAAATTTATATAAACACTTGACTACTTAGACTATTTACTTGTTCGCTGTTTATATCAGGAGATCACTTTATCCACTGACCTCTCCCGCTGGTCGGTCCTTTATATATTAGTGCCTTTTTTACTAAATAATTCCAAATTGCGGCTTACACAAAAACAATCGTCTAACTGGAATTTTCTAGATAAGACTGGTCACAAAACAATGTCTAGATAAGATCGTCACAAAAAATCGTAAACAGTTCCCTGCGCATCCGTTAAAATTTTAACTTTCTTACATGGCTTAGACAGAGTCGGATTCAGGGACTACACCAGTGTGCTATTTCGTAACAGTAATGATATCAGAGTGAATTATAGGATTATCATTATTGTATGTGAGCAAGTTATCAACAAGAGTTATAGTTTCCTTAGGATGTATACTAGGGAATAGATTTGTTACATCGAACGATATGCATTTAGAACTATGGAATAGTATTATATCTTGAATATTATTAGTTAATTCCGATGAATTTTTAAATGAAAATCGAGGTTTGAATGAACAATATTTAGAAATGACAACTGTGATAAAATTTATTTCGGTAGAACTTTTAGAAAATTCAAAACTAGAAATTTTCGACCCAAATTTTGAAATTTTACATGTAAATCCTTTTGCTTAAATCTTTGAGAAGCTCTTGATATAAACAAAAACAAATATTCAGGTAACCTTCTTAACGACCAAATATATATCAATCGCTCTCCTTTATTAAAACTTTTTACCTAGAAGATAGTTTAGGAATGTTTGTAGTGAATGAATTTCCAGGTAATTCTTTCAATATTAGTATAATAGAATTCTGTGTTTAAATTGAACATTAGTTCAAATACAATGAAGTTTTAAACAAAATAGAATTGTTTTGTTTCATCGTTCAGTATGGATCTTTATCAAGTAAAAGCCTCATCTATTCAACTATATTTTATATTTAGATGCAATAACCGGCTGTGATACTACATTAGAAATTTTCAGAGGGGGTAATGCAGCAGTATTTAAATTGTTTGAAAATAGTATATTATATACCGCGGGACTGAAGTAGTACATTTAATCCTGAAGGTAAAGTTTATGGCCCGACCGCAGGGAGGGCCATAATTTACCTGAAGGATTAAATGTACTTCAGTCGCAAGGTATATACGATACTTTTCGTACTTCCGGTATGATTTTATTAATTATTTCAATAATTTCAATCAGTTTTTTCTCTCTTCAACTCATTTAATAAACTGTCTTTAAAATAAGTTACCATAGTAACATTGCGTTGTGACAGTTATAATTTAGAAACATTGTCATTACTAGTGTCATTGTAAAGAAACATAATATTAACGTTAATTACCATTCTAATTAATTATATTTTTCAATAAAATATCCCTTAAATTCGTTTGTTTGTGATTTAATCGTTCCGGGAGTTTCGTCAATATTTAATCCCGGAGGGATTAAATGTGACACTTTAGTACCTGTCACAAGGGAGTGAAGTTGTCACTTTAGGCCCGGAAGTACGAAAACAAGTTTTAATTGAGTGCACATTTAAAGAAATTGACTCTTGTCCTCTAACGATAATCACAAAACGAATTCGCTTTCTCCTTGTTGTTTATGGAGTTCTAAAAAATGATTGTATAGACAAGTATAGATATTTAAGGTTTCTCAAAAATACACGGAACAGTAAACAAGTACAGTTTGTCTTTCTACGACATCTGCTTTTGCTCATAAACACGTATATTGAGTCTCCTTTAAGTATAGCTAGGCAATCAACTGAACCTAGAAAACTGGGGCTGGAAATTACTAGATAGCACTTTGGAACCGATTTAAACTTTACTCCCATCTGCACCGGAAAACTTTTTTTGCAATTATAAAGAAGATTGCAATAATAAAAGTGGCTGTAAAAAGTGGGGTTACTTTGTTGATCAGTGTGTACTAGTTGCCAAGAACAGTCTTGCTCGAATGTTGAAGAAGAGACAGCTGATTGATCTCATTTGAACAATTTATAATCATTCAGTAAAAAGCAGAACAAATCAAAGAAGTCATGACTGTTAGTCGACATTTAAGAGTGTGAATCAGGTTAAGAAATCTATAATAAATATCAGAATGGATAATCAATCATTAAAATGCAGTATATAGAATATCATCCCATAGAACTATATGTCATAACCGATCGGTTCAGTATGCCTATCGGGGAAACCACGTTAAAAAATGCACCATGTACACTAGGGTAAAGTGGGCAAATGGCGGTCACTTAAGAAAAAGTTTTTTTCTAAGTAAAAAAATAAGTCGTAATTTCAAATAATTTTAAGTGCACTCAAAGTTTTTTGATCTGAAAATATTTCAATATGTTTTCTATACTTTTATGATAACAAAAAAAATGTGCATTTGACTGGCATTGTCATACAGATAGGGGAATTCCGGTCACTTATGCGGGCAATACCGGTCAAGCAGAAAAATGCTTTAAATATAATTAAGTAAACTTCAAATAAGCATTTTTACCAAAATATTTTTTATTGAATTAAAAAGAAAATAAAAACAAAATCAATCTAACTATCTAAGTAAAAGGCTGACATTCATCACATGTGTATCCTACAGGTGTGTCCCATCCACTGCATTCAGAATGTGCCCATCTTCCGCATAGGGTACATCTGTACCGCTGCTCATTATTCTTTCCATAATCATTACATATCAAACATATATCTTCATCGATATCTTCATCTTCATTATCATCATATTGAACATCAACATCAGAATCTGATGAGTTTTCATCAAATAATTTTCTTTTATGGGATTCTCTCTTATTTCTTAAATTATTCCTTTTTTCATCAAGATTCATTTTAGGAGGTTGTACCTCTAATTTCTTCTTTTCCTTTACCTGTTTCTTGGCTTCCTTTCCTTCCAATTCTTTTTTCAATGGTGTAGCTGTAAGTATTTTCGCGTGCTGTTTTTGCCTGCCTGATCTCTTCTTTTTCTCTGCTAGTTTAGGAACGGGAAAAATTTGTTGAAAAGTGAGAAATCCTGAAGAAGTTGAAGGGATTTCGTGTTGCTCTTCATTTGTAGAAGTCTTTGGTAGATCATCATCGCTTGCTACAGCTTGGGGATCATTGCTGAAAGACATATCTTGTATGGCAATGACGTCCTGATTCAATAACTCGGAAGGCAAAAAGTCTTGTTCATTAAAAACATTGCAGTTAAGAGGATAGATACCAACGCTTCTGAAACCAGCTTCTCCTTTGCTAATTGTAGCCACAGTTGAATAAGCTTTATTAAATAAAGACGCTACCTCATAAGGAGGGATACTTTTCATCAACTGCGTCTTCATAAATAAATTGCACTGATTTCTGTATTCGGCTTTCAGGGGCCCGTAGAAGACCACATCTAATGGCTGTATTTTATGTGAACTGTGTGGTGGAATTGATATCATAACAATATGATTTTCTTTGCAAAACTCGTACGACTTTAAAGAAATATGGCTGAAGTGGTTGTCTACAATTAATAAAACCGGCTCGTCTTTCGTGGGTTTAGCGTGATTTCTAAAATGCGTTAACCAGTCACAAAAAACATTTTCATCGATCCAGCCATTCAGTGACCATTTATAAAGAGCTTCTGCAGGTCCATCTTTTTCCGGGAGAGGGCTTAGTCTCTTTCTGGGGAAGATCAACATGGGCGGAATAAATCCCCCTGCAGCATTCATAGCACACATGACGGTAATATTTCGGCCTCTAGTTATCACACCAACTCTTTTTTGTCCTTTCCTGGATCCTGGACAGTTGTGATTCCCATTTCATCTGCGTTATATATTTTGCTAGAGGAAAAGTTATATTTTGACATCACTTCTTCCACCAGTTTATAAAATCTAGCTATTTCATCCTTCTTGAAACCAGTCAGACGATTTAGACTGGTAGTCTCAGCTTTTCGCACTGATATGGTGGGATTGCGTCTGATGAAACTTCTCAGCCAGTCTTTTCCAGCCAGCCTTTGCGTTGCGTTAAAATTATGTATAATATGGGTTCTCTCAGCAAACTCAAAAGCAAACCTTCTTAATTCTTTTGTGGTAACACCGTAAAAAATGGACGCCAAGTGTTTAATTTGATTAGCAATTTACAGTTCCTGTTCAGTTGAAAACACAGGTTTTCTTCCCATTATAGGTGCTGAGTCTTTTTTATTTTTTACCCTTTCTTCTAGCGTTGAAAATGGAATTGCGTATTTTTTTGGAGCTTGTCTTATACTCGTTCCATTTTGAATGTCTTCTATCGCTTGCTGCAAATTATCTCTGGTCCATTTTGCTTTACCAGTTAATCTTTTTCGATTTCGAGACATCTGTAAAGACAATTGAAAATGAAATAACCATTAACATAAACAGTGGGTAATGCCGGTCACTTGACTGGTATTACCCACCTGTGTTGACCGGCATTACCCGCCTGTAACAATTTTTCTTATGGGTCATTTTTTTATTCCATCTTTTTATAGGACACTAAAGAAAAAAAGTCAACCTTTATGTATCCACTAAGTTTTTATGAAAAGAGAGAAGGATTTTATCTCCAAACCTTATTTCACTTACCGTAAATCTTACATCAGAATTGCCGAAAACACGTGGTGATCTGCACTAACCAAAGTTTTAACACAAACTGAATATCAATCGGCTGTCGAAAATCGTAGGTCAGCTGGCATATTTGAGGCCACATTGCATTGTTGCCAAACCTAGTAATAATCATTTTTAAGGTCTGTCCGGCATTGTCCATCTGACCGGTATTTGCCCACCTTACCCTATCTCATAGGTAGTGTGGAAATATGTGCATATTATATAGAATAGCGATATCTCAGAAATAGTGATTCTTACAAAAAAAATATTAGTTCAATTCTGTGATTAACATTTTCGTCTGAACTATTTTTTTTATAAAACTTGACGTTTTCAAGAAAAAATCCAAAAAACAGAAAAAGTTGACATTCAAAAACTTTTTTAGCAGACATAGGATGAATGGGGACTTTCGGTATTTTATTTGTAATGGTATTCCTACAAAAATTGAGCTTCGTGGAAAGTTTTGCAAGCTGACCGCTATTTTTTTGTTCAACTTGACAGGACTAAGTAGTGTTGATCTTCTTTTGTCAGTTATTATAAACGGGGAAACGCCGTTTGATAAAAATCAGATAAGATTTCAATCGATGAAATTATAATCTTTTGAAACTTGTTTCTACTTGTCTTAAAAACATGTCAAATGATTTCCACTCTATTATGACGTTACTATTCATGTCATTTTGCAGGTGCTTTCTTAATCCCATACACCATTATGTTGATTTTTGGAGGACTTCCCATATTTTACATGGAACTGGCTTTAGGACAGTTCCACAGGAGCGGTTGTCTTACCATTTGGAAAAGGATATGCCCGGCTTTGAAAGGTGAGTTAAAACATTATTCATAACTACGAATACAACATGTATAGTTTACACAGCTTTAATACGATTTAAATTCTACTATTACAATTAATACTAATAAATAATATTACTTAGGTAGTTTACATTTTTTTTTGGAATTTGTAGTGACATTTATTTTTTATAATTCGAGTATAAAAGAGACTTCATTATAACATTGTTTACAGTGTGACAAGGAAATCTCTTGAACACTTTTTTAGTAATTTTTAGTGTCATACAGTTGGTTCTTGTATTATTTTTACTTGACATTTGACCTAAAATTAAAATAAATTATAAAATGGTCTGGCGTTGTTCTACCTAGCAAACTAATAGATTTAATGGTTTTAAAGGTTAATTGGAACAAATTATATACGTAACTTTGGTACAGATTTTCATGTTTTACTTAAATATACCCTGATTTTGCAAAATTTAAAGGGTTTTGACAACTGAATGGCTATGTACCAACACCTTCAAGTGTGAATTAGTACAAAAACATCAAATATCTATTTTATTACTCGATATGTGTCGTCATAAATGTGTCCCAATGTTACCCCACCTTTTGGGGTAACTTTGGTACACTAGCGTTTTACATGAATATTTCAACATAATTGACCTTTGTCCCAAAGATATACGTTCCATTTAAAAAATTAAATTATAAGGCAAGCAAATTATTTAATTTGGACATATTTTATATATAAGAGGGGGAAAATGGACGCGATTAAAAAAATTTAAGAAACTATTGCTAAATAACAACATACAAAACGGATTTTGGTTTCAAATCATTAAAAGTTAAATAAAAAAATTTGATAAGTGTGTTTTTTGGAGTAATTGTTTATGTTAACTCTTCTCTCAATTTCACGTATGATATATTACCATTGCACAATAATATCAATGCATTAAAGATTAATATTACATCAAATATCAATGGTTCCGTTGTTGTTACGGCATTTTATAAGTCACCAACTATAAACATAAATGAATTCAATGCGAGCCTGAATGCATTCCTAGAACGGCACGAAAGTAATGAAAACGAGATAGCACTTTTTCTGGGCGACTTAAATATTAATTTACTAGATCCACATGATAGACATACAGCCGAGTACCTAAATATTTCGAATGAATTTGGGTATAAATCTACCATCAATTACTCAACACGGGTCCAAGGTAATAGTGAAAGCTGTTTAGATCACATATTCCTAAAGACGAATGTAAACAATTACGATAACATCTTGCTCTTGGTGTTAAAAACAACTATAACTGACCATTTTGCAACCATCTTGCAAATTGGCTATAAAAATAATGCTGTACATGAAATAGGTAACAGTAGATATATCAATTTCATCAATGAAAATAAATTAATCAATTCATTACAGCACCTTTGTTGGGATTCAGTGTACGCTGCTGATAATCCACATATTGCAACAAACGAATTTATAACTATTGTTACAAACGTGTTAAACCAATGCACTGAACGAAGACAACTGTTCAGAAAAAGAACATGATGTATAAAGAGTGTCAAAAAAATATAAATAACATTACTATGAAAAATGATTACAAGTTATTTAGAAATAAGCTGAATACACTAATTGTTAAAGCAAAATCCAAATATTATCAACAACTAATTAATAAAAATTCGAGCACCACAAAAAACTTATGGAACGTAGTTCAACAATTAACAAATTTGAAAAAGAATAAAAAGCCCATCAACAGCATTACTGGCGTAGATTCTGACGAGTTGCTTGTGAATGACATTGATGTAGCTAACGAGTTCAATAACCACTTTACTTCCGTAGGCAAAAAATTAGCTAACAAAGTTCCAAAAGATAAAAATTATAAAATTAAACGGTCATCTACTTTGAATTCGTTTGTGTTTGCACCAGCTGATGAAAACGAAGTTCTAGAAGTAATAAAAATTTAAAAAATAGGAAATCAGTTGGTTGTGATAACATAAAAGCTAAAACGATTAAATTAATTCGATATCATATAGTACAACCTTTAACTTATCTCTTTAACAATTCAATTCAAAGCGGTGTGTTTCCCATGGCCTTTAAGAATACTGTTGTGACCCCAATATATAAAAAAGGAAGTAAATCAGACGTCAATAACTACCGACCAATATCACTTATAACACATTTTGCTAAAATATTCAAGAAATTGATTAATTCAAGACTTCTTAGTTACCTAAATAAATACAAACTTCTATCAAATCAACAATTTGGTTTCATGCAAGGTAAATCTACTCAGGACGCTGTAATCGAATTAACATCTAAAATAACCGAGTCACTTAGTGAAGATAGGCCGTGTTTGTGTATATTTATAGACCTAACAAAAGCCTTTGATACAGTGAGTCACCCTTTATTATTACAAGCATTGGAGGATATAGGGATCCGAAACGATTCCCTAAAATTTTTTGAAAATTATCTAATAGACATCAATTTGTAAGAGTGAATGATGTGAAGAGCTGTGACAGACCGATTGACTTTGGAGTACCTCAAGGTACCGTTCTAGGCTCAACGTTGTTTACTATATATATATATATATATATATATATATATATATATATATATATATATATATAAACGATTTATTTTCGTTCGGAAAGAACGATGGTTTCGCAGATGATACTGCTATATTCTATAAAGCAGATAACTGGGAAGATTTAAAAAGGATGGCCGAAACCGATTTTTCTAAAATAAAAAAATGGTTAGATTTCAAATTATTAACAGTTAATACAGTGAAAACCAATTACCTGCCTTTCAGCTGCAATAAATTCGGAATGCCTTTATTTCATGAGTTAATAATAAATACTGAATCGGATGCATACCGAATATTGCCTGAAAAGAATATCAAATATGTAGGAATTATATTAGACCCGCATTTGAAATGGGATGCGCATATAACATATGTGGTTAACAAATTGCATACTATACTATGGAAATTTAGAAAACTCAAGGACATTTTATCATCAAACTACTTACGAACTATTCGTTGGTGGAAAGTCACTTACGTTTTGGAATTACTGTGTGGGGTTCTGCTTTAAAGACTCATTTGCACATACTCGAGGTAACACAACGAATATTTATAAAATTAATATATTCAAAAAGCGCGAGATATCCCAGTAACCAATTATATACAGAAGCAAAAATGCTGGATCTCAGACAACTATATTTGTTATCCGTATGTATTAGATACCACACACATAAACACAGTAGTAAGTTACCTACTCATTCGTACGATACAAGACATGGTCAGTATTTTGTGGTTCCCTTCATGACAAAAACAGTTTTGCAAAGGTCTTACTCTTATTTGGCCCCTAAATTATACAATACAATTCCACAAGACTTGAAAAAAATATTGAATATTCATAGGTTTAAAAAACATCTTAAGCAGTATATTATCGGAAATAATCGTGTTAATATAAGAAGTTTTTTTGAAACTTAGTTTTGTTTGGACATGCTTGAATAAAAGTTGGTTCGTTTAGCTGTTTTAGTATTGGGACTCACCCTGTTTTCAATATTAATTTTTTTTGGTTATTAGTGTATGTATAGGTATTTTATTTTATTTTATTTTATTATATACTCTCTTAATATGTTTTGTATACCGTAACAAGTGTACAGTACACTTTTAACTTCTCCGCTCTATTCAAAAAATTGAAAAATGTAATATGCATCCATATTTACCTGTGGATAAAGCTTATTATTAATATATTTTGTCATAAATAACCAAAACGTGATTTCCAACTTTTTTAAAAACAACAGAAAATGCGGATTTCTTTACTTCGCCTAGTTCTGCACTGGTTTCATTATCTGAAAGTTCAGGAGTGTAAGGGCTATCGTCACTTTCTGCATATCTTAGGCCCTGAACGCTAATAGGTTTGTTCTCACACGAGTTTCAAACTATCAGAAATAATCAGGATTCTGCGCAATCCATTTCTCCGCGTTTATACATAAGTTTCTGATTGTTTGAAAACAGCTGGACGTTGGACAGTTGCAAAACTATCAGTCAAACCTGTGTGAACATCATCCAGCTGTTTTCAAACAACGAGAAACTTATGTATGAACGCGGAGAAATGGATTGCGCAGAATCCTGACTGTTTCTGATGGTTTGTGACTCGTGTGAGAACAATCCTAATATCTGAGCTATCTGAATCATTTTGTGATTTCTGTCGATTGAGTTTGATTATAGGTAGGCTGTTGTCACAATCTGAAGCTTCATTAAGAGGGTCCATATTCCTCGGGTTCTGGATTCCAGACGTGGAGGACTTAGGCGAACTGTTGCGAGACTCAGTGGAGGCAGCATTTTGTACTTCAGCAACCGTTATCCCTTTTCCAGGAGGTATTTCGAGTTTCTTTCTTCTACGGATACGGGGTGCTGTAGTTTCGTGACGTGCTTGTGCAAGATGTCCCAGAAAGCTTTCGCCAACAACTTTTTGTATTGCCGGGTCGTCAGCCACCACATTCCAGTGCAATCTATTTAAAACTACATCCCCATTTAAAGGGTAAATGCCGCATTTTCTAAATCCATATTTTAGATTCTCGGCACCGCGATCATCCAATTTTGTCATCAAAGTTTCTAAAAGCCTAGGGAATGTATCCTTTGGTATGCCAGCCGTGTTCTTCCAATCATTTAGGATTTGCCTTCAATACCCTTTCATAGGACGGAAATATGCTACATCCAAGGGCTGGAGGAGGTGCGTAGTATTAGCGGACAGTGCAATGAATCTTTGATTTAATTCGCAGTGTCTGATCACCTCCGCGTTAAAGTGTGAACTGAGGTTGTCTCCAATTAAAATTTTACGGCCCTGTTTTCGTTTTAGAATTGGTAACATTAAATTAATAAACCAGTTCTCAAAAACTTGAAAGCCAAACCATCCGCTACTAGTACGATTATAACGAGCATTTAATAGACCACCTTCTATCCAGGTTGACCATAGCTTTACAGTTTTATAATTGATATATACCGGAGCAAGCTGACCCTCGGCATTTCCGTAAATCATGAGGGATGTACAAGCTTTAGATGCATTTTGAATCTTCTCAAGGTACTTGGTACCCTTTCTTGTAATAACTTTGGATCGGCCCGGATCATCGACGAGATTTGTTTCGTCGTAATTATAAATGTTGCCTGGAGGTAGCCCTTCCAGTTCAATTTGGAGATTGTTGAAGTATGCGTTAATGTCTACCTCCTCTGTTCCTGCTCGTGCGTGCGAAATATTTTGGGAAAACCTTTGACTAAGTTCTGGTCTACGTTTTAAAAATAAAGTTACCCAGTCAGGACCTGGATAGTTGTTTTTAAAACAAAGAACTTTTCTTCCTTGCTTGTTTAAGTACGACTTAACGCACACTTCAGGTCTTCAGTTGTTACTGGAAAACCAAAGGCAGATAAAGCGATTAGGTGTCCAGCAAATGATTCTTCTTCATTTTCGGAGGAGACTTTCGGCTTACCATGTCTACGCCCATGCTTTCCATGGATTTTATTCCATAAAGTGTTTTTCGCTATCTGATACTTTTTTGATGCGCCACGCAGGAAAATCGAGTGGCTTTTAATTTCTTCAACACACCGTTTGAAGTTTTTCCTCGGAATAACTTTTGTAATTCCTCGCACCAAGCAGACGTTGTGGCGTGCGAGGCATTTTTGATTCTAAAAGAGATAAACAAAACTGTTACAAAATATTAACCAGTATAACTTTGGTACACTACGCTTTTCAAGTCAGATTCCAATGCAAATGTTTGCAGTCTAACTTTGGGACATGTACCAAAGTTAACCTCGAATGTTACAATTTTTAATGTGAACAAATATATTTTTTCTTAGGCGTGGATACTGTTTTTTGTTATATTATCAAAACGTAGCCAAAATAATATTACGAAAGGTTTACTTACCAAAATCAAAGTGTCTTTGATATGTTTGGCTGCACAATAGAAATTTTGCAGAGATTAGAAAAATGCGCTTAAACAGCTGTTACGAAACTTCATTTTTTTTCTTATTATTATCTCACAAACTAGACTGCGTACGAAAAGTTGAAATATTTACTGCATGCATATTATTTTAAGGTACAGCGTGAAAAAAATTCTATATGTCCCAAAGTAATACTCAAGTCACAAAGATACCCCGGTATTAAAAATTTTAATAAAGAAAGTACTCTAACGTTTATTTATCAATGATTTGCCGATTAAAAAAATTTACTGTCTCTACGCTTACTTCGTGGAATCTAATCGTATTACTGTTTTAAAAGAAACTAACTGTCTCTAGATAGTTTCACAATATATTAAAAAAAATGTTAAAAAATTCTAGTAAATTGACAATTGATTCGATATTAAATATCATCGTCAGAATGACAAAAGTTACATTTCATTTAATGCCTACCTGATGTTTTATAATTATTTTTGGCTAGAACAAAAAGTGACCCACCTTGTGATTGACTTAATATATATTAATAGAAAAAGAAGAAGATATGATATTATATATATTACAGCTTAGATATTATTAGTCCTATGGGGATATCCTGGATATCTTTTTCCCATTTAAGATCAGTATAACTGTGCAATGATATAGAAAACCAGGAAAACTATATCTGCCGATCTTTTCAATTATCACTTAAGAACACAGTTTGAAAGTGGATAACTTCCTAGATTTGTCTGTTCATTAACGACTTGATATTGTGAGTTTCTTAAGTGTCTTCTAATTTCCAATTCTTGTTTGTAGTACTTCTAGTTCTGTGTCTGGGGTAGTTCTAGCTAGCAAACTAATAGATTAAATAAATGGTCTTAAAGGTAAATTGGAACAAACTAGATATTAAAATTTTTCATAAATAAAGTACGCTAACGTTTATCCATAAACGATTTGTCAATTAATAATTTTCTTATTTTATTTGATCAATAGCTAAGACAGGTTGGCGAATTAATTTTGGCAGTTGACGATGGGCCAGAAAGCCATACAACTTGACAACGTTGTAAACTCAGTTACCGGGAAGAGCAGGCGACGTACATTCCGCATGCAAACTTTTAAAGGTTGTGAGGCTGCTAATACGTACGAGAGTAACACAATATTTTGAATTTGGATTTAAAAATAATAAATTGTGGCACATGTATAATGCTATATAAAATCGAGTTTACAAAACAAAATAACATTAATGTGTTCTTTATTATTAATTAAATGAATAAGGAAATAAAAACCATTATATTTTTCTACGAAAATTGTTTTTTGTATACAGACATAATTATTTATTGCTTCAAAAACCATACGGGGAATTCTATAATTACCCTTTATTATTTTATGTGATGTAAATAATAAATAATAAATAGATTCCAAGAGACATAAACGTTCACCTTTACTTAAAAAAATGTCTTTTAAGTGGTCCCTTCATAATATTCTTCATTGCGGTTTATTTGTATATAAATTGGAAGTCAGGTAGATTTTGTAGATAAAGCGTACAATATGATAAGGATTGTTAAAACTACTTTCTAAATTTAACAATGGCCAACAGCTTTTCCTATCTGTTCGTAGTAATAGTTAATGACATACCTACCTGTTAAGCTACCTAAAATTGTTATTCTTAATAATATGTAGTAGATAATAATGTAAAAATTCGGGTTTATACATAAAATTTGAAAAACAGGGGAAATCGCCTTTAAAGATAGTATAACAAGTATACTAATAATATAAATAGAATATTAAAGCTTTTTTGTGGTAGATACTTCTACTCTCATATGTAAATTTTTGGGTTTTTTTGCAAATATTTACTATGAAATTAGAACATCCTTTCGCACTTTTTACAGAGGACTGGCAAAACAAAAAAATCTTGGTTCTGGGTGCCGTCGATTATTGTTTATTTAGACCTATGTACAGATGTGCCACAAATATTATATTACTCTAGTAGAATTCGTCTCTAATATCTACAATTTTATAACACCTATTTACATTTATAGAATTAATGTATTCAGTCATACCACCTACAAACAAACACTTCAAAATCACTTTCTATATCAACTTCATCATCCTCGCTATCTCCGTCTTCGGCCAAATTAATAATAATATTATCTACAATAGTATCTAAAAGTGGTTCATTGTTCATAAATTCATCTTCAACCTTTTTAACATGGTCACATCTAACTTTCCAATCATTTCCAGAGAATGTGTCAAAAAATTCATTACAGAATTCTTTAACATTTGTAAAATTGAAGGTAACATTTCGTTTAGCCACATATTCTTTAAGTGCTGTCCAAACAGTTTCGATCAGATTTAAGTCCGGGTGATAAGGAGGTAGCCTTAAAACTTGTAATCCATGTCGAGTAAACAATTCATCAATTTTATAAGTTTTATATTGCGCTTTGTACATTTTTGCAACGTTATAAAGATCCGGTTTTAACATTTGTTCACTGTAATATATGTTTCAGAAAGCCAGTTTTTTAATTGTTGTTTAGTCCAAGCAGTCGTAGGTAATTTTTCATTTAAAACATTGTGATTTGGGGCGTTATCAATTACCACAACAGCATTTTTTGATAGGTTTGGAATAAGTTTTTCTTGTACCCACTTCTCACAATTTTCGTACGCCATTTCATTATGATAATATCCTGTTTTTGATGGGGAGTTCCACATAATACCAGCATTAGGTACCAAACCATTTTCACTTCCTGCATGCACAGTGATGAGCCTATTACCTTTTGAAACAGGTTTTCTCAATCCTTCGTTACTCGTGTCGCTCAATCCTTTAAGGTGCGTCTAACATGAATTAATGTATGTTTCATCCATATAAATGATATGTTTGTCTGTCCTCTGCATGTTTTTACGAACGAAAACCCAAAGAATGTATTTGTTTCCGCAGAGATTCGCGACTTCCTGCGAAGCTATAACTATCTGCATAGGTTTGGTGTACATTTCTTAACGTGGGTACTTTTTTCTCGGATATGTGATAATTTATTATGCACCTTCTAAGCACAGTTTTGTCGAATTGATCCATATGGATACTGGACGTTCTTTGTTTTTTAGTAGATACATCAGTGTCAGCATTACTTCCTGCCAGAGCTTCTTTTTTAGTATGGGAAAGCGTTCTTTGGCTAACTTTCGTAGCAGCAGAAACTCGTTCAATGACCTGACAATAAAATAAGTCGATATAAATGTTGTATTAAAAGTTTTACTTATGTGTATTTTTATACAAATAAAATGAGGAAGTGGTTAAATTTGTTTTCAGTGACCGTTCTTTGAAATAAAAATTTTTGTCGTTGTTTTCGGCCATTTAAAAGAAGTATAAAATTCAAAAATACTCTATTACGTTTCAGTTCATTAGTTGTTTCAAACTATCTTCAGATTTTACTTCAAACATATTTTAATATGACCAAACCGCAATTGTACTTAACTGAAATCGGGAGATGGTTCAAAACAAATAATAAAACCGAAAAGTAATAGAGATAGGTATGAAATGAGTATAATAGTTATAAGCTAAAAAACCTATTACATTTAAATAGGTTTCTTACACAAAATAAATATGTGCCCTTTTATATACTCCTGTAGACAGAAACGGAATAGTTATTTATGCACAAGTGCATAAAGTGGTGCTTTTTTTCACGAACGGAAAAATTGACACATGAGCCGCAGGCATGAAAAAACCAAAAAATGTCTCATTTAGGTTGCTCTAAATGGACTAAAAATGGCGTCGATTTGTTTGTCATGATGACATAACGGTGCATAGAATTGTAACATGTGTGCATAAAATTGACAAATGAGTGCATAAAATACTTTGTCTCACCCTAATGTCACTTTTTTAAACCGGTTAACAAATAAATATTTTATGTACGAAAATTGATTTAAAAAATTTAATATCGAATGTAAATTTGTTAAATAATTACTTTGGTTTAAAAAATTTATTGCATTAAGTAAAACTTACCTTTGTTAATGCCATCGTTTGCCTCTTCGGTCATGAAATTTAAAACGTTCATAATTATTTCACGACCCTGCTCACTAAACTTTTTATGAACAACTTTACTTTCTGGAATCACCATAAGAAAATAGTATTGCACAACCCCGGTAATCACACTTTTCTCTCAACTGTACTGTCGAAACGAAGCTTACGAATTCTGCCAGCGATGTGAGCTCTTGCAATTCGCAGACGTCTTTGCCAAATTTCCGACTGCCAAAATTAATTTGCCAACCTGTAGGTTGGTATACATAACGTTCGAGTTTTGGGATAAACTACGAGATACCTATGTGAAGATATACTATAGAAGTGATTCTGTTCATGATATAATATAAATAAGACGCAAGAATATATGTAGAGGCTTTTTTAAACAAATAGTCATCCTCTGTTTGCTTGAATGAAAGTTTGTTTACAATTTACGCAATTGTTCGATCATAATATATGTTAAAAGTCCAAAGGGATGAGTAAAACCGGCTGTGATCTGACTAATTAGGAATCTACTTAAACTTAAATTCAAATCACTCCTCCTAGTTAATAATTCTATTATATTTAAAAAAATCAATAAATGCGAATTATAAAAAATATTTTGTTAAGCTTGTGTCAAAATGACATTTTGTAGTATTGGTACTTTGCTGCACTCGTACTACAAATCGAGTCATTGTGACATTTGTTTTACAAATAACTATTTCAGTTGTGGTATAAATAACATTCGCTCGTTCCTCCCTCGCATTTTTAAATTCTAGTTAGGGCAACACAGAACCACTTTTTGCACTTGTGCCTTAAATAACTATTATTTGACTCTAAATTTATATTTCCAGATTTTAATTAAGAAATAAATTATTTCTAAAAATGTTTTTTTCACTGATAGTAACAAACTGAAATATATACAATCAAGTAGTTCCAAACTGAAGTGGTAAATGCGTTTAAATCATCTTCGGACAAGTTCTACCTCTTCTCATTCTTCAATTCATCTCGTGTACAGCAATTTCATCGGCAATTTATTTAATGTCTCTTGGTGTTTACCAGCTTGCTTTGTATATTGTTCCCATTCCCGACGAACTAAAACATCTTTGATGCTTTGAGAAACACACAATATGTTTCTAAAAACAGAAACGAAAATATCAGCTACCGTTGGGATTTTGGTTGTATTTAGCAGAATTATAGGAGCTATTGAAACGATATACATAAAACAATACTTCAATATGTACAGAGATGGGAATTTCAACTTGCCAGTTTTCAAAATAACGGTGGTTAGTCCTTTACAAGTGCACGGAAATTAAAAAAATTCTATATTTACTCAAATTTTTGAAAAAAATTAAGACTTAATTTTACTCACCATCTTTTAGGGGCGATACCTCGGAAGGAGGTGAGCTGAGGAAATTTTGTTATAGGAAAGATCCATCACAATTTCATATGGGTCATTACCTCTTGAATTTTTTCGCATGAATTTAGAAACCCACTAAATATATTTTGATGATTTATAAAATTTTGGCGGGAGTGCATAAGACGAACACTATAGTATTTAATAACAATCTATAAACATTCAATTAGCCTTAGTAACAATTGTATGTTACATAATGTCTCAAAATTGATCAATGTATTTTGGCGAAACTGATCAAGACTTCAAGGTTAAAATTATGTTCGTGTAAATAACAACAAATCATAGTTCATTATATTTGAAATTATGGCAAGAGCGCCCTAAAAACTCTACTCTAATTTGTGGTATATAATTTTGAAACTCTTGAACTAAATTGTGTAAAAAACAATAGATTTTAGTTTCAATTCATTATTATTATATCCTTAAATTTTCTCAAATACATGCAGTTTTGAAATTTGTTACTAAAAATTATGAGGATAGCTCTGGGTTTAGTGTAACATTTTACATTTTTCGTAGATTATTGTTATTCGAAGATTTCCAATTAGGTTATATTTTCGACCATACATGAACAGAATTATTTGACCTGGGTAAATATACGCAATAAACACGGATTATTAAAAGAATAATAAGAATTTCAGATGCTTCAGACAGCAGGCTACTAATAGAACTAAATCAGAAATCACTTAGGTATACAGCTGTTGGTATAAAATCAGAAGTCAGCAGTAAACAAATGCATAGTGCGTGATAGCCTCTGATTTATCAAGCAACAATAATATGGGAGTTGGAGGACCAACATTTCCAGAAAATTGTTAGACTTCGAGGTGAATAAATCGGTATTTTCTGTTTTTTAAATAGTTATTTGTAAAACAAGTGTCACAATGACTCGTTTTGTAGTACGAGTGAAGTTTGCGCAACGAACCGTCAAGTGGTAAGTTGCGCAAATCATGAGTATTACAGACAGTCATTATGACACAAGTTTGACACAATATTTTTTATAATTCGCATTTACTTAATTTTTTAATTAAAATGAAATTACATAATCCCTGTTTTTAAACTAAGCGGAGTGGTTTGAATTTAAGTTGACAATTCTGTAGATTCCTAATTAGTATTATGACCGAATAGTTGTGTAAATTGTAAATAAACTTTCATTTAATAAAACAGAGGATGATTATTTGTTTAAAAAAGAGCTTCTTCGTATATGCTTACAATCTATCATGAACAGAATTATTTCTATAATACATCTTCACATAGATATCTGTTAATTTATCCCAAAAATCGAACGTTATGTATACCCATATATTGATCATATACAATATAAAAATAAACAATTGACAAATCATTGATGAATAAACGTTAGCGTACTTTATTTATTAACATTTTTAATTTATTCAAATTTACCTTCAAGGCCATTCAATATAATAATTTGCTAGCCAAGGTTAAAGTCAAATGTTGATAAAAATATATTCTTCATACAAAAACCAACTCTGTGACACTAAAAATTACTAAAAAAAGTGTTCAAAGAGACTTCATTGTGACACTGTAAACAATGTTATTATACGCGAATTATAAAATAGTTATTTTTCTACGCCCTATCTTTAAAGTACCTTGTATTTCATCGGTTTGCACCGCTTAAAGTGGTTGTTTATGGTTAGAGTGAAAAAAACTAAAAAAGCGTTAAAAAAAGTGCCATAACGTTAACTTTATTTCACGCTTCCCATAAGCTAACACGTATAATTGTAATTTACCGAAGGAGCTTAATTAAAATATCGCAAATTTCTATTTGAATTTTATTTTTTTGTATAGGGCTGTAGAAAAAATAATGTATGCAACATGTGCATAAAGTGTCTTTTTTTCACTCATAGAATTGCCGCACTCGCCTGTTTTCCATTCGTGAAAAAAAGTACCACTTTATGTACTTGTTGCATAAATTACTATTGTAAAACAAGTGTCACAGTGACTCGTTTTGTAGTACGAGTGAAGTTTGCACAATGAACCGCGAAGCGGTGAGTTGTGCAAATCACGAATACTACAGAAAGTCATTGTGGCACAAGTTTTACACAATATTTTTTATAATTCGGTTTTATTTAATTATTTAAATAAAATAGAATTTCATATAATCCCTATTTTTAAACTAGGAGGAGTGGTTTGAATTTAAGTTGGCAATTCTGTAGATTCCTAATTGGTCAGACCACAGATGGTTTTATACAGCACTTCTTACTTTTGACATATTATAACCGAATAAATGTGTAAATTGTAAGCAAACTTTCATTTAAGCAAAAAGAGGATGATTATTTGTTTAAAAAAGAGCTTCTTCGTATATGCTCTAGCGATCTATTTATATTATATCATGAACAGAATTATTTCTGAAATACATCTTCACATAAATATCTGGTAATTTATCCCAAATATCGAACGTTTTGTATACCTATATATTGATCCTGTACAATATAAAAATAAACAATTGACAAACCATTGATAAATAAACGTTAGCGTACTTTATTCATTGATATTTTTAATATATAAATCATTCTAATTTAGCTTTAATATAATAATTTGCTAGCTAGCTAGAACAACTCTAGACCATTTTATTTATAATTTGTGTCAAGGTTAAAGTCAAATGTCAAATAAAAACATAACTAAATACAATAACCAACTGTACACTAAAAATTACTATAAAAGTGTTCAAAGAGCTTCATTGTGACACTGTAATAGTATATTACGTAACGTGTGTTGTATAAGCATTTTACGCACGAACGGAAAATTGAGTGCGTAAAATGCGTTACAACACGAGTTACGTACTATAGTTTACCTACGACCCACTTGTACTTTTGTTTATAATCTTATTAAGGTATTTAAAGTACAAGTAAAAACGTACATCCTCGATGCCAAGCCAAGCATCTTAGAAGTTCACCCTCGATGCCTAGCCATGTTTCGTAAAAGTCCGTCCTAAGTAGTATTTATTTTTATTGAAAATGTATGTAGAATTACCGGAACTGCATAAAATAGCGTATACACCTCTCGACTAAAGTGACATTAATCCCTTTTAGGTGGATTACTTCCCTTAGGAATCAAATACCACCCGCGGGATTAAATGGGCCACTTTAGTCGCTTGGTGTATAATAATACTTTTTTTCTTGATGCCTCATATTACCTTTATAAAGCACGCCTAAGCGTGTTTAAATCGAACTTTCAAACACGCGCGTTTTTTAAAGTCCCTATGGTAACAACAACTCGAGAAACGTAAGTATCAACGACAACTTCTTTTATTAGTTTTTAAATTGTATATTTTCATTGTGAACCAATGTCTTTTATATTTAGACAATGAACTTCTTCTGTCTCTGCTGAAATGATTTTACAAAATGATAGAATCAAGAAACAACAATATTTAAGAAAAAGCTGAAGTTTTTGTACATAAATCCTTAAAAAATATTTTTCCTACGCTTTTTGAACTTCTTCGTTTGTTTCCAATGAACGCAGCAACCTGTGAGAGCAGTAAAACCTACAGCAACACGATTATCGAAGGAGGCCTGTCCTCGTTAGTTCTTTTGAATATTGAAAGGAGTGTTGAATTAGACATTTCCAAAGTTATTGATAACTTTGGTTCAGGCAAAAAGAGAAGAAATACATTTTGTGTAAAAATAACTTGTGTATCATGATATTGAGTAAGAGAAAAAGTTTTTTTTCTGTATTATGTCAATACTTACTCACTTACTTAATTTTATCTTTATCTTAAACAAATGGGGTAAGTGAAAGTTAATTAAAATTACGCATAATTTTGAGTTGTGTGTGATCAAAAGCCAGTTTTTAAAAAATTTCACTGGCCATCCAGAAGGTCTTGCCACCGCAGTTAAAAAGCTGAAATGTCGCCTATGTTTGTAATTATTAACCAGTATAAAAATTTTGGAAAGAGGCTGTTTTGGGTCATTCCACCTTGCTAAAAATAAGAGTATATTAAAAGCCGTTGTAGTATTAGAAAATATCTCACTTGGCTTTCTGATGAAAATATGACATCTGATATTTTTATTGCTAAAAATAAAAGTATATTAAAAGCCGTTTTAGTATTGGAAAACATCTCATATGGCTTTCTGATGAAAATATGTCATCTAACATTTTTATTGGTAAAAATAAGAGAATGGTAGCTTTTCAGACATCGCAATCTAACGACAATTCAAAAGTACAAAATTATTAAATGAAATCAGAGCTGGAAATTAGTGATTGTTAACAAATACTGAACTTCGTATTGTTACTACATTCATGTTTTAGCTCCAAGTAGTGATTGCTTCTCAATTCTCTCTTAAGAAATTTCAGAATTCTCTGACATCTTTTACAACGAAATTTTTGTATGGATTCACTTGATAACAATTTGAATAAAAAATGATAAAAACATCAATTTCTAACTTAACGAACAATGAAAATCCTACTACGAATATTATCAGGAAAAACAACGTCCAGAGAACTGAATAAGGCTTTGCAAGTGAATTCATTGTTCGCAAACTCTTTTAACAATTTGATAGGAATCTTTTTCTGATAATTAAAGGTAGAAAAATCTATTGAATGCCAACTTGTTTACACTGAAGTCCGAGGGTTATTGAATTGGCCAATGGCGTCTTTCCTATAGATTACTAAAAAGCAAACTCTTAAACAAAATTACACAAGAAAAGAAAATACCAGAAGGTATAGTTGGAGATAACACAATCCTACCTGTTTATAACAGGACAATCTAAAAACAAGCAACGTTTGGAGAAATGTTTGCACCTTTTTTATATTTCGAGATATTTTATTAAAAAACCAAGACATCTTTTTAAATTGTGCTTTTGAAATACGTTTTATAATATGTTTTAAGACCTCATGGGTTCTACGTCACATATGTGCAGATTACCAATAGCGGTACAACAGGCTAAATCCGCTTGTATACCACTAAAGTCAAAAACAACTTCATAATATGATGTTTAGTCGTGCTACCGAACGCATGGAATTGTTTAGATACCGTAAAATGGGGCTGGAATTGTTTAGATACCGTAAAATGGGGCTACTTGAAAACACCGGGGTGACTTGGAAAATTTTGCTGTTTTCAGTTAAAACCGATGCTGCGCTCTGGCGGTCGAAATTTTAAACTCAAATTTAGTCTGCATCTATTCTGCATCTATGCCTACCATGCTTCTTATGTTGTGGTACTGGTTATTTACTCACTGTTATTGTGTTGTGCATCTCCAAAAAAAAGGTATGAAGCTTGATTTTTTTTAACCTGCAAACTTCCTTTTGTAAAGAGAACCCTAAAAAGACTGGAGTATCGCCGTATTTTTTTCAAGAGTAGTTATATATCAGGCAATCGTTCTCTAACCTATCCTTCTTACTTGCCAGTGGCGTATCATTCTATTTTTTTATTTAATTTCAGGGGCGACTTGAAAAATGGTGAAAAAAATACAAAAGGAAACCGGGAAGTCGGAAATATCGGGATTATAGCGGAGACACGCTCCAACGAGTACTACAGCTACACAAACAAGGTAGAAAAAAAAAGACATGAGTGAAGAATATGAAATTCCTTTTATAACTTTATATAGAAAAGCTAAAGGACTACACACAAAATCATTTGGAGGTCAAACCGCAATGTCGATCGAAGAGGAAAACTATTTGGTTCGATCTATATCGATATAACAATATAAAAGAGATAGTAAAATTCTACTTGGACAGAAGTGGGAAAAAATTGCCACAATTCCGAGACAACAGACCTGGTGAAACCTGGCTGAAAAAATTTCCAAAGCGACATAAGGAGGAGCTGACTAAAAGAATGTCTCAATAAATAAAAGAAAATAGAGCCAAAGTTTGCCCTGGTAGTATTAATACATATTTCGCTCACTTATCAGAAAGTCTAAAAGATGTTCCACCCAACGCAATAGTAAATTACGATGAGACTAATTTTACGGACGATCCTAGCCGCGTGAAAGTCATCGTTCGTAGGACTTCTAAAAGAGCGGAGAAGGTAATGGATACATCTAAAACAGCTACTTCCGTCATGTTTGCTTGTGCAGCTTCAGGATTTATGCTTCCGGTCTACATAGTCTATAAGGCAGACCACTTATGGAGCACTTGGACGGAATTTGGACCAACCGGAGCCAGATATAATCGCTCTCGTTCTGGATGGTTTGATACAAATATTTTTGAAAATTGGTTTAATAACATAGTATTGCCCTATTTTCGATCTTTGCCACCAGGTCCTAAAGTTCTTATTGGAGATAATTTGGCAAGCCACATTTCGGCCAATGTTATTTCGAAATGTACGGAGAATGACATTCGTTTTGTGCTTTTGCCTCCTAACAGTACACACTTTACGCAGCCATTAGATGTTGCCGTTTCTCATCCAATTAAGATCGCTTGAAGAAAGATACTTCAAGAATGGAAAAAACATAATAATGAAACTGTAAGTAAAGAAGTTTTCCCACGCTTATTAACAAAGGCATTAAATAGACTTTCAGGGAGTATGGAAAAAAATATTCAATCAGGCTTTGAAGCGACCGGTTTATTACCACTGAATAGAAATAAAATTTTATGCAAGCTACCAAAAACAGACAAGCAAAGAACGCAAGAACAAGATGCAATTGTCGATTCACTAAAAGAAGTGTTTGAAAAATCTAAGTTTGGAGCACCAACCTCTATTGGTAGGAAGATAAAATTGTTTATTGATGCAGGTAAAAGCATTTCACAGGAAGACCTACAGCTACCATCAACATCAGCGCCATTCAAGCCAAATAAAAATAAACGGTTTTAAAGATTAAAACTAACTTTTTCGCATCTGTGGCCCTGAAAAATATTATATCATAAAATTGTTACTTGTATACACTTCGGGGGATGTATCGTGCTAACAAATCGAAATTTCTCCAAAAATAACCAAAAATTTAGTATATCTAGTTTTATAGGACCCGCTGTACTCGCTCTAGTCAACTGAAAATCAATAGGGTACACCTGTGAGACACCTTGAACAATACTTATTCATAAAGTTGATCAATCGTATACTCTCTGGAGGCTGTATCGTGCTAACAAACTGAAAATTCTCCAAAAATGACAAAAATTTGGTACTTCAAGTACCACAGCACCCATTGTACTGGCTTTAGTGAGCTCAATATCAAGACGCTCTGAATCATATTCAATCATAAAATTAATCACTTGTATATACTCCGGAGGCTGTATCGTGCTAACAAACTGAAACTTTTCCAAAAATGACAAAAATATCGTACTTAAAGTACTGTAGCACCGGTTGTATTGGCTCTGGTAAGCTGAAAATCAATAGGGTATATCAGTGAGATGCCCTGAATAATATTCAATCATAAAATTGGTGACTTGTTGAACTCCGGAGGCTGTATCGTGCTAACAAACTGAAATTTCTCGAAAAACGACAAAATGTCGTACTTCAAGTACCATAGCACCCGTTGTACTGGCTCTGGTGAGCTGAAAATCAATAGGGTTCATCTGTGAAATGTCCTTAACAATATTCCATCATAAAATTGGTGACTTATTGCACTCCGGAGGCTGTATCGTGCTAACAAGACTTTCACGGAAACGTGGCCGACGACAACGACGACGACGACATACACACAGGATTTTTTTTCTAAAAACCGTTTTTTGGTGTTGTTGTTGATGGATAACGTAAAAATAACTCAAAAAAAAATTTCAAATTTCCAACTTTTTTGTGGGTAAACCAATACTTTTCTCGCATATTAGATAGGTTGGCGGAAAAGTAATAAAAGCACGAATAAAAAGTATCATCTTCTTCCGAAAGTGACGTGGATGAAGAAGATTTAACCGTCGACAGCGACAAAGATCTGGACCCAGAACCGTTTTCCGATACAGACATCAATGAAATTGATGATAACATGTCACCTTTATAAGATTCTACTGTCTCGACAGATTTAAAACAAGGTGATTTCATTCACGTTGACATGAAAACTGAAGCTGGTACTAATAAGTAATATGTGACAAAAATAATAAATTGCGAAAAAAATGGATGTTATCTATGCTCATTTTTAAGATTAAGTGATAAAATACCGAATGCATATGTTTTTCCCCGGCAGAAGACATCGGACTTGTCGAGCAAAAAGAAATTAAGCAAAATCTTTTAGAATATGAAACGTTACGACGAGGGCAGCTAAAATTTAAAAATATGTGATTTTAATTATTAATTTGATTGTAAACTGTCAAACGAATTTGCTTTTATTTATTTTTTTGTAGTCTCTACTATACCAAAGAAGGTTTATTTTGGGTTATTTTGTTAATGTAGAATTTTTTATTTTTATACTAAATATGTGATGACAATAAAGCCAATTAAAAAAAATGTTTTTTTGTGTGTAAAATAATGAAGAAATATAAAAAAAATAATTTGTTTTATGTTGGACCAACAAAATCAGTTATTGCGATTTTCATGTCGCCCCAATTGCGTTCCTACTAGCTACTACAATGTAAAATAAAGGCAAATTTCAAGTCGCCCCAACTTGAAAAAAGACCTTCCATATTTTTTTCCTATGGCATAGCCACCACCTCAAAGTAATCTAAAGTAACTTTTATTTGAATTAGAGCGGTAAATAGACGGCGGTAGGGTATCGAATATTCCAAAAATGGTATCAAGTTTTACGGTACAGAATCTTGTTTCTTAAGACTTGGGTAACGCGTTTAATTGTTAGCTTTGTTAGTTGTTGCAGTTGTTAGTATAGTTTATAACGAGTATCCTGTCAGGTAGACTATCTTCTTGACTATTGTTTATTGGGTTGTTTAATTAATTTTGGAATCATTTTGTCTATTTTATGTTGGAATCTACTTAATTTTACCATAATTTTAAGGCAGTTGGCTATAATCTGATAACGATTTGTATAAAAAGAACTCCATTCGACCTCTTTATTCTTCGAACCATCAAGAAGTAGTCTTTTTGTTATTTAAGAAGTTAATTAATAAAGTTAGTTTAAAGTTGTTCGCGCTACCCTCTTATTTCCCATCGAATTCGGCGCGCCGCTCATGGATTATTTTCATTAAATTTCAATACTGGTTTTGTACATTTTGATAAGAGGCTAGTTTAATTTTGGTCAATAACGCCGTCGTTGAGGAACAACTCGTTTCTAAAACACTTTCCTCAATTAATCTCTCATTATTAAACCGCTAAATATTAGTTAAAACCGCGAAGTTTGTCAATTCATATTCTTACCAGTGTATGTATTTATTCGCAAATATAGACATTACAATAAACTTTCTTTAGTTTCACAAAGGGCAAGAGCTTACGCTAGAAGTTAAACGATCGATCGTTGAAGCTTATAGTGAGTTACAGACACCGGCATCTTTGGGTAAGTCCCTTTAAATTAAAGTTACTGTATGTGTTGATGATTCGCTAACTTCATAATATCATCACTGCTGTCCATTGAACCATTAGCGCTAACAAAGTTTAGTGAATAGTCAGAAATAATATAAGGCCAGTCCAAATTTTTCTTTTTGGACATCCTCGATATTACTGGGATTTTGCAATTATTACTATAAATGAGAGCAGACGGAAAGAATGCAAAAGTCGAGAAAAATAAGAATATAATAAAAGCTAAAATAAGGAGTCACTATCTGAAAAATGAGGATACTAAAAAGAAATTCATGCAGCAGTGGAAACAAGATGGCAAGATTATAGACAAGAAATCGTTATGGCAGCAAAAGAGGTATGTGGCACGACAAAAATTTTAAAGATATATTCTAAGAAAACTAGATGGTGGTCAACAGAAACACAAATGAAAGTAAAGGAGAAAAAATACAAATGGAAAAATACTTATAATATTCCCGGTCATAAGATTTTGCACACTTTTAGATATATAAAAAACAAATAATTTCCTAAAATTTTAGCTTCCAATCCATTCCGGAACATCTTCAAATAAGCTCTTCTTCAGCAACATTTTTGAAGGCAATGAAGTAATAAAATAAACATTTTGGCAACGCCGCTTTTGTGCGTATTCTGGGTTTGGTTGTAATACATCTTAGCTAAGTTGCCCCTCTCCTCCAATAGATATTTTCAACAAAAATATATATATGGTCGTAATGCACTCCTAATGCACCAATATGCTCCATGTATTATTTTCTTTGCAACACATTCCCCGAGAGACTACAGCCAGAAAAAGCCAACATTTTTTTACATTAATAGTGGTTACAGATCCATAAAATTTAAGTTTTTTCGATCAATTCAAAGTAATTTTTTTTGAATTTTTTCCAGTGTGTAACTAACATAAATACATTTTAATCTTGTAAATCAATACCTTAAAAATTTCAGATTTTCGAATGAGTTTATTCATATGAAAAGTTGAAAGTGAGAAGTGTTCAGTTGAAAATTGTAGCAAACAACAAAAACCTTTTAGTCAGAATTGGAATCGTAATTTTCCTCATGTTCAATTCATTAACCAGTTTATCTTCAACATTCTCTCCATATATATAAATGAAGGTATTGCTATCGTATAGTGGCGCTCTCACTTTAATATTTATGAAAAAATTTCAATTTCAAATGTTTGTTCTTTTCGAGAGTGGAGGTCGTTTTGTTTAATCTCGACCAACCAACTAAATGTTTACCTTTCTCCAGGTTTTCAGATTTCCCGATTTATCTCGAACTGAAATGAATTTACTAGGAATCCGGAAAACGCAGATTATGCGGGGTGAAAGTGATGCTTTTCATTGCCCTTGGAAAGGAAAATGCTACACTCTAAAAGTTTGTAGATGCATCTTTATTAAAACAAAACAAAAGACTGTCTACTATTTGTGGTGATCATTATTCACAATGACATTATGTTTTACGATTGTTTACGCAAAATAGTTATTTATGTGTTAAGAGCGAAAAGTAATAATGTAACTTTTTGCTCGTAATACATACATTTTTTCTACAACCACTTAATAAAATGAAATTATTTTTAAACCATTACTTTTATTGTAACTGTAATTCACTTTGTAATTTGAAAACTTTAAATCTGTCAGTTTAAATATGTCAATTCAAATGTGTGTGTATTTATTGTATGTACCTATTTACTGGTTGCTCCGAATAGCGCACCTTGTTATATATAAAATGGAACGAATTTAAATCATATTTGAATAAATATAAATAGTAATTCACTTTGTAATTTGCGAACTGAAAGTGCAGTGTGTACAATCCTTAATTATAATTAAGACCCGGAAGGAATATTAGGTTTATATTCTGATTCGGTATATTCTGGATAATTATGATTGGCATAATCCCCCCAATTGTACATACAAAGAACTAGAAAATATTATTGAAGACATGATGGATGCAAATATTATTGAAGAAGTTTCTGGTCTATGTTGTTCACATGTGGTCCTGGTAATTAATACGTTCACGACGAAGCTATATATGGTACATTTCACTCGTGGTCGAACGTTTATTTTTAAGATCACTTTCTGTGTCGACATATACCACTAATGGTACATTTCGAATCTTACTAACAGCCGTCGTGCGCCAATATTGGTACATCGGTATAAAGACATACAGTGCTTTGTAAAATCCTGCGTTATTGAGGTAAGCTTTTAATATTGTAGCTACAGCTGTAGAAATGTTGTCCCTATACCCATGTACCATCGTTGGTGCATCCGTCAACGGGTTAGGGAGATACGAATAGGTACCCAAAAATGAAAAAAAAATAATAGCTGTGATATCAAAAAATATTATTTTTCTTGCTAGAAAGTGACGTATTAATCAAAATAAAAATAAACAGATGCTTATACATTCCAACTCATATTATGTGATTACGTTCAAATTTGAGGTTCAAACCATTACATGGATCAA
Source organism: Galeruca laticollis (assembly GCA_963921935.1). Lineage (NCBI taxonomy): Eukaryota > Metazoa > Arthropoda > Insecta > Coleoptera > Chrysomelidae > Galeruca > Galeruca laticollis. The sequence goes on along the minus strand of OY998179.1, from coordinate 148,174,993 downwards.
ATTTGTTATAATTAACACAATGAAGATTAAAAAAATGGAAACTTATTTTTAATCATTAATAACAAATTCCTATTTATGTTTGATATTGAAACACCTCAAACACATGGGTGGTTTATTTGTGCAGTCCTCACAATAGGTAGTTACACGTCTGGTTTTTGTTTTCGCTTCTTTGGATCCTTTCTCGTCGTGGATTCGTTTATAACACTGTTTATTTGCGAGTATTAATTAATATGAAATAACACTACCTTATTCTTTACAATTTATCTCAAGACTGGCTAATCAGTACAAAACATTTAATTCCCCATATCATAAAAATACGTACCAACACCAAAGATAAGGAAACTAGTTTTTCTGACTGTCGAAACCCAAATGCTTAATTACTATATACAACATCTCCCTCTTTTATACCAACACTGCCCCAATATTTTTTATCATAACAAAATTTCCTCAGTAATAATTTAACCAAAACAATAATTATTCATTAAAGCCATAGCGTTGCGGTTTTACAATTTTGCTACGACGACGTAAGTACCTTCCGGAGTTATCTCCTTATTTTCCTACATCGTCAATTTCTACACTCACACCACTATTTTCATTTGACTCATTAGTATCAAGAAACGTACTTCCCTCAATGTCACTGTTTTCACTGCTTTGTACATTATTTACATCAAGTACTGTTAAAGTAAAATTGTACTTTATATGTTAATTGTTCTAAAAGACAGTCGGTAGTCGTTACCTTGACTACAAATAAATGATTTAATTTTAATTTCAATTTTTCTAACTTGTCAGTAAAAAGCGAACAGTTATGTTAATTTACTGAATAAAAAGTTCACATCAAGATTAAATTGCATTCCATGTATTTATTTTAATTGGTTATGGGCCCAGAACGCTTAATTGTGTACTAGAATCGTTTTTATTCAAGAAAGAATAAATTCGTAAAAGAAACGGTTGGACTGTGAAGTATCGTTGAATAGCCACAGATGGATTTGGCGAAGCACATCAAACCCTTGGCCGGTGAGGCAGACTGGCCGATCTGGAAGCGGAAGATTCGTGATCTGCTCGATTATCATGAAGGTGCATTAGACGTTATCGATAACAAGATTAAAAAACCAGAACCTCTAGCTGACGGCGCTAGTGCGGCTAAACAAAAAGAATTCAAAGAGAAGTATGATTTCTTTCGAAAGGCAAATAGCTACGCAAAGTCTATGATTGCTAGCTCAGTTACAGATGCGGTGTATGAGAAAATCATCGATAAAGAAACCGCGCGTGATGCTTTCGAGGCCCTTAAAGAGCAGTTTGAAGCGACATCCAAGGATCAAGTTTTTCAAATTTGTGATTCATTTTTCGCTTTTAGTTGGATGTTAGGTGAGGACGTGTCTACACATTTAGCTAAGTTGAGAAGTCTTTGGAGTGATCTCAACAACGGTCTCACTGCTCGAAATGAAAACAAGTTACCAGACTTAATGCTTGTGTGTAAAACGCTCAATATTTTACCTGCTGCATTTGAGACATTTAGGTCCAGTTGGATGCTGCTCACCAAAGACACAGAGAAAACCTTTGACGAGCTGACTACACAGTTGTGTATGTTCTAAAGAAATTTCAAGAAAAGCACCAACAACGACAAATTTTCTCAAGAAGCTCTAGTGGCAAAAGGCGAGACGCAAAAACAAGACGCGAAAAAGAAGTCGAGAGCAGGTACAACCTGTAATTATTGTGGTAAGAAAAACCATTGGGTCAGTGAATGCAGAAAGTGGATCGCAGATGGACGACCATCCAAAAATAAGTCCGTTAATGACTCTCAAAACCAAGCTAACCACAAAAATGACCAAAACAAATTTCAGAGCAATGCTGTTGAGGTTAAGGAAGGTCTTGTGTCATTTTCAGAGATTTTCAATACTGAGATCAACACTACAGACTGGTGGATCGACAACGGTGCTACAAGGCCCGCAACGAATAATTTCGATTTCTTTGTAGATTTTGAAAAATTCAAGAATCCGTGTGGCATAAAGGCTGCAGGAAAAGAGCTTTTGCAAGCAGTAGGGAAAGGCATCGTAAAAGTTGTATCAACAGTGAACGACGAGCGATACATCCTAACCTTGCACGATGTTTGGTACGTTCCCGACATATCGAAGAATTTGTTTTCTGTTCTAGCAGCTCAAGACAGAAACCTAAACAGTATGTTTGAATCAACAGCTACGTGGTGCTCGCTCAAAGTGAATAACAAGATACTGCTAAGTGGAGTCCGAAATGTTCACGGAACACTATTCAAAGCAGCTATCAAACCGATTTTTCCCGCTGGTAATGTAAGTTTCAATGTTGCTGTTACTGATAGTTCTCAATTACAGCTGTATCACGAGAGGTGGGGACATCAGGACAAGCAGCACGTGAAAAACTTGTTACAAAAAGAATTGGGTATTAACGTCAAGTTAGACAGAGAAATTTGTGAACCGTGCGTTTACGGTAAGGCCCATCGTTTAGCTTTCGGTACTAGAAGAAAAGCAAGCCAACCTGGAGAACTGATTGCTACAGATTTATGTGGTCCTTTTGATGTATCATTTAGCAAGAAGAGGTATATGGCCATATTCAAAGATATGTTCACTAAATTTCGATATTGATACATAATTGCAGAGAAGTCTGACGTCACAGCAGCTTTACAGTCAATGATTGCTCACGCAAAACAGCAAGGTCATTCGATTAAGGCGCTGCTGAGTGACAACGGCGGCGAGTTCGACAATGTGGAGGTCAAGGCTATTCTAGAGAAAAATGGAATTACGCACAGATTGACAGCTCCGTATACACCACAGCAAAATGGTTGCGTTGAACGAGAAAATCGCACAATCGTTGAAATGGCTAGAACATTCAAGTACTCCAATCCCGACGTGAAATTTCCTGAAGCCATTTGGGCAGAATTAGTCACTACAGCTACGTACGTAACAGAACAGGCAAATCATCAGTAGACGGTGTGAGTCCTTACGAGCTGTGGATTGGAAGTAAGCCGAGAATTAAGCACTTACGCATCATTGCATCAACTTGCTACGTTCATATACCTAAAGAAAAGAAAAATGGACGAGAAAGCAATCAAGGGTTATTTGATAGGTTACGATAACGATGAAAGATACAGAATTTATGTCAAGGAAGAGCACAAAGTTATTGTCTCAAGAGACGTTCAATTTCGCGAATTAACGAGAGATTGCGATCATGAGGTTCAGTTACCACTCAAAGATTCTCATTTACAGAAAGATAACACCGAGGAAAATCCTGAGGTTCCAGTCGAACTAGAAGAGCCTTTGGAGTACCCCGAGATACCAGTTCAACAAGATGAACCACTTGAGTACGAGTCGGAAAGCACGGAACCTGAATCGGCAACCGATGACGAGGAAGAGCCAGCGACGCCCTCGCCAGTACCTGCAAGAACTTTGAGAGATCGCTCGAAGTTGAGAAAGCCAAGTTACCTACAAGAATATGCACACATTGCTGAAAACACTGATTTTATTGACACGTATGTAACTCCTCAATCATTCCAAGAAGCTGTTTCAGGTAGGGAAAGTTTACAGTGGAAACGAGCCATGGATGATGAGATGAAATCGCTCAATGAAAATCACACATGGAAGCTGTCAACTTTGCCACAAGGAGCAAAAGCGATCCCATGTAAATGGACCTACAGAGTTAAAACCAATCCAGATGGTTCGGTCAATCGATACAAGGCAAGACTAGTTATAAAAGGTTTCAGTCAACGCTACGGCATTGACTATAGCCAGACCTTCAGCCCAGTAGCAAGAATGGCAACTATTCGGTCGATTTTAAGCATAGCTGCAAGTGAGCAGATGCATCTAGCACAGTTTGACGTATCTACAGCATTTTTATACGGCGAACTTGAAGAGGTTATTTACATGCAGCAACCAGAAGGCTACAAAAACGGTACTGATCAGGTATGTCAACTTCAAAAAAGTTTGTATGGTTTGAAACAGGCTCCAAGATGCTGGTTCAAACGTTTTGGCAAGTATCTTATCAGTCTCGGCTTCAAAGTTAGTGATGCAGATCCATGTTTGTTCATGCGAAAAGAAAATGACAAAAGTATTATCATGGCTCTGTACGTAGATGATGGATTAGTTGCCGCAACAGATCCTCAAGATTTGAAGATTTTCTTACAAGATTTAAGCAAAGAATTCAAGATCACTTCACAGAAAGCTTCATACTTTTTAGGGCTAGAAATTGAACAAACAGATGATTACATTACAATTAATCAACAAGCTTTTGCTAAAAAGATTCTAGAACGTTTCAATTTTTCAGATTGCAAACCAGTCTCTACGCCAATGTTGAAAGCTTCTGAGATTTCTCAATCAGGGAAAGAAAATTCCAAAGCACATAATTTCCCTTACAGACAGGCGGTCGGAGCTCTCATGTATTTGATGCTAGGAACTCGACCTGACTTAGCATACAGCGTTGGATTTTTATCAAGATCACTGGAAAATCCATCTTTGGAAGATGTAGCTCGCGTTAAAAGAGTTTTCCGCTATGTAGCAGGCACATTGACGAAAGGAATAACCTATACTCGTAAGGTAAAAAGGGGTATTCTTGAGACCTTCAGTGACGCTGATTTTGGAGGATGCACGAAAACTGGTCGCTCTACTTCTGGTGTCGTAGTTAAGTATGCAGGAGGGGCTATTTCATGGATGAGTCAAAGACAACCTACGGTAGCCACTTCCACTACCGAAGCTGAAATTATTGCAGCAAGTGAAGCAGCTAAAGAAATTATTTGGCTCTCAAGATTGTTTAAAAATATTGTAACTTTAAAGCAAGTTCCAATAATTGAGGTCGACAATACAGCAGCAGTGCGTTTAAGCGAAAATCCAGAGTTTCATCGACGAACAAAACATATAGCCATCAAGCACTTCTTTATTCGAGAGAGGGTAACCGAAGGCGAATTAGCAGTTCAACAAATATCTTCTGAGAATCAACTGGCAGATATTATGACGAAGCCTTTGGGTGCAATACGATTACAAATATTACGCGATAAATTGGGTTTAAAGTAACATAGTGGGTACTAAGATGTTTTGTTTGTTTATTTCATTATTATTACAACAATTAACAAGGGAAAGCGAAAGTTCGACCATTATCAGTGCATAGCTCTCTCGGCAACCCAAATCTACTAAAAACTTCCCTAAATACTTCAATTGTTCTAGATGCCGATAAATATTTTACCTCAAAGACTTCCAACCACTTAGATGTCGCGTCCTGAATCACTAAAAATATCTTTCAATGGATTGGCCCAAAAAAATCACCATGTAACCTTGTCCACACTTCTTTGGGCCACTCCCATACAACCAATTAATTTTTTCGTGTATTAGAGCTGTATGTATTACAAGCCTCACAACTTTTAGCCAACGATTCAATATCAGCATTTAAAGAAGGCCACCAAAAATAGGATCGAACCAAAGCTTTCATTTTTACTACCCCCATATGGGATTTATGTAGTTCATCTAATATTTGACCATAAAATTTTTTAGGTATAATTAGACGGTATCCCCATAATAAACAGTTTTTTTCGGTTGATATTTCATTTTTATGCAAAAAATATGGCCTTATTTCTGAAGAAGGACACTCGGCTGGCCATTCATTTTGTATGTAGAACATGATTTTAGTTAAAAGTGGATCGGAGTTAGTTTCATTTTTAATCTTTTATAAATTCAGTGGAATTTGTGATTCTTGAATATAATTCAAAAATGAAACTTTAGGATTGATACTTGAATTAAGAATACTTTCCTGTCCATTACATTAAAAAAATATTACTTTCCGGTAATCTCGAAAAGCAATCTGCTATATTTTTCGAAGAAGGCACAAATTTAATTTCATAATCAAAAGCAGAAAGTATGTGAGCCCATCTTTGCAAACGGTTCGCGGCAAAAATTGGTAAGCCCCTTTTGCTTCCAAAAATTGCTAAAAGAGGTTTGTGATCTGAAAATAAATAAAATTTTCTTCCATATATATATATATTGGAAAAACTTTTTAACCCCAAATATAATTGCGGCTGCTTCCTTTTCAATCTGTGAATAATTTTGTTCCGCAGAATTTAAAACACGAGATGCAAATGCAATAGGTCGTCCAGACCGATCATCGAATATATGACTAAGAGTGACACCTAAAGCAAAACTAGAAGCATCTACCATTAATTTTATCTTTTTTCTTGGGTCAAAATGTGGCAATACCGATGAGGACGATAATAACTTTTTAATAGCCTCAAAGCTATGTCTGCAATAATTTCCCCAGTGCCAGTCAACGTCCTTTTTAGTAAGTTATTTAAAGGTTTTAAAATGTGTGAGACATTCGGTATAAACCGGCAATAAAAATTTACCATCCCTAAAAATGATTGAAGTTCGATCGTTGAGCTCAGAGTTCCAACATTTTTGATTGCAAAATTTCTTTCATCCGACATATGTAGCCCTTCCTTATCAATCACGTGCCCTAAATATTTTACCGAATCTTGAAACCAAAACCATTTTTCCTTTTTTTATTTTAAGACCACATTCCCGCAATATTTGGAAAATCTTTTCCAATCTATCCAAGTGCTCCTGATCCTCCTTCCCTGTAATAAGAATATCATCTAGAAAACATGCTACCCCTGGAATTAAAAACAGTTGCTCCATAATATTCTGAAAAATGGATGGAACCGTTTTTATACCATAGGGTAAGCGCGTGTATGAGAACATACCTTTATGTGTTGTTATCGTAACAAGCTTTTGAGATTCCTCTGTCAGTAGAACTTGTTGATATGCTTCAGATAAGTCAATTTTTGAAAATTTTTGACCGTTTTGAAGTAGAGAAAAAAGATATTCAATACGAGGTAGGGGAAAGTGTTGTGTTACTAAGTGTGAATTTATTAGTATATTACGTAACGAGTGTTGTAAGAAGCATTTTACGCACGAACGGAAAAGTTACGAAGACGCGTAGCGGCGAGTGCGTAATTCCGTGAGTGCGTAAAATGCGTTACAACACGTGTTACGTACTATACTTTGCCTACGACCTACTTGTATTGATAATCTTATTAGGGGATTTAAAGTACAAATAAAAACGTACATCCTCGATGCCCAGCCAAGTTGCATTACATAAAAGTCAATCCTCGATGCATGCCCAGCCATGTTTCGTGAAAGTCCATTCTAAGTAGTATTTATTTTTATCAAAAATGTATGTAGAATTACCGGAATTACAAAAAATAGCGTATACACATCTCAACTATAGTGACATTAATCCCTTAGGTGGATTACTTCTCTCAGAAATCAAACACCGCCCAAACCATTAAATGGGTCACTTTAATCACTTGGTGTATAATATACTATTGTTTACTAATACGATACCTACATTAAGACAGCTAAAAGATGCGGATTGAATGAAAGGGAACCAATTATCATATAATTCCAAATAACTCTCAGTATTAAATGCAATCTAATATCTAATAAACGTTATCTACCATTTACATATAGAATAAAATTCAACGTCTAATATCGAAATAATGAATTTTTATAAAATGGCTACGTCTATTGACAGTTGCTAAGTGGTTGCTAGGGAAGCCGTGCGTTTTGTTTTACCGTGCGTAATAGACGTCTTACATTGATTGCCGACTGTGTGTTTTTGACTACTTACAGGGGTGGTCGTAGGTAAAGTAATTTTAAAATCTCCGCACAGCCTTTCGGAACCATTTGGTTTTAGGATAGGAACAACAGGCGTAGCCCATTCTGATAATTGAGTAGGTTTTAAAACTCCATTGGCTACTAATCTATCTATCTCGGTTTCTATTTTTGGTTTTAATGCGAAAGGAACTGGTCTAGGTTTGCAAAATTTGGAAATAGTATCTCCTTTTAATTTTAAATTTATTAAAACAACCAAGATTTGACTCTAAAATTTCTTGATAAGCTTCAAGCAATTTTTGAAGTCTTGTCGGAAAACTTACATTTTTGTGTGCAATATTATTTAACAAATTTGAATTTGGTAGTTTACAAATACCTTAACCTAACATTTTCAATCCATTTCTGCCTATGAGGGGTGGTCCCCCATTTCTAATAACATAGGTTTTTAATATATAATGTTTATTTTCAAATATTATATGAAGTTTTGAAAATCCTAAGGGTTCAATAGTCATACCAATATAATCTGTAAGTGATAAATCATTTTTTTCTAAATTTAAACCCTTAAAATATTTACGATACATTGTTTAAGAAATGGCCGAATGTGCGAAACCAGAGTCCGCTTCAAAATGCATAGGGGTGCTTTCCACGGTTAGTTTTATAAAAGTCTGCTTAATACTTTGTGGAGAATCGTCACCCTCTATGTTATTTATATCCCTTACATTAAAAATGGACTCAGTTTCATCAAAATTATCCAAATCGCTTGAACATTGTTTATCATTATCAATATTATTTTCCGTCAAAAAATTGTGATTATTTCTTTTACATTGAGGTGCTAAATGACCCTTAACGCCGCATCTATAACAAGTGCAACCTTTGAAAACACAATCACTAGCGAGGTGATTGCCTCTACCGCACACAAAACATTTTTTTTGGTTCTGATTAAAAGGTGATTCACTTACCGATCAATTTCTTCTGTTACCTTTATTTCCCATTCGAGATGTAGAAGGTCGATTAATACCACTCGACCTATCTGTTTGTTGAACTCTTTTTTGTTGATGAAAATTCAACCCATCTTCTTGTTTAATGTGAACGCCCGCTACTGACTGCCTGTCAGAATGTTCCTTTAACGCTGACTCCTTCGATAACGCTACTTTCATCATCCTGTTCAACGTTGTAGCACTTTTCGAGGCATCTTCTTCAAAAAGACGGTCCATAATTTTATCATTATTCATACCAATGGTAAAAATATCTCGCATAACTACTTCCAGTTCCTTTCCAAATTTACAATTGGATGCTAACTTTTTAACCCGGGCTGACCAATCGGGGACATTTTCATTATTATCTCTCCGTGCTGAATAAAGCTTCAACCTTTCGGCAAACCATGATTTTACCGTTACGCAATGTTCACTTAGTAACGTTACTAGCTCATCAGATGATTTATCTGCAGGTAAACTTGGAACACATAAATGTCGTACTAGTACATAAAAACTCTCCGATAATGTGTTTAATAATATCGCATTTTTCTTTTCTGCTTCCTCAATACCATTTGCTATAAAAAATTGGTTCAGTCTTTCATTAAATACCGAAAGTTCCTAAAAAGGCTTGCATTTTCAACACGAAATCACAATCACATATCAAAACTAAACAATTTTACTTGTTAATTCGACTCAAAATCCTCGTCGCCACTGTTTATTTGCGAGTATTAATTAATATGAAATAACACTACCTTATTCTTTACAATAATTTATTTCAAGACTGGCTAATCAGTACAAAACATTTAATATCCCAAATCATGAAAATATGTACCAACTCCAAAGATAAGGAAGCTAGTTTTTCTGACTGTCGAAACCCAAATGCTTAATTACTATATACAACAAACACATAACACCACGTTTTCTTGTAATCTTGGCCGGGCCATCGTATTTTTTAAATTTATGAGTAACCAAAGAAGCTAGTGATTGCGATTTTTTTTTCTTTGGTCGCTGCAAATCGCCGTCATTTCCATCATCATCATTATCACTAAGCAAAAGCTGATCAAGGATTTTCTCTCTTATTTCTAATATGTCCACCTTTTTAGCATTGTTTCTATAGTTGTTAAAGACACACCAATTATTTACAACACAAGTCCCCAACACAATTTCGAAAAAGACCTTTCTATACCATTTAACGGATTTTCTTAGTGATGTAATATTAGGACATCTGATCAGACACATCCACACATTTTCTAGCCTTGTTATAGTCAATAACAACTCTGGGTTTTACGACATCCTCATTATGTCTGTTTTTTTTTGCCGGTAGGAAGTAGTACATCTGTATGGTCCGGTTCAGTGGTTACCATCAAAATTGGTCTCTTATCAAAATATTTCTCTCCACTCCATCATCATTTTCTTCTGCATAAATCTACACTCTCTTGAGTCTTTTTCCAGACACAGTCTTTGGGGTGTTCTTTCTATTAGCTCTCAATGTTCCGCATGTATATGTTCTACATTTTAATAGGTCTTGACACAACCTCACACTGCTGTATAAATTATCCATATCCCAGTCCCAGACTAATTTATCCAGGCTATATCTCTTAAACGAATAGAGATTTTCGAATGGGACCAAAACTGATCTATTCCATTTCTAATACACTTTAATATGGCGCGAAAAAATCATCCCCTAAATATTCATCCCTTAGTTACAACCCCTAACTTTACATTTTTTAATAGCACCCTGTACATTTTTTTATAATTTTAGATGTTGTCTTCCATCGTCTATTCAACAAATTTTTCAAAAATAAAATCGGTTGTAAGTAATCAAGAACATTTTTGTAATTAAAGTTTTTTCTTCAATGGATACATTTTTGTGAAAATGTGAAAAATCAAAAAATGACAAATCGGGAACGATTAACCACGATTCGATATGTATGTTGCAGCAGGTGGACTACAATTCGAAGATCTACTGTAAATAATATTAATTAATTAATTGTTATTTTTTCATTAAACTTTTATTACATTTATTGTTATAGTTCCTTTTTAAGTTTTAATTCTTTTTTGATTAATTTAACAAAAATAAAAAATAAAATGATATTTTCTTGATTACTTACGAACCTATTTTATTTTTGAAAATTTTGTTGAAAAAATTTAAAGTTAGAGGTTGTAACTAAGGAATGAATATTTAGGGGATGGTTTTTTTACGCAATATTAAAGTGTATTAGAAATGAAATAGATCAGTTTTTGTCTCATTAGAAAATCTCTATTCGTTTAAGAGATATAGCCTGGATAAATTAGTCTGGGACACCGTGTATAGTGTTCGCCCCATATTTGTGAGCCCTTCCATTAGCTGCATACATACATCATATGTAATCGACCTCGCCAAGTTATCATAGTCTCGTCTATAACAATATCTTATCTCGAAACAATTGTTGGCTAAAAATGTCGACAAATCAGGTCCACGATATTTCTGAATTTGAATAATCTATCTACTCTCATGGCAGGATCTTCATTGTTCGAAAAATGCAAACACTTTAGTAGACATTCAAACCTATCCCTCTTCATAGTCTTCTGGATAAGAGGATTTCCATATATTTCTGTGCATGTCCAATACATACGCATTTTTGGAAGATGAAAGATACGCATCATCAACATGATCGCAAGATACTTTTGTATTTCTCATCGATTGGTATCTTTCCATTTCTTCATAACGGATCGTGGACGAATTCGGAGAGTTTCAATATATTGATTTGCATACCTATTGGTTTACAGGACAATAATGTCAAGAATTTCGTTTGTTATAAAATGCCTGTAGATTTTATAAGGATTGGTCAAATCGATATTTATATCTACAATCCCTGTGTTTTGAAAGGAAAATCGGAAGGGAGGAACTAAATAAGTGCAAGGGTCCCAATTATTTGTTTGGTCTACCGAAACTAACAAGTCTTCATTATTATCATCATCATTGTTATCATTGGAAGATAAAACATCATTATCTATATTTTCCTCATCAGCATACGTATTATCGCTACCATCGCTGGAAGGAACATAGGAATCGCTGGAATCTGGCTACGGCCTGCATACGGCTCAGATTCTTCTGAAGAGGAATAAACATATCTTCCCGGTTGGGATCGTGTTCGGGATGACGAAGGTATTTTTTCTTCCATTTTCACATTTTCGGAAGGAGTAGTAAAAAGAAGACCAGATGAGTTATCTGGAGCAGGAATATTGCTGGGTAACTCCTTAACTTTAACTGTGAAACCAGAATTAGTATGAGCCACAGCAGAACATAAATTCTTGGATGTGTTACCCGATAAGTTTTCAGGAGCAGCAACATTTCTGGGTGACTCCTTATCTTTAACTGTTAAATTAGAACTAGTACTAGGCACAGCACTAGTTGCAGTTTTTTCTAACAATTTCAAATTTTTTTTACTTCTCGACGTCATGAATCTGTAACAAACAGCCTACTTACAAAAGTTACAAAAATGCTTATGCGTGAGAAAAAGTAACAAAAACTCACATGGTCAAGAATTTAAATGGTTCTTGCGGTAAATAAATACACGTGATTGTGAAAACATTACAGTAAAATATTAAAATAGACCATAATAATTGTGTTCATCTACAACTGTCATGTAACAGGTACGATTGGACACTATTTTCAGTGTCATAATGACGTATATTACCGCACTAGTGCGTTTTTGATTACATTACTGCACTAGTGCGATAATAAGAATCAAGAAAATATTAATACCAGTATTAAATATTTATTTTATTTATTGTATATATATACAGTGCACTCCTCACAATTGTATAAATTAATTCCAGACGCTGACATACCCAACGCTTCACTAGAATAATTGCCTATATTTTGATTTTGAATATTTCCTGATATCGAAGGAATGTTTTCAATTTGTCCCAAAATTTTCATTACTGTTCGTTTTTTATTTTCAGCAGACATTTCGATATAGCCTTCAGCGACAGAATCACTCTTCCAGCCACCATGTCTTTTTATATTCAAAAGATCTGCCCCAGAATCAGCCAAGTGTGGTTGAAGATCTTCGAAAGCAATGTCCAGTATATTCTCTTGGATTAGACAATTCAAGAAATTGGGCAATTAATTTCGGCACATTACGAACTAGATTCACGCCGTCAATATTTCCAGATATTATAAAAAATTCTCGAGACACCTTTGTTTTCGTATTTGGTATAGTAATTTGATAGCAAATTCCTTGATCTTCCATATTTTCAAACAATATATTTGTTAGCTCTTGCCGCCGACATGCACCAGCCAAACCAAAGATCAATATAACCTTAAAGCCTTAAAGTGAATATTATATGAATACACCTTTTTATAATCTACACAAGAGTCTTACCTACCTTCATGCACAAATATCTCTCATCGTTTGCATTTGTTAAAAACCTGGTTATTTCCTCCTTTGTAAATACCTTTAAAATTTTAGGTTTGTACCCTTCTGATTTTTGTTTTTAGAAATGTTATCAAATGTAAGTATTTATTAATTGAATAGATGAGGCTTTTACTTGATGAAGATCCATACTGAACGATGAAATAAAACAATATAGTTTGTTTAAATCTTCATATATTTGAACTAATGTTCAATTTAAACTTGTTGACGCGTTTCACTAACACGGTAGCTTTGTCAAAACGAATGAAGGTAAAATATAAAAATATCTTATATATACAGTGCTAAATCTATTTACTAAGGTTAACAATGGTATTAAAAGATATTACCTGGAAATTCATTCACTACAAACATTCCTAAGCTATCTTCTAGGTAAAGAGGTTCAATAAAGGAGACTGATTGATATCTATTTGGTCGTTAAGGAGATTACCTGAATATTTATTTTTGTTAATCTCTAGAGCTTCTAATAAATTTAAACTAAAGGATTACCGACTACATGGAGAATTTCAAAATTTGGGTCGAAAATGTGTTGGTTTTCTAATAAATGATTTGAATAGTTAGAATCTAATTTTTTGTTGTCATAGCTACGTTTGTGTTCCGAAATTCTAGTTTTAAAATTTCTAAAAGTTCTACCGTTAGAAATTTTATCACAATTGTCATTACCACATTTTAATTTATAAACTCCTGATTTGTTTAATTTTGAAGATTTAGATTTATTATTTTTAATGAATTTGGATAAATTGTGATCAGTTTTAAAGGAAATATTCATGACATTTTTATATTTTACCTTCATTCGTTTTGACAAAGCTACTGTGTTAGTGAAACGCGTCAACAAGTTTAAATTGAACATTAGTTCAAATATATGAAGATTTAAACAAACTATATTGTTTTATTTCATCGCTAAGTATTTATTGATGTCAACATTCTGCTTAACTGGAAATTCTGTATGGAATAGTAACACCAAAGGGATGAAGGCTTCTGTATCTTGCCTAGCTCGTTAATATATACTAATAATGCTTTGAAATAACACTGGAAGCTGTATTTCCTATATCCGAAGGGAGATTGTCTTCGCTTGAACTCATTTTTAAAGATTTTTGTTCATTCAACTTTGACAATTTAATGACATAACTAATTTATTTTATTTCCACAGCTTTGTTTGACTTTGTTGCTATGGTTAGAAAATCTACAGTACCTTATGTTTGCAGTCAATATTATTAACAATACGTTGGATTGAAGTATTTTTTTAAATAAAATTTTATGATATAAGTACTTTTAATAATACCTACTAATAAACAGTTGTAGATAAAATTTTGTACGTAATACGTGGGATAGGAATTAATTATTAACGCACTTATGGGAATACACGACTCGGCCTACGGCCTCGTCGTACACACTTCACATGCGTGCGTTAATAATGTCCATATCCCACTAATTACATAAATAACTAATTTTCTACGCCCTATCTTTAAAGTACTGTTATAATTTTTACAGTTTATATTATTGTTATATTTTTTTTTATTATTCTTATTATTTTATTTTAAATTCGACTAGCTCAGTGATTTTTATTTTATTTTATATCATATTTTTTTTTCTTTTGGATAAAGTGTAGAAAGAAAATAATATCCAATTGGACTCTTCAGTCTTTTTATGGGTTCTTATTATACTCTATACAAAATTTTTACATACTACTTATATACTACTAACTACTATTCTAATTTTAAATACCTTATCATTCGTGTTTGCATCTAAATTGTCCTATTCTATCAAATCTTTCTATCGTCCATTTCTCACTTCTCCAGTTTACATAAAGTCCATTCACTTTGTCCCAAAATAGTCTCTTATCACCTGCAGTGCATTCAAACTTGTCCAACACCCAATTTTCTTTCTTACCGGTACCCTCACTTAAAAGTTTGTTTCACTTTTTGATATTTATTGTTTCTTCTAACCAACACTTCTTATCATATATATTTACATTGCTCATCCTCAAATTATTTTATAATCTTTGACAAATTTCCAAATACATTTTTTCCAAAATTTCTTTCTTTACTCCGTGACAGTTCCCAACCTTCTGACATTTCTCTACCAAAATTATTTAACTTGATGTCCCAATGTACATTTTTGGTTATGGACCTGTCACATTATACGTCATCCTGATATTAAAAGTTTTAATTTTAATAGTGAATCATAACAAATACCTCAAGGATTAGATAAGATTTTTCATTGAAGATGAGAAAATCTTATCTCATACTTTTAAAATTTATATGTTATGCTTGGCTAGTTTTAAATAAATAAATATCATTAACATTAAATATTCCCCTAATCTTATCTTATACTTTTATTGACCTCATATAATTTTTTTTATTAGCACCTACCAAAACTGATTTTGGCATTCCATAGCAATATTTTTCTAATTTTAAATCTCTTATAATTTTATAGTTTATTAATGATATTTTAGAACCTGTGTCAATTAATATTTCTAACTTTTTATTGTAAAATATTCCTGGAATTTTTATTAAACGTCTATTTATTTCTAATTTAAATTTTTTTTATATCTATAAATTATCTAGGATGTTGATAAATTCCTGAGCAATGTTTTCTAATTTTATTATTGAATCTTGGTAGGTCTTTTATTGAAAATTTTGTTCGTTTTGGCTTGTGTTACTGTGTGAAGGTCCTGCTATGTCTTGTTCTTCCCTAGTTATTCGTTATATTTCGTTTACTTGTCTTCTGTTCTCCAGGCTTTGACTTCTGTTCAGTCTATAGTCATTGTCATTTCTTCTTGTTTCATTTTGTCGCTCTTCGCTATGCACTCTAAGTCTATATTGTAAATTATTATTTCCATATGATCGATTATTATTATAATTATTATTTTGATATCTGTTGTACCTTTCATTATTATTTGCCCCATTATTATTGTAATTCCTATAGTTCTGATCATTATTGTTATATCGATTATTATTATTATAATTCATATTACCTCTATTATTTATATCTGCGTTTGAATACCTCCGATCTTCATTTCTATATCGATTTTGGTTATTAAATTGGATATTGTTGTCTCTTTGTCGATAATTTTGATTATACCTCCCATTGTTATTATTCCTCTGAGCATTATAATTATTATTACCATTAAAATTATTATATTCTCTTCTATAGCCTGTATTATTCATATTATTATTCACCCTATTACTCAGATTATTATAACTATTTCTTCTTCTCTCTTGTATGATCAAAAATTGACATAGACTATTCATATCTTTGAAATTATATAGCATCATTATCTCTTCTAGGTTGTTATCGAAATGTTGGATAATTAAATGGACAATATATTCTTCTGAAAATTTACAATCTAAATATTGAGATGTACTGTCGAAAGAAAGAAAATGACTTAAAGGTTATAAGAGAATGTCATATAAATAGAATCAAACCTACTTGGCAAGAGGTAACCAAATATAGTGGAAGCATAAAAGGGTACTGGGCTCGGTGGGACTCACTCTATCCTCATGGTGCAATATTGCATCGCAGATGGGAAGGCCCTGATGGAGTACTTATAGCATCGTCCATAAATTCCAATAAGTCCGTTCACTCTCGCTGGTGACTAAAATCGTCCCCTCCTGTCCTCGCGTGTCCCTTACGCTGCCGGTTTGCCTCGAGCGCCCACCGGGTGGGCTAGCTAGTTTAACAGAGTGTCTCGACTTGAACAGTTCGCAGTGTCGATATAAGTTCTACTGGGTGCGCGAAATAAACGTTTTATTTGAACTTCGTTTTTTGAGCATTAAGTATTGTAATTATGGCTTCTCACGGATCTTATTGCTCTGTTGAGTGTTGTGGTACTAGTATTCGTGGAAATATTTCATTTTTTCGATGCCTCAAAGATACTTCACGGTAATGTATTATACAAATATTTCAATTATACTTATAGGATAAAATGTTTGAAAGTACGTTACGTATAACTTGACTTTGATACTATTTTATAAATAATGTCCGAATTACATTTCGCAGGTGTCAGCAGTGGAAGGAGGCTTTAGGTTTTATTGGAGAAAACAAATACGCAAAATTAACACCAGAAGAAGCCTACAATCGAATACGAGTTTGCAGAGCACATTTTTACGATAAATCGTTTACTTCCCCTGGAAAACATTTATTAAACACAGCTGTGCCCTCAAAGTTACTAACAAAATTGGACGGTAAGATTTTGTCATTTTTTCAAGCATGGATTATTTTTTTGAATAAGTTCTTTCCAGGTAATGAACAAAAAGATGACAGTTTGGACCCTTCCAACGGATTGCCTTCTTCTAACTTAGATGCTTATACACAAACGGATATGGGCGAGGAATTTCACCAAGGTAAATGCTAAAGCTTGCTATAAAGATAAACATAATTGCTAATTTATATGAATGTTTCTAACTATGAAAATGAATAAATATTTTAGGGTTGAGCAGTACTACATCAACAACCGACAAGGAAATTGATGCTGTACCCTTGTACAATGGTAAATCTGTTCAAACTGGGCTCTCTCACGAATTTGTAGAAGGTAAGAAGAAATTAATTGAAAACAGACAAATTAATTTTTCAATCCAAATTACTTTGCATATCCGTATTTATTATTCAATCAACTTCTAAAATATGTTAATTTGTTAATAGATTCATCGTGCCAGACTTCTTTGGAATTATCAAGTAATAGTCCTAGAAAGCAAGGATTAAAAAGAAAAATTAAAGAACTGCAGACCAATCTCAAATCTTCAAAGAGAAGCAAAATCGTGACTCGCGAAAATATTGTAGAATTTCTGGACGAGCACTACCCGCATGAGACCACTATGTTGATAAAAAATCAACTGGTATTACTGGACAAAAGTGCCAAAGGAGCCAGGTACTCTAGTGAATTTGAACAGTTTGCTTTGAGCTTATTTTTGATGGGACCGAAGGCATACAAGAAGTTATCTAGATTTATAAAACTGCCATCTCCGTCTACTCTAAGAAAGGTAACTGAACACTGGAAAATGTCCCCAGGATTTAATGTATTCGTTTTTAAAATTTTGGAATTGAGAGTACCTTTGATGTCAGAGAAATCAGAAGATTGTATTTTATGCATTGACGAAATGTCAATTAAAGCAAATTTATTTTACAATGTGTCAAGAGACGTCGTAGTAGGCTTTGAAGATTTAGGAAACAAAAGGTCCACCAACATAACTACCTCGGTATTAGTGACTATGGTAAGAGGGATCTCTCATAACTGGAAACAACCTATTTCATATTTTTTAACAAAAAAATCTGTAAATGTTGAAGATTTGAAAGATATAATTGTCAAGACTATTCGCAAACTTAAGGGCATAGGGCTGAATGTTCTCGCAGTTACTTCCGATCTGAGCCCAAATTTTTATAAATTAGTTAAAACATGTTTTAAATAAACATTTGAAAAACCATATTTTTCCGTAGACGAATCCATTATTTTTTATTTATTTGATGTTCCACATTTATTAAAATCAACAAGGAATAACTTTTTCTCTTATAACTTTCATCTCGTTGATGGTGTTACAAAAAAACATTATTTAGAAGCGATGTGTAATAAAGTAGACCAGATGTAATATCACCCTAATCCTGGGTGGTTTTGTTTAACTTTGAGAATGGTTCGCAAACCGCTGTCACCAGTGTAACGAAATAAACCTCTACTTCGTTGTATTAATCAAAATTAAAGTGTTATAACTTGTATACCCCTAATTAAATCTGCTGTCACCACTCTAATAAAATCTATCACCAGTTCACTGTAATCTTTAATTCCAGATATGTAAGATAACTTGATCAAAATGCCAAAAGTATCCCTACCTTCGATTCGACCAAATTCTGCCTCCAGTGCGCGGCTGAGCGTGTAAGCAGTCCGATTGGTTTTTGCTAGGTTCGCCTGGTCTTAAAACGGATGAATCTTCCTTTGCCAGGACAGGGTTTGTCCTCCTCGTCTCGGTCACACGTCCACGATTGTTACACTTCCAGAGGGGAAAATTTTTGGAGTAGGGGTGATAGGAAAAATAATGTAGAACCTCCACGTTATACAAAAAATATATATAATAAAATAATCTCTCCAAATCCTCATACACAGCTATGCATATATATTTAAAATTAAACTACAATCCCGTATGACCAACTTAATCCCAATTCCCTGGTATAACTCTACCTATACATATTTATCTAAAATTGGTTTATTATCAAACCTACTCCTGTATATCCTACAATTATAAAAACAAAATCAAATTTGTGAACAGAGTTCTCGTTTGTTCGGTGGTGCGGCAAAACTAGCCCTCTTATCAGCTTGGTCTATTTATTAAAAAAAATGCGTGAAAGGCGTATGTTTGCTATATTCGTTTCTCAATCCTTCTATTCCCCGGTGTCGAGAAAAATAAATAACTATCACGTGTAAATACCTTTATATGCAACAATGATTCATTTTACATCGTTCGGTCGTCATTGACCTTCAAGGAACGAAAGTGAAATTTTTGTTCTATAAAGAAAAATTCTGATGAGCTAAGGAAAACAATTTAAAATTATTTATCGACACTGGCGTTACAAGTTGCGAAAGTCCCCAGTAATATAATTACCTACGTCAATTTTATGCATTTACGCTGGCAAAATAAGAAAGAGTTTTAATTTATAATTTACGGCTGAACAAAAGACTGATAACAATATTTCTCTATAATAGATTGACTTATCAGCGCAATTCAGCTGAAACCCGCGAAAATATGGAAAACATACGCTCCGGCCTCTCGGAAAAATCTTAATTATTCCAGTACACACGGTAAATTATATATTTGTCAGGACGAAAAACTTAATCTGAGAGTGAACAGCTATGTCCCGTCTCTTTGAAAAAATCAACAATCAACAAAAAAAAATCTAATAAATATATTTGCTATCGCTACAGCTTGTATATAGCAATTTATCTATACACTCAAGTTCAGAATCCAGCTCGACCGATAACGAGTAAATATATCACTAGTAAAAATTATCCCAATCTGAATTTAATTCAAAAACTTACTGCTTGACAAACGTCCTCCGTCTCGCCGGGAATTTTCTTGATTTTTTTACTATCTGCTTGTCCACCGCGAGTCGTGCCAATAAACGGAATCGTGCTATGTCGACAGGCAATTAGCGTAGAGGGTAAGTTTTACCACTCGTACCGCTAACACTAAAAAAAACACTAGTACCGTTCACCGTGGCAGGGGAAAAACCTTTCCCTTCGCGTGATCGACCCCCGGTACACACTCACTGCCCTGCTGGTCTGTGTGTACACTCCTTTTTTTGTTTTCCCCCGACTTCGGCTTTGGGGTTTTCGTCGAGTTGCAAAAAACAGCTCTTGTTTTTTGAATCGTGCTAGTATTTGTTATCGAAATAATTGTATTCAAAACAATTATTTCGCTTTGACCCAGTAAGATGTTTTTTATTTCTCTATTCTGTTTTGGCTTCGTATTGTTTTATTAAGCATTATGTGTGTCGCGTTCCAGTTGTTATTAAATGAAAAATAAAATATGTTTTACCGTGTGTTCTGAAATTTTCTACCATAAAATTATCTTTTAGGTATTCGTATTTATTACAGATGTATACCCTTGATAAAGCAAAACAGTATAGGTTGGCGCCTAGGCTAAATGACGAACACTTAAATCCAAATAATTTCAAAAAAAATGAAGGTTAAATTAGCCTCTCAAGTATTTAGTCACTCTGTGGCCGTTGCTATGCACACTTATATTGATTTTGAGAAAATACCGGAAGAAGCTGCTAACTTTATTGAGGAAATGAACAAATTGTTTGATATATTGAATTCATGCAATTTGGAAACATGCCCTGCTTTTATGGGAACTACAGAGCAATTTGAATTTTTAAACAGAATGGACAAGCTTTTTCCAAACTTTTTGTTTTAGATAAAACGGGAAAGAATGTAACAAATTACGTATAACGTATAACACATTTTGGCTGTTATCTGCATGATTTATGACCGATGACAAAAAACACGGCACTTTGCAACAGCATCAAAGAAGTTACCAGACTTATTGGAATTTATGGACGATGCTTATATTTTACCAATTGATACTGCCAATATCACACATCAGAAGTGTGTTAGAAGAACTTCATAGTAGTCACTCAGGAGGACATTTTTGTACTAAAAGAACACTGGCACGAGTTCGGGAAAGATATTATTGGGTCAACTGTCGACGGACGTAGAAGATGGTGAAATAAATGTAATCTGCGCAATAGTAGAACAGGCTCTAAAGCAAAAAGGCGAGGGAAAATGGGATTGTACTTTCCGGAGAGCCTTTTGAACTACTTGCAATTGATATTATCGGTCCACCTCGTTTGACAGAAAGAGGAAACATATACCTGCTCGTTGTAATGGATTATTTTTCCAAATTACCTAAAATAGCACCTCTTCCTAATCAAGAAGCGGCGACAGTAGCAGAGGCTTTCGTAACTAACGTTGTTGCGAGACACGGACTCCCTCTGGTATTGTATTCTGATCAAGGACGAAATTTCTAGTCCGGCTTATGTCAATAATTGATTAACACTTTAGACATTAAGAAAACACACACTACGCTTCTTCACCTGCAATCCGCTGAAATAGTCGAAAGACATTATAGAACTATTTTCCAACATCTTTCTATGTTCATCTCTGAAAACGAAGAAGACTGGGACACTTTAGTTCCTCTATTTCTGCTAGTCTATAGAATTTCTGAGCAAGAATCAACCGATTATAGTCCATCTATATTAGTCACTGGTAGAGAGATGAAGCTTCCTCATAATCTTCTTTTTGGAAGACTTCCTCCTGGGGAAGAAGTGGAAGAACCTACAGTCCCTATGTGTATTGAAAACTTGAAAGAAAAATTGGAAAAAGTCTATAATTTTGATTGTGAACGTTTGAAGCTCTGCAACGATAAGGTAAAGGCTGGACTCCACGTACATACTACAAACACACGCTTCTCAAGGGGTGACCCCGCATGGCTGTCTCGTCCCAAGCGTAGAAAAGGTTCGTGCCTAAAATTCCAACGAAACTGGGAAGGCCTCTACACCGTTCTCAAGAAAATCAACCTAGTTTACCACATCCAATCGTCAGCGAGAAGTAAGCCCAAGGTGATCCATGTCGAAAGGATAGCCTCTTACTGCGGCCCTGATCCACTCCATTGGCTTCAACTAGACTCCACCAGACAGTTTATTTATTCGAGACAAATTACTAGAAAACAGGAAGCGATGTTACGTCGGTCCTGCACTGATGATATGTTAAGGTCCATAAAAGAAAAGAAGTGAAAAAACATCGGGAACTGTCGGGGAACATGGGGAAAGTATTCTAGATTTGAGTTCTGTGTTAGAAAGTGAGATTGAATTGTAATAGTTAAAGTAACAGAAGTAAATAAAAATTAGAAAGTAGAAGAGTGACAGTATATATATATATATATATATATATATATATATATATATTATGATGGATTGTTATAGTTGTATACTTTGCCGACAATACCACTATAATTGTTATATTATCAACTTAATATATTCAACTCTAGTATAGCTAGCTCAGTAATGAAGTAAAGAAAAATTTTTATGTATTTATTTATTTATGTGGAGAGCATGAGAAACTCCTACTACTCTTTGGGATCCGGAAGTGATTTTAACTCTATATCTACAATATTTTACATATATGAATCATTCAAATAACTGATATTATATTTTTTTTATTAATTGGTGCGCCTATGTATATAAACTTTCAATATAGCAATCGATTTTGTCTCACAATTAAAATAGATAGAAATTATCAGTAGAATAATCGATTCCAACTGTCACTTGTATCAGTTGAAGTAATATTTATATGAACATAAACAATAGTTACAAGGATACCTTTAATACAACAACTATATTATATTGTTCAAGAATTATGTATTATAAATTTAAACAAAGTGATGAACTATCTTAAATACTAATATAATATTGAAATGTCAAACAATAAAATATTTGTTAAATATAAATGGTAAGTACTCAAGTCTATGTTATTACCTTTTTTATTTTTATGCTTTTAATATGTTTAATAGTTTCAGATACTAATTCTTATTACTTTTATTATAAATGTACATCTCTAATCCGAATGTTGGTACCAACAAAAATAAAAAGAAACACTAACCTCTCAACCACTAATATTCCTTTCTTGAAATTCTGTCCGCTAAAAAACCATGTCATGCATACATATGTCATCCAGATGGAGATGTTTTTTACTAGATTTCTTGTTACAGGTAACATGTGTTTGTAATTACTATTATTCTCCAACTTCGAATTCCCAATCAATGCTTAATGTCTTATTCAGGAACATTACATTACGATTCCGCACCACATCAACTGATTATTCAATTTGAAATGAATCTTTCATTTGTACCATAGCCTCCAATAACATGTATTTTTTATATATTGTATATATCTTTGTAGAAATTATTGTTTTAATAGCCTTATACTAGCTATTTCGAATTAATTGAGGTCTTATTATCCTATTTTGTTATTATTTTTATCCAAATTTCTTATATTCTTTTTTTAATGTTGACCCTTGTTCATCTCCTGCTACATATCCTCATCTACAATTCTCTTCTTAGTAATATAATTTAATACCTTTGAATTTTCTTCAATTTTCATAAATTTTTTAAGTGTGTATTTTTTTTAATATGGAGGTCAAATAACTCACTTCTTTGTACAATAACTTAATTTTCTCTTCTTAAATTCTTCAACCATTTAAGTTTTTTAAATCTCCCCCTTCCTTCATTATTCAAAAATCAACAACCTCCTACCGCCTTTCTTATTTTTCGTTGCTATCCGAAATTATAAATATGTTGATTTCAGATTCATTTTCTAATTCCTAATATATAATTACAATCCATAAAATTCACATATTTCTTGACTTAATAAATATAGATTTCTATGGTTCTGCTTCTTTTTCAATTTATAACCTTATTCCAGTCCATTGATAAAATGTTTTTTTGACATTTCTGACATTGTTTTATATATATAACCAAAACTCTCTAAATGTTAAATAATTAAGTTATTACATGTTTATTTATTGTAACTATTATTAATGTTCAATGAATATTTTTAGAATATGGATTACATGTTTCTTTTAATTAAGAAATTTTGATTTATAACTTGTTATTTATTACTTACAATGGATTGTCGATATGCTTCTTAAATGAACTACTGTGTTTAATAGTAAGTCTTATCCTTTTTATTCAAATTTCTTATTACTATTGCTCATATATTGTATTCCATTATGAATAGATTATTTCATCAATAAATTCTTTTGGTATCATATTAAAGATATTCAATCAAATGTTGCAAACTTCAATATATTTGTGAGAGTGAGAATTTCAGTTATACCTCCATCTAAGTAGTGAAGAACTATCTCTTCTATATATATATATATATATATATATATATATATATATATTGAACCAAATATCTTAGATAATAAAAGAAGTAGTATTATAAAATTAAGTTTGCTAGTATGAAATATATATGAAAATAACATAATTTAAGAAAACAAGTAAAAAGGAAACACTTTTCTTAATTTAAACAACATATCAAATAAAGATATATTAAATAACAGCCTATAACAATATAATAAAAAAGGAATTACCTAAATGATAACATAAAATATAGATATTGCCTAACCAATGTAATGGTGTAAATAAAGTTGCCTAAGACGAAGAATAATTTCCATATCATAACAGCTGTTCATCTGAAATGAAAACAAATATTACTATAGTTAATTCATTATAATCATTAATTTAAGAATAAGAACAAATATAAATATTGAATAGAATTTAATCCAATAGATTTCATAGATAAACAAATAATGACATATAGACAAATAACATAAGAGAATTTATATTTATAATTGATATGAATGTAACAAGAATATACTATCAATAATAATATTGAATGTTGTACTATGTAAGTGTATCTAAGTATAACCAATTTTAATGTATTTGTATGTATGAAATTGTTTTGATAAGTGATTGAAGTTTCAATTATCTGATTACAAAAGACAATATCTTATTGGTTATAAAAGATGACATAACAAACTGTGAATCAATAAATAAACTTTTGAATAGTGATCTGGAAAAGAACAAAAGACTGTGTTGTTTAAAAAAGTTGAGAATCGAGGGGACGCTTAAGGAGAACGGTAGCTGGTGTTAAGAAGCGAGGAGTGTGTGGGATAGTGTTCCTAAAAATTTAAAGATATTCCCGGTATAAGACATTTAAACTCCTAAAGTACTGTTAAATATAATATTAGAAATACTTACAGTTAATTGTAACAAGTTTTCCGACAAGAATTTGCGAAATTATCAATAATTTTGGTTTTTTGGAGATTCAGTGTAGTGTTCCTGGGATCCAGAGACTTTCTTCCAAATTCAAGATCAACAGGTCAGTGTATTTAAATCATTTATTGGCCAATAAATAGTGTAAAAACTCAAAATCCCAATTAAGTACTTAATTTCATAAATTGACAAACTTTTGAAAATATGATCGATCTAAAAAAGAAAGAAACAGACTTTATATAGTGTATTCATTACATAAATCGTTAAATTTAATAAAAGGCCGAACTTTATCTAAATTAAAATATGTACTTACGCTAATTACGCCATCTTGTAATTGCATAAATATGGTGATTGAAATTTCATAATGTAATAACTATGTCCTTCTGTATATAATTTCTATTTCTCTATCCATGTATATAACTAATTTCTTCCCACAGCTACTTGTATCATATATAACTATGATTTATAGATAAATTCTCTTATGTGTTTTAACCATTCAATTGTTTTCATCGTCAACAAATTGTGTTGTATAATATAGATGCTTCTTGTGTATCATAATTGTTTGTTTCATGCTAAAGCGCATGACTAATTTTTTCACGCATGCGCATTTATGATATTATTAAAATCAATAAATAGGTACTGTTTAATTTCTAACTTGTCTAACTGCTAACATGATAGCTTAAATATTTATTTTCAATTCAACCTTGGAAGTTTTTCTGTCAGTTACAAAAAATTGTCAATGTCAAAAATAAAAATTTCTACTTCATAAAATATATTTGATTTTTATCAACGATTCAAGATAATTTGAATGATATCCAATCCTTCCAAGTGAAATAAGAGCTATTGAAGCTTTATGTGTGTTTAAGGAATAATCGTTCGTTTATTCCCATACAAAAATTTGATCCCTCGAGTCGGACAGAGCATAAAACCAGCGATAAATCCTAATTATTAAAATTGGAAAATGGAATGTGTGTCTGGTATCTGGTAATTGGACTGGACCGATTGTGAATTGGACTTTGTCAAGGACTCATTCAGGTCAGACGTTTCCAATATATTTTTTATTTTTTGAACTGTTCAACATTTGACGTGCGAGTTTTCGCACACAGTTTGCAAACTTTTTTTACGTATATAAACCTGTAATCAAACATGGATCCGGATGCGTTGTTATTAAAAGCGCACGCCGCTCGAAGAACTGCTAAAGGTAGTATCACTAGAATAGAGAATTTTATCAATGCAAATGCAGGTAATTTATTGCATAAACTTGAATATGATACCAGGTTAGAGCTACTTGAAACTTCTTTCAAAAAATTTTGTGAGTCTCAGGACGTCATTGAGGGCTCCGAGACAGATCTTGATAAGATTGGTGACCCTAGTGACTATGAAGAAAAATATTGTACTTTAAAAACTCAATTAAAAATTTTGATTGATCATTCTTCTCCTAAAGATAATGCTACCGTTCAAGGTACAAACCAACAAGGTCATCACGCAAATTCCATACAAAATGTTAATGTTAAAACAGAGGTAAAAGCTAAGATGCCTGAAATTGTAATTGACAAATTTGCAGGTGGGCACCAAAGTTGGAATGGTTTCTATGATATTTTTAAAGCCCTTGTTTTAGACAATGATGATTTGGCAGAAATACAAAAACTCATTTATTTAAAATCAAATTTACTGGGTGAACCTCAAAAATTAATTTCAAATTTACCATTGGTCGCCTCTAATTTGTCAGTAGCAATTGACATACTTAAGGAAAGATATGAAAATAAGTTAGCGAATATTTACGTTCACATCAAGGGCCTATTAGACGTTCCATCAATAAATAAAAGTAATTCAATGAATTTGCGTAACTTTGTTGTCACAGTTAAACAGCACACTGAGTGCTTAAAAAATTTGAATGTTCCTATAGCAGAGTGGGATTTGATTTTGGTGTATATTTTGTCCCAAAAACTAGACATTAACACTAGACGTGGGTATGAATTGGAAAGAGGTCCTACTCTTTTACCTACTTTAGACGGGTTCCTCAAGTTCGTTGAGAAAAGATGTCAGGCTGCTGAAAATTTGGTTTCGCCAGAGTTGCCTCGTAAAAACTCTAATTTTGCTAATGTAGATAAAAAGTTAAGTTGTTTGTTTTGCAAAATGTCAAATCATAACATGTTTAAATGCTTTAAATTCAAAGAATTGCCATTGAATAAAAGAAAACAGTTTATATTTTCAAATCGGTTATGTTTAAAATGTTTTGCTCCACATCATGTAAGTCAATGTGAGTGGAAGAATTGCCCTATTTGCGGCGAAGCTCATAATTCCCTATTACATGCGGGAAATTCTGTCGATTATTCGTCAAAATCTAATAATTCTCACAATAATACAATAAATGCTCAACAAAATTCGAGTTTTGATTCCAATCGTGGGCCTACCAATCACAAACAAAAAGGTTATTCCATGAACAAATCGAGTAGTAACTCAGATCAAGCTTCTAACATAGAACAAATACAAAATTCGGAGGTTACTCAAGCTTCCACTAGTGACAAGCTTGGGGCACAATCCAACACTATGTCAAGCCTTTTTATAAACCAAAAATCTCATATTTTATTGGCAACTGCATCCGTACATGTTTCAAATAACAATGGCCATTTAATATCTGCCAGAGCCGTGCTTGATAGTGGGTCTCAAGTATCACTAATCACACATAAATTAGCGAAAAGACTACAATACCCTACCTATAATAAAAACTTGTCAATTTGTGGTGTATCAGGTCACATGCAAGTAAGTGAAGGAATAGATATTAAATTGTTCTCAAAGGTTGACCCAACAAAAACATTTGAAGTAAATTGTTCAGTAACAAATTTCATTTCTTCTAAGCTGCCTCAATTCCCTCTACAAACAGATCGATTAGAAATCCCTTGTAGCATTGTATTGGCCGACTCAAATTATGATGTTCCAGATCACGTAGATTTGTTATTAGGAGCAGATGTTTATTATTCATTACTTTTACCTGGTCTGATTAACCTTGGGGACAACCTACCCATATTACAAAATACTCATCTTGGTTGGGTGGTAGGAGGTGTCCTATCCCCAACAATCTTGTCAAATTTTATAACATGTGATCAAGTTCCCTCACATTCTTTATTCATTAATTTCAATCAAATCGACAATTTGCTGCAAAAATTCTGGGCAGTTGAAGATGTGCCACAAGGACGTATTTTATCAAGTGAAGATGAACTTTCTGAACAAATATTTAAGGATACCATAAAAATTTTGGATAATGGTAGATTTCAAGTGGATATGCCATTTAAATCGCCCGTTGAGAGTTCTAAACTAGGCGAATCTTTTTCATATGCCAAAAAACGTTTTCTTTCATTAGAGAAAAGATTGCATCAAAATAAGTCATTGTTTGACCAATATTCAGAGTTTATTAAAGAATACATCAACTTAGGTCATGCACGGTACATTCCTCTTGATCTTAAAAATATTCACAATAACCACAAATATTTTATACCTCACCATTGTGTGATTCGCAATGATAAAGTTACAACGCGTCTCAGAGTGGTCTTCGACGCGTCCCTAAAAACCACCTCGGGATATTCATTAAACGACATATGTCTAAAAGGGCTTGTTGTTCAGCCAGAGCTATTTGACATTTTGTGTCGCTTTAGAGCTTATATGTTGGCTGTTGTTGCAGACATCGAAAAGATGTACCGGCAAATCTTGATTAATTCTGATCACATTTACCTACAAAACATCTTATGGCGAGAAAATATAACAGATGATATTAAATGCATTGAATTGTTAACTGTTAGCTACGGAACAAATTTTGCACCTTATGTAGCCACTCGTTGTCTCGTTGAATTGGCAGACATGTATAAAAAAGAATTTCCGTTGGCAGCTATGGCAATCCAAACTCAAACATACGTTGACGATGTGTTGGCTGGAGCTGACTCTTTCGAGGAGCTCTGTGAACTAAAAACCCAATTAATAAAATTACTTAATTTAGGCCAATTTACACTTCATAAATGGTGTTCAAATTCCATTGAGTTTATGAACAATTTTACCTCAGAAACTGAATCCAAAAACTACTCTATAAATTCTGAGAGTAATTCCAATAAAGTGCTGGGTGTTTTTTGGGAGCCGAAATCAGATCACTTTTCTATTTCTCTGCCCAAGAACATAAATGTAAATCCAATTACGAAAAGAAACGTCTTAGCTATTATAGCTCAAATCTATGATCCGTTGGGGCTTGTTGCTCCAATTGTCATAACAGCCAAAATCTTCATGCAGAAGCTTTGGTTATTGAATTTAAATTGGGACGACTGTTTAAATTTAGAGTTAAGTAACGAATGGATTCAATTTTCTACAAACATTCTTGAATTATCAGAGTTAAAAATTCCGCGATGTTTAATTAATAATCGCAATATCAAGCGAATTGAGATTCATTCTTATTCAGACGCAAGCTTAAAGGCATATGGGTGTTGTATATATTTAAGAACTGTTTATGAAAATAACAGTGTTTCTTGTCATCTAATTTGTGCCAAATCTAGAGTTTGTCCTTTGCGAACAATTTCTCTTCCAAAATTGGAATTATGCGCATGCGTGTTGTCAGCAAAGGTCACCCATCGTATTTTAGAAACATTCAAAAATAACTTCCAAATAGCCAGTGTTAATCTTTGGACTGATTCGCAAATTTCGTTAGCATGGCTACAATCACATCCAAGTAGATGGAATATATTTGTCTCTAATAGAGTTTCTTTAATTCAAGAACTAACATCCTTGTACACCTGGAGGTACATTCCTACCAAACAAAATCCAGCTGATTATGTATCTAGAGGTATGATGGCGCAAGAACTTATTTCTAATAATATGTGGTGGCAAGGGCCCTCACATTTGAAAAATGTTGATTTTAATTTAAATTCATTTCAGTCAAGTGTTAATATTCAGAAAATTCCGGAAGAACGAAAAGTTGTTATGAGTACAACCTCTACTGAAAATTATATGATAAGTATTTTCAATAGGTTTTCAGATTTTCTGAAAATACAACGTATAGTTGCATTCTGTCTTCGGTTTAGACATAATTTACAACATAAAGATGATAAAAGGTTTGGTCCTTTAAAAGTAGATGAATTACAACATGCTTTAAAGGCAACATTGCAAGTTTTGCAACAACATTATTTTTCTCAAGAAAAAGATTTATTAAAAAACAAAAAGGTCCTTCGAAATAAACAGTTTAATTCTTTGAATCCCTTTATTGACTTGGAAGGCTTAATCCGCGTTGGCGGGAGATTGTCAAATGCTGATCTGCCATTTGCACAAAAGCATCCAATATTATTGCCCGCTAGATGCCACATTGTTGATTTGATGCTACGGAGAGAGCACCTTAAATTATATCATGCCGGTGCTCAAACCGTGTTAAGTAACTTTAGACTACGTTATTGGCCTTTAGATGGCCTTAGAGCTGTTAAACGCATAATCCACAAGTGCATCCCTTGTTTTAAATTTAAAGCTAGGTGTGCTGAGCAAATGATGGCAGATCTGCCTAAAGATCGAATTTCAGTTTGTCGTCCATTTTTAAAGGTCGGTGTGGACTTTGGGGGTCCATTTTTAATTAAAACCTCGAATTTACGCAAAGCCTCTAAAGTTAAAGCATATATTGCTATATTTGTATGTATGACTACTAAGTGCGTCCATATAGAATTGGTGTCGGGCTTGTCGACAGAACAATTTTTGCTCACATTACAACGTTTCATAGGCCGACGGGGTAATCCTTCGGTAATATACTCTGACAATGCCACTAATTTTTTTGGCTCCAGTAACCATTTGAAAACCTTATACGAATTTTTTAAATCCAAAAGTAATATTGAGTCTATTGAAAATTTTTTATCGAAAAATGAGACTCAGTGGAAATTTATCCCACCTCGTTCACCACATTGGGGCGGTCTTTGGGAGGCCGCAATTAAGGGTGCTAAGCATCATCTGATTAAAGCTATTGGTAAAACAGTTCTAAATTTTGAGGAATTTTCGACAGTCTTGGTTTGCATTGAGAGCATCATGAACTCGCGGCCTCTTAGCATTTTATCAAATGATCCGACTGATTTAAACTCTTTAACACCGGGACATTTTTTAATAGGCGACAATCTTTCAGCATTCCCAGACAAAGACTTGAGTAATATTCCAGAAAATCGATTGTCAATGTATCAGAAGTGTATTAAATTCAAACAAATATTTTGGAAGCGATGGTCCATTGAATATCTTAATAGGCTTCAGCAAAGGCCAAAATGGACCAATCAAACCCGAAATTTGGAAATTAATCAATTAGTCCTTTTAAAGGAGGATAACTTGCCTCCTTTCAGGTGGGCTCTCGCGCGAATCATTGAAATTATTCAGGGTTCAGACGGCAAAGTTCGTTTAATTAGAGTCAAAACATCAGATGGAACGTTTCTTAGGTCTATAGCGAAGGTATGTCCCCTTCCTGATGATACCTAGATTTGTGTATTGTTAAATCTTAAACTTTGTCATTAGGTTAGCTATTTTTTATGTTTTATGTACTGTGTTGTGTGCGGAAGTTATCTGAAGTGAAGTGTTTTGTTTAAGTTGGAGTTTTCTCCCGGAAAACGTCCAAGGCGGGAGTTATGTTTAATTTCTAACTTGTCTAACTGCTAACATGATAGCTTAAATATTTATTTTCAATTCAACCTTGGAAGTTTTTCTGTCAGTTACAAAAAATTGTCAATGTCAAAAATAAAAATTTCTACTTCATAAAATATATTTGATTTTTATCAACGATTCAAGATAATTTGAATGATATCCAATCCTTCCAAGTGAAATAAGAGCTATTGAAGCTTTATGTGTGTTTAAGGAATAATCGTTCGTTTATTCCCATACAGGTACATATAACCATTGGCGTCGCATATTATTTTATCAAATAAATATTGCATTGATAATTAAATTGATTTCAAATAATGTGTTTTCTTTTTATTTCAACCATTACAACAGTATAAATTGCCAGGACTCAAAGGGGAAAAGGATTTCATGCTCCCGAATAATCTAATTAAAATAAATTATTAAACAAATATTAAAAACAAACTGAGCTAGCCAAACTAACACAAAATTCTAAAATATAAACATATACAATTAAATCTACTATAAAAGTAAGTATTATATCAAATAAATGTTTATAATTGTCACCCAAAACGTGGGGCGTTGTAAAAATTTTGGTTAAATTTGTAAATTTTAAACTCAATTAAAAATGGCAAAACGAATGACGTTGAGAGATGGAAACCAGGAGTATAGGAGACAGGAAACGCAAGGAGGAACAGTTACCGATGAACAAATATTGCAATTTTTGATCAGTATGAATAAAAAATTGGATATTAAGAATGAGATAAATAAAAATATACGGGAAGGTAGGAATAGTATGAATGTAGATTTAAATAAAGAATTGGACGAACAAAATGAGATTATAAACAGAATTGTGGAAAATAGGAGTAAGCGGGATGATGAAAGAAAAAAGGATAGGAAAACTATGGTAAAGGATTTTCACAAAGTAGAGGGGAACATAGATAATAAAATGGATAAGTTGTCAGATGATAAGACTACTATGAAGGAAGAAACGAATGGTAAGGAGGACAAGATTAATGAAAATATGAACAATATTAAGGAAGATTTGAATGCGACTTTAAATAAAAATATTGATACTATAGAACAGAAAACAGATAATAATTTGAAAAAGAAAATTGAAGATATGAAACCAGAAAGTATTCAGCAAATTAAGGGAATTAATAATTGTATGGAGAAGAATGAACAATCTAGAAGGCAAATAGATAAAGTTAACTTAGATATGGAGGATCAAAATAAAAACTTGAAGATAGAGCCAAAAGAAAGCGGAATCAAAATGGAAGAAAATTCACCAAAAACTATCCAAACGGAAGTTTCAAAACAAGCAAATAAGTTAACAAAGAACATAGATGAAGTAAAAATGGAAAGTATCATGGAAATTAAGAATATTGAGAAGAATAATCAGGAATTAACAAATATCACAGATGGGACAGAAGAAATTAAGAAGGAAACTGGAGAAGTAGGATACAGTAAATTACAAAGACAAGTAAGTAAACAGGTAAATCAACATTCTTACGAAAAAGTGAATAAAGAAATTATAAATTTAGATGGCAGAGTAACAAAACCGACAGGAATATATAAAAAAAGGAGTCAAATCTTAGGTAGACAAATTAACAAGGAAATACAAGAGATGAATCGAAGATTAACAGACACAGTGGAAGAAATAGAAGATAGTATAAGAAGAAATAAAGGAGGTATAGGATGTTCAGGAAATTTTTATAATAATGTAGTAACAGGAATAAAATGGGACAGCATGATGACTATGATTCATACAAAAGCTTTATCTAAAATAATAATAAGTGAAATGAATAATATGGAAGAATTGGAAACGCAAATTTTAAGGGATTCATGGGAAGAAATTTATGAGATATGGGGCAACAAAGTTAAAAAGGATACAGTAGAGAATAGACAGACGCTTCAGCAAATTATCGAGCATCAAACCACAAGAGAAGAAAGCAAGAAAAAGGTTAGAAAAAGAAAAGCAAATTAAATAATAGAACAAGAGAATAGGAATGAAATATGGAGACGAAAATGCAATTCAATGAAAAAGGGAAAGGATACAGAAATGAAGTCGAAATAAATAATGTACATGAAATTTAGCAATAATGAGTAATCCAATTATAAGTCATGTATATAAATTATTTATAGATGATGTTATGTTACGAATAATATTTGAAAAGAGGAAATGATAGTCATAAGGATAGATTTAAAATTTAATATTAAGTAGTATACAAAGATAAAGTAGATATTAGACAGAGTTTTGTTTTCCATTTGGCAGCTGATAATCCAATTAAATTCATCACGTTTGTTTCTTCAGAACCTAAAAAATAAATATAATATAATATAAAGAAAAATTTATTAGATAAAACTAATAATTAAAACATTTTAAAAAAATTTGAGTATGGCAAATCTATATATATAGCAAATAAAGGAAACAATTTATAAGAGATACTGGTTTTACATAGAATGAAACTATTAAAGAATATAGGATAGAGGGGATAAAATAAGAATAACTCAAGTATCAAATAGAAGTTCACATTTTTAAATAGGGAAATAAGTAAGTAATAAAGGATAGGAAAGGATAATAATGAATGATATTGATTAAAAATATAGGAGGTAATGTTTAATGTCAATTAGAATCTTATAGATTACTTGAAAATACAGGAAGGAATAAGGAAGTTGATATTGATATATATATGAATTTAAGAAATAATTAATTATATTGAATAATGAATATTGAAAAGAAATATGATATGAGGAGTATATAGAAGTATAATGTAATTACAAAAAAATAAGTTGATATATAAGTGGATGTTAGGAAGAAATGATAATAAAGAAGTATTATATGAAGTAATATTAAAAATATAATTTGACATTGATCTTAATCAAGTATATTTTAAGGAAAGAATTAGGAGACAGTTATTGAAAGAAATAGATTTTGTAGTAAGAAAATTGTGAACAAATATTTGAGAAACAAAGTTAAAGAAAATAAAATCAATCATTTATAATAAGAAAATTGAAATTTAAATAAATATCCAGGGTATGGATATCATTTAAATTTGAGGGGAATTGAACCAAATATCTTAGATAATAAAAGAAGTAGTATTATAAAATTAAGTTTGCTAGTATGAAATATATATGAAAATAACATAATTTAAGAAAACAAGTAAAAAGGAAACACTTTTCTTAAATTAAACAACATATCAAATAAAGATATATTAAATAACAGCCTATAACAATATAATAAAAAAGGAATTACCTAAATGATAACATAAAATATAGATATTGCCTAACCAATGTAATGGTGTAAATAAAGTTGCCTAAGACGAAGAATAATTTCCATATCATAACAGCTGTTCATCTGAAATGAAAACAAATATTACTATAGTTAATTCATTATAATCATTAATTTAAGAATAAGAACAAATATAAATATTGAATAGAATTTAATCCAATAGATTTCATAGATAAACAAATAATGACATATAGACAAATAACATAAGAGAATTTATATTTATAATTGATATGAATGTAACAAGAATATACTATCAATAATAATATTGAATGTTGTACTATGTAAGTGTATCTAAGTATAACCAATTTTAATGTATTTGTATGTATGAAATTGTTTTGATAAGTGATTGAAGTTTCAATTATCTGATTACAAAAGACAATATCTTATTGGTTATAAAAGATGACATAACAAACTGTGAATCAATAAATAAACTTTTGAATAGTGATCTGGAAAAGAACAAAAGACTGTGTTGTTTAAAAAAGTTGAGAATCGAGGGGACGCTTAAGGAGAACGGTAGCTGGTGTTAAGAAGCGAGGAGTGTGTGGGATAGTGTTCCTAAAAATTTAAAGATATTCCTGGTATAAGACATTTAAACTCCTAAAGTACTGTTAAATATAATATTAGAAATACTTACAGTTAATTGTAACAAGTTTTCCGACAAGAATTTGCGAAATTATCAACAATTTTGGTTTTTTGGAGATTCAGTGTAGTGTTCCTGGGATCCAGAGACTTTCTTCCAAATTCAAGATCAACAGGTCAGTGTATTTAAATCATTTATTGGCCAATAAATAGTGTAAAAACTCAAAATCCCAATTCAGTACTTAATTTCATAAATTGACAAACTTTTGAAAATATGATCGATCTAAAAAAGAAAGAAACAGACTTTATATAGTGTATTCATTACATAAATCGTTAAATTTAATAAAAGGCCGAACTTTATCTAAATTAAAATATGTACTTACGCTAATTACGCCATCTTGTAATTGCATAAATATGGTGATTGAAATTTCATAATGTAATAACTATGTCCTTCTGTATATAATTTCTATTTCTCTATCCATGTATATAACTAATTTCTTCCCACAGCTACTTGTATCATATATAACTATGATTTATAGATAAATTCTCTTATGTGTTTTAACCATTCAATTGTTTTCATCGTCAACAAATTGTGTTGTATAATATAGATGCTTCTTGTGTATCATAATTGTTTGTTTCATGCTAAAGCGCATGACTAATTTTTTCACGCATGCGCATTTATGATATTATTAAAATCAATAAATAGGTACATATAACCATTGGCGTCGCATATTATTTCATCAAATAAATATTGCATTGATAATTAAATTGATTTCAAATAATGTGTTTTCTTTTTATTTCAACCATTACAACAGTATAAATTGCCAGGACTCAAAGGGAAAAAGGATTTCATGCTCCCGAATAATCTAATTAAAATAAATTATTAAACAAATATTAAAAACAAACTGAGCTAGCCAAACTAAAATTCTAAAATATAAACATCTATAAATAAATTTCACAATAAAAAAATAAGTAAATTAATACAGTGTATGTTAATAATATATATATATATATATATATATATATATATATATATATATATATATATATATATATATATATATATATATATATGTTTTTTTCTTACTTTCATAAGGTAATAGATATTATGTATCCTGATCAAAATAGGTGCTAATAATTCTCTAACACTTAACAGATGATGTATATATGTTCTAGAATATTTTGTACAAGTAAGACATATACAGTTTTTTTTAAATACTGCATTAAAATCTTCTGTATATTGGAAATATTTTCATGAACCGATACTGGTTTATATAATTCTGTGTAGTATGCTGATATGAGTTATATTATTTTAGTTTCTGTGTTCTTGAATTATTTTCAATATATATATATATATATATACTAGTCTTCTAGTTCTTGAAATAGTTATAAATAAATAAACATTAAAAATGTATCTATTATTCAGGAAGTTGTAGCAGTAGACACAACCACCTTATGAAAGTGACTGACAATTCAGATATGAAATCAATAGAAAGAGTGAAATATGCATAAATATGATATCAGATATCAATATGATTGATTAATAAAAGGACTATGAATAGAAATTCTAAACACAACATTATTTAAATAAGTATCAAAAGTTACCTGCACAATTAATTCCAGATTTACACCAATGTCAATAAGTTCTACATTGATCTGAACACAGCCATATGAATTTCAGCAAAAATAAAATTCCATTTAAACTTGAAACCTGAAATAACATCAATTAATATCTATTTCAATAATTGCTTATCAATATTTGCAGGTGTTTATAATAAAAGTTAACAATTTAAAGAAAGGGTTGAAAGCTTCATGAGAAATGATAAATGGAACACAGCCCAAACATATATAAAAGCAATGTATTATAAACAGGAAGTAATGAAATCTAGTAATTTTAGTACCAACTTAAATTTATTGGTTATTTATTTTATATTGAACAATAACAAAAAAATCGAAAATAATAAATAATTTATGTAATACAAAAACATTAAAAATTCAAGAATTTAAAAATAATCAATTACATAGATATGAAACAATAATATGGGTTGTAGATTTTTTAAAAATAAATATAAATGAGAAAACCGTAAAAACGGGATAATGAGGAAAATTGTTAATGTATTCTAGGAAAAAGACTTTATATAAAATCCTGAATACAAAGTGAACATTTGTGCATAAGTGTGTAATCCTCCAGGACTTAAAAATCAAACAATTACATTTTTCAACTAAAAGACATAGGAAGTGACAATTTGTATTATTAAAACAAAGATAAGCAAGCTTTGAATTAAGGAAGAATAAAGTTTGTTGATTTTGAAAAACAAAAGAGTCGATTTGGTGAGATGGAGAAGCTAGCATCGTTATGAATCTGCTGTGATAAAATTTGTAAAATTTTAATTAAAAAAGTTAATAAGATTCCTCCAAAAGGTAATAGAAACACTTTAATAAGTTTTGGAGATCCCGTGAAAAGAAAAAGCTGTTCTGAAGGAGCATCTCTTACTTAGAGATCGTCTAGAGAATTGGAGACGCGGATAGCATCCAAGGATTATGAACTAAGGTCTGTGTATTTTAATTAAAACATTTGGAATTCCAATTAAACACGAACAGTGAACTAACTTTAATATCCAGAACGTTCTAATGATGATTTTTTAATAAAAGGCCTAAAAACAATCTATTTCAATGCATAATAATTTATCTCCATGGAGATCCATGCAATATAGTTTATAAGAAATAATTGTACTTACTTGTTAAAATTTAATCCGTTTTCAATGTTCACATGTTCCATAAAATTTCACATAATTTCCACTTTTATTATCTTTTAATGCATGCATCACTGGTCTGTATAATACTATCTTCTTTACACTTCACACACATTATTTAAAAAGTTCATATATATGTAATTGCTTTATTTAAATGATATAACGTATTAAAACTTTTCATAACTGTATACACGCTGGGAGAGCGTAATCCGTTTATACACTGTATAGAAGGTGAACAGCGTCTTCTTTTTGTAGTAAGGTATATAAGCGCATGCGTTGGACTTATGCGCAAGCGTAGTAGAGTGAATTAATATGTATTCAGAATTGCATAGGATGTAGGGGTTATAAAATAATTTAAAGGTTCAAAAGAATACAAAGTTTTTTTCTCAATTACAATTTATTAAATCAATTTTCAGTGAAGTGTTGGTGTTTTTTATTCTTTTCATGTCCTCAATAAAGTTATTAGAATTAAGATATTTCAGTCTTTCTATATGAAATTATTCTGAACCACCATTTCAGAAATAAATTAAATAAATATACAAATCAAATTATATTCATACAGTGTGCGCCAAGAACTCAAAGGGAGGAGTCATCAAGCTTCCGACTTATATTCAAATTTTAAATTACATTAATAAAAGATATTTTATGAGCTAGCCGAAGGTAAGTCGTGTTTATATATATAAATAAAACAAACGACTATTATATAACGACTATATAACAAAACATAAATATAAAAACACAAATTATAATAATTAATTAAAAAACTAGTTCAATTTGGCACCTAACAACGTGAGGCTATTTGAAAAATTTTTGTAGGAGTTGTTAAATAAAAATTAAAATTCTCCAATTATATATAATATATAAAATTTAGTTCAAATTGATACCCAGAACGTAGGGCGTTTTAAAACAATTTAGGAAGCATTTAAAATTTAAAACTCAATTAAAACATCAATATGGATAAGAAAATTGTATTGAGAGACGGGAAACAGGTCGGAAACGATAGTGGATCAGAAGAGGAGAGAGAAGAAAGGAGCCATGGTATGGGAGATTTCCAGGTTCAATATTTGATTCAGGGACAGCAATCAGAAGGAGATGTACCTGAAGAAAGTACGACAGGAGATGAAGAAGCTGAAGAAGAAGGAATGGATAGGAGACAAGAGAGCAGGGAAACACAAGGAGGTATAAATACCAATGATCCAGTGATGCAATATTTGATTAGTATGAATAAAGAGTTAAATGGGAAGATGGACACAATGAGGGGAGATATGAACAAAATGGATGGAAAAATGGACACAATGAGAGAAGAAATTAGGGGAGACATCCACAACATTCATGGAAATATGAAAAGATTAGAAAAGAAAATAGATGAAGTTAAATTTGAAAATTGTAAGGAGATTAAGGAACTCAAGGAGAACCAGGAAGAATTTAAGAAGAACATTAACGAGGTAAAAGAAGACATGGAGAATAAAAATAAAAATTTGAGACAAGAAATACAAGAAAATGGTGTAAAAATTAGAGAGAACATAGAAAAGATGATAGTAGAAGAAGTACCGGAATTCAGAAGAGATATAGAAGAAAATTTACTGGAAAATATCAGAGTGGAAGTCTCAAAACAGGCGAATAATCTAACAAAGGAAGTAGAACAAATAAAAGAAAATGTCAATAGAAAATTCAAGGATTTAGATGGTCGTGTAGAAGAAAGAACGGGAATAAGTATAGCAATTAGTGAAGAAATTAATAGACAAGTGAGTCAAGCAATAGAAGAAATGAATAGGAAATTAAAGTACACGGTCGATGAGATGGAAGAGAATCTGAGAAGAAGTGGAGGAGTCAATGTATGTCCGGGAAATTTACATAGCAATTTTGAAATCGGGGTAAAATTTGATGGGAACATAAATAATATTCATCCCAAGGTATTTCTGAAAATAATTCGCAGTAAAATAAAAGTACTCAGGGATATTATGTAAATAAAACTCATTATAAGGAGTATATTACAGGGCCATGCTTTGTTATGGTTCTGTAACAAAGAAGAACAGATCCAGAGTTTGGGTGATTTTGAACAACAATTCTTTGCTTATTTTTGGGGAGAATTGCAACAAGCGACATTTAGGGAACGGCTATATTTTGGTAAGTTCGATTATAAGAAGAGCAAAAACCTAAACAATTATGCTATGCAGTTATACAACATAGCCCAATACCTTGAGCCTGGAATGAAGGAGGAAGAGTTAGTATTGTATGTCGGAAG
Source organism: Galeruca laticollis (assembly GCA_963921935.1). Lineage (NCBI taxonomy): Eukaryota > Metazoa > Arthropoda > Insecta > Coleoptera > Chrysomelidae > Galeruca > Galeruca laticollis. The sequence goes on along the minus strand of OY998179.1, from coordinate 148,134,175 downwards.
ACATTTTAACTCTGAAGTAGCGGAAACAATAGCGCTACACAATATAAAATCAATGGATAATTTATCAAGCTACTTACAACGCGTGGAAAGAAGGTATACTAACAACATTGATATGCGAGATAATAGATCAAATGAGAATGGAAATGGACATTATCGAAGAGATAATGAAAGAAGAAATGATTATGGAAACAATGGAAATCGAAACTATGAGAGAAGAGGACAAGGACGGGGTGATAGAAATCCTGGAAATGACAACTATAGAAATGGAAATTACAGGAATGGATATCAGAATAACAATAATGGTAATAGAAATAATGGAAATAGGCCATACGAAAATGTGGGAAATTATAGAAATTTTGGAAGACGAAACGATAATGGAAATGGAAATCGGAATTGGCAACAATACAGAAGGGATGTAAGAAATAATGAGGAGGATCACAGAAATGAGAACAGGGAAAGAAATTATGATCAGAGAGGCGGTCGAGAAGAAGATAAGTAAATTTAATACAGCACCAGGAAGAGGTAAGAAGGGATAGTGATCAGGGCCCGAGTTCTGATCCAAATTTCGAGTAAGTTGCTCTTATGTGCATAATATTGTCTATTCTTCTAAGTATCAACACCCTAGAAAATTCATACTTGAAGAAGATCAAACAAATCAAGAATTAACTAAATTAATATTTATAGAGGGGAATATGCAAAACATTAAATGTAGAATTTTGTTAGATACTGGGTCAGAAGTTTCCATCATAAATCAAAATATAGTTGATAATTTAAATCAGGGCAATATTATGGTGATAAATACGCATAAAATATCATTAGTAGGGGCAAATGAAAGAAAACTGTATGAAGCGACAAAAACTATAATGACCAATTTAGAATTAAATGGAGAAGTTTTATCAGTACAACTGTTAATTGTAAAAAATTTAAAATATGATATAATCATGGGTACTGATGAACTGAATAAACATAAAATTATTATTGATTATAAAATGCAAAATATAATATATAACGATAAGAAAATACCATTTATGACTAAATATCAAACAGATATAAGGAAGGACGAATGTGCAATTGGACAATTAAACCATATTGTAGAAGATAAACTAAATATGAGGGATGAACTATGTTTTGAGGAATATAAGCAAAGGGTATATGAACTGTTAGATTCATATGAAAAGCTATTTAATGAAGAAGTATGTGTTGCAACCAGATATGTACATAAAATAGAAGTTATACCAGTAATTAAAAATTTTAAGATAAAAACTTACCCCATACCGTATAAATTAAAACAAGAAGTATACCAAGAAATAAGTAAAATGTTACAAGATGGTATAATCGAACGATCTAATTCTCAGTACATAAGTGCTATAACCTGTGTAAAGAAGAAATCTGGAGATATTAGACTATGTTTGGATGCTAGGAATATAAATACATTTACTAAAAAACAATACGAAAGTCCTTTAAATATTGAAGGTATATATGGAAGAATTACAAAGGCTAATATATTTTCGAAATTAGACTTAAAGCATAGTTTTTGGTTAATTCCATTGGATCATCGTAGTAGACAATACACTGCATTCATGGTAGATGGAGTGGTATACCAATTTTGTGTGGTACCATTCGGACTACAAAGCTCTTGTGCTGCTTTGGTACGAATTCTGCATACGATATTGAATCCTTATGAGGATTTCACTCTCCATTACATAGATGACATCTTGATTTTTTTCTGAAACAGAAGAGAAACATCAAAAACATTTGGAAATAATATTAAACGAGTTAGAAAACGCAGGACTTAAATTAAATTTGGAAAAATGTCAATTTTATAAAAGAGAAGTAGATTATTTAGGATATGTTTTAAGTGATACTGGTATTACAATGAATCCTGAAAGAATAAAAGCAATTCTGGAGTATAAAACACCCAATAATTTGAGAACTTTGAGGGGGTTTTTAGGGATTATCAATTATTTCAAGAGATTGATACCAGATCTCAGTAGAAGAGAAATTCCTCTCATAGAACTATTAAAAAAGAATACTAGGTGGAAATGGGATGAGAGAAGAGAAAAAGCATTTAAGGAACTAAAGAAAATTTTTCTATACAGTCTAAAAGTTTTTCATCCACAATACGAAAAACCTTTTATATTAAGAATGGATGCTTCGGTTGAAAGATTAGCAGGTGTGTTAGTTCAAATGCAAGAAGGAGGGGAAGTTCCCATTAATTTTGTTTTTCGAGTAACCAAACCAGCAGAAAGGAAATAATCCATAACAGAATTGGAGATGGCAAGTGTTGTATTCTGCAATAGTAAATTAAGATTTTATCTGCTAGGAGCCAAGTTTATTTTAGAAACCGACCATTTAGCACTAACAGCGATGTTAAAGAACCGTTATGCTAATAATCGTGTCCACAGATGGATATTATTGCTACAAGAATATGAATTTGAAATTAAATATGTACCAGGAAAATTAAATGTTGTAGCAGATGCTTTAAGTCGAGCAAATGAAGTAGGGAATGGTCAAACAAAATTTCAAATTGGAATAAATCAACTATACCAAACAGAGGGGATATTTACATTGGAAAGGGTTAAAGAAGATCAGAGACATTTAGAAGATAAGAAGGTTAAAGGTGCCTATAAAATTGATGAAATATGGTATAAGAAATTGGAGGATAGAGAGGTATTTGTGATAAGTAAGGAGTTTGCAAAAGAAATTATTAGTTATTTACATGAAGAGAATGGACACATAGGAACGAAAAAATTATGGACTTTGTTTAGAGAGAATTATGTAGCGAAGAAGGATTTAAGTGTAGTAAAAGAAATTTGCAAATATTGTCAAGTATGTCAACTGGCCAAAGAAAAAAATTACCATAATAGCATGACAGCAAAATCAATAATAACAAATAAACCTTTACAGATTGTGGCAATGGATTTTATAGGGAATTTAATTAGAAGTGAAACTGGCAATAAAAATTTATTAGTTATAGTAGATGTATATACCAAATATATTAAAACTTTCCCAGGTAAAAGATCAACAGCAAAAGTAGTCATCGAATGTTTAGAAAGATATATTGAAGAAGTAGGAAGACCTGAAAGAATTATACTCGACCATGCTACATATTTTGAAAGCAAAAAATTAAAGCAATATTGTGACAAAGAACAGATAGAATTACAATTTATTAGTATTAGAAGACCTAGCTCCAATCCGGCAGAGAGATACATAAAGGAAATTTTAAAATATTTAAGAATACTTTGCCAAGAGACACATGTTAGATGGTATGAAAATATGAATAAAATTGAGGAATTTATTAATGATTTACCACATGGAGTGACAGGTGAAAGTCCTACTTATTTAATGAAAGGTATTCAACCGAGACGGAATGGATTGTGAATAGGGACACTACCCTAGAAGAGACACTGGAAAAGGTCAATATCAGAATAAAGAGGAATGCTGAGAAATATATTCGGGACCAGAACAAAAAGATAAAGAAGAGAACAAAATTCAACAAAGGAGAATTGGTTATAATCAAAGCATTAAAAATATCCAATAAAGCAGAAGACCAATGTATTAAATTGCAATTGCCATTCGAGGGACCTTATGAGGTGTTAACTGACAATGCTCAAAACAGTTATAAATTAGTATACCCGGGAACAAATATGGTCAGGGGTGTTTTTAACATCGAATCAATTTATAAGTTTAACTCTCAATAAAAAGATCTAACAACAAAAAGAGGAATAGATGATATGTTACTTACATGTAAATAAATAAGATTAGATAATAGGTAGATGTAAGGTTTTTCATATTCCGTAATTGTAGGAGTGTGTCGTTATCCATAGGAGTAGTAATCTGAAACAAAAAAAGAAAATATATAAATAATTGATTATAAGTAATCTTAAGTAAAAGTAGAGTATAGTTTAAAATTTATATATTAGGAGATATAGGGTGGATATATATATATATATGACAAACCAAACAAATGGAGACACAATCAATAAATGATAAATAAATTATACCAAAGGTTAATAGAAGAAAAATTTCAATATAATGTAATAAAATTTAGGAAATTCTTAGATAGAGGGGATAATAAATTAGAATTTACACTAATTAACAAGAACAAGAAGGATTTAGGAAGGACAAGTTATATAACAAATGAATTAACAGTAAAAGGGATGGAAAGGAAAGAAAGTTTAAACCAAGATATAGAAATGAGATATTCATGTCAAATAAAATTTTATAGGAATTATGGAGAAAAGTAAAAATGAAATATGGAAGTAAATATTTATATAGAATATAATATGATTAATTATTATGAGATAGGGAGATATGAAATATGAAGTATAATGTAATGAATATATTGATGAAATAAAGTTGATGAATTATAATTATGAAAATGAATATAAATAGGGATAGAAAGCAAAGAAAAAAGTTAGACTATAGGAGTAATTAGATTGACATGAATATGGGTTGAAAATATGATATGAAAACATATGAAATAATTGAATAATAAATGTTTCTCTTAGATTGGAAGATAGGATAGGCAAAGGATAGCTTAAAAAGGGGTATTAAGTAAAGGAAAAGGTGTAAATATTTCTATTAAGAAAAGAAAGAAACAGTTACAAGAATAAATATTCTAAGTGATGAATAATTAAAGAATAATAGGAATTAGAACTAAAGCGAATTAATAACATGAAACGGTATAATAAGAATAAACAAAAACTATAAGATGGAAGAAATATTATGATTTTGTCTCAAATTTGTAAATATTTAGAATATGCGTAGATGTAGGTAATTGATAGAAAATAATTAGAAGATACGGATACATAAGAAATTTGAATATAAGATTCTGAGAAATTGATTTCTGAAGCAGAAAAGTTATAAATTAAGTAAAGGTTAATCATTAGTTAAAAGTTGAAAATTAAAATTTTAAGAAAGTAACTAGAAAGCTTTCTTTTAAAATTTAAATTTGAGGGGAGTTGAACTAGTCTTCTAGTTCTTGAAATAGTGATAAATAAATAAACATAAAAATGTATCTATTATTCAGGAAGGTGTAGCAGTAGACACAACCACCTTATGAAAGTGACTGACAATTCAGATATGAAATCAATGGAAATAGTGAAGTATGCATAAATATAATATCAGATATCAATATGATTGATTAATAAAAGGACTATGAATAGAAATTCTAAACACAACATTATTTAAATAAGTATCAAAAGTAACCTGCACAATTAATTCCAGATTTACACCAATGTCAATAAGTTCCACATTGATCTGAACACAGCCATATGAATTTCAGCAAAAATAAAATTCCATTTAAACTCGAAACCTGAAATAACATCAATTAATATATATTTCAATAATTGCTTATCAATATTTGCAGGTGTTTATAATAAAAGTTAACAATTTAAAGAAAGGGTTGAAAGCTTCATGAGAAATGATAAATGGAACACAGCCCAAACATATATAAAAGCAATGTATTATAAACAGGAAGTAATGAAATCTAGTAATTTCATTACCAACTTAAATTTATTGGTTATTTATTTTATATTGAACAATAACAAAAAAATCGAAAGTAATAAATAATTTATGTAAGACAAAAACATTAAAAATTCAAGAATTTAAAAATAATCAATTACATAGATATGAAACAGTAATATAGGTTGTAGATTTTGTAAAAATAAATATAAATGAGAAAACCGTAAAAACGGGATAATGAGAAAAATTGTTAATGTATTCTAGGAAAAAGACTTTATATACAATCCTGAATACAAAGTGAACATTTGTGCATAAGTGTGTTTAATCCTCCAGGACTTAAAAATCAAACAATTACATTTTTCAACTAAAAGACATAGGAAGTGACAATTTGTATTATTAAAACAAAGATAAGCAAGCTTTGAAATTAGGAAGAATAAAGTTTGTTGATTTTGAAAAACAAAAGAGTCGATTTGGTGAGATGGAGAAGCTAGCATCGTTATAAATCTCCTGTGATAAAATTTGTAAAATTTTAATTAAAAAAGTTAATAAGATTCCTCCAAAAGGTAATAGAAACACTTTAATACGTTTTGGAGATCCCGTGAAAAGAAAAAGCTGTTCTGAAGGAGCATCTCTTACTTAGAGATCGTCAAGAGTATTGGAGACGCGGATAGCATCCAAGGATTATGAACTAAGGTCTGTGTATTATAATGAAAACATTTGGAATTGCAATTAAACACGAACAGTGAACTAACTTTAATATCCAGAACGTTCTAATGATGATTTTTTAATAAAAGGACTAAAAACAATCTATTTCAATGCATAATAATTTATCTCCATGGAGATCCATGCAATATAGTATATAAGAAATAATTGTACTTACTTGTTAAAATTTAATCCGTTTTCAATGTGCACATGTTCCATAAAATTTCACATAATTTCCACTTTTATTATCTTTTAATGCATGCATAACTGGTCTGTATAATACTATCTTCTTTACACTTCACACACATTATTTAAAAAGTTCATATATATGTAATTGCTTTATTTAAATAATATGACGTATTAAAACTGTATACACGCTGGGAGAGCGTAATCCGTTTATACACTGTATGGAAGGTGGATAACGTCTTCTTGTTGTAGTAAGGTATATAAGCGCATGCGTTGGACTTATGCGCAAGCGCAGTAGAGTGAATTAATATGTATTCAGAATTGCATAGGATGTATGGGTTATAAAATAATTTAAATGTTGAAAAGAATACAAAGTTTTTTTTCTCAATTACAATTTATTAAATCAATTTTCAGTGAAGTGTTGGTGTTTTTTATTCTTTTCATGTCCTCAATAAAGTTATTAGAATTAATATATTTCAGTCTTTCTATATGAAATTATTCTGAACCACCATTTCAGAAATAAATTAAATAAATATACAAATCAAATTATATTCATACAGTGTGCGCCAAGAACTCAAAGGGAGCAGTCATCAAGCTTCCGACTTATATTCAAATTTTAAATTACATTAATAAAAGATATTTTATGAGCTAGCCGAAGGTAAGTCGTGTTTATATATATATAAATAAAACAAACGACTATTATATAACGACTATATAACAAAACATAAATATAAAAACACAAATTATAATGATTAATTAGAAAACTAGTTCAATATATATATTTATATATATATATATATATATATATATATATATATATATATATATATAAATCTCTCAAGTTCTTAGGGATTCCTAAGATATTGAGAGATTTTTGATTTATCTACCGTCAAGAATACCATTTTGCTTCATATATATATATATATATATATATATATATATATATATATATATATATATATATATATATACAGGGTGTCCCGGGACTAATAGGAAAAAAGTCAGGAGAGTATAATATGAGCCAAAATAATGTTAGTACTTCATATAAACTTTTACTATGCAGGCCCTCGTTTTCGAGTTATAGGCCTCCAAAGTTTTAATTTTGAATTTGGTTTTTATTTGTATTTTTTGTACTAGTTATTTGATCTTTATAAAATTTACGACAAAGCTATAATGTATGTGTATGTTTATTTTGGTAAGGTAAACAGATTTACAGTAGTGCATTGAAGCCAGGGACGGACTACTCGCTATGGTTAGTGAACCAAAAATTTTGCAGGTATGGCACACCCTGTATGAAATTATCGAAATTCACTTCCCCACACATTAAGCTAACGAAAAGGTACTCTTGTTGGAATTCGATAAAATAAGCCGTTTGGCTAATATTTACAGTTTTATTAATGCACTACGTACCAGTTTACGCATTCACCATTTTTATAAGTACACAACGAGATAAAACTAACTTTTAATAGATGTCCAAAATTTACCTAGAGTACTACAAAAAAATAATTTAACGATAGCAGAAGATGAAAAACATTAACGACTTATTAATTGGAAAGTTGGTAAAAACTTTAAGTGTTTTTACCGTTTATCAAGTTACCATAGGATTAGTTGTCAAACGTTGTGTAGAATAGTTCGTAGTCAGTACTTGTCAATAATTCATAAGTCCTTAATTTAACAGTTACAATAGCAGAATTCGCTTTTATTGAGTACGCAGATAAACATCTAATGTATGGACTGGCTTCTCGAAACTGTTTAGAGGCCAAAAGGCTTTATGAAGAACATTTTGCAAACAGAGCATTGCCAGACAGACGAATGTTTGGGCGTATTGATCTCAGGTTACGAAAAACAGGTATGAATAAGTAAATGTAATTTTCCATGTATACAAAACAAAATTTTAAATTTTAGGAAGATTTTAGCCAGAAAAAGCTGGAGAAGGTCCAGTACGAAGCATACGTACTGTGGCAGTTGAACAAGACTTGTTAAATGCAGTTGATAATGAACCATCGAGTTTTAGAAAATTATCAAGAGAACATAACGTCTCGAAATCAGTTGTTCATCGCGTCCTAAAAGAACAGCTGTTATATCCTGTTCACATGAAAAAAGTACACCGTATGACAGTGGCTGATTATCCTGCTCGACTTGAATATAGCCAGTGGTTTCTGCGACAACAACAAGCAGACAACACATTTATTAGTAACGTTCTCTTTACGAACGAACCGGGTTTCACCAAAGATGGAATCATAAATTCTCATAATATGCATTTATGGGATGATGTGAATCCACATGGCATTATCCAAACTAGGATCCAGCATAGATTCATGGTTAATGTTTGGCAGGAATAGTTGGCAATAATTTGATACAGCCATACTTTATTGACGGTACTTTGACCGGTCAGAGATATTTGGAGTTTTTTGCAAAATGAGTTATGGAACCTGTTTGATGATGTGCTAGTACAAACTCGTAGGAATTTATGGTTCATGCATGATGGGGCCCCTCCTCATTTCAGTTTAGATGTACGACAGCATTTACACACAAGGCTTCCTAATCGATGGATTGGTCGTGGAGGCCCTTTTCAATGGCCACCGCGATCAGGAGACGTTAATCCTATGGATTTCTTTCTCTAGGGTTATCTCAAAAGTAAGGTATACGCAACACCTGTGCAAACAAGGCAAGATTTAATAGACAGAATTGTGTTACACTGCAATGTTATTAGAAATAGTGTGAAATTGCTCTTTCAAGTGCAAAGAAACAACCTTCGTAGACTTAGAATGTGCGTGGAAGTGGGAGGAGCTCATATTGAACATTTATTAGAATAACGTTAGTTTTTGTTGTTGTTTAGGAATTAGTTTTAGTCTAATGTTTTATAACATGTGTTTTTTGAGGTTTTCTTAATGGTTTAATAATGTTATGTTCGTAATTTTGATTGAAAGCAAGTAAATTCTGGACATCGTATTAATAAGTTAGTTAGGTAGATTTGTACGTAGTGCATTAATAAAACTGTAAATATTAGCCAAACGGCTTATTTTATCGAATTCCAACAAGAGTACCTTTTCGCTAGCCTAATGTGTGGGGATGTGAATTTCTATAATTTCATACAGGGTGTGCCATACCTGCAAAATTTTTGGATCACTAACCATTGCGAGTAGTCCGTCCCTGGCTTCAATGCACTACTGTAAATCTGTTTACCTTACCAAAATAAACATACACTTACATTATAGCTTTGCCGTAAATTTTATGAAGATCAAATAACTAGTACAAAAAATAAAAATAAAAACCATATTCAAAATTAAAACTTTGGAGGCCTATAACTCGAAAACGGGGGCCTGCATAGTAAAAGTTTATATGAAGTACTAACATAATTTTTTTGGCTCATATTATACTCTCCTGACTTTTTTCCCATTAGTCCCGGGACACCCTGTATATATATATATATATATATATATATATATTGAACCAGATATCATAGATATTAAGAGAATTAGTTCTATAAAACTATGTTGCTAGTATGAAAATGTATGAAAATAATATAATTTAAGAAAACACAATTAAAAAGGAAACACTTTTCTTAATTCAAAAGCATATCAAGTAAATATATATTAAATAAGAGCCTATAACAATATAATAAATAAAGAAATTACCTCAATAATAACATAAAATATAGAGATTGCCTAACCAATGTAATGATGTAAATAAAGTTGCCTAAGACGAAGAATATCTTCTGTAACGTGATCAGCTGTTCACCTAAAAAGAAACAATTATATAATCAAGTCAAGAGAATTTTAGATATAAGTAGTTACATTAGAATACAAATATAAATATTTATTAGAATAAGGAGTATAGTTTTTCATAGATAAACAATTAAACATAAAGAAAATGATATATGTCTGTAAAATGAACATAGGATTAAATAATAATTTATTAATTGCGTTAGTAAAAAATAAGTTAATATAAGAATTAGATAGAGAATACATAAAAGGATTTATGATTTAAGTCATATAATTGTAACAGTAATAGATTGTTTATGACAATATTAGATAGAACTATTTAAACAACATCTATGTATATATCCAACTCTAATTTGTTTGTATGATTAAATTTCAAAAGATTCTCTACAAGTGTATTAGAAATGTGAAGTGGTATATTTGTGAACTTTTCTATTAAGTAAACCCACATCAAATAATTCAATTGCATAGGACAATATCTGATTGGTTAGAAACAAAATGACAGATAAAATTTGCAATCAACAAGTATTGAAACAAACTGTGGTAGATAGTGACCTGAAAACAAACAAAAGACTTTGTTTGTTGAGAAAAAGTGAAAATCGAGAGGAAGCGTGAATTATTAGAAGTGGCGTCGATAGGTGTGTACTGTGTGTTAGAGTGTTCCCGAAATTTTTTATGAAATTCCCTAAATAACGTAATAAATTTTAATATAACTATGAAAAACAATCTTGTGTAGTACTCACCGATAATCAGACACAGTTGTTCTGCAAAAATCCAGCAGAATTTCTCCAAAAATTGGTATTGGAACTGCAGAGAAGTATTCCTGGGGTCCAGAAGAGTTATCCCAATTCCAGAGCATCAGGTCAGTGTTCTTTTAAACAATTATTGGCCAATAATAAGCAAAAAAAACTCATATAAGTGCTTAGTTTCGTATTTTGATAAACATTCACAGCAATGATCGATCTAAAATATAAAGAAAACGGACTTTATTAATTAGTTAATAAATTAAATCTTTAATAATAACAAAAAGGCCTAATTTCAATAAATAAATAATTCAAAAGTACGTACGCCATTTTATCATAAGATGATGCTTAACTTGTTTCCATGTAATCTGTCTATCTGTTTATAAATTGTATAATAATTCCATGTCTATATAAATCTTTTAATACTTTTCTTCCACAGCATATTGGTAATATTTTCATGTATATTCTTCACATAAATTCTTGTATGTTTTAAACCATCTAAATGTTTCTTGATTGTTAATTCTATGTCATTTTAATGAGCCACATAAGCTCCATCTCACGTTATTAAAATTATGTTCATTTCACGCATGACTGTATTTTGAGCATGCGCACCGTTCAAAATATAAAATCAATAATTTCTTTAGAGGTGATCATAGGCGTCTCAAATTATTATTATCACATATAAAATATTGAATTTAAAATTAAATGTTGTTATAAGTAAAGTGTTTCTTTTATTTAAATGAAGGTAATACGTTTTGAATGCCAGGACTCGAAGAGTAGAAAGTGTTTCATGCTCCCGAATAATTTAAATAAAATAAATTACAAAACAATATAATAATAACCAACTGAGCTAGCCAAATCTAAATAAAAAATTCTAAATATAAAAATTATAATCATCTGAATTCCACAATAATAAAAGTAAGTATTTAAGTCACAAATATTGATAATAATATATATATATATATATATATATATATATATATATATATATATATATATATATATATATATATATATATATATATATAATATACAGGGTGATTCATAACTATTGGGACATACGCTAAGGGTAGATTGCTTGGACCAAAATATGGCGATAGGACCAAATATACCTCAATAAAATATTGCTGTGGAAAAAGATAAAGGGCGTTAAAGTTGAATTTTATTTTTCGTTTTTTGCTAATAATTTCACTGTATATTTATCGATTGTTATCAAAATCGGCACAGAGCCACAATTTTATACAGGCAATATGATTTTATATATTATTTGAAATTTTATTACAGGGGGAGCCTTGTGAAAGATTTCTGATGATGAAATTGACTGGTAACTTTTTTTGACAAAACTTTTTTGTGATTTTTATTGAAAAATATGACATAAACATCCTTTCTACGTAATATTGGTACTATTGTTCAAATACGATATTCTCATTCGTTTTCGAGAAAAACGCAATTGAACAGTTCAGAGTATCGGAAGGGGATTTCAAATATTATTTCATTTATGAAAAGTGTGCTTTGGACTGTCAGATTATTGTTGCTGGTAAATGACATTTCTTGTCAGTGAATATTTTTTTCTGCGAGTTTATAGTCAATTGTTGCATTTTTTAAAGCTATCATATACTTTTTCGATTTGAAATGCCTCGTCACAATCATTTTACAAATCAAGAGATGCGGGATATGATTTGTATATACGCACCAAGAACATTTTTGCGGGCGCTTTGCAGCTAGAAGCTATGAATTGTTATATCCAGGCAGAAGGCAACCAAATCACAACTTTTTTCAAATCTATTTCATCGTTTAGGTGAAATCGGGTCATTTCACAATAACAATCAAGGTGGTCGTCCGAAACAAATATCACCTAATCAAGAAGATGAAATTTTGGTTCGAATAGATGAAAATCCTACAGAAAGTTCACGTCATTTGTCATCAGCAACAGGAGAAAGTCAGTCGTCTATTATTAGAATTCTAAAAAAAAGAAAAGTTCCACCCGTATCACTTCACTCCTGTTCAAAATTTGCTTCCAAGAGATCTCCCACGACGGTTACAGTTCTACCAACGTATTCTCAACAAGCATAATGGTGACCGAAATTTTATTAGGAATATTATGTTCACCGATGAAGCGACTTTTACCAGACGAGGGGTATTTAATTGGAGAAAGAGCCATTATTGGGAAGAAAAAAATTAGCATGCTCTGAAAGAAAGACATTCCCAGCATGAGTTTAAATTTAAATGTAGATTCTTATTTTTTTTGCAAAATACTCTTAGCTATATTATGGATAATCTATCACTAGCTGTAACAAATAAAATGTGGTTTATGCAGGATGGAGCTCCACCTTATTTCCCTTTAGTTGTTAGAAATCATCTAAATGACATATTTTCTCAACGATGGATTGGCAGAGGAAGTGATTTTGAATGGGCACCAAGAAGTCCTGAGTATAACCCGCTTGATTTTTATGTTTGGGGACATATGAAGTCCCTAGTTTATGCCAATGAAATTAACTCGAGAGACGAACTCTGCAGGAAAATACATAATGTTCGAAAGTCCTTTATTAAAAGAATTAGAAAAGGCATAGAAGTCGGGGGAGGCCACGTAGAACATTTAATTTGAGTTTGCTAGTTTTATGTTACATTGTTTTTAATTATGCTTTCTCGTCGAAATAAAAGCCTTAAGATACAAGTTTTTTTATTGTCCGTTACTTGAAATCCCCTTCCGATACTCTGAACTGTTCAATTGCGTTTTTCTCGAAAACGAATGAGAATATCGTGTTTGAACAAGAGTACCAATATTACGTAGAAATGATGTTTATGTCATGTTTTTTAATAAAAATCACTAGAAAGTTTCGTCAAAAAAAGTTACCAGTCATTTTCATCATCAGAAATCCTTCACGAGGCTCCCCCTGTAACAAAACGTCGAATAATACATAAAATAATATTGCCTGTATAAAAGTATGCTTCTGTGCCGATTTTGATAACAATCGATAAATATACAGAGACATTATTAGCAAAAAATAAAAAAAAATCAACTTTAACGCCCTTTATCTTTTTCCACAGCAATATTTTATTGAGGTATATTTGGTCCTATCGCCATATTTTGGTCCAAACAATCTACCCTTAGCCTATGTCCTAATACTTATGAATCACTCTGTATATATATATGTGCATGTATGTATATGTATAATTTATTTATCACTTTTAAATATTCTTATTTATTTTTGAGAGATGGCACTCGTATCAGCTCTGCTGTTGTCATTTCTTTAGTTGCTTTTTAAAAATTATTTGTAAGTTTTATTGATATTTTTTTCTGCAAATAAACTTATTATTTATTAAATCACTCCTGGGTTTTCCCATCCTTGTTTCAATTTTCTCAGTTGTCAAACTCCTATTAAACGCGACATTTCATGCTACTCCGTCTCGTTTACAACTTTTACCGAGATAGTTACAATCGCCATAAGGTTGAAGATGCACGAGAATAATGTTATACAAATATTATAGTACAACATATACGAGTATAAAAACTGATCTGTTCGAGAATTTTTTTATGACCCCATTGTATGAACAGCAGCTTATTGATTTTGCATTTAAATTGATATTGGTATATCGTTTTAAACATTAAATGGCGCATAGCTTTTCTATGAACGACTAATGAATTAAAAATATCTCCTAGCTGTAACAAATCGACTGACTCTCTTCCTACTCGTATATTCAATTTGGGTGTGTTCTAAAAGGCGATATTAACCCTCTATTCAGCAGTATATGGAAATATCGACGATATAAATCCGATATACATGAATGAGCACATATTTAGGCTATTTTAGAAACAGACTGAAAGGTATCTTTTGTGATATTCTATTTTTAAAGCCGATCTAGAGTATTTGTTTACGTTTCGAGGTTGAAATCTGTCAAAGAAACGTTGGTTAATATTATAATTAGTAATAGTAATCCACTTTTGTTTGGTAAAGGTTAAAAATCACTTTCTTATAGGGGGATAGAGATAAGAAACAATTATAAGACATATTAAATATGTTTGTTATAAGGATCATAATAACACTCATTAACGTAGCGTGTGACATAATGACTATTTTTCTACTCCCATACCTTAATTAAGCTATTATATTATGTGCAGTACCTGTACTTTAATTAATCCTATATGATACAAAATTTTTCTACGAGCGTGCGGTAAAGTGCACTCTACAGCACTCATTTGCGTGCGGAAAGTAGCACTCAGGGCTGAAAAGTACTTTTTCCTACGACCACATAGGAAAGTAACACATATCGCACTCTCTACTCCCATGGTAATTGACCTTTATTCTCACGCGTGCGGAAAGTACTTCCCGCACTAGTGCGGAAAGTAACTTTCCGCACGGCTGTCAATAAGCCGTCGAACCCGAGAATCCTGTAAGATTTACAGATGTAATTATTAATTGCTCTTCCTTATTAATATTATTCACATAAAAAGTGGACTAAAAACTAATTATTTATTAAAAATAAAGATAAGAAAAAAAATTGTTGACGCCGCGAGAATCGAAACCACAACCTTCCGTCATCAAACCAGATACTCTTCCAACTGAATTAATTCAGATTTGAATTATGGTTATCAGATCTCGTAAGTCGATTTACATTAATCTAATTATGATATTTCTTATATTTTCATTTTATTAAAACAAACTTTAGCTATTTTTAAAGTTCCAGTAATTAATGTTAGGGTTTAGTTTAATTTATCTACGGTTTATGTAAGTAATGATAAGAGAAATAAAAGAGAAGACTGTTATATGTCAGTGTGTCGTTGAAGAATTAAAATGTTGTTGTTCTACAAAAATGTATTATTATTAAAGTAAATTAAGAGTTTATTACTCACTTTTCATAAATAAATGTAACAATTAAAGGATAGCAACGAAATTCTAAAACTGTTAATTTATTATTGTAACAATAATCAATTCACTTTTAATTTTTATGGTCCCAAATAATTCAATTTGTTCCCCAGTTATATCTAATAAGTACGTACTTATTGTAATTTTTTCAAATCAACATTTATTATCGTTATTTGTTTATTTCACTATAAAAGTAATTGTAAATGCATTAACATTTTTTACAATATTTAAACATATACTGTCACAAATAAAACGTAAGATTAGTCAGGCAACTCAAAATACACGATCTGATATTTACATATATTGTTTAATCAAATGGGTGGTCGTAGGAAAAATATTGTACATTACTTGTGCGAAAGTGACTTCTCACTCTCGTGGAATTGTCGCACTCGACTTACGCCTCGTGCTACAATATTTCCCACTCGTGTGAAAAGTGTCACTTTCCGCACTCGTAATGTAATATACTAGACCGCATGATAAAATGTAATTGTTTATCAGTAAAATCTAATTAGCAATACTATGGTCACTTACGGAATAAATTTGCGAAAATATCGAGCTTTATTAGCACTTTGCAATGCTAGCAATGTGATTATGTCAGCTCTACAACAATGGTGTATGTTTTCAGCCTCCTTAGCAACAATTAAACAAATTTCATTTAGAGTCACATTGACATTGACAAGATATTTTAATTAAAAAATACAAATTAGTATTCTGTAACATAAGAAATACTTTTCAGTAGTTGCAATATGAATTTTAATAAAACTACAAGCTAAAAATGGTCCGTAGTTATCATTAAAATAAAAGTTAACGTTTAAACGTAATAACAACGTTACATTGTGTCCACAGCATGGAAACAATGGCTCCAACAGTTCGAGTGGTATTCAATCGCAACCCAGTTAGAGCAAAAAGCAACGGCGATCCAGGTAGCGACATTCATGGCAGTTATTGGTCCAGATGCTGTTCCAGTCTATAATAGCTTCAATCTAACGATAGAGCAAAGCAAGAATATTACGACCTTGAAAGAAAAATTTAACTCTCATTTCATCCCAAATACTAATTTATGTTTTGAGCGATACAAATTCAATAAAGTCCGTCAAGGTGAAATGTTTGATGAATTTCTAACGAAAATAGAAAAGCTCTCGAAGACTTGTGACACTTCACGATAGTCTCGTAATGAACAAGCTGATAATAGGAATTCGTTCTGAAAAGGTTAGAGAAAAGTTATTAGCTGAAGAAAATCTTAGGAAGAAAAACTGCAACAAAGTTGGGTTTAATACAACGTATTCAAAACATTACAGTTGAATCATAATCTGTTTAAGAGTGTTGGTGGCTTAAAAATTTTTGAGTATGACATTAATTTAATCGAGAATGCTACTTTGAATGTTAGAGCTCCAAGAAAAATTCCACATGCTCTTTATAATCATGTGAAGAAAGAATTGGATACTATGGTTGAAATGGGTGTAATCACACCAATAAGTGAGCCAACATCAGTCGTCAGTCCAATGGTAATCGTCAAAAAGAAAAACAAAATCAGACTTTGCATTGATCCAGCCGACGTCAACAAAAACATATTACGAAGAAGGTTCCCACTAAAAACAGTCGAAGAGATCGCAACTAAGCTAAACGGTACGAAATATTTCACATTGCTGGATTGTAAAAGAGGATTCTGGCAAATAAAAGTTACAAAATGCACTGAAAAATACCTAACGTTCGCTACACCATGGGGCGAGTATTGCTGCAAGAGACTTCCTTTTGGAGTAGCTTCGGCGCCAGAAGTTTTTAAGAAAGTTATGACTGATCTACAAGATTTACCTAAAGTCGAATGCTCAATGGACGATGTTTTAATATATGCAAAGACCAAAGAAGAACTGCGTAGTATTCAACAAAAAGTATTAAAGATCATAAGAAATGCTTGACTAAAATTAAATCCAGAAAAATGTAAATTCGAGGTGAATAAAATGAAATTTTTAGGACACGTAATAACCGTAAATGGTCTCAAAATTGATCCTGAAAAAACGGTCGCAATCAAATCAATTAAAACTCCAGAAAATAACAAGCAGCTCCAAAGATTATTGGATATGGTAACATACCTGATTAAATTTATACCAAACCTCTCTGAAATGACACAGCCGGTGAGAAAATTTTTGAAAAAAGAAGTTGATTGGTATTGGGGCCCTGAACAAGAATCTGCAGTGAAGAAAATCAAGAAGTTGTTAACAACACCGCCTATTTCGAAATTTTTTGATGTTACCAAAGATGTTACTTTGTCAGTTGATGCAAGTTCCACTTGTTTAGGTGCAGTTTTAATGCAATAATATCAGCCCGTAGCCTATGCTTCAAGAGCGCTGACTTCTGCACAACAAAACTACCCACAAATCAAGAAAGTAGCACTCGCTATCAAATTCGGGTGTCAAAAATTCAACGAATATGTTTATGGCAAGAAGTTATACATCGAAACAGATCATAAACCGCTGGAGACGATTTTCAAGAAGCCAGGTAGAAGATTCTGCTGGAAGTTACACAATATGCTCCACAAGTCAAATACATAAAAGACTGTGATATTCCAATAGCGGATGCCTTAAGTCGAGACTGTGGTAATTCACTAGAAACGCTTGCGAATGAAAACGATCAGACTGAACTAGTAATAGCATTAGCTATGTCAGAGGCAGCACAAACTGAAACTATTCGAGCTACTGAAGAAGACGAAGAGCTACAAACTCTAAAAAAAATTATTATGCTTCGGTGGCCCGAAAACATCAAAGAGCTACCCAGAAATATTCGTCACTACTTCAATTTTAAAGAAGAACTTTCAGTTTGCAATGGATTGATCATGAAAAATGACAGGGTTACTGTACCAAAGTCAAAAATTCAAGAAATGTTGAAGCGAATACACGCTGGCCACTTTGGAATTCAAATTAGCTTGAAACGCGCCAGACAATTGTTGTATTGGCAAGGAATGCACAAATACATTGTCAACTTCGTAGACCGGTGTGGAATTTGCCAACTTACCGTGGCAAATAGTCGCGAGTGACCTATTCTCATTTACCAATAACGAATATGTTATTATTACTGACAGTTATTCCGGTTTTCTCGATTTTAAAATACTACATAACCAAACCTCCGGTGAAGTCATCAAACGTTTAAAAAACTGGTTTGCAGTGCATGGTATTACAGAAGTGTTGGAATCGGATAATGGACCGCAATTTAGTTCACGCGAGTTCAAAAACTTTAGAAGAAACTGGGGATTTATTCATTCGACTTCAAGTCCAGAATTCCCCCGTGCAATTGGGTTGGCAGAGAAAAGCGTTGCGATTGCTAAATCGATTTTGAGAAAATGTGAACTTGACACCTCTGATGTGCAACTTGCATTATTAAACTTTCACAACATTCCTCGCACTGAACAACTAGGTTCTCCTGCTCAACGCCTGCTGAGTAGATCTACAAGAACACTAATTCCTCTCTCCGAGAAACAACTCGCTCCTAAAGTCATCTATAACGTGCCGGAAAATCTATTGCAAGCTAGAAGTAAGCAAAAAACCTATGCGGATAAATGCACAAACTCTGCACAAACATTAAACGAAGGTGATCGTGTCAGAGTCCAAATCGGCAATTGGAATTGGAAATTGGAAGGAAGGATTAGTCCGCGAAACTCTTAATCCACGATCGTGCAATGTAACAATCAAAGACGGTACAATTTATCGAAGAAATTTGGCTCATCTACTCAGAACCAATGCAGAAATTCCAGACACTGCTGTAGTCATCCCGTCAACCACCGAGAAGACGGTAGAAAAGCCGAATGTTAGCAATCAGGTCGTTCCTGAAGAGAATCCGACTGCAGGAATACTCATCGTTCCTGAAAGTACTAACTACGTTACCAGGTCTGGCCGAACAGTGAAACCCGCACAAAGACTCAATTTATCATTTGTTTGCATTTCATGTTTCATATTGTGTTCATTGTGTTTCTTCTGTAAAAAGGAAGATGTAACATGAGAAATACTTTTATAGTTATTTTTATATACGGTTGGCACCATTTTAGGTTGCCTTGAATGTCAATGTGTCAATCATAAAAGTCAGCAGTTGCAATATGAATTTTAATGAAACTACAAGCTAAAAAATTATCCGTAGTTATCATTAAAATAAAAGTTAACGTTTAAACATAAAAACAACGTTACATATTCTACAGTTAAAAATGAGAGTTCTGATAATTATTCAATTTATGAAGAAATCATGGAAAGTGCCAATCAAGCAGGCGGCCATCTTATACCCGGAAAATCCAAATGAAGGTATGAAAAAGAACTTCAAAACTTCGAAGATTGTGCAGAATAAAGAAGGTGTTCTCGTTGAGAGAGGAGGTATTTCTTGCGTATTTTAACCAACTTGCAAAAACATTCACCACCGACTCTATGATCAAAATATTCGATGATAAAGCTAAACTTAAAAATAAAAATAAACTTTGATTCACGCCAATACAATGACTAAATTAATGGCATATCTGAAGAAGGCGAACAAAGGCTTCATGCCCAAAAAGTAAATTTTTTTGGAAAAAGCTGAGACCATCAAAGTCTTTTCCAAAGCACCAGATTTAGTGTACCTGATGATTAAAATTGCCACAATTTTTGGGATCGCTGGAGCTTGTCGAAGGGATTAGTTAACGAGATTCAGTCTAGATCACATACAAGGAAAATAAGATATTTTGGTGATATCAATTATAAACACTAAAACAAATTTACACAGAAAATTCGTTGTATGCGATCCAGATGGTAATTCCAAGTACATGGAACACTACCAAAACTATAGAAGTCTGCGTCCTGCTGATACTCCACATCGCCGGTTTTTCTAGCCTTCAGTGCTAAAAATGTACTAAGCAATGTGTTGGAATTAACAGTTTCGGAAAAATGCCGTCATATATCGCAAGATACTTGCACGTACCCAATCCGGGGCTTTACACTGGATATTGTTTCCGAAGATCCTCTGCTACAATGTTAGTGAACACTGGAAGCAATATAACAAACATTAAGCGACATAGTGGCTGAGAATCAACTTCATTAGCGGAGTCCTATATTGAAGATTCCATAGAAAATAAAAAGAAGATTGCTCGAAACATACTACAAAATTCATCTAATCCAGGACCAACCAAATTTTCGACAACGTCACTCTCAGAAAGCCAAGTTGTAGGTAGTTAATCATTTCATTTTGTTAGTTCTGTATGTTAGTTTGAAATAAATAAATAATAAAAGAATTACTTTATCTACGACAATTGAGTAACACGTTGATTACGTGCACGATTTTTATCAAGTCATGAAAATATTACAATTCACCAATATGTTACGACTCCATGTAATTCAAATGGAACACTATAACACACATAATTTTTATTTCAAATTGTACAAAAATCAACATACATTTTGTAACAAAATAATTTTCTAGTTAAATAAAGATATATTTATTTCTAACGGGCAATCCTAATTTAAAAATAAACGGTTTTAAAGATTAAAACTAAATTTTCCGCATCTGTGGCCCTGAACAATATTCTATTATAAAATTGTTACTTGTATACTCTTCGGGGGATGCGTCGTGCTAACAAACCGAAATTTCTCCAAAAATAACCGAAAATGTAGTATATCTGGATTTATAGGACCCGCTGTATCGCTCTAGTCAACTGAAAATCAATAGGGTACATCTGTGAGACACCTTGAACAATATTCAATCATAAAATTGATTCATCGTATACTCTCTGGAGGCTGTATCATGCTAACAAACTGAAAATTCTCCTAAAATGACAAAAATTTGGTACTTTAAGTACCGTAGCACCCGGTGTACTGGCTTCAGTGAGCTGAATATGAATAGGGTTAATCTCTGAGACGCTCTGAATAATATCCAATCATAAAATTAGTCACTTGTATATACTCCGGAGGCTGTATCGTGCTAACAAACTGAAACTTCTCCAAAAATGACAAAAATATCATACTTAAAGTACTGTAGCACCTGTTGTATTGGCTCTGGTGAGCTAAAAATCAATAGGGTTTATCTGTGAGATGTGCTGAATAATATGAAATTATAAAATTGGTGACTTGTTGAACTCCGGAGGCTGGATCGTGCTTCTCAAAAAATGACAAAATGTCGCACTTCAAGTACCATAGCACCCGTTGTACTGACTCTGGGAGCTGAAAATCAATAGGGTTCATCTGTGACATGCCCTTAACAATATTCAATCATAAAATTGGTGAGTTATTGCACTCCAGAGACTGTATCGTGCTAACAAGGCATATAAGAAAAAGTGGCCGACGAAGACGACGACGACGAAGACGACATACACACAGGATTTTTTTTCTAAAAACCGTTTTTTGGTATTGTTGTTGATGGAAAACGTAAAAGTAACTAAAAAAATATTTCAAAATTACAACTTTTTTTGGGGTAAACCAATACCTTTCTCGCATATAGATAGGTTGGGCAGAAAGTAATAAAACTAACCTTTATTGCAATTTAAAGTATTCCAGACTTTTACAAATTAAAAATATTTTGCTTTGTATTAAAAATATTAAGAAGTTAAGTAGTGACTTTTTATAGGTTGAATTGTCCAAGACTTGCGTTTAGCATTTTTTATGGTAAGTCTAGCTTTGGCTCGCGTTTTTGAGGATTCAATTTTTGTTTTCTGTAGTACTGTGTCTTTTATATCAGTTTTTACTTTTCCGCCCAACCTATCTAATATGTGAGAAAAGTATTGGCTTACCCCAAAAAAAGTTGGAATTTTGAAATTTTTTTTTGAGTTATTTTTACGTTTTCCATCGACAACAACACGAAAAAACGGTTTTTAGAAAAAAAATCCTGTGTGTATGTCGTCGTCGTCGTTGTCGTGGGCCACTTTTCGTTACATGTCTTGTTAGCACTATACAGCCTCCGAAGTGCATCCAGTCACCAATTTTATGATTGAATATGGTTAGGGACATGTCACAGATGAACCCTATTGATTTTCAGCTCACCAAATCCAGTACAACGGGTGCTATGGTATATGAAGTACGACATTTTGAAGTACCAAATTTTCATCATTTTTGCAGAATTTTCAGTTTGTTAGCACACGATACAGCAACCAGAGTGTACAAAATTAACCAATTTTATGATTGAATATTGTGCAAGGTGTCTCACAGATGTACCCTATTGATTTTCAGCTGACTAGAACGAGTACAGTGGGTCCTATAAATCCAGATATACTACATTTTTGGTTATTTTTGGAGAAATTTCGGTTTTTTAGCACGATACATCCCCCGAAGTGTATGCAAGTGACAATTTTATGATAGAATGTTCAGGGCCACAGGTGCGGAAAAGTTAGTTTTAATCTTCAAAACCATTTATTTTACTCTTGATTGCTGATTCTCAATCGTTATTCCACCATGGCACCGGATTGCGTCGTTTCAGACACGAGCTATAGGTTCGCTGCTCGTTGAATAATGCTGACAAAGATTTATAAAGCGTCGTCTATGTCTGCTGACCTCTTTCAGAGTGGGACCTTTCATACTGAAGGCGGTTTTATGACAACTTTAAGACTTCTTTTAAAACCAATTGGTTTTATTTATAGTTTTATTCTATAGTTTTAAAGCATCCTTTTAATACTGAGTAAAACCGTTTGTGCTACTTGGGTTGTTATGTCAATAATTATGAAAGTTGGTGTCACAAGAAAAATGTTGAGAATCTTGCACACATATAAGTACTTTCAGCCTATTTTAGAATAATCAATGACGAAAATATTGCAAAGTTTTTACAAGAGATGGAGAATGAAATATATTTGCTATTGAAAGTGTCAATGATAATAGATATATGCGGAAAACAAGGAAGCGAAAATTTACAAATAAATCACCACAATAATGGGACAATTTCGATGCCTATGGCTAACATTAATTTAAGAAATAATGTAGTATTTAATTTTATTCGTTAAATTTTGTTGCTTTCACTAAATTTTTCATATTTTTGCCTAGAATGTTATTATTTTGAATGTTGGGAGATGAATAAAAGTATATAGATTAGTTTTAGATGATTCCATTACAGTCAGATAACGTAAACCCATATTTACATAGGAGAAAAACGTATCAAAATAAACTAACTACACTGACAATACTAATATTTTATATATCTAATTTTTTCTATGACGCCGTTGATAAGCGCCAAATAAAATAATTATAAATATTAGAAAAAACTCTTTTGACTAGTATTCGGGGTGTACCTAAATATCGAATCAATATTTTCCAACACCCCTTTTAATACGTTTCCTGTGACCTATTGATTCTTATTTCTTATTACTAAGTACTTATCCAATATTATTTTCTTTCTTTCAGGAGTTGGTTATGCAATTTGCCTGATCGACGTCTACATGGGAATGTACTACAACACAATCATAGGCTGGGCTTTGTACTACCTCATCGCGTCTTTTCAATCAGAGTTACCTTGGACATCGTGCCGTAATGAATGGAACACGCCATTTTGCAAACCAGTTACAGAGCTTTTTCAGAACATTTCTGCTTCGAGTCCAGCCAGAGAGTTTTTTGAGTTAGTATATATTTTTACATGTACATTTATTTTTCATATGCTGTGACCAAAGTAACTCAATTAAACCTAATTTAACTTACAAATTTGTATGCAAGGAGTTACATTGCGTTAAAAACCAGTTGAAACATCCCATTCTTTTAGAATAGTCTTCATCCAACAATTCTTGAACGGTTGGAGGTAAAGCTATTGTTCTTTTACTCTTCTCCAAACTTATTACAAAGTTTTTGTAGCATAATGAAAGAGGTCGCATGTTAATAAACATCTGATATTTCGAATAGGTACTAGCGGACATAATACATGAAAAAACACGCATTTTTTAAAAAGTTACCAGAAAGGATAGAGTTATGAAAAATAAATATAAACTAGGGCACAATGCAATAAAGAATATATATATATATATATATACATATATTGAGATGATATATTCAATAAGGAATAATATATAAAGATCATAGATATTAAAGATTAAAAATATCATATGATAAAACAATCATAACAGTAACATATGACAACAAATTCAGTTTCTTTAGAACATTCAGTCAACAAAATTAAGAATTTCAAGTAGTAGGTCAAAATATAATACCAAATATGATGTAAATTCAATTTGATTAGCATTATATCAAGGTATAAGTCTAGTAGCAAAATTTCTTTGAAATAATAAGTTGATTTTAAGTTCAAAATTCTAAGTTATTAAATAGATTATAAATTTAGGAAAATGAAAGTTTGATAATAAAAATTTGTCATATACATCAAACCTACAGGACTCATGAGTCATGTCCATAGATTTGTCTGGAAATTAGATAATCAACTTAATAATTAAGAAAGATCTAAAATTGTTGGTTAAGAACGTCTATTAAAAATGTTTCAGATAAAGATATTTAGTTTAATAAAATCTTATGCAATTTGAAACGTGACATCTAAATATGTTCATAATATAGTTTCTAGTTTGAAACAAAAATTAAAACAAAAATTTGATAAGATCACTCAATTTAAATTTAGAAATAATGGAAAATATTATATATGGAAAAGAATTATAAAACTTATATTATAGCGTAAGTAGAATAAACAAGTATGTAAAAATTTCTATTGATTACTTAATACAAAATAAATAATCATTTGTCAATAATATTTCTCTAAACTTTATCAATTATAAATATTTATCAAGATATCAAATTAAATTTCATTATAGTAGTAATCAAAGATAAATAAATAAGCTAGATCCAAAAATCATTACAAATTATCAACAAGATAATTTTACGTTATAAGTAACATAAGACAGAATCTCAAAAGAAAACAAGCTCAACTAATTAATTTGACGGAAGCGAGACATTAGACACTAAAAAGATTCATTTGTTAGCGACATAAATTTAATGAATTCTATAATTTGTATGCTATGTCGATAAAAAAGGGAGTTAAAACATGAGAAAGAATTACCAACTGATAATTACTATGATTATTGACAAATGATGAGGATGGAATTTTATAAAAAAAGGAAACCTATTGAAATGTTATGTTTAAATATGTGGTGAATGAAAAACCAAAAAGAAATAAATTGTATACATATGTTTTTGAATATTTCTATTGTAAAATTGCGATATATCGAAATTAGAGCTGACCAATCAGACAATAGTATGAATGGAACATTCTAGAGTGTGTAAAACTTCCGGTTATCAACAAAGGGTTGAAGAAGAAGAAGAGGACGCGGAGAGTGGTTATAAGGGAAGCCACGTGATGAGATGTTTTCTGAATGAGTTAATGAATTTTTATAAATAGAAGTGAAATATCATAGTAATATATTTATCATAAAAATCATTTTGTGCACAATTAAAATAAAGTGTGAATCATATTCCCAGAATATGAATAGTTGTATCCAGTTTCCAAAGAAATAAATTAGCATCAGGTAATAAATGCAGCATCAAAAGTGCGGACATTTTGTGAAGCGAAAATACAAACGGGTTGGTGATATTTAAATTTATTTTGATCAAAATAATATACAGTACTGAATTAAAAGAGTGATCATTGCAAACTTAATTAAAAATTTTAAAAGGCCGAAATTAAATAAGAATTTGAATGTAGCATTAAGAATAACTAAATATGTGTAATATTATATGAGAATGTTATAAGATTATATAACTTACCTGATATTTGGTTGACAAATGTAGATTGCATGTAATAGTTCATAAGAAATTATGGTTTTTTAAGTCACAAAATTTATTACTCACACACTTATACTATACAAATATCAAATTTCACTTGCTAAATATTTTAACAATTTAAACCGATGTACCACGAGAAACGATTTAAAACATACTGTTTTGAACGCTTAAATATAATTCTTTTCCACATAAATTTGTGTTATGATACAAAAAAAGGTTTTTTTTGTACCATGCAGGTGCTCTCTAAAAGCTTTTAAGAAACAATATTAAAGTCATGCAAATAATTTCATAGGCGTCACATTTATATTTTATAACCATTTAGAATATGAATTTACATAAATGATATTAGTTAAAAATTTTTGTTTAATTTCTAACATATCTAATTTCCGTTTTGAGACTAATCCCCTGAGATAAGTTTAGGTTTCATAAATCTTAGAAGAAGAGGAATTTAAAGAAAATTAAGGTAAGAAAGAATTAATAAATTTCATTGAGCAAAACATTTAGCTAAAAGAAAAATTAGAAACAATAATAATAAATGAATTAAATTGGCATCCTAACAATTAAGTGATACTATTTAATTAAGGTTTGATAACTAATTAAAATTTAATTAATTGTATCTTAGATAGAAGGTTATTCTGAGAATTAAAAATTAATCATAAATAATAACAATTAGAAAAACAAATATAACACAACAAAATTAGAATATAAATAAATATATATTAATATAGATATATAGATATATAGCTAATCTTATAAGATATTAAAACAATTTAACTGATATCACCAGATAGAAAGGTAATATATCATTACGTATGTTGTATCAGTAGACACAACCTAGTGAAAAATTAAAATTTTTATCTAAACAGATTGAATGAATTGAGCTGTTATATTAGTAAATATTAAGGAAATCATTTGACCAGATGAATTGAAGGATAGTGAATAAAAATATTAAAAGGATTGTTTAAATAATTAAAAAAAATTACCTTCATAAATAATCCAAGATCCAGTCAATGTAAACATATATAGAAACATTCTGAACACTGCCATATAAATATATTGGGAAATAAAATCACTTGATATCTGAAATAAAATAAAATTAGTATCAGAGTCAATAACAGATTATCCATACTTACATATAATAATAAAAAGACATAATAGGAAAAGAGCGTATGGATCAATTAATATTTAGTTGACGCACGGAACATAGCCAAGCTATACGTCAATTAAATATTGAATTCATGAAGCTTAACAAACAGAAGTAACAAAAAAATAGGGAATTTATTGCCAACCTAAATTTATTGGTAACCAATAAAATATCTAACATAAAAATCAAATTTTGAAATAACTGATAGTTTATATAAAATTAAGATAGCAACAATTAGAAAATTTAAGGATGTACAATTGTTTAAATAATAGTAGATTTTTTAGATTGTAAGTTTTATGTAATTGATGTATATAACAACACCTCGAAAAGGGGAAAATTAATAAAATGATTCATTGTCACAAGTGGAAAGGACAAATAATGAAAAATTTAAGACTATAAACATATGTGTGCATAACTGTTAATATCCTCCAAGACTTTTTAAAGAACTATTTCAATATTTCTAACTAAAAACTCCCAAACAAACAATTATTGTGTAATAAATAGTAACAAGGTGGCTTTGAATTCCCTGTGAAAAAAAGTTTGTTGATTCGGAAAACAAAGAAAGTCTAGCGTCGGTGGTTGAACAGATAACATCATATAGAAAGTTTTCGACAAATTTTCTTATAAAATTGAATAAAATTAAATATAGAGTATCAAAAGTTATTAAGTAATGAAAAGTGTGTAAAGTATAGTGAGAAAGAGATAACGCCCAGAAAGGTGCATTTCTTTAGTAAAAGAAATCTTCAAGAATTGGGGAGACTCCAGTAACCGTATTGTATAACTATACAGAAGCAAAGGACTCAAGATCTGTGTAATTTAAATATTAATTTTGGATCCAAAGACATAATTAGTGAGAAATAAATAATTTCTTTGAATATAGAACAAAATTTTAACAAAAAAGGCCTAAGCATTTTAAGATGCTGTATATAAAATTTCATTAATGGATATCTAAAAACTATAATCAATCTCTATAATAAAAAAAAACAAATTGAAATTTTACTCACCTAAAATAATAAGGTTATCTCATTATTGTTCACATAATCTATCAGTATCATTCATCTACCATTTCTTCATAATAATGCATGTCTAATCACTTAATTACCATCACTATTCTATTTCCATATCATTCATATTAACTTGTATATGCAATTGTATTGTTTTTCTTGAGTAACAAGTTGATAATTTCTATGTTATATGTGTTTAAAATGTTGTAAATATATCGTGCATGTGTCATAGACCTTTAAAGATACAGTTCTCTTCACTTTGGACCATATGAGAGCGTACGTGACTTTCCTATGCGCCGACGCGGTATTGTTTCCGCCTAATAGAAGTTCAGAGCGCATGACTGAATATCGTACAGTGGCGGTATAAGGAATATTCTTGTATAATAAATAATTTAAAATTTGATTTCAAACAATTTTATTAAACACATTTTTGAACAGTGTTTTGCATTTTTTATTCATTATCCACAATAAATTTAGCTCAAGATTGCTCATTTCATTCATTCGTTAGAACAACAATAGTAATAACCAAAGTAATAGATTTATATTTATGAAATATTAAATGTGCATATATATACAACAGGAAAAATAATAATTAATTAACAAAGGTTATAATCAATTATATACGTGCGTCCAGAACCCAACGAGAGGTCTACATGCCGCCGGCTTTCAATTAGAATATAACATATCATATTTTAGAGCAGCCCAAGGTAAGTCTACATGTCACTGACTCTTTATTAAATTAAAACACTAAATTAAAAATAAAATAAATAAATCAAACAATAACAAACAATAATATGTAAATGAGGATCTAACAAAAACACAACGCGAAAGGGGATCTAAAATTAAAGAGTTAGCCAAAGAGGAAAGAGAAAAAGGAAAAACTGTTCAAATTGGCTTCAACAAATTGATAATAAATGGCACAGAATGGAAATGGGATTACAACAAGCAAACACTGGACCCCAACGCGGCACAAAAAACTAGTAGAGGAAACAGAACTTACAGAGACACAAAGAGACCCGGCAATGGAAATGGATATGAGAATGAAAAAACAACCAATAAGATATACTAAAAAGAAAAACAAAGAGAGTAAGGAAACAGATGTAGAAAAAAAGGGAATACGGATAAAAGACGATGTAAAGAGGAAAAGTTGGCGAATGCCAACAAATGTAATCACATGAATGATAATAAGATAAGATATGGCCGTAACGAAAATGGGGGAAAATACGGAAAAGACTTAAAAAAATAAGAAAACATGAAATAATTAAGATTGGTACCAGGAACATAGTTAGCATATCAGGTAAAGAAAAAGAGTTTGAAGAAATAGGTTTAGACTTACTAACAATTACTGAAACCGATAAAAAAGGGCAAAGTGGGACGAAAATGGACAATGATAACATACTTATATATAGTGGTGTGCCAGAAACGGCTAGAGCAGCTGGGGGAATTGGATGTATTATAAATAAAAAATTAGAATAATAAATAGTCAACTGGAGAGGATTGTCTGAACGAATATTATCAATTGAATTTAGTGATGAGAACAAAAACAAGAAATCCTTTATAACAGTGTATGGACCAAACGAAGACGACACAGTACAAAATAAAGAACATTTTTGGGAACAATTAACTTTGACAACAAAAGAAGCGCAAGGAAAAATAATAGTATTAGGAGATTTTAATTGCAGAATACGAAACAGTAATTGGGCTACATGGAGAAAGCTGTAAAAACAGTAAGGGAGTAAGAATGTTAAATTTATGTGAGATGCATCAATTGATTGTGACAAATACATTTTTGAACACAAACACATCCATAAAGGAAGGAGAAATGAGGAGTCTTTAATCGATTATGATATAATCATTGTAGCCGAAAAAGAGGTAGACGTACAAAGGAACCTGGAGATTTGGAATGATGCCATGGAACAATATGGGATGAAATTAAATAAAAAAAAACGAAAGTTATGATAGTAGGAAACGAACACAAAAACATACGGATAAGAGTAGACAATGTTATAATTGAACAAGTAGCAATTTTCAAATATCTAGGTATGGAACTACAAGGGAATGGGAGACATGAATAAGAAATAATGATAGAGTACAAAAAACACTAAATTTGTACTATGCAATGAACCAGGCTTTTATAAACAAAAAAGAGATATCAATGAAGACAAAAATGAATGTATTTAAGACCATCTATAGACCAATTCTGACGTTTGTGAATCATGGACATTGACAGGGAGACAGAAGAGCACAATATAAGCATATATATCGTCACCCTAATGATCAAACCTCGTAACTCCAAAATCACAAAATTTACAGGAAACACAAAAAACATTCCAAAAAAATCAGATAAGTCGCTATCATTTGAATTTTGTTGTTGTTTTTTAAAGTACATTAATTACTTTAAAAGTAAGTAATTTTATATTATTATTTTTAATTTTATTAATTTTTCGGGAGATACGAGTTGTTCTGTAATTAAAGCTAAATAAATATAGGAGATACGAGGTTTTATTTTTCAAGCTAGTTCAGTGTTTAAGTTTAAAAAATTGAAAACATGACTTATTTATTTTATTTTATACAAAAATACAAAATTAATTAGTTATTACAAAAAATTAAAAGCATTTTCTATAAATTTACAAAAAAATCATTGAAAAATTACTCGTGAGGTGAGGAATCGTAAAACCCGTGGTAATCAGTGTCAAGACTTTTTTTTAGTTGTTGCAAATGGTTATATTTTTCTCTTTTAATTTTCAACCTAGAATCATATAATGGTGCTGCAAAAGAGATTACCAAAAGGAAAGCCAGAGGTAATAACATATACATCCTTACGGACAGTAGACAAACACTACTAGCCATGAACAGACCACGTATTACATCAGGCCTAGTACTAGAATGTCACATAGCCTTAATCGAAGCCTGTAACAACAACACGGTCACTTTAGGCTGGATTAAGGGCCATGAGAAATCGAAAGGAAACCGTATTGCAGACTCGCTAGCCAGGAAGGCAGCCTCCCACAAAATCTTGGGACCTGGTACTTTCATTGGTCTATCGGCGTCAGCGACAGCCGACCTATTAATGGAACACCCTCTTAATAAGTTTAAGGGTAGACGGGATGACGCAGAAGGCTGCAGGCTTGCCAAGGAACTACTACAATATCCGGACAGCAAAGTAGCCAAAAAATACGTGACTATGAACAGGCGGAACCTACGAACAGCCACGGGTATTCTGACTGGTCACTGCCACCTACGAAAACACCTCCACAGACTGGGTCTGTCTAATACCCCACTTTGTAGAGGATGTGAGCAAGAAGATGAGACTGTCGAGCAGATTCTTTGCGAATGTCAGACAATCTCTCATTTTAGGTTCTAAATACAATTTCGTTGTTGTTGACCGACAGTAGTGTGATTCCATTTTTGGCAATTTCATCAAAAACTCTTCCAAAATAGCTGATCTCTCTTCTCTTGAAGTCCTTTTATTTTTCTGCCTTGCTCCTTTATCTTCCTGCCCAGTAACGTGCTATTCTTCATGAGCAGCCTTTTCTTTTTCCATGAGTTTCCATGAGCATACCGGCCATTCCCCTATATCCATTGTTTTCAGAAACATTTTTTGCATACCTTGATCATCTCATAATCTTTTCGTAAATAGTAGATAAATGAGTTGGTTTTCCTTGATTTGTTCTCATTTTTCTATCTCTCTGTCTTTTAGTACTGGACACCTTTACATGCAGCTGAATAAATAAATGTTTTTCCTTCCAATTCAATTGCCAAAAGTCATTAAATCTTTTTTTTCTATTGTCTTCTGTAAGTAGATAACATTTTAAGGTGTTTTTTATTTGTATTTCCCGTTATTTTTTCAGAATTTTTACAACATCTTATTCTCATATTTCGCTTTTCTTTTGAAATATCGTACTTCCATCCAGTGTCTACCAGTTTTTTTCCATTATACTCCTTTCCGGATTCACGATTTTTTTTATTTTCCTCTCTATTCCAAGTACTCTGTTTCCCACTTTTGTTTTCAATGTTGGTAGATACATTTTCATGATTTGGATCTTCACTCTCTATTGTTGCATCAGGGCGTTGTACATTATTTTACAAAGGCGCAGTGTCGGAATCAGAGAGTGCATTTTCAGTAGGAAGGGAATCATTTTTTACAATGGTATATAACGGTATGTCACCATCAGTATTTACAGCACTGGTTCTAGTAACAGAATCTTCAAAAGTTAAATCATGTTGGATGTTGGAGTCCCATTTCCAAAATTTTTTGAGCGCGAAACATTCTAAAAGCTAATTTACGATTTGTTAATGCTATTGAACAAAAGTAATACCAGTGACTTACCTCTCTTTCTTTATTATTTAACGTAAAGCACAATTAATACACTATTAAAGCTTCTATCAAACGAAATATTATTATAAATTTTGTCTCTTGTGTCTGTCACAGCTTTTCAAAATTTTAGGTTAGAGATCATGGAGTTACGAGGTATTCTAGGGCACGCGGATGTATATGGAGTTAAGAGGTTTCCTCTTCTTTCCATATTATTAAAATAAAGTAATGTGGAGTTACATGGTTTTCTCCATAATAAGTAGTTTTTTTCTCTCACAGATGCCACCAAAATCTCATTTTTGACCAAAATTGGAGTTACGAGGTTTGATAATTAGGGTGACGATATGACATATATATGTATATATTGAACTAATCACAACATCTATAAGAGTTTGAATGTGTTGATGTGATAGATTTTCGTGTTTGTGAGTCAGGAAGTTGGTTGGAGATCGCCAATAATTCAGTAGATTAAATTATTTTGCAAACGGAAAGATTATTAAATATCCTTATATAGTTAAACATAGGGAAATATTTTTTTTATCATATTTCAATGAAGTCAACGTGAATGCTAGCGACAGAAACTTTTTGGCATGGAACTATATGTGTTTCTGATGAGTATATTTAGCGTTATGATGAGAAACAGTACACAAATATTTTAATTAAATAGAAATTTCGGGCCGAGTTTATATTGAACTCTAATTGTGGAAGAATTCTTATATAATTGGAAAAGGATTGTATATGTATTTCAGAGTAATTAGTTTGTAGATTTGTTTATATGAGAATGGAGACGTAATACATATAAAGAGGTTTTTTTTATAAATAGGGATAGTTTTTATAGAAGTTGAGTTTTAATTAAGTAGATTGAATTAGTTTGGAAATGAAAAGAACATTAAACATCCTAATATAGTTAAAAGAAGATATGAAATTAAATAAAAAATATATCGGATATGTATATAGTTTTAAAAAAATCTAGTTGGATGATTAATTTTGCCCATGACAACGGGAAGAAAAAGTAGTTTGTTGATTTGGAAGCGATCAGAAGTATGTGGTGTGATATTGTTGAGGGAGGACATATGCTAAGTAAAATTTGAAAATTCAAGAAAATATAAGTCTAGTCCTCATATAATTAAAATAAAAGTATATAAAGAAGTTACATAGAGATAATGAAATAATTTGAGAAGATGTGAAAGATAAATAAAGGAACATAAGACAAGTAATTAAAATAGATAAATAAAATAAAGGCTGTAGAATAATAAAAGATTTCAGATAGTATCATTGAAAAAGCTATTTAAAAGAAAGAAACCAGAATGTGAAAGAAAAATAAATAAATAATAGTATAAAGTGTATTAGGAACGAGAAATTCAAGATTTTACCTAGAGGAGGGGTGTCTAGTTGAAGTCCAGCGGAAGGAAAAGCAGTAGACACAATAACACAATTGTGGTGTTATAGCAGACTGGAGATTTTTGGTGACAAGAAGAAACTATTGTTCTGTGAAGGTTAGTGCATCATTTTATTGGTTAACCAATTTAAAATTTTATGATTAGGCCATTTAAAACAATATAAATTTGCGTAAAGGTGTAACCTTACCTTGTTGTTGTTACTCCAAGAAGTGAGGTTACATTGCCAAAGGTTCGCTTTTCGCCGGAGAATAAGGTCATGAGTTAGTGAGGAATATTTGAAAGCTTCTCCTTTATTATTTTTCAAGGCGCCACTTGATTAGTAGGACATTCAAGAAATTTACTGATTAACCAAGAAACCAATAATGAACAAAAAATTAGCTATTGTAACTTTTCAAATATGTTATTTATGTCGTTTTGCTTTTACGTTTGTGAATCAAATAAAACACTTTGTTGCCAATGAAACAGTTTAATTAAATGGATGGTACCTTGAACATATGTTGTAATAACCTGTCTCAAAAATATGAGGTGATCAACTCTATTTATGAAATGATAATCAGTTATCAATGATTAGTTAATTTGAAATGTTTAACAGTTTCTAATGTTATCAACTAACTGATATCAAAATATACAATACACTAAATCTTTAGCAACCCGTAAATGGTATACCAGTTACCGCTTTACAACAGTAATAATTAACCATATACATACAAGTAGGTCAAAAGTATCTCTAATATATTAAGATTAAACTGAAATATAATTTCAGTGCGATATACAATAACAAAGTCGATATTTCAACTCTAAAGAATTGAAAGAATGCAATGTTAAAATTGTGAATTTGATAGATGTCTTAATAAAATGTGAAATTACTAAACAGTAGAATATAAAAGTTAATGTGTGATTCAACGTTAAAAAATGAAGTTATAAAATGAATAAATTGCTCAAAGTTCAGATAAAAACAAATAAAACTTTAAATGTTACTTGCGGTTAGTGTCCAAACTATTAGACGTCAATTGGCTTAATTGACAAGCAACATCTGACTTATGGAACTAGATTCAGCCATGCGGTTAATAATCGTTGTTCATGATCACAGATTATATATACTCCCTGTTCATGATGTCACCAACAAACAAAGTCCAGCTTCATCCTTTGAACTGGAAACGCCGTTAGAAGCTCTTGTCGCTCTATAACGTTAATCGCAATCCGATGTACGACGAAACGTCTACAACCCTGGATGGAGAACTTAGCCTGTCAGCTATCCCTACGAGAATATATACCATACAGGAATCATCCGAAATTGAAGCTTCTTAAAATCTGTTCTTGATCGTCCTATCATTGATAACCATCACCCATAAAAACTATCAAACCATCAATTGGCAAAAAATATTGTAAAAACTGCTTGTAAAAAAACTATGCAGTATAAAAAAACCCTAAAAAGGAATTGGGGGTTATAGCCGTGAAAATATCTACAAGATGAAAGCTTACCTTGTTACCAAGGGTTTTTCACTACTATAGTTCCCAAAATATATGGATTAAACCGTGTGCCACCGGCCATTTTATATACTTACGACTTGTCCTCATCGATACCCCAACTTAACCATTCGACAAGTATCGGACAAGTGATTTCAACAGCTTCCCTTTACTTTACAATTGACATCAGCAAACAGTGTTACCAATGGCAGTCAAATAAAATCCCCACATTAAATAATAAAATACTCATGGATTGGTTAGATCACATGACGAATAATAATAAAAATATTACTCTAAACACCCATTTAATTATTTACATCCCGTTATTCCAGGATATGCTTAAATAATTTTAAAACCCATAGTTAATTCCGTTATGCAACCAACTATACAGAAATGTGTATAAAGTTGCATACTCAGTGGGTGGCGTAATTGAATTAATGTACCTCCGTGAGTTACTCATAATACAATACAAAAAAAGCATTGTATTTTTATCATGCTACAAAGGTATCTATTTATTGAGTTTATTAGATTTTAGTTGTTTGTTCTACTATTTTGATTTTAAATTTGTTTATATTGATACATGTATTTCTTTTCCGATTTCCATCACAATTTTGATAATATATAATTACAGTGTTCGTCATCTTCGTTTCAATACCCTATATTAAAAACAGGAAATAGTAATACCATTAATTTCAAATGTCAATTCTAAAAACAGGAATAGGATTGATAACATAGGCGTCTCAACATAAATTAAAACAAGGTATAATTTTTATTTTTAAATAATAGACAAAAACAAATAATTCTTTATTAATCTACATAAAACAAAATAATAAATTACATAAAAAAGCTTTATGCCAGAACTCAAAGAGATTAAGGAGTACTCATGCTCGACTTGATATATTTACTCTGAACTATAAATAAACAAAAATAATTATAAATTATAGCCGCAACAATTAATTTGAGCTAGCCGAACCAACATTCATTGAACCTAAAATAAATAAATAAAAAATTATAATAATAAAACAATAAATATATTATAATATATTGTATATACGGCTTAACCACACGTATTTCAATGTACTTCAAATTGACACTTATCAAACAACTTTCGGCTAGCAAAAAATTTTTTTTTATTATATCGAAAGATGAATTTATTTACTTTTGAATTATTCTTACTCTTAACTCAGGTGGGTTCAATTCGTTATCAAATAAAAAAATTGATTTTTAAAGTATTTTCAAATTCAATATTAATTCTTAATTTTTTTCGGCAATATCTACCCAGTAATATCATGTGACTGTTTATTCAAGATTATATAGGTTATTTAATTGCTTTCTGACATTTAATATATTTCAATGAATAGTCGGTCATCATAATAAACCAAATTTCACTGTCAAAAAATTAAATTTTCATTTAGTTAAATAATTTTTTAATTTCTACAAACGTTTCCAGATATTATAAACAATGTAACTTAAATTCAAAGTTTATCTACAATTATCAAATCACAAAAAAATCAGTTTTCCTTTTTTTATAACAAATAACAAATTTTATCTGCCCAAATTCAACTTAAAATTAAATAAATTACGAGCTAGAATACCTAATACTTATTTACGAAAGTTTATGAATTTTTCTAAATGTTCAAAAAATTTGAATTGTCACTTGATTCGGCAAATGTCAAATACCCGATCACAGTCCTAAAATGTTTTTATAAATTCTTCGAATTGTTTAATTGTTCAATACGTATTCAGTTTTTAATTTGAATTCAAATTTATATTTTTTTAAATTTAGATGTATCTATCTAAATTTTGTTAAAGGCCTGATGTTTTCGATGATATAATGATTTATTTAATTATCAATGAACTGGAACAGACTCATCAGTACTCTGAAAAGGAACAGCAAACTCGTACTATTCTAAATACAATTTAGAATTCTGGATCTTTCACTTTTTTCGAGATATGATTAAATTTTTCAAAACACACACGAATAGAATTTAAAATGTGTATCAAATAAAGCTTTAGACTGTTGATTACACTATTCCAATTGCTATACTATTTTTACAAATATTTGGAGAAATCTCAAATATGATGTTCTCGGTATGGGATCTCAAATTCAACTCTACTACTTTTTCCCAATCAACAAAAATATTATATTGTAGTTACCCTTTCCTCTTTTAAAAAAAAAACTAAGTTTGTTTTTTGATCTATTATTTTTTAATAATTTCTATCTACAAACAGATTTGTTATCTTCTCTCTTCTCATTTCCTTAGCTTTTTGTTCGTCACATGTACTGGGGTAAACAATAGAAATGTTGAATTTTCTCATAAACATTAGTCTAAACATCTCATAAGATATCGGATTCCCGGGTGTTTTTCAGTATACATGTTGTGTAACTATTTAATGTTTAAATATTCAGGCAAGTACACATTATCAGATTTTTCCAGGCTGTAATGAGTTTTCCGACCTTTTAATGAAACAATGATTATAGTAACACAGTTCATAGTGTCATTTGAAAGTTTTTTGGGTCGATTTGTGTGTTTGCCCCGTTTGTAAACTGGATACATCCCAGTTTATAGTAGGGTAGCTTTGACAGTTTGAAGTCGACGTGGAGTAATGCTATACAAAGCAAGAAATGCTTTGTAGCATACCTGCAAAAACTTGAGCTTATAAAAAATTCAGTAGTTGTAAAGTGAAAAACTTACTTGTATTACACAAGCTTGAATATCACATATGATTTGAACACAATACGCGTAGGAACTATTGTTGAAAACAGCATATTTTGCCGGTTTTCCATTTCTTTGTCGTTGAACTGGTATTATGTAAATTAAAGAAGCCAAGTACCTATTTTGTTCTTAGCGAGTGCCGAAACCATTGAATTGCTTAATGTCTTCCCTTTTTATTTTTATTTTGAAAACAAGCAAACTTGAGAAATGACAACCTTCACACGTTGCTTGTTCTTTATGGTAGTTTCATCTTCAGATAACATTAACTCATTGGCAATTCCAACACATTCGCTGCCGCCATAAGAGCGAATACGGAATTACTCAGGTGCCAAAGATTAAAACGTTATAAAATATCATTTTATTGATGAGAACACATTAAAAACATAATGGGGGTGTACAAAAGAAAAAAAAATTTCTTAACTATTTGAGGTCACCGGTGGTCTTCATGGCATACAAGTAATGATATATGCTTAATGTGCCATGAGCATCACCGGTGATATCAGGATATTTTGTAACAATAGCAACTTATAACTAAATCATTTAATGTGTATTAGCAGCACATGTAATACAAAGGAGTTTATTACATTGAGCACAAAGTGTCGAAACCAGTTTTGCTCCCTTTTGAGCTGCACTTCTTCCATCCGTCTCAGCACTATCTCTATAACATCCGGCACATCTTTTCATCCGATTATTTTCATCTCTTTCCTCGTTATTTGTAAGAGGATGTTTTTCCTCTGTTCTTTCATTCTAATTGTCTCTTTCACACTTGATTCCCAAGAGTTGCATTACCAATTTCTCCCGAAATTCTGTAATGGGCATATTTCTTTTCTTGTGGTAACTGAATATAATGGAAGCATTTTTAACAGCAGTGTTGAATAATAATTCAAACTCTGCCTTATGATACCATTTAAGTATTTTTCTTAGAGGGAAGAAGTAACTTGCCTTCTGATCCCACACATCTACGCCATCTTTACCTTTATTATATTCGATTATTGCCTTTGGCTTTTTAATTTCAATTCCCCTTCTATCGTGCTTCCCTGTAGCTTTAATGTCTATTCCATGTTTCGTAGATAAAAAATAAACGTCACGCTTATCTCTCCATTTAGCAACGACAATACCATCAGCACTTTCTTTACTACATATTTCCCCAACCCTCAATTTATTGCCTACAATGTCTTTTGGAATCCCTTTTCGATTCTTTCTTAGAGTACTCAAGAGATGGGATTTTCTTTTCAATAGTTCCTTGGCCACTGTTAAGGAAGTATAATAATTGTCTGTGACAATTGTTCTTCCTTCAGCTAAATATCTCTCTGTTAAATCAAGGACTACTTTTTCGGCTAATCCTTGTCCGTAAGTAATTGTCTTTAGTGGAAATGTATTGCCGGAATACCAACCTTCCTCTAAAAGGTACCATGGATTCATCAACTACAAGAAATTCTCCAGGATTGCAATGCCGATAAAAATTATTTTGAACTATTTGGAAAAGGTCTTTTATCTTGTGAAGACGTTCGCTGGGCTGGGCCTCTTCGTTATTTGCGAAATGAATACATCTTAACAATAATTGGTACCTATTTCGACTCATAATTTTTGAAACCAGTGAGTTTTCATACAATGGAGAACCACTCCAATATTCCGTTATCTTGAGAAATTTCACAATGCCCATATATAAAATAATGCCAAAAAACTTTACGATTTCTTCTGTATCAGTATCTTTCCAAGTATGCATCCTCGAGGACCTACTGCGTATTTTGCTATTCTTTATTTGTTGCGCATATCTGTTTATTTCCCTAACGATAAGTTCTAAGGTTGCATCATCTATTAGTTTCCTATATACGTCTAGTGTGGTAAGATCGCCCTTATTTGTTGGGTATATCGCGTCATACTTGTATGATTCAGTGCCTATAAATTGAATATCATAATGTAAATGGGTACAATCTACTTTATACCAATCTGAAACTGTGTGATCCATGTACGTCTCCTCTTCCGGTTCGACTGTATTTATTGTTGTTAACGTGGATTCATTCCGTTGTTCTAAATAATCGCCGTTGGAAGAGGTACCATCCAAATCGCTTTGTGACATCTCATTCTCAGATCCGAAACACAAAAATATTTCATTGTCGCTTTCATCCAAAATTACTGGTAACTCCTCATCCGTAAGACGGTTCTATCTCAAATTCCTTTTAGGCCTTGTTCCGCTTCCGCTTGCTTCAGAATCCATTTTAAACTGAAAGTTGAAAGAAAAATTATTGTACTTCAGTCAACAATAAAATACGAGATATCAGAAAAATATTCACATTTTATTTATTCTGTCACCCTGTACTTATTCAAACTAAAAGTAAACTCAAGTTTATGTACGATTTTATTTAAAAAAAAACATATTTACGAAAACTACCCGAGTTATTTCTCTAACGCACTTTTATTTCAAACATATATTTTGAGGTTAGATCTAATTATCGGTAAATTTTTACATAATTTAAATTATTTTAGTCTATTAAAAGCAAACAAACTCATACTTACCAGTAAGTTTTCGTATTTATTCTGTAGTTTTTTCAGCACTAAAATGGCATAACATTGATAAAGACTTCCGTCTTTTTCAACTGACAATCAGTGTCTAAATTACGTTAAATTTGTGCTACCTCGTGGTGTACATGTACATTATAAGGATCTCTTACCGAATTTTGGTGATTTTATCCTTTTTAGCCCACAATTCTAATAAAAGCTGCAAATGTTGTTTTAGTGTTTTTATAAGAAATTTCTTCCCCAGAGATGTTTCCATATCACGTTGAATTCCAACCCATGCTGCGGGGTTTCTTAGAGGATTGTGGGCAATTATCTCCCTGAGTAAAAAAATATCATCATCATAACTGAATCTTAATCTCTTCGATTTTTCTTTCTCCATAATGTTTCAAATTGTTCCCAACGTCCAACAACATGTAATCAACCACTGTCACTGTCAAATTTATCAACCACCTGTCATGTCATATCCACCGAGCATGTCACGATCTAGCCCGAAATGAAAATAAGGGAACGTTAATTCTCCTTTTTAAATGTCCACTAATAAAGTCAGGCCGTATTTTAATAAAGTTGTCCTCATTCCAGATTCACACTGCGCATGCGTACATGTCAAAATAAAAGACGACTTTATTAATGCCTGGCGTTATTGAGCACTGCAATATCTCTCTAATAACTAATATGACACTCTAAAGCCGCTGAAATCCTAAAAATGGACTCCTATTATTTTTATCAAGTTGCTCGCGGACTCTGATCGTTTCTCTGTAAACAACTTATTTTTAAATCGTTCATAACATGGGCCGTGAGCATTATTTCATAAATCTGTTAACACCAAACAAAGCTCTTGTAACACTCTATCAGATGGCGTTAACAGTTTAGTTTCGACTGATACATAGATCAAAAAATAAACTCTGATCATTTTTCCCGTGTACTCTTCATATATACTTGCGATGCAAAGTTATAAGATGATGATGGATCCATTTAATCTTTTTTCATTTTAGGAGAGAAGTATTGGAGCAATATAAATCTGACGGCCTCAGCAGAATGGGTCCTATCAAACCAGCGCTGGCCTTGTGTGTTTTTGCTGTATTCGTTTTAGTTTATTTTTCATTGTGGAAAGGAGTGAGGAGTACAGGAAAGGTAAACTGTAATACCTTTAAAATTAATCATGTTTACGTATATTCTAATTAGATATTAATAAATAGAAACGTATTTTCGCGATAGAGATCAAAGAAGCCGGACCAAAAATCTGACTAAAATTTTTGAATGCAATTGTTAATAAAAAATGTGACGTAACAACTATCATATTTGCGTTTCTCTTTTAGTAGATGTTCAGTCACCATTTTCTTTATTTTGGTGCTGATCACAAAAGACGTTGATGGCCGTTCAGAACGATACAAATTTTCTACCACGTCTCAACTGCTTTTGAACGTACTGTCTGTACTGAGCTCAAACATGTGTTTCTGATAGAGTCGATATTTTCGTCTATTGTAAAAATAATAAAACGCACTTGAAATGAACTGACAAAATGGAGCAGTGTAAACTTTCTGGGATCGTTTCGAAAAAATATCAACGGAACACGACAAATAAAAGCAGCTCTTTCCACGCTTTTCGACGCTTGTATCGCCGCGCAATATTCAGGCGGCATAAAAGTCAAATGGAAAAAATTCATTATTCTAGTTACTGTACATAATAATAAAAAATCCTGAAATGCGTCAAATTTAAATTATAAATTGACATCCTTCGAATGGAAAATGTGATCCCCACCTTCAACCCCCTTCGAAGAACAGGTACAACCTCCAACTTTTACTTTTCCGACCAACCTATCTAGTATGAGAGAAAAGTATTGGTTTACTACAAAAAAAGTTGAAATTTTGAAAAAATTATGAATTATTTTTACGTTTTTCATCAAGAACAACACGAAAAAACCGTTTTTAGAAAAAATACCTGTGTGTATGTCGTTGTCGTCGGCCACTTTTCGTTACACGTCTTGTTCAGGATATCTCACACATGAACCCTATTGATTTTTAGTTCTTCAAAGCCGGTACAACGGGTGCTCTGGTACTAGAAGTACGACATGTTTGTCATTTTTTAAGAAATTTCAGTTTGTTAGCACGATACAGCCTCCGAAGTGCAACAAGTCAGCAATTTTATAATTGATTATCATTCAAAAAATCTCAGAGATAAACCCTATTAATTTTCAGTTCACCACAGCCAGTGCAACAGGTGCTATAGTACTTTAAGAACGACATTTTTGTCATTTTTGAAGAAATTTCAGTTTGTTAGCCTCCGGAGTATCTACAAGTGACCAATTTTATGATTGTATATTATTCAAGGTTTCTCAAAGATGGGCTCTATTGATATTCAGCTCACTAAAGCCAGCACAACGAGTGCAATGGTACTTGAAGTACAAATTTTTTGTAATTTTTTGAGAATTTCAGTGTTAGCACGATACAGCCTCCAGAGTGTATACATGTGACCAATTTTTTGATTGCATATTGATCAGGGCGTCTTACAGATGAACCTTATTGATTTTTAGCTCATCATAGCCAGTACAACGAGTGCAATGGTACTTGAAGTACAAACACGTTTGTCATTTTTTGAGAATTTCAGTTTGTTAGCACGATACAGCCTTCAGAGTGTATACATGTGACCAATTTTTTTATTGAATATTGTTCAGGGCATCTTACAGATGAACCTTATTGATTTTTAGCTCATAATAGCCGGTACAACGAGTGCTATGGTACTTGAAGTACAAAATTTCTGTAATTTTTTGAGAATTTCAGTTTGTTAGCACGAGTGGTCACTTTAGTCTCATATGTTAGAAACTATGTTAGACCCAAGGGATATGAAGGAACAGTCAAAATCCTAAGGGATTTAAAGTACAAATAAAAACGTACACCCCCGATGTCTAGCCAAGCATTTCAGAAGTCCGTCCTCGATGCCCAGCCAAGATGCATAAAAGTCCATCCTCGATGCCCAGCCAAGTTTCGTAAAATAAATAGTATTTATTAATTTTGTTAGTTAGTTTCATAAATAAATTATTGAAAATGTCTTGTTATTTGAGGCAGTACCTTTTCCTCCCTCGAATGATTACTCCCTCCGCTACGCGTCGTGCTTCATCCTCGGGAGGAAAAATAGCAGTTTCCTCCCTTGTTATACAAATAGCTATTGTAATTATAAGTTGTTGTTA
Source organism: Galeruca laticollis (assembly GCA_963921935.1). Taxonomy (NCBI): domain Eukaryota; kingdom Metazoa; phylum Arthropoda; class Insecta; order Coleoptera; family Chrysomelidae; genus Galeruca; species Galeruca laticollis. Next base: position 148,090,046 of record OY998179.1, on the reverse strand, counting down.
GAAGTTGTCACTCATAATTTTCGTTGACTTCAATTTAGAATAAACGGTTTTAAAGATTAAAGCTAACTTTTCCGTATTTATACCCTCCAGAGGTTGTATCGTGCTAACAAACCGAAATTTCTCAAGAAATTACCAAAAATTTGGTATATCTGGATTTATAGGACCCGCTGTACTCGCTCTAGTCAGCTCAAAATCAATAGGGTACATTTGTGAGACACCTTGAAAAATATCCAATTATAAAATTGGTCACTTGTATACGCTCCGGAGGCTGTATCGTGCTAACAATCCGAAATTTTTTCAAAAAGGACCAAAAATGTGGCACTTCAGGTACCATAGCACCCGTTGTACTAGCTCTAGTGAGCTTAAAATAAATAAGGTTGATCTGTCAGATGCCCTGAACAATATACAATCGTAAAATTGGTCAATTTTATACACTGTGGAGGCTGTATCGTGCTAACAAACTGAAAATTCTCCAAAATGACAAAAATTTGGTACTCAAGTTCCATAGCGCTCGTTGTACTGCCTTTAATGAGCTGAATATCAATCGAGTTCATATTTGAGACGCCGCGAATAATATTCAATCATAAAATTGGCCACTTGTATGTACTCCGGAGGCTGTATCATGCTGAAATTTCTCCAAAAATGCCAAAAATGTCATACTTAAAGTACTATAGCACCTGTTGTACGGGTTCTGGTGAGCTGAAAATCAATAGGGTTCGTCTGTAAGATGTCATGAATAATATTCAATCATAAAATTGGTGACTTATTGCACTCCGGAGGCTGTATCGTGTTAACAAACTGAAATTTCTCAAGAAATTACAAAAATGTCATATTTCAAGTACCATAGCACCCGTTTTAGTGGCTCTGGTGAGCTCAAAATCAATAGGGTTCATAAGTAAGATGACCTGAACAATATTCAATCACAAAATTGGGGACTTGTTGCGTTCCGGAGGCTGTATCGTGCTAACCAACTGAAATTTATCAAAAAATTACAAAAATGTCGTACTTTTAGTACCATAGCAGATTCGGAAAATGGCATTCGAGCTTGCGGTTTCCAATAACATCAAAATTCAAAAGTGCTAGCTGGCTCCGACTGGTCACACGTCATTTTTGCAGAGACACCCTTCTTTGTCCATTAGAACACCTGGGGCTACCAGTCTGGCTCGAGCCACCAGTTTTACCCCACATAATGTCGGAAGTTTTTTCGAGAACCTTGAATCCGTAATTAAACGATATGATTCCCAACCACACAACATGTGGAACATGAACGAAACTAGGGTGACTACGGTGCAAAAACCGAACCAAGTTGTTGCTCGAAAAGGATCTTAGCAAGTTGGTGCTATTACCTCGGCCAAGAGAGGCACACTAGTCACCCTAGCTACTGCTGTTTCGGGAGGTGGCAATTCAGTTCCAGCATTCTTCGTTTTTCCGAGGGTTCATTTCAAAGAGCACTTCATCAGAGATGGGCCAATTGGCTGCAAAGGAGGAAGTAACCCTTCGGGCTGGATGACAGAAGAGCTATTTGTTGCTTTTCTGAAACATTTCCATAAACATGTGCAGTCAACAAAGGAAATACCATGTATCTTGCTGTTGGATAATCACAGCTCCCATCTATCCATTGAAGGACTACATTTTGCAAAAGATAATGGCATAATAATGTTATCGTTCCCGCCACTCTGCACTCATCGCCTTCAACCTTTGCACAGATTGGTGTATGGACCTTTTAAAAAATACATTAACAACGCAATGGACAAATGGATGGTTAATCATCCAGTCCAACAAATGACGATATACGAAGTACCAGGAGTAATTGCAAATGCTTTTCCAATGGCAGTTACTCCATCCAATATTCTCGCAGGTTTTAAAACTTGTGGGATCTCCCCATTTAATCGGGACATATTTCAAGATTACGATTCCTTGCCATCGTTTGTCACAGATAGGCCACTAATCACGAATCCTGATCTGACCTGACCTGACCTCGAACGTAACACTGCCACTAAAGAACCTGCAACGATTCCATGTGAGACGCCCGACCTTGAAGATACTGTATCGGCTGAAAATGAGAGCCCTGGCTCTAATGCTCATTCTATGAAGTCACAAAATTTGCCTGGCTGCTCAAATTCAGAGCAATCGCTGCAGCATCACGCTATCAAGAAACTTATCGTGATCACTGGTCCTGGTCCAAGTAATGCAGGGAGTTCTCTGACAGTATCGCCGCTAGCTTTGAAACCCCTACCAAAAGCTCCTCCGCGCAAGTCGCAGAGGGCTGATAGAAGGAAATGTAAATCCGCATTTCTAACGAACACAGCGGAGAAGACCTATTTAGAAGAGAAAAAACTAGAACAAGAAGCAAGAAAAAGGAAAGTAACATAACGTGTTTTGAGTGAGGATAAGGAAGTGAGAAACGGTAATGGAAAAAAGAATGCAAAGAAAAAGAATGGAAAAGAAATCAGTTTACGACAAAGACGAGGAAGGGGATGAAGTGTTTTGCCTGATATGCGTATCTCCATACTCTGCTAGCAATCCCAAAGAAAACTGGATTTAGTGCCAAGAATGCAAGTTATGGACTCACAAAGCTTGCACACCTGGACTGCATTTGCCAGAACTGTGATTCAGAGTATTCAGACTGATTCTTTATACAGATTAGATATATTTTTTTTCGTTACCGTATTCTTAGGTCTCCAGTTTGATTCATAGCGTAAGCTTAGTTTGTTTTTTTCTTATATGAGTATAGTTTTTATTATCGTTAACCTATTTTTTTATGGAAGTTTGTTTTGTTTTTTAATATGTATAAAACATTCTTCGTTATTTTCTTGGGGTCAATGAAAGTTGTTTCGGTTTGAATAAATATATTTATTTCCCTTTCCCTTTCCCTTAGATCTCCAGTTTGTTTGATAGCGAAAGCTTAGTTTGCTATATGAGTATAGTTTTTATTATCGTTAACCTATTTTTCATGGAAGTTTGTTTTGTTTTTTATTACCTATAAAACGTTTTTCGTTATTTTCTTGGACACAATAGGTAATAAAGTACCTACAACCATCTTTCCTCAATAAAAGTTGGTTCGATTTGAATAAATATATTTATCATGTGACTACCCACCCCACACGATGTGACCCCTGACACGGGGTTATAAGTATCACCTTTTCTTTTCCATAAAAAATGTAATATTTCCTTAGTGGATAATGTTAAACAAAAAGCCTTGAACTCCTTAGAAACTAGAACGAATGCACTATCTATTGATATATAAATTATATTGCTAAATTAAGAAAGTGAGGGTAATAAACACAAAAGAATAAAAATGTGACTTCCAATCCCGGTCTCCCCTAAATGCTTTTGTATTCAAGTGAATTGTTTCGATATTAGGGATGTTATGTCTAGAAAAATGCAAGCCAATGATTTCGTGGAATATACTTCAAAACCATTTATAAGCCGATCCGTATTATTGTATCTAATGTCATCATATTTTTGGGACTCTCAATTCTACTCCATTGAAATTCATAATTTCTTTTTCCCATTATGAGCAACTAAGTATCACATTTTAGTTTTTGAATGTATTGTAGTGAATTTCGATAAGCACATGGTTCTATTTGTTTCTTTGTTAATTTTTGCAATAAACTTGGAAACTAACATTTTATATAAAGTTTGAAGAAACCTTTCAACTTCACGTTTAACAAATTGGGTGTTGTACTTATTATTTAAAGGGGATTGAAGAATGTCAATTTATAATATAAATTTGACGTCTTCCTGGATTTGTTCTAATTATATACAGTAACCGAAATAATTAATTTATTCTATTTGGCGTTCCCACATTGTATGTGGATAAACCTATCTTAAATGCACTTCAAAACTCCTTTGTCACAGCACTGAGAATCATTAAATACAAAGTGTGTCAACTTCAAATTTAGACATCCACTGTCTCCAATTTTTTATAAAATAACTTGCGCAGTAGTAAAAATTTATAAACAGTTTTTTTTGTATTTTCCTGGTCAGCCGTAAAGCATAATTTTATATAGTCATATAGATAGCGTTTATGATACGTTATACCAGTCGGGTTTTCAATAAAAGTTTTCATTTTATGTTTTTTTGTAAAAGGATATTTGCCCATAAATTTTCCTGTAGATAAATTTTAATACGATAATCCCACTTTTTCCCAGAGCCGTAAACTGTAATAGATGAGATTATTTCAGGAATGTCAGTTGTACTACTATTGTAAAATATATTTTTTCCACTTATATCTGGATATCTATAAAAAACTTTGTTTTCTAACGATACACTGTGCACCAAAATTAACGCATAAATTTTAAAATTATAATTTCAGCCGTAATGAATACATTTTTTGCTTGGTTTTAGAATATCTGAAATGAAAAACATTGTTGTCTTACGAATTGCAATAAGAGTAACTGACATCATAAAAAAATGACAAAATGGAAAAACTTTACTATTATCGATGATTGCCTCCTCAGGCGTTTATTACTGCTCGATAACGATCTCTAATTCTAAGAATTACCGTTTTTATTTTGACCAATTTGATCCCAAATTTCAATCAACCGCAAAACAGTTGATCTGATTTTGGTGGGTTAAGGCGCGTATCCATTTGTAACCAATGACCCGTAACGTAACCGCGAACATGATGTTATGTCACGACTAGTGGAGACGAAGTACTGTTGCATGTTTTTCGTAACCAATTTGACACGCGTAACTGTTACGAACCGAATCCACATTTGTCGTCGCTTCAAATAGTCCAGGAGCAGTAAAGATTGACATAATTGTGTCGTTACGTAACTTAGATATTCTCAAGATTGATCGAAAATTATATATACAATCATATTATAAGTATGCGCTAGCTCAGAAACTTGTGCTATTTGCAAAAAAATCGAGAACTGCAAAAATGCATGGAAACGCCGCTTTTTCTATCACTATTTTCAATGTAACTCTGTACGTATGCAGTTTAGAGAAAAAATCATTACTAGTGAATTTATTCGTTATAAAATTTTCTACAAGAAAGAATTGGTTTAAAAGTCGAATTTATTATATTTTCGTTGCTAGATAGCAATAAATCGGAAAAAAAGTGACGAGAATCGTGGTAATTTTGAAGCGCGTAACAACCAAGGAAGAAATTGCACAATTATACTAGTAGTAAGCGGGCGCCTCGAGCATCCCCCCCCCCGGCAATTTTTTATCCAGTCGGCCATTTTTTATCCTTTGTGGTGTCAGCCATTTTTTATCCTTGTAGATTTCTATAGTAGTGGTGTCAGCCATTTTTTAGCCAGTCAACCATTTTTTATCCTGGTAGATTTCTAAAGAGGTGTTAGCCATTTTTTAGCCAGTCGGTCTTTTTTATCCTTGTAGATTTCTATAATGGTGTCAGCCATTTTTATCCAGTTGGCCGTTTTTATCCTTGTAGATTTCTGTAGTGGAGTCAGCCATTTTTTATCCCGTAGATTTGAAAAAATTCCCATAGCCCTGATTGGAATCACTGACCTAAGCATACGTAATTTCCAAGCTAGTCAACAAATCTCGCCATATGACTGAATTTCCAACCATACATTGTTAAAAGAATTTAGGAATGAAGAGGCATACCAGAGACATATCAGAGACACATTCGAGACACAGCAGAGGCATACCAGAGGTATACCAGAGGCATAGCAGAGGCATACCAGAGGCATAGCAGAGACATACCAGAGGCATAGCAGAGGCATAGCAGAGACATACCAGAGGTATACCAGAGGCATAGCAGAGGCATACCAGAGACATACCAGAGGCATAGCAGAGACATACCAGAGGCATAGCAGAGACATACCAGAGACATATCAGAGGTATGCCAGAGGCATAGCAGTGGCATACCAGAGACATACCAGAGGCATAGCAGAGACATACCAGAGGCATACCAGAGGCATACCAGAGGCATACCAGAGACATACTAGTGACACACCAGAGGCACAGCAGAGACATAGCAGAGACATACCAGATACATAGCAGAGACATACCAGAGGCATAGCAGAGACATACCAGAGACATATCAGAGGTATGCCAGAGGCATAGCAGTGGCATACCAGAGACATACCAGAGGCATAGCAGAGACATACCAGAGGCATACCAGAGACATACCAGAGACAATGACAACGACAACGACAACGACAAAGACAAAGACAACAACAAGGAGAACGACGACGACGACGACGACGACGACGACGACGACGACGACGACAACGACGACAACAACAAGACAGACGACGACGACAACGAAATCGGCAACTACAACGACAACGTCTACATTTGAGGTATCTGACTATCGCTAAATTAGGGAATATTATCCCAACGATAGAACGCACGACAACGATAAAGACAAGAAAATTGTGGGATGAGTGGAACAAATTCATGCAACCATACTATGAAAATTTAAAAAGGTTTACTACCCCCTCTCCAAATATTATTTATTAATTTTTATTAAAAAACAAATTTAAAATAGAACACATAACCAGTGTCTATACCAACTTAGAAGAAAAAGACTGTCTTACATTACTGGAGGATAGCAAACTCCATTATTCTCTAACTCTTTTGCTAAAATGTGGACAAAGTTGACCGAGAGTCTGTCGTTGATACAGTCAAAGTCTTCGGCAGCAAAAAAGGTTCTTAATAATAAAAACAAGAGGTAGGTATCATCAGTATAGTATTGATATTCGTGAGGGTAACAGCCAACAATGTCTACAGAATGTTCTTTAAATGAGCTGAGTAATAAATTTATAAAGAAATTTAAGGTGTATATGGCTACTTACCAGTTGAAATTTGTAAAACATGATAATAAATATGGAGGCGGATCTTTAGAAATGGACAGAATCTCGTTACGAACACTACTAGAAAAAAAATTAACAACGGTAAAAGAACAAGCAAATTACTTAAAAGGTGATAACATTAGAATTGTTGCTCTGAACCCTAAGTTCAATAACCCTATTTCTACGAAAACAGCTACTTATATTAATTTTGAAAATTTACTGGGCCATATTGAAGACGTTGTTTCCTCAGATCAAAACGTAGACATACACGGTCCAACTTTTGACATACAAATATTTAAGACGCACTAAGTATATGAGAAACTATTTGCGGAAGAATGGGCAACAAGTGTTTAGTCTTTAGTAGTATCACTTTACAACTAAGGCCAATGTGGACACATTCAACCCACCCCAAAGACCTAACAGAATGAGGTTAGGTATTTCATGAACCAACCACGTCTGGAGTTTGTATAAAACTCAGAGCTCAAAACTTAGAACATTCTGAGATAATTTTGTGTTCTATGATTTATTATACTCTATTATTGACCGTTTTATTCCACTTAAGCGAACTTGTGTTCAGGAGTTTCCTTGTTGGGATTCTCTAAAGCTTAAACATTTATTACATAATAAAAAGATAGGCCATTTATAAAACTGCTAGGACCCGCGAATGCAAAATTCAGTGAGCAAAGAACTCAATGTAAGCATCTGTCAAATGAGTGCAATGTTAGGTATGTATGTTTTACTGAGCATTCTATTCAGAATAATGTAAAGGCTTTTTGGAAAATTCGTAAGAAGTAAATATAAAATTAATAATAAAAGTAGCTGACTCAATAACACTAAATGCTTCAGTTGCTTCCTGTGGTAATGACATTGCAAATTTGTTTATTTATCACTTTTCATCTGCGTATACTAATCAAACTCTAAGTCATAGTGGTAACAAGTTGTGTATACCAACAAACTACATTCCTATTTCCGGAATTTTTGAGAGAATTTCAACATTAATCATTAATAAGGGACCGGTACCTGATGATATTCCACCCATTTTTCTGAGAGAATTCAGTTTAATTCTTTCTCGACCCCTATTTCATATTTTCAATAAATCTTTCTTACGTTATTATACCCTTAGAGTAATACTATACAATAGAGAGAGCTACTCATTCATAAACAAGTTTATTTTGTGGCCATCAATCCTAAACGCCAGAAGTGAAATAATGAATGAATTACAAAAAGTGGGGATGGTATTGTAGATACATGGCCTTGGTAATTTCGGCTGTTTTTCTGACAAACTGGGCACCGACGAGCCATATGATAATCCAAAAACATTAAATTAATTAACTTAAAAGTTTATTTTCTCACTAAAAGTCTTAAAAAACACATCAAAACATCTATTCGTAATGGCGCTAGTATAAACAAACCACTTTTGACATTATTTACTACATTACTACAGCATATTCAGCATATAACCATAAAGGTATCTAAGGTTACAACAAATACTTGTTTAAAATTTATATAAGAATAAGCATTTATTAAATAAAATTCAGGTATTATTGATTAATTTTAAAAGCAGCGACTCAAATGCATAAATTAGTATGACTTTTTTTATTTACATAACTTTTTAACAAATTTTCAATTAAACTTCTGATTTCATTTTCCCTGCAACTAAAGATACTTTATAAATATGACAAAGCAGTGGAAGTGTCCGCAAGTGAGCTTAGAATGTGACTCGACGTTTGGGGCAAGACAAAATCAAAACAAACAGATCTATTTTCTTTGTTAATCTGAGATTATACCAATATATAAATCAGGCAATAAATTCGAAATAAATTTTTTTAAACTCTCAGAAATTTGGTTTTTCCTCATGCAAATTGTCAGTTTGTTAACATTTGTTGACTTTCTCTCCGAGTCGCTTTGAGAGGGGAGTACCTACAATCTGATTCTGTGTATACTGATTTTTCCAAGTCTTTAACAAGGTGAACCGTGGTGCTCTACTTCAAAGCTTGATTTTCTTGGCATTCGTGGATCAGTTTTTTAGTGGATTCGCAGTTATTTAACCTATAGAGCTCAAAAGATTCGAATAAACTATTTCTATTCCCATAAATTTTCAGTGTTTCCTAGGGTTTATACTTAGTTTATTATAGTGTTACTTGTTTTCGCCATAATGATGCTTTACTATTTGCAGATGATTTGAAGTGTTTTAAAATGAGGATATTGGAATATTGCAATTAGAATTGGATAATCTATCCGAATGGTGCACTCTTAACGGCATGGGTGTTATTGCCAGTAAATGTCGCGTGATTCGCTTTTGTCGTACCCAACACTTAACCACATTCAATTATAACACAAATGGTCAATTGCTCGATACAGTCAATCAGATAAGGGATTTAGGAGTAGCTCTTGGCAGAGCACTTACCTTGGGTAAGAATGATAAAAGGAAAGTTGTTTTAGAAATTTTTAATCAATTATTTTGTGTGAATAAATTCTTCTCTTTGGTATCAAATCACTATTCACAAACAAGTACTTAATCTACGAGACATTAGAGACAGCTCATTTAGTATATCATCTTCAGTTTTGGGGATTCCTTCACTGATATCTGCCAAAGCCAGTCCATTGAGGCGCTCTTCAGAAGTTTTGTTACGCAAATACGTCTTCAGAAACTTCAAGGATGAAAACGATCTTTCAGCTGTACTAGTAGTGACTTAAACTCAAAACAGAAGAGATCGGCATTTCGGTGCTGTAAAGCTTCTAGTGAATTTTTAAGTTTTTTTCTTTCAAAATCTCTTTCCACAAAATGGATTCACCAGGCAACCCGTGTGTTTCAAGTTAATAAAATTCCACAAGTTTCATAATGCCAGAAATATCTTCATTATTTTCATCCAAGCCCAAGTTTAATAACGACTGGAACTGTGATAAAATATTCTTGCGTGACTCACACTTGTCGTCTAATGCCGGGATAGTGTCTTCCAGGAAAGATATGAAAATTGATCTTCTAAAATATTTCTCTACTGAGTTTGTCGGAACATTGTTTTTCATGGTCTGCCGCTCTACCATTCTTGGTTTATAAATATGAACTTCTAGTTTACAACACATCCCACTTGCTTTCTTAAAAATCGATAAAAATGTTTTCTCTGCCTTGTTTCGAGTTTGTTCCAACCTATATTTCACTTACATTGTAAAGCCTATGGCAGCTGAAAACTGGAGATTTTCGTTTTGTAAGTACTTCCTCAATGGTAAGGTATTTTAAAAGACATACTCAGTTACAAATATACTGATCAAAAACTCAAACTTTTCAATAACACACTGGAGTAGCTGAGCGTCAGAGGCGGCCTTCTTATCGGTCCACCCTTTTATTTCATCCAAAGATGACATCACTCGCAAAAATAATTCTATAAACAACTACAAAGAGTCATAGCGTCCAATCCAATGAGTAGGACACGTTCTTTCTAGCTTTTCCTTTTTTTGTTCTCATCATTCTTCAATTTATCGATCTCTGCTGTCAAAACTGCCTGCATCTTTGGAATGTTGAAACAGTTGTAAACAGCCTCAATTGTGACCAAGCAGTTTCGTATTGAGTGCACATAGCATCCCTCAGAAATGGAGAGATTTAAGCAATGTAAGTTGCAGTGGACATACAAGGCGTTAGAGTATATTTCCTGTATGTGTGCTCGAACTCCATTGAAGCTTCCGCTCATGGCACCCGCACAATCGTAACCGTGTCTAATCATGTACTGTGGTTGAAGTTTCAAATCTTTGATAGTTTTGCATATCAGCTAATCCTCTTCCTGACATATCAGTTACAGAGATAAGCTGTAAAAATTCCTCACGGATAATGCCTTGTTCTACAAACCTGACGGAGAAAGTAATTTGGGAAACATTACTCACATCTATCGTTTCATCAACGAGAATTGAAAACTTCACTGCTGCAATGAGTTTTTTTATAATTATGTTGTTAAGTGATGATATTATTTCGTTCTGGATTTGTCAACTTATGTATGTTGTAGCGGCACCAGATTCAACTATAAATCTTAAAAATGCTCGGAAGTTTCCTTCTGAGGTTAGTCAAGTAAAAGAGTTCCAGAGTTAGGGTGGTCGAGAAAAGCTCATCCTCTTCTAGCAAGAAAAAGTGCAGTAGATATAATTGGCTTCAATTGTTCTCTATTTTTCTTTATTTTAATTACATGGGCTACATCTAAAGCCTTGTCTATGCTTAGAACCTCATCTAAATTTGTGGCCATGAACATACCTGCTCTTTGAAGGCAATCAGCATAGTATTTTGTATTTCTATGGTCTCGGGAAACTTCTTTGGCTTGTTTCTAGTTCTTAAATTGATACTTTATTAGTTTTCCAGGAAAAGAACTTTGCTTCCCAACCGTAGTACAAAATAGGAAGCAGTACTTACAAAATGCGCCATCTTGAGAAGGTGAATATACCAACCATTGCCATTCAGCAATCAATTTTGGAATGAATCTCAGGTTTCTGGAACCAGATTGTGGAAACTTGAAGTTTAAATCAGATTTCCAAGGCCTTATTATAAGAAGTTGCTTCCTGGTATTGTCATCAATATGGATAAAACCAGTTGATGACAACAACTAAAACAAATACAATTTGTAACTAAGACATTTATACTAGTTTATAAATCAATAATTGTTTGATAAATTTCGTTGAATAATAGTATATTGAAGTATAAGTGGATAAAGAGGTCTTTCAAACACGCGCGATTTTTCGAGCACCACGGCGCAGCCGGAGTGCTCGAAATAGAGCAAGTGTTTGAAAGACCAGTTATCCACGAATACTTTACGCTATTTTTTTTTATTGGTGCACTTTGAAATCATAAAATATTATTATTATATTATTACTACAAAAAAATGGAAGTCCGTCCTCGATGCCCAGCCAATTTTCGTGAAAGTCCATCCTAAATAGTATTTATTTTTATTTGACGTTACGAGGTACTGCTGTCAAATCAATAATCAAAAAGTTTATTTATTTATATTTAAAAGGATACAATGTATATATGAATTTATAAATAAATTTTGCAGAAAAAACCAAATAAGACATTGGTTCACAATGAAAATATACAATTTAAAAACTAATAAAAAATGTTGTCATTGATACTTACGTTTCTCGAGTTGTTGTTGTTACCATAGGGACTTTAAAAAACGCGCGTATTTGTAAGTTCGATTTAAACACGCGAAGCGTGTTTTAAATAGATAATATGAGGCATCAATAAAAAAAATAATATAAATGTTAGTTGATTACTTGTTTTCCAATGTATATGCCTATATTAGAACCCAAAGGTGTATGAGATCTGGGTTGTACTAAGGCTAAGGGAATTTCATCCTCCTCAATTCTAGGTCTTTTGCATGTTGTTGTGGGCGAACTAATTTCTTTCCTCTCTTGGCGTTCAGCGCCATCTATAAAAAAACTTTAGTACAGCAATAACTTTGACTAATCATATTGATTTTCGAGTAAATCTTATCTTGACAGATTTAATTTGATTTATAATGTAAGCGAAGTTTGAAAATAAAGATCAACCTTTTACACTGTTTAAGGTTTAATATTACTAAAAAATACATGTTCTAAATACCTTCTTATCTTTAGTTACCTGGATTTAAAATTGTTGAAAAAGATATAGCACGCTGAGCGAAGCACTTTCTAATATCCATAAATAGGCGGGATCAAACAACAGGTAAAATGAAAGAGCAACAAACTACCAGCCCTACGGGCTAATCCCCCAAACCCCCCACGCTGCGTCATTGATTGCATTTAAACTACATGCCTATCAAGACTATGCTGCGTGGCTGCAACAGCTGTGAATCTTCTCTCTTGAGAACCGTAGGCAACAAAAAAATTTTACATTAAGTTTTAATACCATAAATAGTCCTCAACTTCTAAATAAAATTATTGTTGTTCCAAAGCGGATTACGAGAGTCGAACATTTCACATACTTTTCCATAGATATAATTATGCATTCTACACATTTCTTTCTAGATCTATGAAAGTCGCTAACTCACTGGAAGACCATTAACTTTTTGATGTCTCACTTAGTGAATTTAAAAGCTATAGTATTGATTTGAATGTTCTGTCATTTATATTTTACCAACCCATGATTTTTGTATAGTTTGTTTTAAAAACTATATATTCTTTGTAGTGCATATGTTTGGATTTATCTACATTGTATATTTTTCTCATTGTAGTATTTAATATAACTTAAAAGGGCTTGCCCCTGAATAAATAAATAAGTAAACCACCCAACGGATGTTGATGCGACTTTCACCATAATTTGAATACTTTTTCATGGAACTATTTAATCAGTACAGATGATACTTTTTATTTAACTACCATTTAATTGCACCTCTCACCGTTTTTTGGAGATAAACTGACATTTTCTTATAATTTCATGATATGTTAGTTACTTTCTTACATTTTCGACGTTGCCAGATTTTTCTTGCACGGGAATAAAAATGTCTCATTGGCTGCTGTGCTGTATAACCCAATTAATATCGCGTCTCTGGTCCACTGATTCATATTCGGAAAAGTAGGGCGTCAATATTGAGATTTGATTACCTACTTACCGAAGATCATGTATATTAAACATTAAAATCGATGAACTACACACTGGCCCAATAAGTCCGCATTTAACGACGAAAATTCGGTCATTGAAAGCCGGGAATGACACTGATCATGCGTTTATGATTATTTTGAATAACTAACTCGATCAGTATAGTTTAAACTCAGTACGCTAGTAAATCTGTAAAAAATTTCTGTATTTTTAGGCTGTATGGATTACCGCTCTAGCTCCTTACGTGGTTCTAATTATCCTGTTAGCTCGGGGAGTATCGCTACCTGGAGCAGCTGAAGGGATACGATACTATCTCACTCCAGAATGGGGCAAGTTATATAACTCCAAGGTAACATGTCTTCTCAAAATTACCAAACAAAAATCGTTGAATCTAATTAACGTTTTAGGTATGGATAGACGCCGCGTCCCAAATATTCTTTTCTTTGGGTCCCGGCTTTGGAACTTTATTGGCCTTATCCAGCTACAACAAATTCAACAATAACTGTTACAGAGACGCTATTTTAACTAGCAGTATCAATTGTTTAACTAGTTTCTTGGCAGGATTTGTCATTTTCTCTGTTTTGGGTTATATGGCCCATGTTCAGCATAAGAGTATTGAGCAAGTTGGATTGGAAGGTAAAATGATTGTGTATATCATATACATATTTACAATTTCTTCTATTTTAAGCTGATGTATGTCTGAACAAACAGTATCGATACGTGGAACTGCTCACGTAATATGCATTTGTATTAATAATTAGAGGTTATGTTAAAAAGTTGACGCTTGCCAATTTCATTAAATACGGCATATATTACCAGAAAATTTTAATGTAGTAAATTCTCAAAAACGGATGCAGCTTATCACCCACATTATTTAAAATATACACTTTTATCAGCCATCTATAATTGGAATAGAAAAACAGCATGAATAGAAATTCAAATGGATGAGAAATGACGAACATTCTTATTCGCTAAAATCCAAGTTATTATAGCTAGTGACGAATACGACGCAGACTATATTTTCAGATAATTAAAAGAGGTATATGAGGCATGGGGTCTAACTATAAACAAAATATTTTGAAGTAAGAGAACAGCATGAACGAGACCGAGATCTACATTCACACAAACTACAATAATGTAATAGCCAATTCAAATATTTGGGAAGCATTATTTCAGCAAACGGAACATAAAAAAAAGAAAGAAAGTAAGGAACAACAAGTAAAAAGTGACTTCCGATTATTTAATGAATGCTAGCCACTTGCGGAGAAGAGGAAAATGTTATAGAGACAGTGGCAATGGATTTCTTAAGGACATCATGTAATATTTCCAGATTGCAACATGTCAGAAACGAAGACATCAGAAGCATAACAAGGCGTATACTAACAACAGCAGAAAGAGTAGAATCTATACAGGTACGGATATGTATTGTGAATGGCGGAGACGAGATGGGGTATATTAGGTACAAACCATAGAACTGGGAAAGAAGAAAAACTAGGAAAAATATGGGAGATCGAGCCATCGAAGATTATTTCAAGGATAGGAAGAAATGACGATCGAAATCCGGGATGCGGCTTAAACCGTAGGACCCCCGACAATACATATAAATTCTCAAAAAAAGTTGTTAAGGACTTATACCTTCTCCATAGAGACCAGTACCTTTCTAAATATCCTCGCACGAATCTATACCCAGTTAAGTGTCAAAGAAAGTTTCACAAGCCTTCACTGTGCATAAAAATGTGAAGCGGAAGGATACTCTAAATCTTAGGGATTCAGTACATTGAAGGAAATATCATGGTCTTTTAGTTGTTGTGTACGACAGCAAAAAATATTCCTAAACTGACACAGAAGAAATTCTCACAGCCTAACGAAATTATTCTAAAACTGATTGGAAGATATCTGATACATTATTTTACCAAGTAAACTATCAAAGAGTACAATGAAAAGGTTGGAGAACTTACATCTCGAGAATGAGTGAAAATAGACTATAAGCACAGAATCTCTAATATACATAGTAGGTATTGTTTGAATTGTGATTCTATTATTTATTCTAATTGATTCCATTCATTTCATGTCTCATATTTATTGTTAATATTTTTTCAGGACCTGGTTTGGTGTTTATAGTATATCCAGAAGCTATAGCGACAATGAGTGGCTCAGTATTTTGGTCAATAATATTTTTTCTAATGTTGATTACATTAGGTCTAGACAGTACTTTTGGAGGGTTGGAAGCCATGATAACTGCGTTGTGTGATGAGTATCCTAAGGTATTAGGAAGACATCGAGAAACTTTCGTTGCAGTATTACTTTTTTTAATATACATTTGTGCCTTGCCAACAACTACTTATGTAAGTACATATCATACCAGTTTACTGTGCGTGCCTAAAGTATGGAAACATGAAGATATCTTTGTCACCCCGTAAGATATAGTAACAAAATTTTAGTTATGTATAATAGATGGACCAGCGATTTTATATTTTCGACATTGCTACAGTTTTTGAGACATACGAACCTTACGTGTATTTTTAAATGGGACAACCCGTATTATTAAACAGTTTTGTATTGCCGATGCAGCATTCAAACTGTTAATGATCAATATTGACCATTAATGTGACGAAATTAGGAAATTTATTGCAACCGTTGATTTAAACAAAAGAAAAAAGAAAATTGGACTCTTGGTATTTGTTATAGTTTAAAAATAGTTATTTATGCAACAAGTATATAAAGTAATACTCATAGAGAAATAAACATATTAAGAGAGTGTTCGTTCCCATATAAACAGCTGGCATCGCGTCGATCTCAGCGCACCCCTTGCGGGAAACAGAACTCATTCTTACAGGCGGGATATTTAAACTTGGTAGTTTGGATCATGGGTAGGTAAATTTTACAGTTCGTCTTAAAATTGTTTATTATATAATTATTACATTCAAAAAAAATTATATTTCATTTTTCTAATGAAATAATAATAATAAACAATTTTGAAACAAATAATCTAGGTAATAAATAATAAAACACAGCACACATTTAAAATTCTTATTAACCTGCACATATAAAAACAAATTAATAAAATATTTGTTTACTATACATAGGTCTGTTATTTATACATGTTATTACATTGATAACTTTAAAATTCTTATTCTAATAGTTAACGATAATATTAAAGTACAAAAACATCTGATTAAATTATCAGTTACAATAATCAAAAAATTTAAATTTTCAATAATATCTCCTATTATTAAAACAATTATTCTAATATCACTTAACAGTGTTTCCACACAATTTTCAAAGTTATTTTTCCTACCACACGCACTATAAATAGGCAATTTATATAACTAATTCTATTGCAGCCTCCGCCATCCCCATAGCTGCCCAGCTCTCACCTTTTTTTAACTTTTTTATTTCAGAAAACAAGAAACTTCACGTTTACTTTCTTTAAATTAATTAAAAAGACAAAACATGTAAATCAGAGGAAACCTACAGTTGTATAAATACACAACATAAACATATACTTAGCGAAAACTAAAAGTAAAAATGTCACACTAGTTTGAATATTAAATAATGTTTTAAATTGGTAAGACAAAACATGAAAAAACTATTATTATCTATATCATTAATTTACCATACAGTTAAATATTATTATCAATCACAAAATTACATATTTCTACTCAAATTACAGCATTATACTTAAGAAAGTTTATCCAATATTACATCAAATATTTTAATAAAAAGCATTTAAAAAGTAAATTCCCCTTTACATGAAGACAGGAACAGGTCTGAAACAAGAAAAAATTAAACGCAGTACATTGTTACCAAAAAATAATGATTATTTTTGTTTGTTAGTCCTCATACCATCATTATATTTTTCAATTAATAAGGGAATACAAACTTTTATGAGTTGAGAAAATACGTATGATTTATGTTCTCACAAGTGAACCAATCAAAATTTATATGACTTTTAGCAAAGAGTTCAGTTTCTTCAGTAATATTTTCTACATGACCTAAAAGTGGTAGAAAATGATAAACAATCTCATGCAAAATGGAAAGAAATTTTACGACTTCTCTTTGAACATAAATTATACGTGTTTTATCATCATTTTCTTTGAAGGAAGTGAAAGTATGGTGAACATCTAAAATATCTGTTTCCATATTAGCTTTACATTTTGCGCAATTAAAAGTTGTAATTTTTTTAACGTCGAAACCAGAAACGTAGCTTATTGCTTGTTAGCAGTGTTCCATTCCAATTTCTATTTTTTTACATATAATTGAGTAGACAATATGTAATGTCATGTAAAAAGTTTCAATGTCAAAAATTAATATTCCAAACTGTCAGAATTGCATTGAATGTTCGTAGTTTTTATGCAATAAAAACAGATAACCACTCAAACACATAATCAAGCAGTACTACTTTTTAAAAACTCCATGCCTGCTGGATCTAATTTTGAATTAAAATTTTGAAATAACTTTGACTCTGACAATTTAACTGCTATTTTAATTTTGTTATTACTACTGATAAGTGCCTTTTTTAATTTACAAATTCTATTTCTCTGATCTTTATTAATGTAATACATTTTCTTCTTCTTGGGACATAAATTACTGACCCTAGTTTCGTTTATTTTACTTAAAATACTAGATTCCAAACATAGTTTTATAGGCAAAGGTTCAAATTCAGTTTCTTCAAGACTATCATTATTGTTACAAAAAATAAGATTTCTTTTAACGGACAATACTGTGTTTTCAAAAGCTTGAGTTTTTTTATTATTATTATCTTCAATTGCTTTTGGTGGTGTATGATGGAAGGGTTGCAAAGGTAAAGCAAATTTATTAAGTCTTTTGCGTAATGAATTTGTAAATGCCTCATCATCAAAATGATCTTCACACAACCTTTGATCTTTGGTTGTATAAGGAAGTTCTAAAATTTTGTACCACTGTTCCCTTTGACTAATGTCAGATGGAAATTTGAAAAATGCTTTTTTCTTAAACTCCAAATTGCGAAGCGGCCAAAAATATGTATTATTACAATTTTTTGCTATACAGCTACGACGAATTTTACCTGGTGGTAACATTTTAAAGGTTCACTTAATTTTATTTACTCTATTAAAACTAAGTCCTAAATAAATTAAAAAATACTCACTATTGTATTGTCTTCTTTTTCGTAATCACAGATCATATAGGGACCGAGAAAGATGACTTTTATGCCATCTGCCGTGAAAAAACACAAACAATGTGATGTGAACACTATTAGTAGTACTAGTAGTTTTGTATAATCAGCGTTTTTAAATGTTCATTTTTTAAAACTGATATTAAATGTTTGTGATGTCGTCATCAAAAGTATCTTTCTGTATTCATGGCTGTTCAAATATGTTGTATAAAAATACTACGCAGTTGAAATTTTATAGTTTCTCCGAAAATTCATTGAACACTGCGTGGATAACCTTGAAACGTCAAAAATGAATAAATGCAGTAAAAACCCATATGTAATTAAAATGTTCTAATTAAATCATTTTGTTAACTTTTATGTTATGTACAATCAGTATGATACTACAATTGGCAGCTATTAGGAAAGTTCTAAACTTTCTTTTTACGTAAATAAAAGATTATTATCGAGAGAATAAAATGTTGTTTTCTGTACGATTTCATTGATTATATAAAATAAAAAACTAGTTATGTGTTTGCTGACTTTAATATTATATAATAAGTTCAAATAATTAAATACTATTAAGGGGAAGAAAGTAAACATTTGTACAAAACGAATCACTTCAAGTTTTTGATTACCTTTCAGAAAACATCGCGAAGATTGGGAACCAAATAAAAATACTAGAATTTGCAGTGCTCATTTTGTCAATAATCAAAAATCAGATAATCCCCTACACCCATCTTACATACCAACAATTTTTCCTGGCAAAGAAAATAAAAAGATCTATTCATTTTTTGCATTTTGTAGATTGTTTATTATACTGTTTACATCACAATGTTTTTCTTATTTAACACCAGGGCGCTCTACTTTCGGCATAAGTGCTGCCTCTATAGTTCCGCCTCGATCCCTATAACTACTTTCGTAATTGTTATTTTTGACACTGTCACTTTGCATTTGACAAACAGAATCCAGATGCACACCAACCAATGTAAGATTGGTTTTCTATATTTTCATTTTTAATGACATAAAAGTTAATATACTAGGATATTTTATAATATTTATCCAGATTAAAGGCGATGTTTTGAAATTTATGATATTTTGTTCTATTTTGTTTATGTAAAACAGTCTTGTAGTTCGCGACAGTAGTGACTCCATGCGCGGGGAACTTGTGCCACATACCACCTATGCATCAAACTGTCTCTTATATTATTATTTGTCTATGGTAATACTGTAAACAAGTAATATTTGATAAATGAAACTTTATTCATAATAAATAAAATAACAAGTAATATTTATTATACAAGAAATAGAACATTTATGCATCTTCTACTTGTTACAGTCTTCGGTCTTCGATAGATCCCTTATACTGATGAGCTACGCTTACGATTAAAAGGAGGTAGTCTATTCGTACAGCGACATCGATGAGCGGGAACCGGAACTCCACGACGACGTTAATAGGATTGCCAACTCTTCAGGCGCCTCGCGTTGGCCGTTGTGGTTTGGGGTTGTGAGAATTACGGGCGATTGTTACAATCTCCCCCTCTGACTTCGAGTCCTCCTAGAGGATGAGGAACCAGGATTTGCTTGGGAACAGTCGTCCGGAATAGGTGATGTCCTAGGAGTTGGAGCGATGCCGTCATTCCTTATCTTTTTGGGCCTACCACGCTTACGAATTGGTCTTATTGGTTCAGATTTTACTTCCTGACTTCCCTTAAAGGGTGAAATGTGCGATGCGTGATATACACCCAGTGGCTTCTGGGGTGTATTGGGATCGGCTACTTCATAACTAGCAGGTCCTCTTTAGCGAAGGATTATATAGGGCCCGTCTCTTCGCGGTGCGAACTTTGAAGTGAATCCTTTTGAGTCATTGCTAAGGAAATGTCTTGTTATCAATATTCTATCGCCGATGTTGTACTTAGTATGTGGGCGGCGATTTTTATTATGGGCTTGGTGGTTCTGATCTTGCTTATTTTCTGTAATTTCTTTTGCTGATAGTTGCGTATCAGCAAATTGTAACAGCTTAGGAGTGACTTCTTCAACGAAGTTTTCACTAGTTACAACCGTTCGTAAATCATCTGTAATATCTTGGGGCGTCCTTAGTTCTCTGCCAAATGTCAGAAAAGCAGGGGTTTGCTTGGTACTGTTACATCGCGCAGTATTCATAGCAAACCGTATGGCTGGTAACTGTTCAGGCCATGTGTTGTGATTGCTTCCCACAGGTATACTTAAATGTGTCTTGAGTTCCTGTTTTTTCTCTCCACCATGTTTGCTTCGGGGTGATACAAGGGAATAAATGTTTGCTTTATTCCCAGACAGAAAGTAAGTTTTTGCATTACAGCAGACACGAACTGTGTCCCGTTATCACTGATTATTCGTCTAGGTAGACCGAAACGTAGAAACACCTCATTCAACAAATGTTGTGCGCAATTTTCAGCAGTGGCTTCAGTCAGTGAGAATAATTCGACCCATCGACTAGCAGTGTCTTCCACTATTAGTATCCATTTATCATCTCTATCTGATATTGGTAGGGGACCGAATAGTTCCACGGCCAGGACTTCAAAACGCTGGTTGACGACTTGAGTTTGCATTAGCCATGCGGATTTTCTGTTAGTTATCTTATATCGTTGACATTCCAAACAAGCAGATACGTGTTTGGCGATGTCCTGTCTGATTCTGTTTCAGAAATATCGCATCGAGATTCGGTGAGTGGTCTTGTCAATACCGTAGTGACCTGACAGGGGGCTGTCGTGGTAGGCGTGTAAAATATTTTTAACTTCCTCAGCCGGTACCACTAGCCTAGCTTCTTCATCCTCTTGATCGTCCGTATAACGATATAGTACCCCTTTATGTAGCAAAAATCCTACATTAACCCACTTTTGATTTCGTTCATCGTTGGAAACATCTTCCAGGGATTACGTCCGGATCTTTTAACTGCTGTTCCCGTAGTTCTTTTTCAGTCTTACTGGGAACATCTTTGGAGGCTGCAAATCTGACATGAGTCGCTGTGATAATGTGGTCTGGACAGGAAGTCAGCTACTCGGTTTATTTTCCCAGGCGCGTAACGTACATGTAAATTATAGGACTGGAGTTGTAACGCCCAACGGGCTAACCTCCCCGTTGGAGTCTTTATAGTGAGTAACCATTTTAAAGGTTGATGATCGGTTATTACGATTATTTCAGATCCCTCTATATATCCTCTAAACTTATTAATAGCCCATACGATCGCTAAAGCTTCTCTTTCGGTCGTATTATAATTCCTTTCAGCGCCATTGAATAGTCTGCTGGCATATTCTATGGGGTGCTCATTGTCTCCCTCCCCCTGGACTAAAACGCCTCCTATAGCATAGGAGCTAGCGTCCGTTTTAATAATGTAAGGCTGGGAATCGTCGGCTTGGTTTAGGACTGGGCTGGTTGAGAGACAATATTTTAATTGCTCAAAAGCTTCCTGCTCGACTTGGGTCCATTTCCAGATTGCCTTTTTTTGTAAGATTGGTAAGAGGGCGTGCCATCGTTGCAAAATTGGGTATGAATCTTCGGTACCATGAGCATGTCTGGATGAATGATAATAGTTGCTTTAGATTAGACGCCGGCTGTAGATCTACAATGGCGGTAACCTTTTCAGGGTCCATAATTATCTCTTCAGGAGTAATTTGATGGCCCAAATACTTGACCTGTGAACAGCTAAATCTACACTTCTTCCTATTGGCCCTTAGATTGTTAGTGCGAAGATGTGCAAACACTTCCCTTAAATCTTGAAGATGCTGCTCGAAAGTGGAAGATCTAACTATAAGATCGTCAAGGTATACCAATAAGTTAACCTTACTAAGTCCTACCCTAAATCTGTCCATTAGCCGCTGGAAGGTCGCTGGTGCGTTACGCAGGCCGAACGGCATTCTATTAAAACTGTAAACTCCAAAAGGAGTAATGAATCAGGTTTTATCTTTATCGTCATCGTGAACTGGTATTTGCCAATAGCCGGACTGTAAGTCTATCGTTGACATGTAGGGCAAACTTTTTGCAGAATGAAGCAAATCATCAATGCGAGGGAGCGGATACCTATCAGGCACCGTGATTGTATTAAGACGTCTATAGTCTACGCACACTCTAACGTCCTGATCTTTCTTTGGGACCAAAAGGACAGAGGAGGTCCATGTTGTACTGCTTTCCTCTATAATTTCATTTTCCAGCATTTCGTCTAATTTTCCCCGCAGCACTGTCTGGCGATTTGTACTTAGTCTGTATGGAGCAGATTATCTGGGAGCATGGTCGCCAGTACTAATTCGGTGTACCGTTTGTACCGTTGGAGGACCCTCTTTGCAAAATCTGTCTTTATACTCTAGAAGTAGATTATAAAATTGGGATCTTTGCTCATTGTTAAGTTCTGGGGCTTCCTCGGGTTTGAGTGATATGTCGATGCAGAAAAGGTCGAATCTGCATCATTTTCGAGGGTCTTGCTTCGGCGGGCTGTTCCTATAATACTGTGGAAGTGCATCCTCGAAGATTAGATCAATGGCCTCAGGAGAGTATGCCTCTGCACTTTCTTGTAACTCAACGGGTTGTCGTTGCGGTGGAAGGTCCATTTCTATTAACTTAAATGATGGTTCCTCTGGTAATGGTGAGGTGAACACCTCCAAAAAGGGTGATCCTATCTGCCTCATCTCTGTTGAGTTTAGTTGTGTGTGGGGGTAAGTACCTTTTCATGTTCGTATTTAGATTCTATGACGGCTCCTTGTGTGACGTCTATGAATTCAAACATTTGCACTGGATTGTCAATGAAATGCCAACATCTTTGCGGAATTACCAAAACCATAGCTGTTTGGTCCAAAAGTCTATTCCCAATAATGTACGATTGTCTTCTGCTTTTGGTAAAATAATGAAGTCAATAGGAAATATTCTTGTCCCTATTTCGATTTTGACTGTTGTTGTTAGTATTTCTTGATCTTGACTTTGTCCATCAGCCAGAGTTACAGCAGCTGATCGTTTCAGGAATTTTACTGAAGGAATACTCTTAAGATGTTCATAAAGGGACCTGCCTGCTACGCTTATCCTGGCGGCCGTGTCTATGTGTGCAACCCCTTGAATTCCTTGTACTTTAATGGGTATTGTGGGAACTTGAGTCTGATTTATGAACGTATGTAAAGAATATAAATTTATAGCCTGAGTGGTAACATCTGATTTTTTCTCGGTGCAGACAGGGCAGTTACTTCGATAATAACCTGCTTTACCACACCCATAGCAATTAAGGCCGGATTGACGGTCTACCTTTCCAGTGTTTTCCTCATTTGCTGAAGTTTGCGTAAGTGCTGACTTTGTGTCTGTTTCTACTACTATTCGTTTTCGGCATTCTTCTTGTGTATGTCCCCTATAGTGGCAAAAGTTGCATCTATTTTTATTGCTTTTTGAGACACTTATCTTTCCTGTTTTTGAGCTACATATTCTGTCTTTCGTAATTTCCCTTCTTGATTCTTGCTGCATAGCTTCTACTTCTCTGCCTTTCTGGAAAAAGTATTACAATCGTCTCGAGAGATCTTTTTCCTTAGGCCAATATGAAGTAGGCCAAATATCATGTCGAGTTGAGTCGCTTCATCATGTCTTCTTTGGGGTAGCTGTGCTAGAAGGGCTCGTTTCTTAGAAATAAAAGCGTCTATAGGAGTGCTACGCTCCTGGTTTTCGCTAAAGATCTCTATATAAATTTGATGTGACGGTTTAGATGGCGAGAACGCTGCTCTAATGAGCGCGGTTGCCTCATCCCACGTACGAGCTTCGCCTTTGACCCCTTGCCACCAAAGTCAAGCTGTGTCGGTTAGCAATAAAGGTAGTCCTTTTAGGGCGTCGTTGTCTGTTATTTTCTCAACATCTTTATGTATGGAGACGGTCGTGATAAACGCATCTACCGTTGTATGACATCTTATTCCACCAAACCTAGCGGTGCATTTGCTAAAACTCCCGGACAAGGAAGGCGTTGGCGGTCCTTCTTTATTAGCCGAAATAGTTTTAAGTAATCTTTGGAATTGCTCGTCAGACATCTGCATTGTACCTTCTGTGACTAATTTGCGTTGACTGCGACGCAGGCCTGATGAGACGTCTTTCTTATGTTTTGGAATCTTGGTGGGTTATTCCTAATCAATCCTTTTTCTTCTCGAGAATTTCGACAAAGAACGCCAAAACAATGGCTTTTGTTTTTCTAAAATTCTCTTGAATAGACGATATAGCGAATCTCACTTCTAGATAGCCCAACCAATCCTTTTCTTCTTGCGAATTTCGACAAACAACGCCAAAACAATGGCTTTTGTTTTTCTAAAATTCTCTTGAATAAATATAGCGAATCTCACTTGTAGATAGCCCAATCAATTCTTTTCTTCTCGCGAATTTCGACAAACGACGCCAAAACAGTGGCTTTTGTTTTTCTAAAATTCTCTTGATGTGACTGGATGTAGCGAACCTCACTTTTCTTGTCGAGAATTTCGATAAACTATACCAAAACAATGGCTCTAGTTTTTCTAATATTCCCTGGACATTTATAAACTGCTTATTCAAACACCGACAATTAACGCTACTGAGTGACTATTAATTGTCTAGTAATTTGAAAAAAATGCAGGCTTTACGTTGAGCGCCAGATTGTAAACAAGTAATATTTGATAAATTAAACTTTAGTCATATTAAATAAAATAACAAGTAATATTTATTATACAAGAAATAGAACACATAGAGAAAGTAATAAGATAGTGTTCGTTCCCATATAAACAGCTGGCATCGCGTAAATCTGAGCGCACCCCTTGTAAATGTAAATTTTATAGTTTGTCTTAAAATTGTTTATTATATAATTATTTCATTTCAAAAAATTATATTTCATTTTTTGTAATGAAATAATTATAATAAACAAGTTTGAGAGTTTTGAGAGAAATAATTTAGATAAATAAGAAAACAGCAAACATTTAAATTTTTTATTAACCTGCACATAATATAAAAAAATTATTAATCACAATTACATGTTTCTACTAAAATTACATTATATTTAAGAAAAGTAATCCAATATCACATCAAATTGCACATTGTTATTTTAAAATTATTGACAGCAAAACCAACAAACATTTTAATAAAAAGAAATTAAAAACTAGATTCTCCATATCCATGAAGACAGGAACAGATCTGAAACAAAAAGTAAATTAAAAGTAGTACGTTTTAAGTTACAAAAAAAATTTTTGTTTGTTAGTCTTCTTACCATCATTACATTTTTTAATTAATAAGGGAACACTAACTTTTATGAGTTGAGAAAATACGTATGATTTATGTTCTAGACAAATGAATAAATCAAAATTTATATGACCTTTTGCAAAGTGTTATTTTTTTCAGTAATATTTTCTACATGAACGAAAAGTGATAAAATTTGATAACAAAGTCATGCAGTATTGAAAGAAATTTAACAACTTCTCTGTACACAAATCAGACGTATTTTATCATCATTTTCTTTGAAGGAAGTGAAATCACGGTGGTGAACAACTATAATATCTCTCTGCAAATTAGCCTTACATTCTTCGCAATTAAAAGTTGTACGAAACTAGAAACATAGCTTATTGTTGAGTGTCAACATTTGAATTATGTTATGTATTTAAGAACGGCAATTCAATTGTTTCCAATTCATTAATAGTTTTAGAAGTGAATGGTTTAGGTTAATTATGAAAATTTTAAAGACTTTAAGTTATCTAAAGAAATTATATCGTCTGCTTTACAATTTGTTTTGTGGTTCTCGACTATCAATGTCTCAAAAAATAAGGTTTCTTTTTACAGAAAATACTGTACTTTAAAAAGCTTGGATATTATTACCATGTGGTGGTGTATGATGTAAGGACTGAAAAGGTAAAGCAAATTTAAGTCTTTTGCGACACGTACTTGTAAGTGGATCATCATCAAAATGATCTTTATACCTTTGATCATTAGATGTATAAGTTCTAAAATTTTGTACCACTGTTCTCGTTGATTAATGTCAGATGAAAATTTGAAAAATTTGCGAAGAGGCCAAAAATATTTACTATTAACAATTTTTTACAATACAGCTATGACGAATTATACCTGGTAATGACATTTTAAAGGTTCACTTACTTTTATTTACTTTATTAGAACGGAAAACCTAAATAAATTGAACAAAACTATACTAATTTTACTTACTCATCCTTAGAACTTGTAACCATATTTTTAGTTTTGACACTTCACTTTGACAAATACAAGCCGTATTCACACAAACCAATGTAAAATTGATTTTGTATATTTTCATTTTTAATTACTTAAAAGTTAATATACTAGGATATTTTATAATATTTATTCACAATAAAGGCAATATGTTGAAATTCATTGTCATTTATAATATTTTAAATTGCTTTATTCTATTTTGTTTATGTAAAACAGTCTTGTAGTTCGCGCGACTGTAGAGACTCCATGCGCGGGTGGCGGCGCAGAAACGTAGTGCCACTTGCCGCCTATGCATCAAACCGTCTCTTTTATTATTTGTCTAGGACAGAACATTTATGCATCTTCTACTTGTTACCGTCTTCAGTCTTCGATAGATCCCTTATACTGATAAGCTACGCTTACGATTAAAAGGAGGTAGTCTATTCGTACAGCGACATCGTTGAGCGGGAACCGGAACTCCACGGCGACGTTAATAGGATTGCCAACTCTTCAGGCGTCTCGCGTTGGTCGTTGTGGTTTGGGGTTGTGAGAATTACTTTTTTTCACGAGTAGGACGGCAATTCCTACGAGTTAAAAAAAGTTACTTTTACATTACTATTGGTACTTGAATTGGCAACATTTAACTAGTGCAAAGAAATAACATCGTCTATACTTGTATTAGTACTTATTGGATTGTTGGTAGGACCGTGAACATTTACAATGTTGTTTGAAGTCGAACCAGTTGCTCCTGTTAAAATTTTCACTGCGGAATCCATTTTGTTTTTTATTGAGTAGTCTACGTAACCCTCCGCAACTGTGTTGGATTTCCATCCACCGTGCTTCTTTAGTTGAATTATATCACCACCGGAATCCACTAATAGAGACGCCGAAGAGCGTCGAAATGTATGCCCAGTATAGTTATTTGGATTAGAAAAATTCAAATATGTTGCAATAAGCGAGGGAATTTTTGAAAAGGTATTGATACCTACAACTTGGGTTTTGCATTTTCCATTTCTATACTGCAAAAAGAAATGATCTGTTTTGACATTTGTGGGTCGTTGGTTTTTATATTATTTATAAATGTTTATCAAGTTTAATTTATTTTCAGATATTTCACCAATAACAGTAAATCGACGTTGAACATGAGTTTTTGTATCAGGTATTGTGATAATTAAAACATTTCCGGTATCATTAATATCGTTACACTTCATGTTATATAATTCCTCCCTCCGCATAGCTCCTGCGATTCCGAATATTAAAGCAACCTGAAAGATGTTACAAATAATATCTAAGCTTACATTAAATTTTTTTGCTGTCATACCTGATGCATGAGATAATGATCGTCTGGAGCTTGCAACAGAAACTTATTAATGTCTTCACGGGCAAATGTTTTAGATTTTTTGGGTCTATAGGCAACTGATCTATTTTTCAAATATGCAAATGAGTTTCGAGTATTTACTGATGTACGTCGTTTTGAATAAGTCGACCAAAGTGTTGAAGGCTTCCACATTTTGGATTTAGTTTGAAAGTAAGCTAGTGACACTCTTTCTGTGAAGCTGTTTATGCCTTTTTTAGTACGCCACTCTATAAAAGAATTATATTCCTTTAAATACTGTTCCCTGGACTTCTCAGAGAGAAGATTCATAGTTGCTGCAGTTGTCGATTCAACAACATCTTCTGGTGTGCAGTTTAAACTTTCTTCACTATCACTCTTCATCACTAATAATAATACTACACTCCTTTTAATTAGACACAAAACGGATTTTCTTGAACGGATATCAAGAAATAAAAGTGTGACAGTTTATCGGAGAAACGAATTGACATGAGAAAGAAAGCGTTCACAGCCCACTACTTTGATAAAACAATTTTATAATTGCGTTAATAAATGACACGTTACGGCACTTTTTTCACGCTTTTTGACCGATTCAGAAATTATATTCTTTATGAATGCAAATGAATGAAAAAAACGTGAATATTATAACGGACGTAGAAAAACGCTTTTACTAGATTCATTATAGAATCGGCTCATTCCGATACGCTCAGGCGTGCGAAATGGAACATCTTACACACGCTCAACAGTTCATTCAATAGTGTTACGAAATAGCACACTGATATAGTCCCTGAATTCGACTATGTCTATGCCATGTATGAAAGTTAAAATTATGGCGGATGCGCAGGGATTTCTTAGAACTGTTTACGATTGTGACTATCTTATCTAGACATTGCTTTTGCGACCAGTCTTATCTAGAAAATGCCATAAAGTCAATTGTTTTTTGTGTAAGCCTCAATCTAGAATTATTATTAGAGACCTTTCTACACACAATTTTTCATATACACTGCTGTTTCCTATCAACTTCACATATTTTAGTTTATGCATTTCAACACTCCGTCGAAATCCTTCAAGGGTAATGCTAGTTTCCATGGAAGTAGAAGATGCATTCCAATTTTTGAAGCATTTATGTTGGGGAATATCCACTTTTTTATAGTACATGTTGGACAGTATTTATTTCGTGAATCCAGATAGAGAAGTTTTCCAGTTTTAGCGCCAAAAATACAAGCCACTCCTGATAGAGCATTGTAGTTCACTTTGTATGACCGTTTCGAGCAAGCACCATCAGTTATTACCGCAATAAGACACATTCTAATTCTTTGACTAAACGAAGTTCTTCTTGACCGGCTTCTTCCATAGCAGTATTTGCGGTTTGAAATATGGTTGCAGATACAATATCATCATCATCACACATGTATTACTATAATTAATAAATATACCAACTATATTAATTTGATAAAAAAGATAGTTTCTTGTCGACCCACGTTTCCCCTACAAGCCTCATCTCACTGCCGATAACGTAGTAGACACGTGCGTGCATACCATATTTCAGTTTTAAGTTTCTGTAATTTTTGAGGAAACAATAAAACTTTTTGTCAAAATATTTTGGGCTTATTTCTTAACTGATTTTAAAAATGTAAACAGTTTTAAATTCTGAAAAATAATCTCTATGCTTTGATGGCATTGAATTTTTTCATTTTAATTTTTTTTAAATTTATATTTTTAAGTATGTGGTTTTAACTATAACTAATTCGAATTTTAAAAATCGAACGCCATCAAGGCATAGATATTATTTTTTGAATTCAAAAATATTTCAATTTTTGGAATCCGTTGAAAATTAAGCCCACAAAATTTACAGAACATTTTAGTAGTTCCAGATATTATTCGAGAATCCCCTTAAATTTCTGCTAATATTTCTGCAATGGGAGAGAACATGGATGAGAAGATTTCTGCTATAAAGAACGATATTTCTGCCATGGAAGAGAAAATTTCAACGAATGCGAAAAACGATATTTCTGTTACGAAGAACGACATTTCTGTTAATATTAACGACAAGATTTCTGCTATGAAGAACGATATATCTGCCGATATCTTATTAATGAAAAACGACATTGCCGCTGACGTTGAAAATGAAATTTCGTCTCTAAACTTTGAAATCGAGAATAAGATGTCAACGATGGACGAGAAAATCGAGAATAAAATTACAACGATGGACGAGAAGATTGAGAATAAGATTACAACGATGGACGAGGAGATTAAGAATAAGATGACAACGTTGGACGAGAAAATCAAGGAGTTAGAAAAAAAATGACAGATATAAGAACTCAAGACACGCCAGCGGAAGAAAAGAAGACCGAGCAAACGAAACCTTGCAAGACAGAAACACACCCTAAGTTAGAAGACATTGGCAGTTTTACCCGAGTCAAGGCCCCAACGTTCGATGTAAAAATGTCATGGACCAATTATGTGAAACCGTTTGAACTAGCCGCTAGAGTAATTGGTCCTATAAGGAGAAAGCAGTGAACCTAACTATAGCGCTTCGGGGAGATGCCTTAGATGTACTTCAGACGATACCTTTGGAAGAAACGGATGACTTTGAGCAGCCGAAAAAGAAGCTGGACATGCGATACGGTCACGAACATTTGGAACATTTGTACAGATTCCAGCTGAAGAACCGAAGCATGTCTGGATGAATGATAATAGTTGCTTTAGATTAGACGCCGGCTGTAGATCTACAATGGCGGTAACCTTTTCAGGGTCCATAATTATCTCTTCAGGAGTAATTTGATGGCCCAAATACTTGACCTGTGAACAGCTAAATCTACACTTCTTCCTATTGGCCCTTAGATTGTAAATGCGAAGATGTGCAAACACTTCCCTTAAATCTTGAAGATGCTGCTCGAAAGTGGAAGATCTAACTATAAGATCGTCAAGGTATACCAATAAGTTAACCTTACTAAGTCATGGACCAATTATGTGAAACCGTTTGAACTAGCCGCTAGAGTAATTGGTCCTATAAGGAGAAAGCAGTGAACCTAACTATAGCGCTTCGGGGAGATGCCTTAGATGTACTTCAGACGATACCTTTGGAAGAAACGGATGACTTTGAGCAGCCGAAAAAAAAAGCTGGACATGCGATACGGTCACGAACATTTGGAACATTTGTACAGATTCCAGCTGAAGAACCGAAGGCGGAAACGTGACGAAACCCTTCAAGAGTATGAACTGGATGTTGCCCGACTAGATCGATTTGCTTATCCATCAGCACCAGATAACATGATGGAATGTTTAGGCATCCAGGCCTTTATTGACGGCTTATGTGACCACGATATGGAGGTGACGCTTCGATCAGCCCATCCTAAAACATTGGTCGATGCATTGACTGCTGCTCTTGAATATGAAGCAGCCACGATGGCTTCGGGATACAACAAAGGTAGGACCATACAGGAAGAAGGTGATGATGACAGACTTGACCAGGTCGTCAACTTATTGAAAAGTATGGTAGACAAGAAGCCGAAGAAAATCAGGTGCTGTGATTGTGGCGAGCTAGAGCATGCACGCAGTTCGTGTAAGCGTCCTACGACTCCTGCAAAGCAAGAACTTCTTAAATGCAAAGCAGTCACGAAGGGCTCGCGGTACAACAAAGGTAGGACCAGGCAGGAAGAAGATGACGATGAAAAACTTCACCAGATCGTCAACTTGTTGAAAGGTATAGCAGACAAGAAGCCGAAGAAGATCAAATGCCGGAAGTGTGGCAAACTAGAGCACGTACGCAGTCCGTCTAAGCGCCCCAAGTCTCCTGCAAACCAAGAGCTCCAGTCACAGGAGAAATCAGACAGGGGTGAACATCCAGCTGATGTGAATCACCGAAAAGCCAACTCTTTGCCTAGATGGTCATGCCCTGTAGACTATTCAGAACGCAACAAGTCGAAATCTAAGGAAGTTGCAGTTTCAAGAATAACATTTGTCAACGAGGAATGGTCACCCACCAGGATCAGAGAAGATCAGAAGAATGATTCTTGCCCGAAGAAAATTGGGCAGTGGATGAAAGAAAATCGGCGACCTACCTGGCAAGAAGTGTCTAGATTGTCACCGAAACACAAGGCGTATTGGGCTCAGAGGGACTCCCTTGTCCTGGAAGAAGGGCTGTTGAAAAGAGTCCTTGAAAACGATGATGGTTCCGAAGAAGTTACACGACAGTCCATCGGGAGGTCATCTGGGAGTGAAGAAAACCCTGCAGCCAGTCCGTGCGAGGTTTTATTGGATGAACAGCTCCGATGATGTGAAGGACTGGTGTAAGAAATGTACGACTTGTGCTACAAATAATTGACCACATCGCAAGAGAAAGGCACCTATGAAACTGTATAATGTTGGAAGTCCTTAGGAAAGTATTGCTTTAGACATCGCTGGACCATTTCCGACGACAGAAAATGGTGGTAAATATATCCTGGTTGTAATGGATTATTTCACAAAGTGGGTGGAAATTTACGCGATTCTGAATCAATGGGCCACAACTGTCGTGGATTTATTGGTGAAAGAATTTATCAGCCGATATGGAGTGCCCTTGGAAGTCCACAGTGACCATTGAAGAAACTTCGAAAGCCATCTATTCCAGGAGATTTGTGACAAGCTGGGAATGAAGAAGACCAGGACAACAGCATTACATCCACAGTCAGGTGGAATGGTCGAGAGAATGAACAGGACTATTGGAAAATACCTGTTCAAAGTAGTTTCCAGCCATCAGAGAGATTGGGACCAGTATCTTTCCCTATTCGCATTGGCTTATCGATCTGACGTCAATGAGTCCACGGGTGAAACACCTGCGAAAATCCTGTTTGGACGTGAAATGAGGCTTACTTGTGACCTGGAATTTGGCTGTCGGCCTGGAGAAGATCCAATTGAGAAGAAGGCTGGACGATATTCATGAATTAGTTCGAACAAATCTTCAAATTGCCAGCGACAGAATGAAAAGTCGATACGACACGCAGGCCATAGAAGGCGGTTTTAAAGAAGGGGACAAAGTATGGTTACACAACCCGACGAGGAGAAAAGGATTTTCTCCAAAATTACAAAAATCCTGGGAAGGTCCATACTTAATCAAGAAAAGGATCAATGATGTTATATATCGCATAAGCAAGATCCCCAACGGAAAACCAAAAGTAGTTCACCAAAACCGACTAGCACCATTCGAAGGAGATCATGACCTAGAGAAAGGACTAAACCATATTCGATATGTGTCTGACTCTACCTTCAATGTATTTATGGGCGCGTATGGAAGTACCGGGAAAGCTAGATATGGAGTCTGGAGTCACTTCAGAACAACGACACGATTTATTCACTGTCCCGGAAGATTATTCACTGGTATACAATATCCCCGCCCGTATCTAGAGCGCACGAGGGTTGGCAACCGTATTTCGAAAGAAGTTCGGGCAATTAGAAAAACTTGAAGACCAGATTCCAGCCCCTGGCAAGATACTGGAACTGAAACATAATTCGCGGTACGTCTTCTACGTGGTAACTAAAAATGAATTTCAAGATCGATCTACCTACCGTGATGTGTGGGAAGCACTTCGAAACCTCCGAGACCATATGTTAGAATCCAGTGTGAAGAACCTGGCTATGCCTAAGATAGTGAGTAACCAGTTGGATTGTTGAGTCATCAGGAACATGGTAGAGGTTATCTTCCGAGATACCGGTGTCCCGATATTAATTTGCAGCTACAACCCCTGTAATCAGTATCCGATGAAGACGGTGCCCTGTTATTTCCATAAGATCGGAAAATGTAGAAATGGGAGGCCAGTTGCCGACTCCATCCAGTCTCGGCTACACAAAATTTCCAGGAGGAACTTCCATTTAAGGAGGGGGTAATGTTACGAAACAGCACACTGGTATAGTCCCTGAATCCGAGTCTGTCTATGTCATGTATGAAAGTTAAAATTATGGCTGATGCGCAGGAATTTCTTAGAACTGTTTACGATTGTGACTATCTTATCTAGACATTGTTTTTGTGACCAGTCTTATCTAGAAAATGCCAGAAAGCCAATTGTTTTTTTGTGTAAGCCGCAATCTAGGATTATCTAGTAAAAAAGGCACTAATATATATAGGTCCGACCAGGGAGAGTTAGTTAGTTTATAATTTGACATCGTGAGATGAACAGTAAATTAGTGAATAGTGTAGTGAATAAATAAATTAAGTTAGTAGACATAACGTGTGTATTTTTATCCCACCCGTAAGTAAAACGTTTAAATAAATAAGAAAAACATTACAATAGTAACTGAAGGGCACCACATATATTTATATGGAGAATCAACATTTTTCCAGTAGAGGGATCCTCGATGCCTAGACGTTTTAAGTAGGGGTGTCTTCGATGCCTATACTTTTTCTATATAACTGTCGTGATGTTTATCGCCTTTGATAAACTATTCACTCGAATAATGCTGATTCTATTTAATAGTAATTAATTGAAACTATTATTCGTTTAGTTTTTAACTAGTTTTATTTCGAACTTCTTGCAGTGACACTTAAAAATCAATATGACATATGATGACAGACGTCAGATACAAATGTTGCTTGTTGTATTTAGCACGTTTTTGACATATATAAGAAGGTTATCACATGCGACCGACGTAAATGAATAAAATAAAACATTATTCCTAATAGTTAATAATATTTAAAAATAATATAAATAATAATGAGATTCCACATATTTGCCGGCCTTGAAAGGTCATACCTTCCAAACATGATTAACTTATCACAGTTCGTTTTCAATACGTAATACACTTAGTATGGACACTGATCGTTTTAAATACCTTGTACCAGTTTTTACTGTCACTACCCGAATTTCTTCATCTTGTCCCGGGTGAACTTCACTGATTCTACCAATCTTCCATTGAAGTGGGGGTAGGTTATCCTCTTGTAAAAGCACCAACTGTCCAATCTTGAAAATATCAGTCGAATGCTGCCACTTGTGTCTTTGTTGTAACGTGTGTAAATAATCTCGTGACCAGTTTACCCAAAACTGTTGACACAGAAGCTGCATCTGTTTGTATCGTTTGGTAAGAGTGCGTTTAGCTTCATCAGCTGTAGCTTCAGGTAAAGATAGCAACGAGCTACCAATAAAAAAATGCCCAGTAGTCAGAATATCAAAATCTTCTGGGTTCTCGGGGGGGGGGGGGAACAAGGGGTCGAGAATTTATTACAGCCTCCACCTGAACTAACACGGTGTACAAATCTTCGTATGTAAGTAAATTATTTTTCAATATTCTTTTCAAATGAAATTTTGTGAGTCTAACCGCCGACTCCCATAGGCCACCGACATGATAAATTGCCAAACAATTTTATTTTCTGATAGAAATGTCTGAAATTTAGTGTTATTGACATGATCAAGCACATTTTTTGCACCTACAAAATTAGTAGCATTATCAGAGTAAATATTACTATAAAGACCCCGCCTGGAGACGAATCTTTTCAATGTATTTAAAAATCCGTCGGTAGTTATAAATCGCTCACCAATTCGAGGTGCACTGCCTTCGACGCAAAACAAACAAATATACATAAATATATCTTGAGTGATTTTGTATTTCTTAAGTAACTATTTTTTATGAGATGTACGGTCCGGCATAGTCAACTCCACATGTAGCAAATGG
The DNA here is from genome assembly GCA_963921935.1 of Galeruca laticollis. NCBI lineage: Eukaryota > Metazoa > Arthropoda > Insecta > Coleoptera > Chrysomelidae > Galeruca > Galeruca laticollis. Next base: position 148,054,446 of record OY998179.1, on the reverse strand, counting down.
TTTAGCAGGTCTTACTCGAGCGGGAGGTAAATCGCCCATTTTTTGATGAGTAATAAATGGAGTTGCGCGGAAACATACAATACATTTTCTTAACAAACCTCTTATTGTGCGTCGACCACTTAGTGGCCAAAATCTTTGACGGATTATAGACAGTAGTGTTTGAGGGCCCGCATGCAAACTTTTAAAATGTTCATGACGAACGAGAATTTTTGTAAAATGATGTTTCGAGGGTATTATCATGGGATGTTTGTTTTCGTAATCTAATTCCGCATTTTTTAAGTTTCCTCCTACTCGCAAAATATTAAATTCGTCTAAAAACGGATCTAGAGATATCAATTTACTGTTTCGAGGTATTGAGTCGTCTAATTCGCTCAGCATAAGATTACCAGTAATTCTCAACTCCTTTGACCTTTGAAGACAATTCAGTTCGAACCTAAGTAGATAGGCAACTACGTGAATAAGTTTGTTGAATGAGGAATATTTCGATATTATTTGATTTTGAACAGTAGTATTGGTTAATGTAACAGTAGTCGCTTTGCTTTCAGGTAAATCGTTTTCGGATGGTAAGGTTTTCAAAATAGGCCAGTCTTCTTCATTATGATATAGAAATTCTGGTCCATTGAACCACATAGTAAGTTGCTTCATCTCATTGGGATTAACTCCGCGGGAAACGAAGTCTGCGGGATTCAAATTGGTAGGAACATATCGCCACTGAGATAGGTCAGATAGATTCTGTATTTTGGCCACTCTGTTAGCGACAAACGTTTTGAGACGGCTAGGATCTGAACGAATCCAAGCCAATGTTATGGTTGAGTCGGACCAAAAATACACCATATAGTTACCCTTAATAGCATCTGTTGTGGCCCGAGCTAGCTGAACAGTTAAAAGAGCACCACATAGCTCTAAACGTGGAAGAGATATGACCTTTAGCGGTGCTACACGAGATTTTGAACAAGCTACTTTGATCATGATTTGACCTAGGGAATTTATCGATCGGAAATAGACACATTCTCCATAAGCGGATTGAGACGCATCAGAGAAGACATGAATTTCGATTTGAGCTGCCTGTTTTATGAAGACATGCCTGGGAATTTCTATTTCATTAAGAGCGTTTAGTTGATTGTAGAATTGCGTCCAAGACATTAGAAAGTTCTTGGGAATTGTATCGTCCCAACCTATTTTTAACTGCGTTGCACAAACAGCTTAGCCTTGGTAATTACACGACTAATTAGTCCGAGAGGGTCAAATATTTGACTTATGATCGATAGCATTACACGTTTAGTAAATGTCACATGTTTTTTGTTATTTGTCACGTATTGTAACATGTCGTTTGGAAAATTCCATGTGGTACCCAGTGTTTTGGAATTCTGATTGTCCTTTATTTCGTATTCTTTGTTCGTCTGACTACTCTTGTCTTGAAGACCGTCTAAAATTCTCTCATCATTAGACGACCATTGTCTTAGATGGAACCCTGCCGAACTCAAGATTTCCTTGACATTTTTTATTAGCAAGGTGGCTGACTGAATATCGTTTGTGCCAGACAGCCAGTCGTCCATTTAGAAATCTTGCCTAATGGATTGAGAGGCTTCTGGGAATAGCAGTATGTTATCGAGACATCTCGTAGCTAAGAATAATGCAGGACTAGTTCCATATGTGACCGTCTGTAGTTTGTAAAAAAGTAGAGGATCAGACGGTTTTGAGCGCCATACTATCTGTTGATAAATTTGATCCTTATCATGAATTTTCACGCAGCGATACATCTTTGCAATGTCCGCTGTAAAAACTATTTCATGAGTTCGGAAACGTAAAAGAATAGAGAATATTGAGTCTTGAATACACGGACCGGTTTTGAGAACGTCGTTTAATGATAGATTTGAGGTTGTTTTTGCGCTAGCGTCAAATACAACACATAATTTAGTTGTGGCAGAAGACTCTTTGATCACACAATGGTGAGGGAGAAAGTAGTTTGAAGTTTGTTTTGATATCTCGGAGTGACAAATTTCTGACATATGTCCCATTGGTAGGTATTCTTCCATGAAGAGAGTATATTTTTGATATAAAACGGGATTCTTAGAGAACTTGGTTTCTAGTGATAAGAACCGATGAGATGCTATTTGCATGGATTCGCTTAACTCCGTATAATTGTCATCAAAGGGTAATCGTACTACAAAACTGCCCGATTCATCGCGCTGAAACGTATTTTGAAAATGTTCCTCAACTTGCATCTCTTCGCTTGAATAAATTGCATCCTTGGAATGACATTCCTCGAGAAGCCAAAACCTTTCAATTTGACTTTCGATAATTGAAGTTTTTGATAGATTGCAAAAAATACTGTGTTGTGCTAAAGAAATATTACATGGACCTGCGACTACACCAATTGGGTGTTTTGCAGACAATGACAATAGATTATAGAAGACACCTGCTCCTAAGAGGACGTCGATTTCATTTGATATGTTGAACTTGGGATCTGCCAATCTTATATCTGAAGGAAATTTTAAATGAGAAAAATCGAAGCTAGCTTGGGGTGTATTGCCAGTGATCTGGTCAGTGATCAAGAAATTGAGACTAGTCTGATAGTTTGACGTGAGAGATTTTATTTTAGTATTTGTCAGCAGGGGAATGTCGAATGATTGTCCACTAATACCTATGACGTGTGTATTGACCTTGAATGATTTGAGATCTAGTCGTTTAAATAACTTGCTAGTTATGAAATTTGATTGAGAACCTCCATCCAACAAAGCTCTACAGACAATAGGTTTGTTCTATTTATCGAAAATTTTAACAAGAGCCGTTGATAGGATCACGAAAGTATTGTCATAACCTTGAGTACTCGTAGCGCCATTCATATTTTGTGAGCAAGAAATTATAGAAGTATTTGAATTAGATGTGCCTGAATTTTCCGTTGTTTCGTATACAGTACACACTGTGTTTGAACGAATTGCCTGTTGGCGATCCTCAATGGAGTCATTACTCGATGAAGGAATATTTGTATTTACTTGATCATTCATCTTGAAAGTTTGGTTGCCTAAATGCTATAAAGAATTGTGCTTATTTTTACAGATACGGCACGTACCTGATTTACAATCTCGACTGGAATGTCCTAGTCGTAAACAGTTTGTACAAGCCTTTAGCTTCCGTATTTCTTGTATTCTTGAAGATACTGACAAATTTTGGAATGTTTTACAAAAATATATAAGATGATCATTGTCCTTGCAAAATATACAAATTCTATTAACTGCAATATTCGATTGTACTGTATTTACAACGAATTTGCGATTATTAGCCCGTAGATGCGTTTGAATGTCAGGTTTGTTACTTATTGATTCCAGAATTTGACATCTTTCCGTTAAATAGCTAATAAATGTTTCAATCTGTGGGGAAGTGACGTCTTTTTTTTTTTAATTTCCCATTCCCGTTTAGTATTAATGTCTAATTTAGTGACCAGCAAATATATTAAAATCGTACTCCATGATTCCACGGGTTCGTTCTAGTTTTTAAGAGCTCGAAAGTGTTTTTGAAAGTTACCTAAAAATGGCCTTGAAGACTTGAAAGAATCTTTGTTCACGTTAGGTAACTCAAAAATTTGCTTTGTGTGATTTTTAATAATGATTTTTTTGTTTTGATAACGATCTCGGAGTAAACTCCACGCTACCGTGTAATTCGAATCGGTAATTTCCAATGACTCAATAACATTGGACGCTTCTTTTTTTAGAGAAGCCTGTAAATAATAATATTTTTGAACGTTTGACGAACCGGGATTATTGTGAATTAATGCTGTGAAAGAGTCAAAAAATGTTCCCCATTTATCGTAAGAACCGTCTAATTCCGGTAAACTCAGAGGAGGAAGTTGAACATTCAAAGTTTGGCTTGATGTCGCGGGCTGTGCACCTGAATTTGTATTTTGTTGTATACAGGGTGTCCCGGGACTAATGGGAAAAAAGTGAGGAGCGTATAATCTGAGCTAAAATAATGTTAGTACTTCATATAAACTTTTACTATGCAGGCCCTCGTTTTCGAGTTATAGGCCTCCAAAGTTTTAATTTTGAATTTGGTTTTTATTTGTATTTTTTGTACTAGTTATTTGATCTTTATAAAATTTACGGCAAAGCTATAATGTATGTGTATGTTTATTTTGGTAAGGTAAACAGATTCACAGTAGTGCATTGAAGCCAGGGACGGACTACTCGCTATGGTTAGTGATCCAAAAATTTTGCATGTATGGCACACCCTGTATGAAATTATCGAAATTCACTTCCCCATACATTAAGCTAACGAAAAGGTACTCTTGTTGGAATTCGATAAAATAAGCCGTTTGGCTAATATTTACAGTTTTATTAATGCACTACGTACCAGTTCACGCATTCACCATTTTTATAAGTACACAACGAGGTAAAACTAACTTTTAATAGATGTCCAAAATTTACCTAGAGTACTACAAAAAAATAATTTAACGATAGCAGAAGATGAAAAACATTAACGACTTATTAATTGGAAAGTTGGTAAAAACTTTTTATAAGTGTTTTTACCGTTTATCAAGTTACCATAGGATTAGTTGTCAAACGTTGTGTAGAATAGTTCGTAGTCAGTACTTGTCAATAATTCATAAGTCTTAATTTAACAGTTACAATCGCAGAATTCGCTTTTATTGAGTACGCAGATAAACATCTAATGTATGGACTGGCTTCTCGAAACTGTTTAGAGGCCAAAAGGCTTTATGAAGAACATTTTGCAAACAGAGCATTGCCAGACAGACGAATGTTTGGGCGTATTGATCTCAGGTTACGAGAAACAGGTATGAATAAGTAAATGAAATTTTCCATGTATACAAAACAAAATTTTGAATTTTAGGAAGATTTTCTCCAGAAAAAGCTGGAGAAGGTCCAGTACGAAGCATACGTACTGTGGCAGTTGAACAAGACTTGTTAAATGCAGTTGATAATGAACCATCGAGTTGTAGAAAATTATCAAGAGAACATAACGTCTCGAAATCAGTTCATCGCGTCCTAAAAGAACAGCTGTTATATCCTTTTCACATGAAAAATGTACACCGTATGACAGTGGCTGATTATCCTGCTCGACTGGAGTATAGCCAGTGGTTTCTGCGACAACGACAAGCAGACAACACATTTATTAGTAACGTTCTCTTTACGAATGAACCGGGTTTCACCAGAGATGGAATCATAAATTCTCATAATATGCATTTATGGGATGATGTGAATCCACATGGCATTATCCAAACTAGGATCCAGCATAGATTCATGGTTAATGTTTGGCAGGAATAGTTGGCAATAATTTGATACAGCCATACTTTATTGACGGTACTTTGACCGGTCAGAGATATTTGGAGTTTTTTGCAAAATGAGTTATGGAACCTGTTTGATGATGTGCTACTACAAACTCGTAGGAACTTATGGTTCATGCATGATGGGGCCCCTCCTCATTTCACTTTAGATGTACGACAAAATTTACACACAAGGCTTCCTAATAGATGGATTGGTCGTGGAGGCCCTTTTCAATGGCCACCGCGATCAGGAGACGTTAATCCTATGGATTTCTTTCTCTAGGGTTATCTCAAAAGTAAGGTATACGCAACACCTGTGCAAACAAGGCAAGATTTAATAGACAGAATTGTGTTACATGGCAATGTTATTAGAAATAGTGTGAAATTGCTCTTTCAAGTGCAAAGAAACAACCTTCGGTGACTTAGAATGTGCGTGGAAGTGGGAGGAGCTCATATTGAACATTTATTAGAATAACGTTAGTTTTTGTTGTTGTTTAGGAATTAGTTTTAGTCTAATGTTTTATAACTTGTGTTTTTTGAGGTTTTCTTAATGGTTTAATAATGTTATGTTCGTAATTTTGATGAAAAGCAAGTAAATTCTGGACATCGTATTAATAAGTTAGTTAGGTAGATTTGTACGTAGTGCTTTAATAAAACTGTAAATATTAGCCAAACGGCTTATTTTATCGAATTCCAACAAGAGTACCTTTTCGTTAGCTTAATGTGTGGGGAAGTGAATTTCGATAATTTCATACAGGGTGTGCCATACCTGCAAAATTTTTGGATCACTAACCATTGCGAGTAGTCCGTCCCTGGCTTCAATGCACTACTGTAAATCTGTTTACCTTACCAAAATAAACATACACTTACATTATAGCTTTGCCGTAAATTTTATGAAGATCAAATAACTAGTACAAAAAATAAAAATAAAAACCAAATTCAAAATTAAAACTTTGGAGGCCTATAACTCGAAAACGAGAGCCTGCATAGTAAAAGTTTATATGAAGTACTAACATTATTTTGGCTCATATTATACTCTCCTGACTTTTTTCCCATTAGTCCCGGGACACCCTGTATAAATATGATTTCGATAACGATCAGCCTCATCTATAATTTGTTTTGCCTTTGAAACATTATTATAAAATTCGTCTTCAAACGAGATTCTCTGTTCGCTGTATGTTTCTTCATTATAAATTTCTAATTCGGACTGTACCGAATTGGATTCGTCAAATGCGAGTTCGATTTTTTTTGAAGTCTCGTTGTTATTTCTTGGAGTTTTGAGAAATTAATTGGGTCGTTAATGAAATTTTTAAAGCGTGTTAATTGTGCCTTCAATTGTCCACGACGTGCAATCAATCTCGTGATAGCTTGCTGCTCGTCGCCGTTGTTGGACATTGTTATTTATTTTAATTTGAATGTATAAAATATTATTGATAAAAAATATTTATTGAATGTATAATGAATAGAAATTTGAATCTTTCAGACTAATAGGTTATTTCGAATACTAAACGTCTGTCGGTTCGTCAAAGTAAGTAGGTAAATTGTTTTGAGAAAGAGATTGTGAGTCGGACATAAAATTGTAGCACTGCTTTTTGCTGAGCTCTACGAACTTCTATGGTTGCCGGCTTTTAAATCTTAATGAAACTACAAAAATTTGATGGGATGCTTATACGTATAAGTACTTATCTAATTTTTATTCAAATTTCTGAAATTCAAATAATTGCAAAGGATATTTAAGTTGTATTCAATAGTAAATTTATGAATTAAGAATTGAATTTGTTATTAGCGTTAGATCTTAACAATTTATTGATATGTTGAAAATTCAGTTAGAAAGCTGTAATTAATTGCAAATTGGAGCAAATGAATTAAGTGATAAATTGGAATGGACTCACCGAGCTTCCACAACTTTCTTGTTCGATGTTCACCACAAACGTTTGATTTGATGTATGAAAACAGATATTCGGATGCGAAGGACCAAATGTCAAATCTCGTGATGTTTATCGCCTTTGATAAACTATTCACTCGAATAATGCTGGTTCTATTTAATAGTAATTATTATTCGTTTAGTTTTTAACTAGTTTTATTTCGAACTTCTTGCAGTGATACTTAAAAATCAATATGACATATGATGACAGGCATCAGATACAAATGTTGCTTGTTGTATTTAGCACGTTTTTGACATATATAAGAAGGTTATCACACGCGACCGATGTAAATGAATAAAATAAAACATTATTCCTAATAGTTAATAATAATTGAAAATAATAGAAATAATAATGAGATTCCCCGATAACTATTCACTTGTATTCTTTAAATTTGTGCAGTTGTAGAAAAAAATTTAAATGTTCAAAGGATCACCCACAAATGTTATGCAAAATGGGTTCCAGTCGAATCGGCTGAACATTTAGTTTGATATATTGTATGATGTTCTGATGAAAAGTCTCCAATGGCCAAAAAATATCTAATGGATAGTTTCGGAGATACAGGGTGTCAAAAATATAGAGAACGGAATAGTCCGTTTAATGAAATAATGAACAATATGGCTACAATTATATTTCCAAGAGTTATAATTATATAAATATAAAAAGTTCGAATAAAAAGTTTTAACGATAAGGTCATTTCTTTCTTCAAAGATATGTCAAGATTTGTGTTTGATCAGTTGTGAAAAGAAACACTATGTGCAGCACGTTTGTCAATCTTTGTGAGTAATTGCACGCACGAAGCTCTTCAATAATGTTTAAACAAGATAGTTGGATTAGTAGGATTGAGGTATTATATTTTGATACATGCATATGATGTCGTTTATTACAAAATTCATCCTACCCTACGACTAAGTCAGGGTGAAACTATGTCAAAAATACCACATAAAACCCCGTTCTCTTATCGATGGCGTTGGGACGCGTACAGAATAGGAAAATTGAAAAGGCATGTTGAATAAGAGACATCATGATTTAAAGGTATTTGCAACCCTACATCCATGTTTTGTTTTTAATTTCGAACCGTTAATAAATTACATGTTAATATCTTTACGGCTTCACTTCTACGCAGGATTTTATCCCTTGTGTATACTCCATATCCCCTCTCTTTCGTAATGCCCTTTGTTCCATGCTAATACTCTTACGGCTTTACTTCCAAGGGGTTGCTTACGTCATTTTTCGGGTGGTTACGAGGTGCAGATTCGCATAACTTGTCGTTTACGAGGGTAGGTTACCCCCATAATGCCTTTGGCCACTTCCGCTCCCGTGCCCGCCTAGTATATCTACTTTTGCTTCCTTCACATTAATAGTCAATATTGGCCAATAACAGTTTTTATGCTGCATCGGTAATAAAAAACTGTACAGAAAATACACATATTGTTCGTGTATCTTAAAAACTGTAAATTTGGCAACGTCGAAAATATAACATTTAAAATCGCTGGTACATCAAATTTAACAAAAATTTTGTTACTATATCAACATGTTTCCATATTTTACGCGCACTGTATAGTATTCTAAATTACTGAATGGCTAAGAACTGTACTGTTCACTCCTAATGAATAAACAGTTTTTTTATCCAGCGAATTGATAGAAAAGTCAATTTTACGAATCCTGTAAACTAACTCGGAAAGAATTAACCGATAATGTCTTCATTCATTGCTGTAACGTTAAACAAATATATATACTCAGTGACATTAGAAGAGGAATAATTTATCGAATTTAATTTTTTGGTAATGTGATAGCCCCTTACATCAACATGTACCTACTCAGAAAAAAAATTAATTATGTGTTTCGCCACACCGTAGCTAAAACACTCCAATTTACATCTAGGCATTAACAGGCCGATGGATGCTTGTGGAACCTCGTTCCAAGCAACTTGAGCTTCGTGGATTATCTGCGCCCCCCATTTGGATAAGGCAGTAAGTGGTTGTAGGACATTTTCAACATAACTCCCAGCTGTCACACGGTCTCGAATAAACACAAGTGAGGATCGGCTACCATAACCAACAGCCCCCCAAGGCCCCAAACCATTAATCCAACAGTTCAGGCTAGGGTACAGTGCCTTTATACAAGACAGTGGCGACAATAGAGCCTAAGCTCCGCCCATTCGCCATTAATCATCAAAATTTAAACGCGGGAATAGGGATTTTACATTAATATCGATATTGAATTTTATTTTATGGCTGTTAATTAGTTATAAAATGTAATTATAATGCATACTATGGCATGGCTATTAATTGAACTATAAAAACATATTTTTCTTTGGTAATTTAAATCACTCATTTTGAAATTATTTGTAAATTTGTGTTACAGGTATAAGTAGATAGACGATTTCAACACCTAGGTATATTCCCAAATGACCCATGATAAAAATAGCTAGAGTAAATAATTTGATTTAAGTAAAAAAAACAAATTTTGTACTCTTTAAATCTGTAATTGAAATTTTAATTTTTGGAGAGGAAATAGGTAACACATATATTATGATGTTTGCTATTGGTTGGGTTTTAATACAAAATTTGTCGTGGAATCTACTCATATTACTGTTTTAAATGAAACTAACTGTTTCTAGATAGTTCCACAATATATTGATAAAGTGTTAAAAATTCTAAGAAATTTGACAACCATTTCGATACTGAAAATATCATCCAAACAATTGTCAAATTTCTTAGAATTTTTAACATTTTATCAATATATTGTAGAATTATCTAGAAACAGTTAGTTTCATTTAACACAGTAACATATTATTATGTTTTATTACTGGGAAGAACGAGAAAATAATAAAAAAAACATAAAATAAAGCATACGTTTAGATGTGTACAACAATACTTCTTATAGGTAATTACAATTTTAGGGAAGACATGATTTAAGGCGGTGAATATTGAATATGTTAAAAATAGTGATCATAATTATTATGAAATTTACAAAGTCAATAAACTTAGAAGTGAGATAATTTCTGGAATTGTTTCTCTAGGCAGCTGGGATTCTATTTGTCGTTTGGTAGGAACCTTTCTTTCTGTTTATCCTTGATAAAAGTAAACATTGTAGGGACTGCTGTTAATTTTAATTTCCTACTACCATCGTGCATAGTTTTTTCTCCATTTCTAGGGTAAAGTGTACCTTAAACATAAATACTGATGTAATTTATTATAGAGTGTAATGATAACTGACAATAATTATTTTAGAGAACATCTAAGAAAATGCCAAACATTTCAATAACTATTGAGTAGTTCATCAGGTAACTGATTTAATTTTTTATCATAAATAGTATGTATATGTAAGTTACATGTTAATAATAATAATTACAATAAATCTTTAATAGATGTTACTCCTTAATAAAAATAAGTCGATACACTTTTTACCTCACACAGTGCTGAAGCATTTATTGGTTTCCAATAATCCCTTCTCCTTTTAATAGCTCATTCCTTTGTAGGAGTAGGATCTTTGGGAAAATACTTCATTACAAATCCCTTTGTAGAACAATATTTGCAGCTAAATGCTGAATAAACCGTCATACTTACTCCAAACAGTCACTGCTTCTAAAACAAGTAACAGTAGTTATATTATATTATACATTCACTTGAAATTGTAGTTTTCTGTACCTACCTTGCTATCGACAAATAAGATGATTTGTTAACAGCGACACACAAATTGCAGCTGAATAATTTGTGCAGACACACCAAAACCATCCCCAAAACCACAACGCAAGTAGGTATTACTCTTTTCATCAGTTGCAAACTATAATAGGTATGGTTCAAAATCCTGATCAGGGAGAAAAATTCGCAAACGAACTAATGAAATTAAGTCAACAAATTAAAAAAACACTATACTTTAGCTGTACACAAAGATCTGATATAAAATATGACGTGATTACAACTAAAACACAAATGTAAACAAATTAAATTTTATGATTAATGGCGAATTTCAGCCTGACCAATCAAAACACTGACCACGTATTGTCGCCACTGTCTTGTATAACGCCACTGTAGGCTAGGGACACTGCAGACCATGCCATCTATTGAGTATGTCGAGTAACTAAAATCGGTAGATTTAAAAAAAAATCCAAAAAGATAACGAAAACTGTAAACTGTTAGTAATCAAATTTTATTGATTTTTAAAAAACCTAAAAAAATCAGGAATTCCAAAAAAAGGAATTGAAAAAAATTTAAACATTCAAACATTTTTTCATATTATTTTGGCTTAGTACAAAAACATGTCTAAACTTTCAACAGCAAGCGCATTTTGTTGATATAAATTTTGAACATATTTGTGTGTTTACTTATTTATTGTTGTTATTTTGTGTGTTTACTTATAGAAGCTTAGCCAGAAACAAAAAAGGACTTCCACCAGACGGTGGGATTTTTAAGAGCCTTAAGAAACATTTTAACAATCATAGACTGCCAGGTACTGCAGAGTAACTTAAACTACCTTATGCGATGGTTTCATAAGAACCGAAGGCTTTTAAATGTAGTAATATACAAATATGCAATATACTAGGTTTAAGCTTGTGATATAAACCTATTGAATACTTCCAGTAAAGAAATAAAGATGTGTTTTGAGTGGAAATGAAATGTTAGATATATTATTTTAAATTTTGTACAGTCACAAGTGCTGTTTAGCACTCTTATATGTAATTACTTGGCACCTTGTATTTACAGAGCTGGGCAGTAGTTAATGACTTTTACTTTAAAAATATTTTAATTACTTTTGTTCTAACAGTCACAGTAATTAAACTCAAATATTTTCTTTCACAGAAAGTTGCCAAAAATAGTAGTTAACTACTCATTGCTAACGCTTTGTTTGATTAAATAGTTAGCAGTTATACTCCAGTAGTTTGTCCAGCTCTGTGTTTATAGGAGTATAATAATAAATACATAAATTAATATAAACTTATCATAAATAATTTTCTACTTTTATCTTGATTTAACACCATTTAAAAATAATTTTCTACTTTTATCTTGATTTAACACCATTTAAATATCTAATGATACTCTAATCTGGAATGTATGTTACTCAAATTATTCTTTAATTATTGCATTGTTTTTACATTATGTTTATTTATGGTCATTCTATTTGTTAAGAAAAGTACTTTGTGAGAGAAATTATTTGTTGTGTATTTTTATACCAATATAAATAAACTGTATATATGATTATTGTTTTATTTTTTCCAATTTAACCATTTATAGTCCATCATTTGATACTTCGTTTAATTTAACTGAACATCTAATCATTATTGAGTTAATGGAGTTAAATTGAATGAAATGTCAAATGATGGACTATAAATGGTTATTTTGGAATAAAATAATTCAAATACAGTAAATTTGAATATACCGCCTACACCTAAAATTACAGAAATCTTTTTAACATCACTCAATTGTTTAGTCGACAGGCTCTTTATATGGCGCCACAATCAGTGCCTCATCCATCTGTGAGTTATCTGTGGTGCAGATAGGTTTCAACAGCTAACTCAATATCATGTCGCTCTTCACGGCAACGTCTTACACTACTACGGCCATCATGCGCTACGAAACAGAATCTCGATTTGTCGCTGAATACGCCATTCTGCCTCCCAGTACTGCCGTTCTCTACACCAGCTCAAACGTTAACTTTAGTTGTCCGCAGTCAAAGGAAGCACTAATCGTGCACTGTATGAAAAGATACCAAAGGTTTGAATGCGACAGCGATATGGTGTACGCATACTAACAAGTCTACCTTCATCTCCAAACCATTGGTCAGCAATTTGATGCGTAGTAATAAAACGGTCTCGCAGAGCTAGTTACCTGAAGTGCCCATCTTGATGCTCGGTGGTACGCCTCGGTTGACCAATTAGTATTCTTCCTATTCCTCTACATTCTTCTGCCCACACACAACACACGCGCATCACTGTCATTGCACTACAGTTGACATGACGGGCAATGTCGCGATATGATAAACCAACATCTCGGTAGACCACAATTCTACCCCTGTCAAAATCGCTAACATGGTGATAATTTTGACGTCTCCGAACATGAGGCATTTTGTTACGCTTAACACAAGTATACGAACTCGAAACAACTAACAATATCAGTACTATTCGGCTTACGTCAACAGTTTTCTTCAGAAGAAATTAAAAGAAAAAGTTTGTTTTTGTAAACATGGTCAAAAAAAAAGTTGATACTGTAATCATAGCATAAGGTTGCCTAAAAATCAAATATTTCTTATGAGTGTAACACTTCTTATGTTACTGAGTATATTTCGAAATACGCCCAAAACATTATCTCTATTTTTAGGGTGGAGTATATTTAGTCAACATGTTAAATGTTTATGGACCGGGCTTAGCCATATTGTTCGTTGTATTCGTGGAGGCAGCAGGTGTTTGTTGGATATATGGTACAGATAATTTTGCCAGAGACATCGAAAAAATGATTGGACATAGACCTGGAATCTTCTGGAGGATATGTTGGAAGTACATAAGTCCTGTACTTATATTGGTAAGCATTATTATCTGGTGTTGTATCTAGTGGACTAATAGAATTACAAAAAAATACTATAGTTAGTTTAATATTTGTCGAAACAGTCTCCCTATCTAATTCTATCTCCCCCCATTTCAACTCGACCAAAAATTACAGTACCTTGTGTACCAATTTGACCCATATTATACGAAATAGTATAATGAACTTAACTTATAAAGCCGGTTCATCTAAACAAATGCAAGCGCTGATCAAGGTCCGTTGAGCTGCCTCCCACCCCGGTTAGATTTTTTTTACCAAAATGCTAGCACACATAACGGGCACCTAGCACAACAATTTTTATAGCTAGCACACCAATAGCTCACAATAATGTGAATGCTTTTGAATTCGGGTGGGGCCTGGTTAACGCTAGCCCCCTCCGGTTGGAATTGTTTCGCCAAAATGCTAACACAAATAAAAGACACCTAGCACAACCTTGCAAAATTTTTATAGCTAGTACATCAACAATGCTTTTGAATTCAGGGGGTGGAGGGTGTTTGCAAAATGTGTAGTTATGTAAAATTAAAAAATAAAAATTTGTAATAGCTACTTACCTCTATGATTAAAAATTATAATATAAACAATATACACAAAATATAAACTCTGTTTATGATAAGTTTTCAATTACTAAAGAACTGATGTAACAATTCCATTCAATTCTAACCACCCTGTGTCACACAGACTAGCAGCATATAATTCAATGATACATAGAGCTTTTTCAGTTCCTATGAACAAATGTAATTTTGATAGAGAGATTAATACAATTAGCCAAATAGCAACATCTAACGGTTATCCATTAGATATGATAAATAAGCTAATTAGTAAAAAAGAGAAAAAAGTGGCATTACAACTAATATATCCTGAACAAGCTGATGAAATTAAAACTTATAAAACCATCACATATGCAGGAAATATTTATAATAATATTTCAAAGATAATATCTTCAGCAACGAATACAACAATTTCTTTTAAAACAGAAAGTAACGTTAGTACAAAATTGTTAAATGTAAAAACAAAAATACCACTATTAAAGAAGTCAGGTATATATAAACTCAAATGTCCAGAATGTAATGCTGTCTATTTGGGTCAGACCCTTAGGAATTTTGAAATACGATACAGTGAGCACTTACGAGCATACAGATTAAAACAACCAGATAAATCCCACTACGCAAAACATCTACTTGACACCAATCATTCATTGACACCTAACACAAAACTAGAAGTACTGCATATTTGTGAAAAGAAACAAGAACTGGATTTCCTTGAAGAACTGGAAATTAGAAGACATTTAAGAAACCCACAATATGAAGTTGTCAATGAACAGTTAAATCTAGGGAATTCTCCACTAATAAACTGTCTTCTTAAGTGATAATTGTAAAGATCAGCAGATATAGTTTTCCTGGTTTTCTATATCATTGCACAGTTATACTGATCTTAATTGGAAAAATGATATCCAGGATATCACCATTGGGCTAATAATATCTAAGCTTCAATATTTGTAATATCACATCTTCTTCTTTTTTCTATAAACATATATTAAGCCAATCACAAGTTAGGTTACTTCTTGGTCTAGCCAAATATAACTACTAAACATCAGGTAGGCATAAAATGAAATGTAACTTCTGTCATTCTGACGATGATATTGATTTATCGAAACAATTGTCATTTTTTTAGAATTTTCAATAACTTGTATTATATTGTGGAATTAACTAGAGACCTTGAGTTTCATTTAAAAACACTAATATGAGCATATTCCACGAAGTAAGGGTTGAAACAGTCAATTTCATTTAACTTTTTGCTTAAATTAGAAAAAAATACACACTGGTGAAATTCAAAGAGCAGACTGGGTCTTAAAGAACTCAAAGGACGGAATAAAATTCTTGTACTTTCAATTCGACCCATGGACATTGGATATTTTTTACTCCCTCAGAACTATTCTAAATAAATAAATTGTAACGATGATATTGATTTATCGAAACAATTGTCAATTTTTTAGAATTTTCAATAACTTGTATTATATTGTGGAATTAACTAGAGACCTTGAATTTCATTTAAAAACACTTCAATAACTTTTATTATATTGTGGAATTAACTAGAAACCTTGAGTTTCATTTAAAACACTAATATGAGCAGATTCCACGAAGTAAGGGTCGAGACAGTTAATAACATTACATGGTATTTAATTACCTTTTTTGGTTCATTTTCAATCTCTTATTTTTGGATTGAACTTGTAGAATCGTTTTCAAACCATAACATTTTTATGATATTTTAAATGAAAATTATGATAATAACAACAATTGTTAATTAGACGTTACTTAGATACGAACTTAAAAGGGAAATTATCGGCCCTGCCGGAGAGTTATATCCGAAAAGATCCTGCTTCATTTGGGATTTTTACCATATGAGTGGAACGTTCCGAAATTTTTTCGTAACTACAGTAAGAAAAAATTAAACCAGCCGTTTTACATATATATTCAACCTATTCATTTATCCATTCATTTATTCATCGAGTAAGTATAGCGTTATTTCACTGACCTCCGTCCCACTCCCCAGAATCAAAAGTGTAGTTGGTGTGCTAGCTATAAAAAATGGTGTGCTAGATTGTGCTAGGTGTCCTTCATTTGTGCTAGCATTTTGGCGAAAAAATTCCAACCGGGGGGGGGGGCTAGTGTTAACCTGGCCCCACCCGAATTAAAAAGCATTTTTATTGTAAGCTGTTGCTATGCTAGCTATAAAAAATGATGTGCTAGGTTGTGGTAGATGTCCTTTATCTGTGCCAGAATTTTGGCGAAAAACTTTTAACCGGGGGGGGGGGGGCGTTAACCTGGCCCCACCCGAATTCAAAAGCATTTTTATTGTAAGCTGTTGGTGTGCTAGCTATAAAAGATGGTGTGCTAGGTGTCCTTTATCTGTGCTAGCATTTTGGCGAAAAAACTCCAACCGGGGGGGTCTAGCGTTAACCTGGCCCCACCCGAATTCAAAAGAATTTTTATTGTAAGCTGTTGGTGTGCTAGCTATAAAAATTGTTGTGCTAGGTGCGCTTTATGTGTGGTAGCATTTTGGTAGAAAATCTAACCGGGGGTTATCAACCTACAAGGGTGTTATTAATAAGTTCATTTCACTTTAGACAGAGCCGCATTCAGGATCACAGGAATTAAACATTGAAATATATTTTTTTATTTAGTTTTTCTTTATATACTTCACTGGGATATAAATAAAGGTAAGGAACTGGAGTTAGAGCAGCATTGTAATTGGACTTTATCAAATTTTATACGAAAAAAACAGTTTTCAGAAAATAAATGGCAAAAAATGTGATCATACTTCTTCTTCTCATTTCCTTTTACTTTTTCAAGTGTGGGATCCAGGATATTTAGGAAATATCATTTTTTCCATATACAGGGAGTTTCGATTAGAAATTCTAGAGAAACTTGACATATGTACTTAAAATATGAAAATTTGAAGGGTTTAATATATTTGAAACTCCCAAATAATGCTGATAATAGATTTTTTTGGACGATCTTTCCAAAGTGAGGAAGTTATTAATTTAAGATAGCCATACTGCAGATAATAACAATTATTTTGACTTTTATTTTACAGATTATTTTCATCTTCTCTTTACTAAGTCACGAAGATATGTTGGGGACTGAATATCATTATCCAGATTGGAGTTTACAAGTGGGTTACGCCCTGACAGCATCATCCATCGTTTGTATTCCTTCTTATATTTTATACAAGTTCGCTATTACTCCAGGAAATTTCTTACAGGTAAATCAACTATATTTTTGAAAAACAGAATTTAGCCAATCTAATGGTTGTCAAGGAAGTTTCCAAGTTTTTAATGAAATTCACTGCATTCATCATTGGCTTTGGCCAGTGTTATCATTGTATAAAGATTATAATGGTGAAGAAAAAAAATATATAGGCTTTACACTATTAAAATTGATGCACGTTATAGAGCAAGCAATGAGGTCACATGTGAACAACGGTGTCAGACTTAGAACGTAATATGCAGATTGAGGAAATGTAAAAGAATGGGGTTATGTAGATTTTTGATGTCATAAAATATTTTTCCGTTAATTCTTGTTTCAGTTAATAAATATGTAAAGAAAATCACTACACTAGTGGTGTGATTTTCTTCACCATTTTGAATTTGCATCCTTATCAACACAGGTTGATGCCACTATCAGTCTGGTAAATTTTAGAAAAAATTGTCATATTGGGCTATTACTTTTCCGCCCAACCTTTCTATATGCGAGAAAAGTATTGGTTTACCCCAAAAAAAGTTGGAATTTTGAAAATTTTTTTGAGTTATTTTTATGTTTTCCATCAACAACAACACGAAAGAACGGTTTTTATAAAAAAAATCCTGTGTGTATGTCGTCGTCGTCGTCGTCGTCGTCATTGTCGTCGGCCACTTTTCCGTACATGTCTTGTTAGCACGATACAGCCTCCGGAGTGCAATAAGTCAGCAATTTTATGATTGAATATTGTTAAGGACATGTCACAGATGATCCCTATTGATTTTCAGTTCACCAGAGCCAGTACCACGAGTGCTATGGTACTTGAAGTACGACATTTTGTATTTTTTTGAGAAATTTCAGTTTGTTAGCACGATACAGCCTCCGGAGTTCAACAAGTCATTAATTTTATGATTGAATATTATTCAGGGCATCTCACTGATGAACCCTATTGATTTTCATCTCACCGGAGCCAATACAACAGGTGCTACAGTACTTTAAGTACGATATTTTTGTCATTTTCGGAGAAGTTTCAGTTTGTTAGCACGATAAAGCCTCCGGAGTACATACAAGTGACCAATTTTATGATTGGATATTATTCAGAGCCTCTCAAAGATGAACCCTATTGATATTCAACTCAGTAAAGCCAGTGCAACGGGTGCTATGGTACTTAAAGTACCAAATTTTTGTCATTTCTGGAGAATTTTCATTTTGTTAGCACGATACAGCCTCCAGAGAGTATACGATTGATCAATTTCATGATTGAATATTGTTCAAGGTGTCTCACAGATGTACTCTATTGATTTTCAGTTGACTAGAGCGAGTACAGGGGGTCCTATAAATCCAGATATACTGAATTTTTGGTTATTTTTTGAGAAATTTCGGTTTATTAGCACGATACATCCCCCGAAGTGTATACAAGTAACAATTTTATGATTGAATATTGTTCAGGGCCACACATGCGGAAAAGTTAGTTTTAATCCTTAAAACCGTTTATTTTTACTTATGTTCAATATTAGTGCGTACACAGTTTATTTCCAGTAAAAGAAATGTCTAGACCTGCAATAAAGACTTTAAATGTTGTTTTTTTGTTTTCACAGGTGAGTGATATAAGTGGAAAACTTTGTACGAAAATGTTTTTAAATTTAATTTTGGCTTTATAGAAAAACGCAATTTCGTATTTATTTTGCTCAACAGAGTGTGGTGATATTATAAAACAATATTTCTGCAAATATTTCAGGAAACGTGGAGATAACCTCATTACGTACTCCTAATGGGCAGACTTTTGATATACCGGTCGAATACGAACCTGCAAGTTTACATGAAGTAATTTCAAACTATGCCAAAGTAAGAAAAACATTAAATGAAGGACACCAGACAAGCAAGATATGGATAACTTTAACAGATGAGATATCGAACATGTATTTAGATAAAGGGCAAAACTTATAGTTTAATGACTTTTACCCAGAAGAAATTATGGAAAACATAAAGTATTGTAAATTTTTACCAAGTGACTCAAATCAACCGTTGGAAAAACTATTAGAGAAATTACTCGAAGAAAAACAAAGTAAATCTGAAATTCAGAAATTATAAAAAATTTCAACAAAGAATGTGAACGTGTTCATATTGACGAAGACAAAATCAAAATAGAAATTAAGAAAAAATGGAAAATTCCGCTATAGATTGGTATGTTAATGAAATTTAGAGTCGAATCGGATTGGAACAAATGGGTGAAAAATGTCTGCGATACATTTGCAAACAAAGGTTGGTCGCCCATCAGATATGCTCTTGCCTTTAAATATCAGATGGGTTCGTTGCTTGAGTATGCAATAAAAAAAGAAAAATTATTATTAGAAGTGAGAAAATCGATTGATACTGGTACACTAATAGACCTTATAGCAGCCGGCCAGCCTAATTATCTGACTGATAAAATTGACCGAGATGTGGTGATTGAGCCGGCAAGTGTTCCTCGTTGAGTCCTCCGTCCATTATACCATTATCAATGCGAAACACTTACCCTTAATAGGTGTGAAGAAATAATACCATAGTTTCTCAAAAACCACTGGGATACTACATTGAATATTATTTTTAACAAAGTTACTGACCACAGAAAACTTATACAAAATGCATTACTAACATGACACTGGTTAACTATGAACTCTGCTTTAAACGTAAAGAAATTCCTATATATATATATATATATATATATATATATATATATATATATATATATATATATATATTATTAAAAACTAAACCTAAACATAAAAATAAACAGTCGATGATCTTCGTCGACCTTACTACACTTACTACAATTATTTATCGTTTAACCGTGTTTATTATTATATTTACAAACAGTCGTGATTCCGATTAGAACGATAACCTTCCTACAACTTGTTAACGACCTTTAATTTCACTGGCCACTGACAATACTTAACATTAAACTAACTAAATCTAATAGTGACTTTTCGGTCGTCACATCATCCCCTCTTACAAGAGAAAAATTATCTTTGATAGTTTTTCGATACTCATTATAACGTCTTGTTAATAGTTATCGTATTATTTGTTTATTTACACTAACTGTCTTGTCTGTTTTTAAACACTACATTGTTTACGTTCTCACCTCACTTTGATTACAGATATTATTATTATTGTACTTATACAATCGATTCTTATGAGCGGTTTTTTTTATTATTTTGAGAAAAATCTCGCAGTTTACTCCAATTATTTTCGTTATTTTAAATAGACCCTAAATAATAAGGATCGAACTTAGTTCTTTCTTCATTTTCTAATATGACTGAATCTCCTATCTTAAACTTTACGGGCGAAGATTCTTTTTCAGTTTTATTTACTCTAATTAACTTATTTTTTATTAAAAACTGCCTAGCTCTGTCATGTGCGTACTGTAATCTATATTTCAATTCTTTGTCATACCTTTCAAAGTTGTAACATGGTCCAATTTCTGCCTTTCAAAATTCTGGTATGTTGGGTTTTCTACTGTACAATAATTCGTATGGAGTGTATCCATGATACGTATTAGGTGTTGTATTATAACAATATGCGAACATTTTTACAAACTCACACCAGTTATCCCTAGAATCCTTGATAAAGTTTCTTATGTATTCATTGAACGTTCCGTGAAGTTTTTCACAGCTACCTATTTTATTCGTGATGATATGCTGTTGAAAAATTGTGTTTTATTTTTAAAAGTTCTGCTAAGTTCTTCATTATTTCATTTTTATATTCCGTTCCTTGACCTGTCCTTATTTCCTTCATTAAACCATAAGTTGGTACAAAGTTGTCGAATATAGCGATTGAGGCTGCTTCTTTGTTACTCACCGGTATCATGACCGTCGTATTTTGTCAATCCACATAATATTGTAATACAATAACGATTCTCATTGTTACTTTCTAGAAAAGAACCCATTGTGTCTATCTATATAATATCAAACGGTTTAATAGATGTGTCCGTGATGACAAATTTCTTCTTATGACTGGCATTCATGGCACTTCTTTACATACTTCCGTACTTCTTTCTCCATGTTTTTCCATCTAAAATAGGCTCTCAATTTCTTTAATAGTCTATTGTTAACTACATGTCCTACAAACATTGGATTGTTATGATATCTTTCGAAAATCTCTTGAACGCTGTACCGTCTTTGGTACTTCGCAGATACATACTTGTATGTTTTTCAACCTTTTATTCCGTTCTTCTATAAATTCTTCTAATGTGCACTGTTTGAATATACCATCATTTGCGTACATCTTCATTCTTATTACTTCAAATTTTACCGAAAGCTCATCAAGCTTTTCCAACGTTCGTTCTAAGTCGAAGTTGTGTTTTCCGGAAGTTAAGGCTTCGTTAAATTTCAATTTGTTTTTGATCCGAATGCTCATCCTTAACGAGATACGGTTATTTTCAAACTGTAAAATTGACAATTTATTCACCTCTTCCCTTTTATCACTAAAAATTTTATTCAAAGTCTTCGGATTAGTTTTGTTCTTTAAATGTTGATTTATTCCATCCTGTATGTATTTCTAATTGATTTTTCCTTTCTTCCAGTTCTTTTAGACTGTATATGTTGTCATTTATCAGTAATGTATTATCGATTATCTTAGCTTTGGCTCCACTTTCTCTCGCTTGTTTCATATATCTGATTAACTGTTTTCTCTGTTCCAGTATGTCTTTTGCGTTAAATTCATCAATATATATCTTTATTCTTTTTAATTCCAAAGTTTCTACTCTCTTATTCACATCTTTCATCATTATTAGTACTGGCCTATTTGTGTTACTGTTTTTATTTCTTATTCTTTTACATTTCAAAATATCTGATTTAACATCTACTGTGTTATTAACCTTTTTCATTACATCTTCTTATTTATTTTCTAGTTGTTCCTCATCTTCTTCGTTGCCTTCTTCTATACCATGTATTATCAAATTCTTTTCTCTAAAATTTTTCTGGGTCTGTGTCATGTTTCGTTCAAAAAATTCTGTTTTTTCCTTGAGTTCCATATTTTCCATCCTTAATTCGTAGTTTTATTTCTTTAACTGTGCTATTTGTCTGCTCATTTCTTCAATTTTATGTTCTATTTCGCATATTCTTACGTTATTATTAGTATAGTTATTGTAATTATTATTCCTGTCAAATTTCTTGTCCTTGTTGTAGTCTATGTATCTGTTATACCCGTTTCCTTGGTTGCGTTGTCTGATTGTTCTTCCTTGAGAATTACCGTTACACATTCTGCTGTTGTTTCCTCTTCTTTGATAGTTCCTGTGGTTGAAATATAGTTTTCTGGAGAAATTCCTATTGTCTTTGAAATACAATACTTGTTGATGACTTACTATGCCTTCTACTAATACCAGTTTAGATAGTACTTCCTTTGTGTTTTTGAAGCTTCCCGCTGCTATAATTGTTTTCGTCGCGTCTGTTGTGGCATTCATTATCGCTGCTTTAACCGTTGCCTCTTTGGTGTATTTTTCTGCTAAATTCTCTGGCATCCCTTCCGTCACGTATGCTGCCTGTAGTTTCTCCGCCAGCTTCTCTACTTCTATCGCGTAATGTGTTATATATATGTATATATATATATATATATATATATATATATATATATATATATGTTTAGTTTTGCCAAGTCAAGTCTTTGTTGTATCCCGAAGCCATCGTGGCTGCTTCGTATTCAAGAGCCGCGGTCAATACACCTACCATGGTTTTGGGACAGGCTAATCGAAGCATCCTCTCCATATCTCCGTCAATAAAGGCCTGAATGCCTAAACATTTCATCATATTCTCTGATGCTGATGGATAAGCAAATCGAACTAATCGGGCAAACCGAAGCCTTCGTTGCTGCTTCGTATTCAAGAGCAGCTGTTAATGCGTCAACTAATGTTTTGTGATGGGCTAAACTAAGCGTCCTCTGCATATCGGGGTCACTTAAGCCATCAATAAAGGCCTGGATGCACAGACATTCCATAATGTTCTCTGGTGCTGCTGGATAAGAAAATCGAACTAGTCGGGCAATATCCAGTTCATCATCTTGAAGGGTTTCGTCACGTTTCTGCTTTCGGTTCTTTAGCTGGAATTGGTACAAATGGTCTAAATGTCGTCCTTTCTTCCAAAGGTATCATTTGTAGTACATCTAAGGCATCTCTCCGAAGCGCGATAGTTAAGTTCTCTGCCTTTTCCCTATCGGACCATTTATTCACTCTTGCAGCTCTGCCTTTTCCCTATTGGACCATTTATTCACTCTTGCAGCTGCTTCAAACTGTTTTACGTAATTGGACCACCACATTTTTTCATCGAACGTTGGGGCATTGAATCGGTTGAAACTGCAAATGTCTTCTGCCTTGGGAAGTATTTCTGGCATGCAAGGTTTTATTTGTTCGGTTTTCTTTTCTTCTGCTGGCGTGTTCTGGATTCTTGAATCTGTTATCTTTCTCTCTAACTCCTTGATTTTTTCGTCCATCGTTGTCCTTTTATTCTCCATTTTCTCGTCCATCGTTGTGATGTTATCCTCAATATCCGATTTAAGACACAAACTTTTATTTTCCACGTCAGCGGCAATGTAATTTTTCCTTAATAAGATATCGGCAGAAAGTTTGTCCATGTTAGCCGAAATATCGTTTTTCACATTCGTTGAAATCTTCTCTTCGATGGCAGAAATTTCGTTCTTTATATCAGAAAAATAATGGTAAACAGTTCTGAGAAACCCCTGCGCATTCACCAAAATGTTAACTTCCATACATAACTTAGACAGAGTTGGATTCAGGGACTACACCAGTGTGCGATTTCGTAACAATACTGATTTTATTGTACTAATAAATAATAATAACTTTGACTTAACTATACAATACGTACTTAATAATACTTTCATTTGGACTTAACGATTGTAATAATTTGAATTATTTACCCATAATCTATCCAAAGATATTGGATTTACCATTTATTTAAAAAAAATTCAAAAATATACGAAAAAAGCTGCTATCTTACTGCGTCACCTCTGAATGTTGGAAGGGTATCGCAGGTATGGCAAACGTGCAATATTATACCACTATTGTCATAAAATAAAAGTACTTATTAATGGATAATAAATAAAATAAAATTTATCGAAAAGTAGACTTAATTAATTAATAATGAATTGTCGGGTGTGTTCGGAGATTTAGCTGCCATCTTTGTGTCTTTTGTTGAAATGTGTGTTTTATGTACACATTTCGTCTGTTTTAAGTTGCGTGTAAAGCTTGTAATGAAATTTTATTTAAATAAAAGATTACCTAAATAGTATATTACCATCCAACGCCAGAAAGTTGGATTTCTCGGCGTGTATGACATAAAGGCCGAGGCGAACTTTCCGGCCTAGTGTCGTATACTATCTACTTCATCCCTGTTGTACCCGTTTTCATCTAATTGGTTACGCCTCTGGCCGTCACGTATCAGAACAAGCGTATCGGGCCGAAACGGTAGAAGCGCGCGCCGCAAGTGTAAGTGCCATGCGCGATAAGACTGACTTTCCAATTCATTTCGTAAATATTCATTATTGATTCAGACATTAGAGACAGACATGTTATTTTGTAACTCAACATACAGTCCATTTATACATTGTTTTTATTTTAATTAAAAGTTCAAAAGAAAAAAGGAGTGTAGCAGTTTATTTTTAACAACAACAAAAAAGAACCAGCTACAACGAGTTGAATACTCAACAATCCCCAGCAAAATTGGGCAACGAGTAGATAGCAAAAACCGCTGTTCCGTGAGCGAAATGCATCTCGGAAGAATCTACTTTCGGCTAGGGGATGCATAAATGATTATTTTTCTTATTCTGTCAGATTTTACTTGTAGTATTTATATTACAGAGATGGAAAATGATTTGGCAAGCAGAGCATTCCTCAGAGAATAGTACATTGACATATTGCGGAGGTACAGAGGTGTGACCGGACGAACTCTCCAATTCCTACACTATCGAATGGTTAGTTTAAGTCTAGATACATAATTGTAGATAACCTTGTTTATAGACGTACATATTTTAGACTATAAATTATTTTTTTGAATGAAAAGACAGAAGGACAAAAAACATGAATTTCTCTACTAAATATTTTTTAGTTTTTTCAACATTTTTAAAAGAAAATGTTCAATTAGGCAAATAAATCAACAATAATGAGAAGACAATACAACAACTATGCTGCAAACCTTTTAGAAATAATTATACAATGAAGTAACGAAAGAATCGGTAAATTGTTTTTTGTGCTGTTATTAATTTAAATTTTAGAGAAACAGTGATTTTGTCTACTGTCTTATTTAATTGAATTTATAAATAATTACAGGACAATCTTTTAAATGAACAGAAATTATATAGTTTATGAGTATCAATAAAAATTTAAAAAAGAGTCGAGCACTAGTTCATCTTCAGTGAAACTTTCACAAAAAACCTTCAAATATTTAATATTATTGCTTCCAAAATTATTATCATTATTTAAGACGAAATTATAACAATGCAATTCATAATTGTTTAAAAGATTGATCTTTTCAGAAATACTGATATACAAAACGAATATCTAGATATATATAAATAAATGTTGTTAGATGTGATATATGATTTGAATGGGGTCAGGGGCAAGATACCAGCCATATCTTGTCCAGGAATTCCTATCTATTTTTTTGAAATTTATTTGATTGTTAGATGTTGTGTGAACTTTGTAGTATTTTATAGTTAACCAAAAAGACCATAACTGTAATTATGTTTTGATAAAATTCCAACGAAATAATATGATTTTAATTACTTGTGTTTCTAAATACAACAATGTTTCCCAATATATTATTTTATCTCTATTTACACAAAATTTCATGTGAAACAATAATAAATAATATCATAGATAACAAACAAATCAAATTTTGATAAGTGAATGGAAAGACACGAACAATAGAGACTAAAAATAAATGGAAAAGAAGAGTATGAAAGGTTGGTTGAATAATGTACGGAAGAGCCACAAATAGATAAGCAAAAATAGTAAACAATCACAAACAGATCAAGTTCTGACAAGTTTTTTTTAGTATTTATTAGCAATCAAAACAAATATAGTTCTATAAGCTGACTTGAGAGCGAAGTTATGGTCTACTATAACATGATGAGGTTTTATCCAACGACAAATCCTCTTCAACCATTTGTTACGTCGGCTGACCAGTTCCTTTTCAGTATTTTGGGGTTCTAATAGTGGATGGAGTAGTCCATTTACATGGCTTTCTAATCTGTCGTGATGGTTCGCGCTTCGCTCTGCAATTTCATCCTGGAGGTAAGATATTTTTAAGTCTTCATGTGGTATTGCATTAGACATCTGTTATTGGTTATGGATTCACTTTTTTGGATTACAGATAAGTTTGATTTGCTCACACATCCCCATAGCTCAATGCCATATGTCCAGATTGGTTTGATGATCGTTTTGTATAGAAGAAGTATATTCTTCAGTGCCAATTTGGATTTTCTACCCATTAACTAGTGTAGATCTTTTATTCGCAAATCAATTTTTATGCGTTCTTTTACTATATGTTCTTTCCATGTGAGTCTTGAGTCCAAATGTATTCCTAGGTGTTTTATACTCGTGGATTGCGGTATTAGAAATATTGGAGGACATCGATAATTTTTTAGTGTGAAAGTCACTTGGACTGATTTTGTCTCGTTTATTTTTGTTCTCCATTTGTATAGCCATGTTTGGATATCATTCAAGTGTCTTTGTAGCATCTCTGATGCTGTAATTGGATTTTCGTGGCTTGCAAGTATACCTATGTCATCGGCAAATGTTCCCATGATTTTTTCTGCAATTATTGGTATACAGCACATACAGTAAAGGTCCGAGAACACTACCTTGTGGAACGCCTGATTTTATTGGGAAGTTGTTGGACATACTTTCATTTATTTTTGTTCGGAATTCTCTCCCTCCTAGGGAGGATTTTAATAGTTTGAAGTAAGTAAGTTATGTGGAGATGTTACTTGATTTTGTAGTTGAATCCCATATGCCAAACCTCGTCGAAGGCTTGGCTAACGTCTAGGAAGGCAGATGTACAGTATTTTTTGCCTTCCAGGGCTAGTTTTATGATGTTTTCTATTCTGTGAACTGGTTGCACCGTAGAGTGTTCATTTCTAAAGCCAAATTGGTGGAGGGGTATCCATTCTTCCGTGGCTGGGTCAGAATTTATTCTTAGTAGCAATAGTCTCTCAAGTGTTTTAGACATAACTGACAGGAGACTTATTGGTCTGTATGAGTTAACTTTATTAGGGTATTTGCCTTGTTTCAATATCAAAATTATTTCAGCTGTTTTGAAAAATGTTTGCCAATAGTTTGGACGAAGTATAGCATTAAAGATATATGTGATGAGAACCACACCTTTGCGTGGTAGTTCCTTTAGCATTTTTAGGGTTGTTCGGCCTATTCCAGGAGCTTTCCTTGCACTTAGGTAACTAATCTCTCGCTGAACTTCATTTGATTTCTGGTATATTCAATGGGATATCGGCTAGCTCTCTTTCTACTTCAATGCTTTGTTCATCCTTGTTGGGTGTGAATACTTTAGCTAGGTGTTTTTTTGTTTTTTCTTCGTTGCTTCTGGCCCGTTGTGGGTTTGGTCCTAGTTCGTTATGAATGGGAGGAACTTGAGTTTTTGGTTTCTTGAATTTTTTCATTGGATTCCATATCGAGTTGTCATATCGATTTAAGTTGCTTATGTAGTCTGAGAAAGATATTTCCTACGCTTCTTTTATTTTGGATTTTCGTTGATTAGTTATTCTATTTAATGTTGTTTTGTCTGCGGGCGCATGGGTTCGGTGCCATCTTGCTCTTACTTTTCTCTTTTGTGATATGATTGTCTTGATTTTCACTAGGATGTTGTATATTTTGCACCTTGTAGTTGTTATTGGCGTTGCACGTTTTGCTGCCTCTTTAAGTGTGTTGTTTAGTGTTGATCCCGCTTCATCAATTTCAGTTGGAGATTTGAGACTTACTTGCAGATTGATTTCCTCCTCTATTTTGTTTCGTTGTTTCGATACTCATCCCATTTAGTTTTATTATTATGTAGCATAGGAATTGGATAACAACTGTGCTTATAGTTCCTATTATAGGCGAGTGATCAGATGAGAGATCGTAGCTTGGAGTGACTTCCATATAGTTAGGAGATATTCCACTAGTAATAAGTAAGTCCAGTATGTCAGGAGTTTCAATAGGATCCGTTGGCCAATATGTAGGAGTCCTAGTTGACAGAAGGTGATAATTATTTTCTTGGGTAAGGCTTACTAGTTCCCTGCCTTTGGTTGTTGTTAGGCGTGAGCCATATAGCGTGTGCTTACAGTTGAAATCTACACCTGCGATGAATTTGTGGCCCAACGATTCAAAGAAGTCTCGAAAGTTTTCTTTCCTCCAGATTATAACGTGGTGGGCAGTAAACTGATGCCACGGTTAGTTAATATAAACTCAACTTTACTTTTATCACTGTAGCTTGCAGATAGTTTAAGGCACATTTTGGTAATTCTACATGTTTAATCGTACTTTTTATTAAAATGGATGTCCCAGCATGAGCAGTGTTATCTGGATGATTTGCAAAATAAGTGGTATACTGTGGTATTCTGAAATTGGATCTGTCTGTGAACTGACTTTCGCTTATTAATAGGATAACAATTTTGTTATAATGGAGGAATAGTTTTACTTCGTTTTTATGTTGTAGAAGGCCTTTGGCATTCCACTCTGCAATGTTAAGAAACTTATTGAATTTTGCTTATAAGCGCCTTGAGCATGTTTAGAACGAACTATGCTGTTCTGTTGGATTTGTTGTTGGAACATGCCTTTGAATTCTTCCAGAAATTTGTTCATACTGTCATTTATGCTAGATTGTTCATCTCTGCTATTATTTTTCGCTTGTGCATAGGTTCTAGGATGCCGATGTTGCTGTTGATGTGGTTGTTGTATGTGTGGCCTTTGCATTGGACTTGTGGAACTGTTCCATGCGGTGTTTGCAATGTGTTGAATACTTAGTCGATTGTTTGTATTATTTAGTTTAAGCAGTTTTTGGTAGAATTCGTAGCCTTTGTAGTTAGCAGGATGAGCACCATCGCATAGGGCACACCTGGCTGAGGTGTATTTATTTTTTTGCAAGCACATACATATGGTTTGTTACAGTATGTTCTGAAATGACCATATAATGTATGATACATTTACTTGTTCTAGGTGGTTCTACTTGAATAGCTCTATTTTGTAAATTTGTTAGCTTATATATGTCTCTGTTGTTGTTTGCTGGTTCTACATCAACAAAGAACAGACTAAGAGATTCTTTTGTTGCTCTACTTTGACCGTTTATTATGTTTCTAACCTTGTGTCCACTAGTTGCTAGTTCCTCGAA
Source organism: Galeruca laticollis (assembly GCA_963921935.1). Taxonomy (NCBI): domain Eukaryota; kingdom Metazoa; phylum Arthropoda; class Insecta; order Coleoptera; family Chrysomelidae; genus Galeruca; species Galeruca laticollis. The sequence goes on along the minus strand of OY998179.1, from coordinate 148,024,596 downwards.
CATTTCTTTGATATCTGTTGAGTTATGCAAGTGTTTGATCACAATTATAAATGCACGTTCTTCCTAGGGTTGGTAAGTGTGATGTACCCCATTACTGTCTCTCATAAATTTTATAATGTTTTTGTATGTCTCCGGTGTATCACAGTTTATTTTAATTGTGTTGTCTGCTAGGCATTTCGTGATATATTGTTTGTCATCAGCTATAGTTTTACGTTTATTTATCGTTTCAATGTAGTTTATTACCCCGTAGACAAATATTGGGGGAGATCTAGGTATTTTATTCTCTACATCTTCCTTTTGGCTGGTACCTTGATTTGGTTCTGACAAGTGAAGGAGAAGCTACGAACAATAATAACTAAACACAAATTTAAAAAGAAGGCTATGAAGGGTTGGTTGAATAAGGTGATGATGAGCCACAAATAAACAAACGAAAGTAGGAAACAACCACAAACAGATCGAGTTCTTATAGTGACAGGAAAGGTGCGAATAATAATAACTAAACACAAAGAGAAAAAGAAGAGTATGCATCAGTGACAAAGGTTAGATTAGACGCTAGAAGAATAATTACAGCTACAAGTAGGCAAATAATTCACATAAGCTAGTAGTGATTAAGTGCACCTTACAGCAAGATATTTAGACAACAATAACACTTAGAAAATAATCAGAACTCACAAAGTCTAGGTAACAGTTGAGAACAGCCACATATAGAAAATTTGTTTTTATTAGTAGGGTGGTGGTGATAAAAAGGAGACGAAAAGTGATAACACATAGTCACAATTAGAAAAATAATAGTGGCTGATATAATAAATAAAGAGACAGGGATTTGTTAAGCAAACAGTTTGGTCAATAAACTATGTCTCTATTCCGAAATATAGATCAGTACCCTGACCAGTGGTAACGACGTTATGAATCGACGCTATACTGTCAATTCGTTCAGAAATATACTGGCTAGCACGTTGACCTAACTTGTTATTACCTTCATCCATCGGAAATAATTGTTTACTTTGTTGAAATGCCATTGTTTTGCATACGCACCCGGAGAAATAGTCACTACTTCACACTTTTCTCTACAGTGCTATATGGCGTCGGATTCATGAGGTCATTAACACTGGCCATTACATATTGATGTATATTTGGAAATAGGGTAAGATTATTTGAAGTGGGGGATGCTATATATATTTACTTAATTATCTTTGAAAAACTATAGATTGAAAATACTTGTAAGTTTATTATTATGACATTACTATAGAAAAACATCAATTGAAAGTCGATAAACAGGGGATAATTAATAAAACAATAGCATTTCAATGTATTTCTAACATTTTCCCCCCGAAATTATTAAAAGCCATAACGATCAGTTGGCTTTACCAGATGGCCACTTCTCGCTGTGGTTTTCCTTTTCTCCTCTTTATGTCATGTCCGTTTGATATTTTCTTCACCAATCAGAACTAATTCACTTTGTTTTCGTCGACCAGAGTTGACCAGTTCTGCTGAATATTCCTTCTTAGTCCTTCCCGAAGGTTTTGAATATATCTTTGTCGTCTGATCAAGCTGTTTCTATTTCATCTAATTTAGGTATGTCATTAATAAACATTAAAGCGGTTAAAGGGCGCAGATAATTTTCATCATCGGATAAGCAGGATAAGGGTCTACTGTTTATAAGTGCTTTACAGTAACATAAAAGGGTAAGTAATTCTTCGTATGTGACTATAAAGCCTTTCCTAAATTTCTCCTGATTAGATATCCTTGACAATTCAAACCATACGTTTCCACCATACTCAGTAATCTAATTTCTGCTTCGTTGACTTCATCACATGTAATTTCGCCAGATTTTCTGCAAATAATGAATGAAATTTTCTTGTCGTATTGCTTTGTGATCTTGTACTTTTTCAATAATTCCTAATTCTTCCCATTTATCGAATATTCTACAATAACCGTCAAATTTCTCCGAATTTATCAACCTCATTGTATTGGACTTGAATCTATTAAGAGCCATTGCTTTATTATCTAAAATATTTACGTTATCTTGTGTCCAAGGTAATTTAATGTCATATGTATTTTCTTAATTTACTGTAACAGTATCATAAAAATGAATGAAAGCTTTCTATTCTAAAATGTCATTTGTGCTGAATCTTTTATACCCAATAATTCTAAATCCCATAAGTTTGGTATTGAAAAGTCGGAAACCCCAGAAAATATAGTTTCAATTCGATTGTATGTGTCATACTGTCCAACGAGTATCCACCCTAAATGCGTTTCGACAACTACAAGGCCACCGTCATGACAATGTTTTCTGCCAGTTAATAAATGACCAAATATATCTGCTCCTAATAGTAATAGTTCGATTTCATATCGAGCATTAGATATATTACTATCGTGGATTACAAAATTTCTTTGCATCAATGCAATTTCACTTTATTTATGCCATGTAATGTTGCTGCTAATTTCTCTTAAATAAATTGCATTTTCAACCGGGATAATTACTTTAAAAACTAAAAACTAACAGGTTATGGGCCCAGATCAGTTCAGTTGCCCACCAGCTGCGTAAAAACTTAGTGAATTAAAAACTTTGTGAGAAATAAAAATCGTGATTGTAAAATCCGCTGTTCCCGGTAAAAACTTTGAAGTTAAGTGAGAACTTTAGCGGCATAATATAAAATAGCTCAATCTGACGAAAGTGCTTTTATTGAAAAACTATGCGATAATGAAACTTTCGAGGTATGGAAATTTCAGATACTAATACTGTTTATGAAATTGTAAATGGAGATTGGAGGTTTGAAAACTTGACAAAACCCGAAGAGAAAGCTGAATGGAATAAAAAGGATGCTAAAGCACAAAAAGGGATAATGACAACTATAGATAAAAAGCATTTAATGCATATAATAAACTGTGAAAATTCATGTCAAATGTATAACAAACATTTTCCAAAAAGATTCTGAGCAGCAAAAATGTAAACTGTTACAAGAATTTTTCAATTTTAAATTTGATAAACATATAGACATGTCACTCAACATAAGCAAAATTGAAAATTTGGCCTTTCGACTTAAAACATTAAACCAATGTGTTAGTGATGATATGATAATATCTAAAATTCTTTCTACTCTACCTGAAGAATACAAACATTTTGTCACAGCCTGGGAATCAGTCCCATTAACAGAAAGATCATTGACCAATTTAATATCCAGATTAGTTTCAGAAGAAAAAAGAGTAAAAGGAACAGAAAAAGACGAAAGTGTAACATTTAAAGCTGAAGAAAAGCACATTAGAAAAATTTGTTAACCAAGCATCAGGATGTAAGTGTGTGTTATAATTGTGGAAAAATTGGACATTTTATGAAATATTGCAGAACAATAGAATGTTGTGCAATATGTAAAACGAATAACCATACAGAAGAAAACTGTTTATTCCGAAAAAATCATCAAATTAAAAAATGATGGAAGATATAAAGCCAGATTGGTAGTACGAGGGTGTCAACAAGAGTATGGGATAGATTTTGAAGATACTTTTAGTCCAGTAGTCAGCTCAACAGCTCTAAGGGTAATGTTTGGCTTAGCAGTAAAAAACAACCACAAAATGAAACAGCTTGACATCAAAACAGCGTTTCTATATGGCGAACTTCATGAAGAGCTCTATATGTCATTATCTGAAGGCTACGAAGATAATAAAAACAAAATTTGCTTTCTTCGAAAGTCCCTGTATGGTCTTAAACAAGCTCCTCTTCTTTGGAATGAGCATTTTACACGTTTTTAAAAGATTTTGCTTTGTCTTACTAATAAGTGAAAGATGCATATTTAAAAACAAAGAAAGTAATATTTTCCTTGCTATATATGTTGATGATGGCTTAATCATGTGAGAAAATGAACAGGAAATAGAAGATGTATTAGAAGGATTGGAGCAAAATTATTAGATAGTAAAATATAGAACATTAGACAATTTTTTGGGAATAAACATAAAAATAGAGAAAGAAACAATAATACTCAGTCAAAAGGAATACACTGAAGAAAAAAGAAAAAGGTTTAACATGAGAGAAGCAAAACCAATTTCAGCTTCAACAATTCATTTTAAAGGCACAAAGGGATATAAAGAAGATAACAAGAAACCCAAAAAATTTCCATTTGGAGAAGCCATTGGAAGCTTACTTTATCTAGCTAATAAAACGAGACCGGATATTTCTTATGTAGTCAGTTATGAATGCCGAAAAATGGAAAATCCTTCAAATGTAGATATCTCAAACCTAAAACAAGCTATAAAATATTTAATCAAAACTAAAAATATGGGCATTTACTTTAAAAATGATCAAAGTGACCAAAATGGAGACTATATTTTGACAGCATATTGTGATTCTGACTTCGCGGGTGACAGAGAAAGTAGAAAAAGTACAACAGGGTATGTGGTGTTTTTTGCTAATGGACCTATTACATGGTGTTCCCGCAAATAGCCAACCGTATCTCCCTCAAGCACCGAAGCGGAATATATCGCAGCAGGGTGTGTGAAAGAACTCTTGTTTTTAAAATCACTAATTGAAGAACTCAGAAGTGTACCAGTATCAATAACTTTAAATGTAGACAACCAAAGTACGATAAAATTAATAAAAAAACGGACAGTTCAATTACAGAAGTAAACACATTGATGTGCGGTATCATTTTATTAATGAAAATGTTAGTGATGGTGTTGTAAAGATAAACTATTGCCCTACTGACTTACAAACGGCGGATATATTTACAAAGTGTTTAGGAAACGTTAAATTTCAGAAACATAGCAACTCTTTCATGTATGAACTCTAGTTTTAAAATAGTTATTTATGTAATAAGTGTGTAAAGTAGCCTTTTTTCGACGAATGTGAATATTGTCGCGACAATCACATGAGTCGAAAAAAAGGCCTTTACACACGAATTGCATACACTATTTTTTCTACTACCGAAAATTTTATCAAAATACAGAAGTTTATTAGTAATTTTCTTTGCGCACTAAAGTAGGTTTAATTTTTCTTTAAAAGAGTCTATACCGCTTTAATTGATTCCTAATAAAATATATTATATATTGATTAATATTTTGAACATTTTAATCAAAATTACAACAAATTAACAATACAACAGACGAATTCAATTATTAACAATACTAATATTAAAGGTGCAATGTGTGCACTCAGACATTTTCGGAATATTTTGTTATTTTATTATTCCTACACCATTCTTTAAACAAATTGTATTTTGTTTCGTAATTATTCACAGATTTTTAGGGCAATAAATCATTAGAAGCATTCTGTGCTACGTGTAATATGTTAGATGGTGTATTTTCAAAATAATCTCCTGAGAGATCATCAGAGGAATCCATCTTTATATTTATATGTACCTACCTACTTAAATATAAATACTTTTGCTTACCCTAGGTATAGTCGGAAGATCTCAATTTTAAATTTAAATGTCAGATTCAATGCACAAAGAAATGTCAGTCCCTCACAGCCAACTTATAGGTACCTATCTATGCACCTTATTCTATCATTTTCCAATACCCAATAATTATTACGTATGTACTTTACTGAATTCTATATGTTTCAATATCTGATTTGAAGAAAACTCAGATTTAATATCCGTTTATTATACCTGTCTATATTTTTATAAGACTAGATAAAACGACATACAAATTGGAACTTTTTCTTTACGCACTAGTGCGTAAAATAAAGTTTTACGCACTCGAAAGTGTGTTTGTTATTTTAAAATATTAATTAAGATATTTGAAATTAGGAGAAGGTGTTAGAAATGATTTTAAATATAGTATCAAGTTAAAAAAAAATTGTTGTTGATTAGTAACTTTAGAGAACAGTCAATTTCAATTTATTTATGTCTTGTAATGTTGCTGGTAATTTTTCTTAAATAAATTGCATTTTCAACCGGGATAATTTAAAAACTAAAAAGTAACAGCTTGGTATTCAGGTATCTTCTTTAATTGAATTTCACATCTAGATCTTTGTCTTATGAGCTCTTCTTGATAAAATTCTACCTTGTCGAATTCCTCTTCTAAATCTGCTTCTTCGGCGCCATTAGTTATAATACAATGTTTTCCTCTGCAGAGAATAGTCGGTCACTCTTGTCTTCTGATTGTCTTAAAGGGGATAACACGTCGTCATTCTTTCTTTCTTGGCCGCTCATTTTTAGGTCGGTTTCTCCAAATGTTTTCATGAAATGTTTTTTCATTATATCACGTTCTTTCTTAAAACCTTCCATTATCACGATCGCCAAATGTTATATCTTTAGTTAATTATCTTTGAAAAAATATAGATTGACACTTCATTATTATGATATTAAAATAAAAAAACATTAATTGAATGTCGATATAGAAAGGATAATTAATTAATAAAACAATAACATTTGAATCTATTTCTAACATTCGATTCACATCAAAACTCTTGTTCTAGAGTACTTATACTTCGATTTAAACTGTATTAAATAATTGGACATGCGATAATAACCTTGAAACATGATGAAATTGTATTGGAAAATCATTTTAGCTTCATGCATAAACTACCTAATTTTAACAAAACGAAGTGCGGAAATTTGGGATACTAATTTCAAAAGTAATCTATAACGGTATTTCTTTAAATTCGTCAAACAAGTTCAAATTTATTTCCAAAAAAGAGGATAGGGGGGGACACAACAAAATCTTATTGGAAAACAAAAGGGTGTTCAGGACATCTGCATAAAATAGCATTTTGTGTACCTTGGCGCGAAAGTGTTAGCTTTCCGGGCCGACAGAAGAAATGGCTAGGCGAGGTGTAGCTGAGCCTGACCACTTCTGGAGGCCTGGAAAACCACTTTCGCGACGTGGAACACACAATAGTCTTTATCCTGCACATAAAATGATTGGACTCTAAAATGACAAAAGGAGAGGTGAGAAATATTTTGACTGTACCGTTTAATGTTATGAGATGAACGAGTCATAAAAAATGACAAATGATTTGTTGAATATAATATTTTCGCTGTATCTTGCAATGCAATAAACACCAATCCACAAAATGTTTATAGTTTTCTTTTGACTTTTCAAGTAGCAAATTTAGTGTAGCCTCTATCTCGCTTTTTGCATAATTCCTTCCGGTGTAGAATAACTGCCGTCGGATTCGTCCATATTATGTAGCATACTATTTTCATTATTAGTTTTAATGTCAACAAAATTCTAAAGGTACAGTCACAATGAATAATTTAACAATTAGTAATTACAATTAGTCGTAGAACCTTGTAAGCTGTCATTGCAGTTCAGCATTCATAAATGAACATACTAGTAATTATACTAAAAGTTACCTCATTTTGTGAGGTTAGAAGTCATATTTATTATTAATTTTCTCCACCACTTTGTCTGATTTGATGGCTTTGATACTTCTACATTGACAAATTATTGTCAAGCCTCAACACTGTCAATTGTTCTTGCCCATAATACAAACAGGACGCAACCAAAAATCAGCTAGTTATTACATAAATTTTTCTCTTTTTGAATGCAAGATTTCAATGACGATTTTCGAATTCTCAGTTTAATTTTTCTAAGCACTAATTGTAATTGCATTAAGAATAAAGCTTTAAACCACAATTTGAAATTTGAAAGTGACAGCCGCTTCGTCATTTATAATAGGGTTAATCTAGTGTTATTTTTGTAAAGTTGTTTTCCCTGCCTAGCCATTATTTGCCATTTTTCTCGCCTAGCCGTACAAATACCTACTTTCCCGTCCCGATAGAACCACGAAAATTGGATTTTCGAGTAGTGTAGGATAAAACCTACTCAAACATTTCTAAAAAATACTATATTGGGAAACTTTGAAGATATATCGATTAATTGTTTAAAATGTTTCATTACACAACTTTGTATTTTTATATTTTCATTAATGCTATTATTTCCAGCTCATTTGAATTGTAGATTATAAATGTATTTTGTATACAAGATAAGCTATAGTTGACAATATATATATTTGTATAGATTTATCTTTAGAAATCCAAAATAAGCGCGGTATCCAGCCAATTCAGTGCTTTCTGGACAACCTAGGTGCTAAGTGTATCTGTTAGTTTTAAGAATAACAAAAATCATACGTAAGTTGTGAAAAATTGGTATCGGTAAAACAAAAAGATACATATATTTAATTTTTTTGAATGATTGCTATCATATTTAATACAAATGTAAAAAATATGATATTTCCCTTTGCTAGTGATGTGACGTTTTTTTTATCACGGTACTGTAGTAGCCAAATGGTTATCAAAGATGGAAAAAAATTTTGTGGGAGAATAGTAGCCTTCTCTATTCTTTCTTCAAAATAACTTTTCATTGAAAATGGCGTTGACAGTTGAAATATGGAAATAATCATAATTTGTTAATAATTAATGAATAAAAATAATAATTTTTTTCAGTGAAAATATTCAAAATTTGAAACCAAAGTAGAAAATATTCGATACTGATTGTTGTTTGTGCGTCTTTCATGTATATTTATACATTAATAAAAAGATAAGTCCTTAATTCTGGTACCATAAATAACTCGATCGATCCTCTACAAATGTGCACACGCAAAAAGGTAACAACCCTTTGAAGTTACCAAATTCAAATATTTCGAGAGTTGTTTGACATATTATTGTGGAAATTGGCATCCTTATGATTAAAGCATATTTCAGAACAAAAATGATGGAATCATTTTATGGGAGTTGAGATCCTATAAATCCCATCCTTACAGTTATTATGAAAGTTACCATTCAATGATTATTGTGAGACCAATAACTGAACAAATTATTTGGAAACTTTTTGCCCACAAGTGCTTACACACGCCTTCAACTTTTTTATGTTAGAGAAATGTAACCTTTGTCTGAAATCACTCAAGAATGTTTACTTTCTCAGCGCAACTAGACCCCAAATACGCAATGAACTTTCCCGAAAACGGTCCAGACGTTAGAATCCGTCCCTACCAGTTTTTTACATACATTTTAGACATTATATAAATATACGCAAACAACCAAATCACATTTAGAGCATTTATTAAATATGTTAATATACATATTTTATTTATTATAACTATTTTTGTATATTTATTTTGCAGTTTGTACAATTATTAGGCTGAACTCTACCTGAAAAGTCATTCCCTTTGTTATTATCTTTGCCATTCTCTTTGCCATTCTCTTTGCCATTCTCTTTTCAATCTCTTTATCATTCTCTTTATCAATCTCTATGTCATTTTCTTTGTCATTCTCTTTATCATTCTTTTTGTCGTTCTCTTTGTCTTTGTCATAATCTTTGTCATTCCCTTTGTCATTCCCTTTGTCATTCTCTTTATCATTCTCTTTGTCATTCTCTTTGTCATTCTCTTTGTCTTTCTCTTTGTCATTCTTTGTCATTCTCTTTGTCATTCTCTTTGTCATTCTCTTTGTCATTCTCTTTGTCATTCTCTTTGTCATTCTCTTTGTTATTCTGTTTGCCATTCTCTTTGTCATTTTCTTTGTCCTTCTCTTTGCTATTCCATTTGTCATCCTCAATATTTATCTTTGTCACTCTCTTTGTCATACTCTCTGTCATTTTCTTCGTCATTCTCTTTGTCATTCTTTTTGTTATTCTCTTTGTTATTCCCTTCAAGATTCTCTTTATCAATCTCTTTGTCATTCTTTTTGTCACTATCTTTGTCATTCTCTTTCTCAATCTCTGTGACAATTTCTTTGTCATTCGATTTGATATTCTCTTTGTCATTATCTTTGACATTATATTTGCCATTGTCTTTGTCAATATCTTTGTTATTGTCTTTCTCATTCTCTTTGTCATTCTCTTAGTCAGTCACTTTATCATTCTCTTTGCCAATCTCTTTGTCATTCTCTTTGTCATTATTTTTGCCATTCTCTTTGTCATTATCTTTGTCATTATCTTTGTCATTATCTTTGTCATTCTCTTTGTCATTATCTTTGTCATTATCGTAGTCATTCTCTTTGCCGTTCCTTTTGTCATTCTCTTTGACCTTCTCTTTGCTGTTCCCTTTGGCATTCTCTTTATCATTATCTTTGTCATTCTCTTTGTCATTCTCTTTGTCATTCTGTTTGTCTTTCTCTTTGTCATTCTTTGTCATTCTCTTTGTCATTCCCTTTGTTATTCTGTTTGCCATTCTCTTTGTCATTCTCTTTGTCATTCTCTTTGTCATTCTCTTTGTCATTCTCTTTGTCATTCTCTTTGTCATTCTCTTTGTCATTCTCTTTGTCGTTCTCTTTGTCATTCCCTTTGTCATTCTCTTTGTCATTCTCTTTGCCATACTCTTTGTCATTCTCTTGGTCATTCTCTTTGTCATTTTCTTTGAAAGTCACTTTGTCATTCTCTTTGCCACTCTCTTTGTAATTCCCTTTGTCATTCCCTTTGCCATTCTCTTTGTCGTTCCTTTTATCATTCTCTTTGCTATTCCCCTTGTCATTCTCTTTGTCTTTATCTTTGTCATTCTTTTTGTCATTATCTTTGTCATTCTCTTTATCATTGTCTTTGTCATTCTATTTGATATTCTCTTTGTCATTCTCTTTGTCATTCTCTTTGTCATTCTCTTTGTCATTCTCTTTGCCATTCTCTTTGTCATTCTGTTTGTCATTCTGTTTGTCATTCTCTTTGTCATTCTGTTTGTCATTCTGTTTGTCATTCTGTTTGTCATTCTGTTTGTCATTCTGTTTGTCATTCTCTTTGTCATTCTCTTTGCCATTCTCTTTGTCATTCTCTTTGTCATTCTCTTCGTCATTCTCTTTGTCATTCTCTTTGTCATTCTCTTTGTCATTTTCTTTGAAAGCCACTTTGTCATTCTCTTTGTCATTTTCTTTGAAAGCCACTTTGTCATTCTCTTTGTCATTATCTTTGTCATTCTCTTTATCATTCTCTTTGCCATTTTCTTTGTCAGTCACTTTGTCATTCTCTTCGTCATTCTCTTTGTCGTTCTCTTTGTCATTCCCTTTGTCATTCTCTTTGTCATTCTCTTTGTCATTCTCTTTTTCATTCTCTTGGTCATTCTCTTTGTCATTTTCTTTGAAAGTCACTTTGTCATTCTCTTTGCCACTCTCTTTGTAATTCCCTTTGTCATTCCCTTTGCCATTCTCTTTGTCGTTCCTTTTATCATTCTCTTTGCTATTCCCCTTGTCATTCTCTTTGTCTTTATCTTTGTCATTCTTTTTGTCATCATCTTTGTCATTCTCTTTATCATTGTCTTTGTCATTCTATTTGATATTCTCTTTGTCATTCTCTTTGTCATTCTCTTTGTCATTCTCTTTGTCATTATCTTTGTCATTCTCTTTGTCATTCTCTTTGTCATTCTCTTTGTCATTCTCTTTGTCATTCTCTTTGTCATTCTCTGTGTCATTCTCTGTGTCATTATATTTATCATGATCTTTATCATGATCTTTGTCATTCTGTTTGTCATTCTGTTTGTCATTCTGTTTGTCATTCTGTTTGTCATTCTCTTTGTCATTCTCCTTGTCATTCTCTTTGTCATTATCTTTGTCATTATCTTTGTCATTCTCTTTGCCATTCTCTTTGTCAGTCACTTTGTCATTCTCTTCGTCATTCTTTTTGTCATTCTCTTTGTCATTCTCTTTGTCATTTTCTTTGAAAGCCACTTTGTCATTCTCTTTGTCATTTTCTTTATTATTCCCTTTGCCATTCTCTTTGTCATTCTCTTGGTCATTCTTTTTATTATTCTCTTTGTCATTGCCTTTAAATTTGTAGATAAATCGGAAAAGTAGGTATGCAATCATGACATTTCCAGATCGTGAGGTACTCTTTTTTTCTTGGCAATAGTCCATGAATCGTTTGTAACTGTACTCATATTTTGTCTTGGATTTAATTGGCAATAAATTTGAGATGACTTTTTCAGCACCACTTACTAACGCCGGTGGTATCCTGCACAATTGGTCATCTTAAATATTTGTTATGCATAAGTATGTTTTAAATCCAAATAAGTAGTGAATCTCTGACTTTTGTTACAATAATGAACTAACAGTTATTGTTAAGGAAACAATTTTATAGGCAATACGGTGGCAATCAAAAATTGTTATGTATTTATTCAATTTATGATAAAGTTGATTGCAATTTCAGAAAAAAATGTTATGTGTACCTCGTATTAAAAGCACATTCCCGGACAATTTACGTTGTCGTCGGGTAATTTATTACGTTTATTACTAGATACACGATGTACAATTTCTACTCCAATAGAATACATTTTTTTGAATGCACATTTATTAGGTTAGGTTAGGTTCCCTCGAGTTATATTTGGTCGCAGAATGTGATTTCATTTATGCCTTACTATTTTGTTACAGCCTGTGTAAATGTTCCGAAGCCGATGTAAGAATTTTACTTCAGAGTTTTGAGACATTTCAATAGTCTCGAATAAGTACTGTCAAATATTTGACTTGCATAATAATTGTCCTAAGCTGATTAATTTTGTAGGATATTTGTTAAGCAATATGTAGTTTTCACGTTTAAGAATGACAATTTATTTTGAAGTTGAATCTATCGTAAAGTTGATTTTACGTCCTCTATTTAACAAAAGATAATAGTCCAATATCTGGGTTTTTTGTTTCATTTTGTTTTCTTAAAACATATTAATTTGTAGGCGCACCAGTAAATGATAAATATGGATAATAATAGTAAGAACACTTTGAACTTACAGGGCCTATAGTTCAAAGTGTCCGAACGTCCATTAGGTTTTTTCGATTCAATACTACTGTCTGTCTTTTTTTTCCACACGTTATCCCCAAAATGCAATTTTATATAACTGCCTGTAAAAGTTTCCTACTCGGAACCTAGACTATAATATATTTTTGGAACGTTTCCCAACTGCACTATACCATCATACACTAGCTGTTTTTATCTACTGCTGGATACAGGCCAACTCTAGTGCGCAATCCATCGGTCTCTATCTTTGCAGGTGTATATCCAGTTTCTTACAATTCTCCTTATACCGTCATTCCATCTTGTTGGTAGCCTGCCTCTACTTCTCTTATCCGTTCTAGGTCTACATTCCAATATTCTTTTGTTCATTCATAGCGTAAGCCTCTCCGCTCCATATGTCATCGCAGGTACAACACTTTGCTCGTAGACCTTGCTTTTCAAACATATTGCAGGCAGGGGTGCTCAAACGGTCGATCGCGAAATCTTTTTGAGTCGATATCGGGAAATATTGGCCGATATCGATCGATTCACAATTTTGTTCGATGACGACATGATTGATGTTAATCCACAGCTAAGCCATATCAACCCCCTTATAACTTTATTAATAATATCAAAATAACCTCCTATTAGCGGCGAAAGGCGGCTTTATCAAAGAAACGCGCGGCATTTGTGAAAGAAAAAATAACAGATATCATGGAATGTACACACTTTCCTTTGCAGTTCGACGAATTCACTGTGAGAGATATTGCTCAGCTGTGTATTTTAATTCGAATGGTATTTAATGACATGTCGGCTATAGAAGAATTTTTATCAATGATTCCTCTGAAAGAAAAACCCAGGGAGGAGATATATACAATGGTTTCTTAAATTTTGTGACAAGCTACGAGTTACCAGTCTATAAACTAGTGTGCATTACAACAGATGGAGCACCAGCCATGACTGGAAACAAAAAAGGTTTCGTTGCATTGTGTCGAGCTAATGATGATTTCCTTTCGTTTTTTTATTCCATTGCATTATCTATCGACAAGTTTTGTGTTCAAAAGGTCTAAACGTGGAGGAGTTTATGAATATCGCATGAATTCCATCCGTGCCCGAAGTTTGCAACAAAGGCTATTCAAATTGCAGTTGGTAGATAGTGGTTCTGCTGAACACACTGAAAGTTCTTCACGTGGCTGAGACGCGGAATTCCTCGAAAGGTTTCAGTAATTATTGCCCAAAATAATTGCTTTCCTACACGAAAGAGGTGACAACATTCAGATGCTTAAAAGCGAAAAATGGCTAACTGACTTAGCATTTTTAACGAATGTCACCATTAACTTGGAGCTGCAAAGTAATGAAAAAACTATTATCAAGATGATGAGTGCAATAGAAGCATTCAAAAGTAGATTGCCACTGAAAAAGAAGGATTTTCCGTCTTTGAAAGCGCGGATTCCTCAGTTGAATTTTTATATTTATGAAAGAGAATTAACAAATATTTTGAGTGAATTTGAAGGCGTTTTTATGATTTTAGTAAATTGACAAATCGCAACTATTATAAATTATCCTTTTTCATGAATAAACATTGATAAAACTGCTACTGAAATAGAAAGCCAGTTTTAATGAACTCCTCTTTTGTTGAAAATGAGGTAGTGCAGATTTTATCTCACATAAACATTTCAAAGCCATAGCGTCTGATACAAAATTTGGTCTTTTATATCTGGAGATATATATTCGAATCGAAGGCAAATTGCCCTTTAGTTGACATCAATACTTAGGTCAACTTATTTGTGCGAGTCGCATTTTTTTTAATTAAATGAAAATAATTAAGTCAAAATATCGCAATCGACTAACTGACGAAGATGTGACATCATGCATGCGATTAGCACTTAGTAATTACGTACCATGTTACGACAAGTACGCTGAGGACAACAGTGCCATTCATCGATATCCAAAAATGTATAATTCTTTAGTAACTACATACGCCATGAAACACCCTACCTATCTACCATAACATCGTTGTATCATTCAAACTTGCGGCACCTACAGAGTCGATCGCTTGTAGTCTAAAGGTGGGTACAGACAGAACAAAACTTCGTATCGTAACGCCGTCGCGTAACAAGTGTGGACGGCACTGCGTAACACCGTAACACCAGAACATAGTAACATCTCGTCGTTCCATCGGTTGTCGGTTTTTTGACGCCGCATCAAAGAAATGATACGCACTGATGTTGCACCACTTGTTAGCATGTCTGGACCGGTCTGCGGTACACGGTTGCGCTTTATTTTTCGTTTTGTTTATTCAGTTGAAAACATGGAGTGGACAGAAGAATCTACCCTGGATTTCATAAATAGTTATCGTAATAAAGAAATTTTGTGGGATGCAAAACATCCCAAATACTATAATAAAATAGAGAAGCACGATGCTTGGGAAGAACTTGCTGTAGAGTTTCGGACAACAGTAGATGAATGCAAAAAAAATTGATGTTCTTCTGTCACGACTTAGGCGAGAGAAAGCAAAAATTAAAAAGAACCACGGTACGGGTAAAGGTAAGTTTGAATAATTGAAAATTAATTTTTTTCTATTTTGTTTATTTACTTTTCAATTACAAATTTTATTTTTATTTATTACAGGGCTTTCAGATATCTATGAAAGTAGTTGGTTTGCCTTTAAAAGTTTGCTATTCCTTTGGGACAAAAACAAGGTTCGGGAAACACAAGGCACCGTAACTATAAAACGAATTACGAATTACGTATAATTATCTTGCCACAAAAGTCGATTTTCGTTTTGAAAGTACGATGACAATTCGTCTCCAATTCGTGTTGCATTTTCGGTTGGTCTTCTGGGAATATTTCTAATTGGAAATAAAAAAGACATTGGTTCAATAGTTACAGTTCTATACTTTCCTTCTCCAAGCTTTCCATCAATTTCTGTATCGAAGGTTCCATGTGGCGTATACAAAGCACAAGATGTGGAACTTTCTCTTAAAAAATTATGTAGATGAGCTACTGCCATTATAACTAATTCAGCTTTTCTGGGTTCAAGTAACATCGGTTTACGAAGTACTCTAAAAACGGCTGAGGCGATGCCAAATACATTTTCTACAGTTCTTCGTGCGCGAGATAATCTGTAGTTAAACACTCTTTGCAATGATCCTTTAGGATGTATTCCCGAAAACAACTTTATTAACGACTCAGTTAAGGCAAATGCCTCGTCTCTAATAAAAAAATAGGGAATTTTCTGTTGCCTGCCATGTAAAGCTTCTGGTTCAGGTGAATTTAAGTCATTTCACTCTAATTTTTTGTAAAGCGAGCAGTTTTTAAAGATACCACCATCGGAAATTCTTCCTTGGCCTCCAGCATCAACATACAAAAAGTTATAATTAGCATCCACTAGGGCAAAAAGAACTACACTAAATGTTGATTTGTAATTAAAGAACTCGCTTCCGGTGTTAATTGGAGCTTGTATAGCAACATGCTTCCCATCTAAAGCACCCAGACAATGTGGAAAGTTCCAGGTGTCTTCAAACTGTTTTGCAACTTCTAACCATCTTTCTGGTGTTGAAGGTATCTGTAAAAATTAAAACAAATTTCGTTAAAACAAATTATACAGTGCGCCATAAATGGGACATATTTTTATTTTCTAAATAAGTTTGTTTATTAAATACTTATTTTAAATTATTTTTAATTTTAGATTGTACACGAAGAAGAAGATAATGATGAAAAGGAAATATCGGGTGATGAAGGAACATTAGCAGATAACGATAAAAATTCTGCTGTACAAGAGAATCGGGAAAGTATAGGAAATGTACCGAAAAGAAAAGCAACACCTAGTACCGAAAACAAAAGCGATGAAGCGACACCTAGTAGGAAACGCCAAAAGAGGAATGAAGATTCTGAGAAATTAGATAAAGCTTTTAAAATATTGTCAGAAGCATCAGCAAACGCTAGAAACCCACAGGAGCAAAACGAATATCGAATATTTGGAAATCTTGTGGCTAACAAACTGGCCAAATATTCTCTTGAATTACAAAGTACTGTACAACAAGATATTATGTTAATTTTCTTTAAAGCAGACAAGACCCATCTCGAAGAAAGTTCAACCAATTTTTATCATTCGCAACATACCGTACTCATACTCTTCAGTCATTCTTTGCAAATTCTGCGCCACAACATTCTCAATTCGAACAGTATCAGGATAGCTAAGCTTCCAGTTTTACTCAACAGCATTCACAGGTACCATCTCCAGCATATAATTATGCTAATTCTAGTATTTCGGATCATTCAAGTCGCAGTACTCCAGTCAATTCTTTACCACGCCAACTATTGGATATGCCCGATATTGAATTAGATAATTTAAGATAAACATTTGTTTTGTTTAATGTGTGTTTATTATACTTCCTTAATAAAACAGTTTCTTACCTGTATATTTCCTTTTAATCCTTCTATCATGGCTTCGCACACTTCAGGAGCTATAGCACTTATCGATTGTTTAGAAATTTTAAAAAGGTATTGTAGACTGGTGAAATAGTCACCAGTCACCAGAAACCGAATTGTTACTGCCAACCTTTCTTGAACAGAAATTGCCGTTCTCTATCTAGTATCTTTTCGTGCTATTTTGGGTCCAATTAAATTAATCAAGTAATCGAAGTCTGTTGGAGACATTCTAGTAAAAATTTTGTAAAGGCCACTAGTTGCCTGAAGTTTTAAATCCAACAGTAAATGATTTCCGCTGTACACACTTCTATTAGTATACAACCGGGTCTGCCACCAGCGTCTTTCTGCGCGTCATTGTTTATTTTTTTTTAACTAAGTAATGCATGTATATATAAGCTGCTGCAACAATCTCCATTGCACACAAGAAAAATACTAATTTAAATGTTCTGTTTTAGTAAAGACGTAACGGCAAAATGTCCCGTTTATAAGATACGCGACGCTGTATTGATACGCTATATTTGTTGACACGCCGTATCTTCGATGCGTAACAAACAATTGTTGCGCGACGGAGTTACGATACGAAGTTTTGTTCTATGTCTGTACCCACCTTAACTATATTGAGGTAGATTGTCAGCAGTTCAAGTCTGAGCACTCCTGTTCTAAGGTATTATTCAACTTATCAAAGGCTACCCGTTCCAGTTGTATTCGACTTATTTTGATCTCGCACGTTTGGTTATATTTTCCTATTCTCACCTTATGACCTAGATATTCACATAAACTTATTATATATGAAATATTCAACTTCTTCTGTACAATTAATAGCAACCTTAAACAAATAGCGTGATTTATAGTAACTTACTATAATAAATCGGAAAACATTCTTGGAATTATTTACGAACCGAATATCAAGTTGGCTCTGTATTTCTGTACAAGCCGGTTCGCCGAAAGGGAACAGTCCATTATTGTTATTGACGGGAGTAAGATCACGAATAATTTTGGTATTTTCAAATTAAGTTAATACCTAATTATGGCTGAAGGGCACGGTGATGATTACGAAAAGAATAAGACAGATACTGCAAAGAATAGATACAGTTCAATAACATATTAAACAGTTAGACAACATCAGCAACAGCAACAAACACAAAAAGAAATAATAAACTTGCATAATTCAATCTCACATATTCAGTTTACTGTTGTTCAAACTTTGTAGTTAATTTTATTATTAAACAAACTGAGTAATAATAACTAAATTTTTTATAGTGTTGTCATAGGTAACTATTCAGATTTGTGAATAAAGCTCTTTCTCTGAACTTGTATCTTAGTATTTATTGTTATAGTCGTAGATAAAGTATAGTATTCAACTTGCGATAATGGTCATAACTCACTTGATGAATTACAGACTCGCCTGCGGCTCGTGCTGCAATTTTCATCTGCGTGAGTTCTGACCTACATTACAGCTCGTTAGATAATATCCTATTATTTATGTTAATACAGGGCTAGTCATGACGATCTGAATATATGGAAATATTCCTACCCCGTGCACAAACTGCTGGTTTTCAATAATTATGTTTTAAAATATAAATAAGTGAGTTAATTAGGGTAATATTTTACCAAAATTAGAGACAAATCGAATTAAATATTAAAAACATGTTTCCTTGAACATTTTAAAACAATAGAAGTAAACATTTTATAATAGCCATTCGATAGTCCTGCTATAGAAGTATATACAGCTCCTCATGTCTCATCGTATTTTTGGAAATTTGTGCAACTCTAATAAATAACAGCAGTACTTATCAGCTAAAAGTTCTCGTACCCCGTAAAATAATTTCTATGTATATTAATAAGACAGAATTTTTATTTTTCTGATTTTTTACTAAATTGTGAACAAATATGGGCAAAAATAAGTGAAATTACAGCCAAATTTCATTTATTACAGTCTAATTTGTCTAGATTAGTTGGATAATGTCTTAATTTCTAGTACTTATTTATATGAATTAAAAGTATATTTTCTAATTTTCTAATAAGTAAAGGATCTGCTGTGCCTTGAATATAATATATGTATTTGCTTTCATTCAAACTTCTTCATTTTTTATAAACTAAAAATCTTATGAAATACTGCTGCTTTTTTTCAGTTATTTAAAGCATTTTGATGCCAAGGTACAACAAGCTCTCCTACTAAACGAGTAAAAATTTGACAATCTATAAAATTATAAACAATTATTGATAATATTTTTCAAGTGTTAAATTTTTATTTCTATATTCTATTTAAATTCCATAAATTTTATTTGATATTTATTGGTATTACCTACGTAAATATTTATTAGTTGTATATTTGATTTATTAAAATTACCCTTTTTGATGGTTCAAAAATGTAGCATTAACTTCAACAGGACAACATTAGAATTATATTTAACTCTAACTATATTTTTCGAATTCAGTACTGGCACTTGGATGATAGAAAGCAGGATGTCCAGTTGACTATTGCCGAGAATTTCATCAATTCCTACTAAGTTTGTTAAAAGCTTAGCAAATTGCACGTTCCAAATGCTTTTTAGTTGGAACCAGGAATCACAGAAATGTTGTTAATACATTTACAATAATTTTTATATTGAGAAAATTGTGGTTTAAAAATGTGAATTTATTAATTAACGAAAATTATTTTAACAACAGTTAACCTATGGAGAGAACGAAAAAATCGTGATTGAGAAGATAATCGATTATGGGACTTCATTCATTTTGGTTGCAGGTTTTTGCGGTTTTCCTGTACACTCTGTGAATTTATTCACTAGCCAAATGGACCGACGATCGACGCACCCCCATTTTTAGATTTAATATTATTATTATACCACCGACCACCGTAAATAGTCCCGAACCACCGATGGCACGTCACCGCAACTAATCTCAACAACTCATCATATTCTATACACTTTTGAAAAATGTCTCCTTCCCAAAACCAATAAAAATCCTAAATCTCTAATATTTCATTATATTCATTCTTCATATCGGAGACATTTCAAATTCAGTTAACAACACCCTTTTACATTAAATAATTTCAATAATTCCTGACACCTAGCCAGCTCAACTCATATATCTATGTATCGACAACGATACATGGTTCGTCTTCAACATTTAAGCTCCAATCCTAGACACTTTTTGTCACACCATCTCTGCACACTTTTGAGCTTCGCTGCTTCCAAACATCATCCCCCTATACACCCCAACACAAACAACCCTCCAGTTACTTTCTAGCGAAAAGCCCATCCAACTCTCTCTAAATTCCATACACTTTTTAAACAAATTTTCCTAGACACTTCTTACTAAATAAATTCTTACTAGACACCTTTTCTAACCCAGACTCAGTTTCATGGTCAACGCGCACAAAACCACCCAACACACCCCCAACCCAGCCCTGAAGAGGAAACCAATCCTACACCAGAGCATCACAAGAAAAGTTCAACTTCTCCCAAGAATACTCCATTCAACAGAAATCACTCACGAACTTCTCTCTCTCTCTCTCTCTCTCTCTCTCTCTCTCTCTCTCTCTCTCTCTCTCTCTCAAGTAAACGTTTTATTGAAGATTAAGTATAACTTACAACTAAGAAAGTCGCGACTGCTATATGTAGTTTATTAGACAAGTCGACGGCCGATTAACTTGTTTTAAAAGTTGATCATTTTTCTTCCAAGACCTAGTGTCTTGTTTAGGGATAGTGCATAGTTTTATTGTAGCCCTGGTACCTGGCACCTTTTTTAGGTTTTAGGCGGACGACCCTGCTCTTTCCGTCAGGTCCGGTTATGGTATTGCCATAGGCTAATTAAAAGTTGTAATATTTTCTTCCTTTAAGAGGACTAGATAGTTTATTTGTAGGTTCTCATGTGTTGTTAGCCATTTTGGTCTATTTATTCAGGTATTTCACAGACCACCTTTTCCAGAACAACTGCTGAGTTTCTGCGCATTGTTGCAAAAATTTAACTCTGTTTTCTGGTACATGAGATAAGCTGTCAGGCTGGATCCTATCAGAAATGACCAGGAATGAGATATTGAAAATCAGAGGGATCATTCGGTACTTAAAGTCCGCGAGTTTAATATTACTTCGATGTGAGTCATAATAGTTGCGATTTGTTCAAAAGTTAATTTTTTAAACCGATAAGTCTTGAGATATGATACTTGCAGCCTCCCAAATTCCTCCCCAATGTGGGGATTTTGGTAGATTGAATTTTCACTGTGTCCCGTATAGAGCCAGATAATTTTGTATTGTATCAGTAAATTCTTTATTCTGAAAGTAACGACAAATGATATGTAACATTTTGTTAAGGGAGCTTTGCGTAGGGAGGATAATTTTATGAAAAAGGGGCCACCAAAGTCGACACCAACTTTTTGGAAAGCGCGTGAGTATGTGACTCTGTCTTTCGGAAGGTCTGCCAATATCTGTGCGTTTAATATAATACAAATTTTGCTGTTTTTAATTATATGCTTGATTTGTTTTAGACTATTGAGAGGTCAGTAGCATAATCGTACATTTGATATGACATTTTGTCCACCATCATGGCCTAAACGCACATGCTGTTGTTTGAGGAAAAGAGAAGTTACACGATTTTTTGAAGGTAGTAAGATTGGGTGTTTTTGCTCGAAAGATATTTCGGCATTGTACAACCTACCTCCGACACGGAGATGACCGGATAACTCTAAAAATGGTTTATAGGATATCGGTTGTTTGTTCGAGAGATTTTTGTCCTTTGAAACTTCCACCATTTTCGTTGAAACGGACTGATTTTGAACTTGTTTGACGACGAAGGTTAATTATGAATTCAATTCACTAACTGTCAGAGGTCCTTTGAATTGATTTTCTTTGTTTCTCGAATTATGAGCGAATCGTAGAATGTACGCTACTGTGCGCTGTAGTTTGAAAAATTAAAAGAAGTTTGAGAAAGTGTTTTACCAAATGCTGTTTTGATCAGAAATAATTGTTAACGCTACCTTTTTCCTCAGTTAGGTTGTCTAGGTTTTTGGTAATCTCGTGTTGAGCAAAATCCGAACTCAAGTCATTAAGGAATTTTGGTCCATTAAACTTGTACTTCAGAACTGAATTTTCCGCGTGACAGCATATCAGCTGGATTGTCATGTGATCGCACGTACCGCCACTGAAAGTTTCCTGCTAAGGTTTGTATTTTTGATACTATATTTAATGCAAATAACGACCATCGACTTGGGTGGCTTTTACACCAACAGAGTGCAAATTGAGAGTCAGTCCACAAATTTACCGAAGTTATGTTGATTTTAGTTTCTAAGACATTTTTCACCTTTTCGGCCAGGTTTGAAGATAAAAGTATTCCACAGAGCTCAAGTCTGGGAATTGAGATAGTTGTCAGTGGTGCAACACGCGATTTAGCAGATAGCAGAATACATGAAACTGTTTTATCAGTGTAAATAGTACTGACGTAGACACATGCGCCATACGCTTCGATACTCGCATCTGAAGAGGAATGGAGCTCAATTTTGTTTAATTCTGTGTGGTTGAAAACAAAACTAGGAATTTTTAAATGCTTGATTTGGCAGATAGTTGTTATTCGGAATTCTTCCCATTGTTGAAAGATTTCCTTATCGGTGATTTTATCATCCCAGCAACATTTTAATTTCCAGAGTTTCTGCATCAGCATTTTTCCTTTCACGATTGCGGGATTTACACAATGCAGGGGGTCATAACACTGTGAGATATGTGATAGAATTTTATCTCACTGACGGGTTCAATGGGTACGGATATTTGGAATTCAATGGGATTCCATTTTACTCCTAAAACTTTAGACGGAGATTGTTCTAGATTGATATCAAATTCAGTTATTTGTATTTGCGATATTTTTCCTAGAAAAGTTTGAGAATTAGATCCCCATTTATGCAAATGGAAACCAGCCGGTTCAAGCAATGATTTTAGTTCGAAATATAGTTTTTCGATGGAATCGCACCCTGTTAAAATGTTGTCTACATACGTCTATGTGAGAACAGCGTTCGACGCTAGAGGAAGATTTTTATTGGTACTTGCTATTTCATTTAAAACTCTCGTTGAGAGGAACGGGCTACAATTCACCCCGTAGATTATGGTTTGTAATTCAATACATTTTAGCGATTCATTTGAAGATTCTCTAAACAAAATGATTTGAAGGAACACGTCTTTGGGGTTAATTCGAATGTGTCTAAACATTTTCTCCAAATCAACAATTAATGTCTATTTAAAAGTTCTGAAACTACACAAAATATCGTACAGGTCCGTCTGAACTTGATACCCTTTGAGACAAATGTCGTTCAATGAAAAACTGGAGTTCGTTTTACAAGAAGCGTCGAACACGACACGCAGCTTGGTCGTAATTCGATCTTGTCGATAAACTGGTAAATGGAGAATAAAATATTTATTTTCTGAAAGCGAATTTTGCGATGACAGAGGTACATATTTCGCATGTTCATGTAAAATGTGTTCTTAAATAAATTTCTTGTATTCCGAATAGAGATCAGGATTTTGTTGCAATCGTTTTTCTAGAGAGAAAAATCGATTTTTAGCAACAGTGAGAGAGTCACCTATGTTTTGTGTTCTGTGACAGATTTTAACGGAATATCAATTTGTTTTCGAGAATCTTAGTTGTAGATTTGAAAATGAATTCTGATAGTTCATCTTCGGTTGAGAGAAATTTAAATTTTGGAGTTTCTTCTATTTCCCAGTATTTTGAGAGAATGTTTTGTAATTCAGTGTCCGGATTGGAATTTACGGGTTTACTGGCTACATGGTACGAGATAGCGGGTGTGTGTTTTGATTCTTGTTGGGAGTTCAGATTTCCCGAGATAATGTGACCCAGAGGAGCATTAAAAAGTGTGGGTAGACCGTCACCTAGTTTGATAGGTCGACGGATCGTAATAAACATCTGCTCCTATTAATAGATCAAATTTAGTGGCGTGGCAAAAGTTTTGTCAGCTAATTTATTTACAATCCGGCTCGAAGGCCATCGTTTGGTGTAGGTGAACTGGATTAGTGGAGTGGACTGTTATGTTTGTCGTTCACCGATACACCAGAGGTTGTTGTTATTGTTGTTTTTCTTCAATTACGTTTTTGGAAAAAGGACCAGTCATAATTTTAAATAACGTTTAATAAAAAACACTTAAATACGACAATATTAACAACGTAAATCATCTCTTGCAAACAACAGATATTAAGATAGATACAACAAATGATGCGGCGAGTTGATAGTTACATAATTAATTACAGTTGTTCACAGATATTAGATGCTTGTATGATAAATATGTATTTCCTTCCGACAATTATTGAACTAAAACACTTGTAGTTAGCACAGTTGTATGTCGCGTCGTAGTACGATAGATATTTTTATACTTTTAGGTAAAATCGTAATTTTTCCGGTTTGGTATTAAGTTTAGTTTTTAGTTGATGAGTTTAGACTTTTATTCTGACCGGAGAGCACTGAGTTGTAAAGATACTTGTTACACTGTGAAATGCGTCAAGATATGTTTCACCACTATTTGGACGAGAGATAATTCACTACTGGTTGTTTTGCCCGAGAATTAGTCTTTCTATTACAAGGCAAAAGAAAGTAAAGTGAACATTTTGCGCCAGTGCTTTACTGAAAAGGAATTCATTTGTAATACAGATCTGGACGACGTAAAAAATAACTTTCATCGTTTTTATTATATTAAGGTCGACACTTCAGATCTCGACGTTGGGTAAATTGCCCATTGAGAATAGAGATAATTTGTTTCGTTGTAACATAATAAGGAGTGTAATATTACCCATAATTGAAAGTTTCTATTCATTGTCACAGACCCATACATATTCTTGGTGTGAGGTAAATTATTTATGTCAACCATTGTGGATTTTAGAAAGGTCAATAATTCTTTCTTATGAATAGATTTTTAGAACTAGTTGAATATTTAAGTGCCTCTGGTTCATGTAGAGAGGATAATTACATATTGAAGGAGAAATTTTTTGTCAATTTGTTTTCGTGATTTATACTGCTCGTCAAATCGCAACATATACTGCTCGCCAAATTGCAACACTCTTGGACAAGATATACCTTATATGGTTGGTATTTTTCTGTTTTCAAAAACCTCCCAATCGTTCGTCTAGACGCAGCGTGATTATAGGTCAATGAAACTGTTGACAAATGTGGATCTTTCTGCAGAGATAAGGCCATGTCCAATTGTTCATCTTAGTCCAAAACATGTGGCCGGCCACTTCTGGACAAGTGCTTGACTGTACCATGCTCTTAAAATTTGTAGAAGATCTTGCTACAGTACCCTGTGGCATGTGATTTTCGATATATTTTGCATTGACTTCGCATTCTATCCCCTCATCCCAACAATATTAGGACTTCGATACGCTGTTTCTCTGACAATAACATTTTCATTTAATAAATTAAAAGAGAGCACTCTCATTACACAAATTAATAAACTAGACGTTTCAATTCATTTGTTCACAGAAATTCTACATACTGAGCCAAAATAGTTATCAAGGCAAAAAACTTGGTACAAAAAATGCAAGAACTTTTTTCGTTTTGAAGTACACTACTCAACAATTGCTTAGGTTTCAACTTATTTTATGTTTGAGTTTGGTCACCTTATCTATGAGCACTAAAAAGTTGAAGTTGGATTTCGCTTCTTTCTTTTATACAGGATTAGTTGAAGTGAGAAATGAAATTTTACAAAGCATCGAGTCGTATCAATCAAGATAAACGTACCGGGAAGGATATGGTAAACTGGACAACATGTTACTTACAGTGTGTTACTGCCAAACGGAATATATTCGAAAATAAATAAATACACGTCGACTGATATTTTAATCACGCAATATTCTCAATAAAACTTTTTATTTAGGGTGTGTCATGTAACTGGTGGCTCAACTTTATTATTTTAAATACAACAAAATACTAGACACATTCTCTAGACCAATAGCAACAATTTTGACGATGTACTCTTCAGAAAACGAGCTGGATCTCATTGTTATCTGACATTACCCTCATTCGCTAAGAAAAATAATACGTTCTTCTATCAATATGGTCTCTTCTGAATTCCCTTTTATAGGGGTGCATTTTAATTTCTACTATGATTCGATTAATTAATTAATGGCTATCATAGAATAATGGGGTTACTTCTCGACTAGAAGTAAGTGAGTTTTCCTTAAACTTAAATATAATATTCAAATTGGTATCATTACAAATTGCATATTATACAAAATTTTATATTTTTTATATATACTAATTTTTGCCTTGGTTGTGGAAAATAAGAGACCGAATTGACCCAATGAGACAGAGGGAGATAGTTCGGGACGAATGGATCAAAATCAGATTTGATATATCTAGAAGCATCTAGAAACTGTTTGTATATGATACATGTTTGAACCAATCTGTTAACTTAAACTAATAAGTTGTTGATCTAAGTTATATTCGTTAAAATACATACCTTCAAGTTGAACAGCCATTAGCTTGCAGGTTATAACTGAGCTATTGTTGATTTTTAACAGTTAATGTTAATGTTAATTTTATTAAACCAATATTAGTTACCTTTCGTTAATGATATGTTAAATTGTTTATCATTGTTTAATAAAAACAAATTAAGTTAATGTGGCTTTTATTTTTAACATATTCAAATCTAAAATACCCCAATTCCGTTCGTAGTGCTCTACAAATATTATAGGTCTACCACTACAAAACTTGATGTTCCTCATAGAGCGAGTATGAGTCCCTATTTGAACAACGTTTGCAGACTTTGAAAGTAGTATGGAGATTAAGGATTGATATTTAATATCATAAACTTATTTTGTCGTTAATTCTAGTTTTAGTTAATAAATAAAATAAATACACAATACACAGGATGAGTCACCTGTATTCCTTCGGTCTCTAGTGGGCAAATGGGGACATTTTTCAAAAATTATTTCACATCGCCATATGAGCATCAATCTAAAATTAGTTATAGCCATACGGGATGTCCCAAAAGTAGTTGAACATATCAAATATACGATTTCTCAAATGGAACTTCCTATATTTGATCATATTTTTGAATTTTGCATCGAAAATTATGTAACAACTTACAATATTTCATGTATATAGGTTTTGCAGTTCTTGATATATCCCATTTATTGTTGACGTAGAAGCTTAATCCCACCGAATCGATTTAATTTAGACACGTGATTTAGAGGATACCTTGAACTATTAATCATGATATTTGCCTTCCCATTCTTTTATAATAGACTATTCAAATATTAAAGGTCACTTTGGCATGAATTACTTTATGTTTCAAATAAAACACCCTGAATATTTTCAATGATGGAATAGCACCGTTAGTTTTCTTTCATAGTGCATGAGGGTTCTCTATACTCATCTCTAAGCATTCTGAAGCTATCAACAAATTGAAATCTGATATGCCTGTTATTGATTATGTCCGATCTTTACTAGAACGACATAAACAACATATAATTCTAAAACTGGCAACTAATATCAAGAGATCTTGTGCTAATGTTTTAAGATATACCATCCAAGAATATTTCAATAACTTAAGAGGAACTTTGCATGCAAGATGTTCCGGCCTCTCATATTTTCAACTATGGTGAAACCAATTTGTAAGATAACCCTTGACCCTGGTAAACAAATAATGCTGTTTCGTTGTGACACTAAATATCTAGAGTGCAAATGCAATTTTAAAAAGACATGATGTGTGGATCCGCTTCTGGCGTTGTGGAACGGAGGGCATAAATAAATAAATAAAAACTAATGTGAACCTTTATGTTCAACCTTATTATATGTTTCTGAAAAAAACACATTTTCTAACATAATGAACTATAAAAGTTAAATAACATAAACAAACATCAGTTTTACTAATAATAAATCGAAAATCTACTTTTGGACCATTTTACCCTGATATGAAGGTAAAATGGCAGAATGATAAGGGCAAAAAGATCAAAATACAAAAAACTTGTTAATGACCTAACTTTATGTCACAATTATTAATGAAGGTAATTTTGATGTTGCACCAGAATTTTTAAAAAACCAAATACAATAACACAAGGCTTATTGTTACTGTCGTCCATTTCAATCGTGTAACGTCTTGTAATAATGTAGCAAAATGCACGACACAGCAATTAAGAACATTCACTTCAGAATACAGAGCCAATGTAAAATTATTATCAAACTCAAATATTAATAAAGAAAACTTATTTAATGCTTCAATTGTTCACACATTAAGAAACCAATTTCAATCACGACACAAAGAAATCTCTCGAAGAAAAAGAAGCTGATCAAAACCTAGTAACTAGCAACAACTTTTTTGATTTCCCCCTATTACCACCCACTTTTTTCTCGTCAAGAAAATAAACATTTCGTCCTCAGGAAGAGGACAGCAACTAACTTACAAATTTAGATACTTACAACACAATAAATACTCAGACATCTAGACTTAGTCACTTAGAAAATACTTAGACATTTAAAAACACTTAGAAACTGAGACAGTTGGGCACTTGAATACTTGTAAAACACTTTGAAAACACTTGGAGAATACTCGGAAGAAACTTGATAATACATGGAAAATTTGAAGATACTTGGAAAAAAATTGAAAATATTTGGATGATACTTGGAAGAAACTTGGAAGATGCACGGAAGATGCTTGGAACAAACTTGGATAACTTGAAGAAACTTGAAAATACATGTAAGACACTTGGAAATACTTGGAAATTACTTTGAAAATACTTGGACGACACTTGGAAACTTGAAAAGACTTGACATACACTGAAGCACTAGAACTACTACATCACACCCTCCCCCCTTAATAAAACAAAAAAAAGAAATAAAACTTTTTCTTGACGATACATAGATATGACTTTACCATTTTTTATACAATAACAAAAAATCAATTTCTCAACTTCTTTCTTGCCCCACAAAAGAATCAAGCTCCTTCGGACAAACGTCTTTTATCACAAAACTCATTTATAGACAAAGACAACATGGATCCAACCCTAAACTCAATTCTCTTTAGTCAAGTAGTAGGGGGTGTTTTCTGTTCATCTAAGTTGGATGATGTTTGGAAGTTTTGAGTTCAATTAATTTATTAATTTTAGTAACAACTTTAACTTCATTTTTAAAAGGATAAATAAATTTCCTTTAAGTTTCAATTCACTATATTGATATTTTCATTCATTTTTAAACATGATATCTTGATTCAATGTTCATCATAAGATCACGTTGTAATATTAGACACTAGTTGTAGTATTGAACTCCGGCATATTAGCCACCATCTATTTGCAATCTATTTTATTAAGCGCGACAAGCCGCACGCGTCTTCGCCGAATCTCAAAAAGTTTTTCTCGACTCGAAAATATTTGTTCGGTCATTTAATTCGGCTGTAGCAATTTATGTGGTATAATAAGCCTCAGTTGGCTTCGTACAGGTAAGCAATGTGACTTTTCTCCTTATTTTAGTGTAGTTAAACTTTTGTTTTGTGCTTTTAAAATATATATGTTTTAATAATTTCTAAGAAATCATTGTTTTGAGTAAAATGACATATACACTGTTGAGATAAAATTACATACCTATGTCATTTTAGGCTGAAGTGCATTTTTATTTTTATTTCAGATAATAATGTTGGTAAATACACAAGAAAATCGCTTCGTCAAAACTGCATGTTTGGGTTGAACACGAAAGAGGTTGGCGTTCCAATTAGCTGAAAAGTAGAAGTTAGCCCATTGATTTAATAAAATAAAAAAGAGCGGGTTGGGATCGGCTTTTGAGCTTCAGGTAACGTAACCCAGATATTTCACTTAGAACTCCCGAAGCCACATCAGCGGCTCGTGCGCAGGGATTCAATAGGCCACAAGTTAAGAAATTTTTTGATATACTGGAATGTGCCGTGGCGGAAAATAACATCGCATGTAGACGAGTCCGCGCTTTCCACAGTTCAACGGCCGCAAAAAATAATGGCTGTAAAAGGAAGAAAGCAGGTTGGTGCCATTACAAGTGCAGAACGGGGAGCACACACTACTGTAGTTAACGCCATGAATCCAATAGATAATGTTGTACCACCAGCTATGATTTTTGCAAGAAAAAAGTGGAAGTCAGAGTTGATTGATGATGTACCAGCTGGAACATTGGGCGTTTGTCAAGAGTCCGGCTGGATGACGGGTGACCTTTTTTGTGTGTGGCTCAAGAATTATATAGAGTTGACACACTCATCCCAAGACAATAAAACTCTCCTACTACAACCAATTAATATGGCTAAATAGAATGGTGTCATAATGATTTGCTTCCCCCACACTGCACGCACCGGTTACAACCCCTGGGCGTATTATAATCAAGCAATTACAAAATGGCTCAAAAATAATCCTGGTCAAACTATAACTCCATTTCAAGTGGGAAAGATATTTGCTAAAGCCTATGAACGGAGTGCATCAATGGAATATTCCGTTAGTGGGTTCAGAAAAACTAGATCCATCCGTTCAACACGGATATTTTTCCCGACTGGATGTTTCATGCATCTTTAACAACTGAAATTCCTGAACTAAATGATCCTGAACCAGGAATATCAGACCATCAGCCTCCACTCACACCCCCACCACCATTGAACGCTACTGAGATAACATCTCTGGACCATCAAATCTCTCTCTCTCTCTCTCTCTCTCTCTCTCTCTCTCTCTCTCTCTCTCTCTCTCTAAATGAAGAATGAAGATTTTGGTGTTGGTTTTTGTTAAATCTTGGATTTTTTACGTTTAGCTAGGTATGTTTTCCCTGTTATTTTTGTTTACGTTACCTTTATTTTTGTTTTAAAAATTGAACTGTTTTGTCATGCTTCTTCCTTTTTTTCATTTTCCACCTTTCATATAGAAAAACCACCTGTCATTTTACCCTAATATTCGCCTAAAATGACATACTGCACAGTTTTTATTCATTTTGGCGTAATTTTTACAAAACGTGAAAGTTTGCGGTTTTGTGCCTTTAATAGCTAGAGTCATGAACATTAAACTTCAAATGGATGCTTGAATATTTGTTTCTCAAGTTTTGTTGCAGTTTTTGCATAGGGTATGTCATTATAGGTCAGTTTCCCCTATGTGCGACATAATTACTTTCAAATTAGGAATTCTCTGACAGATGTCGAATTTTGAATTAATTTTCAATATAAAACAACAATTAATATTTGGTAATCCCACCATTATGCTCTATGACTTATCTTAATCTACTGATCATCGATCTACATAATGTGGAATAATATTCTTCAGTTAATTCCTCCCAAGCATTATTTATAACTTCCAACAAACCTTCAACGTTTCTTGGTTTTACGTTTGCCTTTCGAATTTCTCTTACTAACATTGCCCAAAAATTTTCTACTAGATTCAAGTCTGGGCTTTTACCACACCAGTTAAGAATATTAATATTAGGTGCCCGAAACCATTCTGTGACTACACCAGAATTATGCACTGCACAGTTATCTTGTTGGAAGATAATATCATTGTTAGGGAAAAGAATCTCAACAGAAGGAAGCAAATAGGTATACTATCAGGAATACATACACAATTTGCAAATGAAAAAATTCAGTGAACAGCTATGGACATATTGTGAAAGATGCGCACCGTTTCGACGTTTCGCAATTCGCGCGCGCGGAATGCGAAACGTCGAACCGGCGGTCGCTTCGCTCGCGATATCAATCTGCTTTAGTATGAAAAATGCGCGCCGGTTCGACGTTTCGCAATTTTCGCTTGGTGAGCAAGGATTCATCGATTAGCAAGATGTGACCGTCCCCACTTAAAAAATGTAAACAATGAAAGTAACCCTACATGGAATCGATACCGGTCAACTTTCGTTGCGAAACGTCGAACCGGCGCGCTCGCTTCGCTCGCGATATCAATCTGCTTTAGTGTATCAAACGGAAATCCAATTCTCACTAATTCAATTGATTATCAACATTATTATGAAATAATACGTGCTCAAAAAGGTATACTAATAGGAATACATACACAGTATACGAATGAAAAAATTGAGTGAACAGCTATGGACACATTGTGAGAATGCGCGCCGGTTCGACGTTTCGCAATTCGCGCGCGTGAATTGCGAAACGTCGAACCGGCGCGCTCGCTTCGCTCGCGAAGTCAATCTGCTTTAGTATCTCAAACGGAAATCCAATCTTCAATAATTCAAATGATTATCCACATTATTATGTAATGATACGTGCTCAAATAGGTATACTATCAGGAATACATACACAATTTGCAAATGAAAAGATTGAGTGAACAGCTATGGACATATTGTGAAAGATGCGCGCCGGTTCGACGTTTCGCAATTCGCGCGCGCGAATTGCGAAACGTCGAACCGGCGCGCTCGCTTCGCTCGCGATATCAATCTGCTTTAGTAGTTCAAACGGAAATCCAATCTTCAATAATTCAAATGATTATCCACATTATTATGAAATATTTCGTGCCCAAATAGGAAGACTATCAGGAATACATACACAATTTGCAAATGGAAAAATTGAGTTAACAGCTATGGATAATTTGTGAAAAATGCGCGCAAATGGAAAAATTCAATAGATTGTGCAATTCGCGCATAACTGATTTCAGTTAAACTAAAGTTGACCGGTATCGATTCCATGTAGGGTTACTTTAATTGTTTACATTTTTTAAGTGGGGACGGTCACATCTTGCAAATCGATGAATCCTTGCTGACCAAACGAAAATATAATAGGGGGCGCATGATTCCAGAGCAGTGGGTGCTATGATGTCACGGATAAACGTGTCTATGTAGTATTTGTTCCCAACCGAACAGCCACTACTCTGGAATCAATAATTTCTCATCACGTATTGCCGGGTACTGAAATATGGACTGACTGTTGGAGGGGATATAGTGGCCTCAAAAATCTGGGAGGTGCATCCCCTTAGATACATAAGGAAGTTAACCATTCCAGAAACTTTGTGGATCCGGTAACGGGAGTGTGCACGAACCATATTGAAAGCCACTGGTCGTCCATTAAACAATATTTGAGGCGTCCGGGGTGATGTCCTCAAGATTTTTATCGGAATAAGTGGATCAGTTTATGTGGTGGCAAGTGTTTGGTCCCCCTCCTAGTGCGAGATTCAATAATATTATCCAACAAATTTCGGCGCGTTATCCTGTGTAGTTTATAGTTGGGATTTAGTTAGGTTAGTTTAAATATTCATAAGTAGATAAGTAGGTTAGATTGGGTTAGGTTGGGTTGACCGAATTCACATTTTTAAAAACATATCAGATACAGAGTTCGGACAGATTGGTGGTAGGTTTTAGCAGGTAAGCGATCGTCCATGGCTCTTTAGAATCACGTTTCCTTGTCCCATTAAGGGTTGAAGATGAAAACATGGTTGGTGGAATCCAGCAACTTGGTACTCATTTCTAAGGTCTATAGAAGATTTCCCCCACACACAAAAAAATAGGATGTTAACAAACTTTGGCGCATTACCCTCCCTAGTTCACTACATTGTTGAGTTCTATTTGGTCTATATACTTAAGTTAGGTGAGTAATTTTTTTATATTTCTTGTTTCATATTTAATGATAATCTAGTTACATTTTGAACTGTCAGTTGGTCAGGAAGCGATATTGAATTGAATTAGGTAAAGTATTGTAAATTATGCTAATTCGGCAATAAAAAATTCCATTAAAGTTTTACTACAAATATTTGTGACTGTTGGTCGGATTATAATTGGTTCGAGGAGTGGAGCGAAATATAATCTTGATATATTCCCTACTCCTCGAAAAAATATCAAATAATTTGTATTCCACATTAAGTTTGCTACAACCTATAATGGTTCTAATTAAAATAATAATGTACATCTTAAAGACATATTTAAAATAAACATGTGTATGTACTTAAGATTATCTTTAATGCTTCTGGTGGTCCAATAAGTGTATACATACTTTATATGTACATTCTATTCTCTATAGATCATACTAGCACATTAACAATCATCTTTAAACTCGTAAATACTTCTCCTTTTATTATCAACAATACGTTCGTTATAAGAAGAATATTTATACTTATCGGGACATTTAACGTTAACTTTTTAACTAAAAATCACAAATATATAGATAATTTTTAATATTTACCCTAACTACATAAAATATACGTACTGTTAGTACCAGTGGAAAATACATAGTACGTCCAAAGAAGTACATTTTCAATACACACATTTAAATCATGAAGATAGTATAAATCTTGTATAAAGTATTTCCAAGCAGACACGAGTCACGGAAATGAGAACTGGCAATACTCCTCCTTCTAAAATTTGTGACCATCTGATATCTAGACAGAATTGTCAAATTTTTTTGAAAAATGGCGGATTTTTAGTACTTTTCAATTACAATTTTCTCTTTCAAAAGTGCATGATCCAAGAATTTTTTTATCTTAAAATGTTCTATAACAAAAGGGCTTTCTAATAAAAAAAAATCGTTGCAAAATTCGGAGGGTCGCGAAGTGCACCGGACCCAAATCTCTCGCCAATATGCCACAGAACTCCAGGTCCCTGCTTAGATATCCACATCTACATATTTACAGAAAAACGACCATTTTTATTTGTGAAATTGACATAATTCACTTCAAATCGTGTATTCGGTGGGCGATAGACACGAATATTACCGCTAATTGACGATTGGAAAACCTTTTCAGTCGTAAAAATAACACAATTCCAAAATTATTCGTCATAAGCAATATGCTCTATTCCCATTCTCGCTTTTTTGTGACTATTGCTTAATAATAGTTTCCTTGCTGTTGAGTGGCATTTCAATTCAGACTGTACTACTCTGCGACGGCCCGTACGACATGAAGCTGGAACATCTTGAACTACTGTTTCAAATGGATTTGCTCTTACATGGTTAATCGAAGCAGCATCCTGTTCAGCAGTTGACTTTCTCGGACGTCCTGAGCCCGGAGCTCTATCAATTGTTCCCTCATATCGCCATCTTCTTACAATATTTGAAACTGAGTTCTTGCTTACATTGTAAATTGCCGCAGTTTGCCTCACTGACCACAAATCGTCTATTTTTGCGATTATTCCACCTTTCGTCACTGAATTCATATGTGCCATCATTAATTCGGATTTGGAATTGTCTGACAGATATCAAATATTCAATGTTGACATATAACATATTCATAAGACAAATTCAAGCAGCTAGAATTAAACAAAAATCTGCTATAAGAGTTGTTCCATTTTTTATTGGCCGCAACTGTACAAACTACAAGGCAAGTATTTTATATTTTGACATATGACATTCAACTATTATAGGGCTGCCAACGGACTAATCATTTCCAGACAATGCTATATAACTTAATGATAGGTTATATCAAATTTACTTCAACAAGATGTTCAATTTATGTGACATGCCGAAATTTTTAGTGCCTTACGCATGAGAAAAAAATGTATTTAGCTGAAAAGCACGCGAAATTTCTCGAGGATATATATGCTTCTTCGAAGTTAGACAAAAATTCTTATTCATGTATACCGAGTGTTATATTCCTCAGTTGCACGTTTGTTTTGTTGTATATGCATATTCATCAGTATGAATCACGCAGATGGAGAGAAGGAATTTATAAGGTAAATTTAGAATTTTTAACGTCAGATTTTGTTGATTTAAAGCATTACTTTTTCTGATATTGTTATCTACGTAGACATTAATAGGAACATATGATCCCAACAAAATGGAACTGCATCACTTTACACAGCAGCTTATATTTATCAGGTTTTTCGGCATATGTGGATCGATAGACGTGTCGAAATTGAATGACCATGCCGTTAGGACTTTTTCTATCAAATTAAAAGTCTACAGCAATCAACCAACCAGCATTCATGATTTAAAACACTCAAAACTGATCTATTTTATATTTTTAATCACTAAATAATTCTATTTTTAGGATGTGTTGTTCCATTGGGCCTATTTCTATATCGCACGCATTTGGCTTATATTTGTGAGATTTGGTAGATTTGTAATTACTTCTTTGGATGAGTTTGTCGAGGTAATCCAACGTATATTTACAAATTAGTAACAGTATTTGCCGTGCTCTAACATTCTTAACATTTAATGAAATTTCAAAAGGTTTTAGTGACAAATATTTGTCACAAACCCTGATAAAAAAACGGGCTAAGGATATTTTTCTCTAAAATGAATAGATAAAAAAATATACCTAGGGCAAAGATGAAAATTTTATAATTATTTATGGTGGTTTTTAGTTAACAACTTTCGTAATTTCAGTTTCATGACAAAAAGTTATAGAGCCAAATTTTTAGAAAATTTAATTGCGGCCGCCTTAGTGGAAAAAACATTTTCAACCCTTTTTCAACATTGCCGTCGTTATTTTGGGAGGTGGAATCCCGAAAACTCGGATCTAGACTCCCTTACACCTCTTTAATTATAAATAGTTTTGAGAACATTAATTAAATTGTATCAACTTTGCTATAATGTTTCTTTTTTCCTTCATTTTTGTTGAATTCTCTTAATCGTGATTAGTACATACGCAAAATGTTGTTTTACGGGGTGATGCGTTTTTCTTTGTCGTTCAGTGGTATATACAAACAATCACAAAATCTAGGTATATTGTAGCTAAAGTCGGACAAAATGTATGAAAATCAATTATTATACCTCGAAACAGAAATAAGAATACACCACTACGTACTGTATATTATTTTCCACTTTTTCCTGCTATTGTATATTTTTTGGTGTTTTTTTTTGTATTTAATGTTTAAGTAGCATTGTTAGTATTAATTACGGATTTCTGGTTAATCATTATTATTGTCAGTGCAGTTTACAGTTTGTGAAAGTCGTATATAGAGTCAACAATCATGAAAAGAAGGCTTTTAACTCGCGATGAAATGATGCGCCAAGTAGACGTTTCTTGACAAATTGGTGCAGTCAAAGCGTTCTTTCACGTTTAGGGGAGACTAAGGCGGGTTGATACTATGGGAGGGATGATACGCTTTCAAATTTGCCGCTTAAAGCACTTGTTGCTTCGTAGATTTAGCAACAGCGGAACGTCTCCATGTGATCAGTACGTTTGATGCCTGTTGTTGTATTAGGAGGCGGTTTTAAGAAATTTGCACAGAAAATTTGTTTTTACTGTATAAATCAGGGGCGGCTCCAGTATTTATTCTCGGAGGGGCACGCACATGGGGGGAGAATACACCCAGATATAAGAGAAAAACGTGCTGAATCAGTCAGCAAAGCACGTACTGACGTTAACACTGATAGAATTCCAAAATGGTTTGAAAAAGTCTTTAAAGATTAAGGCTTGGAATATTTACTTACCAATCCCTCTAGGGTATTCAATGCTGATGAAGCGGGATTTGCACTTGTCCTAAAAACGATGAAGTTTTGGGGTCAAGTAAGAACGAAGAAGATTTTTACATAAGAGGTTCTGCAGAAAAGGAACATATTACTGCGATGGGGGCTTTTTCGTCTAATGGAAAATTTGTTCCACCAATGCTGACATTTCCACACAAGAAAATGCCTAAAGTTATAGAGAAATCTATTAATCCTGATTTGGCCCTCGGACGATCTGATATTGGATGGATCAACTCGGAAGTTTTCTTTGAATACATATCAAATCATTTCCTACTGTATGTTAAGTTTAATAATATAACAATGCCTGATGTATTATTTGTTGTTGGTCACTGATCATATTTAACTCAACAGGTCTGTAAATTTTCTGAGGAGAATGGAATCATATTAACATCACTTTTTCCGAACACCACACATATTATGCAACCTGCAAATGTTTCAGTTTTTAAACTATTGAAAACAGGGTGAAAATCAGCAGTTAGGGATTGAGAATTCGAACATTTTCCCAAATAAGTCACCAGACACTCCTTTGGATTAATACTTAAAGATGTATTTGGAAGGTTTCTTTTGCTTGCAACTATTAAAAATGGTTTTAGAAAAAGTGGATTATTTGACCGAAATAACGTCGACTATTTTAAATCCCAAATAGACAAATACAGAAAAATGCAGAAGTTAACAACATAACTGGAAAGGGCCAACATGTTCTCAATATTCTGGAAACAAAAATTCCCAAAGAAATTGTTATAGAATTTCAAAAAACCTACAAAAATAAGTCTTTCTGGGAAGGAAGAATTTAATTTACAAATTTATACCGAGTTTGGTGTGCTTTACAAAATTATTTAGATATACCTCCAGTATCTAAATGACTGAAGATGAAATTATATTACAACAGACAGCAATAGCATGCATAAAGGAAGAGAGATATTCCCCACCATTAACTTTAGATCCCAGAACACAAGAATCAAGAGAACTAAGAAGTCCTCTTTCTGTATCTTCTTGTGCGTCATCTTCATTGTGGTTTTCCCCAAAAAATTCCAAATGTTATAACTATGGCAGTAAAGAAAAGGGAGGTTACAAGTTTCCAACACCTTTCAAAACCTGTTCACCATATCAAATACATCACCTAAGAGAAAAAGATTTATCTTCCCTTTTGTTGTATCTAGAGGCAAATATAGAGATTACTATGACAATGAGAAGAAATTAACTAAAGCAGCTAAGAAAAAAACAG
This sequence comes from Galeruca laticollis, assembly GCA_963921935.1. Lineage (NCBI taxonomy): Eukaryota > Metazoa > Arthropoda > Insecta > Coleoptera > Chrysomelidae > Galeruca > Galeruca laticollis. Next base: position 147,985,987 of record OY998179.1, on the reverse strand, counting down.
TTGTACAATCAGATAGCTTCTTTGATTCAGAAGTTGTTGTGAACTGCAAGGATGAAAATATGGATTCAATGAGTGATCTCGAAGATTTACAACAGGAGCAAGGCCAAAATGTTATTGTATATTATGACGAGAAAAATTATCCTGGTAAGCGTAATAATTTTGTAAATAAACAGTTGATAATTAAATACTTACCTTAGTTTTAACGACAACATTTTATCAACTTACTTAAAGTCTTTGCATGGGTATTCTAGTTGCAATTTTTAAGCCTTGGTATATTATTAATGGTTTCACTATTTTAATTAAATATGAATTAAGTGCCTCTGTTACAGGAATTATTTTGAAAAAAGATCCTGAAGGAGCTGAAATTGAAACTATGGTTGCTTCAGCTGTAGGAGTATGGAAATGGCCGGCCAAAGACGTTATTTTGTATTATTTTAAGGAGGATATCAAGTGCATTATTGATAAACCAAATGAAAAAAATAGTAGACGACATTGTACTGGACAAGAAATGACAAATTTTGAATAAAATGAATGTTTATACGAATGTCCATCACTGCCCCCATACAGTGAACACCTCACCAACAAGTGGGTGGTTTTATTTAATTTCCATAATAAGGTTTTAAAAAAAATTCAATATGTTTAAAAACCAATTTTTTCACCAATCTAAAGTTAAATATTTCTATTTCGTGTCCACCACTGCCACAGTTATGCTATTAGTGGTGGCGTAAGAACCGATCTCATTTTACTGAACGGTATCATGACGAGTAGGTCCTGGCTTTTTGTTTATACACGATAATGCTCATCCGCATACTTCCAGACTCGCAATGGACTTGTACTACGTATGGGAAGACTTAGGAATAATCCGCAAACTCTATTTTCAGCTCTCACGGACGCCTTGGCCTGCAATGCGATTCCCCAAGCAGACATAGACAACTTAATTTTTAGTATGTGACACAGATGTCGCGCTGTTCTGAATGCTCCAAGAGGACATACGAATTACTAAAATCAAGTATTTTTACTTTTCCGTCCAACCTATCTAATATACGAGAAAAGTATTGGTTTACCCCAAAAAAATTGGAATTTTGGTTACGTTTTTCAGCATGAACAAAACGAAAATTGGTTTTTTTAAAAAAATAAACGGTTTTAAAGTTTTTATCTAACTTTTCCGCATCTGTGAGATGTTCTGAACAATATCTTATCATAAAATTATCACTTGTATACACTTCGGAGGCTGTATAGTGCTAACAAACCAAATTTTCTCAAAAAATAACCAAATACATAGTATATCTGCATTTATAGGACCAGTTATACTGGTTATAGTAGATGAAAATAAATCAATAGGGTTCATCTGTGAGACACCCTGAAAAATATTAAATTATAAAATTGGTCACTTCAGGTACCATAGCACCCGTGGTACTAGCTCTAGTGAGCTCAAAATAAATCAATAAGGTTCATATATAAGACGCCTTGAATAATATCCAATCATAAAATTGATGACTTGTTGCACTCCGGAGGCTGTATCGTGCTTGTAGATTGTAGATTACAAAGGGGTCGATTGGCCAATAGCTGGCCTTTCCACACTGCGACCTGAAAAGATCTTTTGTGTATACCCTCCATCTATTTTTTGTCCCAGAGATCAAAGCTTCTAAGGAAGCCTATTATCCGATTGGGAGCTGTTTTTGTTACCTGGTCAGGTCTCAAGAACAACCGTTCCAGGCACCTATGGCGTTGGCGAACAAGTACTCCGCAATGGCATAATATATGTTCAGCCGTTTCATCTGCACTATCGCAGAATCTACATGTTCCTCTGTCCACTTTTCCCATCTTGCAGAGGTGATATCTGAGTAAGCTGTGTCCCGTAAGGAGTCCTGTGATAGCTCTGAGATCAGACTTCTGAAGCTCTAAGAGCGTGCTTACAAACTAAAATTTCTCCAAAAATGACGTACTTCAAGTACCATAGCACCCGTTTTACTGGCTCTGGTGAGCTGAAAATTGATAGGGTTCATTTGTAAGATGCTCTGAACAATATTCAATCATAAAATTGGTGACTTGTTGCACTCCGGAGGCTGTATCGAGCTAACAAGACACACAGGATATTTTTCTAAAAACTATATTTTCGTGTTGTTCTTGCTGGAAAGCGTAGGAATAACTGAAAAGTATTTTCACAATTCCAACTTTCTTCGGTGTAAACCAATACTTTTCTCGCCTATAGATAGGTTGGGCGGAAAAATAAAACCTATGTGTATGTTGTCGTCGTCGTTGTTGTCGGCCACTTTTCGTTTTCTTGTTAGCATGTCACCAATTTTATGACTGAATATTATTCAGGAGTCACAGATGAACCCTATTGATTTTCAGCTCACCAGAGCCAGTACAACGGTTTCTATAGACTAGAAGTACGACATTTTTTGTCATTTTTCGAGAAATTTCAGTTTGTTAGCACGATACAGCCTCCGGAGTGAATACTATTGATTTTTAGCTCACTAGAGTCAGTACAACGGGTACTATAAATCCAGATATACTACATTTTTGGTTATTATTGTAGAAATTTCGGTTTGTTAGCACGATATAGCCTCCGAAGTGTATACAAGTGAAAATTCCACACTTGTAATTTTTAACCAATCAAATTACGTTATTTTGACAGATCACTATGACAACGGATGTATGTTAGTGGAATTTTTTTTCTCGTGGGATACCCAACAGTGAATTATACTGCAAATTTTCTGACGTTTACAATAACAGACCATTTTTGACAGACTGGTTTTGATTTGTTCACATAATATTTAGTTTTGATACATTTTAATTACAAAGCTAAGATGTTTTCCATATTCTTCGGACACCTCATCTTTTCTTAATGGCGAAAATGCAAGACTTTGAATGTTTTCAATTAAGTGTCTTTGTCTAATAAAATATATAATATTTAGATACTAATTTATTAACCGTTTTCCCATTCAGTATTTTCAATTTTGCGTAGTTTAGATGAAAATATTCGTGGGCAATTCGGAACAAATTTTCTTTCTTCAAGTTGGAGCCACAATCCTCTATTAATACCAATACATATGTCATAGTACGATGATTGAGCATTATATCAGATAAGTTCACGCATATTTTGCATATAGGGTGAAAGCACCAATGAAGAAACAGTTAAGAGATTTTTTATTTTCACTGTATCTTTTTGTGACATTTAAATAAAAATATATTTTTTCTTTTTCTTAGATGGCATAGCTTTATTTATTTAGTTTTAATATCACCAGCTGTAAAACAAATAGGATACCAGATTATTTTCTAAACAAGTTTTATATTCAAAAAATACCAAAAAACCTAGTAAAGAAACAGGAAATCTAGTAAAGGAATTTTAAGATTCCAATAAAGAACCACATACTTTTCTGAAGTATTTAAGGCATTCTATTGTACAAATAGGTATTGACTAAATCAATTTTTGTCCTGAAAAGACAAAATGTAAAATAAAACATATTCATTCTTATTGTTTATAAAAAAATGGTATGTTTAAAATCTTTTTGATTAAAAAATGTTCCTATTGAAGCTCTGGCACTTTTAAAAAAAGCTTTCGAGAATTAACTGGTATATCTTGTTTCTACTCGTATCTTCTTCACGATATCTTTTTCAAGGTACCATATCTGATCAGGTTTTATCGGCCATTTCCATAGTCTGCTGAGTCGCCTTTCCATAACACTCACCTCGAACTCATTGCGGTTATCATACTTTTTAATTAAGCCGGGATATTGTTTTTTTTTCGTAACCTACAATGACATAATCACCAACGTTATACTTTCTTTGCAGGCTTGATAGAGGTAATTCATCGTCTTCCAAATCTTTTTTATTTCTTTTAGCTTTAACTGCATTATTTCTCTTTGTTTTATTACTCGTTTTGGTCTAGTTTATTTTATTAGAATTATTATTATTGTTCTCGTTCATTGATACTTTTTTCTTTTTATTTGTTTCATTAGTCTTTCAATTTTTCTTTTTCAAGTTTGTTTAAAGTCCTTTGTAGTTTTCGATTTTCCACTTCCTGGGCCTTCTGTTTCTTAGTCTCATCTTTTTGTTTACAATATTCTTTAAACTTTTTGCTTGTTATTGCATAAGGCATATAGTTTTTTCTTATTTTCTGCGCTGGTTGCTGTTTTATTGTCGTAATCGTTCATTGTCAAGTGTTTGTCCCATAAATATAAAGAAGAATTTATGCAAATATCAGATAAGATATTCATTTTCGGTTTCTTTATTTCCATGTCTTTGTTCGAGTCTTCTTCTGTTCTACTATCTGATTTGTTATCAACTTGTCTGTATAGTGATTCATCAGTATTTTGCGTTACAACGGAATTGCTATCTTTAGCATTTTCTTCAGTCTGTACAAGTTTATCGCTATTATCTAATATCACATTATGACATATCTCGGATATTTCTTTGGTTCTGATTTGACTCACATCATCTGCTCTGAAGGTTTCTTGCGTATGTCTGACTTCATTGTGCTCCATTAACCTTCCATCTTGGACTTTAATTATAATATTTTGGTTCAACATTTTCATTGATGTCAATATCATTATTATCAGAGCGGTCACCTGAGTAGTTTCTGTCGAAAGCGCTATGTTCTAAATGCTCCAAATCGGTTTTTTCATCATTGTTATTGTCGTTCAGTTCACTCATATTTTTTCTGTCTCAATATCTAAATAATTTGTCGTTCTCACAGTTTCAGTACTTTCTGTTGTCGCTATAATTGTCGTATCGTCACTTGCCCAAAATGAACAACCATCTCTGTCCTCTAACAACAGTTCTTCATTGGAAATAGTAATATCGTTATTTCCACTGGCATTAAATCTATATCATCTTCTGTAAAAACTGAGTTATTGAAACGTCCACTGACATCTGTTTTTTCCTGGACATGATCGTTACCAAAATTCCAAAACTTAAATAGACTATCCTCATACAACTGATTTGAAGATTTGAAACTTCTGAAGTATTTCTTTTGCTCGTCTGTTAGGTATATGTTAAGAACTTTTAGAGCTGCTTGAATATCGTCGCGATCTATGACTTTGCATGTTTGTTTATTAAGTTCTTCTCGTCTAAAAGAAATGCATTTTTCGTATTCTACGGCGTTTGGATCAAAGGTTTAATTTTATTTGTTGTTTTTAGAGGTAGAATATTTTCTTGGCTAATTTTTTCTACTACTTATTTTATTTGTTTATCTTTTTTAATAAAAGTATTAACGTTAATTATAATTAGGGCTGGTAGTTGATTAGGATGTGAATTAGCTAAATAAGCTTCTAACTTAATTCTTAAGCAATGGAATTTTGTTTTTATTTCTATTTTTATAGTTTAATAAAAACATTACATTTTCATTGTAAAATTAGAAATTTTCCTAGTATGATTTTCAAATCGATTCACTTTTTAAACAAATAATTTTATTGGTTTTACTGGCTGTGCAATATACTTTATTGTAAGAAAACGCGAGTTTTCTTGATGTTTTTAAGTGTCAAAATACAATGATCATAGCCTCCTAATATTGATGCTTGCTGAAGCTGGTTATGAATTCCATACCATTAAAGCGCGCATAACGCACGTTAAGAAAAACGCAAAAAAAAAATTTCTACCACTTGTAGTTACTCATAACTTATGTAAAATTGAAGAATATACTATTTTCTATCTTGAAATGGTATTGCCATGCCACTACAATCAGTATAAATTACCAATTTGAAGGCCTAAATAATTGCTGACAAACGCGCTATGAATCTGTTCATGCAGCTTCCCGAAAAAACTCTAAAATATATAATTTTATACCACTTGTAGTAAGCTCAAGTAACTATAAAATAAAAGAATATTATATTTTTTGTCCCTAAATAGCACTATTGAGCTGCTAATTTGATGAAGAAAATAATTTGCATTGTTGAAATAAATTTTAAAAGTATTTGATTTTCCACCACAATACGGTGTGGAATTTTCTTACCGAATACCACGCGAAATCAAATTAATATCCGGAAATTTTCTCTCGCTCATGAATATTTTTAGAAAATTTCCCTCGTCTGCGAATTTTTAAAATATTCATGAGTCCAAAAAAATTCCGGAAATAATTTGATGTCTAGTGGTATTACTAGTGACAATTTTATGATTGGATATTTTTCAGGGCGTCTCATAGATGCGGAAAAGTTCATTTTAATATTTAAAACCGTTTATATTTTGTAAATTTAATGCAAGAATTTTATTCTTTTTAATTACACAATATTATTACTCCTTTTTATGTTAATAAAATTAGTATGATGTAATTGTTACAGATTGAAACTACTAAACTAGGTTATTAACAGTAACTGTATATCATAATCCTTACAATAAAAGAATAAATTTGGAGGAAATTTTACAATATAAGGCAATGTTCCTAGATTTTGCGGCTGTGTGTAGAAAACTTTAACGTTTTGTTGTGTGTATTTATGTTATTGTGATACTGTTTATTTTAGGAGAATAGTCCAAAAGAGGAAATTATGTTAAATCAAACACTAACACACGTGTGTATCTTTATGGTGGCATTGACAATATCAACGATACCACTTTTAGTTATAAGTTTAGAACAGATTCACAGAAATCACATACCAAATTTGTTGATGTGGTAAGTATATCAAATTGTTCACAATCTCTTTGCAATACTAGATACAGAACAAATCTAGAATCAACGCTTATATACTTTGAAAGGGAGTTTTAATTTACATCCGCTGTAATTGTTGTGGAGTTACAGGAGTACGGACGAAACATGTATATTATTCCTAGGTCTGTTCTGTTTCAATAATCGCATTATTACCAGTGATCGTAATTAATATTTTTGTTATAAGGATCATTGTTCCATTCCAATTTTTATTTTTTTTATTCTTATATTTAAGTGGGCAATATGTTCAAAAAAGTGTTACGTTAGGTAAACTTTTTATGTCAATTATTGTATAATTGTCACACCGAAAATAAACATATACATCGAATGCTAATATTTTTTATATAATAAAAAAACTCAATCACAAAAATATTGTTGGTCCTTCGGTAATAATAAAATCAGAGGCATTGCAAAATACAAAAATAGCAGAACAAGCAAGCAATAAAGATTCAAAAATAATTAATAATACACATTCAATCATCAATCAAAACTCAATCTAAGCAAAAACAGTGAGTGAATTCATCTATATATGTTTCGTTATCATTCGTTTTACACAAAACCCTCAATACTTTTATCAATTATACCCACTCAGAGTCCGCGCAGACTACCGAGTTTTTATCAGCCGATAGTTAGATAATCGGGCTGTTAATCAATATGAACATGTATGAAAGTACGCACATTACACCGATTTTGTATCGGCTGATAATAAGTTCTTCTTCTTCTCTTAGATTTTTGGCCCCCACCTTGACAGTACTTGGCCAGAGCAGGTTTTCGCTTTGTATTTTACGTTACAAAGCTGTATCTTGTTTCTACAGGAGATCTTTACTTTGCTTTCCATACGTAACCACTAGGCTAGACATGTTAAAAAGAGACAGAACAACAGAGGTTAAAAAACTTTTCTCTCTTAGGGGCAACAGCCAAGCATTTCACATTCCCGAAAAGTTGCCTCGGATTTGATAGTAATAGCACCCAGGTAATAGAAAGAAGGATTGGTTATGTCATATTCGATTAAATTTCAATTTTAAAAACTTTAATAAATTTCATGAGGAGCCCTATACTTTTATAATTAATTTCGTATAATATAGAGGGCAATGATATAGGTGTCGGTATTTTTAATTTAATGAGTTCTACGTACAAATCAAAATTTGGTACTCGATTTATCGGACAGCCAAAGAAGGTGTGATGCAAATCACTTAGTTGTCCGCATATGCATATATTACTTTCCTTTATCCCAATTTTGTATAGGTGGTCAAGGCTTAAACAATGTCCCGTTCTTAGTCTGGTAATTATGGTAGCATGTCTTTTATCAATGTGAGGTATTTTTGCAAAAAATGGTGAATTAGGAAATACTTTCAGAAAAAGTTGGTACCATCTCCCCTTATTTTCAAACAATGAGCTCCAGTAGTTTTCAAATTCCTTGATTATTTTATTTTTAAAAAGGGGAAGAAGGTCTACAGCTTCATTTTTGAATTTTTCTGCAGGTATTCTAAGATTTCTTCCAATTTCCGCTAGTTTATCTGCCATTTCATTTCCTACTATACCCTTGTGTCCAGGGATCCATGCTAACACTATATAGTAGTTGTCTTTTATTGTATCCAGTATCATTTCCTTGGTATTTAGGGCATGCTTACCAGATTTTCCAAATTTCTCATTAGCAATTTGTTCAATCGCACTTTGCGAGTCCGAAAAAATAACACATTTCGTTAGTCCTTTTTTTTTACAAATTTCTACTGCTATTTGGATTCCAATTACTTCCGCAGTGCAGATCTGCATATAATCATTCAATCTTGTAGAGTATCTGTAATTGATGGATGGGATGTAAATACCACACCCCACTCTGTGACTGATTGGTTCCATTGATCCGTCTGTATAAATCCAACAATATTCAATAAAGCTTGGTGAAAATTCGTTAAGGAATTCCTTGGGGCCATACCTATCGCCTTTATTAATTTTAGCAAACACACATTTTACCGACGCTACCTGGTATAATATTTCTGTTTGGTAACAGGGTTTAATATGGAATTTATATAGATTAGGATCTTGCTCTGCCAATCTTTTCTTTGCTTCTATTAGGTAGGTCCAATCTTTATTTTTCCAAAATCCTTGTTTTCTACTGCAGAAATTCCAAAGTGTGTTAATGTAGTCATTTAAGGGATTGTTTATATCTTCAATAATTTTTAAGAAGAATTTAGTACTTAATATGAATCTTCGATAATCCAAAGATATTTCACCAGCTTCAGCCAAAAGGCAATTTGTGGGTGTGGATTGCATTGCACCTAAGACGATTCTTAAGCTCTTGTATTGTATTTGATCTAATTTTTTCAAAATTAGTTTATTACTGGGTTTGTAAATAAACGCTACATAGTCTAGGTGTGATCTAATTATCCCTTTATATACCAAAAGAAGAGTGGCTGGGTCGGCACCCCAATAGGTACCACTAACCGCTTTCATTATGTTCAGCCCCTTTTGCGTCTTATTTTCTATATCTTGTACCTGCGAAGCCCAATTCAGATGTTGATTAAATATCACTCTCATATATTTTACTTGAGATTTTATTTCTATGTTCTTATTATTCACTTTAATGTTCGTCAAAGTTCCATTGTTTTTTCTTTTTGGTTTAAATAAAATTGCTGTTGGCTTATCGGTTGATATATTAAAATTCTGCAATTTGGTCCATTCGTAAATTTTGTTGAGATTTTGATTCATTTTCCTAATCATGTGGTTTGCATCATCACCTTCAATCATTATAATGAAGTCATCAGCGTATTGGATTATTTTCATATCCTCTTCTACTACCTGATGTAAGGATATGGTATAGATGTTAAATAGTAATGGACTCAATGGTGATCCTTGAGCTAATCCTTGAGTGTTGTCTTTAGGGCCTATTAATGTACCATGTATATCTTTTACGTATATGTGTCTATTACTCAGTAAGTTGAAAACGAGGTTCACGTATTTAGTTGGAATATTTAGTTCTATCATTTTGTGATATAATACATATAAGTTAACATTGTCATAAGCTGCTTGAAGATCTAGGAACACTGCCAATAATAGTTTCTTTGAGCTAAATGCATTTAATACAGTGCATGTTAGCATTGCGATTGCATCTCTACTTCCTTTACCTTTGCGGAATCCAAATTGGGATTTTGGGAAATATTTCCTATTCTCCATAATCCATTCGATTCTGATTTTAATTATCTTTTCTAATACTTTGCCAACGCAGGATGTTAAGGCAATAGGTCTAAAATTTTTGAAATAGTTAGAATTTTTTCCTGGCTTAAGGAATGGTAATATAATCGTTTCTTTCCATTCATTAGGTATTTTATTGTTGATTAAAATATTATTGAATATTTTGATTAAATTATGTTGGCCTATGGTAGGTAGATTTCTGATCATAGAGTAGGTTATGTTATCCTTTCCAGTTGCTTTATCCTTTTTATTGGATATGACATTATAATATTCTTCATGTGTAATAGGTGCCACTTCTTCATTTGGGCAATCAATTGTAAACTCAGGATCTATATTACATATTGTTAGAGAGTCCAGGATCTGTTGTGCAATTTCTTTTTTCGGGAAGTTATTATTATTACTAGACATATAATTCATAAATCCTTTAATCGTGTTCCATATTTTCTTAATTGGTGTTTCTCTATTCAGTGTTTTACAGAATTTTCTAAATGACATTTTTTTCTTTAACTTGAGTTTAATTTTAACCATTGCCTTGATTCGTTTATATTCGATATAATTTTCAAGATTAGGCAAGTTTTTAAAAATCTCTATAGCTTTTCTTCTTTCTTCAATTAGCTTAAAACATTCCTCATCCCACCAAGCAGCAGATTTCTTTTCATTCCCTCCTGATTTACGAGTCGGTATGCTAATATTAGCTGCATTATTAATTATCTTGTTAAAGTCTTCATATTCCATCAGGCCTTCCTCAGTTTCGTAGTAATAGGTTTGTATTAGTGTTGAGTATTGTTTCCAGTTTGCTCTCTTACAGTTTCTTTTCTTTTCCTTGAGCGGTCTTTGAATGTATTCGTTGATTGTACATATTGTTGGAAAGTGATCACTCCCTCCAGTATCATCATACGTTTTCCAGCTACATTTACTCGCAATTTTACTAGAAGCTATGGCTAAGTCGATTGCTGAAGACCTCTTGTTCCATTCTCCTAATCTTGTTGGAGTTCCATCATTTAATATCACCAGTTCTTCTTTTTCTAATGATTGTTTGACAATTCTTCCGTTTGTGTTCTTATCAGTGCATCCCCACATCGGATCGTGGGCATTAAGATCACCCATGATGATGAAAGGTTTGGGCGTATTTTTTAGAAGATCATTCCATTTATCTTCTCCTAAGGTCTGTCCCGCCGGGTTGTAAATATTTACAATATATATATTTAAATTTTCTAGGTAAATCGTTAAAACCTGTAAATTTGACGGATCAATTATCCTATTGTCTGTTAATTGATGAACAATTTCATCTTTGACTATTGTGCATATACCCCCATACCCGTCTATTCTGTCTTGTCTATATATAACATAATTTTTAATTTTGAAATAATATGTTTCATTAATCCAAGTTTCATTTAATATGATAATATCTGGGTTTTCGTCATGTATAATGAAATTTAGCTGATCGTATCGCGCTTTTAAACTGAATGTTCCATTGAATAATTTTTAGTGCATAATGATTGTTTAAGTTGTTTATATTATTTTGGTCTTCATAGTAAAGGAGCAACACCGGTTCTAGCTCATTCCTTATGCAAATTAACATGGGAAATCGCCAAGGTCCATCGTGGTAATTTTTGACGCAATTTCGATCTGCGCATGCGGCGGCCGTCAGCAATTTTTGGTGTAAGAAGCGAAGGGGTTTGGGTAGCACGGGGGATGGGGGTTTCGGTTGGGGTCGCGCGGGGGATGGGGGGCCCGGGCCGCCAAAGAAGAAGCGAAGAGGGAAGGGTAGCGTCTGCGGGGATCAAGTAAGGGTAGAAGCGAAGAGAGAAGGGTAGCACGGGGATGGGGGTCCGGTTGGGGTCGCGGCTACGGCCCGGGCGGGGTCTTTGCGGGGGTTATGCAATGATTTAGAAGAAGCGAAGAGGGAAGGGTAGCACGGGGGAGGGTAGCGCCTACGGGGATTACGCAAGTAAGGGTGTATACAAGAGAAGCGAAGAGGGAAGGGTAGCACGGAGGAGGGTAGCGCCTACGGGGATTACGCAAGTAAGGGTGTATACAAGAGAAGCGAAGAGGGTTTTAAGGGTAGCGTCTACGGGGATTACGGTACGGGGGTTATGCAAAATCAGGTGTGGCTTGCCATCATTACCATAACGGCGCTAAATATCTGTCACCAGAGTGCCAAAACGGCCGTGGGTAGCTGGGGTAGCGAAGCTACTTTTCCCGTATACTGCGCATGTTTTCCGTTACATATAGGTCTAAAAAGACACATTTCGACGATCTGCGCAAGTGCTAAGGGCCTTTCTTCATATCTCTCTTATTATTTGTCGGATTGGAGTCTAATAAACGCCAATATGATTGTTCGAATATTATCGTATACAGGATGTACAAAGATGCCATTAGGGCACTAGCACATATCTCTGCTATTGGTCAGATTGAAGTCAAATAAACGATATTATATTTGTTAGAACATTATCGTATACAGGATGTGCAAAGAAGCCAATACTAGCACATACTAGCAAGTAATGACGGTAGCGTCTACGGGGGTTATGCGAAAAGTGTGTATGTTGTTATGTGTATAAGGTAGAGGGTGGTTTAGAAGAAGCGAAGGGGTTTGGGTAGCGTCTACGGGGATTACGCAGGGTGTACGGGGGTTATGCGAAAATTTGTGTATGTTGTTATGTGTATAAGGTAGAGGGTGGTTTAGAAGCGAAGGGGTTTGGGTAGCGTCTACGGGGATTACGCAAGTAAGGGTGTACGGGGGTTATGCAAAAAGTAAATAAGTGTATATGTTTTTACGTGTATAAGGTTTGGTGGGATTGAAGTGGAATAAAATACGAAGAAGACAAGAGGTAAACATGTAAAGCCATAAGGGCATCATGCTGATGACGTCACCCATGCTCAGTCGATAATGGGGGGGATCAAAATAAAGAACAATTGAATAAACATTTTATTGTACAATATAAAATTGAAAAGTATAATAAATGAAAATAATAACAATACTTTTTATATAAATCTTTAAGGAATAATGGTGTCAACATCCATGTAGGCATCAATGGAATAGTGGCCCCATGGTAAGGTTTCATCGGAACCAGGAAGAATAAATCGCTTATCATCCTCAGGACTCAACGCTACTTTATCTTGAACAATTGAATGGACTAGATGTTTGTCGGTATGAATTAGATTTTGGGAAACGGTTTTCTGTGTGAAGGTGTCAAGGCAATTTTCATAGTCTTCAAACGTGATTATGGTCTTCACAACTGATGATTTTACCCCTTTAGCTTTCTTAGTTATTCCAACGTTTCGAATTAGACAGTCTATTTCTTCTTTCTCAAAACCATCATTCGTAAGACGTTTTCGTTTTACTGCTAGATCATCTTCAGAGGTAAGTAACCGTGTTGCATACAATTTAGACCGTAACCCAACATAATCAGTCATTATGATACCATTGTTCTCATCCTTCATCATCCCAAGAACCTTCTTATTAACTTGAGGAATTCCATAAACGTTATCAAGAGGATAGTCTGAGGTGTCGAAATATTTATAACAATCAATCTTCATTACTTCATATGGATCTTGATCTCGAATCTCATATATAAGACTATCGGTATCGGTGTACAGCACAGTACAGTTCTCACTAAAACGATTCATCATGTACTCATAGTGAAAATCATAGATCGTAGTTTTAGCCAGATCTAAAATTGCCATTCCTACATATATCGGTTTATTTAACCATATTTGCAGCTTCCGTAATTCGATGGCAATTAGGTTTTCGCTGAAAATCGTACTATTTTTAAACTCGGGCTTAGCTATGTACGATTCAGCACCATATCGACCACTCCAATGAGAAATTAGCTTTACATCAACACGTTTGCGCACGTTCTCCATGGTTTTACCTGCAACAATTAGAAAAAAGTGATTAGTATAGAAATATTTATATAAAACTAGCAATACTCACCAAAACGGCATTGTTCATCAGTTTGAATAGGTTCTTCTCAAACTCATTCTTCGCAGCCTTACGTAACTCAGTGTTTAAGTCAATGTAGGGCTTTAACCATGAACTCTGCTTGAATTTCAATACTCGATGTATTTTTGTTAATAGAAGCCCATTCTGTAACGCTTGCTTCAATGCTCGGTAATGTATAACGTATTTTGTTTTATTAGTTAGGGTAGCCATCAACTTAGTCTCCTCATTTAATCTTGTAGCAGGCATCATGGTCTTAGGATTTAGGTGTTCAGGACAAAATGGAATATCCTTATGCAAATCATGTAAATGAGAAGGATACTCCAAATCAACCTCGAGCATGTATCCCTCAGAAGCATCATCAGCAATTTCTGTAACGTCTATATTAGAGTCACGCCATTCAAATCCTCCATAAGGAGATATTGTGACATAGCCCATCCATATTGATTATTCACATCATTGTACATTAAATATTTCGGTGGATTTCAAGGATTATAAGTGGGCATATACTTATTGTTAGCTCGAGCACGACGTTTTCCGCAAACTTGACTAAGTCCACCGCGTATACCACGCTCAACAAACAAAAACATGTCTACATCGGTGAGAAGTTCCAATTCTTGTCCAGTATGTTTCAGCATAGCATCGAATGTAAATCCTGGTAATGTATAATAATGCGCGGGATCGATGTTATACGTAGCAATACAACTGGAACGAAACTGCTCAAAAACGTCAGCAAGAAGAAGGATATCAGACTTCATATACAACTCTACATATTCACCTAAGGTTTGACATTGAAACGTATTCCAGACGCATTGTGCTCTACTATAAAGTTTACGTGAGCAGGGTTTATCTTCGAGATTATTATAGAAAGATTCGATAGGAGGTAACCTTGTTTCTTCAAAGCGGTCGAAAGAATTGAAATAGTCATAAGGCATCACCCCCTTCTTAGTTAAGATTGTGAATTCTTCCTCGGGAACACTAGAAAACTGTGATCTCAAATTAGGAAATTTGGTTAAATATGAGGCGAGTTTATCGAGAGATGATGCCATGAATCGGAAACTATCGATAAATCTGAATTGGATTCGTGCATCTTCAACATGTTTTGTAAAGGAAATATATTTTTCTTTTGTAATAGGAAGCAAATCAATAGAGCCAGTCATGCGGGTAGCAATGTCTTCGATGATGAAATTTGCATCATAACCAGATAAGTTGTGGAACACTACATTAACAGTAGGCGAATCCTGATAGTTAATATTGCACCCCTCATGCGCTGCACCTCTATAATTGTTTTCGGGAATGAGATGATCATGATCTCGGACTTTCTTATCAGTAGCGGAAAATAGCGTTTCACAAATATGACATTCGGTAGCAGCTTGAAACTGGCGTTCTTGATTAGGAGTCATATGAATTCCATAAGAACAAAGGAACACCGTACTGATATATTGAGCAAGCAGATTCAGCTCATCAGCAAACCAGCGCATACAATCTTCACCCAAATAACTCTTATAAAAGGAAAGCGAATCATCATATGAACACTTGAAGTAATACCCAACGGCTGCAGGAATATGCTGTTGTGGCTTCTTAGAATCCCCAGTCTGCTTCAAAACACTCTCGAGATCTGCATATACTATAAAAGGTGCCTTTACCTTATTCTTATAGTTTTTGAATTTAAGAATGTTTTTCCCCAGTTCTGGCATCTTAACAGCACAATCATTCATTTTCATACAATCTACGGCGTGAGCATCCAACTGTTCCGCTGTAGTAAATGGCTGTAAACATCTTTCACATAAAAAGTCCATTCGACCCTTGCAACATTTAAGATGAACATCTAGTTTTTCATGGGATCTGAAATAGCGTAGGCAACGATCACAGAAGTATTTTTTAGCGTCTTCTTTACTAAGTTGTGAAGATAGAAGTCTTGATAGATTCTTTATCCAAACAAAGTGATATTTCGTTGGCGCTTCATCATATTTATCTTGCACCATCAACAAATTTACATGTTTATTCATCTTATTTCTTGTAAGGTAAGTTGGTAGAGTAATGAAGGTCTTTTTATCTTTTTGTAGAATGTAAACATTTACGGATATATTATTTTGCTTCTCAAAATTGGGGATCTGCTTCATAGTCATAGGAAACTGAATGCCCTTTAGTTTTAATATGGTCGAATAGTGGGGGTATGATGAAATTCTAGCCGCATTTTTCATGGCAGGAAACAGTGCCGACGTCACCGCCCAAGCAAAGCAAGAATCATCTTCATTATTGACGTTAATACATGCCTTCCTCTTTTTTATTTCTGCTGGTAAATCAATATACGAGGATCCCAGTTGTGGAGTATATTTATTGATGTTAACGCCTAAGTTCACCACCTTCTTCAATGCCCAACCACTATCACGTTCTTGAAACTCCTCCAGGTCTTTAAGGATAGGTGCAACGACTTTAGTATCAAACCAGTCATCAATGTTTGTATCTTTATAAATTGGTGAATTGTTCGTTGTAAAATATTTAAACTCATTGAGAATCTGATCTCCTTTAACAATTTCAAATTCACCTCCGAAAGCTACATTCACCTTAACAGATACTTCCTTTTTTAATATATTATGTATACGTCGTTTAAAGATAGCCTTACAATCTTTGAGAAATGCAATAGGATCCTTATGCTTCAGGTTCGAGATGGTGCCAGTTCTGATGCGGTTGTTAAATGATGCCTCTAAATCATCCCATTTTACACGATGTTATGCAGTTTCAATATGAGATGATAAGTCTCCACCATGTTTTTTAATATATTTAAATTGGTTACGATATGACTTTATTTGAGTTATACTAGTTAGAATATGCTGCTTTTCTCCAATATTTTTGGCACTTCGTAACGCATCATTTAGTTTCTTTATAGCTTTCCTACACTCCGTAAGCCCTTTCGTCACTTGGTGTTCATTATAATTAGATGTTATAAGCCCGAACAGAGTAGCAACATGTTTCACGATATTCACAATGATACTCATAATAAGGATGAAACTTTTTTTAAGTAAGCACTTTGAACAAAGAACTGTAATCGAATGAGCATTATCGGGATATGAGGGGTAACAAGTAAACTTCTAGTCGGACGGAAGACTGAACGATAACATTTTTTCCAGCGATTGAGGAAATTTGTGTCTGTTTTTCCATAAGAAAGCATGTAAAAAATGATGCATTTTAAGCTAATTGAGCAATTCTGACACTTTTTAACCGTAATATTTGAGGAAGATATGATATATTCAAGTGATGATTCCAATTAACAAACAGTGAAATAAGAAGTTTATGATCTGTATCTGCAGGCTACGATTTAGCTAGACCACAAATTCTATTCCGGCAACCTTCAGGACCATTGATTACGAGAAAAAGTATGTCACCATTCGAGGAATTTTAGAAGAATAATAAATTACTTATAAATTGAAAACTTTTTGCCTATTATGATATTTTTACTTGAGGAGGATATGATATATTCTAGTAATGATTCCAATTAACAAACAGTGAAATAAGAAGTTAATAATCTGTATCTGCAGACTACGATTTAGCTAGACCACAAATTATATTCCGACAACCTTCAGGACCATTGATTACGAGAAAAAATCACCATTCGACAAATTTTAAAAGAATAATAAATTACTTATAAATTGAAATCTTGAATTTATCGAACACGATTTGTTTATTATTTTTCTATATTATCTATTTACCCATAGTTAAACATATACTATTATTTATTATCTATTTTTTATATGTGAGGTCGAAGGAGATTCTTTAATAGCCTTTAGGCAACAATTTTCCCTGATATGTGTTAAAAACGTACAGAAAATACTATACGCACTTGAACTAATAGATAACCGCATGTTTTGTAGGCATGTCTTACAGATATCCTAGTTAAGTACTGCTCCCACAGTGTGGTAACTACCGTATTTCTGTGCGGAAAAAAGTCGATCCCCCGTTTTATATCCGAAGAGACCTCAAAAAAAAATACTTATATGGTTAAGAGAAATCGATATACGAGACCCACTACTTTTTTTCCAACCAAAAATTCAATTACAATTTAAACTACAATACATCTCAAAAAATTTATATAAAATTTATATATGAGGTCATAGGCACTCTTCAATAGCCTTTAGGCGACTCTACCCCATAACAGAAGGATACTGTTCGTACATAACTCAAAAGGTGACTGCTCGGGTTGTAATCGAGTCTAACCGACACCCTAAGTTTTTTGTACTCCTCCCACTGTGTGGTACCTGTCATATCTCTGTGTAGGAAAAGTCGGTACCCTTTTTATACCCGAAGGAACCTCATTGTATGCTATCAAAATTATATATCACAACTAAAACAATAAATATTTTTGTAGGTAAATACTCAAAAGATACTTACTCGTTTGCCTATTTCCTTCTGCAGCAATCTTCACCCCAGGCGCGAGCTGTTGTGTACCACACGTCGTCGCGATTTTAGAAGAGCCCATCTAATTCGGACGTCAGACTAGAAATAAAAAATTTATAAGTCTAATATTTTACTAACCAAAATTTTTAACAATTGACAATCAATTAAACTTTTTTGCATAAATCTATCTACATCCCATCACTTTTTATAACAAACAATGATGATCTTACCACACAAACTATTACATCGTCGCAGACTAGTGAAATTACTAGTAAAAAACAATTATATATGGGTGTATATTTCCATATTAATTAATTTTTTTTTATGCAACTCTAAATAAAAAGATTCAAAATATTCATAAAAAAAGATCTCCTCAGATGTCTATTCTACATAAGAATCAATGCATATTTATACTTTCATCTAAGTCGATGATGTCATAGATTCTCGTTACTAATAACATACCTTATCAACGAAAACCGACAAGTCCAAACAAGTTCATATTAAAACGGATACATGATTTCAAAAAACTTGGGTTATGATGAAAAATTAAATGATTGTAACAGTGATTTTTCATTATGTCCAAAACATAATATTCCACCTAGTTCAAAATATAAAAAGTTATTGTCTACCCATTATCGTAAAAATAATTATAAAATTCACTACCGGACACTAAACGATTGACATTGAAAAAGATACATAGGTTTCTAAAATTCGAGCGGAATTCTTGGTTGAAGACATATTGATTTAAACAACCATTTCAGAAATTTAGCAAACAATGATTTTGAATCTTCATAAACTTATTAATAAAACAATGGAAAATTCTCGAAAGTACCGTTATGTTAAATTACTTAAATCTTGAAACGGCCGCTACAGCATAAAACATTTCATTGCAATTCCTTTGTTACATTATAGTACAATTTTTAATGAAAATCTAGTAGCTATTAAATTAAAAAGGGCTGAAATAGTTTTCGGTAAACCTCTTTATATAGGTGTGACTATTTTTGATTTTATGATACCGAAATTGGATCTTAAAGACGTAAATTACTAAAAAACAATATGTACGGCCTTATCTTCCTACATCAACTGATATTTTTTGGTTCAAAGACATATTTTAACCCCAAACTCATGTATACGTTAGAAGCGTAAATAAATTATAATCTACCCCCATCCTTCGTTCGTATAAACTTTTTAATGAAATTTTTACTAAAAAACGATATGTACTTATCTTTCTATATTAACTGATATTTTTGATCCAAAGACATATTTCAACCCCAAACACACGTATACGTAGGAAGCATAATTAAATTATAATCTACCCCCATCCTTCGTTCGTAAAAACTTTTTATTGAAATTTTTACTAAAAAAACAATATGTACGGCCTTATCTTTCTACATTAACTGATATTTTTGATCCAAAGACATATTTCAACCCCAAACACACGTATACGTTAGAAGCGTAATTAAATTATAATCTACCCCCCATCCATCGTTCGTATAAACTTTTTAATGAAATTTTTACTAAAAAACAATATATACGGCCTTATCTTCCTACATTAACTAATATTTTTTGAAAAAACATCTAAAGAAATGTGTTATATTTCAACAAAAAAAATATTTATTACTCATGCTTTAAGGGAACAACTTATCACTAGCACACCTTATTTAACACTGAAAATATCAATTTTTAATACACACGTCTTTGTCCATTCATTAAGCCGGTGACGTCGGCGGCTGTATAGATTACTAAGATTTTAATAATTTTGTCTCTACTTAATTTACATCACACATTCAACTCACCAAAGAAACTTATATAAAATTAATATTGGATTACTTTATTGGAGAAAAAATATTTTCGTATTATCAGTAATCAACCGCAATATCTCACAATGAATAAAATACTGAATCGAATCATAGAAAACAAAATGAATTGAGGAAACTTATCACTAATCAAAAAAAAAGTAACTACAAAGTATGATGAATATGGTTTTAACAATAAACCATTATGATACATTGTTGCAATGAATGGTGTGTTGTTCCAGCCAGACGCTGATAGTGCAGAATATGCAGTGTACATATCAGCGTAAGTATTCTAGATATTTGACCCTGGTAAAGCAGCCGCCGACGTCACCGGCTTAATGAATGGACAAAGACGTGTGTATTAAAAATTGATATTTTCAGTGTTAAATAAGGTGTGCTAGTGATAAGTTGTTCCCTTAAAGCGTGAGTAATAAATATTTTTTTGTTGAAATATAACACATTTCTTTAGATGTTTTTTCAAAAAATATTAGTTAATGTAGGAAGATAAGGCCGTATATATTGTTTTTTAGTAAAAATTCCATTAAAAAGTTTATACGAACGATGGATGGGGGGTAGATTATAATTTAATTACGCTTCTAACGTATACGTGTGTTTGGGGTTAAAATATGTCTTTGAACAAAAAACTATCAGTTGATGTAGAAAGATAAGGCCGTACATATTGTTTTTTAGTAAAAATTTCATTAAAAAGTTTATACGAACGAAGGATGGGGGTAGATTATAATTTAATTATGCTTCCTACGTATACGTGTGTTTGGGGTTGAAATATGTCTTTGGATCAAAAATATCAGTTAATATAGAAAGATAAGGCCGTACATATTGTTTTTTAGTAAAAATTTCATTAAAAAGTTTATACGAACGAAGGATGGGGGTAGATTATAATTTATTTACGCTTCTAACGTATACATGAGTTTGGGGTTAAAATATGTCTTTGAACCAAAAAATATCAGTTGATGTAGGAAGATAAGGCCGTACATATTGTTTTTTAGTAATTTACGTCTTTAAGATCCAATTTCGGTATCATAAAATCAAAAATAGTCACACCTATATAAAGAGGTTTACCGAAAACTATTTCAGCCCTTTTTAATTTAATAGCTACTAGATTTTCATTAAAAATTGTACTATAATGTATCAAAGGAATTGCAATGAAATGTTTTATGCTGTAGCGGCCGTTTCAAGATTTAAGTAATTTAACATAACGGTACTTTCGAGAATTTTCCATTGTTTTATTAATAAGTTCATGAAGATTCAAAATCATTGTTTGCTAAATTTCTGAAATGGTTGTTTAAATCAATATGTCTTCAACCAAGAATTCCGCTCGAATTTTAGAAACCTATGTATCTTTTTCAATGTCAATCGTTTAGTGTCCGTTAGTGAATTTTATAATTATTTTTACGATAATGGGTAGACAATAACTTTTTATATTTTGAACTAGGTGGAATATTATGTTTTGGACATAATGAAAAATCACTGTTACAATCATTTAATTTTTCATCATAACCCAAGTTTTTTGAAATCATGTATCCGTTTTAATATGAACTTGTTTGGACTTGTCGGTTTTCGTTGATAAGGTATGTTATTAGTAACGAGAATCTATGACATCATCGACTTAGATGAAAGTATAAATATGCATTGATTCTTATGTAGAATAGACATCTGAGGAGATCTTTTTTTATGAATATTTTGAATCTTTTTATTTAGAGTTGCATAAAAAAAAAATTAATTAATATGGAAATATACACCCATATATAATTGTTTTTTACTAGTAATTTCACTAGTCTGCGACGATGTAATAGTTTGTGTGGTAAGATCATCATTGTTTGTTATAAAAAGTGATGGGATGTAGATAGATTTATGCAAAAAAGTTTAATTGATTGTCAATTGTTAAAAATTTTGGTTAGTAAAATATTAGACTAATAATTTTTTTATTTCTAGTCTGACGTCCGAATTAGATGGGCTCTTCTAAAATCGCGATGACGTGTGGTACACAACAGCTCGCGCCTGGGGTGAAGATTGCTGCAGAAGGAAATAGGCAAACGAGTAAGTATCTTTTGAGTATTTACCTACAAAAATATTTATTGTTTTAGTTGTGATATATAATTTTGATAGCATACAATGAGGTTCCTTCGGGTATAAAAAGGGTACCGACTTTTCCTACACAGAGATATTACAGGTACCACACAGTGGGAGGAGTACAAAAAACTTAGGGTGTCGGTTAGACTCGATTACAACCCGAGCAGTCACCTTTTGAGTTATGTACGAACAGTATCCTTCTGTTATGGGGTAGAGTCGCCTAAAGGCTATTGAAGAGTGCCTATGACCTCATATGTAAATTTCATATAAATTTTTTGAGATGTATTGTAGTTTAAATTGTAATTGAATTTTTGGTTGGAAAAAAAGTAGTGGGTCTCGTATATCGATTTCTCTTAACCATATAAGTATTTTTTTTTGAGGTCTCTTCGGATATAAAACGGGGGATCGACTTTTTTCCGCACAGAAATACGGTAGTTACCACACTGTGGGAGCAGTACTTAACTAGGATATCTGTAAGACATGCCTACAAAACATGCGGTTATCTATTAGTTCAAGTGCGTATAGTATTTTCTGTATGTTTTTAACACATATCAGGGAAAATTGTTGCCTAAAGGCTATTAAAGAATCTCCTTCGACCTCACATATAAAAAATAGATAATAAATAATAGTATATGTTTAACTATGGGTAAATAGATAATATAGAAAAATAATAAACAAATCGTGATCGATAAATTCAAGATTTCAATTTATAAGTAATTTATTATTCTTTTAAAATTTGTCGAATGGTGATTTTTTCTCGTAATCAATGGTCCTGAAGGTTGTCGGAATATAATTTGTGGTCTAGCTAAATCGTAGTCTGCAGATACAGATTATTAACTTCTTATTTCACTGTTTGTTAATTGGAATCATTACTAGAATATATCATATCCTCCTCAAGTAAAAATATCATAATAGGCAAACAGTTTTCAATTTATAAGTAATTTATTATTCTTCTAAAATTCCTCGAATGGTGACATACTTTTTCTCGTAATCTATGGTCCTGAAGGTTGCCGGAATAGAATTTGTGGTCTAGCTAAATCGTAGCCTGCAGATACAGATCATAAACTTCTTATTTCACTGTTTGTTAATTGGAATCATTACTTGAATATATCATATCTTCCTCAAATATTACGGTTAAAAAGTGTCAGAATTGCCCATTTAGCTTAAAATGCATCATTTTTTACATGCTTTCTTATGGAAAAACAGACACAAATTTCCTCAATCGCGGGTCTTTTTTTGGAAAAAATGTTATCGTTCAGTCTTCCGTCCGACTAGAAGTTTACTTGTTACCCCTCATATCCCGATAATGCTCATTCGATTACAGTTCTTTGTTCAAAGTGCTTACTTAAAAAAAGTTTCATCCTTATTATGAGTATCATTGTGAATATCGTGAAACATGTTGCTACTCTGTTCGGGCTTATAACATCTAATTATAATGAACACCAAGTGACGAAAGGGCTTACGGAGTGTAGGAAAGCTATAAAGAAACTAAATGATGCGTTACGAAGTGCCAAAAATATTGGAGAAAAGCAGCATATTCTAACTAGTATAACTCAAATAAAGTCATATCGTAACCAATTTAAATATATTAAAAAACATGGTGGAGACTTATCATCTCATATTGAAACTGCATAACATCGTGTAAAATGGGATGATTTAGAGGCATCATTTAACAACCGCATCAGAACTGGCACCATCTCGAACCTGAAGCATAAGGATCCTATTGCATTTCTCAAAGATTGTAAGGCTATCTTTAAACGACGTATACATAATATATTAAAAAAGGAAGTAGCTGTTAAGGTGAATGTAGCTTTCGGAGGTGAATTTGAAATTGTTAAAGGAGATCAGATTCTCAATGAGTTTAAATATTTTACAACGAACAATTCACCAATTTATAAAGATACAAACATTGATGACTGGTTTGATACTAAAGTCGTTGCACCTATCCTTAAAGACCTGGAGGAGTTTCAAGAACGTGATAGTGGTTGGGCATTGAAGAAGGTGGTGAACTTAGGCGTTAACATCAATAAATATACTCCACAACTGGGATCCTCGTATATTGATTTACCAGCAGAAATAAAAAAGAGGAAGGCATGTATTAACGTCAATAATGAAGATGATTCTTGCTTTGCTTGGGCGGTGACGTCGGCACTGTTTCCTGCCATGAAAAATGCGGCTAGAATTTCATCATACCCCCACTATTCGACCATATTAAAACTAAAGGGCATTCAGTTTCCTATGACTATGAAGCAGATCCCCAATTTTGAGAAGCAAAATAATATATCCGTAAATGTTTACATTCTACAAAAAGATAAAAAGACCTTCATTACTCTACCAACTTACCTTACAAGAAATAAGATGAATAAACATGTAAATTTGTTGATGGTGCAAGATAAATATGATGAAGCGCCAACGAAATATCACTTTGTTTGGATAAAGAATCTATCAAGACTTCTATCTTCACAACTTAGTAAAGAAGACGCTAAAAAATACTTCTGTGATCGTTGCCTACGCTATTTCAGATCCCATGAAAAACTAGATGTTCATCTTAAATGTTGCAAGGGTCGAATGGACTTTTTATGTGAAAGATGTTTACAGCCATTTACTACAGCGGAACAGTTGGATGCTCACGCCGTAGATTGTATGAAAATGAATGATTGTGCTGTTAAGATGCCAGAACTGGGGAAAAACATTCTTAAATTCAAAAACTATAAGAATAAGGTAAAGGCACCTTTTATAGTATATGCAGATCTCGAGAGTGTTTTGAAGCAGACTGGGGATTCTAAGAAGCCACAACAGCATATTCCTGCAGCCGTTGGGTATTACTTCAAGTGTTCATATGATGATTCGCTTTCCTTTTATAAGAGTTATTTGGGTGAAGATTGTATGCGCTGGTTTGCTGATGAGCTGAATCTGCTTGCTCAAGATATCAGTACGGTGTTCCTTTGTTCTTATGGAATTCATATGACTCCTAATCAAGAACGCCAGTTTCAAGCTACTACCGAATGTCATATTTGTGAAACGCCATTTTCCGCTACTGATAAGAAAGTCCGAGATCATGATCATCTCATTCCCGAAAACAATTATAGAGGTGCAGCGCATGAGGGGTGCAATATTAACTATCAGGATTCGCCTACTGTTAATGTAGTGTTCCACAACTTATCTGGTTATGATGCAAATTTCATCATCGAAGACATTGCTACCCGCATGACTGGCTCTATTGATTTGCTTCCTATTACAAAAGAAAAATATATTTCCTTTACAAAACATGTTGAAGATGCACGAATCCAATTCAGATTTATCGATAGTTTCCGATTCATGGCATCATCTCTCGATAAACTCGCCTCATATTTAACCGAATTTCCTAATTTGAGATCACAGTTTTCTAGTGTTCCCGAGGAAGAATTCACAATGTTAACTAAGAAGGGGGTGATGCCTTATGACTATTTCAATTCTTTCGACCGCTTTGAAGAAACAAGGTTACCTCCTATCGAATCTTTCTATAATAATCTCGAAGATAAACCCTGCTCACGTAAACTTTATAGTAGAGCACAATGCGTCTGGAATACATTTCAATGTCAAACCTTAGGTGAATATGTAGAGTTGTATATGAAGACGATATCCTTCTTCTTGCTGACGTTTTTGAGCAGTTTCGTTCCAGTTGTATTGCTACGTATAACATCGATCTCGCGCATTATTATACATTACCAGGATTTACATTCGATGCTATGCTGAAACATACTGGACAAGAATTGGAACTTCTCACCGATGTAGACATGTTTTTGTTTGTTGAGCGTGGTATACGCGGTGGACTTAGTCAAGTTTGCGGAAAACGTCGTGCTCGAGCTAACAATAAGTATATGCCCACTTATAATCCTTCAAATCCACCGAAATATTTAATGTACAATGATGTGAATAATCAATATGGATGGGCTATGTCACAATATCTCCCTTATGGAGGATTTGAATGGTGTGGCTCTAATATAGACGTTACAGAAATTGCTGATGATGCTTCTGAGGGATACATGCTCGAGGTTGATTTGGAGTATCCTTCTCATTTACATGATTTGCATAAGGATATTCCATTTTGTCCTGAACACCTAAATCCTAAGACCATGATGCCTGCTACAAGATTAAATGAGGAGACTAAGTTGATGGCTACCCTAACTAATAAAACAAAATACGTTATACATTACCGAGCATTGAAGCAAGCGTTACAGAATGGGCTTCTATTAACAAAAATACATCGAGTATTGAAATTCAAGCAGAGTTCATGGTTAAAACCCTACATTGACTTAAACACTGAGTTACGTAAGGCTGCGAAGAATGAGTTTGAGAAGAACCTATTCAAACTGATGAACAATGCCGTTTTGGTGAGTATTGCTAGTTTTATATAAATATTTCTATACTAATCACTTTTTTCTAATTGTTGCAGGTAAAACCATGGAGAACGTGCGCAAACGTGTTGATGTAAAGCTAATTTCTCATTGGAGTGGTCGATATGGTGCTGAATCGTACATAGCTAAGCCCGAGTTTAAAAATAGTACGATTTTCAGCGAAAACCTAATTGCCATCGAATTACGGAAGCTGCAAATATGGTTAAATAAACCGATATATGTAGGAATGGCAATTTTAGATCTGGCTAAAACTACGATCTATGATTTTCACTATGAGTACATGATGAATCGTTTTAGTGAGAACTGTACTGTGCTGTACACCGATACCGATAGTCTTATATATGAGATTCGAGATCAAGATCCATATGAAGTAATGAAGATTGATTGTTATAAATATTTCGACACCTCAGACTATCCTCTTGATAACGTTTATGGAATTCCTCAAGTTAATAAGAAGGTTCTTGGGATGATGAAGGATGAGAACAATGGTATCATAATGACTGATTATGTTGGGTTACGGTCTAAATTGTATGCAACACGGTTACTTACCTCTGAAGATGATCTAGCAGAAAAACGAAAACGTCTTACGAATGATGGTTTTGAGAAAGAAGAAATAGACTGTCTAATTCGAAACGTTGGAATAACTAAGAAAGCTAAAGGGGTAAAATCATCAGTTGTGAAGACCATAATCACGTTTGAAGACTATGAAAATTGCCTTGACACCTTCACACAGAAAACCGTTTCCCAAAATCTAATTCATACCGACAAACATCTAGTCCATTCAATTGTTCAAGATAAAGTAGCGTTGAGTCCTGAGGATGATAAGCGATTTATTCTTCCTGGTTCCGATGAAACCTTACCATGGGGCCACTATTCCATTGATGCCTACATGGATGTTGACACCATTATTCCTTAAATATTTATATAAAAAGTATTGTTATTATTTTCATTTATTATACTTTTCAATTTTATATTGTACAATAAAATGTTTATTCAATTGTTCTTTATTTTGATCCCCCCCATTATCGACTGAGCATGGGTGACGTCATCAGCATGGTGCCCTTATGGCTTTACATGTTTACCTCTTGTCTTCTTCGTATTTTATTCCACTTCAATCCCACCAAACCTTATACACGTAAAAACATATACACTTATTTACTTTTTGCATAACCCCCGTACACCCTTACTTGCGTAATCCCCGTAGACGCTACCCAAACCCCTTCGCTTCTAAACCACCCTCTACTTTATACACATAACAACATACACAAATTTTCGCATAACACCCGTACACCCTGCGTAATCCCCGTAGACGCTACCCAAACCCCTTCGCTTCTTCTAAACCACCCTCTACCTTATACACATAACAACATACACACTTTTCGCATAACCCCCGTAGACGCTACCGTCATTACTTGCTAGTATGTGCTAGTATTGGCATCTTTGCACATCCTGTATACGATAATATTCTAACAAATATAATATCGTTTATTTGACTTCAATCTGACCAATAGCAGAGATATGTGCTAGTGCCCTAATGGCATCTTTGTACATCCTGTATACGATAATATTCGAACAATCATATTGGCGTTTATTAGACTCCAATCCGACAAATAATAAGAGAGATATGAAGAAAGGCCCTTAGCACTTGCGCAGATCGTCGAAATGTGTCTTTTTAGACCTATAAGTAACGGAAAACATGCGCAGTATACGGGAAAAGTAGCTTCGCTACCCCAGCTACCCACGGCCGTTTTGGCACTCTGATGACAAATATTTAGCGCCGTTATGGTAATGATGGCAAGCGACACCTGATTTTGCATAACCCCCGTACCGTAATCCCCGTAGACGCTACCCTTAAAACCCTCTTCGCTTTTCTTGTATACACCCTTACTTGCGTAATCCCCGTAGGCGCTACCCTTCCCTCTTCGCTTCTCTTGTATACACCCTTACTTGCGTAATCCCCGTAGGCGCTACCCTCCCCCTTGCTACCCTTCCCTCTTCGCTTCTCTTGTATACACCCTTACTTGCGTAATCCCCGTAGGCGCTACCCTCCCCCGTGCTACCCTTCCCTCTTCGCTTCTTCTAAATCATTGCATAACCCCCGCAAAGACCCCGCCCGGGCCGTAGCCGCGACCCCAACCGGACCCCCATCCCCGTGCTACCCTTCTCTCTTCGCTTCTACCCTTACTTGATCCCCGCAGACGCTACCCTTCCCTCTTCGCTTCTTCTTTGGCGGCCCGGGCCCCCCATCCCCCGCGCGACCCCAACCGAAACCCCCATCCCCCGTGCTACCCAAACCCCTTCGCTTCTTACACCAAAAATTGCTGACGGCCGCCGCATGCGCAGATCGAAATTGCGTCAAAAATTACCACGATGGACCTTGGCGATTTCCCATGTTAATTTGCATAAGGAATGAGCTAGAACCGGTGTTGCTCCTTTACTCTTCATGCATGTGATTCATTGTAGAAAGTTTTGTCTCCTGGTTTACTGTACATCCTTGCCATGAATTGTAGTACGTATTCTTTGTCATAATGATTAAGTTTATTAGCCATATTCATAATATCTTGTAGTGTATGAGCGTCGCTCTTCTCAGATCTTTTAGCGGGTTCGTATGATCCTTCGTCACTATCACTGTCAACTACTGATGGTGGCACATAGTATGTGCTTGACGTGGAGGCTGGAGAACACCTTACTTGTCAATTTTGGTTAATAAGTAAATCTTTATGTCCCTTTTCATCATAACCTACGCTGTCGCTTTTTCTTTTCTTCGCTGAAGCTGCTTTTACATACGTATATTTCCGAGGGGAAGTCTCCACGTGTACTGTTCTTCTGTAGTTAATTGGGGTAACATTCTCGATGGCATTTTCTTTCCTTGGTAAAGGCGGAAATTCTTCTTGGTTCCTCAATATTGGTCCCTGGCTGTTGTTTCTATTATGTTTGGGGTACCTTTCGCCTGCTTCGAAAAACGATATGTTGTCCAAAGACATTGCCTCCCTAATTAAATTTTGTCTTTTCCTCTCCGGGCAATCTCGACTGGTGCTTAGATGCTCTGAACTATCGCAATGAATGCACTTAATGTTGCAAATAATTTCTTCTTCATGTTTCTCCTTAGCGCATCTATAACATTTACTTTTGTTTGATTTGCATTGCTTTTGATATGTCCGTAATTTAAACAATTGAAACATTGAAATACCGGCATAATATAGGGTAGCACTCTATGTTCTATCCCACATATCATTACACTTTTAGGTAATGTTGTTCCCGAAAAGGTATAGCGGATAGTTTCAGTGGGGACTAAAACCATATTTTCGGCTTCCTCATTTATTTTTTCAGTATTTAAAGCCTTCTGATTTCCTTGACCACCATTTACATTGAATTTCTTTCTCAAAAATCTTTTTGTTTCCAGAATTTTAATATTATTCTTTGTTGTATTCGAATAATTATTTATCGTTTCATCAGAAATAGATGTATTTATATATTTTACTATGCCCTTACATGAAACATTTTGACTCGGAATAAACATATCATACCCCTTATTTTTAATTTTTTTGTTGTTCAATACTTCATTTGCATCTGTATATGAATGAAATTCAATGCTAATTCTATTTTTACCTTTTTTATTGATTTTAGAAATGTTACTAATTTTCAAATCAAGAATTTCACGAGCAATGGCTAAGTAATTATAATTACCAATGTTTTTATTGTTGTCTGTATTGGCTTCAATATATATTTCAAACGGTGCCTTGTCAAACTGGTTATATTTGTTGATAATTATTTGGTTACTTTTTTTGCTAGTTTCTTTGGTTACTTCTTTTAAATTAGACAGTCTATCACTAATTTCCATATCGTTATTATTCATAATAATATCATTTTCTATTTCAATAGGTGATACAGGGGGGGCCGGCCCCCTTGCCCTATCACCCATATTAACTCTCTTGATTTATCGAGTATTAAAAATACATTCCCAAATAACAAAATAAATAAATAAAAAATTTACTCTATGTATTTAATAGGAAACCTAAATTTAGATGCTAATATTAAATCGAATATAACAGTTTTCTCTTTATTAAATAGGAAAATGATAGGTTTTAATTAAACAAAGGATTAGTTAGTAAATTAGCCTACCTCCTTACTTTGCTTTTTAAATTTCGCACTGACGCTTGTTTTCACTTCAAGCCTCAAACATCTAATGATGATAATAAGTTTAATGGGCTTGACGATTGCCTTTAAACTGAACTATCGGTATCGGCCAACTACTTAATCAGTATGACGTGGAAACCATGCGCGCGCTCTGCCGATAGTTTAGTCGGCCATTAGTGATGAGCTAAGCAGCGATATTTGGATCAGGCTAGGGACACTGCAGACCGTGCCATCTATAGAGCCTGTCAAGTAACTAAAATCGGTAGATAATTCCAAAAAATTCACGAAAACTGTAACGTCGCTAGCAATCAAAATTTATTGATTTTTATTACAGCGTATGCGCGATATCATATTGATCGTCCCCACATGTTATATGTTATACTGTTACCATTTCTTAGTTCAAGTGTAGAGGTTATTATAAGGTTTCGGTATTTTGGTGTATTTTTTAACTGCTATAGTGTAATATTTATCTGTTGTTTCGTTGCTTTATTGTTATTAATTAAAAAGACAATGCGAAAGTGTATTCTGAAGGAGTCTAATAAGTGGTATACTCGGTAAGTTTTATTAAAAAAAATTGAGCATTTTTTCTTTCACAATTAACAACCATTATCTTTATTTTTATAAAACACAGAATTTTTACTAATTTAATAGACAACTTTAGAGATGGTTGTTTTTTACATTAGCAAAACTGAAAATTGCTGCATTAATAAAGTAAATATTTATTTTTACAGTTTTGTTCCTCCAACCCAGAAAGATAAAATTAATATGGTTGAAAACCAGTGGTAATAAATCATTAAATTTGTCGACGAGGAAACGATGGAGGATATGATCCCTTCATTTTCAAAAACACTGTTTCTATAGATTTGAGAAAGACGAAGAGGGGTTATTTGCCTTCGCATATGAGTGGAAATTAACAAAAATTGATGGTAAGTTTTATTGTATTCAATATAGCATGCTATAATTTTGGACATTTTAAAATGTAAATTGAGTGAATGAAAAGACGAGCACTGAGTGTGTAATTTTATTAAAATTCCAGCTAAGTGCTTTCAGCCATTAGGCCATTCCGAAAGCTCTCGTCAAGAAAAAAATATACAGAAGGTGTCAAAAAACATCAAACCCTGTAACAGCTACATACAATGAAATAAAATGTTTGATGTTAAATCATTATTTAAGTAAAATTTGTCTATTTGTCTATAAAGAGCGTGTAGAATTGTAATTCACATAACGAAAAGTCTAATTTGAAATTATGTATCAACTAAATGATATGTTTACTTAAATAATGATGTAACATCAAACATTTTATTTCATTGTATGTACATTGTACCCGTACCCGTTGTATGTTTTTCTCTTGTCGACAGCTTTGAGAATGACCTAATGGCTGAAAACGCTTACCTGGAATTTTAATAAAATGACACACTCAGTACTCGACTTTTCATACACTCAATTTATATCTAGTGTGTACACCATACTCAGACAATTCCATTTTAAAATGTGCCCATTGAAGAAATAATAATCTGGGTTTCATTTTATGTTATAGCTATTCCTTCCACCAGCTATGGGATGGAAGGTATTGACCCCTTGCCGATTTTCATATGTAGCCCATGGTATGAGAATTTATGGGAAATGAAAGTGAGTATTAACTTTTGTTTAGGCATTTCGTCTAAGTATTTGGTCTAGCGGTAACCAAAATATCCAATAAAGACAAAAAATTAAAAAATCAAAAAATAGTTAAAAACCAAAAAAAATCAAGAATTCCTAAAAAAAATCCAAAGCTCCAAAAAAAGGAATTCAAAAAAACCAAAAAAATTTAAACATTCAAATATTTTTTGATATTTTTTTGGCTTAATACCAAAACATGTGTAAACTTATTATTTCTATAGTAAGCGCATTTTGTTTTCTTCTGTTGACATAAATGTTCAAACATATTTGTGTGTTTGCTTATTTATTATTGTTATTTTGTGTGTTTACTTATAGAACCTCAACCAGAAACGAGAAAGGACTTCCACGAGACAGTGGGATTTTTAACAGCCCTTAAGAATCATTTTAACAATCATAACAGGAGTCTATTCTGTAATCCTTCTCTTATAATTTAACAGCCTCGAAAATTTATATTTTTAACTGTCTTCTAAAATATTTAGAGGAAACTATTATTCTGCAAGTAAACATTTTAAAGATCCGTTAAAATTATTTATTTTAACAGATTCATCTAAAATTTAGTCTAATACAGCTTGGCAACACAGCAATTGTGCATTTAGAACTACTTTTAGTTCATTGGAATCGTTTTGACTGGATTTTTATTGAAGAATAACATAACCTAAATCACAGAATATTATTCTAGTATATACTCGCGGTTTTCAAAGTAACTATTTTTGACGAAAAATTCGTGTTTGATTGATTGTTATAATGTCTAGTAGGTCACCCAGAACCACTAAAATACAAAAGTTGTTTATGCTTCATTTCATTGAAGAGAATAAAATTCTTTTGGGCGGAAAAGTGAACCATCTCTTATTGCCTAAGGTTAATAAATTGTGGGATACACTAACCACCCAATTGAATCAAACCGGACCACCTAAAACAACTCGACAGTGGAAAGATGTAAGTATCAGTTATTTATTTATATCGTATTTTGAATTCCTCTTGAACAAATAATGGCAATAAGTAATATTTTAGACATTTAGTGAAATGAAAACTAACGTAAGAAGGCACGCCAGAGAATTGAAATATGGACAGACAGGGACTGGCGGAGGTGGTGCTGTTAAGCCTCTCACTGATTTTGAGGAGAGGCTTCTAGCTCTAATTTCAGTTCTAAATATTGAAGGAGTGGAACTGCCAGAAGCTGGCTGTTTTGAAAATGTTATAGCATACAGAGAGAAAGACAATGAAATATATGAAATGAATGATATTCTTGTGATGGTAAGTACTTACAAAGTTTAAGTTTAGCTGGCCAGAGCTGAAAGTATCGTAGATACTTTTCAGTTTTTTTTTAAAAGATCCTTTTACCCCCAACAATTTGCAAAAGTTATCATTACTGTATCTAAGATAAAGATTCTTAGATACGTTGGAAAATATCTACACAATATTTAATCTGAATTAAATTAATTATAGGAACTGGCAAATATTTAAAATACACAAATATTCAAAATGTGGAGAGTGGGGAACCTTTCTACAAATCAGTATTCGTCAGATTTCTAATTATCTACCTCGCATTATACAATTTCAAACTACCTGCGGGCTTACACTACAATTATTATAAGGCAGATAGTTGAAGAGTTTATAAAACAAAATTGTTAGACACTATAAAAGTACCTTTGATATTATTTTAAATACTACAAAAGTATGTGTAGATCTTAAAAGTATCTTAGATGTTAAAGGTATCTAAAGACATTTTAAAGTACTTAAAGATACTTGAAAAGATTTAAATAAGCAAATACATTTCAAGTATCTTGTATTTTAAGAGTATCTAGATACTTTTAAAAAGTATATTCTACAGCTCTGACAATTATAGACGGTACCTTTGAAAATCAATCAATCCATTTTTTAAGGGCGATGAAGTTGTGCTGGAACCAGACGAGCCACAAAATAATGTAATTGTAGTAGAAACCTATGTCGATGAAAATACACTCCCTGCAGCAAGTTATTCAACTCTAAGAATACCAGCTGCAACATCTAATCGTCCAAGAACCAGAAAAACCATTAAAAGAACAGGTCGTGGTCGTGTAGAAATTGCGTTGGCGACACATGATCAAAATTTAAGAGATCTGACAAATTCTAACTTGGCAATTGCTAAATCAATAAATATATTAGCCAAATCAATTAATAGCATAGCAAAAAAGATGAGACACTAACTGAAACCAAAAGGTCTATTTTAAGTTGTGTAGTATATCTATTTTTAAGTTACCAGTGATAAAATTTTTGCTTGTTTTATTTTATTTGTGATAATAGCATTAGTTTTTTTGTGATGTTTTTTAAAAGTGGAATTTAATTTTTATTTTCTGTTATTTACCTGTATTTTTTATTTATGTAACATATTTGTTTACTGTAAGCTAACTAGCTTATTTTTTCATTTTATTTGTGATAGTATTAATACTTTTTTTTGTGATGTTTTTTTGAAAGTAGGAAGTTAATGTTTATTTTCTGTTACTTACCTGTATTTTCTCAGTTATTAATAAACATATTTTTTTACTGTAGGTAAGCTGCGTTTTAATTATTCCTTGTACTCATGAAAAGGCATAGTTCTAAGTAAAAAAAAATATATTTCAAGCTGTTTACATTGTTTATGACTAATTGTTAAAGTTTTGTCGCACAATTTCATTTCGCACTTGTTCACCTCTTACGTGCCAGTTTTGAATTCCTAAGACATTTCTGACATCATCATTCGGTTGATCATCATCACCATCTTCATCCAAATCTATAACTTCATCCTCAGGCAAATCGTCTCTATAGAATCGTGCAATACTATGTAAAACTCCACAACTATAAATTATTCTTCCTGATTTTACTGGGTCATAATTTAAAACACGATGTTTCAGTAAACGTTGAAATCTTGATTTTAACACCCCAATCACTTTTTCAACAATGTTCCTAGTCCTCACAAAGTGATAATTATAAGCACTTTCAGGAGTATGCTCAGGAGGGTTTTAAAAGGAGTTAAAAGGAAAGGTTTCAAGGGGTATCCAGAGTCACCAATAAGAAATGAATCATCTCCTTGAACATAGAGATTTTCCATAATAACTTTGACATTCGAAGCTTGCCAAATTGCCGAGTCATGAGTAGATCCTGGGAAACGAGCGTTCAAATTTAGAATGTTATAATCACTGTCCACTATTATTTGACAATTTATACTGTAGTATCCTTTTCTACAGTTATATGGAAACGCTGGATATTCTTCCGGAGGAGATATGATTGCTATGTGAGTGCAGTCTATAGCACCCAAGCATCGAGGAAAATTAAATCTTTCCATGAAGCCATTCTTCACCATATTCCTCTTGTTTATAGAATTAGGGAATTGGATCTAGTTCGGCAAGAGATGATTACAGATTGCATTTGTAACTTCATCAATAAAGCGACTTATGCTTGGTTGGCTAAATGCAAAATAATATCCTTTTCCAGTAGTCATCTGATAGCTTCCTGATGCGTAAAAATGTAAAGTGGATAGAACTTTTAAATGGACTGGTAAACTTGTGCTTCTTTCTCCTTGATACATATGGGGAGAAAGCATGTCAATGATAATCCTTGCTACATTTTTATTGAAACGAAATATGTTCTTGAATTGAGTACCTGGTAATTGAAATGGGTCATTCATGTCTCGTAATATTCGGTGTTGTAGTCTGAGTTCCGCCTTGTAAAATAATGTAGTAGTGAATTATCAAGAAGGTATGAAATTTATGTAGGTAATTACCTTTCTTCATTTGCAATAGTTTCTTCTACAAAACCCTCACGCACCACATCAAAATAAGCCATGTTCTGTTAAAACTTAAATATGACTTTTTAGCATGCTGTTAAAAATAGAGGATTTAAAGGATCACTTTAGATGATTCCTCTAAAATTTTAACAGAGGATTCATTACCGAATACGAAAACAGTTTTATCGGCCGTTAAATTATTAAAGGGATCTAAAATTTAACAGAAAAGATACAGAATAGACTGTCAGAGGAGCTGCAGAGTAACTTAAACTCCCTTATGCGATGCGATGGTTTCATAAGAACGGAATGCTTTTAAATGAAGAAATACACAAATATGCAATATACTAGGTTTAAGCTTGTGATATAAACATATTTAATACCTCCAGTAAAGAAATGAAGATGTGTTTTAAGTGGAAATGAAATGTTAGATATATTATTTTAAATGTTGTACAGTCACAAGTGCATTCTTATATGTAATTACTTGGCACTTTGTATTTACAGAGCTGGGCAGTATTTAACAACTTTTCCTTTAAAAATATTTTAATTACTTTTGTTGTAACATTCACAGTAATTGTACTCAAATGTTTTCTTTCACAGAAAGTTGCCAAAAGTAGTAGTTAACTACTCATTGCTAACACTTTTATTGATTAAGTAAGTAGCAGTTATAATCCAGCAGTTCGTCCAGCTCTGTGCGTTTATACGATTGTAATTATAAATAAATAAGTTAATATAAACTTATCATAAAT
This sequence comes from Galeruca laticollis, assembly GCA_963921935.1. Lineage (NCBI taxonomy): Eukaryota > Metazoa > Arthropoda > Insecta > Coleoptera > Chrysomelidae > Galeruca > Galeruca laticollis. Next base: position 147,949,249 of record OY998179.1, on the reverse strand, counting down.
AATTTTCTACTTTTATCTTGATTTAACATAATTCAATAATCTAATGATACTCCAATCTAGAATGTATGTTACTCAAATTATTTTTTAATTACTGCATTGTTTTTACATTATAGTTTATTTATTGTCATTCTGTTTGTTTAGAAAAGTACTTTGTGAATGAAATTATTTGTTGTGTATTTTTATACCAAAATAAATAAACTGTTCATATGATTACTGTTTTATTTTTTCCAATGTAATTAACCATTTATGGTCCATCATTTGATATTTCATTTAATTTAACTAAACATCTAATCATTACTGAGTTAAATTGAATGAAATGTCAAATGATGGACTATAAATGGTTCTTTTGAAATAAAATCATTAAAATACAGTAAATTTGAATATACCGCCAAAACCTAAAATTACAGAAATCTTTTCAACATCATTCAATTGTTTAATCGAGAGGCTCTTTAGATGGCGCCACAATCAGTGTCTCATCTATCTGTGGGTTGTCTGTGATTTGCATAGCGCCATTATCGGCGATCACGATTTCTAAATAACGGCGATTTAAAAGCGTTATCGCGATCGCGACTTTTCGCACTAGGCCAAACGTTTTCATCATTTCGCGACTATGCTCTGGCGTGATTCATTTTGCTATTGTACTGATCATAAACTGTAAAACTGGAGCTGCTGCCTTGGAAACCCAGTTTTTTTAATGAAAAAAATAAGGACAAATACTTACTTCTTCAAATGCACTTTCTCTTTGTTCACTATATGGATTGGCACGAAGAAATAATAACATGTATTTCAATTAATGAATGTTTTTTTCAATCAAAATATAAAATGAAATAAAAACAAAATATTAATAATACATTTTATAAAAACAAAAATATAATATATTAATAGAAACAAAGAAATTTTTGGCATTTAAAAAACAGTGCTTTTAAAAATAATTACATTTGAGTTTTCCTGTCACTTAACCGTGTTCTACATTCATTCAGGACCTGACTAGCTTTAGAAAACAACCTTTCAGAAGAAACTGAAGAGACTAGAGCACATTGTATAACGATAAAACCTACCAACCCTCTCAGTGCTCGTTATAGATATGCGGGTTGTCTCACGTGGTACAACCCGTGCTCGCCAGTCGACTAGCTTCGAGTCGAAGAAGGGGAGGATTCTTCAAAAAATTATTAAGTTTACAAAAAGGGCGCCAGAGAAGTTTTGGAAAGCACCCAAGACTTCTTTAATTAGCCCACAACTTCTCAGTGGGTTGACAACACTCACTACACACTCCAAAGGTTAAACTGATAGGTAAGTTATCATAAGAAAATAAAAGTCAGCAAGTATCCCCTGATTGAAGTTTTAATTAGTCACTTTGGACCAGGTCTCTTTTCAAAATATTTATTACAATATTACTACAATAATGTTCCAAATAATGTCTGAACTCAGCTGAAGGCTGTAGACTCAGAATGTAGATAGGCTAAAGGTCGAAATCTACATAAATCCAAAAATTGCTAACTAATTTATCAGCTACAGCTTAAGTAAATAACTGTCAAGCAGGTTCTATAAACTCTGAGCAGAGCTGAAGGCTTCAAACTCAGGGTGCAGAAGAGCTGAGGGCCCCAAACTACACCGATGTCTCAATCCTATAATTATAGAGAAACAACCAAATGGTTCATGTATAATATTTCAAAATACAACGATAATATATATCAAAAATTAACAATGTACAGTTACAAGGGTTCACACTTCCGCAATTTATACCAATATCAATATAAATACAAATAATTGCATAAGCATAAAATTTAAATAGCAAACGAGCTTAGCGTTGCTAAAGAAAATATAATTCGAAATTATGTACGGCGCAAAATCATATACATAAAATCGTCAGAATTTGAAAAATCCACTAAATAACGCAGTACCCAGGTACGTACCGTAGTATCCTAGCGTTCAGAGCCAACAGCCCAATATTTTAAACTAGAAGCAAAGATTACAAATTTTAAATACAAAGTACAAGTGTAAAGCGAAATTATAGTAATTGCCGCAAAAAAAGAAATAAAACTTTACATAAAAAACTGTGAAATGTGACGCATAAAGGTGAATTTACAAATGAGAATGAAGAATAAAAAGGAAAACTGTTCACTTATTTTTTTTCCGGAACTGAAGCCGATCCAGAATATTTCAACTCTCCTGGAACTGGTCTCACTGACTCATTAATCTCCTATCAGTGATTTAATATCCATAAAAAAACCCTAAAATAGAGAAACGAATTAGCCTCTACATAGGGTTTACATTTTACCCCGGTCAAATTTTCGACGTATCCCCGTAATATCCCATCATACTCACTATATTAACAACACCCGAAATTCGCAAATCATCATACATCCTGACTTTTAACTGTATAAAAGCCATTTACACTGAGAATAACAACCATATGACTGGTTTTTTTCCGCTTAGCAAGAAAAACTACGATACCAAAAACCCATAATATAAAAACTATGTCGTTGGACACATCCCTGAATATTTATACAGCCCCCGTGATATATTCTCATTTCAAAAAAAATATAGAGCAATGACGAATAGGAACTAATAAGAATTTATGAAATGCATCGAAACTATCTCGTGAAATCCAGATTACATACTCCAATAAACTACGATTTAAAGCTAAAATTTCTACGTTAATATACCTATAGAACTGTTAATTCCGAGAAAGTATTCTCAACCATTTACCTTTATAATGAATCCTTCTAACCAACGCCGTCTACGAAAATTTACCACGAATTACGCAATTCCACTAATTTCTACTGGTATCCTCAATTATCGGCCGTTTCTGGACCAGAAGCCTAACGGGTCAGAGCTGCCAGCTGTTGGTTTCAGCCGTATTTTCTTCCCCTAAGTAGGAATTGTCGGGTTTTTAGCCAATACTTTATGGCTCCCAGAGCATATGCAAAATTTTTACGTTTCGAAGTGTGTGTTCACACCTTGACGGCAAATGGAGGACTGACCACTTCGCGCATACCGTGTTTTGGATTCTCTATGTCAACAAGCTTGCCAATCGTTGAATTTAAGATAGCTCGGCGAATTTTTCGCGTTACAATTGTGCAACTGCAAATAGATTTGAAAAATGAAATTTATTTTCCTGCCACCCCTTTAGAGGATCAGAATTTCGTGGATGGGTGGCTTCATTGGGTAAGGGGCGTGAAGATAGAGTCGAGAACGCTTGGAATAAAATACGTTGCAATTCGATCTATTTCACTGACCGCGATGGAAAGCGAGTAGCTGTGTTGCATGTTAGTAGACGCGATTTCGCACATTCTTAAAAATCGCTGTTTCTGTCAATCACCGTTATTTGTGATTTTAGTCAACTGTTGCCATCAGCGATTTTTCAATAACGGCGATTAAATCACCGGTAGCGATATATCGCTCATCACTAGGCCATATACATATAATTTCTATGACCCAAACAAAAGAATACGCCAACAACAAGAAGCAAATGCCAGCATAAATCGTTTGATGTTCTGGGGGAAAAATTTCGTGACCTTGTAAAACTGAAGTTGACAGAAAGCTAATAAATATTTACACTGAGAAAAAGGTTAAAAAATTGTGAAGGTATATATTTTACAGGCAGAAAAAAATGTAAATCAAACATTCCAAAAAATAATTGTTTACTAATGTATTGTCAAAACATTATTCCGAGAAAGTATTAATTGCCAATGAAAAACGTAAGCATAAAAAACCTGTAACATGGTCTTGTTAGCCCGATACAGCCTTTGTAGTGCCACAAGTTACCAATTTTGTAATTGAATATTGTTCAGGACATCTCACAGAAGAACCCTATTGATTTTCAGCTCACTAGAGCCAGTACAATGGGTGCTATGGTACTTAAAGTACCAAATTTTAGTCATTTTTGGAAAAATTTCAGTTTGTTAGCACGATACAGCCTCTGGAGTGTCTTCAAGTGATCAATTTTATAATAGGATATTGTTTAGGACGTCATATAGATGAACCTTATTGAGTTTCAGCTCATTGGTAATATGGCATTGGAAGTGCCACATTTTTGGAGAAATTTCGGGTTGTTAGCACGATACAGCCTCCGGAGTGAATACAATTGACCAATATTATAATTAGATATTTTTCAGTGTGTATCACAGATGAACCATATTGATTTTCAGCTCACTAGTGCGAGTACAACGGGTCCTATAAATCCATACTATATTTTTGGAGAAAATTCGGTTTGTTAGTACGATACAGCCTCCGAAGTGTATATAAGTGACAATTTTATAATAGAATATTGTTCAGAGTGTCTAACAGATGTGGAAAAGTTTGTATCTTTAAAACAGTTATTTATTAAATAAATTAAACTTAATTTGTCAGTTAATAAAGTTAATTTAACGAGACGCTTGGGCTTAACAAATATTGTGAAAAATATGCTTTAGCATTTCTTTATACATAGTTTAAGTTTCTGTTTTTGAAGAACAGTTTATCACTAAATATATTGTTTAATCAAATGATTTTTATTTTCTTATATTGATATTGGAATTCATTATGTGCAAATATGTATTTAAGTAGCAGTATATGCAGGATAGGGTAGATATTAAAACCAATACAGTAATATAGATTATATATTTAGAATACCAGATTACAGAAAGAAAAAATTCAATATACATGATGGTATAAAATTACAATAATGTTGGTGCTTAAATATACAATTTGGATATTTTCCATGATATAATATAACAGTTACACTCTTCCAGATTCATAATTCAATATTTTACACCTAGAGAAAATATTTTAATGTCTGCAACATAATGTGTAGAAATGATCAATATATATTAAATAATAATAATAATACCTGACATTTACAACTGTATAGGACAGGTAGATAAGTAAAATAGTCATCTATTACTATATTTATAATTGTACAATATTTCTTGCGGCACTAGATTAATTTTTTGTGATGGCTTCTAAAGGAGGAATTGTTTGCTTATATTGTAGATGTAGATGTTCCTCCAAAACTGGACAAGGATGATGTATAGGTAAACCAAACCAAACTGTATACTTTTCATACCCATATTAACTGTACTGTTACTTTTTAGAGCTAAAATGTGGTTAAAAGCAGCTAATAGAGAGGATTTTGTTCAGAGACGTTTGCTTTAGTAGTGTGCCAAAAGTCATGCTTTGTGTTGAAGTCGAAGGAGATTGTAAAGGTACAGGTCGTAACTCAGTACTTCCCCCTAACGTCCATTTTAAAAGGTTGATTATCTGAAAAGGAAAATACAGGAAGACTATATTAATGGACACAGAAGTGTATGAGTAGGTTTTATTATACACAATGTGTTGTTTTATTCATCCGACACTTTAATTTTATAGTGTAATGTTTTTCTAATTTATTTAAACAGTAAACGGGTGGGATAAACTTTCAACACTCGGTGGGTTCAATTATTTAATTTATTTAAACACTACGCTATTCACTAATTATATATACAGCATATTCACTTAAACTAATTTATATAAACAGTCCATTCATTTATATTCACTTATTTACTTGTTTATCTCACGTTGTCAAATTATCAACTCAACTCATCCGCTGAACGGTCCTTTATATATATATATATATATTTTAATGCCTTTTTTAACTAGAGAATTCTACTCAAAACAATTGGATTTCTGGAATTTTCTAGATAAGATAGTCACAATCGTAAACAATCCCTGCGCGTCTCGTCTCGACCGTGAGATTCGAACCTACGACACACAGCGTCTTTCTCGTTCCTACCACAATCCCTAACCGTTGCGCTATCAAGGCTTATATATAAGCCCAATAAAAAATCTTAAATTGAACGTATATTAATTATTCCTCAAATTAAAATTAATCATGTTAGCCGATAAACACTACATTATCACACAGGAAACCATTATTCTCTTATCTCAAACAACGAGCGAAATCAAGGTGTATATTAACATAAGATTCCAAAGCATGTTAGCGTGATAACACCTAAACTTATCAACGAGTTTTTCCGTTTTTCCCATTCAAGATACCATAGGAACTAAATTAACGATATACGAGTGAAATAAAAAGTGTCCATTAATAAAAACATTATTGAAATAGATCTCTCTCATTGTAATAATTTTTAGGGCGCTGAATGATGTAATCTAAAATTCGATATACAGGGTGTTGAACATAAGATACCATAAGCCGCTATGATGTATCTCCGTTGTTATTGGCTAGATTTTCACAGGAAGTCAAAAAAGCATTACAATCGATTGAGGACTTTAGCCACCAGCGACTTTGAAAAAGATTTGAGAAAACTAATGAACAATGCGGTGTTTGGGAAGTGTATGGAATGCATACGTAAACATAGAATTTGTAAATTAGTATCTTTGTATGAGGGTCGTTATGGTGCTAAAAATCTTATCGCTAGGCCGCGTTATCACAATAGAACAATTTTCGATGATGGTGATCCTCCTCGAATGGCAATCGAATTGAAAAAGTCCGATCTCATTTTCAATAAACCGATGTACGTGTGTATGGCTATTCTTGACATTTCAAAAACCATAATGTACGACTTCCATTACAATTTTATTCTTCCCACGATGGGAGTAGACAAATGTAAGTTAATGTACACCGATACCGACAGTTGTTTTTATGAATTAATTTCCGATAACATATATGAAGAATTAATAAAGAAAAACTTGGATAAATTTGATACGAGCGACTATCCTTCAGATAATCCTTACAATATTCCTCGAGTGAACAAAAAAGTACTAGGTTTGATGAAAGATGAGGTCAATGGACAAATCATCACTCATTTTGTCGGCTTAAGGTCCAAAATGTACAGCTACAAAGTTCAGGGAGGTAAAGTCGTTAAAAAGTCAAAGGGAATTAAGAAATGTATAGTAAAAAATAAGATAGGTTCTAGTTTATAATTTCATATTAAGCTGTAACATTTTCTTAAATAATTTAGTTTGTATTATCCTCATGATGTATCAATAAAAAAATATATATTAATTTTAAAAAGTGTTTTATTAACAAAATATAAGAAATCATAACTTTATTTAGTGAATTTCTTCAAACAGCTCACGAGACGTCAGAAGGAGGACAAGAGGAGATAAAAACACAATAATTTCAATTAATCAATTTATTACATCATCTAAATCATTCACAACTTTAGGTTTACAGAAATATATACATTCTCTAAGTGCCGCAGACAATATGCTATCACTACAATCACATATGCTATACAATAACTCAAATTTACTTAAATGTACATTATTTTGAGCAAAATTCCTAATAAGTTCAATCATATTTCTATAGTATTCACCAAAATTTAGAGATTCCAAATGGGCGAGACGTGGGGAAATGAGGTGATGATGGAGTTGTAGAATTTGATGAACATCTTGTTGAGTTAAAGGGAAGCTTATGCCGTGTTTGATTACTTCCAACCATTTTACACAATCGAATATTACTTGATGAATGGTACAGTAGTCGCCACATTGTATCGTCTCTGACTCATAATCATCGTAAAACGCTGGAAGTGGCTCATCTATGAACGAATTATTATTCAAAATATCGATAAACGTGGTCCATTCGAAAGTGCTGAAGGAGATTTTCGTAGGTTTATTCGTTGCTGATAGAGTGATTGCGCTACCAAACGTTCTTGCTGGACTCAAACCTCAACCAATTTGAAAATTCGTATGTGTAGGATACACGGTATACAACAGGTACTAGTCTCCTTTTTTAGCAGCTATTTAATACATTTCCAAAATATGATCTAATTCGGCACTATAATTATAACTTTCTGTACTACTACTAAAACCACTATCTTGAGAACTCATATTGACGACTAACAATCTAGCCTACAGCTCTCTCCAATTTATACCAAGACCTACCCCCACCACCACACACACCTTCATACAAAAATGTATTCATACGCGGCGAATCGAAAAGTAGTTACCCAACAACAACATATGTATTTTCTATCCAACGGTTGTGTTTTTTATCTAAACCCAACCATTTAACAAGCATTTTGTTGCCTTTTCTTCTAAGCACCTTTTCCACCAAGTAAATATCTGGATTTGTCGTTTTCTGTAACTCTTCCTCGTAAAATCCTCCACTGATTGGTATACCCTGCATATCTTCTAGCAAATATGCGGTGGGATTTGTTATTTTAACTTTAACGATTTTGAATAGTTCAGTCGTCCAATTGGGTGTATATCCTTTCTCAAAGACATGTTTCGACTTGCTTATACGTACAATATCACCAACTTTAAATTTACGAGGTCCAGCAATCTTTAGATGTGTATAGGTTTTGTTTAAAATATCTTTTTCGTTGGATTTATTGACATTGGAAGGTTTATAGTTGGTAGTTGAATGTTTTGTATTATTGTATTCCATCGTAATTTTAGGTAAAATGTTTATCCATTTATGTGTGCCATTTAAACTGAAATGTTTGTAAAGCTTTAATTTCAATGTTCTAATAACTCTTTCTGCCATAGAAGCTTTTTTCGTACTAAATACACTATAATGATTAATCCCATTGTTTTTTCATTAGTTGTTGAAACTTGATGTTGAAAAATTCCGTTCCTTGGTCTGATTGGAGATTTTTAGGAACTCGTTTTGTGTGGGCGAGAATGTCCGAGAATGCACGAGTTAGCTCTTCGCCAGTCTTTGTCTTTAATGGACGTGTCCATAAAAACTTTGAAAAACAATCGATGACGACTAGTATCATTTTTTGATTTTTATTTTGATTGGCATAAGGCCGCATTTCAGCTAAATCCATTTGCCATAAATCATATATGCCTTTGACAATTGTACGTCTGCGTGGATAATTTTTACGTATATATTTGTGGAGTTCGTTAACAAGCTGGACTTTGGATGACATGTTTCGTAAGCGCATGCACTTTCTAAACTGATGATCCATTACTCTTCTCATCTATTTGCTTCTTTTGTTCAATTTCATGCTTCTTCTTCAAGTTCCTGTCCAAAACTTGAAACGAACGTTCTATGTATGTATTATACATATCGATCTTATCACTGATTAGAGTATTCTTCTTCTTCTTCTTTCTCAGCCACTTCTTATCCACTCCTGGACGTAAGCCTCTTTCATATTTCTCCATGCTATCCTGTCCTGTGCTTGTTGAAACCATCTGTTTCCGGCCTGTCTTTTGATATCATCAAGCCATCTTCTCTGTGGTCTTCCTGTGCTTCGCCTTGTTTGTCTTGGTCGCTAGTACGTTAGTTTGGTTGTCCGTTTAGCTTGATCCTGCCGGGCCACATGCCCTACCCATTGCCATTTCAGCTCCGCAGTACGCTTTATTATATCCATGACTTTAGTTCTTTGTCCATAGGTCGCTATCGGTAGTATACAGGTATCGAAAACTTTTCATTTAAGGTTGATCGGTATGCTACTATTTCTGAATATATAGTTCATTTTTCCGAACCCCGCCCAGGCTAATTTTATTCTTCGTTCAATCTCAGCCGTTTGATTTTCTTTTCCTATTTTTATTACATGTCCCAAATATATATACTCTTCCACGTTTTCTAGTTTTGTACCATCTATATATATATTTGTTCGTTGGTGTTACTTATTATTTTAGTCTTTGCGATGTTCATTTTTAAGCCGATCTTTTTTGAAGCATTATTAAGTTGTTCTAACATGTTGCTCAGTTCGTGCACGTCACTGCTTATCAGGACAATGTCGTCAGCAAACCGAAGATGGTGTAGATAGGAGCCGTCGATATTTATTCCTTTTGTTTCCCATTGTAATGTTTTAAAGACGTTCTCAAGAGCCAGAGTAAATAATTTTGGTGATATTGTATCACCCTGACGTATTCCCCTATTTACCTTAATCTTATCCGTTTCTAGATCTTCATTTATTTTGACATGAAAAGTGGCATTTTTATATATATATTTTAATAAGTTTGTGTACCTGGAATCTATTCTAGCATCGTTCATAGCTTGTATAAAGGCCCACGTTTCGACAGAATCGAACGCTTTGTGAAAATCCACAAATGCCAAGTGAAGGGGTATGTTGTATTCCGTTGTTTTTTCTATCAGTGTTCTAATAGCTTATAGGTGATCTATAGTACTGAACCCTTTACGGAATCCCGCTTGCTCTACTGGCTGGTACGCGTCCAATTTATTTGTTAGTCTATTGGTTATTATTCTGGTGAGGAGCTTATACATATGAGAGAGAAGGTTAATTGGCCGATAATTTTCTATGTTGCTGTTATCTCCTTTTTTAAAAAGCAGGATCACTTCCGCGTTTTGCCATGCATCGGGAATTTTTCCTTCTTGTAGACATTTATTTAAAAGAATTTGTAAAGATTTCTCGATAACCACTCCTCCCATTTTCAGCATTTCACACGTGATTCTGTCTTCTCCTGGACTTTTTCTATTTTTCATTTGCTTGAGGGCAACCTGTATTTCTTGCTTTGATATTTCAGGAATGTCTTCAGAGCCCACATTGCATATAACCGTGCTCGTAATTCTAGGGTCCGGTGTAGTAGATGTGTAAAGACGGGTGTAGAATTCTTTGATGTGTTCCGCGATCTTTTTGCTGTCCGAAATTATGTTTCCCTGTTGATTTTTCATTTTGGTGATGATTTGTTTACCAGAGGATAGTTTTGACCTTAAGACTTTCATATTTACATTGTCCTCTATTACGTTTTTGATTGTCTTGGTGTTATAAACTCGGATGTCTTCTCTTACTTCTCTATGTATTCGTTTATTTAGTTCCCGATAATTTAGTGCATCTCTGGATGTTTTCTTTCTTTGTTCCATAAGTTGTAACGTCTCTGGTTGTATTTTAGAGTTCTTTTTGTTTTTTGTTTTCATGCAAATCTTCCTTGTCGCAATGTGGATGTCGGTTGTGATTTTTTTGTTCAGTTCGTCTATGTCCATCCTATTCAATGCTTCAGTTGGTTCCAGTTTCTTTTCTAGTTCGTTTTGATAATCCTTTTTCCTATGTACAAGCTCCTCAGCCTTAGGGATCTTGTCTGTACGGATGAGTTTGTTTCTTTCAGTTTTCAGGTTGAGGCTAAGGGATGCTCTTACCAGTCTATGATCGCTGTTTGTATCGAATCGGTTTAGTACTGATACGTCTGTGCAAATTTTTCTGTTATTCGAAAGTATGAAGTCGATCTCATTTCTAGTTTCCCCATCGGGGCTTTTCAAAGTCCACTTTCTTTGCTTAGGTTTTTTAAAGTAAGTGTTCAGACAGTAAAGGTTTTCTTTATTTAAGTAATTTACTAGCATATCTCCTCTTTGATTTCTTATACCTACACCGAAATTTCCGACGTTGTCCGCGTCAGTTGTGCTTTTCTGCCCAATTTTAGCATTAAAATCACCACTTATTATTTTATAATGAGTTTTCTGTGAAGTCATGGCCTTTGATAGATCTTCGAGAAAGATTTCCACTTCTTCATCATCTGCCTGGCTTGTCGGTGCATATCCGTGAATAAACTGTATGCTATATCTCCTGTTTAATTTGAGGATCATGTATATAACCCTGTTAGAGATCGAATTTACTTCAGTTATCATATGTTTAATTTTTTTATTAATAAGAAATACCACTCCTCCTTGACCTCTAGGTTGGATGGAGTTATTTTGGTATAATATGTGTCCTGATTTCAGGGTAGTGGTTTTCTCTCCTGGTAGACGTGTTTCGCAAAGCCGTAGGATGTCCCATTTTATGTGTTCCAATTCTTCTTCTAGTTTAACAAGGATTTCTGGCGTGCTCATTGTTCTGATATTATATGTAGCTATATATATGTTGGTGACATTCAACTTGTGTTGTTTCTTATGGTTTATCGAATTTTTGCCTCCCCCAGAATCCGAAGTGAGGCATACTGATCTAAGATCAGTGTGAGATTCTACACGCTTGGCGTTACTCACCTGGGGTATTTTGTTTGAATTCGACATTTTAGCATAATTCAATGAAAGGTTTTTGGCATATAAAACGCCTCGCTTGCCGAGCGTGTTGGCGAGTGTTCTTTTCGGCCGCCCATTCTGGGTCAGACGCTGTTTGTAGCCGCTCATTCTGAATCAGACGCTACAATGCTAGTTTTGGTCCGCCCCGAGTATTTCATTTCCTCGGTACCACCCATATCTGGAAGGCTTTCCCCTATCCGCCACTTGGGGAGGCGCCCGATGGAGGACTAGCAACCCCGCACGGGATTAGAGTATTACTTTTCGACAATTTATCCTGTATTTCTTGTTTAAAACTCTTCAAATCATTTCTCAAAAATTCCTTGCCCATAGCAATTCCCTCGTCGACATATATTTTAGTTGCCATATCTCGAGCTCTGACAGGACGATTTCTCGAAATAAATGCAGCAATTTCGTTGATTTTATTTTGATGGGATACCAACTGCGTTTGTAATGAGGGGATTATTGTACAAATGTAATTGTTCATCAACATATAGTTTGTTAGCAACATCGGTATTTGCAGTCGGCAGCTTTACATTACAAATTTTTACATTTTCTGCATTAATATTACCGTCAGGAGTATGTGGATACGATACTTTCGGCATATACGGCTTAACCCGCTCATTAGCGTGATTGCGGCGATGTCCAAACTTATCGACAGACATGATTGAAATGATTATGTTTTTCGTTTGTTATTCAATTATATTGGCATCTTTCAAGTCATTGATTATTGCAATGATCTCGTTGTTGTGTGAGAATGATGTGTTACCAGCCTCCTTGGACGCAATTAGTAATTTTAAACGGTCACACAACTCATTGGGATCGTCCCAATAAATGTATTCCATCGGTTTTTCGTTGTATGACAAAAGAAGGTCGCCGCCACCGTCAACAAGACCTTTTCCTACATTAGTGTATGGAGGAGTTTGAATGGATTGTTGTTTTTCTTTAATAAACGAGCTGTTGGAGGTTTGTTTATAGTACTACTACTACTAGTTGATGAGTCAGTTTTAAACAATGGTTTAATTATGTTGCGATACTTTTGGGTAGCGGAACTTTTCAGACGACCGAGTGCATTGAAATGAGCTTTTGTTATTGTCAGCAGAGCTTTGTGATTATTCAAATCATCATCAGAGTATTCATTGGGATGATAGTAAAACATAAGCTGATACAACCCTGGAGTCCGAGGTACATTTCCTCCTTCTCCTTCTCCCTCGTCCTTCTCTCGTAATATGTTTATATTGCCGCTTCTTTTGTCGAACGCAATTCTACGTTTGCCCAACATCCATCCAATTTCATCATTATATATTGGACCATAATTTCTATCAATTTCATCATCTTTGCGAAAGTAATCTTCCAGATATGTTCGACTAATTGTAGGATACTGATCTAAATAATCTTCTATGACTTCACGAGAAACGTTGGGATGTATACCTATATCATAATCATCATAATAATAATCGTCATCTTTTTCTTCATCATCATCATAACGTATAATATTTCCTGATTCATCCGACTCGGCTATGGGTTTTGTATCGAGAAATGATGGAGATACATCAGCATTTTTTTCTTTTTTTGTCACTACCTCTTTTGGAAGGTTAAATTTTGAAGCAATGGTTTGTTGTATTGACTTTCAGGATTTGACCATTTCTTTTAGTGGTACAGATATCGGTTTAAATAGCTTATTTAGAGATGTATCATGTTCTGATTTTCCTAATTTTAACGTTAAATATTTCTTGCGAATAGATCTCGCCAATTCACTAATTTTTTTCTTACGCATGGCAATAGCGACCTTATCGTTGGACATGGTGACGATGACTGAGGATAATGTCTACTGCTTTATAAATTTATCGAATCCTTTACGGTACCTACCATTATTTAAAGCAAAATCTTTTACAATCACCAATGTTCCATATCGGTTAGACGACCAACATTCTGAGCAAATATTTTTAAATTCTTCAAATGTCATGTCTGGTGACACATGTTCCTCAAATATATGTTTTAGATTAACCTCATCCTGCTTTAATAACACAATCATATTACAATTGTCACGTATGAGCTGTTTCGGTATTTTCGAATATGTTTGACATAAGTAGGCCGCATCAATGTCTTTATGACGACACATTGAATAATATTTACGAATTTTCTGTTGACCATCGCAGGCAACATGATCAAATATGAATATCGAGTTTGACTGTGTTTTATCTGGACTAATAATTTCCTCATTGTCTTTAAATGGGAAATAGCCAACACCTTTAACTTCTCCTAGGACTTCTTGCAACAACTTATATTTCGGTTGAAACGACTTGGAATAAACGTAAATTTTTTTGAATTTAGCACCATTTGGATTGAATAAAAGCGACAACATAACATTTGTCTTTCCACACCCACTAGGACCACATATGATGGCACGAAAAGAATTTGGCAGTAGTTTACCATGTTTACCAACAGATGATGGATTAGAGGTAAAGTCCAAGTTCTCAATAGGTAGCGTCTGCTCTTGTTGAACGATCTTCATCTTGTGAAGAATTTTATTAGAGTGTTATTCTATAAATATGGATATCCCCACATTATCATACATCAGTCTTAATGTTAGTGTTTGAGGGAGAAGGTCTTTTGAATTCTCTAATAAATAAACTGCCATTCAAACTTCACTTACCTACCTACAATTATTGCGGACGTACGTGAATATAACTTGTCTTTTTTCCATTAAACACACATACTATGTACATTTATAGCTGGAACAAAACTACAAAAGCGACTTGCACGAGGCGACGCGGCCGTTAATCTATTGGACGACGCTTGCAAACAACACGATAAGGCTTATTCGCAAAATAAATCTCTTGAAGAACGTCACAAAGCAGATAAGGAATTGGAAGATAAAGCTTGGGCTCGAGTAAAATCAAAAGAGGGATCTTTTGGCGAAAAGGCTGCGACCTTACTTGTTACGGGTACCATGAAAGTGAAACGAAAGTTGGGAATGGGATGTCACCCAAAGAAACAACAACGATGTTCCTTTCATCGAGACGTAGTGCTAAAGGTGGGAAAATCAATGAAGAGAGGAGAATCTTTAAAAGAAAGTGCCTTGTTTGCCTTACGAGCAGCCAAATCACTTATTAAACAATTTGGAGGATCGAAGAAAATTGTTGTTCCTCGAGTGATACCAGTAAAATCTGGAGGTTTCCTATCGGGTGGAGCTACTGGGATCGCAAAGACTGTTATTGATGCTAATAATGCTCGAAAGAAATTGGAAGAAGATCGTCATAATAAGGCTATGAAACATGTTGGAAATGGTTTTTATCTGAAAAAGTATCCCAGTGGAAGAGGATTTGGATTGTATTTGAAAGAAAACTCGCGATAAAGCTACCGAATCGTCCACTGTACGACACCGATATTGCACATTATGCAAAATTATATAAAATTAAACATTTTCGAGGTGTTTTCATGCGAGACACTCTACCTAAATCCGGTCTTCGACAACAAGAGTGTGCAGTGGTTAACTTGGACTTGTCCAAGAACCGGGTGAACCCATTGGGTAGCATATATAAAGAAAAATAATGTCATCGAGTATTTCGATTAATTTGGTAATTTGAAGCCACCAAAGGAACTTGTAAAGTATCTAGGAGGTGAAAACATTTTTTATAACAATAATCAGCATCAAAACTACGATCAGTTCAATTGTGGACATTTGTGTTTGAAATTTCTTTCGAACAATGGGTGAGGAGGAGGGGGAGGGGCAGGAGAAAGGCATTAAATTATTATTATCGTTATTAATGCAACACAAAAAACCTCTAAGGAGTTTTACGGCTGAAGAACTGAAACACGGTCCCATTCGATACCTGATAGAGTGTGTTAGTCCGTCTGAATTGCTATATATGTGGCATAAACTCCCCAATGAATACAAATCAAATTTTGAGCTACAAATTCGTCTGCCATGCTTCGTTCACTACAACCGCCCCGATTGGACAACACATTGGGATGGTCCTGCAAGTTCTCAAGCTTCTTGTTTTCTATGTCAAAGTGTATTAAATAAATCTTAAACATAGTTCTGTGTATTATTTAAAGTACCTTCATCCCTTGACTTGCATCAGTCATCATGTCACAGTTGTTGAGAGTGAACAGTACAAATCACGTATTTACATTCCAACCTTCTACTCCTATTGTACTCTATCCGGAGAAAGACTATGAGTTAGCACTACGTTCCTTTCACTCATACCATAGTAGACCAAACATTGAAAATCGCAAATTTCACTACTACGATGACAACAACATGATGCAGACTTTTGATATACCAACAGGATGTTACGAAATCGCTGATATTGAAACGTTTATACTAGACAAGTTAGGAGGTGGCACCAGCAATCCATTTGAAACTGTATTTGCGTTAAAACCCAATAATAATACGTTACAATGTATGATTTACAGTAAATATAGAATTCCGTTCGGGGAGCAGGATACTCCCAACTGTCTTGGTGACATATTAGGCTTTTCTAGACAGATACTTGAAGCCAAACAGTGGTACTCTTCAGATTTACCCGTTGAAATTATAAAAGTATCTAGCATACGCTTCGAATGTAAAATTACCACTGGAGCCTTCGACGCAGACAGACCTGCTCATACTATTTACGAATTGGTTATAAAAGTAGATCCTGGGTACGCCATTGACGAAACTCCACATAATTTACTTTATTTACCTGTTATACCACAACGTGAAATTACCAACGTTACTGTGTTGGCTTTGGACCAAGACGAACATCCTATCAACTTTTTGTGGGAGATTAGAGCGAGAAGCAACAGATGGGATTGATAATTGATAATAAAAGGCATTCCGCTACACATCCAATACCATTAGTTAGGCGACGTCCTTCAAAGCATTAGCATCTTACATTTGCAAACAAATTGTTCTTACAATCTTTTGTTGAAAGAGAAACGATGACGACCACCACGTATGAAAAACGTTCTCGTATGAACGATATGCCTCCAATGTTTGATATCTATCGCAAGCCGAGATTCGATGAATCGATTCACACAGCTGAATACAGAACATATGTTCCGTTCATCAGATCGTTCAGTTGCAGTGACATTACGGAATTTAGCATCAATCAAGTCGACTCGTTTTTTGCAATGAACGAAACATTGTTGTGCATTAAAGGCTCACTCAATATACATGGAGCTGGTGATGTAAAGCTGGCAAATAATTTTGGTGCTTTCCTCTTCGCCCATCCAAAAACATTGGTCGACGCATTGACAGCTGCCCTTGAATATGAAGCAGCAACGAAGGCTTCAGGATATAACAAAATCAGGACCATCCAAGAAGAAGGTGACGAAGACAGATTTGACCAGTTTGTCAGTATAATGAAAAATATGATGGACAAGAAACCGAGAAAGATCAGATGCTGGAATTGTGGCGAGCTAGGGCATGTACGTAGTTCATGTAAGCGCCCCAAGACTCCTGCAAACCAAGAACCCCAGTCACAGTAAAACTAGAACGGGTCGGCTACGAGGGGGCAGCACCGACCCATGATCGTTCGAAAGACCCTCTCATACTGATAGCTTCTCTCAGATGTCGCAACGACAGTGTATATGTGGATGGCGAAGTAAATGGCAAGAAATATGCTCTGCTGGTTGACACTGGAGCAACTAGGACCATTATACGACCAGAAATAATAAACTCCAAGAAGAAGCTTTTACCAACGAGACTGCGACTGCGGACCGCCACAGGTGAGAGCGCCAACGTTCACGGCTAGACACAAATCCAATTAGGAATTGGCGCAGAAAAGTTCACGCATATGGTAATCGTAGCTGACATTAAAGAAGACGTGATTCTGGGAATGGACGTAATGAATGTACATGGTTTCCAATTAGACTTTAGAAACAGAATCATTAAAGTAGGTTCCGAGGAGGTGATCCTGCGTCCATATGAAGGCAACGCGGTGTTGGCAGCTGTACAGGAAGATACCGTTCTACCTGCACGAAGCAAGACCATGATAGTAGCACGGCTACAGGGAATCATGGAGGAAGGTACACCGGTTATGATGGAGCCAAGGAACCACGACGAAGAAGTTGGCAAAGGAGTACTAATTGGAAAAGGATTGGTCACGTCGGCGAAAGAGATCCCAGTACGTGTGATAAACGTGAACGATTACCCAATTACAATCAAGAAGGAAACCAAGATTGGATCCTGCGTACCAGTGACGTCTATAGTTCGTCAAACAACGACCACTGACAATTCTAATGCCAGATTCAAACAAATGTTATCAGTAGCTGGTCAATCTTTGGATCAAGCTGAAAAAAAGAGAATGAGAGAATTTCTCTTGCAGTATCAAGACTTATTCGTACCAAAAGGAGGAAAGACTAGTAGAACATCAGCCGTCAAACACAAAATCGATACTGGTAATGCTAAGTCAATTAGACGATCAGCTCGAAGACTTCCACGAGCGGAGAGAGAGGAAGCTGAAAGAATAATTCGAGAGATGGCAGAAGAAAAAGTAATAGAACCATCTACTAGTCCATGGGTGTCTCCAGTAGTGCTCGTCAAGAAAAAGGATGAAGCTACGAGATTCTGCGTGGATTATCGCCAGCTTAACAACGTGACGAAGAAAGACAGCTATCCCCTGCCTCGAATTGATGATACGCTAGACACTTTGGCCGGCAGCAAACTATTATACACCTTGGACCTGAAGTCTGGTTATTGGCAAGTGGAAATGGACCCAGAAGATAAAGAGAAGACTGCTTTTACCACCGGATCTAGATTATGGCAATTCAACGTCATGCCATTCGGGCTCTGTAATGCGCCTGCGACATTTGAAAGACTTATGGAAAATGTCTTGAGAGGGTTGTCTTGGAAGACATGCCTGGTCTATTTGGACGACATCGTAGTACTGGGGAAGACATTTGACGAGCATCTGAAGAATTTGGAAGACGTATTCAAACGACTCCAAGCTGCCCAGCACATGTTAAACCCGATGAAATATCAGCTATTCCAAAACCGAGTCAACTATCTAGGTTATATAGTGAGCAATGGAGGAGTGGCAGTGGATCCAGAGAAAATTGCTTCCATTCAGCAATGGCCGCAACCAACCGACAAACATCAAATTAGGAGTTTCCTTGGACTTTGCACGTATTATAGAAGATTTATCAGGAAGTTTGGAGATATTGCCAAGCCTCTAACGCGACTCACAGAAGAAGCAAGAGCTTTCCAATGGGACGAAGACTGTCAAACGGCTTTTGAAACCTTGAAGATGCATTTAACCTCGGCGCCGATATTAGGATATCCATTACCAGATGGAGACTTTATTCTTGACATTAACGCAAGCAACGTAGGAATTGGTGGAGTGCTCTCACAGATCCAAGGAGGGCAAGAAAGAGTACTGGGATATTTCAGTAAAGTCCTCTCCAAACCAGAACGAAACTACTGCGTCACAAGAAGAGAACTTTTGGCAGTAGTGTAGTCCGTGGAACACTTTTACCAGTATCTCTATGGTAGGAAGTTTTTAATCCGGACTGATCATGCAGCACTTAAGTGGTTGATGAAGTTCAAGAATCCCGAGGGCCAGATCGCTAGATGGATTGAACGACTTCAAGAATACGATTTCAACATCGAACATCGAGCTGGTGTGAGTCACCGAAATGCCGACTCCCTGTCCAGACGGCCGTGCCCAACAAACTGCTCCCACTGCAACAAGGTGGAATCTAGGGAAGCTGCAGTTTCAAGAACTACTGAAGTCAACGAGGAATGGTCACCCACCAGAATCAGAGAAGATCAGGAGAATGATCCTCACCTGAAGATGATCCGGCAATGGAAGAAAGAAAATCGGCGACCTACCTGGCAAGAAGTGTCAAAGTTTTCACCGAAACTCAAAGCGTATTGGGCTCAGTGGGACTCTCTTGTCCTGGAAGAAGGGCTGTTGAAAAGAGTCCTTGAAAACTATGATGGTTTCGAGATGAGGAGACAGCTAGTTATCCCGAGAACAAGAGTAGCTGAGGTACTAAAGAAGTTACACGACAGTCCATCGGGAGGTCATCTGGAAGTGAAGAAAACCCTTCAGCGAGTCCGTGAAAGGTTTTATTGGATGAACAGCTCCGACGATGTGAAGGACTGGTGTAAGAAATGTATGACTTGTGCTACGAGTAATGGACCACATCGCAAGAGAAAGGCACCCATGCAACAGTACAATGTTGGAAGCCCTTTCGAAAGGATTGCTTTAGACATCGCTGGACCATTTCCGACAACAGAAAATGGTAGCAAATACATACTGGTTATGATGGATTATTTCACAAAATGGGTGGAAATTTACGCTATTCCCAACCAAGAGGCCACAACTGTAGCAGATGTATTGGTGTAAGAATTTGTCAGCCGCTATGGAGTGCCCTTGGAAGTCCACAGTGACCAGGGAAAAAATTTTGAAAGCCATATATTCCAGGAGATTTGCGAGAAGCTGGGAATGAAGAAGACCAGGACAACAGCATTACATCCACAGTCAGATGGAATGGTCGAGAAAATGAACAGGACTATTGGAAAATACCTGTCCAAAGTAGTATCCAGCCATCAGAGAGATTGGGACCAGTATCTTTCCCTATTCGCATTGGCTTATCGATCTGCCGTCAATGAGTCCACGGGTGAAACACCGGCGAAAATTCTGTTTGGACGTGAAATGAGGCTTCCTTGTGACATGGAATTTGGCTGTCGGCCTGGAGAAGATATAGCAGGCGGAGACTACGTGATCCAATTGAGAAGAAGGCTGGACGATATTCATGAATTAGTTCGAACAAATCTTTAGGTTGCCAGCGACAGAATGAAAAGTCGGTACGACACGCAGGCCACAGAAGGCGGTTTTAAAGAAGGGGACAAAGTATGGTTACACAACCCAACGAGGAGAAAAGTATTTTCTCCCAAATTACAAAAATCCTGGGAAGGTCCATACTTAATCAAGAAAAGGATCAATGATATTATATATCGCATAAGCAGGATCTCCAACGGAAAACCAAAAGTAGTTCACCAAAACCGACTAGCGCCATTCGAAGGAGACCATGACCTGGAGGAAGGACTAAACCTTATTCGATATGTGTCTGACCCTACCTTCGAGGAATTTATGGGCACGTATGGAGGTACCGGGAAAGCTAGATATGGAGTCACTTCGTAACAACAACAAGATCTGTTCACTCTCCCGGAAGATTATTCACTGGCATACAACATTCCCGCCCGTATCAAGAACGCACGAGGGTTGGCAACCGTCTTTCGAAAGAAGTTCGGGCAATTAGAAAAACTTGAAGACCAGATTCCAGCCCCTGGCAAGACACTGAAACTGGAACATAATTCGCGGTACGTCTTCTACGTGGTAACTAAAAATGAATTCCAAGATCGATCTACCTACCGCGATGTGTGGGAAGCACTTCGAAACCTCCGAGACCATGTGTTGGAATCCAACGTGAAGAAACTGGCTATGCCTAAGATAGCGAGTACCCAGTTGGATTGGCGAATCATCAGGAACATGGTAGAGATTATCTTCCAAGATACCGGTGTCCAGATATTAATTTGCAGCTACAACCCCCGTTATCAGTATCCGATGAAGACGGTGCCCTGCTATAAGATCGGAAAGTGTAGAAATGGGGCCAGTTGCCGATTTAAACATCCAGTCTCGGCTACTCAAAAGTTCCAGGAGGAACTTCCATTTAAGGAGGGGGTAATGTTACGAAACAGCACCCTGGTATAGTCCCTAAAACCGACTCTGCCCAGAACCAATTGTTTTGTGTAAGCCGCAGCCCAGAATTCTCTAGTACAAAAGGCACTAGTATATAAAAAGGACCGATCAGCGGACCAGTTAGTTGATAAAGTGATCTCGAGAGATAAACAAAGAATACACCTGAACAGTAAAGTGCTCATTAATAATCAAGTTTGTGTACATATAAATTAAATATAAGTGATTAGTCAAGTATATATAAATTAAGTGTTAGTGATTTAATGTTTAAATAAATTAGTAAGTAGCCATACCGAGTGTTTGAAATTTATCCCACCCGTAATAAAAACTTTTAATAAATAAGAAAAAATTAGATTCTAACTATTCAAATCATTTATTAGAAAACCAACACATTTTCGACCCAAATTTTGAAATTCTCTGTAGTCTCTGTAGTCGGTAAATCCTTTAGTTTAAATTTATTAGAAGCCCTAGAGATTAACAAAAATAAATATTCAGGTAATCTCCTTAACGACCAAATAGATATCAATCAGTCTCCTTTATTGAACCTCTTTACCTAGAAGATAGCTTAGGAATGTTTGTAGTGAATGAATTTCCAGGTAATATCTTTTAATACCATTGTTAACCTTAGTAAATAGATTTAGCACTGTATATATTAAGACATTTTTATATTTTACCTTCATTCGTTTTGACAAAGCTACTGTGTTAGTGAAACGCGTCAACAAGTTTAAATTGAACATTAGTTCAAATATATGAAGATTTAAACAAACTATATTGTTTTATTTCATTGTTCAGTATGGATCTTCATCAAGTAAAAGCCTCATCTATTCAATTTTTCAAAATAAGAAAAACATTACAATACATTGCATATAGAAACAATTTCTCTTACCTCACAGGGTCTTTGGGAAAACCAAACATAGTTATCTTTTCTCCTGTTGTTGAGTGACATCCACGAACTTCACAGCTTATTCTTCCCATCATAAATACAATAATTTCTCACTAAGAGTGCCACTATTTACTTTTACTAAACAATATTGTTCAAAATCAAAGTAAATAAACAAATAAAAAGCATATTTTTGTTTAACAACAAAGAATGACATTGACGTAAAACACATATAAAACAATGGCGTCTATCACACATGCGCATTCAGAAAA
The DNA here is from genome assembly GCA_963921935.1 of Galeruca laticollis. Lineage (NCBI taxonomy): Eukaryota > Metazoa > Arthropoda > Insecta > Coleoptera > Chrysomelidae > Galeruca > Galeruca laticollis. The sequence continues at coordinate 147,926,497 of OY998179.1, read as the reverse complement.
TGAATTGTCAACAAGCCGAAGTTTCGCTTCTTGTTGTTGGTGTATTCTTTGCCCAAACCGACAGCTTAGTTGGGCCACTGTGCGCGCTTGAAGTCCAACCCGATCAATCTATCAGCAGATAAAAAGTCTGTAGTTTGCGGGGGCTCTTAACCTAACCTCTATTTAAGCATGCCAAAATATAAGAAACAGGGTTCTCCTTCAAGAGAAATAGATAGTGAGCTAAGCCAATCTGAAATCAAAGAACTCCTTCATTCAAGTAGTATTTGTGAAAACAAATTAAATCGATTTAGTGAATATGTTAATAGCTTTCATGATCCACAAAATCTCAAAAATTTCAACGAAAGATTACTTACAAATTCTTGATAATAAGTTTTCATTAATTATAATATTAGTAGTGTCCAGCTGGCTCGCTCGCTTCGCTCGTTCGTCCAATTTCAGGATGCGTGATAAAAAGACATATTTTGCTCACTTGTACTAAAAATAACTATTATCTGTAGTTTATTATTAATTACTGTAATTTTATCTCTAGGATAACTGAAGACCCAAGGACAAATAATAGCGAATTGGGTACGTCGGGACAATACTTGGAGAGGCCGCCGCATTTTCTGCAACAACGTTATAGAACAGAAGCAGCGTCTTACCGATCAAAAAGATCGACCAGTTTTAACGCTGAAATTCTTAGCGACAAGCAAACGTCAAATTTTAGAATAAGTAAATCCATGATGACGATAAGCTCTGATAAATTTCCTGGCAATTTACCATAAAACAATTAGATTTTTTTGAATATATTATATATTTATATAACTCTACGTAGCTATCTAAAATTTCTGTAACAGTGTAGTAAACGGCAATTTCATATATAGTGGGTCACCGACCTAACAAATAAACCAATCATTCTTTCCTAAAATTTGGTTTCGTTTTGCAACATAGTCCCAATATAGTTTTTCCAGTGGTGTTCATCTTTTTTAAACCTTACAAATAAGAGTTTTTATTTTTTTCCGCGAAATTGTTGTTTGCGCATGCTATCACTTCCTCATTCAATGAAAATATCTGTCCTCCAAGTCAAATTTTTAGGTTAGGAAACATGAACAAGTCACTAAGGGCCAGATCTGGAGAATACGAGGCATGGCTAACTAATAGGGAATATGCACATATACAGTGTGTTACCTCACACCCCCCCCTCTATTAACTTGTTTATTTTTATATAATTAGCGAAACGCTCGAACAGGTCTTTTTTTATTTAGAAGAGTCGCATCCCGCACCCGAAAGTTATTAGGGATAGTACAACATATTAATTGATTTGCTATAGTCAATTACGAATCGGTGATCACAGTATTTTCCAACAAGTTTCTTCAAATCGTTAAGAATGCTGTGCATGCCACGTTGAATATATGAAATCTTGGACAGTCAATCAAGAAATGATTTAAGCCGCGTTCTCACTAGTCAATTTCAGTTGAACGATTTTTATTTATCAACTAAAATCGAATCAAATTTTGGTTCTTATTATTCAAGGAATGTTGAACCGATAATTGAAATCAAAATGGCGTCCAACGAGGTTGTTCGTGCGGGTGTGGGGTTTATTTGCGAATTAATTAATGAAGAATTAAGAAATATGTTATCAGAATGTAAGAAGAAACGAGCCAAACGTAGTATTTGGGTTCGAAAATGGATTTTGAGAAGAAATACGCTAGGTGCTTCAGGAACACTTTCACGAGAACTTGCCGCAGAAGACAAAGAAGAATATATAAATCATTTAGCATTATCAGAGAAAAAGCACTCCCAGCAGCTATAAAATTACAAATCGTATTGAGGTAAAAAAATTCATACAAAGTAAACTTATAATGAATAAGTATTTAGTAAACAATAAATCAAAATACACCATCCAAAAAAAAACAATAAATCAAAATACACTCTAATAATAGTTAAAATAAAACACAAGAAGTATCCATAAAATATCTCGTAGTTAATCTAAATTTATACGTCAACTAGGGCTTTACAAATAATAGGTATCATATGTTTCTGTATCACCACTTCTTCCACTGTGTTCTGTGCGGTGATATGATGAAGAATTTGACAAGTCTTCTAGTTCATTAGTCAAAATTGGGGAGGCTGTTGAACCAGAAGATTGATCTTGGTATTAACCATCCCGGGAACCACCCTGAGAACTGAAAATTTGTAAACGCTCTTTTGAAATTATTGCCTGTATTACTTTTCCGCCGAACCTATCTAATATGCGAGAAAAGTATTGGTTTACCCACAAAAAAGTTGAAATTTTGAAGGAAAATTTGGAGGTATTTTCACGTTTTTCATCAAGAACAACACGAAAAAATGGTTTTTAGAAAAAAAATCCTGTGTGTATGTCGTCGTCGTCGTTGTCGTCGGCCACTTTTCGTTACATGTTTAGTTAGCACGATACAGCCTCCGGAGTGCAACAAATCACCAATTTCATGATTTAGTATTGTTCAGGGCATCTCACAGATGAACCCTATTGGTTTTCAGCTCACAATAGCCAGTACAACGGATGCTACGGTAGTTGAAGTACGACATTTTTGTCATTTTTTGAGAAAGTTCAGTTTGTTAGTACGATACGGCCTCCAAAGTGCAAAAAGTGACCAAATTTATGATTGAATATTAGTCAGAACATCTCACAGATGAACTCTATTGATTTTCAGCTCACCACAGCCAGTACAACAGGTGTTATAGTACTTTAAGTACGACATTTTTCTCACTTTTAGAGAAATTTCAGTTACCAATTTTATGATTGGATATTATTCAGAGCGTATCAAAGATGAATTCTATTGAGATTCAGCTCACTAAAGCCAGTACAACGAGTGCTATGGTATTTGGGGTACCAAAATTTTTGTAATTTTTGTAAAATTTTCAGTTTCTTAGCACCATACAGCCTCCAGCGTGTATAAAAGTGACCCATTTTATGATTGAATATTGTTTAAGGCGTCTTATAGATGAACCTTATTGATTGTTAGATCACCAGAGCTAGTACAACGGGTGCTATGGTACCTGAAGTGCCACATTTTTGTCCTTTTTAGAGAAATTTTGGGTTTAGTTCGATACAGCCTCCAGAGTGTATACAAGTGGCCAATTTTATAATTGGATATTTTTCAAGGTGTCTCATTCAAGGTATCTCACAGATGTACTCTATGGATTTTCAGCTGACTATAGCGAGTACAGCGGGTCCTATAAATCCAGATATATTGCATTTTTTGGTTACTTTTGGCGTTTCGGTTTGATAACACGATGCATCCCCCGAAGTGTATACAAGTCACAATGTTGTGATAGAATATTAATCAGGGCATCTCATAGATGCGGAAAAGTTAGTTTTAATCTTTAAAACCATTTATTTTTCATTTTTTCTTGGCATACAAGTGCATTGTACGGAGGCAACTTTCTCAACTGAGCCGCTACTAGTTTTCCAAATGTGCTGAATTCATCGTCATCCACAATTTTGCTCTGCTCACAAATTTCGTCCAGTTTATCTAATGCTCCATGAATATTAGAGATATTGCTACTAATGATTGGGATCAGTTTTCTTTTGCGGTTCGGGGGTGCGCCCATTTGTTTGTTTTGCAGGTTTATTTTCTATCTGTGCTGTTGTAGTTATAGATGATTCTCGTGAATATGGTTCCTGGTTTTCAATTGGAGAATCAACAGGAAATTCATTTTGTGTTTCTTATGTTGAGTTTTCTTCAACTGTATTAATAGAAGCGTCCTGGAAAATAAGCACCTATTAGTTATTATTATTTACTTTCCCTTCTCACAGACACGTCAGCTGTTTTCAACCAAAATATTTTGGGTTTATATACTCGTATGTCGTCAGTCCCTGATCCACTTTTTACTTTTCCGCCCAACGTATCTAATATAATATAAAAAAAATCCTGTCTGTATGTCGTCGTCGGCCACTTTTCGTTACATGTCTTGTTAGCACGATACGGCCTCCGGAATGCAACAAATCACCAATTTTACGATTGAATATTGCTAAGGACATCTCACAGATGAACTCTATTGATTTTAAGCTCACAATAGCCAGTACAACGGATGTTATGGTACTTGAAGTACGACATTTTTGTAATTTTTTGAGAAATTTCAGTTTGTTAGCACGATACAGCCTCCGGAGTGCAAAAAGTCACCAATTTTATGATTGAAGATCATTCAGAACATCTCACAGATTAACCCTATTGACTTTCAGCTCACCACAGCCAGTACAACAGGTGCTATAGTACTTTAAGTACAACATTTTTGTCATTTTTGGAGAAATTTCAGTTTGTTAGCACGATACAGCCTCCGGAGTATACAGTGTTGGGAACATTACGAGGGAACATAGGGTTTATCTTCAATGTGTTAGAAAGAGACAAAATACATATAAACTCAGTGCATCATTCTTTTTCGCTAACAGCATATCATAAAGTGGAAAACGTCCAATACAAGAAGTTAAAAATACAGATGTGTAATGTGAACAGTTTAGTTTATTATTTGAGAAATAATAAGATTGCATGTACTATACTGATAGCTTAATGCAATGAACAATAAAAAAATCAACACTACTTTCGTTTATCCCTTCATGATTAATTCACAAAGAAATAATTCAGTAGTAATAAAATTCACTATATTATTTCGGTTAGTATTGGAATAAATAACCTAAATAACCGTAACATGCGAAATAAAATTTGTATTAATAATAATATATGTTTCCAAATATCTCAATTCTCATTTTTCGCTAACAGGATCTCATAAGTGGAAATCCCACAACGCCGGCCTCTTACTATTTGTAGCTTCTGACAGTATTGCCAATTTTCATTGTATATTTATATTAATTGTAAAATGCATTGTTCTAACACGAGAACAAGTTATAAGAAGATTTTAATTATGATAATTCAAGAGGTTGTAACAGAACAAGATATAATTAATTCCATTTATTCGTTAAATATTTTATTGTAATGCTGGAAATTGTTCTAGTTTTCAGTTTGAAAGCGGTTAAAACCTTTACTTTTTTTCAGATTTGGCAACGTGAAATTGGTCTCCAAACATCTGCTGTGTTTCGAATGTTAGTAAAAAAAATTGGTATCTTTATCGTTTGTTATCGTTTGTATGCAAATGAGAACGAATTCTCTGTGTAAACACACACACAGTGCAAATTAAAAGAAAAACGAAAATAAAACTAAAATCGAATTCTAATGTCTACAATTTTTAAATAAAAGTAATATTATGATATTATGATATGTAATAAATTAAAAAATAAAACTTAATTCTTCAATGAGCTTAAATCAAATGTTCGAATAAATCCCCGTTTTGCGCTAAGCAGTAGCCGAGACGGTTATAAAATTCTTGACGAACACGTATGAGCATTTCAGGTGTTATTTGCATACAAATTTGTAAAATTTGTTCCCTTAGTTCATTTAGAGAAGAGGCTCTGTTTTCTTGAAACCCATAAATTCTTATATAACCCTAGAAAAAAAAATCGTTGGGAGCCAGATCTGGAGATCTCGCAGGCCATCTAATGTTACCATTCGTGGAGATTATCCGATTGGGAAATTGTGTATTTAGAAAGTTTATTGCTAGTCGATAATTATGTTATGCACAACCGTCATGTTGGTACCAGATATCATTGAAGTTGACACTTAATTGTATAAGGGCAGGAGTAATTTGATTTTCCAGCATGTCCAAATATTTCTGTCCGGTTAAATTGCCGTCAATAAAAAATGGTCCAATTAAATGGTCACCTAATATTCCAGCCCAAACATTTAGCTTTTGGGGATATTGAGTCCTATTATTATAATGTTTGTGTAAATTTGTCCTTGACCAACATCGAATAACGGATGAATTATGTGCACCGTGTATGAGAAAAGTCGATTCATCTGTGAACAAAATATTTTTCGAAAAGTTTGCGTCCAATTGTATTATTTCCATAATTATTTCACAAAATTCCATTCTACGAAATTGATCGTCTGGAAAAATTTCATGGCTCTTTTTCAGTTTGAAACTACGATAACCATTTTTTTTAATACAGTCCGAATCGTTTTCGGATCAACATCAAAATCCTTTGCTATATGAGTGGACGATTGTAGGGGATTATTTTCCACACTGGCATAAATTAAAATATCTATTTCTTCTTTTTCGGGTTTTGTTTGACGTTTTTGTGTACGGGGTCCATGTTTAGTAGGATTGACACATCCATGCTCTTCAAAAATTTTTATAACCGTTCTCACTTGTTTTTTGCTAATTGGTTGGGCATTTTCGAATGCCGCAATAAACAAATTTTCTGCTATTTCTCGATATGAATGACCCTGGTAGTACCATTTTACAATTTGCACTTTATGGTGTACTTGCATACTCATTTTAATAAGATTTGCAAAAGATCGTTACACATTCGCAAACAAACGTTTAGTGAAGTACCCAGATTGTACAGTTAAACATCTTCAAGAGGCGCACGCGCGATTCGTATTCGTCTGGTGTAATAATCTACGCTGACTTTTAATTCTCTGTCTCATGATTGTCCTTCTCCAACACACTGGTAACTCCATGTGACCATGATAATTTCTTTTTGGACGTGAGAGGATATCGGTTTACGTTGAAATCAAATGTGACTGATTTCTCTCACAAATAAAAAGGAATTTTTGAAAGGCACTCTACAATCTAACGCGTGGATTGAAAATGAAGAGAGGGGACAGATAAAAGTAGAATTTGAGCTGTAAGCGAAATCGTTTTATCAGGAGCGTAGGAAACATTAAGATCTTTAAAACTATTCCTTATGATGTTAATGAAAATTATTATGCTTACATTCATTAATTGTACCCTCAATATCGACGAATGTATTTTTTTAGCTATTTTCCAGTGTATTTTTAGTGGTACTTATTTCAAATACCTATTAGATAGATTTTAATTTATTGTTCAAATCATATTAGCGTGTATTACCCGAACTGATATAGTGAATTAGTTTCTTACTACTGAATTATTTCTTTGTAAATTCATCATGAAGGTTTTTAAATGAAACTCATGGTCTCTAGTTAATTCCACAATGTAATAAAAGTTATTGAAAATTCTAAAAAATTGACAATTGTTTCGATAAATCAATTGTATGCCAGGCACCGCCTTCGGAAAGACTACCGGCCTAGTGAGTTGTAGGGTCACGGATGATCTTAACCAATGGAAATTAACAAGAATAACATTGTCGACGATTGAAGCAGCATTGCCACATCAAAATCATTATCTGATGGAAGATTATTTTAAGGTGACAGAAAATAATTTTTACAATAATAAAAAAGTTAGTGGCAATTTTAAAACTTTTCTAACTATACTCGATTCTCTAATTTATTCATTTTATACTTTTTCGAAAACTAGAACAATTCCCAGCATTACAATAAAATATTTAACGAATAGATGGAATTAATTATATCTTGATCTGTTACAACCTCTTGAATTATCATAATTAAAATCTTCTTATAATTTTTTCTCGTGTTAGAACAATGCATTTTACAATTAATATAAATATACAATGAAAATTGGCAATACTGTCAGAAGCTACAAATAGTAAGAGGCCGGCGTTGTGGGTTTTCCACTTATGAGATCCTGTTAGCGAAAAATGAGAATTGAGATATTTGGAAACACATATTATTATTAATACAAAGTTTATTTCGCATGTTACGGTTATTTAGGTTATTTATTCCAATACTAACCGAACTAATATAGTGAATTTTATTACTACTGAATTATTTCTTTGTAAATTAATCATGAAGGGATAAACGAAAGTAGTGTTGATTTTTTTATTGTTCATTGCATTAAGCTATCAGTATAGTACATACAATCTTATTATTTCTCAAATAATAAACTAAACTGTTCACATTACACATCTGTATTTTTAACTTCTTGTATTGGACGTTTTCCACTTTATGATATCCTGTTAGCGAAAAGGAATGATGCACTGAATTTTTATGTATTTTGTCTCTTTCTAACACATTGAAGGTAAACCCTGTTCCCTCGTAATGTTCCCAACACTGTATACAAGTAACCAATTTTATGATTGGATATTATTCAGGGCGTCTCAAAGAAGAACCCTATTGAGATTCAGCTTACTAAATCCAGTACAACGAGTGCTATGGTACTTTAAGTACAACATTTTTGTCATTTTTTGGGAATTTTCAGTTTGTTAGCACGATACAGCCTCCAGCGTGTATACAAGCGACCCATTTTATGATTGAATATTGATCAGGGCGTCTTATAGATGATCCTTATTGATTGGTAGCTCACCAGAGCTAGTACAACGGGTGCTATGGTACCTGAAGTGACACATTTTTGTCCTTTTTGGAGAAATTTCGGGTTTAGTACGATACAGCCTCCGGAGTGTATATAAGTGGCCAATTTTATAATTGGATATTTTTCAAGGTGTCTCACAGATGTACCCTATTGATTTTCAGCTGACTATAGCTAGTACAGCGGGTCCTATAAATCCAGATATACTGCATTTTTGGTTACTTTTGGAGTAATTTCGGTTTGTTAACACGATACATCCCCCGAAGTGTATAGTGACAATTTTATGATAGAATATTAATCAGGGCATCTCATAGATGCGGAAAAGTTAGTTTTAATCTTTAAAACCGTTTATTCTAGATTTTAATACAAGCGTAAGTTCTTTTTTATACATTGTTCGTATAGTTTTTATTTTATTTTTTATATCAATAGTTGTCAGATTTTCCATTTCAATTTCATTTAATATCCATTTTCTCTTACATCTCTGTTTTATAGGTATTTAATTTCACATTCCAGATACTATCGTGTTTTTGATACAGATCCAAAAAACGATGAACAGCAGATTCGGACCACTTCCCCGACATTTTACAAAAAGAAAAAGACGTAATAATAATAAAAGACACCCTTAACTATTTTCGGATATCTGTAAACAATAAACATAAACACTTGACTTCTTGGCCCGGATTCTCATTCACTCGATACGACTCGTATCGAGCGACTACGACTATATAGCGATTCTCATCTCAAATTGTCGACGATACTTATCGAGTTCATTTGTCATTTCCACTCGATAAGGTGAAAGCTGTCGTGGACTTAAATTTAAAACCTATATTACTTGGTTTTTTTTATTTTGGCGGGAAAATGTAAGTATAACCATGGTGTTTTATCTTTTATTTAAATTTTTTATATCAATGAAGTTATATATAATTTAAACACATTTTAGGGCAACATTTAAAGTTCAAGTTGGGCATTGGAATGTATTCATTTCTTTTATGGAAGAAAATCCAGACGTGGCTACTGGACGATGCAACGGCATCACCAGTAGGGATGACTACAAAAAAAAATGGGCAACGTTATGTAGCCAACTGAATGCTCTTGGTTTTGGGGCCAGAACCGTGGACAAATGGCAGAAAACGTGGACAGATTATAAATGTAACCTAAAAAAAAGGTAGCAGCTCTAAAAAGTAGCCATAATGCCACTGGTGGTGGACCACAATTGGATAATAAATTAACTGATATAGAAGAGCGAGTTCTCAGCCTTGTAGGCAAAACAGCTTGGGAAGGAAGTGGTGTTGCCGAGCGTGGCTTTGGCACTTCTGGTACAAACAGAAAAGACTGATGAAACACCAAGCTGTTCATTTACCCATTTACAAATGGAACCAGAACGACAGGCAGTGAAGAGGCCTATATGTTTTGAGGAGGACCTACTAGCCGACCACTCGTATTTGGTTCAATGCACCCCCAAAAAAGAGAAGCCGAAAACTCAGGAGGAAAAATTTGCTGAAAAGTATGGCGAAACTATAAAGTGTATGGAAGAAATAAAAAAACTATTTCCGATGGATTCAATAAACTAAATAATACAGTGGCAGCTGGATTTGCAAGTATATGTGAAGTTTTAAAAGAAAAAAATACTTAATTGAATATTGAAATAAATTTTACCTCATATTTCTGCGTTTTTATATCTACTAACATATGGTTGATATTGGATAATCTTGAGAGGTTCTCAAATTATGTAGGCATCTTTTGTATTTAGCTGGTTGGACAGGGCTTTGTCTTGGTAAGTATTCTGAGAGGTATAACCTCTGTGGATCAAATTTGTTCTGAACATCTGTCTGATCTGATAAGTTTGGAGGGTGGGGGAAATACCCCACAGCACCTAGGCCTCATTAGGCCCTTTGTGCATCCGCCTATTGTTCTGAACATATATCTAATGCTTTAAAGCAGGTCAAGTGCTTCAAATACGTGGGTAAGTAGACTTGTGAGCATTAGATGTTTAAAATGTTGATTGCTTAACACAGAGAGAGTTGTATTAGTGTACTAGCTCTCCCAAAACATTTTAAACAGAAGCAACTCTTTTTATTAATGTTAGGCATTAACACACAATTTCAGATCTATTTTAGTGCATTCTAGATAAATAAATCAATACTACATATGCATTTAGATTACCACAATAAATAATAGACAGTTTCATTACTTTATTTATTAATTTGCAAAGTATTCGCTAAATTGTTTCTAACTTGTCTTCCTTCATTTAAGACATTCTCCTGAAAATGTTCATGACGGTTTATATTTATATCATCATTTGCTACAATAGGCTCAACAAAATCTATGCCATTAGATATGCATAAATTGTGTAGCACAGATCAAGAGCTTCAAATACGTGGGTAAGTAGACTTTGTAAACATAAGATGATTAAAATGTTGATTGCTTAGCACAGAGAGAGTTGTACAACTGTACTAGCTCTCCCAAAACATTTTAAACAGAAGCAACTCTTTTTTTATTAATATTGTAAGGCATTAACACACAATTTCAGATATATTTTGGTGTATTCTAGATAAATAAATCAATACTACATATGCGTTTAGATTACTACAATAAATAATAGACGGTTTCATTGCTTTATTTATTAATTATTTGCAAAGTATCTATTCACTCAATTGTTTCTAACTTGTCTTCCTTCATTTAAGACATTCTCCTGAAAATGCTCATGACGGTTTATATTTATATCATCATTTGGTACAATAGGCTCAACAAAATCTATGCCATTAGATATGCATAAATTGTGTAGCACAGCACAACTATTAATAAGTTTGCCCACAAACTGTGGATTGTACCTTGCAACTCTCTCTCTCTCTCTTAGAAGGCAACGGAAACGTGCTTTAAGGAGGCCGATACACCTTTCTACACAATTCCGGGCTCTTACATGGGCTGAATTATACCTAGATTCAGGTGAATCCTCTGCAGGATTCAAAAAAGGAGTCATTAGGACAGGTTCTAATGGGTAACCAGAATCACCAATGAGCCAAGTACCTCGAACGCCATTATTATATAAATCCCACATAAACGTTTTCATATATGAATTACGCCAAATAAATGCATCATGGGACGCTCCAGGATAATTAGCATTTAGAGAAAGGATCCTCAAATCAGCAGAAGAAACTATTTGTGTATTAATGGAATGGAATCCTTTCCGATTTATGAAGTTATGTTCTTCATGTGTTGGTTTTAGAATGGCAATTTGGGTTCCATCAGTTGCACCTATAACACCAGGAAAATTGTAAGCATCCATAAATCTCCGCTTTTGCTCGTTTATGTCATTTGGTGTTTGTGGAAAATGAATATAAATTTCGCTTAGATTATTATCTATTGCTTCTGTTACTTCGTGAACGTATCTGCAAAACAATATAGTACATAGAAATTTGTAGTCAGCAAGTACTTTTTTAACATACCTATGAACAGATGTCTGACTAAGCCCTAAATTTAAGTCTTCTCCAACTGCTCGCTGATAACAACCAGTCGCATAGAAACGAAGAGCTACTAATAATTTTTGACGAACAGAAACACGATTATTGTACTTTGGTTCAGTTATAAACGGTTGCAGCTCATTTTCTAATTGATAGAATATTGCTTTATTTAAACGAAATAGTTCAATAAACCGTTCTTCCGATAAAGTTTCCAAACTAAACGAACTCCTAATGAATTTTCTTTTATTCTTTAATTGATTATTCACATCGTTTCGATGCGTTCTACGTAATATTTCATTAGCAATAGGTAACATGTTACAATTTAAAAAGAAAATAATATATTAAATATTAAAATAGGGTTAGAATGCAATTATTTGACAGCGATTTTAAGATTTTCTACGACGAGACTACGATTGACTACGATACTGTGACATCATAAATTCGATATTAAATGAGAATCGCTAAAACTCGACGTGTCGAGTTTCCTATCGTGTCGACTTGTCGAGTCGATACGTGTCGAATCGAGGAATGAGAATCCATACCCTTGACTGCCAAATTGAACGAGATAGTTTCACACAAGTCGAATCACGCATCAAAATCGTACGGTGACTCATACTTGAACAATAAAGTAGGAATGGATTCTACTTTTGTTGAAACGATTTTTATCGTTCAACAAAAATTGAAATGTGGTTTCACACAGGGATTTTTATTCGATTTTATTTAATCAATAAAAATCGTTCAACGAAAATAGACTAGTGAGAACGCGCCTTTACACTGTCTATTACATTAAACACAGTACATTTTGGTGGATCGTCGTTTGAAAAAAGGTAGGAATCACTATACCTGGTATGGCCCAAGCGTTGGCGTGTAAGAATCACTTGCGTTCATCGATCGCTAGTTCTAAATTGGCACGGAAAGATTGATTTGCCGTGATGTTGAATGAGAACATTCTCTTTTCCGATTCCCCTTACACAGAACTTTATTTTTAATAAATGACTTGCAACATTTCGACGCTCTGATTCTGGTTCGTCATTAGTTATATCAATACGGGCACAAATATCTAGGTCCGTCAAGCAAAACCCCCCCTCCCCCGGTTAGATTTTTTCTACCAAAATGCTAGCACACATAAAGGGCACCTAGCACAACCTAGCACAACAATTTTTATAGCTAGCACACCAACAGCTCACGATAAAAATGCTTTTGAATTCGGGTGGGGCCAGGTTAACGCTAGCCCCCCCGGTTGGAATTTTTGCGCCAAAATGCTAGCACAGATAAAAGACACCTAGCACACCATTTTTTATAGCTAGCACACCAACAGCTTACAATAAAAATACTTTTGAATTCGGCTGTGGCCAGGTTAACGCTAGCCCCTCAGAAACAATCCGTGCACAAATAAGTTGCAAATTACGTCAGACTATAAAAAAGGCAACGACAAACGTTTGCGTACAGACATTGGATAAATAAATGTACAAAAAAGCGAAGTCGTTGGATATGTCTTTTGGACAAAGTTGTGCAATCTGGGAAGGGGCGTCTGAGATCCCTAAAAATGTTCCAATATATTGAGAATACATGTTTTAGACTGATCGTGGTTCACTGTAGGCCTTATTTAAAAGAAACACTCAAACTTTATATTTAAATTTGCCAGAATATTTATTGCCGAAGTTGATGGATAATTAACCCATTGTAATAGGTCTGTTCCAACCAACACAAAAACCGTACAATTACGATACAAACCCAGTTGACCTGCTGATTAGTGAATATAATAAGTCTGTAATTTACATCAAATTTGTTGCGTTACTGAGATTGTACGGTAATAAAACGGTATTTACTTCGGTTGGAACAAACCTAATGATAACATAAATATTGCATTAGACTATCAGATTTTTTTTTAAATTCCCAAGTTTACTTAGAACGTGCATCTTTTAATTCTTAGAGCCGGTTAATCAGAGCTTCAAATATTTCTGTGGCATATCATAAGATACCAACACTACTATGTATTTTTCAAAGTTTTTAGTATGTAACTGGCAATATATGTTCGTTCGGTTGCAATCTTGCAACTCAGTTTTGAAGCAGATATCTTCAACCGATTGAGCTGAAATTCTGTATATACGTCTAGTTTGCATGCCAATCCATGATTAGGTATGTGACGTCATTCTAAATTCAACATGGCGGATTACCAAAGTTGGCGGACTAAAGAAAGTGGCTAATTTTTTTATGCTTTCTTACAATAAGGGTAATGGAAGGACTTGCTAAGAATACGAATGTGAGTCAGTTGCTCCAATCCGTCTACAATTTTGGTGTACTTGGGTTTTTTGAGTCCTTTATTATGACATTGAGGTCGAATTGTTCGACTGTGTTACATCGATTGGTTCACTTTGACTTGTGTTATTTGCCGAGATCGGCGGATTGTTAGACTGGGTATTAAAGAACTGAAAGGATGGAATAAAATTCTTGTACTTTCAATTTGACCCATGGACATTGGATATTTTTTACTACCTCAGAAATATTCTAAATAAATGAATTGTATAAAAAAGCCAGATGTTTGGGTAAGAACGGCAGGTCTAGAGGGCTGAGCATTATGAAAGACGTACTTTTTCTTTCATATTACAAGCAAAATGTACTGTAAGCAAAATTGATGACAGGTATTTTTATTTTTCTAAAAATTAGGTATAATCCAAATAACGTCTTGACCCTTACTTCGTGGAATCTACTATCAGTTTTTTAAATGAAACTCAATGTTTCTAGTTAATTCCACAATATAATGAAAAATGTTTAAAATTCTAAAAAACTGACAATTGTTTCGATAACCGAATATCATCCTCAGAATGACAGAAGTTACATTAAATTTAGAATTTTCAAACATTTTTCATTATATTGTGGAATTAACTAGAAACATTGAGTTTCATTTAAAACACTAATAAGTATAATCCATCTGAAGTTCACATCGCACTGTTTAAAAGGGTCGTTAAACCAAGTCTATCGTTAAAATTTGAATCATTTTTATAATGCTGTTTTTATGGGTCTACAGAGTAAATAAAATTCTTGTAGGTACATCCAAACTGGCCGATTCAGATGTTTGGGTTAAGAAAGGGTTTCCCCGAAGGGCTGATGGTTGTAATAATGTGCATTCTTCCTAACAATATTACAAGCAACATGGACTATATAAGTAAAACTAATGATCTAACTATTTTCACGAGTGTAATTCGATAGAATATTTCTCGATTAGACTGAATTAATGCGAAATTTATATTATTTAAACAACATTACATGGTATTTAATTACTCTTTTTGGTTCATTTTCAATCACTTATTTTTGGATTAAACTTGAAGAATCGTTTTCAAACCGTGACATTTTTATGATATTTTAAATAAAAATTATGATAATAACAACAATTGTTACTTAGACGTTACTTAGATACGGACTTAAAAGGGAAATTATCGGCCCTGTCGGAGAGTTATCTCCGAAAAGATCCTGCTTCATTTGGAATTTTTACCATATGAGTGGAATCTGGAAAATGTCTCGTAACTACAGTAAGAAACAATTAGACCAGCCGTTTTACATATATATTCAACCTATTCATTTCTTCATCTAGTAAGTATAGCGTTATTTCACTGACCTCCGTCCCACTCCCCAGAATCAAAAGTGTAGTTGGTGTGCTAATTATAAAAAATGGTGTCCTAGATTGTGCTAGGTGTCCTTCATTTGTGCTAGAATTTTGGCGAAAAAAGTCAAACGGGGGGGGGTAGCGTTAACCTGGCCCCACGAATTAAAAAGCATTTTTATTGTAAGCTGTTGGTGTGCTAGCTATAAAAAATGGTGCGCTAGGTAGTGCTAGGTGTCCTTTATCTGTGCTAGCACTTTGGCGCAAAAATTCCAACCGGTGGGGGCTAGCGTTAACCTAGCCCCACCCGAATTAAAAAGCATTTTTATTGTAAACTGTTGGTGTGCTAGCTATAAAAAATGGTGCGCTAGGTAGTGCTAGGAGTCCTTTATCTGTGCTAGCATTTTGGCGCAAAAATTCCAACCGGTGGGGGCTAGAATTAACCTGGTCCCACCCGAATTCAAAAGCATTTTTATTGTGAGCTGTTGGTGTGCTAGCTATAAAAATTGTTGAGCTAGGTTGTGCTAGGTGTTCTTTATGTGTGCTAGCATTTTGGTGAAAAAAATCTAACCGGGGGGGGGGCAGCTTGACGGACCTCAAATATCTGCTTTTTCGATGGGATTCATAAGAAGTTGAAGCGTCCGGAATTTTCTTGAGCATGTAGTAGTTCGGATTTTAAATTTTTCTCTCAATAGTGTTTTTGAGATTAATCTGTTTAAAGTTTAACAAGGAACTGAGAGAGTTGGTAAGAATTAACATGTTTGGTATATTGCAAGAATTTATGTGTTGGAGAGCCTCATAAAGAGCAAAAAGTTTGGCTGAGAAAATACTTGGGGTTGGAGAAAGTTTAAATTGGAGAGTGAGATTGGTTGTTACAATTGCTGCACCCACTCCCGTTTCATATTTAGATGCGTCTGTATATATTTTGATGAAGTTCTGTATTCTTCCAATATTAATTTAATGATAGCTTTAAAGACGGCTGGCCAGACTTCATGTTTATTAAACCTGCTCAAATTAATGTTGATGGTGGGGATGTTCATAGTCCAGGGAGGAGGGTGGTCGATATCTATTGGAAATAATTCTGGAAATTGGATGCCTAGATGTTGGAGATATGTGCGTATTCTCACATAATTAGGTTTAGGTGTATGCGGCTTGTTAACGGAGTAATTTGTATATTTCTTGGTGAAGGTGTTGGTATATAGAGATTTCATTATATTCGAGGCTATAGACGTGGCGTCTGAGAGAGTTAAAAATAGTATACGGTAATACAGATGTGGCTCGTCAGGTTCGAAATATAAAGCTTCTACGAAAGTTGCTCTTAAAGCTCCTAGACCATTGCTGTGCACAGTATCCAGTAACTTCAGGGTTGTTTTGGAAGCCGAGGCATATGCAATGGAGCCATAGTGGACTTCAATCTGGTTAATGCTTTATAAATAGTGAGTAGTGTACTGTAATCAGATCCCCAGCAGTTCCTGCCAGGTAAGTTTTTCATCAAACTACATTCCGAGAAATTTTACCGATGATTTAAAAGGTAAGTTTTTACTATATATTTGCAATGTTGGATAACCATATGGACCTATTTTTAAAAAGAACATGGCGGTGGTCTTCGGAGATTTCAAAACCTGTATTCAAGGACCATTGTTCGAGTTGCGTTGTAAGGTTTTGCAAAATATTTGACATGAGAATGGTATTTTTGTCCTTTAATGTATACAACGATGTCATCTGCACAACGCAATATTATCAAAGACTTACCGAAACGAATGATATTGTTTATAGTCACGTATAATAACGTGGTGCTGAGTATGGATCCTTGTGGATAGTGCCATTTATCTTCTATCTGATCTGCAGAGTAAAAGCTATGAACTCTTACTCGAAAAGATCGGTATTTCAGAAAATTACTGATGAATTTTAAACAACTGCCTCGAATATTCCACATGTGCAGTTGTTTTAGGATATTGAATTTCCAATAAAAATTAAAACCTTTGTTAAGATCGAAGAATATGGCAATACAGGTTTGTTTTATCGATGGAGCTTCATGAATGTCACTTTTTAAATCCAGTATGTTATCAATCCCTGAACGATATGGTCCGAAGCCATTTATTCAGATATTAAATGGTTTGACTTTTCTAAAGTCCAAATAAGTCTACCATTGACCATTTTTTCCATCAGTTTGCAGGTTGAGCACGTTAAATTTATAGGTCAGTAGGATGAAGGCTCAATGCGGGATTTTTGGTGTTTGAGGAGCTGAAAGACGATGGATTTTGACCAGATTGACGGAAACTGATGGAATTAATTGGAGCCGAGTTGTTTTTGCAATATCGGGAAGATGTTCTAAAAATATGACGAGATATCATCTGGTCCGTGACAAGAATTTCTTAAATTGTTAAGGGCAATCTCCAATTTTGACTTTGTGAAACTCATGTTCATTGGAGTATGTTCATTTCCACCCAGTAACAGATTTGAGTTGTCTGCAGCTAATTTATTTTTGAGGAATGTGATGTAGTTTTCGTTTGAGGACATTTGCTGATAAATATTGGCAAAATATATCAGCAATTTCAGTTACAGAGCTTGTGACTGTGCGTGTTGTTGAATTTTAGACTAGTTATTACTGGCTTGTAATTCAGGCCCGAAATTTTCCCTACTCTTGTCCACACTTCACTG
The DNA here is from genome assembly GCA_963921935.1 of Galeruca laticollis. Classification (NCBI taxonomy): domain Eukaryota; kingdom Metazoa; phylum Arthropoda; class Insecta; order Coleoptera; family Chrysomelidae; genus Galeruca; species Galeruca laticollis. The sequence continues at coordinate 147,908,512 of OY998179.1, read as the reverse complement.
ATAGGAGTAGAACTATTTTTGAGACATATTGAGTCCAGCAATTTATCTTTGCTTGTTTCGTCGTAAGGGGAGTATTAGCTTTATATTATTTGAAATGTATCTTACTTTGAACTGTCTTGTGTTTTTTTGTATTTATTCAAAGCTGCTTTGCTTGCTCGAATTGCCGCATCACGTTGTAGATTCCGCCAAGTGACAGGAACGTAATCCTTATTTGTCCTTTTTGTTTTGTCTATAATTAGTTCATCACTCCTCAAAATTATATTAAATTTTTTTCGTAACCCCATACTGTTATTTTGATTTAACGGTATTCAGATGACTATTGAAAAGTTAATGTTAACAGCCTTCGTCTGTTAAGATTTTTTAACGGCCGTTAAGAAATCACTTATTTAAATATTTCTTTCAAAAATTTATTCTGCTTACAATAATTATAATTGAGGTTATATGAAAAATTAAAAATTTGATTATAGAGAAATTAGTTTATAAAAATGTTGAAATCAATTTATATGAAATATTAAATGAATGGATTATTTAGTTTAGTGTATATAAATTGTTATTATAATAATGTTATATAAAACAATATTTTTAAGCTTATGTAGATAGTTAAAGTAACATTTTTAAACATTCAAAAAAGAAAAACATCCTGTATATCAAGAAGTATTAAAGAGAGCACAAACCTAATATCAGTGATTAGACCAGGGGTTGTTCACTTTTTAGTTCTGACTAACAACAACTAAGCGCTGCTGTTCCGCAGCTGGAAATAAATGATATTTTATTGTTGGTAAAACTGCTGTTTTCGATATCGTGGTGGTTCCGTGTCGATCTTAACGTCAACTTAATAGATAAATAATTTTTCTTGTTTGAATTTCAAAGCATTAAATATTCGGTATTTCGTGTTTTCAATTTCATCATTCTTATCTTTTTTTAATATTATTGATATTATATTTGATTCTTATTTCATTTTAATAATGGTATTTACGTGTTGTGTACCTAATTGTTATTTTAAGAACACTGAAAATCCAAAGCATGCTTTTCATAGAGGTCTTTAGGTAAGTTAAATTGCAAACTTATAATCTTTTATTTATAAAGACCTAAAAAAGTAGGGCTAATGAAGCATTGCATATTTATAACTTTTTGGTCCACGCAACGTTTCGCATTAAAACATAATATTCTCATGTATATGAAAAATATATTCCCATAGCTTTCACATCATAAATTTGTTTTTCACATTGTTCACAATAGAAATAGTTTTGAATAAGGTGTTTTGCATTATTTTACTTCATATGTGCCGATAGGAATTTCCTTATAATTAACAATTTCTTTTTTGTTAGCTTTTCCGTATGTGGATGAATAACATCAACCATGAATATTTACTTACCCAGGATAAAGATAAAGTCATTCGGAACTATAGAGTTTGTGATGTCCACTTTTCTGAGGATTGGAAATTCCAAGCCAAAAATAACAGAACAAATTTTAAACAAGATGCAGTGCCTACTTTATACTTGGGACAAACTGGTAAATACTGTAGTTGATTTATTATTAAATAATGTAAAATTCCTAATTACCAGTGGATATATACTAGAATACTAGATATACTAGAATTTCTGAAATAATTGAGGTTATTTTAATAATTTAGTGTGTTTTGTGAAGATGAATGGTTTTTGATAAAGAATAAAAATAAACGTACTATTTTTGATAGCCACTTCATTTTATTATTGTTGTTTTAGAAAGTGGCAGCCAACAACCAGATTTCGGTCAAAGTTCTAATGGAAAGTTTAGGTAATATATTAGTATAATTTGTAGTTTCATGTATTCTTACACTTCATTACAAAATAAGAAGATTTAAACATTAAGTTCAAAAAATAATAGTGCAGGATTGTGTCAAAGTAATAATAAATTAAATTGACTGTCTCGACCCTTACTTCGTGGAATATGCTCATATTAGTGTTTTTAAATGAAACTCACGGTCTCTAGTTAATTCCACAATATAATACAAGTTATTGAAAATTCTAAAAAATTGACAATTGTTTCGATAAATCAATATCATTCTGACGATGATATTGATTTATCGAAACAATTGTCAATTTTTTAGAATTTTCAATAACTTGTATTATATTGTGGAATTAACTAGAGACCGTGAGTTTCATTTAAAAACAATAATAATAAATTGTTCGTTTTCTGGCCTAATAAAACTAGCAAATATTTCAAAAATATATTTATGCAATTTTTCGATAGTATACATAAGAAACACACCTACAGGCTTAGAAGTACAAAATTCAAAGTGATAAGAACATTAAAAATTATTAGCAAACTAAATTACATTATTTTAATGATAATTGAATATTGTGGTATTATGAAGGTACACGTCGTAGGGCTTTGTACCTTAGTTTAATTATATTGTTTTTATTTATTTATAGTTAAAACAAGTGAGGACATTCTGAGAAGATGTAAACGTTACGAAAAAGTAACACTGTACAAGACAATCCCTAGATGTACTATTGCACGGAAAAATCTCATGCAAGCTGATCAACACATCAAAACATTTTCTGAATATATACACACACAAAATTTGACTAACCAAGAGTATTTAAGAAATATTATGGAGTTTACTAACTCTGAAACATTTATAGGTACGTCAATATCTATGCCCACTAACTTAGGTGACAAAAACCCCATTTACCGGACGATATATAATAAAATAATAATCTTTAATTTATCCTGAATCCTAATACAACGTGAAAGTAACAAAATGGAATAAAACTGGCAAGCTTTAACAGTAGTTACAGATTAGTAGACATGTATTCATTAAAATCTTTTGTTTGCTTTTATAGCGTTGTTTTGTGCAAGATTTTTTTTTGATGTTGTTTTGCCCTGCCAACTCAGATTGTAATACAGCTTTTCCGGCGGCTAGGATCGTGGGTAATAGAAGGCGCCAGATCCCAAAATTGGAATCAAGAAAACTAGATAATCGAAATATACAGATATACATATATTAATAATTCGAATTAACAATACGAGTCTATATAAAAAAATATACAATTTTTCATAAATGACCGAATCTATATAAAAACTACTTTATCCTCAAACAAGATTAATTACTTATTAAAGATAATAAGGCGATACAAGCAAAACCTGATAGTAAAATAAACCTGGCCCCAAAGTGATATTAACTGAAATACAATACTTATTTCCTGTAAGGAAGTGATCTAAGCAAAAAAAATGGGCGCTACCCAACCAAGATTATTCCAAGTAAATAATCAATAAAGCTGCTCTAAACCAATAACAATAGTTATCACTAAGTAATGAGCCAATCACTTATTTGTGCAAATATTGAATAATATTAATTATTTAAGTATTAATGATTAAAACCAGAGAGGACTGATAAAAATCTTCAATTATACATTTAATGATCGTACGTTCATTAAAAGGTAGTTGAAGTGACAAGTAAAAGTTTTGATTTACTTTTAAGTAACTAAGTTGGAGTATTTATAATTAATCAGAAATAATCAACAAATGAAATCAGACACAAGATGATCTGATTCTTAAGCGTATATCACTATTTGGGTGAAGATAACTTTTATGGCTCGGTGAAACCTATTAAGTAAGTAACATTACTTAAGATCAAGAATAATTGCATACTTAATGAAACTGAAATTAATTTTGATGGTCTTACATCAGGTTATGCTCAATGATTTCAGTTAACGAACTATCAATTTTCATTTTATTCCGAAATAAAAAAATAAAACCGATAATTTCAACAAATCAAACGAAAAAATTTTCAAGTCAATGATACTTGGGTGTAATAAGTGGTATCTGAATGAAGAAAATTTTAAAATAAAAAATATTTCATTCTGTGAATACGAATACTGATTTACCACTGCTCCAACAATTGGTACTTAGAATTTCAAACAAGAAATAAGTATACAATCTTACCATATGATGCTGAAATTAAGGTAAAAGTATAGAATTAAATAAACAACTGTCCCCTATAAAAACAAGTGGTCATAATACTTAAAGTCTAAAGTGATCAGTACCTCGAATAAACAAATCAGCAAACAAGAAACCTCACTTAATTTCAGTATTTACAAATTTAAGCATCTACAAAATAATTTCTACTTATTAAGTCCTACCAAACAATTTGAGACTATTTTCAATAAAGGTAGTTACAAAGATTATACTATATTACAAAAACCGGCATTGCGCCGAAATTACTCAAAATTACTGGTTATAGTCAGATAAGACACTTTATACATCAAAATATGAAAATATTATTTACATCTATGAAGATTCTAGAAGGTTGGTTTGACAACAAAATTTATAATTAAGTTGATATTCCTATATAAAAGTTCACTGTAAAGTGTTAACTTTGAAAGACACTTAAAACCATTTACTAGCGTGAAGATAAAAAATTGAATGGACTCTGCTAATGCTGATAAGGCATTTAATGAAAGGTGAAGAGAATTACTTAACTTTGTATTACAGTACTCCTAGCAACAACAGCATAACATCATAGGATAATTAAATATCCCAAATCCCGGTAGATACGGCTCCAACGCTAAATCCAAATTGTACTGTAAGGTGGAAAATAGGACTTACTCCTCGGCGAACACCAGTTATAACAATCCTAATCGAATTTATGTATATTGTAAATACGAGGGGCGGTAGACAACTATGTAAACCGAAATATCAAAAAATTTATAATTAAGTTTTATCTTGGAGTTGATTTGAGAATAAATTTACATCAGCTATATTAAACATATTAATATGAACTACCATTAATAACAAAAAAAAAATGTAACAATCGTGAAAATGATTGTTACACTTTATATTCTTTAATTTATTGTGCATTTTAATCATTGAATAGAAACAATTTTTTATGTTGTCAACCTGTGTAGTGGATGTTGATTATTGTTAATTGATTTAGAAATAGTAAGCTCTTTTGAATCCATATTTATTGTATCATAGGTAAGTAAATGTAAGAGTATGTTCTACCCATTGTTGTGTGGCTAGTCAGGGAAATACATAAAAAAGTTGTCATTATTGTTGTTTTAGAGCCTTCAAAGATCTCGTTTTTGATGTAGTGATCTGGAAACTAATCTAAGTCAGATCACTGGCAAATTAAAGAACCTCTTTGATTTATTTCAAAGGAATTTGTTTGTGAAGCCACATGACGAATTAAAAAACTGTTTCAACTAACTTTGAAATAAATGTTTGTGCCGTCACTTAGTGAATTAAAGAACCATTTCAATAAATTTTAGAATAAGTGTATGTGATACCACAAAATGTAGGCCTGTCTTTGATAGGGAACCTTAATGAGGCCTGGAGTCTTAAACGTCTCCTGGGTGGGCCATAGAAAAAGATGAATTCTTTTTAAATAATAAATATCTGGAAGTAATATTAGAATTGTTTTGTGTATATTCGTATTTAAATGTAATGGTTATATTCTGAATTATAATTTTAAGTTATAAATTATGTAAAATGTACAAATAAATTTTTCTGAAAATAGTATGTATCGCTTTGTTCCTAGTTTATAATGAAGTTAATTCCCAGTACAAAAATACGGTGGAAACGGTGCATATAATTACTAGTAGTAATGTTCTCAATATGCAATATAGCTAGTTGATTTGTATAGTATTTTTCACGATCTAAGAAAATCTGTTATATTGCCTCTCATATAACTGGAGGCTAGTCACTTTCTTAGATCGTGAAAAATACTATACTGGTACAACAAAATTGAAAGATACTCGACAATTTGAAATTTTAAAAATTCCCGCCATTTAAAAATTTCATATATTCCCGCCAGATATCTGGCAATATCTATGTCACTCACAGATCAAAACGTTCTGTTATGTCGCTGCTACGGCAGCGCCTTTGTGTTGTTAGTCGTAACTAAGGTCTACTTGAAGTGAGCTATCTTCTTTTTTTAATAGTAGTTATATGATCTGTGGATTAGACGTTTACATGGAAACGGTTATAAAAATATAGGTAGTGTGATCTAGACAATTTAATATAAACAATTCGAGGTGTTGTCATGGGAGAAAAACAAAGTAGTTTAGGTGGTTGTTGGTTTTTGAAAAAGAAGGTGGAACGAGAGAATTTTAAGAGAAAAAAGGTACAATTCCATAATTTGAATTATATTCAATATATAATTGTTGAAAGGATAATAAACAATTATTAAAATGAAAAACAATATAAAATTCTTACCTGAAATCAAATAATTCCCGGATTTAAACGGATTCCTGATCACCTGTAATGAGCTCGGAAGAAAGAAGTGTAGCCCCAAAGTTATAGAAGGTATGAACATTTGAAATTAAATTTCCAGCTTATCGTTTTGTAAATAAGTTATCAAATTCCATCTTGTTCTGAACATTCTGGGTAAATTTATTCATAAGGAAAATAAAATTTATGTATTAGTGGAAGTTAGTATAAGAAGAAATGAATTCACTTACTTGAAATTATCATAATCCATTCAGATAGGTTTCGTAACAGTTTGTTATGGTAAATTGAACATAACCTTTCAAGGGTAAACCATAATACATGTTGTTTTGGTTGGTAGGGACATTGGTTAACCAAATGGTAGGTCCTACGTCACCGGTATGACGTAAAGTGCCAATTACAGGCGAAATCGTTTGGTTCTCAATTGGTATAGCTGATTGATGAAATTTACATTTATGTTTTGTATTGCGAACGGAAAAGTTGTTTATTGAGTTTTACTATATTGTCTTGGAGTTTTGAGTTAAATATATCCCAGCAAACATGAATGAGCGGTAAATAGACGGGCCATAGCTGTTAACTTCGGTTAGATGTCGGCAGCGGCACAGAGATGTCGGTAAATAATTGGAATGATATCAGTTTTGCCGCCTTGGCTGAACATACGCATATTTATGGTGAATGTTTGTAATTTAGCCACAAATTACCCGTTGAAAATTTGCGATAGTCGCGCCGATGTCGTTTTGACACAGTTTGCATGCCAGCATGCGACCTGTAATGAAAATAAAACATTGACATTACTGAATATCACCTTGGCAGTTGGCACTACTGCTGATTTGCTAGCCGTTGTGTTGAACACGTGTTGAAAATCAACCTAACCTAGTTGTGTTGTGTTGTGGTGTGGTAATTAATAATTATTCACTGTAGCGACAATTTTATTAGATTTGTGTGTTGTATCCAATCTATTCGGAGCAAAGGAACGAGCAGATATGTCCGGAAACACAGAAAAGTAAATACATACATCATTTGTTGCATCATATACCATCATAATATATGTTTCCTCTAGAAAACCCCTGCATAATATTTCAAAGAGCACTCGTCAAAAACAGCGTCTTGCGAAAAATGATGTTAAGGATATAGTCTCCACTGTAGAGGCTGAGGTTATAATAGACAATATATCTCGTAGAAGTAACAATCTTTGTGTTGATAGTGAGCCCGGACCCAGTATAGTGAGAAACAATACTATTGGTGAACATATTTTTGTATATTTATATATATTTTTTTTATATGGAATATTTTTTTATTTTTCATTATATTTCTTTGTTTTAGTCATCATGTTTCATTGTTAAACCTATAAGTATATATATAGCCTGTAGATTTGCATAAATCATTGATTAAGCCCCAACAGTGGGATGCCGGCGGTTGATTAGTAGGATACCCGCAATCGCGCCATAATCTGTACAGTAAAATATCAGTTCACCCTAACTTAGTCGATCCGCTAAAGTCCCGCTATGTAATGAAGCGGGTGATAGTCTGGAGGCCTACTGGTGGCCATCGCGACACGGGCTAGCCGGGCGGGCGACGTATCATGATTGTGGCCCACTTATGTTGTTCGTCGGTTGTTTTTAAAGTACCTCTAGAGGCCCACGTGTAACATGTTTGCTGGGATATAGCAAAAACCCAAAAAAAGCTTCTTGCCATTTATAATAAAATCAACAGATTTCATTATTACTAGACAAAAAAAAGAAAAAACAGACAAAACTTGAAGAACTTTAGAATATTGGCCAAAAATTCAATTCGTTTCAACTACTTTACTTGTTTACAAATAAAAAGCAAGAAAAAAACTACTTTGGACAAGGATAGAAAGCTACCAATTTCAGTAACCGTGCTGCAGATCTCGGTATGTGATTTGACAGACCAAAAAGGGTACCAAAGTAAGCTTGACGTCATCGTTCTTCGAAACGAAATCGATTGGTATGTATTTGACAGACCAAAGTGGGTTACCAAAGCGGGACGAAATCGCTAAAAGTAAAAAGTAGATATGTTGGTAGCAATCAATAGACCAACAAGTAAACAGGGCCGCGCCGACTATGTGGCGAATGTGTGCAAAACACACAGGCGGCCAAGTCAAGGGGCGGCAAAACAGCTAGATCAGACACTTGCCTAACCGTCTCTCTCTTCTCTAACGTCACCGCTGCTCGAAGTGATGATCTTTTTATGACACCGACGCCGACGGCACGTATTGCTTTGTCGGTACTTGATTCTATTTAGAGGCAGCGGCTAGATACAAAGGGTAAAAAAGTCGGAAACCGTACAAAAGTGAAAATGAATATAAATTTGTGTTGATTTTGCAGAAAGGGTCATTTAAATTTATTCTTTAAACAAGAACCAGTTTCTGTATATTTTCATATTTTCAATTAAGTTAGTAGCGTAGTGGAGATTTAAAAGTTTGTGAATTTATTTAATTGTAAAATGGTAAGTAACTATCAAAGTATTAATACAACCCTGTGACAACACTAATATGATTAAGTACCTAATTATCACCTTTGATTTGAATATGAAATTTTCTGTTTAAAGACAGAAAAAGAAAACGACTATCAGGTTACCAATATCACCAACAAAGATAGCAGAAAATGTAACAAGTGGTTTTCCTGAGCTTGAGAATACCGACAATGATGCTCGCCCTAGTTGCTCTTCAAATACCTCGTTTGTTTCTGATAGTGAGACAAATGTTAGCCAGGAACATAATATTGAAAATCTTGCCTTCGCATCAGAATCAGATGTAGATGTACCAATTTCCAATTCCATCGTAATATCTGATGATCCTGGAGAATGGCCTGAAATAATAACATCTACTGATGCAAGATTTTTAACGGAAGAAGGACCCCGTCAAGTAACGAACTGGATTTATCCAGCAGATTCACACGGCCGAAAGTTTTCTCCTCACTATTTTTATCGGAACCTCACCAATGGAGAGAAGGTTAAAACAGAGTGGCTTATGTACTCTATATCAAGAGATTCGGTTTACTGTTTATGCTGTAAACTTTTTGGTAAGTCTTTAACTAGCTTGTCTAATAGGGATGGGTGTTCTGATTGGAAACATTTGTCACTAGTACTAAGCAGACACGAAAAGAGTAACTCTCATAAAAACAATATCGAATATTGGTTAAATTTGTCAACTATGGAATCAGAGTCAATTACGTTTATTGGATGTAGAAAAAAATACTGCTATCGTATAATTGAAAGAATAATTTCAGCAATACAGTTTTTATGTCGCCAATGTCTAGGTTACGTGGTTCATCTAGCAAACTGTATGGAAATAATAATGGAAATAACTTAAAATTAATAGAAACGTTCTCAAAATTTGATTCTGTAATGGAGGAGCATGTTCGTCGCACACATAAAAATCAAAGCAATGATATCGTAACGAGAAACTATTTAGGTGATAAAATTTAAAATGAATTGATCGATATAATCGGTTTAAAAATTGAAAATACTATTTTAGATCTAGTAAGAAAATATAAATATTATTCTATAATTCTCGACTGTACAGCAGATGTGAGTCATACGGAGCAATTACGTGTAATTTTGAGGTTTGTTGTATTAAATGAGTTAACGAAAAGAATTGAAATACGTGAACATTTCATTCAGTTTTGTCCCATTACTGATTCTACTGGTACTGGTTTATGTAACTATGTGACATATTTGTTGCTAAAACTGAATTTAAGTATACACGATTTGCGCGGTCAAGGATACGATAATGGCGCAAATATACGCGGAGTACATAGTGACTTACAGACTCGAATCTTAAATATAAACCCGCGAGCATGTTTTGTTCCTTGTTCAGCGCACTCCCTAAATTTAGTTGTTAATGATGCTGCTAAGATTTCTTTTGAAGTATCAGGATTCTTTGATATTGTTCAAGAAATGTATTTGTTTTTTCTGCATCAACGAAGAGATGGTCAATTTTAAAAACGTACATTTCAGATTTAACATTAAAACCACTATCTGATACACGCTGATCCAGTAGAATAGACGCTATCAAACCTTTGAGATATCAGATTGGGCAAGTTTATGATGCTATTTTCAAAGTAATAGAAGCATCCACGTCTTCAAAAGATTTTACCACATCACACCTAGCTCGATCGTTAGCAACCAAAATTCAGAATTACAATTTTTTATGCTCTGTAGTAATTTGGTATAATATATTATCTAAAATTAATTCTCTTAGTAAATTAATGCAGAATCAAAGCATAAATCTTAAACTTTGTTTAGAGAGCCTAAACAAAATAAAAACATTTTTAACAGACTTAAGAAGTGATTTAATCAAATTCTTGTTGACGTCAGAGAACTGGCAGAAGAATTAGAAAGTGGGCCTACTGTTCCATCGGCACAAACTGTTCGGCAAAGAAAAAAACAGTTTCACTATGAAAGTAATGACGAACCAATAATCGACCCTAAAATTCATTACAAAGTGAACGTATTTTTTTCTATATTAGATACAACCTTATCATCTCTTGATGAAAGATTTAAGGGATTGGACCGATTCAACAATATTTTTGGATTTGTTTATAAAATATTTAGCTTAATTCAAGAAGAATTAGAGAAATCTTGTGAAAATTTAGCATTACATTTGAAAGACGAATCACGTAAAGAATCGGATATTGACGCAAATGACTTATTTGATGAAATTAATTGTTTAAAATGTCACATGCCAGAGCCAGAGGAAAATGATTTAGACCCCCAAGTGATTCTTCAATACATTTTAGAAAATCAATTAATTTCCACGTTTCCAAATATTGCAGTGGCTATTCGAATTTTTTTAATACTACCAGTATCCGTAGCATCGAGGGAAAGTTCCTTTTCAAAACTTAAGTTGATGAAAACATTTTTAAGATCGAGTATGGCACAAGAAATACTTAGCCATTTGGCAATTATGTCCATAGAAAGTGACATTATGGATTCTTTTCTCTTCGACGAGTTAATTAAAGATTTTGCCGAAAAAAGGACAAGAAAAGCATGTTTTCAATAGTTTATTTTTTCCTTGTTAACTATTATAAACATTTTTTATTTGTTTTGGTACTTTCTGTGATTTTTATTTTCACTTTAATTTTTATCTCTCACCAAAGTAGAAATACAGTCAAATATTCACCGCTATATAGCGATTAACTTCACAAAAATGATCTCACTGTCAGACGGGCTCGTCCGTACAAGTTAATCCTCAAAGTGACGAATTTGATGATAGATCTCTCGATTTTTTAGTCTGATTGTTCACTGCTTTCTGCTTTATGTTGTATGTTTACTTTAAAAGTTACATATATTACACATGTTTAAAACGTCATATAAGTATATTATACTCGTATATGTCTAATATCGAAATTAATTATAATTATTAGCATTTATTTAATTTTAATTTTATTTATTACCTTACCTATGTATCAATTTTTAGCTAAAGGGGGTAAAGGAGTTACGATTTTATAAATGTTAAATTTTACTTAAAATATTAAAAAGGGGCGACAAATTATTTTTTGCACACGGGCGGCCGAATAGCTTGGCGCGGCCCTGCAAGTAAAAATGTTTGATTATTCGAAGATTTAGAACAACTAAAGGATTATTTTAATTGAAAACAAAAACTGAAAAGCTCCAACACACAAAGAAAGTTAAAAAAGTCAAAAGGGAAAATAGTTCTCAATCTAAATTTAAAAGACGAAAAACATATTGCTGCAATAAACATTATTTAAAAAAAGATTTATAAATACTGGTGAATCCAAAAGTTTATTATACTGAGTCATGGTGTGAAAATGCCTCGCTTTCATTAATCAATAAAAGATAGGTGTATATCTTACTCAAACCATCCAAATCAGATTTCTTATTCAAAGTCCCTGTTTTTGTAAATATGACACGTTTCAAGAAGGAGCCTTTTTACGTAGTTTGTTTCTTTATCCAAAACTGTAGTGTCATTATGTGTTGAGAAGTCAATCTTCCAGATAGACATCTTGAAGTTTGATCTATGTTCATTTTTTCACAAGAATTACAAGGGATGCTATAAATCAAATTTGAATTTTAGTCCATACTCAATTTAGTTTTAATATTTAAAAGTTAAAACATTAAGTATAGGTTGCAACTCTGAGGTTGCTTACACCCCTTAAGACTTTCAACAAATTATGGGCTAGGCCAGGTATGTATGGTAATGAACCAAAACATACATCTAGATTGTCACAAAGTTGAGGTAATTCATTATTAACAAAGGTAGGTGTGCTTAAAAAAATGTATTTAGCATTTTAGCAGGGTAATAATTTTCAATCAATATACTTTTTAAAAAGATAAAATCGTTCCTCCAGAAATCAGGATGAGACAATCTATTAACTCTATCATTAAGGGCGAGAATCAAATTTGTTTTCATTTTTGGAGTGTGACAAGACCTATAGCTGATGAACTTATTACTATACATCGGTTTTCTATACCATGAAGTTTTTATAATATTGTCATTACCTTTCATATATAGAAAGGGTAAAAACCCATTTCTTCTATTTCGATGGTAAACGAGTAAAACAAATCCAAAGTAACTTGCACCTTATCTACAGGAAAAGCCAAAATTATTTCATCCACATACTTTATAACAAAAGGAACTGGAAATTCAAGTACATCAGTGCAATGTTTAATAATTAAATAGTCTAATACAAAATTTACTAAAATTGTTGTACCGGAAACTTGTTTATAAAACTTGTTAAAAACAAAAGCATTTGAATCAAAAATGAAATTAAGTGACTGTTTAAAAGCTAGTAAAGTAAAATGACAATGTGGATGTATTTGTTTCCAATGTTCTGTGATACTTTCTAGAATGACAGGTAAGTAAATTTGTAAACAGCGAGACAATATCAAAGCTGACCAAAATGTAATTGTCAGGTATTATAAAATTATTGATAAAATTACTGAAAGTGAACGAGACCTTAATATACTCATTTTCAGCATTATAAGCGTTTGTCAAAATATCTGTCAAATATTGAGCAATACGCCCGTTGGGAGAATATGTAGATGACATTATTTGTCTCACTGATAAATTTTGTTTATGTATCTTTGTCAAAGCAGAGAATCTAGGAATTATTGCATTATAAAGTTTTAATTTGGGGACTAGTTTTTTTAGGATTAGGAGAATTATCAAGAGATGAAACCAATTGGGTTTCTTTCTGCTGCAAGGCACAAACAGGATTTCTAGAAATGGTTTTGTAATACTTCGTATCAGATAACAATTGCTCAAAAATTGTTATATAATACTCCACATGGCAACAGTAACATTCCTTTTTTCACTTCTGACGATATAAACATTAGGATGATCTTTCAGAAAATTTTTACATTCAAAAAAATAACTTTTCAAAATGTGCTTATCATTATTTTGTTTGTATGAAAAATTGGTTGAAATATTAGTGAAACGAGACCTAGTTATGTCTTTACAACTTTCATCAAAATGCTGAATAATATTTTCCAAATCTACTAAAATTTTTGATACTTTGAAATCATCCATGAGGGTTCTAAACAAAATTTTAGACCTAAAGAAAGAAACTTTTTTATATTATGAGGAAATGCTATAGTGGTTAAATTCTTAAACCATTTTTCAGTAAATTTAATATTTTCAAAAAGATTACTTTTAATCTTCTCCAATTTTCTAGTTTGAACCCCTTTAATCTTTCTAAAAAGATTATTATATTTAATTGTTTGTCTGTTATCAAATTCTGTGATTAGGTAATAAATTATGTAAATTGGACCTTATAGCAAAAATTTCTTTTTCTAACCCAGTTATGACAGGCTTAATAAATTGTCTCAATCTGATTTTCAGAGGAACGATTTTATCTTTTTAAAAAGTATATTGATTGAAAATTCTTACCTTGCTAAAATGCCAAATAAGATTCTTTTTAGCACACCTACCTTTGTGTCAATCTGGATGTATGTTTTGGTTCATTACCATACATACCTGGCCTAACCCCTGATTTGTTGAAATTCTTAAGGGGTGTAAGCAACGTCGGAGTTGCAACCTATAATGTTTTAACTATTAAATACTAAAACTAAATTGAGTAGGGATCAAAATTCAAATTTGATTAATAGCATCCCTTGTAATTCTTGTGAAAAAATATATATAGGTCAAACTTCTGAAAGGTGTTGTCCAATCCATGTACCAGGATATTCCTTAGCTAGATAACGTCTTACTGCAAAGTAATAGTGTGCAGAAGCACCATCTTGTTGAAATGTTATTTCCATGTTACCAAATTCATCTAGATTATCTTCCAGAATTTGAAGAACTAGCGGTTCAATTGCGTTTTCTAACATTTCGAGATATATTTCACGATTTCACCGGTTAAATTAGAGTTCAAAGAAAGGCCCGACTATATGGTTTCCCAAAGTACCTGCCCAGACATTTACTTTTAATGGGAACATGTGAGGATTTATTTCACTCCAATACCTCACATTTTGAGTATTAACATTTCCATTATAGTGCAGTAAATGAGGGGTTTCCCCTGGAAGTTATTTCGTTCTGAACCGATTGACGTAAAACTCGAACAGTAGGTAGGAAATACCTCAAATAACAAACCTAATATGGTGCCGGGGTATGCTTTTATCCAGGGGGTGGAAGCCACCCCTTCCAGGGTTTTTTTTCCTTTTTTTTAAGATCACAATCTGATCGGTAACGATCAATAAGCAATTTTAATCTAAATAATTTTTCTAATTTCAATCCTAAAACTAAAGGTCTTACTCAACAGAGGTTCCTTAGACTCTAATACAAATAGACACTAACACTAGTGTGTAAGCACTGCACTGTACTCTGCTTTACACTGACACTTATCTACTGAACTAACTCAAAGGGCTTTGTCCTCTTGAGTCTTCTCAACTGGTTGGTGTTGTCGAAGAGCTGGATGGCCTCAACATTCACATGTTCTAGGAGTCGCTGTTCATGACTCTTGGCAAACTTGGTGATCGTCTGGTTAACAGTGTCAATCTCCAGGTCCCGATGGAGATCACTGTTTCGCCAGTACGAAGGAGCATTGGTGATATTCCTCAGTATTTTGTATTGAAATCGTTGTATGATATGGGTGTTGCTTTCTTTGGTACAGCACCAAAGCTGAATTCCATAAGTCCATACAGGTTTCAGGATTTGCTTATATATTAGCAATTTATTGTATATAGATAGAGTGGAATTTCATCCCAGTATCCAATAGATTTTTCTAAATTTGAGCCCTAATTCTTCTCTTTTCTTTTTGACATAGGGTTTCCAGCGTAGTCCCGCATCTAATGTAATGCCCAGGTATGTGGCAGTGTTGGCATATGATACCTGAGCATTATTGAGTCTAATTGGCACTGATTGGCCTCTTTTGTGCACTGATTTTGTATCGTTAAGCTTGATTCTCCTTCTTTCAGTCCATATTTGAATCTGGCTCATGGTTGTTTGTAATTTGGCTGTAGCTACGTCATAACTATTTCCGACTGCTGAGATGGCTGTGTCATCAGCGAAAGTGGCTATAGTGTTATGCTCTAAATCAGGGATATCACTAGTATATAGAAGGTATAGGGCTGGTCCTAATACACTTCCCTGTGGCACTCCCGCTTTGATTTCTCTGAGTTCGGAATAAGCTTCTTCCTGTTTTATTCTGAAGACTCTGTTTGATATGTAAGAAATTAGAAGTTGTGAGTACTGTTTTGGCAGGAGTTGTCTTATTTTGTACTCGAGTCCTTCGTGCCATACTTTGTCGAAAGCCTGTGCTATATCTAGGAAAATTGTAGAGCAAACCTTTCTTCTAGCGTTTTTTCTATGATGTTGGTTAGTCTGTGGACCTGGTCTATCGTTGAATGGCTTTCACGAAATCAAAACTGGTGATCAGGTATTAACTTCCTTTCCTCTATTACTGGTTTTAGTCTTTTCAATAGAAGTTTTTCAAATAATTTTGATATTACAGGTAATAGTGAGATCGGTCGGTAAGATGAAGCTTCTTCAGGTTTTTTGCCTGGTTTGGGTATCATAATCACCTCTGCAACTTTTCACATCCTGGGTACATACTCTAGTCTAGAAGCAGCATTTATCAGGTACGTCAGTTTTATTTTGGCTTTCTGGGGTAATTGTTTCAGGATTTCTCCTGTTATCAAGTCAAATCCTGGGGCTTTCTTTGAATTAATATTTTCTTTAATTTCCTTAGCTACTTCTTTTGTTGTGGCAGGTCTTATTTCTAACTCTTCTTGGTCATAATTCTCTCTTGCTATTTCTTCACCTTCATTTGGTTGAAATATATTTTTTAAGTGATCCGCGAATATTCTTGCTTTTTGTATGTTATCTTTTGCCCAGCTGCCATCCTCGTTTCTGATTGGTGGGTTCTGCAGGATGGGTCTCTTTAATCTTTTAGTAGCTTTCCACAAGGAATAATCACTGTTACTGTCATTTGTCAATTCGCAGAGATAAGCACTAATAAATTCATTTTTGATTTATTGGATTTCTCTTTTAATATTCTGTGTGGCATTATTCAGCGTAGTTTTGTCCGCAGGTGCTCTAGATTGCTGCCATTTGCGTCTTAGTTTTCTCTTTTCGGTAAGTAGTTCTTTAATTTCTCTTGGGTAATTATTTCCCTTTATTCTTACTGTTGTGCTCGGGGTGTTATTCCATGCAGCTTGCTGTATAATCTTGTTAAATGTTTGTACTTCTTCGTCTAGCTGTTCGTTGGTTCTTAGCGGAACTGAGAGATTAATATTATTATCTAGTTCGATTTGAAAGCTCCCCCAATCAGTCTTTTTATTGACTAAACATGGTGTAGCTTCTTTTTGTATTATGGTATCACTAAGCGTGAGAAGGATGGGGGAATGGTTAGAATTCATGTCCCATGCTTCTTCTATTTTCATGTAAATTGTTGAAATATTTGTCACCACAAAGAAGTCTATGAGGTCTGGAATTTTATTAGGATCGGTGAACCAGTATGTTGGCTTCCCTGTTGATATTGCTTCACATTTAGTCTGATTTATAGCTCCTAGCAGTTCCCTGCCTTTAGTAGTAGTTAGTCTTGATCCCCAGTGTATATGTTTTGCGTTGAAGTCAACTACAATGATAAATCTATACCCCTGGCTGTTTAGAAATTCAATATATTTGTTTTTCTTGTTTGCGTGTTTTGGTGGGCAGTATAATACCGTTACATTTATCTCACGGTTTTTTATCTTGACGCTTATTGTGGTTGCTTGGAATTCAGCTGTTTTGAATCCCATCTCTTGGTGATGCATTATATTTTGCTACACTTCCTCCTTTAGCTGCATTTTCTGGATGTGTGGTATGATATACCTGATATCCTTTTATTCTGATGAACGACTCGTTAGTGAAATGTGTTTCGCTAATGAGACATATCTATTTTTAATACGCCTTGTAGTTCTTCTTGGTGTTGCAAGAGGCCATTGGCGTTCCATTCTAAGATTCTAAGGCTGTCTGTCATTATGTCTTTTGGGGATAGCTCCTTTATTGCTATAATCCAGTCTGTTAATTCGTTCGTTCAGGTTTGTTAGTTTCCCCAAGATTTGTTGGAGAGTTTGCTCAATAGTTGTACTATTTTGAATTATCTTTTCTTCAGTTTTGATCTTTACTGCATTACTGTAAGGATGTCTATTTTCTATATTGTTTATTTCAATCCTGTTTTGGGGGTTTTCAGGTCCTACTGCTGGTTGTGGGTTTCTGTGATTTTCTCTGATGAATAGGCCTTTCTGCCTTTTTATGTTTTTATTTTTCAATTTCTGCATTTCTTTGGCTACTATGCACCCTCTATAATTGGCTGGGTGCCCTTCGCCGCAGTGAATGCATTTTGGCTGAGCGTTTTTGGGTTGAGTACATTCACTCGTCAGGTATTTGTTTACACATCTTACGCAGCATAGTTCTTCTGTGCAATAGGTTTTTGTGTGTCCATATGCTTGACAGCGTTTGCATTGAGGTACCAGTTTGGATTTTCTTAGGTGTAGAATTTGTACTCTTATTCCCATTATATCCCTTATTTCATATATTTTGTTTACATTTTCGTCATGTCTGAAGACTAGCATGAACATATTTAATGGCTTTTTAGTTTTGTATTATTGTAATTTGGGGATGGCTTCAATAAGTTTGTACCCCCCTTTCTTAAGTCCTTGACTATTTGTTCTGGCTTGCAAGTATGATTCATCTTATTAACAATTACCTTTATTGGTATTTTTTTTGTTTTCATATGAATGCCATGAGTAACTGCGTTCATTCAACATATTGCTAAGTCTCCTGTAGTCATCTATGTTTTCTACATTGATCTTAGTATTTTTATCGCTAATGATTTTAATTTGGAACTTGTTGACAGTTAATTCTTCTAGTTGATGACAGTTTTGGATGTCATCTACAATTATTGGCGGGGGAGTTTGCACTTTTTTTGATTTTTCAACTGGAGCTGGGACAGTTTGCCTGTATTCTGGAGGTGTCAAGGAAGTATGCATTTTACGCTTCCTACGATTTCTAGTTTAAGCGCGTATCCACTCTATCTTTTTTGCTAACTCATCCTCATATCAGTTTGATATTCAGCTGTCGCTTCATTTGCGATGTTGGTAAACAGACTATTTTCCGTTTCTGTGAACTTTCTGCTCAGTTTTTCATACATTTTATGTGGTAGTTTATACAGTGCAATAAAATTTGGAGGGTGAAAATAAAGTGTTGTAACCTTCTCTACAATGGTAACAGGTGACGTAATAGTAATAGATGACGTCACAGTGCCACTCTGGCCAATAATTTTAAATAGGACCTTATGGCAAGTGATATCTCGTTTGAAAGGCATTGACATTGGCTACATAGCCATATTAATTTTGTTTGGGTTTATATTAATTTTGACGGATAAATTAAATAAATACCAAAATTTTGAAATAATTTTTTTAAATTTAATTAATCAAATATCAACATTGGATTCTTACAGAAAGTGTTAGAAATGTGCTCCGTCTACTTCCTGACAGTAATACATCATTAGTAAACTCTTGTCGTATCGTTCGAATGTGTCAGCTGAAATAGCATTGCATTCTTCAGTAATTCTTTCTTTCAAAACGCCAATGCTATCTGGTGCCGTAGTATAAACCTTGGATTTCAAGTACCCCCATAGACAAAATCTAATGGTGTCAGATCTGATGACCGAGGTGGCCATTCTATAGGACCTAGCCGGCCGATCCATCTACCTCGATATTCTTCATCCAGGTAACGTCTTACTGCACCATAATAATGTGCAGGAGCACCATCTTGTTGAAATGTTATTTCCAGTTGGCTGAATTCATCTTGATTATCTTCCAGAATTTCAAGAATTACCGGCTCAATTGCATTTTGAAACATCTCCAGATACACTTCATCGCTTAAATTTGAATTTAGGGAAACAGGACCAACTATGTGGTTTCCCAAAATACCTGCCCAAACATTGACTTTTTCTGGAAATTGGGTATGTTGTTCACGAAAGGTGTGAGGATTTGTGTCAGTCCAATACCTTACATTTTGTGTATTCACATTTCCATTGAGGCAAAAAGTACTTTCGTCACTAAAACAATTTGTTTTTGTGTAATGTGGGTTTTGACTAATTTTATTTGTCATACATTCACAGAATTCGAGTCTTCTGTCGGGGTCGTCATCCGAAAGGTGGTGCACCATTTTTAACTTGTATGGATGGAATTTATTTTTAGCCAACACTCTCTGTACTGTACTTTCACTTACTTCACAGATAAACGCAACTTTAGTTGAAGAGGAAATAGGGTTTATTACCATTAGCAACTATATCAATTTTTTATCATCACTAAATGTTGGTCGTCCAGATCGTTTGGCATCTTGAACACTACCTGTTGCTTCAAACTTGTGAAGATGCTCCCTCAAATAAGTTCTCGAGATATGGTGATCTGGGTATCTCTCATTAAATAAACGTTCCGCTTCATGGAGATTCTTTCTAGATTCACCAATTATTAAGATAGCTGCTACTTTGTCGGCATGAGTACGTACCATTTTGCCTATGTAAACTCTTAAACGTCTCGTTAAACAATAATAAAATTAAATATTTAAGCTATTTAGAAAAACTTTGTAAAGCAAAAAATACTATTAAATTAAAAACGTCAATTTTTTGACAACTAACCAGAGCCGGACTGAAAAATCTTCAATATTTAAATGTGAAATAATAATTTTGGTATTTATTTAATTTATCAATCAAAACTAATTTAAACCCAAACAAAATTAATATGGCTATGTAGCCAATGTCAATGCCTTTCAAACGAGATATCACTTGCCATAAGGTCCTATTTAAAATTATTGGCCAGAGTGGCACTGTGACGTCATCTATTACTATTACGTCACCTGTTACCATTCGTAGAGAAGTTTACAACACTTTATTTTCACCCTCCAAATTTTAATAATGTAAGTGTAGCCGTTCAAAAGATACGAGGGGGGGAGGGGACTCTTGAATAGCACTGTATAACAATTAATAGCCGGTAGCAACATTTTGGTAATTAATATAAACAAGTACGTGTTTACTTCTCGGAAGTGCAACAACAACTCCCCTTCCAGGCGTGGAAAAATAAAATGTTAAATTTAACTGCAGAAATCGATAGAGGAATAAATTTTAAGTAAAAAGTAATAGACGAACATTTTTTCTTAAGTCAATACTTTCCGAGCTATTCGGTATAGAAAATGTCCATTTTTCATTAAAAAAAATCATATTTTTCAGCAGTTTTTCTCAAATAACTCGAAAAATTGACATACTATGAGAAAGAAATATATAGCGTATTAAAAAAGAAAATAATTGGTTTTTTTTATTTATTTAGATGCAATAGGTGGTGAAATAGAGCTGATTGAAGAGAAAGAACTTTTTGTTCGCTGGAAACTGATTATAAACTATTTAACATAAAATAAGTTAAAAAGTTGAAGTTTTAAAGAAAACATTTTTTAAAGAACTATAAAAAACTTCAAAATGAACTCAATTTTAAGTCTTTAGCATACAAATTAACTAAGTTGTCAGAAAAATAAAACTGCTTATTCGCTTTTTCGAGAAAAAAATCAGTACAAAAATAGATGAATTTTTCATGAAAATATTAATTAAATGTAATCCTTTCATAATTTAGTTTTTAATTACGTGCTTACAATATTTTCTGCAAGTTACAGCGATTTCTGATGCATATTTTTTAAAATATAACGTTATAAATGAAAAAAATTCGAATGTCAAGAAAAATTAATGAATTTTTGAAAATAACTTTAAAAATAAAAAAGATACGAAAAATATTCACGATAAAAATTAACGGAGATGCCGCTGATACAAGTTTGCAGATTAGAGCGAGGGCCATGTTTTTCAAGCCCTTTAACTTCTAAATTTTCAAAAACAACTGAATAAAATATATTCACAGAACTTACTGTTGAAATACCCTGTAAAATGGTTTTTGGATCGATTTCTTAGCTTTAAAATTAAAAAATTTATCATCGAAAAACCAAATGTACCTTTTCGATATAATTTTCGGAACAGAGCAATGTGCCTGTTTGTATGTGTGTTACACGAGAGAGCTACGCAGAGAGGTATCTTTTCCATAGCTTCCTTGTATATTCACACAGGTATAAGATAGAAAAAATATTTTAATAAGTTAACTTATCGATGTTGAATGTATATTTTTTTAAAAGTGATTTAAAAGAGGAGGCACCATAATTAATTTTGAATTATTTAAAAAATATTTTTTCTTCTTATTTTGTTATTAGAGGTGGTTTTTAATGGTTTAAAAGATGTTACAACTTACATTATAAACAGTTAATAATGAAAAATATAAAATTATTTTACAGGAACTATCAAACCATTTTAAAGTCTTAAAAAATGTATTTTTCATTTTTTTAATTTTCATTTAGGGGTAGTTTTTAAGGGGTGAATTATTGTAATAGAGTATTAATTATATCACTAACTTTTAAAACGTTTTTAAAATATGACACATGCACCATAATACCTTTATAACATGAAAAAAACTTTTTGGTAATTTATCTTTTAGGGTTATTTTTAAGGGTTGAAATGTATTACAAATTATGTAAATTACAGTCCATAATCTAAAATAATATTTATTCTACCTATTTACATATGATTTTATTCGACATACAATAATTTTATGTATTTTTCTAATTTTTTAACATAAGGGGTGGTTGTTACCCATTAAAAATTAAAAGCATACATCAGGAGTATATTAGGTTTGATCTAGAGGGTAAAAAAAATTCGGAGGTTATACCATTTTTTAGTCATCTTTTACTGGACTTAAGGAAGAAAGTACTTTCGTCACTAAAACAAATTGTCCTTACATAGTCTGGCTGCTGGAGAATTTTAGTGGACATATTTTCACAGAATTTCAGCCTTCGGTCGGGGTCGTCATCTGAAAGTTGATACGCCATTTTTAATTTGTATCGATGAAATTTGTTTTTGGTCAACACCCTGTGTACTGTACTATGACTGACTCCACATATAGACGCTACTAGGGCTGTGGAAGAAGAAGGGTTTACTACAATTTCTGCAACTATATCAATTCGTTTATCAATACCAATATTTGATCGACCTGGCCGTTTGGCATCATGTTTGTTGAAACTTATGAAAAAGCTCCCACAAATATGTACTCGGTATTGGGCGATCGGGGTATCTCTCATTAAAAATGCATTCCGCCGCTTGAAAATTATTTCCACTTTCACCAATAATTAAGATAGCTGTTGCTTTGTCAGCTAGAGCACGTATCACTTTGTTTATGTAGATACTTAAACGTCTCGTTAAACAATAATTAAATTCAAGATATTATCGCATGTGAAAACGTCAATAAAAAACTTTTTTGACAATTAACCATAAGCAGAGTTTTGAATCTTTATTAATTAAAAGCGAAACTCAAATTTTAGTGTTTATTTATTTTAACCTTTCAACCATCAAAAATATCGTAAATCCAAAAAAAAATAGTATGATTGAATGGGAATTCTAAATACCTTTCAAACGAGGTGTCACTTGCCATAAGGCCCCATTTAATATTATTGATTTCAGTTGCCTGGTGAAGTCACCGATCCCTATTACGTCACCTGTTGCCACTAGTGGAGAAGCTTACAGTAGTTCATTTTCCCGCTCCAAATTTCATCAGTCTAAGTATCACCGTTCAAAAGAAAAGAGGAGGGTAGGGGACTTTTGAGAAGCATTGTATATACATATATATATATATATATATATATATATATATATATATATAGACGTATTAACCCCCATTACAAAGCCCAAAACGGTACACACGACAGATTCAACCAAGCCCGATGCAAGTTTGCGAAGCCCGGTCTCGGGCTTCCTAAAACTCTCCGTGTATATCGTTCCCATTAGCTTAATAATGAGTAGGCAACCTTGTACGGCTAATATAGTCCGGGCTTCGTAATGGTGGTTAATATCTCAAAATATACACGTTTAGTTCACTTTATCTCCTGTAGAGGGCGCATGAGTAGTTCTGTGTATAAATATATACGGTTTGTAAATATTATACGGATTACAGGAATCCCAGACAGTTCCGCGTATTATCCGAAGCCTGTACATTTGGCAGCATTGCAGGACGAAACATACAAGCTTAATATTTTAAATCACTACAAAAACGGAAAAGACGGGCGGGTTTCGTAGTACACAGGTGTGTTTGTTAAATAACTGAATTGTGATTATAAAAATAATGTACACCAGAGGAGCAAAAATGTTACAGATGGTGTTTGATAAGGTTCCTGTTGCAGGTAAGTTATTCATTATTTTATAGTAACTTCGATAAGTATAACTTTTTTGATGAAATCAGTAGAATAATATAATGAAAATTAAGGAGTTGTAAAATGCAAAATGACATTATTACAAGAAAAAAAAACAATATGACGGAAGAGCCGTGTGATTTATGGCCCGATTTTATTCATTGGTACGGGGTCGGAGATAATATTTTAGAATTCAAGATGGCTGCTCTAATATGGCGGACGAGTTTTGTGTTATATAGTACAATTCGATTCTATTTTAGAGTTATTGGTGAGTTAGATAAAAAATTTCTTGTTCAAAATGTCAAGATGTCAGATTCTACTGAAAATTGGTATCAAGAGGCTTCTAGGGGTCAAAGATTATGATTTTTGTAAAAACTCAATAATTCATGGTGGCGGACAATTTTATTATTTCTGGTATGCTTCTTTAAAAAATGTGTAAAAGTTTTTGTGGTGGGATAATGTTTTTTTTCCAAAATGGAAGATTCAAGAAGGAGGGAAATTTTTGTGATTTGATTCTATTCAATAAAGATATCAATGGCTTTGTGGGGTCAGAAATGACGAATTTCTGCTCAAAATTCAAGAATTCATTGATGTGAACGAGTTTTGATATTTACGGAATGACTAAAAACAATAACCTTTAGAAATAAGCTTATACACTAAAATTAAAAAATCTCTGTAGATAGGTGGACGTAGATTATTCTGTGAATAACATATTCAAATGGTTGCCGCGTAATATTTACAGTTTGAATACACATAGTTATGCTTGCTTGCGTGACAAATGTTAGAATCTGTTACTGAACAAATCTGTCACCCATATTACTTTTTTTACTTCATTTGAATTAAAGTGTGTTTTCAAAGTTTTCTAATTTATATTCATTTCTATATACAGAATAAATACATCGAAAACACGAATAAAGGAAAAAAATGACAAATTTCAACGGAATCAACTTTTTAAGGACTAAAAAAATATAAAGATTTGGGTCCTAAAATTTGGAACATTATATCTGCTATATTTCTAGGCCTAGTTTTTCCCCAGATACATTAATTTGTACAAAACAGTCACGTAGCGTACGTTTTTCATTGAATTGTCTTTCAAAAGCACATAATATCTACTGAAATCAGTCCTGCTCAATATATTTTGCTACAATTTTCAGTACGTAAATAACAAATATACTAATTTCGCAAAAAAACAGGAAATTGTTCCCATTTTCCATACAAATGTCTGAAAGCCATTCGAATTTACCAATTTTGCGTAAAAACTTAAGGTTATATACAGGGTGTGTCACGGTGGATGGGACATAAGACTTACTGAAATTTTGGTAGCAGACATAAGTGAATGTGGTGTACCCAAATCTCAGTTTTAGTATACAGGGTAACTCAAAAGTTTGTTTTATGTCTCATAAAAATGACCGATCAGTTTATTCAAATGGAAACCCTTACTTTTTATTAATTATTTATTTGTAAATATGGTTTCCATTTGAAAAAAATTATTTACGTTCATTTTCATGATTCATAAATAGCAACTAACTTTTGAGCTACCCTGTATGCTAAAACTGAGATTTATTCCATGAAAAAAATACCTCATGATCTTTTGCAGTAATAGTCCTAATTCAACTCGATGATTTGCATTCAGAGGAAAACGTGATTTCTCAATAGTCGGAAATAAATTTATATCTCTAAAACGGTTGGAGATATAGCTATAAGGAATTATTAGGAAAAAATACTCACAATTCAATAGGTATTCGAAATATCTAATAATATGCAAGGTACTCCATTTGAAATAATCCATGACCAAAATTTCAAAATGATTCTTAAACGGTTCTCGAGATACGTCTAATTTTCTATTCACCGTGAAACACCCTGAATACCATGTCTCTGAATTTACTTAACAAGAAGCAAAACTATTTTATTTGCAATTTTACAGAAAAAATAAACAATTCTTAATTCTGGATTTTATACCTTCAGATATTTCAACTTTTTCAGGCCCTGAGGTAACCCCAAGGGAATCGATCTCGCCAATAGACCAATGTGACAATGAATCGGAACTTGATTCTGAACAGGAACGAATTGCTAAAGAGATGGAAGAATTCATCGATTTCGAGAGTTCTGGCTCTGAATATGTCCCGCTATCATTGTCAAATGGATCGTCTAATTATATGAATAGTTCGGATGCAGTTTCAGATGCAAGGACAAGTTATGAAGTATGTGTAACATTCGTAGTTTCGTGTTGTTAAAAAAATCCCTCTTCCACTCAAACTCTCGGCTTCAAAAAATGTATTACGGGGGTAAAAAACTGCATAATTTAACAATTGTCACTATTGTGCAATTTCCAGTTATGCTTGAACGGCAGTTAACCAAAACTCCATTATTTCAAATTCTATATTCTTTCATTGTCAAATTCTTCATGAAAGGCTGATTCCAAAAATCTGCAATTTTAGGGTCTAAATTTGATAGTTTCTTATTACAAGCCTTTGCAAACCCGCTGAATATTACGAAGTGTTCTTTCACTCGGTTAAAATGCAGTAGAATTTGTAACTTTTTGTGAATTTTAAATTTGTACATTTTTAGCAGTATATTCAAGAAACAGTGCTAGAAGAAAATATCGAAGTAAAAAAGTTAAATGAAGCTTCAACAAGTGGAGCATTATTACCACTTGAACCACAAGCAGCACTACCTCCAATAATAACACCTTCAGTATTGGCAAGTATTCATCGGCGTGCGTATGTAAATTAGTTTTTTCTTATTCAATATTTTCAATTTAGGATTATAAATCGCACTATAAAAAGAAGAATGCAGCTAGGGAAAGGCCCACCATCTGCCCTATATGCTACGAGGATGTTCCGACTCATTTTCCCAGACATCTTATCAGACGGCATAAGGATAATAAGGAAGTCATTGCAATCCAAAAATTCAAACCTAGAAGTAAAGAGAGATTAGCCCTTGTAAGTTCATTACGAAAACAGGGTTATTTTTACATGAAAACTGAGAAAAACGTTCTTCAACCTATGAGAACTTCTAAAAATCCGAACACTGAATATTTTGTGTGTACTTACTGTTTAGGTTACTACACAAAAAATCTTTTATATAAGCATGTTAAAATATGCAAGAATAAACCAAGTGATGTGACAAATGCCGGTAAAAACTGTTTGACGCGATCACAAACGTTTATGGCATCTGTAATGTCAAAAAATCATGATTTCTTAAAATCGTCCAGAATAAAAGAAGAAGTATTCAACATAATGCGACCCGACAATATAAGTTCTACTGCTAAAAATGACCCATTAGTCTGTTTATACGCGGAATCCTTGCTAAATAGGCATAAAAGAAAACAAATAGCCATTGTTATTTCAAATAAAATGAGGGAGTTGGGCAGACTGCTAATTGCCCTGAAAACAGTGAACCATGAAATAGTTGGGTTATTTGATGCATTGAAACCTGAGTATTTCCAATCATTTCTATCAGCCACAAAAATGATTAGTGGCTATAATCCAAATGACAAAAGTTTTGATGCACCGTCACTTGCCATGCATATGGGAACAAATTTAAAAGTTTTATGCAATGTTGCGCTCAAAATAGTTCTTGAGAACAGGCAACTTCCTAATATTCAATGGACGGACAGACAACAGAAAAAAAACCAAATCAAAGACTTAAAAAAACTAATTGAAGGGCACTGGTGCAATGAGATATCAAGTTTGGCACTAAAAACCCTCAAAGAAAGACATTGGGAGAAGCCAGTCCAATTACCTTTGAACAGCGACATACAGATATTTAATACATACGTCAATAGGCTTGCAGAGGGTGCGTACACAGAGCTTAGAAGTAATTTAAATATAAACAGGAATTACAAAATTCTAACAGAGTGTGTTCTGGTGGAAACTTTAATGTTCAACCGCAAGCGAGTAGGGGAGATTCAATACTTGATGATCGCAAATTATAATGCAAATACGGACACTGTCAATCAGGAGTCCTTTATGGACTCCCTTACTAAAGTGGAGCAGCTGCTTAGCAAAAGATTCAAAAGCGTAGTTGCTGGTGGGAAGGGATTTAGACCGGTTCCCATACTATTCTCAAAAAGGATACAACGTTATATTGATTGCCTCTTGAGAGTCAGAAGGGAGTTTGATATTGTGCCGAAGTCAAATCCTTATCTTTTTGCCAATCCTGGTTCTGAGGACCGATGGATGTCGGGGGCCAGCGTCATGAGGAAGTTTGCACATAAATGTGGTGCCGAAAGGGCATCTCTCTTAACATCAACACGATTCAGAAAACACATTGCAACCACACTTCAATTAATGAGTATGGAGGATAACGAAATGGAGCAAATTGCGACATTTATGGGTCATACTTCCAAGACCCATTTGGAATTTTATAGGTACGATAAGATATTGATTGAAACAGTAAATATTCCCAATTATATTAAAACAAAACATGACTAAACATAGTAATAATCAACCTGATAAAAAATATTTTTCAGAACTTTTCCTTTGGCAAATCCAAAAACATTTCAAAACAATTTCACAATTAACATTATAATAATAATTGCTTTACGAAATGAGCAATGGTTTAAAAAATATATCATTTTTAAAGAAAATGGTAGGTGTTATCACTGTAGCTATGAAGCCAATCATTGAAAGTTTTTTTTAATATCGTTTTGCAAAAGGAAACATTTATTGTAAATTGTTATTTTGGTAACTAGTGCGGACGACACAAGTCTGCAAGTGTCCGCAACAATATATTGAGATACAAGTTTTATAAGACGTTGTATTGTCACACTTGTTTTTTGTAGTATCATGATCGAAGTTTTAAATACTATAAAGAAACAGTTGTCATAATACGTCTTATAAAACGGGTATATTTTCGATTTTTAAATTATTTTTAAGGAATAATTTCAATTAAAAAATCATGTCAACAACTGTAACTGACAGCTGTTACAAAATGTAACCGAAAAATGAAAATCAATCAAACTTTCCGATTACACAAATTTTTGAATACTTTTTTCAGATTCACTTGTTCGCAACGTACGTATACCCCTGATAGTACAAATAAAACAGAAAATTGAAGTGTACCATCCGTCCGATACTCATAAACACATATAACATTGGTTAATTCTTTCAGGCTACCGCAAGATATATATCAAAGGGCAAAAGTGGCAAAAATTTTACTCCTTTTGGAAAAGGGAAAAGGGAATGAATTTAAAGGGAGAAGTTTAAAAGACATAGAACTAGATTCAGACGTATATTACAGTACAGAATCAGAAATAGAGAACGAAGGAAGTGATGATGGAAGGCCTCTGTCCGAAAAAATATTAAAAAAAGTTGCTAATAAATCTAAACAGTCAAATGCACGGTGTGTGGGAACTACTGCCGAGGTTCCCCCATCATCAAATCTAAACGTCAATTGTAGTGTGGATGAGGAAAATTATCCAGTAGCCAAAGAAAATTGTAGGTATTTTTATTTTATGATTCAAAATGTTTTATTAGCTACATTATTACTTTTTCAGTGAAAAAAACTAAAAAAAGTAGGCTGAAATTACGATCAAAAGAAAATATCGATTATAGTACGGACGAAGAAGACTGTCCAGTCACTAAAGGAAATTGTATGTACCAGTATAGCTATTCATGATTATTTTTTAACTACATTATTACTTTTTCAGTGAAAAAAACTAAAACAAGTGGACGGGTGCGATGGTCCGAAACAGAAAAAAAAATGGTGATACAGCATTTTAAGGACCATATCAGAAGAAAAGTTGCACCTAAGAAACACGAATGTGCGGAGTTTCTTGCTAACAAGGAAGAAATATTCATAGATAAAAACTGGGTACGAGTTAAAACATTTGTATACAATTGCTATCGAGAAAAGAAATAAGGTTAATCAGAAAAACTTTGATTTTCTATATGTTTTTGATATCAATTTTTTTAATTTTGTTTTTCCATACCTCAGTTTTGAATAAATTTTCTGTTAAGAATATTTTTATATAGTTTTGTACCTTATATTTTATTATTATTTTATCATAAATATAAACCATAACCTCAAATAGTTTTTTTATTAATAGTATTTTTCGGGGCTTCACTTGTGTATATTTCATAACTATGGTTGTCTCCCTGATGAAAAAGGAAAATTGCTCTCTCCGTAACGGCACATGATATCTATCACAAATTTCTCTGTGTACAACTTTTGTTTAATTTAACTTTCAGATACTATTATATAAAATAATATTTCGGCAACACTGTAGTGGCTTGCTTAGAACGTCAGAACATAAATTTTTATACAATCGGGCTTTGTATAATCTTTCGAATATCTTAGGGCTCGTATTGACGGTTGTATATATTTTCCAAAAGTATATCGTATATACGTCCGTAAGTCACCCCCTCAACCCGGGCTTCGACTGGTCAGTAACATATAGCGGGCTTGGTTTCATCCACCAGATGCGTATATATATATATATATATATATATTAAACTAATTATATTTGATATAATACTTACTTTTGATGTGAAATTTATTTATAGAAGTTTATTATTTAGATTTTTTTTTGTTTAAGTTTGGCTAGCTCAGTTTGTTTTTAATATTTGTTTAATAATTTATTTTAATTAGATTATTCGGGAGCATGAAATCCTTTTTCCCTTTGAGTCCTGGCAATTTATACTGATGTGATAGTTGAAATAAAAAGAAAACACATTATTTGAAATCAATTTAATTATCAATGCAATATTTATTTGATAAAATAATATGCGACGCCAATGGTTATATGTACCTATTTATTGATTTTAATAATATCCTAAATGCGCATGCGTGAAAAAATTAGTCATGCGCTTTAGCATGAAACAAATAATTATGATACGTAAGAAGCATCTATATTATACAAACATAGTTTGTTTGATGATGCAGATAGGTAAATGGATTATACAAAACATAAAAGAATTTATATATATATCATAGTTATATATGATACAAGTAGCTGTGGGAAGAAATTAGTTATATACATGGATAGAGAAATAGAAATTATATACAGAAGGACATAGTTATTACATTATGAAATTTCAATCACCATATTTATGCAATTACAAGATGGCGTGATTAGAGTAAGTACATATTTTAATTTATATAAAGTTCGGCCTTTTATTAAATTTAATGATTTATGCAATGAATATGCTAGATAAAGTCTGTTTCTTTTTTTTTTAGATCGATCATATGTGAAAAAGTTTGTCAATTTATGATATTAAGTACTTAATTGGGATTTTGAGTTTTTACACTATTTATTGGCCAATAAATGATTTAAATACACTGACCTGTTGATCTTGAATTTGGAAGAAAGTCTCTGGATCCCAGGAACACTACACTGAATCTCCAAAAAAACCAAAGTTGTTGAAAATTTCACAGATTCTTGTCGGAAAACTTGTTACAATTAACTGTAAGTATTTCTAATATTGTATTTTAATAGTACATTAGGAGTTTAAATGTCTTATACCGGGAATATCTTTAAATTTTTAGGAACACTATCCCACACACTGCTCGCTTCTTAACACTCGCTACCGTTCTCCTTAAGCGTCCCCTCGATTTTCAACTTTTTTAAACAAAACAGTCTTTTGTTCTTTTCCAGATCACTATTCAAAAGTTTATTTATTGATTCACAATTTGTTATGTCATCTTTTACAACCAATAAGATATTGTCTTTTGTAATCAGATCAGATAATTGAAACTTCAATCACTTATCAAAACAATTTCATACATACAAATACATTAAAATTGGTTATACTTAGATACACTTACATAGTACAACATTCAATATTATTATTGATAGTATATTCTTGTTACATTCATATCAATTATAAATATAAATTCTCTTATGTTATTTGTCTATATGTCATTATTTGTTTATCTATGAAATCTATTGGATTATATTCTATTCTATATTTATATTTGTTCTTATTCTTAAATTAATGATTATAATGAATTAACTATAGTAATATTTGTTTTCATTTCAGATGAACAGCTGTTATGATATGGAAATTATTCTTCGTCTTAGGCAACTTTATTTACACCATTACATTGGTTAGGCAATATCTATATTTTATGTTATCATTTAGGTAATTCCTTTTTTTATTATATTGTTATTGGCTGTTATTTAATATATCTTTATTTGATATGTTGTTTAAATTAA
Source organism: Galeruca laticollis (assembly GCA_963921935.1). NCBI lineage: Eukaryota > Metazoa > Arthropoda > Insecta > Coleoptera > Chrysomelidae > Galeruca > Galeruca laticollis. The sequence goes on along the minus strand of OY998179.1, from coordinate 147,876,395 downwards.
GAAAAGTGTTTCCTTTTTACTTGTTTTCTTAAATTATGTTATTTTCATATATATTTCATACTAGCAAACTTAATTTTATAATACTACTTCTCTTATTATCTAAGATATCTGGTTCAATTCCCCTCAAATTTAAATTTAAATGATATCCATACCCTGGATATTTATTTAAATTTCAATTTTCTTATTATAAATGATTGATTTTATTTTATTCAAAAAAATTTAACAATTTTATGGCATAATCTTACTTTCTTTACCTTTGTTTCTCAAATATTTGTTCACATTTTTCCTACTACAAAATCTATTTCTTTCAATAACTGTCTCCTAATTCTTTCCTTAAAATACACTTGATTAAGATCAATGTCAATTTATATTTTTAATATTACTTCATATAATACTTCTTTATTAACATTTCTTCCTAACATCCACTTATATATCAACTTATTTCTTTGTAATTACATTATACTTCTACATACTCCTCATATCATATTTCTTTTCAATATTCATTATTCAATATAATTAATTATTTCTTAAATTCATATATACATCAATATCAACTTCCTTATTCCTTCCTGTATTTTCAAGTAATCTATAAGATTCTAATTGACATTAAACATTACCTCCTATATTTTTAATCAATATCATTCATTATTATCCTTTCCTATCCTTTATTACTTACATCTTATTTCCCTATTTAAAAATGTGAACTTCTATTTGATACTTGAGTTATTCTTATTTTATCCCCTCTATCCTATATTCTTTAATAGTTTCATTCTATGTAAAACCAGTATCTCTTATAAATTGTTTCCTTTATTTGCTATATATATAGATTTGCCATACTCAAATTTTTTTAAAATGTTTTAATTATAAGTTTTATCTAATAAATTTTTCTTTATATTATATTATATTTATTTTTTTAGGTTCTGAAGAAACAAACGTGATGAATTTAATTGGATTATCAGCTGCCAAATGGAAAACAAAACTCTGTCTACTATCTACTTTAACTTTGTACACTAATATTAAATTTTAAATCTATCCTGATGACTATCATTTCCTTTTTTCAAATATTATTCGTAACATAACATCATCTATAAATTATTTATATACATGACATATATATAATTGTGTTATTCATTGTTTCTAAATTCTATGTACATTATTTATATCGACTTCCTTTCTGTATCCTTTCCCTTTTTCATTGAATTGCATTTTCGTCTCCATATTTCATTCCTATTCTCTTGTTCTATTATTTAATTTGCTTTTCTTTTTCTAACCTTTTTCTTGCTTTCTTCTCTTGTTGTTTGATGCTCGATAAATTTCTGAAGCGTCTGTCTATTCTCTACTGTATCCTTTTTAACTCTGTTGCCCCATATCTCATAAATTTCTTCCCATGAATCCATTAAAATTTGCGTTTCCAATTCTTCCATATTATGCAATTTACTATGTATTATTTTAAAGAAAGCTTTTGTATGAATCATAGTCATCATGTTGTCCCATTTTATTCCTGTTACTACATTATTATAAAAATTTCCTGAACATCCTATACCTCCTTCATTTCTTCTTATACTATCTTCTATTTCTTCTACTGTGTCTGTTAATCTTCGATTCATCTCTTGTATTTCCTTGTTAATTTGTCTACCTAAGATTTGACTCCTTTTTTCATATATTCCTGTCGGTTTTGTTACTCTGCCATCTAAATTTATAATTTCTTTATTCACTTTTTCGTAAGAATGTTGATTTACCTGTTTACTTACTTGTCCTTGTAATTTTATGTATCCTACTTCTCCAGTTTCCTTCTTAATTTCTTCTGTCCCATCTGTGATATTTGTTAATTCCTGATTATTCTTCTCAATATTCTTAATTTCCATGAAACTTTCCATTTTTACTTCATCTATGTTCTTTGTTAACTTATTTGCTTGTTTTGAAATTTCCGTTTGGATAGTTTTTGGTGAATTTTCTTCCATTTTGATTCCGCTTTCTTTTGGCTCTATCTTCAAGTTTTTATTTTGATCCTCCATATCTAAATTAACTTTATCTATTTGCCTTCTGGATTGTTCATTCTTCTCCATACAATTCCTAATTCCCTTAATTTGCTGAATACTTTCTGGTTTCATATCTTCAATTTTCTTTCTCAAATTATTATTTGTTTTCTGTTCCATAGTATCAATATTTTTATTTAAAGTCGCATTCAAATCTTCCTGAATATTGTTCATATTTTCATTAATCTTGTCCTCCTTACCAATCGTTTCCACATTTATGTTATCCTTGTTACTATCCATCTTACCATCAATCTTCCCCTCTACTCGGTTAAAATCTTTTACCATAGTTTTCCTATCTTTTCTTCTTTTGTCATCCCACTTTCTCATATCTTCTCTCATATTTTTCTCCATATTGTCCATTTTTTCATTCATACTGATCAAAAATTGCAATATTTGTTCATCGGTAACTGTTCCTCCTTGCGTTTCCTGTCTCCTATACTCCTGGTTTCCATCTCTCAACATCATTCGTTTTGCCATTTTGATGAAGTATTAAATTTTACAAATATAACCAAAATTTTTACAACGCCCCACGTTGGGCGCCAATTAAACTAATTATATAATAATATTTGATATAATACTTACTTTTGATGTGAAATTTATTTATAGAAGTTTATTATTTAGACTTTTTTTTGTTTAAGTTTGGCTAGCTCAGTTTGTTTTTAATATTTGTTTAATAATTTATTTTAATTAGATTATTCGGGAGCATGAAATCCTTTTTCCCTTTGAGTCCTGGCAATTTATACTGATGTGATAGTTGAAATAAAAAGAAAACACATTATTTGAAATCAATTTAATTATCAATGCAATATTTATTTGATAAAATAATATGCGACGCCAATGGTTATATGTACCTATTTATTGATTTTAATAATATCCTAAATGCGCATGCGTAAAAAAATTAGTCATGCGCTTTAGCATGAAACAAATAATTATGATACGTAAGAAGCATCTATATTATACAAACATAGTTTGTTTGATGATGCAGATAGGTAAATGGATTATACAAAACATAAAAGAATTTATATATATATCATAGTTATATATGATACAAGTAGCTGTGGGAAGAAATTAGTTATATACATGGATAGAGAAATAGAAATTATATACAGAAGGACATAGTTATTACATTATGAAATTTCAATCACCATATTTATGCAATTACAAGATGGCGTGATTAGAGTAAGTACATATTTTAATTTATATAAAGTTCGGCCTTTTATTAAATTTAATGATTTATGCAATGAATATGCTAGATAAAGTCTGTTTCTTTTTTTTTTAGATCGATCATATGTGAAAAAGTTTGTCAATTTATGATATTAAGTACTTAATTGGGATTTTGAGTTTTTACACTATTTATTGGCCAATAAATGATTTAAATACACTGACCTGTTGATCTTGAATTTGGAAGAAAGTCTCTGGATCCCAGGAACACTACACTGAATCTCCAAAAAAACCAAAGTTGTTGAAAATTTCACAGATTCTTGTCGGAAAACTTGTTACAATTAACTGTAAGTATTTCTAATATTGTATTTTAATAGTACATTAGGAGTTTAAATGTCTTATACCGGGAATATCTTTAAATTTTTAGGAACACTATCCCACACACTCCTCGCTTCTTAACACCAGCTTCCGTTCTCCTTTAGCGTCCCCTCGATTTTCGACTTTTTTCAACAAAACCGTCTTTTGTTCTTTTCCAGGTCACTATTCCAAAGTTTATTAATTGATTCACAGTTTGTTCTGTCATCTTTTATAACCAATAAGATATTGTCTTTTGTAATCAGATAATTGAAACTTCTATCACTTATCAAAAAATTTCATACATACAAATACATTAAAATTGGTTATACTTAGATACACTTACATGGTACAACATTCAAAAACTAATAGATCACATATTAGACTAGAGAACTATAACTACGTTTAGTACACAAGTGGTAGTACAAACAAGAATTTAGGAATATGAGGTATTAACTTACAGGCACAAGTATCTATATAATACAATATTATTATTGATAGTATATTCTTGTTACACTCATATTAATTATAAATATAAATTCTCTTATGTTATTTGTCTATATGCCATTATTTGTTTATCTATGAAATCTATTGGATTATATTCTATTCAATATTTATATTTGTTCTTATTCTTAAATTAATGATTATAATGAATTAACTATAGTAATATTTGTTTTCATTTCAGATGAACAGCTGATTATGTTATGAAAAATAATCTTCGTCTTAGGCAACTTTATTTACATCATTACATTGGTTAGGCAATATCTATATTTTATGTTATCATTGAGGTAATTCCTTATTTTTTATATTGTTATAGGTTATTATTTAATATATCTTTATTTGATATGTTGTTTAAATTAAGAAAAGTGCTTCCTTTTTACTTGTTTTCTTAAATTATGTTATTTTCATATATATTTCATACTAGCAACTTAATTTTATAATACTACTTCTCTTATTATCTAAGATATCTGGTTCAATTCCCCTCAAATTTAAATTTAAATGATATCCATACCCTGGATATTTATTTGAATTTCAATTTTCTTATTATAAATGATTGATTTTATTTTATTCAAAAAAAAATTTAACAATTTTATGGCATAATCTTATTTTCTTTAACTTTGTTTCTCAAATATTTGTTCACATTTTTCCTACTACAAAATCTATTTCTTTCAATAACTGTCTCCTAATTCTTTCCTTAAAATACACTTGATTAAGATCAATGTCAATTTATATTTTTAATATTACTTCACATAATACTTCTTTATTATCATTTCTTCCTAACATCCACTTATATATCAACTTATTTCTTTGTAATTATATTATACTTCTATATACTCCTCATATCATATTTCTTTTCAATATTCATTATTCAATATAATTAATTATTTCTTAAGTTCATATATATCAATATCAACTTCCTTATTCCTTCCTGTATTTTCAAGTAATCTATAAGATTCTAATTGACATTAAACATTACCTCCTATATTTTTAATCAATATCATTCATTATTATCCTTCCCTATCCTTTATTACTTACATCTTATTTCCTTATTTAAAAAAATGTGAACTTCTACTTGATACTTGCGTTATTCTTATTTTATCCCCTCTATCCTATATTCTTTAATAGTTTCATTCTATGTAAAACCAGTATCTCTTATAAATTGTTTCCTTTATTTGCTATATATATTGATTTGCCATACTCAAATTTTTTTTTTTTTTAAATGTTTTAATTATAAGTTTTACCTAATATATTTTTCTTTATATTATATTATATTTATTTTTTTAGGTTCTGAAGAAACAAACGAGATGAATTTAATTGGATCACCAGCTGCCAAATGGAAAACAAAACTCTGTCTAATATCTACTTTAACTTTGTACACTACCTAATATTAAATTTTAAATCTATCCTTATGACTATCATTTCCTTTTTTAAATATTATTCGTAACATAACATCTTATATAAATAATTTATATACATGACTTATAATTGGATTACTCATTATTGCTAAATTTCATGTACATTATTTATTTCGATTTCATTTCTGTATCCTTTCCCTTTTTCATTGAATTGCATTTTCGTCTCCATATTTCATTCCTATTCTCTTGTTCTATTATTTAATTTGCTTTTCTTTTTCTAACCTTTTTCTTGCTTTCTTCTCTTGTTGTTTGATGCTCGATAAATTTCTGAAGCGTCTGTCTATTCTCTACTGTATCCTTTTTAACTTTGTTGCCCCATATCTCATAAATTTCTTCCCATGAATTCATTAAAATTTGCATTATAAATTCTTCCATATTATCAATTTTACTATTTATTATTCTAAAGAAAGCTTTTGTGTAATTTATCGTCATGTTGTTGTTAGATATTACTTTAATTACTACATTATTATTGTTATAAAAATTTCCTGAGCATCCTATACCTCCTTCATTTCTTCTTATACTATCTTCTATTTCTTCCACTGTGTCTGTTAATCTTCTGTTCATTTCTTCTAGTTCTTTATGAAATATTTGTCCAATGTGCTCATTCCTCTCCTCACATGTTCCTGTTTGTTTTTGAAATTTTACATCTAATTCCTTAAATTTATGTTCCGCGTTTTGCTGATAATTTTGCATAATTTCTTCGATTGTTTGTTCCCTGAATTTAATATACTCCATTTCTTTCGTTATATCTTCTGTTTGTTTTATAACTTCCGCTTGGATCGTTCCCGGTAATTTTTCTTCTATACCTCTCTCTATTTCTTGAATTTGTTCTACTACTTGATTTTCTATCTGCTCTCTAATTTTCATACTGTTTTCTTGAATTTCATTTCGTATATGTTTGTTTTGATCCTCCATATCTTCTCTCACCTTGTTTATCTGCTGTCTACATTCTTCATTTTCTTCCCTAAGTTTCCTAAATTCTTGAATACTTTCGGTTTTCACCTCTTCTATCTTCTTTTCCAATTTATTCATGTTTCCATTCAAATCTTCCCTAATATTCTCCTCCATTTTGTTCATATCTCCCCTCATATTGTTCATATCTCCCCTCATATTTTTCATTTCAGCAATTAATTGTTGCATCATGTTCACCATCTGATCATCTCTACCTGTGCTTGTTGGCGCTTCCTGTATCCTATCTTCTTGTGCTACAGCTTCCCCATCTCCTGTCAAACCTTCTTCCTGTGCATCTCCTTCTAATTGTTGTCCTTGTTCCAAATATACTGCTTGATAATCTCCCATACCATGACTTCGTTCTTCCCTTTCCTCTTCCGAACCACTGTCTGCTCCTACCTGCCTTCCATCTCTCAACATCATTCGTTTTGCCATTTTGATTAAGTATTAAATTTTACAAATATAACCAAAATTTTTACAACGCCCCACGTTTTGGGTGACAATTATTATTATAATTTGATATAATACTTACTTTTATTGTAGATGATTTAAATGTATATGTTTATAATTTATTTAGAATTTTTGTTTTTAGTTTGGCTAGCTCAATTTGTTTTTAATATTTGTTTAGTAATTTATTTTAATTAGATTATTCGGGAGCATGAAATCCTTTTTCCCTTTGAGTCCTGGCTTATTGTATTGTTATAATTGTTTAAATAAAAAGAAAACACATTAATTTGAAATAGATTTAATTTTCAATGCAATATTTATATTTGATAAACATAATGTGCGACGCCAATGGTTATATTGTACCTATTTATTGATTTTAATAATATCATCAATGCGCATGCGTGAAAAACTAGTCATGCGTTTTAACATGAAACGAACAATTATGATACGTAAGAAACATCTATTCATATTATATCAAGTTTGTTGAAGATGCAAACAAGTAAATGGTTCATAAATAAACATAAAAGAATTTATATATATATATCATAGTTATATATGATACAAATTGCTGTGGAAAGAAATGAGTTATATACATGGATAGAAAAATAGAAATTGTATACAGATGGACATAGTTATTGCATTATGAAATTTCAATCACTAGATTTATGCGATTACAAGATGGCGTAAGTACATGTTTTAATTTATTTAAAATTCGGCCTTTTATTAAATTTAACGATTTATGCAATGAATACACTATACAAAGTCTGTTTCTTTCTTTTTTAGATCGATCATATTTGCAAAAGTTTATCAATTTATGAAATTAAGTACTTAATTGGTATTTTGAGTTTTAACACTGTTTATTGGCCAATAAATGATTTAGATACACTGACCTGTTGCTCTTGCATTGGGATGAAAGTCTCTGGATCCCAGGAACACTCCACTGAAGCTCCAAAAAACCAAAATTGTTGAAAATTTCGCAGATTCTTGTCGGAAAACTTGTTACAATTAACTGTGAGTATTACTAATATTGTATTTCATAATACTTTAGAAGTTTAAATGTCTTAAACCGGGAATATCTTTAAATTTTAGGAACACTATCCCACACACTCCTCGCTTCTTAACACCAGCTTCCGTTCTCCTTTAGCGTCCCCTCGATTTTCGACTTTTTTCAACAAAACCGTCTTTTGTTCTTTTCCAGGTCACTATTCCAAAGTTTATCTATTGATTCACAGTTTGTTCTGTCATCTTTTATAACCAATAAGATATTGTCTTTTGTAATCAGATAATTGAAACTTCTATCACTTATCAAAAAATTTCATACATACAAATACATTAAAATTGGTTATACTTAGATACACTTACATGGTACAACATTCAATATTATTATTGATAGTATATTCTTGTTACACTCATATTAATTATAAATATAAATTCTCTTATGTTATTTGTCTATATGTCATTATTTGTTTATCTATGAAATCTATTGGATTATATTCTATTCAATATTTATATTTGTTCTTATTCTTAAATTAATGATTATAATGAATTAACTATAGTAATATTTGTTTTCATTTCAGATGAACAGCTGATTATGTTATGAAAAATAATCTTCGTCTTAGGCAACTTTATTTACATCATTACATTGGTTAGGCAATATCTATATTTTATGTTATCATTGAGGTAATTCCTTATTTTTTATATTGTTATAGGTTATTATTTAATATATCTTTATTTGATATGTTGTTTAAATTAAGAAAAGTGCTTCCTTTTTACTTGTTTTCTTAAATTATGTTATTTTCATATATATTTCATACTAGCAACTTAATTTTATAATACTACTTCTCTTATTATCTAAGATATCTGGTTCAATATATATATATATATATATATATATATATATATATATATATATATATATATATATATATATATATATATTATTATATATTCTTTAATAATATTTGCCCCACTTTCGGTTGACAATTATAATATATTCAATGTGTTTTACTAATTTTATTATGATTTATATATGAATATGAATGTGAATTTTATTTGTTGCTGTCGTCACAATTTGTAATAGTAACTGCACTGATGTGAAAACACCTTTACCGCTAAATATAACCTATTAAATTTTATTACAGCAGTTGTCAAATTAATATGCCCGGCTCAGATAAATAATAAATTTTATATTATGAAAAATAAATCAATACACAATCAATTAACTCACTCTTAACTCAGGGAGGGATCAAAGATTTCAAATAAGAATTCAAATTTATAAATTTCCAAATAATTTTCCAAATTACGTATTGCACTATTCCAAACCTAAAATAACTGTTTGTCCAATACACTATAAGACAATTAAATTCTTATGACATATATGAAATTTACTGTCAGGAAATTAACCAAATATCATTAATTATACTAAATTTTCTCTAGCATAAAAATTATCAAATATAATGAGAATGAATATAAAAAAAGGAACCAAAGAGATTTAGAATTCAAATTTATATAATATCTTATCAGATAACAATTACAAAATTAAAACTTTTCAAAAAATATAAACGCATAAACCAAAAATAGAACTTTCTATCAAACCTTAATATTAAACAACCTATAATTAGAATTTTCCTATCTAAATAATTTAACCAAAAGTTCAAAAATGTCTAATTTTATAATTGATATGTCAATCTAAAATGGGCAAATTGCCTTGTAAATTGTCTGTTCCAAAATAGTCTTCAGTTGACGTAGAATTTTATATAAGTAACGTTACTATGTATGTATGTATGTATGTATGTAAGTAATCATAAGATGCATCTATTTTCGAAATATTTTTAATAAAGGCCTATTAATTGTCGTGAAATAATATAGATAATATGGACTGGACTCACCAACTAGGTTCTGGTAGACTCGTTCGTATTATAAAAACGCTTTTTAGAATTTCAGTAACAACTTTTCTAAATCAATAATATAGAAACCGGAAAAACCACTCGCACTTTAACGTTGTATTTCTTTGCGAATAATACACGCACTGTCTTTACAAAAGGCAAAATATGTTGAACTGATAATAATCATACAAATTACTCAGATATACTGAATTGAATTTGAGACAACTCTTATTCGATGTTATCTCGAGAGAATCTAAAAATCAACTCTATTTTAAATAAATTGGAGACAACTCTTATTTGATGTTGTCTCTCGGGAATATCAAAATCAACTCACTTTTAAATAAATTTGAGACAACTCTTATTCGATGTTGTCTCGAGGGAGATTCAAAATCAACTAACTAAACTGTTTCAATAAATAATTCTCCTCTCCTTTGGTTACCAAAAATTCTTTTTTTTTAAAATACAAATTTACGTTTTCATATACAAAGAGAGATTTTCATTGTTTTAGTATAAATGACATTTTGCTAACAGAGACATCTGTATTCTTGTTTTCAAATTGTCTTAAAATCTATCTATCATTAAGTCCATTCTGCATTAATGTCATAAGAAATTGAAATGTCAAATTTTATTGGTATATTGAACCTTTCAAATTATTGATAATACAGTGTGTATCACTAGTATTACAACCAAATAAGCACATTTTCTTTATTTCAATATTTTCTTTAGAATTTAGATAGAGGATATGTATTAATATATATATATATATATATATATATATTATTGTGAAAAAATAATGCTACACCCTGTATATCAAATAATGAAGAATTAAGATTATGTATTGTAATCTAAAAGAATTTTTTTAAGTCAAAAATTTTTTTAAACATTTGAATGGAGACAATCTGTACGATCCACTATTCGATAGAGAAGACATACAGAAAGGACAGACTGTATAATGTAGAGATAATTGCGAATGGGTGTGATAAACAATTTATATGAAATAAATTACCTAACGAAACTTTTATCAAAGAGATCAAGTATCAAAATTTGTTCATAATAAGAAACTAAATGCTTTATTCTGTAAAGTCAAGCTAATCTCGTAATATTTGTTGATTAAGACATTAAAATGAGATAGTGTAGATGTTTAGACATAACAGAGCAGGAAAATATAAAATAATGTGAATTTCAGAGAACATGACTTATAAAGAAAACGAATTTTCATTTTGCATACATATTTAAAGGTAACAGCTGTCATCTATTAAAACATTATGAATATTCATTTGACATACATACTTAGAGGTTAGGAAATGTCATTTTAACAATACTAAGAAATATTATTGAATGAAAATAATATAGGAAGTCTAAGCAATTAAAAACCTTAGAATATAATATCATGATATAATGGATGAACATTCCACTGGTTGAAATGAAGAATTTGAGTTATAAAATAAATAGTCAAATTTGATTGGTTAATAAACATTTAAAAAAGATCACATCGGCGACAACTGTGTTGCTAACGAAAAAAAAATCAGAATGTAAAAAAGTTGTTGATTATGGGGGCTATTGACTAGTAGGTTTTCTTTTTTTTTTGGGAAGAGATTTTTGGAGCAGCAAAATTTTTTTGGTAAAGTAAATCAATTGAAATCATTTGGAAGACAAAATTTGACTATAGAATTTAAAACAAATACATTATACTTACAAGAGATATATCAGTGTAAGTAGTTTAGTTTATATTAATAATTAAAAAAGGAATTGTTGAATGTTGTAAAACACTAATCATGAATTTTATTTTATAATATGGTGTCTTGTGTCTGGTGGAAGTAAAATAGCCAAAATAGTTTTCGAAAAACATTGAATAGTGGAATTTGTGTGAGCTGTTTGGACTTTGAAAGAAATACAGCATCGATTCCTGTTCTGATAGAAGCAGAATGCCAACAGGGAGGTTTTCCAGGAGGAGAATCTGGAACAAATAAAGGTGAACAAACAGAAATCGTGAAGTAAATAAGGTAGTACAAGTTAATTTATTAATGTATTAAGAGGTCAAGCGTACTTACTAATTTGTAAAAAAAAACTAAAATTTTGTGATGCATAGACGCTGTTAAGAGTGTATTTCGCCGTTTTCTGAAAGTCAAATGTTTATGAAATTATATAACTGTATTTTAATATTATAATAATATCTCACCAGAGTGCGTGTGATTTGTATGAAAGAGTCATCCTTTTAGATAGTTGAATTTCTTAAAAAAAAACACTTGTAAAAGTGTAGTGTATTTATTTTCAATAAATTAAATATTGTTTTTCCTTTTGAAGAACGTTTTTTTAAATTACTTGAGTTATTCATTTCATCTGGTGACTTGTGCACCATCTACTTACCACAGGCAGAAGCTCTGAATGAAATCGATTGAACTATGCAGATATTTTTTAAGTAGGACAGGACCGTATTTAACTTGAAATCATTAAAAAAGTAACATATTCTGATTAACAAATTTATCTTTAAAAATATAAAGCATTTATTAACTTTGGCGCTAACATATATAAAATTATAAAATCATTTTATTTAAAATACTTGAACTCTACCCTGAGATGAGAAGTTTTCATGTTGGTTAAATAAACTGTTTATCATACATATTAAATCCTCAACATACCGGGCAAATTAAATTCCCATATAAAATAAACTATAATAATATATATATATATATATATATATATATATATATATATATATATTGAACTCATCACAACATCTATAGGAGTTTGAAGGTGTTGGTGTGTGAGGGTTTCAAGCTAAATTTGGTTGTAAGTTGCCAAAACATAGGGAATTATTTGTTTTTCATGATATGAATGAAATTAAAATGGGTTATATATTGAATGTGTACCTATGATATCGTTTGTTTAATGTAAATATTGAGATGCTAAAATAATATTCATTTACCATTGTCAGGGCTTCATAAAATAATTCAACTCATACCTGTAGACCAGAAACCATCTTTAAACAATATCATAACTTGAAAATGTGTCATAAACGTCATTAAAAGTATCTAAAACCTTAAAAGAATAAATAAATGTATTTAGATTGTTATAATACATCATGTTTAATAAGAATTAGTAGCAGAATCATTATTTTAGAGGTTTATTATTATTCTGACACAGATAACTGTCAACTGATTGGAATGTCAAATTTACTTTCATAGCATGAAATTTCCGCAACAGAAGCTTGACGCCGCCACAGAGTTCAATGTCAGCGACAGGAATTCGTTGTCATAGAACTATATATAATTCTGACAAGCGTATAAAGCGACAATGAAATATAACACATAAAGAATTTTTGTAAATATAATTTTAGGCCAAGTTTATGAGAAATAATAATCGTTACCAAATTTTAGAAATTGAAAAGAATTATATATATTTTGAAAAATATCAGTTTGTAGATTTGTCTAATTTGGAATGGAAAAGTATTACACAATGAGAGGACGTAGTTAAATAAAATTTTAAAATTATAATAAAATAGAAGTAAAGTCCTCATATAAGTAAAGAAAAGTATATAGAAAGTGTAAATGAAGTTGAAGAAGTTAATTGAAAAGATTTAAAAGTGAATTGAAGGTACAGAAGATATAGGATTAAAAGACATAGAAAAGAAAGGTATTGGGTTGATAAGACAAACAGAGAGTACCATTAGATCATATTTCTAAATTAATTGGTCTGAATTGGAAAAGGAAAAAGAAAAATATGACATCTTAAATTATACCTGAAATATAATTTTAAACTTACGTGTAAAGTTCCAGAGTATGTGTATATGGTAGACATATTAATAGAAGTGTTGGTGTAGAAGATTGATTGTTGGTTCCAGAAGAAGACATCGGTAGTGCCAGGTTAGTGTTGAGTACTTTATTGGTTAACCAATTAAATAACTAAAATAATTTTGATTTGGCCATTTAAATTCAATTTTCTAGCATAAGGGTATTTTAATTCAAAATTTATTAGGTTATAGTTAATTTTTCATTTCATCGTATTAGATTTAAATTTTGTTTGTATTGATATATATATACTTCTTTTCGTATTTTCATTTCATAGTTCTTATAAAATATATAATTAGAGTGTATGTCATTGTCGTTTCTTTCTGATAAAAAAAATAAACAAAAATAGGTTCCATAACTTAGGCGTACCAACGTATTTAAAATCCAGAACTCGAAGGGAGTAAAGGGTCTCATACCCGACTATATATATTTGAGCTAGCCGAACCAACATTTGTATATAAATTAAATAGAAACTAAATATTACATTCACCCTAATCATAAAAATAAGAGAATTAATTATAAAATCATAAATATATAATACATATATATATATATATATATATATATATATATATATATATATATATATATATATTAACGAGGATTTCAGGTTTGCGGTCATAAGAAATAAAAACTGTTTTTCTTATCTGCTCAATATTTCGCCATTATTTAATGGCTTCATCAGGAGCGGACTATTTTTCATGGCAATTACAGTGTTGTATTTTTGATTTTTTGGATGGTTAGAGAAAAAGTTTAAAAATCTATCGGATATATAAATACGGGACATGAGTTTGACTACATGAATATAAAAATTTTAGAAATAGAGAACAGATATAAGAATAGGTTATTTCTAGAAATGTGCTACATCAATAAAACAAAAAACACCATAGATTATAAATCTGACGTCAATCAATTAAGCAATATCTATTGTAACATTCTAAATAACATTTAAGTATCACCATATAAAATTAAAAAGTAAGTCAGTTGTATCTCCCTGTAATTAGTTTGGTTCTACACTTTCTACAACGAAAAGAAAAAAACTGGTTGTTAATTTTATCAGCATGTTTAATTGTAAAATGTACCTACTGTCTAAAAATGTGTTGAACGTGTTGTGCTGTTTTATATTTTAATTAACTGACACCAATTTTCTGTAAGTAGTAATTTTAAAATGTTTTATTATTGTGTTGTTTTCATTCAATAAATCTTGTAGTCCGCTCCTGATGAAGCCATTAAATAATGGCGAAATATTGAGCAGATAAGAAAAACAGTTTTTATTTCTTATGACCGCAAACCTGAAATCTTCGTTAAAAAATAAATATTTCCCGGTCGAAAAAAGAAGAACTACTTCCTTTATATATATATATATATATATATATATATATATATATATATATATATATATATATATATATATTGTAAAAGTTGTAAAGTTCAAAATAAATATTGTAATGTTTTTCTAATTTATTTAAACACTAAACTAGAAACTAGTCACTAACACTTAATTATGAATTTATATTATCAACAGTATATTCACTCAAACTAATTTATATAAACACTTTATATTCACTTATTTACTTGTTTATCTCACGATGCCAAATTATCAACTAAACTCATCCGCTGATCGGTCCTTTATTTATATTAAAGCCCTTTTTACTAGAAAATTCCGGACTGCGGCCTACAAATACAAAAATAATTGGCTCTCTGGCATTTTCTAGATAAGACTGGTCACAAAAACAATGTTTAGATAAGATAGTCACAATCGTAAACAATCCCTGCGCGTCCGCCATAATTTTAACATTCATACCTGGCTTAGGCAGAGTCGGATTAAGGGACTATACCAGTGTGCTGTTTCGTAACATTACCCCCTCCTTAAATGGAAGTTCCTCCTGGAACTTTTGTGTAGCCGAGTCTCGATGTTTGAATCGGCAACTGGCCACATTTCTACACTTTCCGATCTTATAGCAGGCCACAGTCTTCATCGGATACTGATAACGGGGGTTGTAGCTGCAAATTAATATCTGGACACCGGTATCTCTGAAGATAACCTCCACCATGTTCCTGATGATTCGCCAATCCAACTGGTTACTCGCTATCTTAGGCATAGCCAGTTTCTTCACGCTGGATTCCAACACATGGTCTCGTAGATTTCGCAGTGCTTCCCACACATCGCGGTAGGTAGATCGATCTTTGAATTCATTTTTAGTTACCACGTAGAAGACGTACCGCGAATTATGTTTCAGTTTCAGTGTCTTGCCAGGGGCTGGAATCTGGTCTTCAAGTTTTTCTAATTGCCCGAACTTTTTTCGAAAGACGGTTGCCAACCCTCGTGCGTTCTTGATACGGGCGGGGATGTTGTATGCCAGTGAATAATCTTCCGGGAGAGTGAACAAATCTTGTTGTTGTTCCGAAGTGACTGCATATCTAGCTTTCCCGGTACCTCCATACGTGCCCTTAAATTCCCCAAAGGTAGGGTCAGACACATCTCGAATAAGGTTTACCCCTTCCTCCAGGTCATGGTCTCCTTCGAATGGCGCTAGTCGGTTTTGGTGAACTACTTTTGGTTTTCCGTTGGGGATCTTGCTTATGTGATATATAACATCATTGATTCTTTTCTTGATTAAGTATGGACCTTCCCAGGATTTTTGTAATTTTGGAGAAAATCCTTTTCTCCTCTTCGGGTTGTGTAACCATACTTTGTCTTCTTCTTAAAAACCGCCTTCTGTGGCCTGCGTGTCGTACCGACTTTTCATTCTGTCGCTGGCAACTTGAAGATTTGTTCGAACTAATTCATGAATATCGTCCAGCCTTCTTCTCAATTGGATCACGTAGTCTTCGCCTGCTAGATCTTCTCCAGGCCGACAGCCAAATTCCAGGTCACAAGGAAGCCTCATTTCACGTCCAAACAGGATTTTCGCCGGTGTTTCACCCGTGGACTCATTGACGGCAGATCGATAAGCCTATGCGAATTAGGAAAGATACTGGTCCCAATCTCACTGATGGCTGGATACTACTTTGGACAGGTATTTTCCAATAGTCCTGTTCATTTTCTCGACCATTCCATCTGACTGTGGATATAATGCTGTTGTTCTGGTATTCTTCATTCCCAGCTTCTCGCAAATTTCCTGGAATAGATGACTTTCGAAATTTCTTCCCTGGTCGCTGTGGACTTCCAAGGGCACTCCATATCGGCTGAAAAATTATTTCACCAATACATCCGCAACAGTTGTGGCCTCTTGGTTCGGGACAGCGTAAATTTTCACCCACTTTGTGAAATAATCCATTACAACCAGTATGTATTTGCCACCATTTTCGGTCGTCGGAAATGGTCCAGCGATATCTAAAGCAATCCTTTCGAAAGGGCTTCCAACATTGTACTGTCTCTTGCGATGTGGTCCATTACTCGTAGCACAAGTCGTACATTTCTTACACCAGTCCTTCACATCGTCGGAGCTGTTCATCCAATAAAACATTTCACGGACTCGCTGAAGGGCTTGCTTCACTACCAGATGACCTCCTGATGGACTGTCGTGTAACTTTTTCAGTACCTCAGCTACTCTTGTTCTCGGGATAACTAGCTGTCTCCTCATCTCAGAACCATCATCGTTTTCAAGGACTCTTTTCAACAGCCCTTCTTCCAGGACAAGGAAGTCCCACTGAGCCCAATATGCCTTGAGTGTCGGTGAAAATCTTGACACTTCTTGCCATGTAGGTCTCCGATTTTTTTCCTTCCATTGCCGAATCATCTTCAGGTGAGGATCATTCTCCTGATCTTCTCTGATCCTGGTGGGTGACCATTCCTCGTTGACTACTGTAATTCTTGAAACTGCAACTCCCTTAGATTTCGACTTGTTGCATTGTGAATAGTCTACAGGGCATGACCGTCTAGGCAAAGGGTTGGCTTTTCGGTGATTCACATCAGCTGGATGTTCACCCCTGTCTTATTCCTCCTGTGACTGTAGTTCTTGGGTTACAGGAGTCTTGGGGCGCTTAGACGGACTGCATAGGTGCTGTAGCTCGCCACACTTCCGGCATTTGATTTTCTTCGGCTTCTTGTCTGCCATACCTTTCAACAAATTGAATATCTGGTCAAGTTTGTCATCGTTATCTTCTTCCTGCATGGTCCTACCTTTGTTGTATCCCGAAGCCAACGTGGCTGCTTCATATTCAAGAGCAGCAGTCAATGCATCGACCAATGTTTTAGGATGGGGTAATCGAAGCGTCTTCTCCATATCGTGGTTACATAAGCCGTCAATAAAGGTCTGGATGCCTAAACATTCCATCATGTTCTCTGTTGCTGATGGATAAGCAAATCGGACTAGTCGGGCAATATCCATTTCATACTCTTGAAGGGTTTCGTCACGTTTCCGCCTTAGGTTCTTCAGCTGGAATCTGTACAAATGTTCTAAATGTTCGTGACCGTATCGCATGTCCAGCTTCTTCTTTAGCTGCTCGAAGTCATCCGTTTCTTCAAGTGGTATCGTCTGAAGTACATCTAAGGCATCTCCCCGAAGCGCTATAGTTAGGTTCACTGCTTTCACCTTATCGGACCAATTATTCACGCTAGCGGCTGCTTCAAACTGTTTCACATAATTGGTCCACGACATTTTTCCATCGAACGTTGGGGCCTTGACTCGGGTAAAACTGCCAATGTCATCAAACTTAGGTAGTGTTTCTGGCTTGCAAGGTTTCGTTTGCTCGGTCTTGTTTTTTTCCTCTGGCGTGCCTCGCGTTCTTGAATCTGCAATCTTTTCCTCTAACTCCTTGATTTTCTCGTCTATCGTTGTAATATTATTCTCGATTTCAGATTTTATAGACGAAATTTCATTTCCAACATCAGCGACAATGTCGTTTTTCATTAATAAGATATCGGCAGATATATCGTTCTTCAAAGTAGAAATTTTCTCGTCCATATTAACAGAAATGTCGTTCTTCATAGCAGAAATATCGTTCTTTATAGTCGAAGTATCACTTTTCACATTCGTAGAAATCTTCTCTTCCATGCCAGAAATCTTCTCGTCCATGTTAGCCGAAATAACATTCTTCATAGTAGAAATGTTCTCATCCATATTCTCTTCCATGGCAGAAATCTTCTCGTCCATGTTAGCAGAAATTGACGAGTTTAAGGTGGAAGCCTCGTTATTAAATAAAACTGTTTCAGGATCAAAGCCGTCATTTTCCAGTGCCACTTTAAGTCTTTCTACTAATTCACTTTTCTTACCAGATGTTTCCAATTCACGATCTTCCAATTCTGCTCTTAATTCCGTGACGTTTAGATCACATAGTCTCTTGGCCATTTTTACGTAGCAATTTATTTATATTATTCCACTTCTGACACCAATGTAATGTTTTTCTAATTTATTTAAACAATAAACGGGTGGGATAAATTTTAAACACTCGGTATGGCTACTTACTAATTTATTTAAACACTAAACTAGTCACTAACACTTAATTTATATGTACTTAACTAATCACTTAATTATTAATTTATATCAACAATATATTCACTCAAACTAATTTATATAAACACTTTATATTCACTTATTTACTTGTTTATCTCACGATGTAAAATTATCAACTAAACTCATCCGCTGATCGGTCTTTACTTATATTAAAGCCCTTTTTACTAGAAAATTCCGGACTGCGGCTTACATATACAAAAATAATTGGCTTTCTGGCATTTTCTAGATAAGACTGGTCACAAAAACAATGTTTAGATAAGATAGTCACAATCGTAAACAATCCCTGCGCGTCCGCCATAATTTTAACTTTCATACCTGGCTTAGGCAGAGTCGGATTAAGGGACTATACCAGTGGGCTGTTTCGTAACATTATTTATGTAACAAGTGTGTAAAGTAGCCTTTTTTCGACGAAGGTGAAAATTGTCACATAAGTCGAAAAAAGGCATTTACCCACGAATTGCATACAATATTTTTTCTACTACCGAAAATTTTATCAAAATACTGAAGTTTAATAGTAATTTTCTTTGCGCACTAAAGTAGATTTAATTTTTCTTCAGAAGAAGCTATAACGCTTTTATTGATTCCCAATAAAAGATATTGTATATTAGTTAATATTTTGAACATTTTAATCAAAATTAGAACAAATTAACAAAACAACAGACGAATTCAATTATTAACAATACTAATATTAAAGGTGCAATTTGTGCACTGGGACATTTTCGGAATATTTTATTTTTCCTACACCATTCTCGGAAGTCGGAAGATCTTAATTTCAATTTTAAATGTCAGATTCAATGCACAAAGAAATGCAGTCACAGCCAACTTATAGGTACCTACCTATGCACCCTATTCTATTATTTTCCAGTAACGTATGTACTTTACTGAATTCTATATGTTTCAATCTCTGATTTAAAAAAAAATTCAGATTTAATATCGGTTTATTATACCTACCTATATTTTTATAAGACTATACCTGTATAACTACATACACATTGGAACTTTTTCTTTACGCACTCGAAAGTGTGTCTAAAGTACGTACTTTACGCATGGTAGTAGAAAATAATATTTAAAATATCGGTTAAATTTGACCTGTTTCTAAATAAGAAAATAACGTTTTTAATATAATGTCACTATAATTCTCTAGCAAAAAAATTCAAGTAAATTTAAACTACATGCATTTTCCCTATTCAAAGTGCAATTCGTGAATTTTAACCATGGTTATAGCGATAGAGTGAGCAGACCCATTGTCACAATGGAAAGTCATGTTTTTCTTTTCCACATGCGGTCGTTTTTTGTCATTTCTATGCGTTCTCTATCAAGGTATCTAAAAATAAAACCCAACTAAAATCAAGTGTGGTCAAAAAAATTGTTTGTTTTTACTTATTATTATTAAATTTAAACTGTAATAAAATATGGTATAGTTGCGGTTGTTGTCTGTTAGTCCCTATTCTTAGCTTCGGGTATTGTTTTTATTATGAAAATAAATAGAAGACCCGTGTGAAATGTAGATCTTGTACAAAATGCCTCGTTTGGATTTGAAAGTATATTATTACAATAAATCCTAAACAAATAAACAGGAATTTTATTTTGATGGGCTTCAATAAATTGGCCCGACTTTTATTACTAACAATTCGCATTTGTTGAAATTTTATTTGTACACATATTGTTCTCGTATTTAGATTTAATTACGAGGAGCGTCTCAAAAGTGAAATGTCAAAACCTCTTATCTCAATGAAAGGTTTCACCTGACAATACTATTGCCAGTTCTCTATATATAGTGCAATGCTGGAATCTGAAATTCAGGAAGGATATTCAGTAAACAGCACTATATAGGTCATACACTACGACCCCGTATTTGTAAAACCGTGTTAAAAGTTAAAGTAGGCTTCAATTTGGACAAACCTGAAGATACCTATGAATATCCTCAAATATAGGAATACCTGTTAACTTTTTTATTATTCACTCATGTTACTGACATGATTATTCTAATAGATAAATGCTTATTCTAATAGATAAATGCTTATTCTTCTCTTTCAACTTTTGCTAGTGTTTTCTATCTAAACCTATCATAGCATAGCATATTATCAAGATAATTTGCTGTTTTACGATGCGGACATTATTATTATTATTACAAATTGATGAGGACAGAGGAGCTGGCTCCTATTGTGCCAAAAAAAAGAAAATACATTTCAAAAGAAATATCTACTAGTAGTGAACAAACGAATAAGAGGAAGAAGAAATTACGGTTAAGCTCTAAAAGTTATTAAATAAGTTACACTGATCTAGTCTATTTTTGAATATGTTGACACTTGTTGCTGAGACAATTTCACTGTCCAAATCATTCCAAATATAGAAAATTCTGTTTGGTGAAAAGTTTTGTCTCGATATAACCACAAAGTTTTCCTTTTTTAACTTGAACTGGTGTCCTCGTAGTCTCGTGTCCGTATTTAGGGTGAAAACTGTATTTAGATCACCAAAATTATATTTAAGAATTCGAAAGGCTACAATAAGATCGCCTCAACCTACGCAGCTCAAACGTGGCAAGATTTGTCATGGATAATCTTCCTTTATATGAAGGTCTTACAGGTCCGAAAGCAACTCTGGCAGCCTTCCGCTGTACACTTTCCAGCAACGGTCTATCCGGGTACCAGACTGGGCCGGCGTATTCAAGGATAGGTCTGACGTAAGTAGCATACAATTTGCAGAAGCTCTGAAAGGATACTTTTGAGAAGTGTTTCCTAATAAGATAAAGCCTGGTGTTTGCACGTTTGGATACTGAGAGCACATGATCGGACCACGATAGTTCACTATTCACGATTAGACCCAGGTCATTATGAGAGGTCACTGTGATTATAGTTTGACCACCAATAAAATAATCACAATGTGGGTTTTTTTACCGACGTTAAGCACCACACATTTCTCAGCGTTCAATGGAAGTAACCATTTCGAAGACCACTGATTTTTGTTTTGACATTAGGTCGTTTTGAATAGATAGATGACTTGTGATGAGATTGTCATATATTTTTGAGTCGTCGGCATATTGCGATATTTTGCTGGAAACGTGAAACGCTAAATCGCTAGTGTACACTGTAAACAAAAGTGGGCCCAAAACTGAGCCCTGCGGAACTCCACTTTTAACTGGTCTTTTATGAGAAAGGGAGTCACCAACTCGAACCTTGTAGAAAGGATCCGTCAAAAAGTTTTCAATCATAGTTTTAAGTTTCCTCTAATACCGAAATGTTCTAACTTGTACAGGAGTCTTCGCTTGGGAACCCGGTCGAAAGCCTTGGAAAAATCTAAATACACTATATCAATAGGTTCTCTATTATTCAAGAATGATGTCCAGTCATTCACACAATGAAGTAAGTTGGTAAGTGTTGACCGCCCTGGAATAAATCCGTGTTGTTGTTTTGGAATAATATGTTGTTCGAGGAGGAAATACATCATAGTCTCGGAAATAATGGATTCCATTACTTTACTGACGACGGGTAATAAACTTATTGAGCGATAATTGTGGCTATCGAGCTTATTGCCCTTCTTAAAAATGGGGGTGACAGAAGCTAGTTTCCAACTAGAAAGCAGAGAGCTGTTTGTGAAGGACGATTGCATTATTAAGCATAACGGAGTAGCGAGAGCATCGGAACATGTTTTAAGAAAGTAGGGTGTCCCACCATCTAAGCCAGGTGAAGCGTTAGTACGCAGGTTTAGCAAATGCTGTTTGATTTTATCATTTGTGAACAGAATATTGTCAAGAGTGGCGAAGAGACGGGGGGATATGATGTCAGGCATATTGTCATTAGGAACTTCGTTTGTAAAAACTTTTGAGAATATCTGTGAGTGTTTCGGAAGTCTCTTTATTTGACGAGCAAAGGCTACCGTCATCTTTTAGAAGCAGAGGAATAGCGACTTTAGACGATAGTGAGGAACGTATGTATTTAAGAACTTTTTTTGAGTTTCTACCGGCTATAATTGATTCTTCAAAGTTGTGCCTGAGATTATCAAGTAGTACTTTGACCCGATTAGAAAAATTGCGATGGTTACTGAAATCCACAGTAAGCCTTGTTTGCTCATATTTTCGCCAGAGGTGTCGCTTGTGTCTGATTAAATGTATTGCCTGGTTACTTATCCAAGGTTTTAGGTTATTTTTAGAAATTTTACGTTGAGTTGTATTCTCACCAATTGTTTTGCTGGTGATTTGAAGGAAGGTATTCCACATTGTCAAAGGATCAATAGACAAATGCAACACAGAATGCCAATCGAGTTGGGATAAGTCATCGTTAACTTTGTTAAAGTCAGTATAATTGTAAGTGAGTGTGTTACTCAAACTTAAAGAGGAGTTTACATTTTGTTATGACTGCGTGATCAAATTTACCTATTGGCGAACTAATTTCGGGAGTGGTTAGTAGGTTGTCATCATTGGTAAGAATAAGGTCCAGAGTAGACGGTTGGTTGCTGATTCTAAATCTGGTAGGTTCTTCTATAAGTTGGGATAGGCTGGAGTTTAAAATGAAATTTTGTAAAGATTATGCGAACTAACACCATCATCGTCGTTTTCCAGACAATTTCAGGAAAGTTGAAGAATTATCAAGATCCGACATTTCCCACAGTTTATCGATCAACTAGATGCCATTTTCACAGTGGGTGTCTGGTGGTCGATATAAGCAACGAGATTAATTGGAAATAAGTTTTAGCAATGCACAGATGGATAACATGTGACACGTAGTTGAGATGTTATTGATGATTAAATAATTACATTAATAAATATCTATTTATTATATTCGGATACAAATTGTCGAATAATAGCCTATATAAATTTATCAAAAATCAGTCCACAAGTTTTGAAGAGAAAAAAATTGTAATAGAGGTTTTTGAAGCCTCATCTACGGATCACCCAACAAAGCTAGTCAATGATTTGGCTGAAATGTATTCCAGATATACTGGTATTGGTACAACAACGAAATATACCTAGCATTTTAAAGAAGACAATATATAGTGAGGAGGCGCCCGAAAATGGAACAGGCGCGAGCCTATTAAGGAAGCAGGAAGAAGAAGAAAGAAGAATAAAGTTCACGGGAAAATTAAAAAACCTAATTGCAGAGCCCAGTCATACAATATGTCTGGCGTATATAATAGCGCTCAGCCTCGTATCAAGGATCTTAATCCTCTAGCGGAGTGTGTGTCAGTACATTCTCTAAATTTAATAGGCTCTGGTGCAGCATAATCATGTACAAACGCTATTTCATTTTTTGGATTGGCCTAGTCGCTATACAATTTTTTCAGTCCCTCAATCCACAGATAAATTGTACCCTTAAGTTACAAAGCCTATCTTAGATTCGATGGTCTTCTCGTCACGACGCATGCCGAGTTGTAAGTGGAAACACAGAAGATATTTTGGGAAGTTTGAAAGAAATTTCTTCAACACGGAATGAAGCTAATGCTTTTAGAGAAAAGTTGAACTCTATGGAGATATCATTCATATCAATTTTATGGAGTACCATATTGGAAAGGTTTAACAAGGTGAACATAAAACTCCAGTATGAAACTACAGAGCTAGTGAAAATATTTACAAAGTTTGGTGACTATAGTGATGTTGAATTCACAGGCTCTGGTAACTTTCGTGTGAACACATTCAATGTCATATTAGATAGCTTCCATGCCGAACTCAAGAGGCGTGGAAATAAATACACTCAACTATATAACAAGTTTCGATTTTTAAAGTTGTTAAAGAACTAGAAGCCTCAAAGGTCGCCAAACATGCCGGAGAACTAGAAAACCGAGTTTTTGTTGACGAGTGATTACATATGAAACCTTTTTTGTGCAAAATACTCTCAAAGAAAAAAGCAGCAGGACATTATAACAAGGTTTTTCGTCATTTTGATGCAGTTGAAATCCACCCAAACATTGACATTGCCTTAAGAACGGTCCTAGTACACGAGTAACAAACTTTACAGGAGGAAGATCCTTCTCTAGCTACCTTTCATCGTGGGAAAAAATACTAAAGGGCTGCAACAAACTGGTAAAAACATAATTTGTAATGGTCTGCATTTATAGAAAAATCTATTTTTTACAAAAGTACCCTAAAATTTTACATAGCTTTCAAAAATCCATTAATTTATAGGGTGTTCAACTGATAATAACGAAAATTTTCATTTCCGGTGTAACCGGAACTGGTATGATTGTCAAATAGTATATTAAGTACCAAGGGTTAAAATCGGTACTTTAGTCATGAGTGTCTAATGAAACGAGTGACTAAAGTAACGTTTTTAACATGAGATGCTTACCATACGTTTTCTACGCCTGTAGGAAAAAAAAATAGGTCTTAATTATTATAATAGTTATTAATTATATTCATAACATCTTCTTCTTCCCTTCATTTAAGGCCTCAGCTGCCAGGGCTATTCGGTCTATATATTCATAATATTCTTTTCTTCAACTTCTAATGTAAGTTTGATATTTGGGTGTAAATTATTATGGTTGAAAAATACATCTATTTATCGTTCACTACCTAGAAAACAAGCTAATATGTCATCTACATATCTATACCAAAATAAAATATATTTTGAAACGTTACATTCAAAGATTTTTCTCTCTAAACTGTCCTTTAAAATGATTGCCAAAATCAAAATTTGTAATATAGGGTTCCCATTGGTAAACCTTAATTTTGAATATATACCTTATTGCATGTTCGCAGTACGTGTAGGCGTCCCAGAGCTCTTTCAAACCAAGACACCTAGTCACAGGAAAACTAGAACGGATCGGCTACGAGGGGGCAGCACCGATCCATGATCGTTCCAATGACCCTCTCATACCGATAGCTTCTCTCAGATGTCGCAATGACATTGTATATGTAGATGCCGAAGTGAATGGTAAGAAATATATCTGCTGGTAGATACTGGAGCAATTAGAACCATTATACGACCTGAGCTAATAAACTCCAAGAAGAAGCTTTTACCAACGAGACTGCGGACAGCCACAGGTGAGAGTGTCAACGTTCACGGAGAGACACAAATCCAATTGGGAATTGGCGCAGAAAAGTTCACGCATACGGTAATCGTAACTGACATGGAAGAAGACGTGATTCTGGGAATGGACGTAATGAATTTACGTGGTTTCAAATTGGACTTTAGAAACAGAACAATTGAAGTGAGTTCCGAGGAAGTATTCCTTCATCCATATGAAAGCAGCACGGTGTTGGCAGCTGTACCGGAAGATACCGTTCTACTTGCACGAAGCGAAACCATGATAATAGGACAGCTACAGGGAATCATGGAGGAAGGTACACCGATTATGCTGGCGCCAAGGAACCACGACGAAGACGTTGGCAAAAGAGTACTAATTGGAAAAGGATTGGTTACGTCGGCGAATGAGATTCCAGTACGAGTGATAAATGTGAACGATTACCCTATTACCATTAAGAAGGAAATCAGGAATGGATCCTGCATACCAGTGACGTCTATAGTTTTCCAAACAACGACCACTGACAATTCCAATTCCATATTCGAACAGATGATATCAGCTGGTCAATCCGTGAATCAAGCTGAGAAAAGGATAATGAGAAAATTTATCTTGCAGTATCGAGATCTATACGTACCAAAAGGAGGGAAGACTGGTAGAACATCAGCCGTCAAACACAAAATCAATACTGGTAATGCCGAGCCAGTTAGGCAATCAGCTCGAAGACTACCACGAGCGAAGAGAGAGGAAGCTGGAAGAATAATTCGAGAGATGGAAAAAGACAAAAGAATAGAACCATCTACTAGTTCATGGGTGTCTCCAGTGGTGCTCGTCAAGAAAAAGGATGGAACTACGAGATTCTGCGTGGACTATCGCCAGCTAAACAACATGACGAAGAAGGACAGATATCCTCTGCCTCGGATCGACGATACGCTAGATACTTTGGCCGACAGCAAACTGTTTTCCACCTTGGACCTGAAATCTGGCTATTGGCAAGTAGAAATGGAACTAGAAGACAAAGAGAAAACTGTTTTTATCACCGAATCTGGATTATGGCAATTCAACGTCATGCCATTCGGGCTCTGTAGTGCGCCCGCGACATTTGAAAGACATTTGAAAGACTGGAAAATGTCTTGATAGTGGAAGACATGCCTGGTATATTTGGACCACATCTTAGTACTGAGGAAGACATTCGACGAATACCTGAAGAATTTAGAAACTGTATTCAAACGACTCCAAGCTGCCCAGCTCATGCTAAATCCAAAGAAATGTCAGCAATTCCAAAACAGAGTCAACTACCTGGGCCATATAGTGAGCAACGAGGGAGTGGCGGTGGATCCAGAGGAAATTGCTTCCATTCAGCAATGGCCGCAACCATCGAATTAGAGACTTAAACACAATTCGCGGTACGTCCTCTACCTGGTAACTAGAAACAAATTTCCAGATCGATCCACCTACCGGAAAGTGCTACGAAGCCTTCGAGATCATGTGCTGGATTCCCACGTGGAGAAACTAGCAATGCCCAGGATAGAGAGTAACCAGTTGGATTGGCGAGTCATCAGGAACTTCATAGAGGTGATCTTCCAAGATACCGGTGTCCACATAATAATTTGCCGCTATACCCCTCGTTATCGGTACCCTTTGAAGACGATTCCCTGTTATTTCCATATGACCGGAATGTGCAGACATGGGTCCAGTTGGCGATTTATACGTCCAGTTCCGGGAGGAATTTCCTTTTAAGGAGGGGGTAACTTTACGAAATCGCACACTGGTGTAGTCCCTGAATCTGACTTTGTCTAGCACGATATATGCAAGTTAAAATTTTAACGCAGGGATTTATTCGAACTGTTTACCATTATTTTTTGTGACTAGTCTTATCTAGAAACTTCCAGGGAGGTCAATTATTTTTGTGAGTCGCAATCCAGAAGATTCCGGAATAAAAGGCACCTAATATATAAAGACTATCTACCAGCGGGAGAGTTTAGTTTATAATTTGATCTCGTGAGATGAACAGTGAAAAAGTAAATAGTGAAGTATTTATATAAATTAAGTCTAAGTAAATAAACAGTAGTGAAGTGTTTATATAAATTAGTGTAAGTGAATGTACTGTGTATCTAATTTAAATTAGTGAGTACATAAATTAAGTTAGTAGACTTACCGTGTGTATAAATTTATCCCACCCGTCGAAATAAAAACTTTTAAATAAATAAGAAAAACATTACAATATAATTCAATGATACATAGAGCATTTTCAGTTCCTATGAACAAATATAATTTTGATAAAGAAATTAATACAATCAAACAAATAGCAATATCCAACGGTTATCCATTACATATGATAAATATTTCTTAATAAAAAAGAGGCATTACAACTAATATTTCCTAAAAAAACTAAAGAAATAAAAAATTACAAAACCATCACTTATGCAGGTAATATATATATATATATATATATATATATATATATATTGAACCAGATATCATATATATTAAAAGAATTCAGTTGTGTAGGAATATTTTGCTTATATGAAAATAGATTGAAATGTTGTAATTTAAGGAAACATTATAAAAAGAAAACACCATTCATAATTATAAGCATATAAAGGAAAGATATATTAAATAATTAGGTTATAACAAAAATAAATAAAGAAATTACCTTAATAACTGTATAAAATTAGAAACTGTCTAACAAATGTACTGGAGAAAATTAAAGCTGCCCAAGATGATGAATGATTATTTGCTATAGCGTAGTCAGCTGTTCATCTAAAATAAAACTTATCTTAGTATAGTCAATTCATAATTATTATCAGTTTAAATAGTTAAGTTATTAGGCATATACATATTTAAGAGAATAAGGAAAATAAGTTTCATAGATAAGTTAATAATGACATAGAGAAAAATTATATATTGCAAAGTAGAATAAATTTGGAGTCAATAAATAATAATGTGTGAATGAATTTAAAGAAATATTTGATAAGACAGTATAGAATTAATGTACATAATTTAAAACAAAGAATATAGAGAGGTTACATGAAAGAATTTATGTTCATAAATAAATATAATTGTCACATTACTAAATTAAAAAACAAAACTAGATAATGGACTAATAAAGGTAATTATGTATATCACCAACTATAAAGTATTTATTTGATAAAAATTCAAGGAACTCTAAATAAAACTTATAATGCCAAGTGAATTTACATTAGTACATGTATAAAACTTTTCTGTGTGTGAAATAAATATTAACATAATTCGACTGCTCAAAACAACATGGTTTAAAAACAGTGATAGAACGAAGTTCAATCAATGAAGAAAAAACTTTTTTTTTAAATAGTGATAACAAACAAAATGTTTTGTTTGTTGAAAAAAAATGAGAATCGGCAGGGAAGCGTTAGTAGTTGGGAGTCGGCGTCGAGATAAGAAGAGGCTTATGTAAAAGTGTTCCCGAAATATCATGAAAATTCCCTATTCTCATGCCTAAACTTACGAATAACTGTTTAATAATATACTACTAATACTTACAAACAGTTATATCCAGTTTTCCTGGGAGAACAATCAATATTTCTACTAATTATCGGTGTTGGAACTTCGATGGAGTGTTCCTGGGTCCAGAGGTGTTCATCCCAAGTCCAGAACTTCAGGTCAGTGCTCATTTAAAATATTATTGGCCAATAATAAGAGTTAAAATATCAAAAAACTCAATTCAGTGCATAATTTCATGAAATTAACAAACTTTGCGGCAATTATCGATCTAAAAAAGAAAGAAAACGGACTTTATGTAGATAATTAATTAAACAAATTTTTAATACTAATTGAAAAGGCCTAATTCAATATAAATAAAGCTTATACTTACGCCATTTTCTAATATCATAATGAAGATTCTTCATAAATTTTTCATGTAATATTTCCATGTGTATATAAATCTTATAATCTATTTCTTCCACAGTAATTTGTAATTTGTAATTCGTATATGTATATTTTCATCATAAATTCTTTTATCTATAAAACCATCTCACTATATTCATCGATGAAAACTTTATGTTTATCCAAACAGCTCACAAACGTTACGTATCGTAAAGATTCCGTTTGCGTCGCTTTGAATCACATGACTAGAGTTAAGCATGCGCACAGGATGGTATATAAAAATCAATTGTGACGTGCTTTCTTTCCACAAAAAGAATCACGGACGTCACTATGACACCCACGGCTTCGGTACTTCCTAGTTTTCCTCGGGCGCCAGATTTTTGGGGTGGTTTACTCCACCGAACTCTCGAAAAATACGGCGTCGAGAGTTACCAAGGTAGCCACAGATGGAGGTTCAGTAATTCCAGGGGTCTGTTGTTATGGACCTTTCCGGATATGTAGTGTGCAAACAGGCTTTAATTGCTTACCACTATCAAACAAATGAAACTACTCGCTACTGGAGAAATTATTACTTTTAATTCCACAAATAAAATTGAATTTTACATAAATGAGAAATTGCAAAGATATCAAAATCTACTACTAAATATCTACGTTACTAATCAAACCAAAAGCGGACTCACACCAAGCAATAAATATTCTAGCTATTTTACAACGGAGGCGGAAAATAACGTGCAGAATTCTACTAGTACGTAGCAGGTGAAAACAGTACAAAGTTCCTAGTAATAATAAGTCAAAATGCACAGAGAAAGCGTTATGGTTGCACTAACAGAGCGTACTATATCGGTTCCTAGTATTTGTGTATCTTTTTAAATAAAGCGGAAGAAAATAATCAATTAACTAGTCTCGGCGGCTGGGTTAATCTCAATAGCCACCGGAATTTCTTAGCGATTTCACTAGATTCAACTAAACTAGGTTTTACTGATCAACACAATGGCCTATCGTACAAGATCAAATTCTCAGATAATGAAAACTACTAG
This sequence comes from Galeruca laticollis, assembly GCA_963921935.1. NCBI lineage: Eukaryota > Metazoa > Arthropoda > Insecta > Coleoptera > Chrysomelidae > Galeruca > Galeruca laticollis. Next base: position 147,845,543 of record OY998179.1, on the reverse strand, counting down.
CAGAATGCGAAAACCTCTCTTGGGTACCCCTGCTCAGCAGCGAATACTTCTGAGATTATTTCGTATCCCTTAAATTAAATCTGCCTTAGAGGCCTCTCGAATTGATCCCTGCTCAGCAGCGAATCCAGACGAGATTTTTCTACTCAGGTGCAAACGAACTAAATTTTCTTAACAGTACGACGGCCTATTCAGCGGGATTAAATACTCAGATAATCTAGACTTTAAATGTTCTAACTAAAGTTTTACTGGCAAAACAACAGCCTATTGTACGTACTAAACTTTTCAGATAAAATAGATTGACAGTAGAATCCGAAAGCCTCTCCTTCGTATCCCTGCTCAGCAGCGAACACTCTCGAGATTATTTCGTATCTCTTAAATCAAAACTGCCTTAGAGGCCTCTCGAATTGATCCCTGCTCAGCAGCGAATCCAGACGAGATTTTTCTAAGCAAATGCAAAAGAAACTAAATTTTACCAGTACAACGGCTTGTTGAGCGGGATTAAATATTCAGATGAAACAGACTCTATAGGTTATATCTATGATTTTACTAACAAACAACCGCCTATTGTACGAAATCAAATTCTCAGATAATGACAACTACTAGCAGAATGCGAAAGCCTCTCTCGGGTATCCCTGCTCAGCAGCGAATACTTTTGAGATTATTTCGTATCTCGTAAATTAAACTGCCTTAGAGGCCTCTCGAATTGATCCCTGCTCAGCAGCGAATCTAGACGAGATTTTTCTAAGCAAATGCAAAAGAAACTAAATTTTAACAGTACAACGGCTTGTTGAGCGGGGTTAAATATTCAGATGAAACAGACTCTATATGTTATATCTATGATTTTACTAACAAACAACCGCCTATTGTACGAAATCAAATTCTCAGATAATGACAACGACTAGCAGAATGCGAAAGCCTCTTTCGGGTATCCCTGCTCAGCAGCGAATACTTTTGAGATTATTTCGTATCTCGTAAATTAAACTGCCTTAGAGGCCTCTCGAATTGATCCCTGCTCAGCAGCGAATCTAGACGAGATTTTTCTAAGCAAATGCAAAAGAAACTAAATTTTAACAGTACAACGGCTTGTTGAGCGGGGTTAAATATTCAGATGAAAGTGACTCTATATGTTCTAACTTCGGAATTGTACACAAATACTATGAATTCAAACGTAAAAATAAAAGCGGCTAAGCGTTGGATGATAATAGCAATTTACAGAGAAAAGAAAAATGTATATCCACTTACCGGGTTCACAAAAAAAACCAGTCACAGTATTCGGTGTAAACACAATTAAATTTTTAAGCAGGAACAGAAAGAAAAAGCCCCGTTTACCTGTATGCTACGTCCTTTTATTAAATTCTCCTACCCCACTTACGAAGTCTCCTCCTTGAAATTTTGAAAATGCGCGCACATTAGCAGACTGGTTTAAGTGAACTTGACAAAAGGATATACCGGATGTCTCAAAAGCAGTACATTTATATAAAAATAAATATTCATAGGTAAATTTCGAAAGAGAGGCGATTTAATTATTAAATAAAATGAAATTTATACTGCATGGTTGCTGGAAATGAAAACATTAAAAAGTAACATCGTTACACAATAATATCATTTCGTACTCCATAGGCGTCGCAGTTTATAAATATTGAATTAAAAAGTTTTCTTAAAAAATTAAATTCTTTTACAAGTAAAGTGTTTCTTTTTATTTTATCTAAGTGTAATATATCTATGGAAGCCAGTACTCAAAGAGAAACAGGGTTTCATGCTCTACCGAACCAATAATATAATTATTACATAAAAATAATAAACTATATCTAAATAAACAAGTGAGCTAGTCACATCACACATAAAAAAATAAATCACATATAAATTAAAATATAATATAATAACAATCAAGTTCAATATATATATATATATATATATATATATATATATATATATATATATATATATATACACACACAAATTGAAAAATATCTTTTTGGGGATTGCAGCAAAAGAAGAAAAATACACTCTATTCAATTCTCCAAGCTTTCGTAAATCTCTATTTACATCATCAGGGAACTACAATAAGGAAAGAAAAACATAAATTATAAAAAGTGTTCTTACAAACATTTCTACAACTTACATTGATCGAGATTGCATCATAGATCTTGAATACAGGAAAAGTGTACAACAGCAAGTCATTTAAGAAATAGGTCCAGTCGGCAATACATTTGCCTACTACTGGTTCAAATTTAAAACATTATTAAAAAGTAAAAAGGTAAAACATTAAAAATCGAAAATCCACACACCCACGCGGACTTGTGAGAATAATGGCGGAAACTGAAAATGTCAGGTTAAGTACAGCATTCATCATTACTAAATGAATGAAAAGAATCGATCTTTGCAATGACGCGAGACACTGAAACAATCGAATTGAAACTTTCAAGAGAATACCAGGGTGGTACCAAAATTATGGAACTGTTGTGAAATATTATTCCAATGAAATTCACATTAACGAGAATTAATATGTGATTATTGATGTTATTTATTATTATTATTCATATTATTATGGATCTTTTAATAAAGGGGGAACACCTACCATGATGACACAAGTAGGAAACTAGTGAAAATTATTAATATTATCATTATTATTATGATTATTATTGTTATTAATATGAAGACAATTGTGCTTATCAAGCAGGAGGAGGGAGTAGAGATTACTCAAATTCTGAATGTCAGTCTTCCTATTCATACAACCTTCTTCTTGGAAGATGAAAGCCATTTCCAAAAACAATCTTTTGTTATAACTTCTCTCACGAGAAAGGATTTTAACTCCTTCAAAATCAATGACATGATCCAACGAGGAGACATGATTAGCCAGAGAACATCTTTCAGGATGTAACCTTATATCACTTTTATGGAGGGATACACGGCTAGAAATTTTTTGGGAGGTTTGACCAATATATGAGAGGTCACAACTGTTACAACACAGCTTATAAACAACATTACTACAATCCACGACAGGTATCTTGTCTTTCAAAGGACTATAAATTGACTTAACAATCAAGGAACTCCTGCAGGCAAACCTAACATTCTGTAAGTATTGTGAAAAAATCCTAGTAAGTCTGGGCGTAATTTCCTTTATATAAGGCAGAGAAACCGTTAAAACGGAAGGAATCGTTCTAGAGGCCGAGAGAGGATCCAACTCAGCTGCACCTGCTGTGTCAATTGATTGTATTGAAGTATGTGATAAAACAGAAGACGTGTTGAAGATGATCTTTCTTAGTAACTGTTTTGGATAGGAATTGTCTAGGAATAAATTGAAGAGAATATCACGATTCTTATTTCTATTAATACATATCCTCTATCTAAATTCTAAAGAAAATATTGAAATGAGGAAAAATGTGCATATTTGGATGTAATACTAGTGATACACACTGTATTATCAATAATTTTAAAGTTTCAATATACAAATAAATTTTCACATTTCAATTTCGGATGACATTAATGCAGAATATACTTTATAACGATTTGAAAACAAGAATACAGATGTCTCTGTTAGCATAATTGCAATTATATTAAAAGAATGAAAATCTCTTTTTGTTATAGGAAAACGTAAATTTATATTTTTTTAAAAAAAAGAATTTTTTGGTAACCAAAGGAGAGGAGAATTATTTATATAGAAAGTTGAATTAGTTGATTTTGATATCCCCACGAGGCAACATCGAAATAAGAGCTGCCTCAAATTTATTTAAAAATATCATAGTAATTTATATGAATATTATCAGATCATCAAATCCTGCATTGTAATGCCAGTGCGTGTATAATTCGCAACGAATTGCATCGATAAAGTGCGAGTGATTTTCCGATTTCTAAATTATCAATTTAGAAAGTTGTTCTTGAATTCTAAACACGGTTTGGAATACGAACGAGTTAACCAGTACCTAGTTGGTGAGTCCTGTCCAGTTTATTTATATTATTTCTCTAGAATTAATAGGCCTTTATTGAAAACATTTCAAAATTAGATGCATCTTATGGTAATAAATTCGATTGAAATTACAGTAACGTTACTCAAATAAAATTCAACGTCAAGCGAAGATAATTTTGGAATAGACAATTTAAACGGAAATTTGCGTATTTTGACATTGATATACATCAAGTATATAATCAAACATTTTGAACTTTGATAAATTATTTAGCGAGTAGATTTATAATTATAGGTTGTCTTAATTTTAAGGTTGATAGAAAATTCTATCTTTGTTTCTGCGTTTATAATATTTTTGAAAAGTTCTAATTTCTTGTAATTTGTTATTTGATAATATATTATATAAATTTGAATTCCAATCACTCTTTGGTACTCATTTCATATTCATTTCTCATTGTATTTGATAATTTTCAGTCTATAGAAATTTTGATACAATAAGTGACATTTGGTTAATTTCCTGACAGTAAAATCATATATGTCATAAGATAATTTAATTGTCTTGTAGTATATTGAACAAACAGTTACTCTAGATTTGGAATAGTGAAATACATAATTTGGAAAATTCTTTAAAAATTTATAAATTTGAATTATTATTTGAAATCTTTGATACCTCCCTGAGATAAGAGTGGATAAGTCGATTGTGTATTTATTTATCTTTCACAATATAAAATTTAATATTCATCTGAGCCGGACATATTAATTTGACAATTGCTGTCAAAAATTTCAATAGGTTATATTCAGTGGTAAAGGTATATTCACAAGAGTGTAGTTACAATCATAAATTGTGACATCAACAAATAAAATTCATATCGTATAAATTCATAAATTAAACTATTAAATAATTAATAAAACATCGAAATATAATAATTTGTCACCCAAACGTGGGGCAAATATTATTAAAGAATATAAAACATAGAATATATTATAATATATATATATATATATATATATATATATATATATATATATATATATAACAACAAAGAGACTCATGGGTAATTCACGCAAAATAAAGGGCTACTGAAATAGAGTGGAAGACACAAATGAGCGTTTGGTTTCCCTGCTGAAATCCGTTATTTTGTGTTTTCCCATTTTTCGATTAACATCTTTGCTCCCAAATTTCACATCCTTATTTGGTTATGCCGTGCTGAAGAGGCAAAATGAGCCAGAAACATGCATGTCCACGGTTACCACTCTATTTCAGTAGCCTTTTATTTTGCGTGAATTACCCATGAGTCTCTTTGTTGTTAACATATCACGCGATATTCCTACATCTTCTTTGTTATTTACTATATATATATATATATATATATATATATATATATATATATATATATATATATATATATATATATATATATATATATATATATATATATTGAACCAGATATCTTAGATAATAAGAGAAGTAGTATTATAAAATTAAGTTTGCTAGTATGAAATATATATGAAAATAACATAATTTAAGAAAACAAGTAAAAAGGAAACACTTTTCTTAATTTAAACAACATATCAAATAAAGATATATTAAATAACAGCCTATAACAATATAATAAAAAAGGAATTACCTCAATGATAACATAAAATATAGATATTGCCTAACCAATGTAATGATGTAAATAAAGTTGCCTAAGACGAAGAATAATTTCCATATCATAACAGCTGTTCATCTGAAATGAAAACAAATATTACTATAGTTAATTCATTATAATCATTAATTTAAGAATAAGAACAAATATAAATATTGAATAGAATATAATCCAATAGATTTCATAGATAAACAAATAATGGCATATAGACAAATAACATAAGAGAATTTATATTTATAATTGATATGAATGTAACAAGAATATACTATCAATAATAATATTGAATGTTGTACTATGTAAGTGTATCTAAGTATAACCAATTTTAATGTATTTGTATGTATGAAATTGTTTTGATAAGTGATTGAAGTTTCAATTATCTGATCTGATTACAAAAGACAATATCTTATTGGTTGTAAAAGATGACATAACAAACTGTGAATCAATAAATAAACTTTTGAATAGTGATCTGGAAAAGAACAAAAGACTGTGTTGTTTAAAAAAGTTGAAAATCGAGGGGACGCTTAAAGGGGCCTATACACTAGCAACTTAGTCATCAACCTTGTCGTCAACTTGCTATGTTGACGACAAGGTTTAGTAGTGTATGGGCTGGTTGAAGACAAAATTTCAGGTTGAGAACAAAGTTGAGAAAAATCAAAGCGACTTGGATTTTTGGTAGGCGGAGCCTGATGTTTTCAACCATGTTGTAAAGTGTGTGGACAGGTTGTTGACGAATTATAGTTTTTGCTTGATACCCTGGATGGTGGAGGCCACGTCTAAATAAAGGAAGAAGAAGAAATCAGAATTATCGTTTGTGTTTGTGCAGCTAACCATCAGTAAACAAGAGAAAAAATTGAGGTTGAGGTTTCATTTATTTTTTCAGTTTTTGCAAGGCTTTTACTAATTTTTACGCTATGTCAAATATACCAAATATTCCTATTTGGGTGGAATTTTTTGAAACGTTCCGAGAGCTACCTGAATTATGGAAAGTGAAGTCAGAAGTTTATAAAGATCGCAACAAGAAAAAGATTGCCATGGAAAAGTTATTAAATGTTTATAAAGAAATAGACCCAGAAGCCAATAATGATTCTCTAAAAAAAAGATTAACAAATATACGTACATGTTACCGGAGGGAGTTGAAAAAAGTTGAAAAAGGTGAAAAGTCAGGTGCCGGAGCTGACGATGAGTATGTTCCAAATTTATGGTATTTTGCAATGTTAGATTTTTTACGGGATCAGGAGACTCAAATTCCAGGAGTGTCTACTATTGCCGATGACATGCAAGATGAATTTGAACAAACAGAAGTAAGCAGTGATCTATTAATTTTTATAAATTGGGAGGTTTATTAAAATATTTATAGTAGGCACCTAACTAAATACGTATTTTTGTTTTAGAATGATACTGACTTAATACCACCAAATTCACAATCTCAAAAGAGGAAGAAAGTCGTGGGGCAACATAATATTATTATGACAGAGCGAAATAATCTATTGAAGGAAGCACTAGAAAAAATGGGCAATAAAGATAGCAGCAAGGATGACGCTATTGTTTTTGCTGAAAGTTGGGCTATTTCATACAGAAAACTGTCCCCACGTCAGCAGTTATTCGCAAAGAAAGCAATTGATGAAATATTAATATTAGGACAACTTGAGTTACTTAACCTCAATTCTGTAAATTCCCATCCTTTCATTTCTTCAAATAACTCTTCAGCTGACTCATCTGGCACCTCTACTCCGCTCCATCCTTCAAGATCCTCTACACCTTTTTTGCCAAGTACAAGTACCATGTCCTCCCCTCCATATGAAAACATGCAAAACGTCTCTCTGATAGAACTGGAACCAGGTTCATACACCAATATTCAGCCAGCTCCATACACCAACATTCAACCAGGTCCATACACCAATATTCAACAACTATTGGCAGATAAATCTCTTTTTAAATAAACAATGTATTTTTTATAGTAAAAACTATAATTAATTGTGAACAAAAATTAAATAAAAGCATACATGAAGTAATTATGTAATATATTTATTTTGCCATGGTACAGCTCCCACTCCGTTAAAGTAAGTTGTAAATTTCTTTCTAGTCTCCTTTGCCTCGAAAGTAGGGTTTCTTGAGAGACAAGGTTCAAGTTCACATAGTTGTTGGGGGTCACTTCTCCATGGTGCTAACTCGATTTCTGAAGTATTTGTATTTTCAAAATCTACACTTCCTCGCAAGTAAACTGATGAATTATTTCTTCTTAAGTAATTATGTAAATAACAAGTCGTTAAAGTAATTGAAGCTGCCTTTTCAGGGCACACATTAATAACATTAAGCAGAACACGAAATCTTGAGGCAAGTATACCGAAGGCATTTTCAACTATTCTTCTTGCTCTTGAAAGTCGATAGTTGAATATTAATTCATCGTTTAAAAGATTGTCGCCACTGTAAGGTTTCATGATATTTTTTTGCAAAGGGAATGCATCGTCTGCAACTAATACGAATGGCATTTTTTCTGGAAAGTCATCATGAAGATCGCCTGATTCAGGAATTTTTAATTTATTTGCCTGAAATTTTTCATAAAAATTACTGTTAGATAGCACTCCACCATCAGACACACGACCATTAGCGCCAGCCTCTACCACTAAGAACTCGTAGTTCGCATCAACTAAAGCAAGTAAAACTATGCTAAACTTTTTTTTATAGTTAAAATAATAAGATCCCGAATTGGCTGGTTTTTTAATTTCTACGTGCTTTCCATCGATCGCCCCTATACAGTTGGGAAAGTTCCATCTCCTTCCAAATTGTTTGGAAACTGCAACCCAATCTTCTTCTGTTCTTGGTACCTGAAATCAAGAGATATGTTACAACATAAAATAAGCAGTATTGCTTCATTATTGCTTTACCTGAATATACTCTGCCAAAACTTTGTTTATAGCTTTGCAAGTATTTATGATAATTTTTCCAAGGCTCTGTGGAGATATAGCTGTGAGAAATTTAAGGTCCTCAAAGCTCTGCCCACTTGCCAAAAACCGCAGGGTTGCAGAAAGTCGTTCATTCACAGTAATAGCATCTCTCATTTTTGTATCACTTTTTTCGATGAAAGGTCGCACTTTATCCAATAATTCATCATAGGTTTTACTATCCATTCTTAAAAAATTTTTGAAGTCCTCAGGTGCACTGATGCGTAGTTCTTTCATTAAATTGGAATGAGAAAACTGGCTACGATTTTGATACCACTCTTTAGCCCAAATTTTTCTCTTCTTTGAAGGTGGCTTATCATCTTCAGTCAGCTCATTCAATATTATATACATCATCAAATCTTCATTCATTTTTTAAAAATTTTCGTACACACTCTACCAAACTGAATCAACCAATAAGCAACTCATCATCTCAATAACTAATGTTGTCAACTTAGTTGTCTAGTGTGTGGGCAAAAACCTCAACCTTGTTGACGACAAGGTTGATGACTAAGTTGCTAGTGTATAGGCCCCCTAAGGAGAACGGTAGCTAGTGTTAAGAAGCGAGGAGTGTGTGGGATAGTGTTCCTAAAAATTTAAAGATATTCCCGGTATAAGACATTTAAACTCCTAAAGTACTGTTAAATATAATATTAGAAATACTTACAGTTAATTGTAACAAGTTTTCCGACAAGAATTTGCGAAATTTTCAACAATTTTGGTTTTTTGGAGATTCAGTGGGTGTTCCTGGGATCCAGAGACTTTCTTCCAAATTCAAGATCAACAGGTCAGTGTATTTAAATCATTTATTGGCCAATAAATAGTGTAAAAACTCAAAATCCCAATTAAGTACTTAATTTCATAAATTGATAAACTTTTTCAAACATGATCGATCTAAAAAAGAAAGAAACAGACTTCATATAGTGTATTCATTACATAAATCATTAAATTTAATAAAAGGCCGAACTTTATATAAATTAAAATATGTACTTACGCTAATCACGCCATCTTGTAATTGCATAAATATGGTGATTGAAATTCCATAATGTAATAACTATGTCCTTCTGTATATAATTTCTATTTTTCTATCCATGTATATAATTAATTTCTTCCCACAGCTATGTGTATCATATATAACTATGATATATATAAATTCTTTTATGTTTATTGTTGAACCATTCAATTGTTTGCATCGTTAACAAACTGTGTTGTATAATATAGATGCTTCTTACATATCATAATTGTTTGTTTCATGCTAAAGCGCATGACTAATTTTTCCACGCATGCGCATTTATGATATTATTAAAATCAATAAATAGGTACATATAACCATTGGCGTCGCATATTATTTTATCAAATAAATATTGCATTGATAATTAAATTGATTTCAAATAATGTGTTTTCTTTTTATTTCAACCATTACAACAGTATAAATTGCCAGGACTCAAAGGGAAAAAGGATTTCATGCTCCCGAATAATCTAATTAAAATAAATTATTAAACAAATATTAAAAACAAACTGAGCTAGCCAAACTTAAAACAAAAATTTATAAACATATACATTTAAATCATCTACAATAAAAGTAAGTATTTATCATTATTTGTTAATAATATATATATATATATATATATATATATATATATATATATATATATATATTGAACCATATATCTTATATACGAAAGAGTATCAGCTGTTTGAAAATATTTTGCTTATTATTTGAAATGAATTGAAACCATGTAGTTAAAAACATATTAAGAAAAACACAATCATAAGTAAAAATGCATATAAAATCAGAATATATTAAATCATTTGTTTATAATAATTAAAAGAACAACAATAAAAATAAAGAAATTACCTTAATAATTGTCTAACGTTAGAAAATGCTTAACAAGTATAATGGCGAACATGAAATCTGCCCAAATATGGATGTTTAGTTGTCATGAAGAAATCAGCTGTTTCATCTGAAATTAAAAAAGTTTAGTTATATAATTTAATAAGTATTAGTTGATACAATAATAATATAAATCAATTTCATATTTAGTATTAAGAAATAGACAAATTTATAATAGAAAAATATCAAGACATAAAGATAATTTATATGTCATAATGTATATAAACTTTTATGAAATTAATGAATAATAAATGATGATGGATTCAAAGAAATATTTGCTACTAGAGAATTTAAATAGTATAAATAATCAGAGCAAAAGATATTATAAAAGAATTTATGTTCATAAATATAAATATTATTTTCAAATTATCATATATATATATATATATATATATATATATATATATATATATGTCAAAACAAAATTAGACATTGCCATGTTGACATATAAAAGGAATTTCACTATCAGTAAAAGATTTGGTCTATTGAAATTAGTTGAACAGTGAAAGAAAACAGATACTTTTCGGGTGGAATTTGCATTTATATATGTTTCCAAAAAACTTCCTAAAGTGTAGCAATTGTGAAAATAGATCGACAGCTCCAGAAACAATGTGATTGGTGGAAAGTGACATGACAAATTTCGATCAACTAAAATTCAACCAAAAACTTATTGATAATTAGTGAGCTTAGAAATAATATATTGGTTGTTGATTAAAAAATTGACGATCAAATAGAAGCGTTGAGAGTTGGTTCTTGGCGTCGAAATAGTGAAGATGTTATGAGGAACTTTTCCCGAAATTTTAAGTAAAATTACAAATTTTCATGATAAAAGCTACAGATTATTAACAAATACAAAACCTAGAACACTTACATGTATTTGAAACCAGTTTTTCCCGTGAGAACATCCAAATTTCTTAACAAATCCAGCAGCTAGAACTTCGGAAGGCGTAGTCCTGTATCCAGACGGGATATATCCAGAATTCCAGGTATCAGGTCAGTTCTTCTTTAGATATTATTGGCCAATAATAAGAATAATAACTTTTGATTATTAATTCAGTAACTATTTTCATGTATATATAAGAATTCTTGCGTCTTTATGATCGATCTATAAAAAAGAAAAAAGACTTTATGTATTTTATTCACTAGACAAATTCTAAATATTATTTTAAAAAAGGCCTATTCTATGATATAATAATGCTTGTACTTACGTATTTTCAAATCAGATAAGAAAGATGCATCTTATTTCATTCACATAATACTTCCATTTGTATATATAAATTTTGTAACTTATTTCTTCCAACAATTTATTTAGTGTATGTATATAATTTTCAACTTAAATTCTTTTATGAGAATCCATCAGCATTGTTATAACGACAATGATGCTACGTATTTAATATTCACGCATGTGCAGAGCGTCGTTAAGAAACGTTCGTTCTATCTCGAATATGTTCGTTGTTAGTTGGGCATGCACATAAGATAGTGTATATTCGTTATGATACTGTGTTGGTAAATTCCATAGGCGTAACCATATTGATTAAAAAATATATTTAAATAAAAAATTTCATTATAAAATTGAATGATTGAAAATATTGTGTTTTGTGTTTTTTTTATTCTGAATGAGCGAAATATATCCAAACAAAGCCAGGACTCAAAGAGTAGAGAAAGTCTCATGCTCTTGAACCAATATCATATATAAAATAACAATATATCATATAATAATTAATAACTGAGCTAGCCACACAAATAAATCAAATTCAAACAAATCTAAATGAATCTCATATCTAATTAAAATTAAAAATGATAAAATTACTTATAATATATATATATATATATATATATATATATATATATATATATATGTAAAATAACTTTTTACATACGGAAAAAGGTTTTTTAAAAATTATTTATTTAACAAAAGTTACAAGTTTCAAGATTCGAAGTAAATTCTAGACTGACAATATAACTAAACAATTCAAAAAAGGTAAAAAATACAATGTAAGCAAAAATAAGGTTCAACAATTTATAAAACAACATGTTATTACACAATATGCTGATTAAGTAATTTATTTAATATGTACTAAGTAATTTAAGGTATATAACACCTCCCCCATTAGATCGACGCACCCCCTGGAAGTTGAATTTTCTTTTCTTGTAATTCCATTGGAGTTTCTTCTGATTTTCTTCTTTTCTGAATTTTCTTCAAGAGTAGCCAAATAATTATCAATACTCCACTAGAATATAGAAATATAGTCCATATGCTAGGAATATGGAGATTTAATTGTTCTTCCTGAATTGGTGTCAATCCTTGCGAAGATATTTCTTTTAATTTTAATTTTTTCAAATTTATTTCCAAAGGCTGGATTTTAATTTTATTAAGATGTGTCTGAAGTTTATTCAGTACCAGTGGTTGACCATAAGTTCTATCTTGAAATATTAATTCTTGATTTTTAAAAGTTATTTTACATGGCGAATTTTTGATTAGGAAAATTCCTTTTAAAATTTTGATTTCAGTGTCTTCTGAACATTTAATTATCAATTTTTCTTCTTCTGGAAATACTACTAGGTATTGGTTTATTTCTGGTATAATTTCCAACAAATGATTTTCAATAATTTTGATTTTAGTGTATTCGCAGTTAGTAGAGTTTTCCATTAATAGTATTTGTTCTTCACATCTTGAAGGTGTGAAGCACATTGAAAATTTTCACTTATTGTACAAATATCGTTTAGAGGTTTTATCTGTGTATCAGATCTTAGCAAATACTTTGAATTTGGTATTATTATTACGAATTCTGATTCTAACTTAGTAGGTATGGGTAATAAATAAAATAATTCAAACTCTATATTAAAATCTATGGGAATTGATGAAAAATATTCTATTCTATTTTTACTTACTCTACATGTTACATCTAAAATTGATTCAAAGTTTAAAATATTCTCGTATTTCAATTCCAACGGTAATTGTAATTTATAATACGAATATATTTTTTGCAACTCTGTAAATAATTCCTTGGGTTTAATTATACTAGGGTGTAATGACTTTAGTTTGCAGAATGTCCAGGAATTCTCTACAGTTTCTATTACATCTAATATAACATTATAAATAATTAAAACTTCATTCAACATATCTTTGAGATAAATAAGATTCTCATATTGCACTTGAAGGTCAAGCATATATTTTATGTCTAATAATTTCGATTTGAGCAATATTTCATTATTTTGAATATCTTGAATAGTTTTATTGAAGTTATTTATTATTTGTTCGCTAACGCTGTACTGCATTTGAATTTGACTTTGAAGATTAGCTTGATTTTGTTTTAAATGCTCTGAGATTATATTTATTTTTTCTTCGTCTTGAGAATCAAGGTTGCCGGTTACGGCTTTTATTATAGATCCAAGTCCATTTATTAAGCCTCTTTTGTTTCTATTTGTTATTGAATGAATATTTAAATTTTCAAATTTTTCTTCTATATTACTCTTAACATTAAAAATAAGATTAACTATATTTTCCGTTTGTTGTACGAAATATGTACTATTTGATATCTCAACTGTGATATTTTCAAAGTGTTTATTTAAAGAATTATATTCTTCCAGTAACGGACTTAAGTTATAGAAATGTACAAATGTATGACTTGATTTTTGTAGTTTTGCCGGTCCAAGATTTATTGGTAAAATTCCTAGGTTATTAGTGATGTCTTTTATTTCTATTCTTGCTTGTCCGAATGAGAAGAATCTGTAATAAAAGTATAAGGTTTCTTCTTAGGTCGTTTTATATTTGAAATATGAATATCTTCAGCGGTATTAAAATGACGTGTTACAATTTTCGCAGTTTTATGTTTTCTGTTTACGGATTTTATTTTTTCAGGTTGATATTTATTTTTTGTCTTACTTTTAATCTGCTTATTTTTGACAAATACTTTTGTAGGTAGAGGGTCTGGAAGATCTTCTCTACTTTCATTAGCTTTTGAAATAACTTTATCTTTAGTTTCTTGCAATGATTTATTTATTTTAGAATAAAGTAATTTCATTTTTTCTTTGTGATTATGAATATAATTATTTACTAATTGTCGATCAATGTCTAAATCAAAAGAAGAGTTATTCTCTAAATGACCTGTGATAATTTCGTATGGTTTTAGTTTCGTTACAGAGTGAATACTATTATTATATGCCAAAAGAGCATAATTTACTTTTATTTCAATAGGTTCTTTCTTAAATTCGTTCTGATTATTTAAAAGTCTAATATGTTCAATAATTGTTGAATGAAATCGTTCGGCAATGCCGTTTGCTTCAGGGTGTTGTGAACTGATAAAATGAATTTGTATTTTATGAGTTTCTAATAAATCTTTTACTAAACTATTTTTTAATTCTGTTCCGTTATCGGATATTATTGGTTCCGGTATACAATGATGGGTGAAATATCTAATTAAATTATTCACTATCTCTATACTTTGGGCTGAGTTCAATTTATACAACTGCCCGTATTTTGAAAATGAGTCTATTATAGTAAGAAATTTCGTATTTCCTAAAGTAATAGTGTCTAAATGTATTATTTGAAATGGTTTAATAGCTGTTGGGGTAATATTAAAATATGGTTTCACGGGTTTGCGATCATATTTTGTTATTTGACATATTTCGCATTCGTTAATGTACGTTTGAATAGAACATCTTTGATTAGGCCAATAGTATCGAGATTTTATATTATTTTCGGTTTCATCTAATCCTCTATGATTCCGTTTACTTTCATGATAGTTTTGTATTACTTCTTTGATTTCATTTAGAGGGATGTCAATTAATTTTTTATTACATTTGATGAATGAAATCTGTGAATTTTTGAAATATGTTTGTATAACAGTGCTGAATTTTTCGTATAAGGGATCTTCAAAATAAATATGATATTTTGCTTTCGGTGCTACATATTCTATCACAAAATTTATTACGTCTTGTTCAAAGTTATTTTTAGAAAATTGTACTAGAATTCTTTGCTTAGTTTCATATAATTTTATTATAGTTGGTATAGCGGGTTCAAAATTTACTTCAGAGATTATAATTTGATTTTTTCCCACATTTACTGCAGATTCCGAAATAGGTATTCCTGCAATAGGATTTTCTATGTTAGTGTGAATAGTATTATTTTCGTCATTAAAATCTTCAGCTTCTACAATAAGTGATTCGGTTTCTACATTTTTATTTTTAGTATTATTCGAAAGTGAGTCATTAAATCTTTCCATATAAACTAATAATTTTTTTGGGAGGATTATCCGAAGAATTTACTTCATTCATATTTAGCTGGATTCGTGATAAACAGTCACTATTAGTGCTCAATACACCTTTCTTGTACACTATATCATAGTCGTATTCCTCGAGTTTCAACCGCCATCTAACTAATTTAGAATTGGGTTCTTTCAAAGAAAACAACCATTGAAGTGGTTTATGATCTGTTACTATAGTGAATTTTCTTCCGAAAAGATATGGGCGGAAATATTTTACAGCCCAAACAATTGCAAGTTCCTTTTCAATTGTTGAATAATTTATTTCAGAATCATTAAGTGTTCTGCTAGCATATGCCACAGGTAAATCGGTTCCGATTTTTCCTTGGCTAAGAACAGCGCCTAGAGCAAAATTGCTTGCGTCTGTTGTGAGATTGAATGGACGAGAAAAGTCCGGGTATTGTAAAATAGGATCAATTAATAACATATTTTTACAAGTATCAAGGCAATTAATATAATCAGGATCTTTTATGTTAATTACTGCATTTTTCTTAAGACGATTAGTTGAAGGTTTAGTCAGTTTTGAAAAATCTTTAATGAATTTTCTATAATATCCAAGAAGTCCGAGAAAAGCTTTGATTTCTTTACTAGTTTTTGGTATGGGAAATTTTTGAATAGCACTTATTTTATCGGGATTTGGTTTTACACCTTCAGGGGTTACAATATGTCCCAAATAAGCTACTTCTTTCCTCAAAAATTCGGATTTGTCAATTTGTATTTTAAAATTTGATTCGCGTAACCTCTTAAATACTTCCTTTAAATTATTTATGTGTTCTTGCAAGCTTGTACTAAATATAATGATATCGTCAAGATAAACTAAACATTTTTCGTTTTGGATACCTCTTAAAATGTTGTCCATCACTCTTTGGAAAGTTGCTGGAGCTCCCTTTAGTCCGAATGGCATTCTCAAAAATTCCCAGTGGCCATTTTCAGTAGTAAAAGCCGTTTTGGGTATATCTTCTTCAGCCATCTCAATTTGGTGAAATCCGGAGGCAAGATCCAATGTAGTGAAGTATTGGCAACGTCCTAATTTATCCAATAGATCAGTTATGTTTGGTAATGGATATCTATCTCCAATAGTTATTTCGTTAAGCTTGTGATAGTCTACGACGACTCTGAATTTTTGTTTACCTGTAGAGCCCAATTTTTTTGGAACAATCCAGATACTACTAGAGTACGGTGAGGATGAGGCTCTTATGATATTTTGATCTAGCATACTCTGTATTTGATTTTGGACTTCTTTTTTATATACTTCTGGATATCTGTACGATTTAGTATAAATAGGTACATCATCTGTAGTTTTTATTTGATGCTTGATTTTACTAGTAAAAGTTAGCTGATTACCATCAACATGAAAAATGTCAGAATATTCTTTAATTAATTTAAGAATAGCGTTGCGTTCTTCAGAATTCATATGTTCTGTTCGAACTTTATTAATATCAAATTTGAATTTTTCTGCATAAATAGCATTAAAATTAGGGCTCAAGGTGTGTTCGTATTCGTCGAACTGTTCAACCTCTAAAGGAGCACTTAAATCTACTTTAAAATATGACTCAGACGGATTTAAAATAGTACATACGGCTTGACTATTTTCCGCTCTTGTGAGACATTCTGGAATTTCTAATTTTCCTATTTTTGTATAAGGTATAATTATATCGCCATTATTAATATTATCAATATTCAATTTAATTATTTGTTCAGTTCGCGGAGGCACTACTATACAATTCGTGTTCTCGCTTCTGATTTGAAAATAATTTATTTTTATTTCACTATAAGGCGTAATTAAAACGTTATTTACTAAATCAATAGTTGCATTCAGTTTTTTCAGATTATCTAAACCTAATAAGCAATCAAAATGATTGTGAAATTTAAATATACAATATTCTAAGTTCATTTTATTTTTCATTTTAAATATCTTTGAAGATGGAATTACTGTACAATAATTTTGTTGACTTGAGCCTAAAGCAGAAGTTACTTTGAAAGATATTTTCATAGTTGCTTTTGAAAAATATTTCTTTGCAATGTCAGGTGTTACAAAAGATTTTGTACTACCTGTGTCAATCATTACTTTTAAATTTTGTTCAGGAAATATTATGTACGGTAATTCACTTTCATAATTCGTAAAATTAAACATTTCTACGTGTCTGTCTCTTCCGAGGCAATTTCGTCTAAAAAACAATCTTCAACATCAGTGGGACGTTCGGTATCGTCCATGTTATGCAATTCTTCCGAAATATAATTTTTTCTATTACCTACAAAATGCGATTGATTTTGTTCTTTATTTTTATTCTGTACATTGGGTTTATTGTACGTATTAGAAGTAGATATACTCATTGGAGTAGGTTTTTGAAATTGATGATTTCTACTAGGTTTGAAAACATTAGTACTTCTATTCTGGAAATTTGTATCTCTACTTGTACTAGGTAGATTATTTTCATTATTAAAATTTCTGTTGAATTGTGGTTGATAGTTATGTTGTAAATTTGGTCTGCTTACCGTTTGATTATTAGGATAATTATTTTTGCTATGTGATGTAACATTAAATTGTGACTTAGGCTTATTAAATGATTTTTTTGGATGTGTATTGTTATTATTATTACTTAAATAAACTTGAAAGTCATTCGTTAGAACATTTAAAGCTGAATTTAGATCGCTAGGATTCTTGGTACGCATTAGTGTACCGAGAGGTTCCTTTAAACCGCGCAATAGTACTCTTAGTGCTAAATTCCTAAAATAGTTACCTAAAATGGCTTGTTCACTTGCATTTGAGCGAGTCATTA
Source organism: Galeruca laticollis (assembly GCA_963921935.1). NCBI lineage: Eukaryota > Metazoa > Arthropoda > Insecta > Coleoptera > Chrysomelidae > Galeruca > Galeruca laticollis. The sequence goes on along the minus strand of OY998179.1, from coordinate 147,827,113 downwards.
ATAATGATGTTTGTAGATTTAAAAGATGCTGTATCCTATTGTAAAAGTCGAAAGGTGATTCATTTCCTTGCTTTAATTCCGATATTTCAATACTTAACGTGTAAATGTCTCGTTTATCAGCGTATGTGTTCAATAAAGCATCTTTCAAATTCTGCCAATTTGAAATACTACAAGCTGAAATATTTATTGCGGCTTGGCCTTTAATTTTAGATAAAATACTAGACATCAAATATTCGTTTTGAAAGTCTGTTAAATCTACTGTGTTGTAAAATTTATTTACTAATTTTTCAGAAATCTCTATGAATCTGGGTAATAAAGCATTTTCGCCATGGAATTCTGGAATCATGTCCAGATATTCCTTTTTCAATTGCGGTACTACATGATCTGCAGGCATTTTGAAAAATTTATTTATGGTTAATCTAGGTTTTGATAATTCAATATTTATTTTACGGTTACTATAAGTTTGTGAGCCAGAATCTAAATCAGAATCAGAATTGTCAGAGCTTTCTGAATTAAATAAACAATTATTTCCTCTATACGACATAAAGTACTTACATGAAAATTAGAACTGCTTTCGCCAACTAGTTGAACTGTAGTTGGAATTACCAATGTTCCCTTGAAATTCTCTTCGTACGAGTCAACTGTCTTCGAGTTAAGCTACTTAATTCACTTAACCAAGAGTCCCAATTATTCACTTAAGGTATGTTAATAAATCGTTGATACGAACCGATCGTTATATTCACTAACGCCCGTTTAACATATCCTACTGACTGCGCCAAATAACTTTATACACACGGAAAAAGGTTTTTTAAAAATTATTTATTTAACAAAAGTTACAAGTTTCAAGATTCGAAGTAAATTCTAGACTGACAATATAACTAAACAATTCATAAAAGGTAAAAAATACAATGTAAGCAAAAATAAGGTTCAACAATTTATAAAACAACATGTTATTACACAATATGCTGATTAAGTAATTTATTTAATATGTACTAAGTAATTTAAGGTATATAACATGTATATATAATGGCTTGATACCCCTGCTGAGGTTTCGCCGCTTTACGCTTTCTAGATCCATTTTTTGGGGTGGATCAATCTCCGTTTTCCCTTTAGAGTTTCTCCGTCAATGTTCTCCATAGTTTCCTATCCTCAACTTTGTCTTTCCATCCTCCAATTCCGGCTCTTGTCATATCTTCCTTCACCTGTTCCAGCCATTTTATTCTAGGTCTACCCCTACGTTTTCTTCCCCCACGATCCCATTGTGTCATTTGCAGTGTTATTTCTTGTTCTTCTGCTCTATATATCTGTCCCAGCCATTTCATTATTTGCCTTTTTATTTTCCTTACTATGTCCTCTCCTTCCAGTTCTTGCTCAATTTCATAGTTCATTCTTTGTCTGTACTCGTTATCTCTCAATTTGATTGGTCCCTATATTGTTCTCATTATCTTTCTTTCTATTATTCTCAAGTCTTCTTCTTCCTTTTTAGTCAGTGTCATTGTTTCAGCAGCATACAATAGGACGGGTCTTATTAGCACTTTATAAATATTGATTTTGGTTTGTCTTGAGAGTAATTTGCTTTTTAAAAGTTTTTTATTGGCATGGTAAGCTCTATTTGCATTAATGATTTTTTCTTCTATTTCCTGTTTCCAGTGTTTGTTACTGTGACACCTAAGTATTTGAATTTCTCCTCTGGTTTGATTTATTTTACCAAAAATCATTATTTTTGTTTTATCTGCATTTATTTCTAATCCCATCCTACTTCCTTCACTTGTGATTTTCCTTATTATGTTTTCCAGAATCTCTCTTGTCTTTGATATGATTACTATATCGTCCGCATAGGCAATTATCTGTCTTCCGCTCGTCCTGAGATTGCTTTTTTGTATTCGTCTCATTGCATATTCAAGTGTTAGGTGAAATAATGTTGCAGGTAGCGAATCACCTTGTCTCACACCCTTATTTATGTTTATTTCATCAGTTTCTCCTCCTTGTGTTTTTATCGTAGCCCTTGAGTTTTCCATAGTCATCTTGATTAACTTTCGTAATTTATCATTAATGCCTAGTTCTTTCAAAGCAGACAAAAGATTGCCTCTATGTATTGAATCGAAAGCTTGCCGAAAGTCTACAAATAACATTTCCAGTTCTATTTGATGTTCATATGCTTTTTCCATTATCTGCTTCAGTGTATATATAGCATCCACCGCTGATCTTCCTTTTACGAATCCACACTGATATCGTACTATGTATTTCCTGTAGTGTCTCTAAGCCTTCTGTTTCTTGTAGCTGATAGTATTTTATAAGCAGTATTCAGTAATGTAATACCTCTATAGTTTTGGCATTCATGCTGGTCACCGTGGATTGTAATTATCTGACCTATTTCCCATTCTATAGGCATTTTTTCTTCTCTCCATATTTTTATTATAAGTTGGTATACTATATCATGAAGCTTCTCACCTCCGTACTTTATCAGTTCCATATTTATGTTATCTATTCTAGGAGCTTTTCCGTTTCGGCTGTTGTTAATAATCTCCATAATTTCTGCTCTTGTAGGTTCTTCCAATATTTTTTCTTGTGATATTTCTTCAATTTCTTCTTCAATATCTGAATCTTCTACTAGTAACGTCCTAAAGTGATCCATCCATATTTGTTTGTATTCATTTTCTTCTTCAATGACTTTGCTATATTGGTTTTTTATACCTTTCGTTTTGCACTTATAGGTTCGGCTTTGTTCATTTATATGTTTATAAAATTTCTTGGTATTACAATTCTTGTTCTATTTCTTTTATATTGTTATCCATCCATTCTCGCTTTGATTTTCTTATCAGTTTGTTACATTCATTTCTGCTTTTTATGTATTCTTGCGTGTGCTTTATTTCGTTTGGTCTTGTCCATTTTTGTCTTTTTTCCTTTTTTTTCTACCGCTACACGGCAACTATCATTGTACCACTCTTTTCTTTTATCTCTATCCATTTTGCCTATGTGTTTTTCCGTTGTTATTTGAATGGATTTTTTTATAGCTTCCCATTGTGCGTTAACGTTGTCTTCCTTTTTTACTATTTTGCTTAATAATTCTTCTATCTGTGTTTCATATTCTTTCCTTACTTTCTCTTCACTTAGCTTTGTTATGTTCCATCTAATGCATTTCTGACCCTTGTTGTTTTTTTAATCTTTTGTTTTATTTTGGCAAGAAAGTGATCGGTGTCTGCACATGCTCCTCTGTATGTTCTCACGTTCTTTATTGATGTTTGTTTTCTCCTATTAATTAATATGTGGTCTATTTGAGATGTTGCTTTGTTATCAGGCGACATCCATGTTATTTTATGTTTTTTTGGATGTGGAAATTTTGTGCTACTTATGTACGTATTCGTGCTTGCTGCGAGGTAACACAGTCGCTGCCCATTGTTATTTGTGTTTTCGTGTATAGTTTCCTTTCCTGCTACGCATTTTATGTAGTATTCTTTACCTATTTGGGCATTAAAATCTCCTAATATTATTATAGTATCTTACTTTGGTATTATTTCTATTTCTCCTTCTACCTTTTCGTAAAATTTAACCTTTTCTTCATTGCTGTCCTTCTCTGTTGGAGCGTAAATATTTAATAGGGATATGTTGCATGCTTTTGCTTTCACTCTTAGGTATGCCATCCTTTCATCTATTGGTTTGAATTCAATAATTTTTTGTTTCATTGACTGGAATACCATAAATCCTACTCCCGATTTCCTTCCTTTTTGTTTCCAGAATATCTAAAACTATACATGTTCTTATCAATTGCCCCTTGATCCTTTCATCTTATTTCTTGCAAAGCCGCTATGTCTATATTGTATATCATCAATTCATTTCCTACTTCTTGCATTTTCCCAGGTATCAACATTGTTCTTATATTCCAAGTTCCAATTTTTATTTCGTTTTTTCTCCTATTTTTTGGCTTCCTTATTTTTTCTTCGTTGTTTCTTTGTATAACCGTATGTCCTTTTTCATTCCGATTCATTATCCTGTCCATTATTATCTCCTGTGAATCTATTAGTTTTTTTGCTTGCCGTTTTTCCAGTGTTTCATTATTTTTGTTCCATCTCCATTCTTCTCCTTCTATTACGATCCGATTGTATCCTATCTTCACATTTTTTCCCTTATTTTTTTCTTGTGCCGCTATTACTTTCATTTGTTTATGTTTGTTCCTTTCTTGCTTCGTTAGGTCATTATTAATAAATATTTGCTGTGAGAGATTCCTAAGTTTCGATTTATTTTTCATAACTTTGTACTTGTCTTCTTCATTTGCCATTTCAATTAGACATGTTTTAGAGGAAAGCTTTGCGGTACTTCTGATATTGATGTCCACTTTTAAGTTTTTTGAAATAAAATTTTCTAATATGGTTTTCATTGTCTCATTGTTAATTTTATCGACATCCAGTCCACTGATCACAACATTATTTTTCTTCTTATCTTTTTTGAACCACTCCATATTTTCCTTCAAGTCATTCAGATCATGTTTTATCTTCATATTCTCCTGTTTGATTATATTATTTTCTTCCCGTAATAACTCATTTTTTTTATTGACATTATTTTATCACTAAATTTTTTTTATTCGATTCTTAGTTGCTGCATCTCATTTTTTATTAACGTTTGATCTTGTTTCATGTCTTTCATCATCGAAATCAATGTGTCCAGTTTATCTTCTTCCATTCTTTGTTGTTTCGTAGGGGTTCTGAGTGTTTTTCTACTTTTCTCAACGCGTCCTCCAAGGTTTTCCTCTGCAGATCTGTTCTTACTTTCATCTGTCACATAATCGTCATTGTCTGTGTACATTTTATTCCAAATTCCTTACACTAATATTTTATTTATTATTGCGAATATAATTAAATACTGCCCTGTCCTTATTAACTTGTAAGCAGCGCAAAAAGACTGACCCCAGTCGACCCGTCGGAAGTCAGTCTCTTATCAGCAATACTAGTTTTTTGAGGGCCGCTTTTTGAGTTCTGATATATCAGTTTATTGTTATTAATCTTATTTTATTGTTTTTCAAATAATTATGCTCTTACCCAACTTGTACTTACGGTATTTTTCACTGTAAAACTTGTTTTTATAATTATTGTTTCTTAATTTCTGTAAATAAAACACTTAATTGCAGATCGATACCACACACAACTAATCACTTTTTCGCCAGAATTGTTAATATTTCTAATAATATTTCAAAGATAATATCTTTAGCTAGAAATACAATAATTTCTTTTAAAATCGAAAGTAATGTGAGAACAAAATTGTTAAATGTAAAAACAAAAATATCACCATTAAAGAAGTCTGGCATACTTATATAAACTTAAATGTCAAGAATGTAAAGCTATTTATTTGAGTAAAACCCTTAAAAATTATATACAGTGAGCACTTACGAACATACAGATTTAAACCAGAGAAATCCCACCTCGCAAAACATCTACTTGATACCAAACATTCATTGGCTGCGTTCATCTGGATATTTTTGGGATCGCTCTGAAAGTAGCGCTACCTAATCCCACCATATTTTACTTGATCGCTCTTTGATTCTGATGAACGGCTATTTCTTGGGATTTGTGATCACCACTTGCGTGCGCATATTATTTATGTCATTCGTTGATTATTTTTAGTTTCTTGCTTGTTTATCCCATTATTACAAAAGAATACAATTCATTGTTACTACTTCTCAATTTGTATTATTTTTTTGTGAGTAAAAATAAAAACTATGACTGAAGGAATAGATGCAAATCTGTGTGCAATGTAGATGATAATTTCAACTTGAACGCAGTGAATCCTATTCCAGGAAATATGTTAGAAGATAGATTGAGGGAAAGAAGACCAAGAAATGCAAATTTTGTTAAAGAATCAGTCCAAAGATTTGACGATGTTTTATTGAAAAAACATTTTAGAATGACGAGACAGGCATTGGAAGTAATTAATTTTAAAAGTAATATACTTATGACATTCTTAAAATGCAATAATTTGTGAGTTTTAATTCCCAAACTGGCTATACCGCCATCCTCGTCTTGCTCTACCACACCGGCATCATTTGTTAATAGTCCATGAACATTTTTATCTAATCCCACATTTTCCATTCTAAAAAAACTCTCCTGTATTAACAACTCGCTCGCAATTTAAATTCAAAATTCCCACTACTTGTCTTATGATCACCGATACATGATCGACTGAGCAAAAATAAATTTGATCTATAAAATGGCGACCGCTCCCTGAGAGCTCAAGTAGGAAAGTAGGGGAAGTGTCGCGTTCATAAAAACTTTCAAGATCGCTACCTGAGCGCTCAGGGATCGGTGTCTCGGATGAACGCACCCATTGACACCTACCACAGAACTAGAAGTAGGTTTGTGATAAGAAAAACGAACTGGACTTCTTTGAAGAGTTAGAAATTAAAAGAGACCCACAGTATGAAGTCGTCAATAAACAGATAAATCTAGGGAGCTCTCCACTTTAAAATTGTCTTTTTAAGTAATAATTGTAAAGATCGGCAGATATAGTTTTCCTGGTCTTCTATTCGTTGCACAATTATACTAAATGGGAAAAAGATATCCAGGATATTACCATAGGGCTAATAATGTCAATATTCAATATTTGTAATATCCTATCTTCTTCTTCTTTCTATTCATATATATATATATATATATATATATATATATATATATATATATATATATATATATTAAGTCAACCACAAGGTTCACTTCTTGGTCTAGCCAAAAATAATTATTAAACATCAGGTAGGCACAGTGGCGTAGCAAAGGAGGGGGGGCGGCGGGGACGGGCCGCACCGGATGTCACCTTTTTTGGGGTGACACCCACCCGGTATCTCAACTTTAAGAACAATGTACAAACAAACAAAAATCGCTAGCACAAAAATTTATTTTTTGGGGATTCCTCCACTAACACTAGCTCAGCTCTACGTATAATTCGGGGATTCCCGCAAAAGAGCCTGACGCTGTCGTGGGGGATTCCCCATCACATACTCGCAATCTTTGACGTCTCAGTTGCAACATTTCTCATTTGTTTCGTGAAGTGTGTTTGGTTGGCGTGAATTGTTAAACGTGTATTATTCTAAAGTGATAGATAATAAAAAGAAAAAAAATATATTTTAGAAACTTAAATGCTGTTTTGTGAAGATTAAAAAGATTGATTGATTCATTTCGAATATTTTACAGGTAAGATAATTTTATACTTAAATCAATTTTTAGTACATCTATGGACGAAACCTATAGGGTTATGCAAAAATGGCTAATGTCATATCAGTCATTTTTGCGTGAGTACGTATGGACTGGCGCCATAAAGTCAACCAAGCTAATACGTCATAATACTTTTAACGGAATTTTTATCTGATTATAACATACATAATATATTTCCTTATAAACTAATATTATTATAATATAAGTCAGTTCATATTTTAATATAATTTTATGTTGTAAATCGCACGTTTTGCACAATAGTAAATTGAAATTTACACTTCGACAAGTACGCGAATATGAATGATTTCGTTGTTCGAACGAATGAAACCAAATTTACTAATAACTATAATCGAATGCGGAATTAGTAATTTACTAATCTTCTTATTCCAATAATTTTACTTTCAAATTTTTTTAATAAAGTGTTTGTAAATTCGTTTCATATTGCTTAACTAGTTTTTGAGAAAATACTCTCACATTATAGACCATAACATCAGGCTTTTTGTTTTAGTGTAAGAAACAAGTGAAAAATTCCCATACATTCAAAAGAAAAAGTGGATTTCAGCAAAGGAAAGCCAAACAGGCTAGATTGGATGTAGCTCAGAGTATGTCTGGATCGAATTTTAAGTGTGTTACAAATACTGATGACAGCCCAAGTTCATCAAAAGAAACTGATTTTCACCTTGATGCAAATGCAAGAGATGATTTAGATAATATCAGCTCATCTTCAGGAAGCAACATTGACAGTACAGAATTAATTAACACAAACTAAGAATATGCTGAAAATAATAGTAGCAGCACTATTATTGCTACCAATGAACCATTTCCTAAATTGAATGATGTGTCAGAATGGAGTATTCCTGTTCCTATAATAAAAAAAAGAAGTGAATATTTCCAAAACAAAGAAGGACCATTTGCCACTGTTTCTAGGCATGGAACCAAAATAAAAGGTGACGCTCGTCATCTCTCAAAAGATTGGTTTTATAAAATTATGCCTAATGGTGAAAAAATCCTACGGTCATGGATGGTTTATTCCCTCACCTCTAAAAACCTGTACTGTTTCTGCTGTCGTTTATTTGCTATGGTCAATAATCCCAATGCGGGAACATTTACGACTGGATTTCAAAAGTGGTGGAAATTAAATCCGAAAGTAGCTGACCACGAATGTTCAAATGAACATCTAGAAAATCTTGAGAAATGGAAGATTTTAGAAATGAGACTAAAATTGAATAAAACAATAGATGATGCAGCTAAAAATAAAGGCAATTTTTTGGAATTAGTAAAAATATTGTCAAAGTATGATGTAGTGTTGAAAGAACACATGATGAAATTGGAGAAAGATAAAACTTCAAAAGTATCATATTTGTCGCCAGAGATACAGAATGAATTCATTAATGTTCTATCAAACTATGTGGAAGCTAAGCTTGTCAACGAAATTAAATCAGCGAAAAATTTGGTATAATGTTTGATAGCACACCTGACATTTCACATATTGACCAAATGTCTGAAGTGATACGTTATGTGAAAATAGGAAAGTGGAAGTCAAAGAAGCATTCCTTTGCAAGGAAAAAAAGCTGCTGATCTAAGCGATGAAATTCTTGACAAGCTTAAGACATACGATTTAGATATTATGATGTGTCGTTCCCAAGGCTATGACAATGCTGCTGTTATGAGCGGTGTGCACGGAGGAGTACAGTCCATTATTAAAATAAAAAACAATAAAGCAATTTTCATTGGTTGTATTGATCACTCGATTAATTTGTGTGCACAACATTCATTTGCCCAAAATGTATCAAGCATTACATTTTTTGGAACGATAGAGACGATTTTTTCTTTTTTTCCGCCTCCACCAGCCGTTGGGAAGTGCTTATGGAACACAGCAAATTATCTGGTAAAAGACTCTCAACAACGCGTTGGAGTGCTCATTACCGTAAAAGCACTAGCAGAGAATTTTGAATGACTTGTAGACGCAATTGAGGAATTGTGTGCTGGACGAGAAAATGTAGACACCAGAGGTGCTGCACAAAACCTCATGCCTGCTGTGTGCAATTACACTTTTTTATGTTATCTTTTCTTCTAGTATGATGTTCTTCGGGAAACAAATGCTTCACAGATTGCATTGCAAATTAAAGGCTTGACTGTTGACGAAACTGCTACAAAGATAAAGGCACTTCGTTTTTATATCGAAGTAAAACGGGATCACATTGTAGAAGAGGCAATAGACGTTGCAACAAAAAAATCAGAAGACTACGATATTCCAACAAAAAAACGACTTCGGCGTAAAAAACGGATGGTTGGTGAGATGGCCAGCGATGCAGGACTCACACTGAAAGAGGAACTTCAAAAAGATATGTTGGAATGTCTTAACCGATTCAGAGTTGAACTCCAAACAAGATCGAAGTCTCTTCAAGATGTAGCTTCATTGTTCGAGCTCGTACAAACTAATGTTTTGCTTTTGGCGAATACTGAAGAACTGAAATTAGCTACATCTAAATTTACTGATTTTTATGATGAGGTCTCAGAAACCGAATTACTTTTGGAGATACCAAGACTGCGAAGACACTTAAAAGCCGCGAATGTTACTGTTACTGATTAGGTCCCAGACAGCACACAATATCCATTAGACATCCACAAGATATCCTTTATGGATATCCAGTATATCCACTGGATATAGATGGATAGCCTATAGATATACAATGGATATCCATATGTCCGCCTATATCTAGGATATATGTAATATCTTATTGATGTCTTTGTATATATCTACTGGATATCTCGTTATTATCCCATGGATATCCTATGTTCACATTTGGTATATCCAATTAACGTCCCATGGATACTAATAGGATATTTTATATTCACATTTGGTATACTTATCCTTCCTCCTCAAACCTGAAAATCTGAGAATATATGACTAGTACCTACTGATGGAAATACAAGGTGATCCAACAAAAAAATGTAAATCAAAAGTTTTTTATGTCTACAGATCTTGAATAAAATTAAGAGAAAATAGTTTATCCAGTCAACCAGTACAAAATATAATAGATACACAGTGTGGATAGTCTAGTATTTAAGTGAACGACTGTAGAATATTGTGGTCTAGCGAAAAAGATTCAAATACTCATCGCGTATGTCTGTTATATTTTCTACTGATTGACCAGAACTATTAGTTCCAGTTAATTTCATTACAGATCTGTGGATATATACAACTTTTGGTAAGCATTGTTTTTGTTGGCCATCTTGTATATTTCCACCAATAGGTACTAGTTAAATATTCATCTGTGAGTAAGAAGGTACAAATGGAATTGAATTCTTCATAATAGTAGTATTATTTGACATATAATGAAATGATATACTATGGAATAGAATGATAGAAAATACTTTATTTTATATAATATACATATTTGCATATACATCAATAATTCTTCTTATTCTTCACCCAGCTCATCTACTCTGCACGGTTATTTCTGTAAGAACGAGAAAAGAAAGATTGTCGGTTTTCAAGGTCAACTATATACCGTATACGCCCGAATATAAGATAAACCGTTTTTTGTAAAATAACATTTTGAAAATTGGCCCAGGTCTTGTATTCGAGCACATACCGGTAATAAGAACATTTCTTATCACCTGAACTCCATCATTATTATTGAGCTCAAAAGAATTTTTACTCAAATCAGCCGAGCCACCAGCTCAGTTTATCATGAAACAAAGTAAAAGCCGAGGTAAAACTCATTTTACATTTCTACACCATGCTATTTTACATTGTATAAATATACAAAACGCTTTTAATCTAGGTAATCAATCATAAATATAAATAAAATATAGGAGACGTAACAATATTCAGAATTGAGGTAAGAAACATATACATACCTTATTTTTTACCAAATCCAAACTACCGATAAAAAATAACCGACCACTTTTGCACGTTTCTAAAACTATGATAACCTAACAACCAAAATGACGAGAGGACGAGGTTACATCAAACAGTCAAACGCGGCATCGACCAATGAGAGAACAGTGCATAGTTGGTAGCATAGCTTTGCGGGTATGTAATATGGAAATCCAATGATTTATGCATTATTTTCTATTATAGCATTAAACGTTAAGACATGAAATATTTTTATTGTGTGTTAAGAACATCATGTATTATGCCGCATTCGTATTATTGATTAAACTCATTATAGTCTGATACAACTTAGGTATATCTATCTTTTTTCAATTCCACTTGAATAAAACTAAAAATACATTGAACACAGACAAAAAATGCGACAGAAAATGATAATAGATATCCATGGATATACAATGGATATAATATCAGGAGATTAAGACACTTATGCATTGAAGGTATTATGTATTAGAACTTCCTTCTCAATAATTTTTTATGTGATTATTCAATAAATTATCAGTAAAATAGAAAATATTTTCTTCCATATCTATGAAAATATTCAGAGGATATACATTAGATATCTTATATGGACTGGATATTCAGTGGATATTGGGCTATCCACTGGGTATCTAGTGGATATTCTGTGCTGTCTGGGGTGTCTCTAAAGTTTTTAAAGTTTATTGTAGAATGGGATTTTACAGAATCCCTTTCAAATCTTATGATTGCACTGAAATTGTTCATGACGGTTTGCGTGTCCGTAGCTTCATGTGAGAGGAGTTTCAGTAAATTAAAATTAATCAAAAACTATTTGCGGGCAACAGTGACCCAATCGCAGCTTAGCAATCTTGGTATATTAGCCATCGAACACGAGGCAATACAAAAATATAAATTTCGATGAAGTTATTGCTGAGTTTGCAGCTCTCAAAGCTAGAAAGAAGAAATTTTAATTGTATAACAATTCCTTCTTTGTCTTAGTTATGATTGTGTTTTGTTATTTCTTCAATATTATAAATAATAAATGATCCATGTCCTTTATCATATAAAATTTATTGCTTTTTACTTTCAATGGGGTGACATTACCAACTTCCGCACCGGGTGCCACCCAAGGTAGCTACGCCACTGGGTAGGCATCACATAAAATGTAACTTCTGTTATTCTGATGATGATAGCAATTTCGATACAATTGTCAATTTCTTAGAAATTTTAACAGTCTTTCAATATATTGTGGAACTATCTAGAAACAGTTAGTTTGATTTAAAAAAGTAATATAAGTAGATTCCACAGAGTAGGGGTCGTAAATTTCACTAAAACTATGGTAGTTCAGGTATCATAGCACTCGTTGCACTGGCTCTGGTGAGCTGAAAATCAATAGGGTTCATCTGTGAGATACCCTAAACAATACCAAATCATAAAATTGGTGACTTTATCGTGGCTGTATCGTGCTAACAAGACATGTTACTAAAAGTTGCCGACAATGACGACATACACACAGAATTTTTTTACAAAAAACCCGCTTTCGTGTTTTTCTCGCTGAAAACCCTAAAACGTAGGTAAACCAATACTTTTCTCGCATCGTAGATAGGGTTGGCGGAAAAGTGAAATACTAACAAAACAGGAATTCTTTTTTATCTTAATTCACATAGTTTTCAATAATAGTACCTAACCTCTAGGTACCTACTGTTGACATAATCAATAAGACAACTGTGATAATAGTTTTGGTTTAAAAAATACTTAATTTTCTCATAAACGTCTCTGTATTATGATTTAAAACACAAATATCTTTTAATAGGTACCTTAAATAAACATGTTTTATCCACCACAAACACTCAAACACATTCCAGGATCATTACAATTTTAAACACACTCAATTCCCGTTTATTGGATTGGTCCTTCCGTGCATTCTTTAAGTCATGGGCGGGATCTTGTTAAACAAACACGCCCGACACTGCTGCCGAAATTCAACGCCCAATTAGTTTAAAGTCATCTCTACTAATTGGTGTTTAATGAGGACGAAAGCGGATGCTGTGTTGTGTTTTTATGCGTGAATAGTTTGTTATTCCGGTAAGTGAGATTGTATGCTTTTTTTTTAATTTTTGAGAGAAGTTATTTTTCGTGTTTATGTCAAAACAATATATTTAAAATGAAAATATGTTTGAATATTTGCAGTTTATTGTTTCTAGCTTTGTAAAATATGTGACATCTAAATCGTCAACGTAGTCAAAAATGCTCGCTTCGCTTGGTATTTAAATTATCAAAAAATGTTAGCACATCAGTTATTTTAAACCGATGTTTAGGCGCATTGTGGCGGCTGAATATTGTTGATCGATTTAAGTTGATCAACAAAATTTGAATTTCAAACCTATGTGAACTGAGACAAACAATAATTCCTGTTTCATTAGTGTAAAAAGCGCTTTACAAGGATTAAATAATATTATATTGTGCAACTAGTGCGGAAAATATCCAGTTTCCGCACGTGTTGTACACTATACTTTTCCGACGACCTACCTGAAAAACAAAATATATCGGATATTAAAAATATTTTAGAACCACTAATAATACAAAAGTTTACACTCATCATTTTTCAAATGGATTGCGTGATTAAGAAAGATATATTAGAACAGGGAAATAGAACAAATTTTATTGATCATTCAACATACTTACATATTTAGGTACATTTTGGTCTGTATTCAGGTATACTATTACAATGATAATTATTAATCCTTATATTGGAACAATTGTTAACACCTATGGAATATGATCATTTTCTTCAATTGAACTTTGAACTGCTTGAGCATTAATTCCTGTCTAATTATTAGTTTCAAATACTGTACTCGAAGTTGATAGTCTCACAGTGATTGATTTTAATTCCGAACTAGATGTGAATGATCTTGATGGTAGTTCCTCTATGAAGGTTGTTGCATGTTCTACAGACTGGGTTATACGATTGGATATTTCCATTTTTTTATTAATGGATTCATTGGTATAACCAGGGCCGGATTAAGACATTGGAGTGCCCTAGACTGACATCAATTTGGCGCCTCTAAACTAGGAAAGTAAAAATATAAATACAAGTAAAATAAAACGCGTTTCACAAAGTATATATGTATTTGTGAAAATAAACAAATCGATTATTTAAAGCTGGATTTTACGACACTTAATACTTGAAAATTTTTGTATGGTCTCGTCAAAATTTCTTTATTTTACTGCCTCACATTCTATACATAATATTGAGAGGTCAGCAGTTTTATCATCTGTTAAAGAATTTCTTAAGTAATTTTGTACTCGTTTTAACACGGAGAAGGACCTTTCGCCTGTACAATTCGTCACTGAAAGACACAGATATATTCTTAAAATAATGTCCATGTTGGGAAAAGTACAAATTAAATTTCTGCTGCGGAGTGTTTGCAACCATGACATAGTTTTTGATGTTTTTTTCTCAGAGTTAGGTGAGTCCAGAGTTTGAATAAAATATTTGAATTGTAGACATTCATTTTCAAAATTACAATCCAAATCTCTAGTATAAATTCCTTGAAGATGTCTGCACTTTTCTTTTATTATATTGTCTTCAGTGTTTTCTAAGTTTGTAAGAAAACCAAAAGATCCATTGATTTCACCGTACGAATTTATCGCCTCTCGAGCTCTGATCCTATATTGTCTACAACCACGTAGAACATATTTACTTCTATATCTGTCCTACCATCAAAAGTAGTTTCTCCAACATCACTCTCTCCTGGCAAACATTTCCTTTTTTTCTTCCTTTTCGCATCCAACGTATAGGTACTACATTTTGTTAACAATTTACCGCTTTCCTCGTATTTGTTATAAGTTGTTCTTATTTCCGTAACAAAGTGAATTAATGATTAATAGAGTTGAACGGCGTCACTATATCCATACTTTGCATTTGCAAAGACTGGCTTGTTTTGTGGAATTGAATTAAAATATCTCTCCAGAAAGAGAGTATACTACCAGTCTCCAAGCTTAACATTTTTTGCAATATACCCTTCCCCTAAGCTTTTGTTTTAGGTGCTTGCGAGGTATCATTCCCAATAAAATTCAAATCTTCTTTAAAAGCATCGTAACTGTCATAAAGAGCTGATCATCTAGTAGCTGAAAGTTTTTTAGGCACATGTACTTCTGACCCACTCACAGTTCTGTTACGTGTTAAACACTCTTTCATTATTTCCCACCTATAGGTTGATGCTGAAAAGAAAGTGTATATTTCTTCCACAAACAATAAGAAATTTGTTACAACAGGAGAACACTCTGCAGCGCAGGTTCCTACTAAATTCAGTGAATGGGCAGCACATGGTATAAGTTTTGTCAATTTGTTCTTTTCCTTGATTCTAGCTTGCAAACCAGAATATCGACCAGACATGTTGCTAGCGTTATCGTAAGATTGTCCTCTACAGTTCTGTATGTCTAATGACATATGTTCTAAAACTTTCAAAACTGCTGTTTCCATACTAGAAGCTTTGTGCCCTACCTTAGCAGCAAATGTAATAAATCGTTCTACTACCGAACCATTTTTAATTACATATCTGAGAACAACAGTAAGTTGGTCAGTATGGGATATGTCGGGTGTAGAATCTATGATTATTGCAAAATATTTCGTGTTTTTTATTTCTGATGCAAATTGTTCTCTTAGATCAACCGCCAGTTTTATAAATTCATCACAAATAGTTGATGACAAATAAGAAACATTCCCTTTTCCTGGATTGCCTTTTGTTTCAATGTGGGTTTTCAGAAACGGATCGAATTCTGCTAAAAGCTCTAACGAACCTAGGTAGTTGCCGTTATCAATAGCTCCAAACATTTCACTAGAGCCCCTAAATGCTAAGCCACGCGATGTCAAAAATTTTATAACTGCAACTACTCGTTAAGTATGTTAACCCAGTAATATCTTCCTGCAAGGTACTGCTTATGAACTTCGGTATCTATTTTCCCTAAGACATTTGATCGCGCAATATACGCCTTCGCATTTTCACAGTGCTCAGAAGAGTTTTCATGTTCAGAAATCCGATGAGTTTTTTTTCCAGTCGTTGAATCAAGTCATGAAATAATTAGTTTTTGTCTGGTTAAATAATTTACAATACAAACAATAAACATTTCCTGTTAGTGCTGAATATAATAGCCATTGACGGCGTACAGTTTCCCCGTTGTGCAAAGTTTTGAAAAACATATTTTTTGAAGCAAATCTACTATGAATATCATAAACTTGTTTCGATTTTTTGAAATCCATTTTAGAAATTTCTTGTACAATTACAGATGGGTTCATTACAATGTAATTTATGAAACTTTCGGTTATAGCCCATCCAGCTGGGTCTGTGAAATCGACTTTTGAAAATAATTCTGACGTTTCTTGAGGATTACTTAATGAAGATGCACAGTCCTGAATTTCATCAGTATCAGAATTGCATGAGTTTATTGCGGTTTCTAGAGAATACAAAAATAAAAATTACATTCTTACACCGCGTTATTCAATTATCTGCTTACCTCTATCCATAATATCATCATTACTGAGAGTTGATTGTTGTTGATTATCTGCATCGGTTTCCGTACCTCGAACAGGTTGAAAAAAAAAGAATTTTATTTGGGTATTTTTTTCAATAACTTCTCCATTTTTTCTTGCTTTTCTTTTTCATCCTTCTTCCTTTCCCACCCACTAAGAGTTTTCTACTTCCTCCACTTCCACTCATTGTTTTCGATAAAATGATAATCAAGACAAAAATACCGCAACTGATAGATATTATTTTAATTGACGATTACTCGATTACTGCCAGCGACTGAACTAACTCAACTGACTACCTTCAATTTTTAAAATAAATGTTTCCAAAGTTTACCAATTTTTATTGTAAACTTTGATGTTGCGTTTCCAATCACCCTTTGTCGGTTTTTTGTTTTGGCGAGCGCAAGGCGCACGTGGCCGTACTTTGCATATTAGCATATTTATCTCACTGCCGCAAGTCAGCAAAAAGAGATTTGTCTATAGTTACCACAATACCTGCTTTTCAATCTATCCAAGTATTCAAACCTGGCCGACTGAAATAATGATGTCAATAAAATTTTGTTTAATATTGGTGCCTTACAACACATGCAAAAATGCACGAATTTTTGACTATCGTTAGTGGTCAGCGGTCAGTCGGCGCCTATTTTTTTCACGGCGCCCTAGGCTATAGCCTAGTCAGCCTATTGGATAATATGGCACTGGGTATAACCCCCTGCGAATGTGCTGCTTTTCCAACCACCATGTATTTTCAAGTCAATAAGTCACTGCCGCTGTCCACTAATATTGTAGTAGAAGAACGCCTGAATGAATGACCAGTGTAGGTTTCTGGGTTTTGGTAATTTCAAGAATATAGCGATTTCTTGGGCCATTGCATCAAACTTGTTTATTCCTACAAACTGGGAGGTACATTTTCATTTTTGGTAATTGATGAAAAATCTCTAATTTGTATCCACCATATCTACTTTTGGGTTGAAGATCAGCATATTTTATATATATTTCATAAAATGTTCCTGTTAATGTAAAAGTTCGTGTGACTTTATTTTTGGTGTTAGGAATCTTTACAATTAATGCAAATGTCACATCAGTAAAATGGCATATTTTTACACTGGCCAATTCAGCTCGTCTCAAAGCTCCGCTTATAGCGAATGCTAAGGCAACCTAGAAAGTTTGAAATAATCAGTTCTCATTTTTCGAGTAGTGAGCACTGTATCCAGAGAAAAAAATGAGAACTAAGTTTATAAGGTAATTGGGGGGAAGACGCGTAAATTTTTTTTAAAAATAAAAAAAAAAAATAACTCTATTCAAAACTTACAAAACTGTGTATTCTATTACAAATACAATAAACAAATGATTAAACACAAAAAAGTTTTTATTTTCTTAAAAATAAACGAAAAAGTTGGATAAACATTGACAGCTGTCATTTCGGCAACTTACCCCAACTACGGGGTAAGATGCCGACAGACTTGGGGTGAGATGACAAATTTGGGGGTGTGATGCCATAGACAGAAAACATTGTATTGGCCATCATACTCCAGCTAAAGTGCCATCTTACACCAAGTCTAAAGTTTTGAATGTTTTATTTAGTGACTTTTGCGCAGGGATCGCACATATTCGGCCCCGAAGCACAGGTTTCGTGTAGCCACTTGTTGCATACCACACAGCAAATCCAGTCAACTTTGGGACCCTTTTTGTCAAAGTAAAAGCCATCGCAAATTGCACAGAAGTCGTACACTGTCAGGTTCATCAGAGCTATGGTCTGAGACAATATTTTCATCTCCACTGACTTCTTCACTACTGCTATCGTGTGCTACATTCTTCTTTTTCTTGTTACCTTTTTTACGAAGTTTCTTCTCTAACTTAGCTGCCTTCCCTTGTTGCTTCTTTTGTTTTTCTTCAATTTGTTTTGGCGGTAGTCAGGAGAAGTAAGGACTTCTGCATGTTGTTTTCCAACGTTTGGCCTACTAGGACCAACTACGGATGGAATTGGTGCAATATCATCAAAATTTACTACAGCTACGACGCCGCTATGTTCGTCAGAGTTTTCTGCATCGACATGTTCCACTTCTTCCTGTGAATTTCCAGTTTGGTGCTCAGCTAAAGCATATGCATGGTCGGGAATTGCATCTTTGGAGCATGGATAAATTCCACAAGCCCGAAATCCAGAAACACCATTCTGAACCGTTGCGGCTTCAGACCACGCTTGGTTTAATAGTTCCCCAAACTGATACCTGTAAAGCACAAGAAACAAAGAAATCTCTTTCAAACTTATTTACTTAAATCAAATTACCTAGTTATTCGACGCCTTGGATGATTTCTTATCCACTGATTACAAGAGCTATTCCAGAAGGTCTTTACAGGTTTAAAAAATGAACGGTCGAGAGGCTGAAGCCAGTGAGTCGTATGACTTGGTAAGCAAACCACATGAATTTCATTTTCAGCCAAAAAGTCCAAAAGTTCCACGTCATCACAATGGGAAGCATCACCATCTAATATTAGTACTGCAGGCCCTGGTCCCTTACGAGGCAAAAAATGGTCTTTAGTCCATGATGAGAAGATACTGGTTTTCACATAGGCGGACTCTGGAGACATCACTACTACCGATCCAGGGGGCATGTTATCTTCAAACTCCTTTTTTTTGTTTTTGCCTTTAAATATTACGTAGGGAGGCAAAAAGCTACCTTCTGAATTACAGCAAGCGATGACGCTAACTGTTTCTCCTTTTTCTGAGCTTTTGACCGACTGAACATCTCTAGCTCCTCTTGTGGCTACGACTTTGGTAGGTTTATTGCATAATTGCAAGCCAGTCTCGTCCATATTGAAAATGTTTGCCGGTTTATCAAACAAATTGAGCGTCGTAAATATATCGTTCAACATTTGGAAGTATGGATCTACTTCTGCGGCAGACATACCAAGTGAACGAGCAATTGAACGACCTTGAGCTACTCTCATAGTTAGGGTTGGGTGTCGTTTTAAAAAAAAGTTTAAACCAATCGTAGCCTGCTAATTCTTGGTTAAATCTACATTTTAACCCATTCCTTTGCGAAAAGGTATAAGCAAGGTGTCTTACGTCTCTTGAAGTTGGAGCATAGCCAATTTTTTCTAACCGTTTTATATAAGACACCAGTTTAAGTTCATTTTCAATACCTAAGAACGCGGTTGGCCCAAGACTGTCCTTTTCAAGATTGTTATTCTTTACACGTCTCATCAAGGTTCGTAGAGGGATTCTATATTCTTTAGCAATCGCATTTGCACTCAGGGTTGGCTGCTGACGTAAAGCATTTGCAGCTGCTCTAAGGTCTTCTTCAGTCCATTCGCCTCTAGTTGATTTTCTGACGTACGTTCGTGGCATTTTACCTAAAACAAACAAGATAAATTAAGAAAATATTCAATTAGACGTACTGAAAGGAAACCACTAACCAAAATAGACGCAAACCTGAGAAAAAACAAGAGTTACAAAGTTTACAGTGCAATTAAGATAAGGCATCTTACCCCACACGGATCTTGGCGTTTTACCCCAACCCTTAGGTATAAGATGCCAAACCCACAAATCAAAATAACAAAGCCCTTTTTCTCATTCAAAATAGGACAGTATTGTAATGAATGCCAAAACCCTACATAAATTATATTAGCACAACCAAAAAACATTTAACACTGTATATCACATAATTAATTTCTATCGTAAAAAACTTACCGGCATAAAAAAACACAACATCACCTCAAGGAACAGTTGCATGCACTTAAGCGCTTCGAAAACTATGATGTTCTCTAATAACATTGTATAAGGATAGGCATAGTAGGTTAATCTTACGAGGATATTATTTAACGAGGTGGACGCCACCAATAGATGGCAGTGGGGAGTTGGCGTCCTTATACAATGCTAATAATAAACACAATAACAACGTAGCCGTGTATGTGGCGCGATCTATTGAGTATTGTCCAGAATACTTAGATTAGGCATCTTCCCCCCAATTACCTCATATATACTTAAGTATAGATAAATCAAATTAAGTTACATGGTCAATTCCTCTTCAAATGTGGAAAATTTTAATAGCAACAAATTTAACAAAAAAAATTATTTTGGGATTTCAACCTAAGAATGTCATCATTCTACTACTTGGGCATACCTTTCGAAGAATTAAGCCACCGGCGAGTATTAATAACTTTTGAAAACAATAACTTATGAACACAAAATGAGTATTCATCGTTGTGTTATAAAATATCTAATATGTTTTCAATTAACTTATGAGTGGTAAAATTAAAAAACTTCAAAAATATCCTCATCCTAAATTAATCAACTCTACAAATTAAAACATTAACAAATATTTCTCATCCGGAGCAGTCGCTATAAATTGGTTAATTTGTTGAGCGTTCAAAGTACTTGATTTCGTTGGTTCATATCTATCTGAACGTCTTTTCAGTACAGCTTTCAGTTTTTAGTAATTTCCAATGTTCACGTTATGCTTAGCAATTAATGATGCCCGTAGCATTGAGTATATTGACCAGACAATACTTGGCTTGTAATTATTTCCCAATTCTCCTATGTAGGCCAATAAAACAACCGCAGAGAAGCTTTTCGTATTATTTTTTTCTTTCCATGCCATGAAATTATTTTACGCAAGATCATACTTATATTTTGATATTTCCGGTAGCAATTCTTTCGTCGTTTCCCTTGCTAAATTACGGAGTTCCATGGAAATAAAATCTACCATTTTATCGTCTGATGAATAATCCATGTTTTCGTTACAGATAACAGAAGATTCAACTTATATAAGTATCAATTATCAATTTGTTTACTAAATTAATCAAATCAACGCAAAAGAGAGAGAGAGAGAGAGAGAGAGAGAGAGAGAGAGAGAGAGAGAGAGAAGTTCGAAGATTTTTTAAGTTAGGGTTTGTAATGTTTTATTTTGGGCTAGTTTGTGTTAGAATTTGACCCTGATATAGGATATATTTCCTCTCCAGGGCTGGTTGGGGGTGTTTTGTTGGTGGTTTGTGTGCGCGAGTTGACTTTGGCTTGGATTAAAAGAGTGACTGAAAATTCAGTTTTGGAAAAGTGTATGGAATATTTGAGAAAAAATGTCCAGAAAATTCGAAGTTTTATTTTGTTTGTGGGTGGTTGGTGGTTTTTTGCTAGCAATCAACCGGAGAGAGAGGCAGGAACAATCAGCAGCGAAATTGGGTGATTTTTGTGAGAACGTGGTTTTAGAAGTGAATAGGATGGGGAATTTAAAGGTGACTAGTAAAGGTCGAATATGAATAAGACGAACCACGTTGCGTTGCGGATAGTTAAGAGAAGATGAGGTGGGCGTTTGAAATTGTTGGAAATTTGAAAATGTTTTTGGGATTGGGTGTCTCCGATGTCATGAGAGTTAATAAGAAAAGTTAGGAATGATTTTCGGATTTTTGAGTTTTGTTTCGAATTTGTTTGAAAAGTGACTAGGAGGCATTGAAAGGTGTGTGGAAGATGTCTGGGGGTGGCGACTGGCTTTTTTCGAATTCGTGGAGAGGTATTTAGTTAGAGGTGTATATTGTCTGTGGTGGTGGTTTGAATGTTGACATATAAAATTTTGTAAATTACTTGTTAAAATGTTGAAATATAAAATTTTGTAAATTACTTGTTAAAATGTTGAAATATGAAATTTTTTTGGGTGACTGTTTAAAATGTTGAATTGAGTGGATGGCTGGTATAATAATCAAGTAAATCTTAAAACTCGTCGTACGTCGGCCCATTTGGCTAGCGAATAAATTCACTATGCTACAGGAAAAAACGTGAAAAACCTGCAGCACCGACGGGGTGGGGATCAAGTTGAATCGCTTTTGCTCCTGATGGGAGTGAAAGCAAAGTGAGCACGCCTGCCTATATTTGTTATAGAACAGTTTTGTCGATAGATGAAAGGAATTATGTGACGAAATGTGTCGGCTATATCCCTTGAGTTGGGAATGGCGTTCATGAGAGTGACTGTGATGACTTCGATTAGGATTTTGGTGTCGGTAGTGAGTTCGAAGGGAACTGGTGGTTTTTCAAGTGAGACGGGGGCGGTCTCTTGTGGGGTTTTGGGCATCATAAGCCTGAGAGGGCAGCGAGGGTGGAAGGTGGGGTGAGGACCACCGCAATTTGAGCATGTGCGAGTTCAGGACTTGGGGCAATTTTCTGGTCGGTGGCCTGTCTGGCCGCAAGAAGGGCATATCGGTTTAAACCGACAAAATTCGGAGGAATGTCCGGTTTGCGTACATCGACTGCACTATAGTGTGGGAGACCATGAAATGAGAGGCCGGAGGTGAGGGCCTGGTGGTAGTGGGTTTCGAAGGTGGTAACGATGCGAAACATCGATGTGGTCTTGTTGGTGGCCTTGGCGACGATTCGCCAAGTTTTGAGAAATAGAATGTGTTGATCGTGAAGAATTTCTTCGAATTCTTCGACGCTGATCGTGGTGTCTACATTCCCGCAGACGAAAGAGAAGGTGGGTATGACAGTTTTGTAGGCTTGGCGGGGTGGACGTTCGGTGGAGATGAGGACGTTGATGGTGATGTTAGAATCACCAGTTGAGTTGTGGATTTGTCTCAGAATAGTTGAGACTGACTTTGGGGAGGTCGTTTTGAGTAGTGCGGTGCGATTGAAATTAACTTTCAAATATTGGATCTGGCCATTTCGGAGTTCTAGGATGTTAAGGAGTGTGAATAGGGATTTTTGTGAAGAATATTGGGTTGGGAGGTTTCGGAGATTAAGAGTTTGTGTTGTTGTTGGTTATTGTAGGATTGTTGGAAGGGTTTGGTGTTGTAGGTCGGGTTTTGGTTTTACCGACGAGGCTGAATCCATCCTCGTCGGGGACGTGGGGTTGTTGGATAGCTGAGGGTGTGGGGGATTGGGATCTTACGGAGGAAGCGTAAGACCTGGTGGGTGATGTGTAGGAAGTGTGATTGTGTGCGGGTGTTTGTTTGGTGGGTGTTTGTTTAGTAGAGGTGGAAAGTGGCGTTGAGTGAGAGTGGGTTTGTTTGGAAGTGTGTGAAGAGGGTGTATTTATTGTGTTTTGAAGGTGTGAGAAATGGGAATTCTTTCTCGGAGAGAAGTGGAGTTTAAGATGGTGGTGAGTGAGAATTGGTTTTGTTAGATGTTTTGTTTTTAGCAGCGACAGAGGGAAAATCTCTACGAAGTTCTTCAAGAATTTTTCGACCTGGGGGGGAGTTACAGAATTCTACGTGCGATTTATAGGCTACGGGGTTAAAATTGGGGTGAGAGGGTTCGATTGAGTCGAGCCATGCTTGTAAGTTTGTTGAAGATAACGCAGAAGTTGGAGTTGGGGCGGGTTTGGCAGTTTTGCTGCTGCGTGTACGTCTGGAGCACATTATGGGTTATGAATGTGGTGTGGAATTGTGGGTGAAAGCTAACACCGACAGCGGTCTCACTGCCGGAGGGAGTTACCTCCCTAGTTAAAGGTTTCCTGACTTATTAGCTCTCAGGAGTTTTATATTTACATAAGTGCTAAATGTCCTTCCTTCTTATAGTTGGTGTGGCTTGCTTGTTTAGATCTGAAAATAAAACAAAGTTACTACTCGATCTTTATTTTCATAAATAGAAATTTGTTTCTTGAGAAACAATTGAATTTACACTTCCAAGTGTATTTGAAAGAACTGTCGAACTGAAAAGTTCGGCAGAACATGTGGGTTGGCGGGGTTTCTTCTGTGGAAGCGTCCACGGTGCCGGCGAAGTCGCGGTGAATTGGTTTGTATCAGTGACCAATTCGAGCTTGTATCACCTTCCTCAGGCAATGGACTGGTGCTGCGCAAATCAACGCACTGACAGTAGGTATTAATATGTCATGAATTTATTTGTCATTGTCACAGCAGCCTACATCAGAGTATAGGTACCTATTATGTAAATAAGCACACCAATCGCATCAGAACAGGTGGCTGCGGATTATTTCGCACTAGTGCGAAATACGTAACTTTGTGCGCTAGTTTACATTGCGAAATGATACATTTTTCATGCAGGTGGTCGGAAAAAACACTTGTGTAAAAATTCGTGAAAAATGAAAAGATACCATATAGATTAACCTTATAAATAGCATTTATTCGGTCAATAGAATACTCGATGTGGAGCAATTATTATTCATTTATTCTTACCGAGAATT
This sequence comes from Galeruca laticollis, assembly GCA_963921935.1. Classification (NCBI taxonomy): domain Eukaryota; kingdom Metazoa; phylum Arthropoda; class Insecta; order Coleoptera; family Chrysomelidae; genus Galeruca; species Galeruca laticollis. The sequence continues at coordinate 147,802,399 of OY998179.1, read as the reverse complement.
TACATTCATAAGCGAAGGTATAGTACGCGCAAAACATATAATGCAGAAATATAATGGTATATCCCCTTTAAGTTATGTTGCGGGGCTAGACTCTGAAAGGTATTAATATTTTGTTTACTTTTACCAATACCACCTACACACTACACTCTATCTTGATAGCTACCAACTAAATAGTGAGCGTTGCTTATCGATGATGGACACGTGCGTGTTCGAAAAAATTCCTATCTCAAAATATACTTATAGTTCAGTAAAAGATGAGAAAAATAATACGTTATTTGAAAATTATATTACTAATTCTTGTTAATAGAACGAGATATAAGGTAGTGTTAATTGTCTGCTGTTGTTTAAGATGTATTTAATATCTATAAAATTATTAAATTTATAATATTAAATGAATATATCGTCAAATAAGCATTTTAAATTATAATATTGACTGGACTATGATGGTATTCAAATCAAACCATAAGCCGAGACTTTAAAGTTCGCACTGTATCTCTTACGTCAACTATACCTCTGCAAGTTTAAAGATAAGCTATTGTTCCTTTCATATCCGTTCAAACAAGTTCAATGGGATTTAACTCGCAATATAGTATGGTAGATCAAGTGCCTACGTTAATGTTTCTACTGCAAGCCATCTTATCAACACAATATTGCTTGTCTATTGCTTTTCCAACATTAATAATTCTTCTTTGAAAAGAAGAGTCGAACTAAATGTTTCTTTCGTGAATTTAATTTTGGATGTCATCTTTTCTCCATTGGCACTTGTTTGTGATTCTTGAAGAAGGCGACTACAGTAGGGTGAATTGTCCACACTTACAAACGAAGAAGGATCGAGTTCGTTCAAAATGTTTCCAAACCATTTCCAATCACCGTTGAATCATTTTTTTATGATAGTCTCCCGTTTTTTTCAATTCAAATACCAGAAGGCTACCATCAATAAATCCTTGTGCGCTTCCAATATGCAAAACAATTAACCGGCGACCTTTACCGGGTGTCACTTTTAAGCTTGAAGACCAACCTCCGACAAATGCTTGACGAGAACTTTCTATGCTCTTGTCTTGCCAAACTATGGAGATGTTATGGCCTTGAATCACTTAAGTTTCGACCAAATAATAAAATATTTTCTTTCCTTCTTTCCTATTTTACCGCTGGCCGAATGTATTTATATAGGTATTTTCATCTTTTTTAACTAGCATAGCTCCTTGATAATTACCATAACCATGTTGGAAAGCTCGGATTAAATTACTTAGAAGAGTCCACTTGGTAAAACAAGAGTGTTATTGTCCAACCCAAATAAAATACAAACCCAAAAATAACTATGGGTATAGTTATTTTTTTTTATTTAGTTAGTAATTTAAATATTTACTAACTAAACGATTTATTAAATTTCTAATATGTACAAATTTTCAAATGGCTTTTACACTTTTTTTAATTTCGAGTCTCCTCGCTGCGACTATCTCTTCTAATTTCGTTATTAACCTCTGATTTTGACTCTAACTATGGTCCACTTTCTACTCTCTGCTCCCACCTTACAAAGTTTTCTCCACTTCTCAACTTTTAAATATTTCCAATCATTTTCACGTCTCTTTCCAATTTACTGTATTCAAAATTCCGCTCCATATTTTATTATCTCTTTTTCAATGTAGATACTTGTTGAAACATTGCTGGTGCGCTACTAAATATACCAACTGCAAACCATTCTTGACTTTGAGCCAAAATATGAAGGTTGCTTCTAGTTGAAAAGACCAGCATCCTTCCTGTTGTAAGTTGATCCTCCAAATCATACATCAGAAACTGTTGCACTTGACCATCAATCACAATTTCAGTAAACGCTCGAGGAATCACCAATTCTTGTATATTTCTTGGAAGCGCAGGTGCTCCTTGATTTCGTCTTGTTCTACGAATAGTTTTTTTAATGAATCTTTTTTTGGTAGAATTGCAGCAACATCTGCATGAATTCCTCGATGACATTGGCAATAATTTGCTGTGGTCTCCCCTGTGTCGTCTTAGCACGATCCTCTGCCGTTGCAATCAAACGAATAGCTGCATGCCAGGCCGCTTGTGCTGCATGATTATGAGGCGTAGTGATCTTCACAACTTCGCCATATACGCCATCTATCCATACTCGTTCCTTGCAGCTTGATCGATGTTCGCAAACTCATATCCCATATTTTTTTTGAGAAAACGTAAATGTGGTTTCCATGAACAAGTTTTCGCTTGTTTCGCTTGGAAAAACACACTCCGCCATTTGTAGAAACTTCGAACTGAACTGAGCTAGTCATAATGAAACGCATACTAGGAAAGTTGACAATATATTGACTTAGGGGAAAGGGGGGGAATGGCGGCCGCTTAGGCATTTTTTTGTTTCTGCCGTTATACCTGCTCAGATTTTTGAAATATTACAGTTAATAAAACTTCAAACCTTACTACTTCAAAGTGTATTTACTGAAAATAATTAAACAACATTTTTAAAAAATACGAACGTTTTTTCAGAATGCTGCGGATGGCTATAATTACCCACGGTTAAGAGGTAATAGTGGCCAATGCCAGTATTACCCCCATTTTACTGACAAAAATCGCAGATATATTTTTCCCCCAAAACTGGTACAGTCTTTATGTGCCCAAAGACTACAAATACTACACTTGATCCACAGTTCTTTATTCTTACCGAATTCGCCACAAATTGCACAAATATCCTCGTTAACGTCGATGTCGCGATCATCTTCTTCTTCAGATGAAGTATTTTCTGGGATCATCTGGGTTTTTAAGCATTTTCTTTTGGGTATTATTCGAGGAGTAGGACTGGGTTTTAAAGGAGTTGATTTTTCGACACCTATTTTTCGTTTTGTTCCTTTATCAACTTTAAGTCTAATTAGTTCCTCCTTTTTCCGCTGCTTTTCTTCTAAGATTGACTTCACTGGAGTCGACGTCATTATTTCTGAATGTTGCTTCCTACTGCTATTATGGCTGGATATTTTATTTCCAACTGAGTTGTCCTTCGAGCATCCTGGTATTGTAATTATGTCAACAAACGATAAGTCATGCTTTTTATCAGGTGTCGTATTTTCTGGATTCTCCGTAACTTCCTTATTATTCTTTTCCTCATCTAGTTCGATTACCTCCTTCCCTTGATTTTGTTTTTTTCCATACAGTTCTTGTATAAATAATTCACCTGGAGCAAAGTCTTCATCGGTAAAATTTTCTGGTTTGCATGGGAATATTCCTGTATTCTCAAATCCTTTAATGGCTTTAATTGGTGTGGCTACGCGACCATATGCATTTTGAAATATTTCAGCCATTTCGGACGTTGTGATACGTTCATGAGGATGACTTCTTAGATCATTTTCACATTCAATGTTTTATGCTGATTTCAAGGATGAGTAAAATGCCACAATCCATAGGTTGGAGTCGATGTGACGTGTGCGGTGGTATTGTTAACACTACAATTCCTCTTTCTTTACAGAAATTGTACCCCTCCAATGTACAGTGGCTACTGTGGTTGTCGACAATTAGCAAAACTGGATCTTCCTTTGATGGTTTTACTACATCGTAAAAATGGTGGAGCCATTCTAGAAATATGATTTCATTTATCCAACCATTGTCAGAGCAGCAGTAAATTGCACTTGGTGGTCCATTTTTCTTTAATTCAGATTTCATCCTTTTGCGCGCAAAAATAAATAAGGGTGGAATATATGTTCCTGAAGCATTTATGCAGCACATAATTGTCGTTGTTTGGCCTCTTTCTGCGCTTGTTATGAAGCCGATTCTCTTTTGTCCTTTTTCAGCAAGTATTCTTCCAGGATTTTCGACAGTTGTTATGCCCGTCTCGTCTGCATTATATATTTTGGATGCTGAAAATTTATACTTATCCAAAAGAGACTTTAAATTAGTGAAAAATAAGTCTACTTCAGTTTTGTTAAACGCAAATATGCGGTTAATGCTTGTCGCTTCGGGTTTTCTTAATCGAATAGATGGATTCCTTTTTATAAAGCCGGTCAGCCAATCTCTTCCTGCAGTTTATTTTTCCTTGGAAAATGGATGAGGTAATTGTTTTTCTTCGGCGTATTTATAGGCACATTTTTTAATCTATGTGGGAGTTATCCCATAAAAATGTTTGCCAAATTTATTACTTGCTCTGCTAAAACTTTTTCTTCTTGTTTTGAAAATATCGAATTACGACCTAAAGAATCCTCTGATGTGTCATTTTGCTTTATTCGTATTTGAAGTGTAGATATAGGAATAGCAAAACTTCTTGCGACTTCACGGACGCTTCTGGCATTATTTATTGCATTTATTGCTGCAGTAAGTTGTTGAGCAGTCCATCCTGCTCTGTCGCTTTTTCTCTTGTAAACTCGAGGCATCTGAAATATAAGAATTTGTGAAGAAACCCCCTGTATTGTTTATAAAAAAACATGGGGTAATAGTGGCCGGCCAACATTACCCCTACACACGAGGCCATTATAACCCCAAAATACATATTTATGTTCATAAACTCACAGTAATGAATCTGTTAGATTAAAACAAAAATTTGTTATAAAGCCTTGAACTACATTAAAATTGCAGCATTTCGGTACCAATTATGTAGTTAAATAATTTGAATTGAGTGCTTTTACATACCTTTAAAAATCGGACAATGAAGCATGAATATCCACTAAAACTGACATTGCCAAAAATTTCTGCTTTACCGGCTGAACTTCTTGGTTGCTAAAGTACAGTTTAAATGACACAGATATAGATGGCGTAATAGGTATTAGAAGTGAAATAATAATAGGTCAGTAACTGTTATATTTGATGGCTATTATTACCCCACTGGCCACCATTCCCCCCTTTCCTCTAACTTTGGAATTGTATGGTATTTTCGAAAGTAATTTACCCCATCCAATCTTTCTAAGCTAGCTTTTAAATCGCTTTTTAAATAAAGGATAAATAGTTATTTGTTGGACTAGGTAGAGAAGTAACAGATTTACTGCCGTGGCTAGCATTTCATTGCCGAGGCAATGAAACTAGCCAAGGCAGTAAATCTGATTCTCTGCCGTATGAAACATATAATTTTTTCTCCGAAAGTTTATACAGTGTGATTAGAAAAATCAAATTAAAATGAAAACTTTTATAACGGATATAACTCACAATTTTTAATATTTTTTCTAATCGTATGCTATAGTTAAAATTATAATAAAATTCTGAATTTTGTCTTCCGTTTTATAACTATGTACCTGTTTTGGACCAGTAAAAGTCATCGCTAATAACCCGACAATTATCGTTATTTTTTTTAATTTATTTTTAACCGGTCTAGAATGTCCCTAATATCTACCAAAATATATCGAGCCGTCCAAAAAAACATAATTGGAGTAAGCTTTGAAATTTTATTGGTTATATAGCCACTCTACTCTTTGACCATAGAATATCATTTTAATCCAGAATGTATGTGTTTTGTGTCACATACACATATGTTCTAGCTTAAAATATAATTTAAAATTTCAAAGCCTACTCCAAATATGTTTTGTTTGGATGTCCATATACTATACAGTACCTTGGTATAGTTAATTTATTATACAGTGACTAAATTTACTACAGTAACTTTTTTGGTCGGATACTTATGCTGATCAAAATTAAAAAAAGAAGAAGAAAAAATTATGTTTTTAATACCTAGGCAGTAAAAGTGTTAATTCTATGATCGATAAATGCCACTAAAATTGACATTTAACGTCAATCGGAGAGACATTTAATTGTAGTGATAATAATTAAAATAAACCCCATTTAAAATTATTCCTGGTATTATGCAAACGAAGATATTTGAGACAAAAATGGGTAGCGTACCGTCATGGTTCCTTGGCTCCATCATAACCGGTGTACCTTCCTCAATGATTCCCTATAGCTATGCTACTATCATGGTTTCGCTTCCTGCAGGTAGAACAGTATCTTCCTGTACAGCTGCCAACACTGTCCTGCCTTCATATGGAGAAGGAATGCCTCCTTTGCATGCTACGATAACCGTATGCGTGAACTTTTCTGCGCCAATTCCCAATTGAATGTGTCTCCCCGTGAACGTTGTCACTCTCACCCGTGGCGGTCCGCAGTCGCAGTCTCGTTGATGAAAGCTTCTTCTTGAAGTTTATTATATCTGGTCGTATAATCGTTCTAGTTGCTCCCGTGTCTACTAGCAGAGTATATTTCTTGTCATTCACTTCGCCATCTACATATGCACTGTCGTTGCGACATCTGAGAGAAGCTATCAATCATTATGAGAGAGTCTTTGGAACGATCATGGGTCGGTGCTATCCCCTCTAGCCGACCCGTTTTAGTTTTCCTGTGACGAACTGCGTACATGCTCTAGCTCGCCCCAATTCCAGCATCTGATCTTTCTAGGCTTCTTGTCCATCATACTTTTTATCAAACTGACGATCTGGTCAAGTTTGTCATCTTGTTCTTGGATGGCCCTAACTCTGTTGTATCCCGAAGCCTTTGTGGCTGCTTCATATTCAAAAGCAGCAGTTAATGCATCGATCAATGTTTTGGGATGGGATAAACGAAGCGTCTTCTACATATCAGGGTCACATAAGCCATCAACAAAGGCCTGGATGCACAGATATTCCATCATGTTCTCTGGTGCTGATGGATATGTAAATCGAACTAGTCAGGCAATATCCACTTCATACTCTTGAAGGGGTTCATCACGTTTCTGTCTACGGTTCTTCAGCTGGCATTGGTACAAATGTTCTAGATGTTCGTGATCATATCGCATGTCCAACTTCTTCTTCACCTACTCGAAGACATCTGTTTCTTCAAGTGGTATCGTCTGAAGTACATCTAAGGCATCTCCCCGAAGCGCGATAGTTAGGTACGTTTACTGCCTTCTCCCTATCGGACCAATTATTCACTCTAGCGGCTGCTTCAAACTGTTTCACATAATTGGTCCACGATATCTTTTCATCGGACGTTGGATCCTTGACTTGTGCGAAACTGCCATAAATCTTCTGTCTTGGGTTGTGTTTCTGGCTTGTAGGGTTTTATTTGTTCAATCTTCTTTTCTTCTACTGGCGTGTCTTGTGTTATTGAATCTGCCATCTTTCTCTCTAACACCTTGATTTCCTCATCCATCGTTGTCATTTTGTCCTCAATATCCGATATTAGAGACGAAATTGTATTTTCAACGTCAGCAGCAATGTCGTTTTTCATTAATATATTATAGGCAGAAAGTATGTCCATGTTAGCAGAGATATCGTTCTTCGTGGTTGAAATCTTCTCGTCCATGGCAGAAAAATCGTTTCTTTATAGCAGAAATATCGTTTTTCACATTCGTTGAAATCTTCTCTTCCATGGCAAAAATATCGTTTTTCACATTAATTGAAATCTTCTCTCCCATGGCAGAAATTGTTCTTTGGGGTATGGGAAGGGATAAATCCCAAAAGGTATCAAAGGTAACAGAACAGTGACCACAATATGTACACTTGAGTGTAGATTTTAATTGACCAACGAAGTTATCTACGAACTTAGAGTTGTCCATTCGCAGATGTCTTAACCAATATTCTTGTGCTTTTTCATTGTCACTGAGATTTTCATCAATTTCTGTTAATATGGGTTTAGGTTTTATATGTACCCTGTTGATATCTTCGTGAAGTCCTTCTAATAGGTAACGAAGGAACTCCTGCGCATCTTGTTGAGCATATCCCATGAACCTTGGAGCGAATCGCTGAATCTGACTTTTTAATTATACGGTATTAACCACCCTGTCCGAACCGGCTTCACACCAAAGCTCTTTAATAACTTCAGCAAATGCTTTGATTAGTGCTCCGTTCATGCTGGATATGCATGTGTTAATATCTCTACTTAAATATTCTAATAGCCACCTTGTGTTCGATAGGCATTGGATAACGCTATTCATGAAATATGTGTTATCGATATTTTTGAGGCCATTAAGACCCAGAGATTTTTGGGAAACACCCTCCAATGACCTGATCGTGGAGTAATTGTTAACAGCTCTTTCGCAACAACTATCATTATCCGAATAATCTCGGATTCTATTACTGTTTCTCTCAATTGATCGACGTGATAAGGAATTTGAGTTGATGTTATTTGCAATTGAATTGGATGGAGAAATTGCGGTTTTGGTAAGTTTGGGAGATGTCGATAGATCGTTGGTCTAGATAACTTTGCTAATACATTCCTTGACATCCAAATCATTTTTGGACGTGTTCTTTTGTTCTGCTTGAGTGCCATCCCCTCTCTAAAAATCTTTGGTCGAAATTGAAATGTACGAAGAGAAGTTGTTAACTCTCGAATTATTTTCAGAGAGGGAAAGGCTGCTTCTTGCTTCTTCAGTTACCACGTCACTATCTTCCATTGAACTTACTGAAAAAGAAGAAGGAGAATCAATCACTTGCAAACTAACCTGGGTAGGAGACTGATGACTAGCTCTCGGCTTGTCTCGAAGAGATTTTGGTTCCGTACTGAAATGAGGGCAATGCATGATCTCATGTAAATTATGTGATGGAGGAATAGTTCCAAGAACCGAAGCAGCATTACCACGTTGAATAGCAATACTAATTCTCTCTATCAAAAAAGAAGTAGAACGGTTATCTTTCGTTGCTTGGCCTAATCTCCTTCCGAGTTCATGAACAAATAACAGAGATTCCGGCCCATAAACACCAAAAGTTTCAACTGCTACTGGATGGAACAAATAGTTGTTACCAAGATTTTTGTATTTTTTTTGTTCCAATTTTTCGCCAGACACAGCTGCACTTCCAGCTGACTTAGAACTTTCGGCTAGATGGGAAGCCGCTACAGTGTCAACACAAGTGAAGTCCCATACTACAGGTTTACCGTATTTCCAGGGTATGAGAGATATACCATCGGGTCGTTTACCATCATATCGACTGGTACCTAAGGGTTCCAAAATTGCAGGAACATCCGCTGAAACCAAAGCCCGTTTCAATATGTCATTCACCTGGTAATGTCGAGATGTATGTCCTGCACTTTTCTTGCAACTCAAACCATGCACACCTTTTTCATCAACTACACTACCACAAACACAAGTATGGGGCACACATATTGATGAACCCATCCTAAGCCCTACTGCTATTCTGAAAGATTCATCGTCTAAAAGCATTCCAAGAGATGCAACAGGTAAAGCATTTAGCCAAGCACCTGACTCCTTGATCATTACTGCTTTCAGACGAGCCTTATCGTATACACTTGTAGATTTCAGAAGTTTATCAGTTATAATATTCAGAAGAGGTCGGTCCCATATTTTCTGTATATTCTTTTCATCTATGGGAGAATCAATATTAGTTGCGACATGCCAAAGTAATTCACCTTCAGTATAAAAATCGTCTTTGATATTGATGAATATAGGAGGAAGGATGGCATCAATAAGAACAAAAACACTATTGACTGATGAAAGAAAAGCTGGTAAAGCTAAGGAAGAAGCCGAACGTAGCCCTAGTCCGCCAAGGTTTACAGGAAGCGTTGCTTGGAGCCATGAATCATCATTAAAATAATTGATTGTAACATATTCAGTCGTGCTACGGAGTAAATTATCAAATTCATCGAGCTCTAATTGACTTGACCAAGTGGGGGAACATCTGAGGGCGTACATGAGTTTTGGAATGGCCAAACAATTTTTCAAAAGGAAAAATGCGACGTGTTTGGGAAGTTTGTTTAATCTAGTGGTTAACAATTGGAGTGATTCACGTTTTTCTCGAAGATTATTTGGAATTGAATCTTTAGAAAGAGGCGTACCTAGGAGACTCCATTTAGACTTATCCAAAATTCTTATATCAGGAGCCAATTTCAAAATAATGGATTCGGAAATATTATTCGAAGTTAAAAGAGAAATCAGCTAACATTTATCAAAATTTAGCTCAAGTCCAAGATTTTTTGAATAATTAATTATTTTTTCTAAATCCTTAGAAACAATGTTTTGATCGCCAGCGATTGAGCCATCGTCCAAATACCAATTTCTAGTCAGTTCGTCGATGGTCAGACAAAAAAGAGCAGGACCCAAGGGATCACCTTGTTGAACACCTCTTTCTGACTCAAGAAAGGAAACAATCCTGGAAACGAATATTTAACCTTACTAAGCATAACGTTGCTATCAATCGTGTTGAAGGCATTTTAGAAATCTATTTTGAGGAAAATTTTTGAATCAGGATTTGGATGAAAATTAATATATCTACGAGCAGCATGAGCAACAGCTTCACATCCACCTACAGTACCGAAACCAAACTGTAGTGGGCGTAACATCGAACCTAGTTCGTCTTTGATCCTCATACAACAAAGTTTAGCTACCAAACGACGGTAAAAGGTACCAACAGCAATCGGTCTTACTCCTCCATCCTTTTTCTGAAGAGCACACAGTGAAGCACCAAAAAGTATAGGACAAATTTCTAGAGAAACCCTACCTGTTAAAATAAAGTTACATAATTTTGTAACAGAAGAAAGAAGTTTCTGTCCTGAATTTACAGAACTATGGCTAATGATGTCTTGCATGTGGCTAGGGCGAAAAGAATCTAAACCACCAGCAGAACCAGAACGAAAAGATTTAATTGCCTCCAAAACTTCATGTTCTGAAAACTGGAACACAGTTAATCCTGAAAAATCGTTTGATGGTTGCCAATCCAGAGAATTCGAGAAGGAAATTAATCGAGGGTGTTTTGATCGGAGAACTAAAAGTATGGTATCATTGTATTCAGTCAACGTATCACTGAAGCTCAAGATTCTGATAGCGGACATAATGTCACCATCAGCTAATTTACTCAAAACCAGCTTAGAAAAGTTTTGGTTATATTTCCTTCTATCGATTTGATATTGAATGAAATTGCTCTTGGAATTGAAAAGTTTGATGTTTTTCTTTATAAGAAAAGTGAGAGAAGATCTAAGGGACTCCTTGGTACGTGGGATGGTGAATAACGTATAATGAAAAGTTAATAAGTTTTCCCAGCTTGTTGAAGAGTTGGTTCGTAAACAATCATCTATAAATTCACAGACAGCAGAGGCAGAGCAATTCCTAGCAGACTTAGGAATCCTTTTCATGATATGACAAGATCGTTTCAAAAAGGATATATTGAAATGTAGTATTCGATGATACATCTTCAGTAGAATGAGGCAAAGAAACGAGATTGACAGGTTGTGTGAAAGCTGATTCATTCAAACTGGATTTAGTATTCGAAATTTTATGAACTTTACCGTTATGAATTTTGAGGCCTTTTGTTGTTTTGAAGGATTTTTCACAAATATTACAGAATTTGCTATCAAGATAAGAAGGAACAACGTTAGCAGACATAGGATAGAATGAAATACAACTAAAAAATGATGTAGAAAAAATAGAATGATTACAAGCAAGTTGTGAAAACTGATCAAATTATGTGATTAAAATATCGAATATTTATTGTATTGATACTTAGCTTTAGGTTGAACTGGTTCATCAACTGATAATCCACTAGAATTGTAAGTTTTTATTCCCCCAAGGATTTGACAAACTAATTTTGAAAAGTGACAGTTGTCAGAAATTTCTTCAAATGGAAATATTTTTCTTAAATCGATGAGAACTGACCGAACTGCAAATTCCGTAGGTTTCACTTATGATTATATACTGGATAAACACAACCAGCCGCTTTACTCTCGTCAAGAAATACAATATTTTGACTTTGAAAGTGAGAAGATCTTGTTACAGACGGTTATGTCATCCATACCTCAAATGTAAAAAAAAATTTACTATTTGTTCCTATTTTTTATATACTCATATCTGATGAATACCCAAGTAACTTTTTTGTGATTAGTATTTTTAAAATGAAGAATTAGGTATATATTTATTTTTGATGAAAAGGTTTGTTTTAAAAAAATACATATTTTTTCGACGTCGTAGGTTTATTTCGTTATCCTTTCCTGAAATTTATCTAGCATAAAATAAATCTACTCAAAACTACTGAATGTTTGACAAGATATGAAAATCGAACTGGCAACCCTGCGTGTGGTGTGAAAAGTCATCTGCCCACAAAATTTAGAGTTCAGTTAGAGTAAATAAAATATATTGTGATTAATAATTCTTCTTAACTAACTTTTTTTTAAAATAAAATTACAATTATACATGTCAGGACAATTAATAGTATAGCTTACCTTTTGAATACCTATTTTATTCATTAAAAAATAGACCGATACCTACATAAAATTTAATCTCTAACAAAAACTAACTTATTCTTTATTTATATACATTACATAAAATTACACAGTACACATCATTGTTTTTTTAATAAAATCAGTTTGGTATATTTTTGCCTTACGGAAACATATTTTTCATACAATTTTTAGCTTCCTTATTTAATCGTGTATTCAAACATAACTTAATAACATACTTACAAAGCTAGTGCGATGATTATCTAAAATATCTTGTCTTAGAATATGATTATTCATTCCTCTATTATCAAATCTCATTCCAATCTAATTAAAAATTTTATTCATTAAAAATATCTAGTCCCGTTTCTTTCATTCTTGGACATGCGCAAAAGGCTCGCCGTTTCGCGAGAAGGATAGATGGATATGTGTGCACCGTAGTGATTTCACTAGCAATAGAGGAGTATTAAATATAAGATTCCATAAGAAGGGCGAGAATGAATATTCTTACCCTAAGGCTAGAATGAAGCTATTCCATAATCAAAAACTACGTCAGAATATAGAAATTCTGTAATAGTCGTAGAAAAAATATTATATTATTTCAAAAATATGTCCGTACATGCATAAAAGTATTAATACAAGATTACAATTTGTCGGCTATCGGTTGAACCATAGATTAAAAACTATTTAATCTATGGTTGAACATTCCTATTTTTATTCAATAAATTTTTTGCTGTAAGTAATGGACAAAACGACCCATTCCGATATCATAATACATATTGTATTCGAGTACAGTGGTTTAAATCGTTACCTTACAAGGATTTACAAGTGTTTATCATACCCAGAGTTCGAAGAAATGCAAATTATCCGCAGCTGAGTTAGAGAGAGGTCGAATTATTGGTCTTCGGGAAGCTGGTCAATCGTTCCGAGAAATTGCTGGTAGAATAAACAGAAGTGTGGATACTGTTAGATGTTATCAGGCATGACACCAAGAAGGCCGAACATGATCCTCAGGCACAGGACGAGTGGGCAGCACAACAGACGGCCAAGATTGACGCCTAAGATTGTTAGCTCTAAGAGATTGTTTCTCATCGATAAGGACAATAGTAACGCGGTGGTTTGCAGAACATGGAAAGGTCCTTGAAATGCGAAGTGTTTATAGACGGATAAAAAGGTTTGAACTTATTACATTCCGACCTCAGTTGGTGTTACTTTTAACTCTGTAATGTTGAAGAAATCGACTTCAGTGGTACCAAGAACGACTATTGTTGGCATCACTAATGGAATATTATCGTCTTCAGTGATGAATCCTGGTTCTGCTAGACATGCATGATGGTCGAGCGAGGGTAAGAAGGAGACGAAGTAAACGTCATAGGGATCGAGACGGAACTATAGAGGCAGCACTTATGCCGAAAGTAGAACGCCCTGGTGTTAAATAAGAAAAACATTGTGATGTAAACAGTATAATAAACAACCTACAAAATGCAAAAATGAATAGAGGTTTTTATTTTCTTTGCCAGAAAAAATTGTTGGTATGTAAGATGGGTGTAGGGGATTATCTGATTTTTGATTGTTGACAAAATGAGCACTGCAAATTCTAGTATTTTTATTTGGTTCCCAATCCTCCCGATGTTTTCTGAAAGGTAATTAAAAAACTTGAAGTGATTCGTTTTGTACAAATGTTCACTTTCTTCCCCTTAATAGTATTTAATTATTTGAACTTATTATATAATATTAAAGTCAGCAAACACATAACTAGTTTTTTATTTTATATAATCAATGAAATCGTACAGAAAACAACATTTTATTCTCTTGATAATCTTTTATTTATATAAAAAGAAAGTTTAGATTTTATCTAATAGCTGCCAATTGTAGTATCATACTGATTATACACAAAATAATAGTTAACAAAATGTTTTAATTACATATGGGTTCTTACTGCATTTATTCATTTTTGACGTTTCAAGGTTATCCACGCAGTGTTCAATACATTTTCGGAGAAACTATAAAATTTCAACTGCGTAGTATTTTTATACAGCATATTTGAACAGCCATGAATACAGAAAGATACTTTTGATGACGACATCACAAACATTTTATATCAATTTTAAAAAATGAGCATTTAAAAACGCTGATTATACAAAACTACTAATACTACTAATAGTGTTTACATCACATTGTTTGTGTTTTTTCACGGCAGATGGCATAAACGTTATCTTTCTCGGTCCCTATAACCCTCAGTTTTTTGTTGAGCAGCATGTACATCGCACTGCTGGAGCTATAATATGGGGTGCCGTTGCTTATGGCTCAAGGTTACATTTAGTCTTCATCAAGGCAATATAAATGCACATCGATACATTCAAGGAATATTGGAACCTCATCTGATTCCTTACCAAAAACCCTACCAGGCTCAAATTCTTCTCCTACCTTGGCCCCCAAGATCCCCAGATTTGTCCACAATTGAACATGTGTGGGATATAATCGGTAGAAGATTAAGACATTTACAGCATCCTCCTCAAACCCTGTTGGCTCTTCGACGTGAGATAGATGTGGCATGGCATGAGATATCCCAGGAGGATATTGATCATCTGATTATGAGTATGCGTAGACGCATTAGGAAATGTGTGAGAAATCGTGGAGATTCAAGCCATTAAAAGTTGGTAGTAGAAGCTTCGATTATCCTCATCCGATTCGGGTGAAATTTTAATTGCGAATTTCTTGATCCTAATATGTAGGAGTGGTCTCCGTAGGCTAGTGGAATGGTGCTCTGTCTGCTAACCGATAGGCCCCGGGATCAAACCCGGGCCTAGTTAACATCATAATTAAAAAATTCGGAGAGCCACCTGTCGGAAGGCAATGGCAAACCACCGACAGTATTCTGCCTAGTACAGCCTCTCAACATAGACGTTCGGATCCGTCGTTAAACTGTAGGTCCCTTCTATCTGTGGTAACTGGAGAGCACAACACAGGTAGAAGTGAGAGGTCGCCTACGTCCGATCACGGATATGGCACTGTAAGAAGAAGAATATGTAGAACAAATATTACCGAAATAAAACAATTTTATGGGTGTTCGGGTTCCTATGTCACTGAGTATATTAAGACTTTTCAACATTTAGTTTTACATAGTCTTCAAAGAAACGTTTGAACTGCCATAATAATGATTTTCTCAATAATTTTTGAATTTCAGAATAAGATAATGATTTGTTTCGGTTAATATGAAAAGAATGAATGTTTAATCCTTGAAAATAGTTTTTTGTCTCCCACAGAATGTATATAGGTAAGGTTTGGAAATAATATAAAATAATTTAAGATGATTCTATTTAATACTGAGCAACATTGCAAATATGGCACTAATATCACTATTTTATTCTAAAATTGAAAAATTAGCGTTTTTCTTAGAAGACTGAGATCAAATAAAGTATGAAAGTTTAAAAATATACGTGGGATCAAGCTGTTTAAAAATAAATCAAAAACAGTTTTCATTATATATTTTTCCATAGAGTATGTTTTGTTTTTAAAATTCTTATATTAACATCAGATTTTTGAACTTTTCTAAAACATAATGCAAATTCTATTTCTAATTCTAATTCGAACATCTTGTTGTTGTTTCGTTAAAATGCAAACTTTCAGTTTTTTTATTTTTCCACTATTTTCCCGTATAAGTATACATATTTTTAAATTACATAAAAAATAGAGGTAAAAACAAAAAAAAATGCAGTAAAATTTCATTTCAATTTAGCATCTTTTTTTTCTGAAACGAAACGAATTGATAGTGATTCAAGACAAAATAAACTAACATTCTCCCAGTGCAAAAGCTCGAAAACTTGGTCTCAATATACTAAAGCCTTAGTTCTTAAGAATATATGATAATTTGACAAAAATCGTCTTTATTTAAACCATCGATCAATCAAAAGAACGATATTTCCAGAAACTGGGATTGAATCATCATTAGATAGAACTCCAATGACTTCCTAACAAAAGTGGTGGAGGGGCAGCAATAGTATATTATACACCAAGCGATTAAAGTGACCCCTTTAATCCTACGGGTGTTGTTTGACTCCCGAGGGCGGAGCGCAGCGGAGCCCGAGGCATCGAGGATGGACTTCTAAGATGCCTGGCCAGGCATCGAGGAGGGACTTTTATGAAGCTTGACAGGGCATCGAGGACGGACTTCTAAAATGCTTGGCTAGGCATCGAAGATGTACGATTTTATTTGTATTTTGAATCCTTTGAGATTTTATAACAGGTTGGCTGCCACCGTGTAATTCAAAAAACCGTTGACTCCAGCCGATGGTTTTTTTTGCTCAAAGCGACTCAAAAAACTGCATGTAACGTGGTTTTGGTAGAAATTATCAAATGTTTACGGCATCTTTTGTTTTTTGATTGAGAATCAAGGTATGATTCACGCGGCTGGAATATATCAATAGTTCGTAATAGCCGTGAAAATCACATGCTGCTTCTCACAGATTGGACTGTTTGCACCATTTGCAATGCGGTGGCGTGCTACAATATACGATACGATCACAAAATACATCACACCCCGCGGCAGAGGTCTGCTGTGGATACGATCACAGATAACCCACAGATACGATCAGTATTACTCTTGTCTATTTAGCGGTTGTGTATGTATATATTCCTCTTGCGTGTTTCACAAGAAGCTGAACATGATATTGTAGTGGCTCACGATAACCGACAACATACCTTGCTTGATGAAGGAACTGCAAGAAGAAGAAGATGTGTCAAAATTTTTGGATCGCTAACCATTACCAGTAGTCCGTCTTTGGCTTCAAGGCACTAGTGTAAATCTGTTTACCTTACCAAAATAAAAATACACGTACATTATAAATATGCTGAAAATTTTATTTAACAAATGAACAGTACGAAACTTAAAAATTAAAAAACGAATTCAAAATTCAAATTTTGGAGTCCTATAATTCGAAAACTAGTAGGTACTTAACATTATTTTGGCTCATACTATACGCTCCCGAGTTTTTTCTCAATAAGTCCGGAACACCCTGTATATATATATATATATATATATATATATTATGAAGTATTATTCTAAATACACCTAGGTTTCTATGAATATTCATTTTTTGCGGCCCACCTCAAATTAAGCATTGTTTGTTTGGCTCAAGTTAATCTGTTAGTTTGACACCCTTGTGTACATTATATATGTATCTTATTAAAATTTATGAAATATTTTCAGATGTAGAATGCCCCGTAAACGCCGTTCAACAGAAACAGACTCTGATGATGAACACGACGATTCGAGACGTCCGCAACGTAATGCCGCGAACGAACGGGAAAGAGCTCGTATGAGAGTGTTGAGTAAAGCTTTTTGTCGGTTAAAAACTACCCTGCCGTGGGTACCAGCGGATACTAAACTTTCAAAATTAGATACTCTCCGTTTGGCTACTAGTTACATAGCACACCTCAGAGCCGTACTAATGGATCAGCCTGTACCCAGTGATAATTTACCACAGCATCCTCTAACATTGGTAAGTATTTTTGACAAACTTCGTAATATACTTCTAAAATAATAGTATATTAATCAACGAGTATATATAATGGTACCTATTTTTAACCTGCCTGCTGCTCGTATTGTAAATAATTTTAGTTATATTCGAGTATAAGACTATACCTTGTCCACGACTGACTAATAAAAATTTTACTAGAAATTCTAAAATAGGACTTATTTTATGAAAATATTGACACTTTCAACTAATGTGTAACTATTTAAACTAGAAATATTATTTATCAATATTAAATTTAGTATTCAGATTAACACTGTTGTGTAGATTTATGGTAGGAGTTGAGTTCGTATCCACATTCAATTTTGGTTGGTTGTTGAGAGTAGGTACTGTGCGAATTCGGAGGGATCTTAGTGAATTCCGGTCGTCTTCTGTCAGGTTGACTATTTTACTAGTCGGGATATAAGTGGACTGTATTCTGTTTGGCGACTAGTTTCCGTGTGTCCTTCGTAGACGTTGACGTCGAATAAAACTCAGAAGTAGAGCGTCTCAGATTTATTTACACAATAATAATATTCTTCTTTACAAAACAACCAGTAACAGTAACTTTAGAAATAATAACACTTAGTTGGCGGTGGGGTAGATTGATGCATAAAAATTTAAAGTCAAATAATATGTTGATAAATGTCACATTTATGATTTGTCACAACCTAATTACCCGGCCTTGAGACTCCGCTCAGGTAGTGAATTCGGCCTTAGTAACACTATTTTTGATTACCTCAATTGGGATAAGGTGAATCAACAAACAAAAATTTCGGGACAAATGGATTTATTTGACACACAATAATAAATTTACATAAACCGTATACTCTCAATACAAATACGAATAAATATCAGTTATATAGTAAAAATGTCCAACTCAATATTTTATATATACCAAAAATAAGTGAGGGACTTATCTTGAGACGACTCGGGACGTACAGCTCGCAGCAGTAGTCGAGGGTTCTTGAGCCGTTGTTGTATGGACGATGTGGTCTGATGAATGGATCTTGTAGACGGTCTTTAGGGTCGGTACAGGCTAAAGCGGTCTTGAAGTTAAACGGTCCTTAGGTCGGTCCTTAAAGTAGACGGTCCTTAAAGTAGGTGGCCCTTAAAGCGGTCCTTAAGGCTGCAGAGCTGTAGGGAAGAAATAAAAAAACAGGAGAAACAGTAAAAAATTGAAAATTGAAAAGGAGGAATAAAATGAACAGGTAGGAGCTTATACTCCAATACATACAAAAATTTGAATTTAATTTTCAAAATAAAACCACAGAAAACTGTTCATTCCTATCCGCCCTGTTTCCAAAATAATCAGAAAAAGCAAATTTAAATCGGTGGAAAATAACCATATAAAGAATCTGTTATAAATTCGCTTCATAAAATACCTTTGGACGCCACCATATTTTTTATTAAAGAAATATAACACCGGCGAAGAAAAAATGGAAAACGTCATCACAAAAACATTGTTTTTTTAAAAAACGAAATATTTTAACTAAATAGAAAAAGCGAAATAGAATAATTTGTAAGCACACAATAACAATTTGAAAATATATAGATAACTTACCAGCGAAGAAAATTAGAAATCACACACAAATTGATATTTAACAAAGAATGCTGATTAACTTTTCAGCGAAGAAATGAATAAAAGAGGTCGAGTTCCACGTCAATCGTAGTTTAAATAGTCATTTAATGATAGTAACAACTATCAACGATACGTTCCTAATATTCGAAATAAAAGGATTTGGAATTAGAGGTGGGAGTAGCCGACGAATAAGTAACGCTCCAAAATAATTGATGAAAATAGTAACATGTCTCGGCGACATGTTACAGATTAATGTTCCAGTCAGCATTCAGCTAAAATAATTAGTACGTGTTTTGTAAAAAATGGATTTTGAATCATTCTGCCCCACCAACGGGGTACTTAGATACATCACATGGGGCACTTTAATAGGAAGTGGAGATTGTACGAAATTGGTTAAGTTATAATACTTTCATGAAAATAATACTTTATTATCCTGACAATATTGTAATCAATCTTACAAAATACTTGTAACTTAACCAAATTAATAGTATATTTATTCCTCCGAACAGGATTGCTAAGACTTTTCTCTTATTAAACAAATAAAACTCAGTACCTAATCAAAACAAAAACAATCGTAACATAACTCAAATAAGTAAACAAAATTGTAAACTTAAATAATTATTAAGAACACTTCTACTGCACATTGTATGCACTTAAATTAACTGAAAAAGTATACATAGAAGATGTTCGAGTTGTGCCTTTCGTAAAATTTGGTCTTGGCAAGCGTAAAACAACATCTCTAAAATCAACGCTTGCCCGATCTTCTACATTAGGAAAAACAACAATATAAGAACTTGGATTTTTACTTAGATATAACACTAGGTATTCAGTCAAACTGTATTTAGTAATGACTTTGGCTAAATAACGAACTGCAGATTTTTTCTTTTCAAACTTAATAAGAAGGAAATCCTCAATATTTATATTTTCAGGATTAGTAATGTCTAACTCTTCTCTATCTCCTTCGTCTGGCTCTTCATCATCACCATCATTATCATCAACACTTAATTTCAATAAGTCATCCTCGCTGGAATCCGAATCTGACATTGGCGTCAAACGAAGACAGACTTTCCTCTTTTTAGGTTTTTTAGTTTCTGTAAGTCCCAATAAATGTTTTGTTGTTTTCAGCTCGTTCACTTTTTGCCTCATCAATTTAACTTCTCGTTTTCTTTGTTTTTCTTCGTGTAATATTTCTATCCGATTTTTCTCTGGTGTGTCAGTATAAACCCTGGATTTTCCTTTTTCTCTTCCTTTCTCAATTTTTTTTTTCAATAAACGCTTTCTTTGGATATGGTCCTACAGCTGCTGGAGACACTGTGTTATTATTAGTCTGAAAGCTTGGTCCAGCCTTTAGAAGCGGTGAAACATTCAGAGATGGAGCAATATTCGCAGAAATATCAAAATTCGATCGGTTATTAAAGGATCTGTTTGTACTTCGTCTCTGTTGCAGCTTTCATCAATATTTTCATCATGTTGACTTCTTTCCGGCTCCACAAAATCCAATTCCTGTCTCCCTATTTCCAGTTTATTTTCTTTGTATTCCTCTTGAGAACTCTTACTGAAAATTTTTATAGTTGCAAAATCATCATCCCCGAATGCAAGTCTGTTAAATGGCTAAATACCTGGCTTTGAAAAGCCGCTTGTGATGTTTTTGGGTGTAAAGGACTCCAAAAATGCAGATTTTGAAAGTTCAGCAATGTTATATATAGATAAAGTCTTACCAATATTTCGAATGTGCCAATCATTAAATGCTATTTTTAGTTTATTTTTAAATGGACCAAAAACGCTGACGTCCAGCTGTTGTAATCTGTGTGACGTGTGTGGTGGCAAATGAAGATAGATAATCCCATTGTCACGGCAATAGAAAAATGTGACTCGTGGTTGTCACAAATGATTAAAATTGGGTTATCATTAGTAGATTATGTGTGTCGTTGAATGTGTTGAAGGACTTGTATATACAATTCAGCTGTCACCCAGCCGCTCCTGTTTGTTAAACAAAGACTGCCTTGGGAGCTCCATTTAGAAACGGGTTTTTGAAATGGACTCGAGGAAAAATATAGACAGTAGGAAGAGCAGAACCTGTTGCTGTGACTATTCCACAAAACGTTACTAGTTCTCCTCGTTCAGCTGACATAATTCGTCCTATTTGCCTCTGTTTTTTTTAGCCAAAACTTTAGGCATTGGTAAGACTGTGTTAATGCCTGTTTCATCCAAATTTACTATACGGTCAGGAGTAAAATTATAGCGTAACATTACACGCTCATAATTGTCAAAAAATTCAGCCACTGCATTCTTATTAAATGCAAAACTTCTTGCGATGCTTGTATTTTCAGGCTTTCTTAGGCTCAGCTCCGGATTCCTGTTTCAAAATCCTGCTGCCCAATCTTTCCCGGCGCGTTTATTCTTTTTCTATGATTCTGGATATTTGCGTCCCAAATAGTCTGCGTACTCATAAGCTAATGTCAAAAGTTGCTGCAAGGATAACCCATAATGCATCTTGCTGCAAGTCAACAAATATGAAAACATTTTCTCTTGCTGGACAGTAAATACTTGAGCAACAGTATATTTTGACCCATACAAATTAGAAGGTGACGATTGGTTTTCCTCAGAAACTTTTCTAAACTTTTCAACACGATGTTGCAGAGTTCCAGGTTTATTACCATATTTTTCGGCTGCTTTTCTAAGAGATGATACCTTCAAAATAACTTCAGATACGGCGGTCTTGATCCTCTCTTCATCTAAACTACGTCTTTCAGTCTTGGTCTTGTATGTGCCCACCATTTTCTGATAACAACATAATACATATAATTTTAATTCAAAATATTTTACAATTTATAAAATGGATTTAGAGTTTCTTCAAAATAAATTAGTTAGTTATTTTGTATAATTTTGTAAAATCTGTTGAGCTACTTAGATACAGTAAAGTACGGGGCACCTTGATACACACGGGGTACATTGATGTGTATCAAGGTGCCCCGTATTTTGCTGTATCTAAGTTCCCCAACAGATATTTTTTTAAATGCAAGTTGTAGTGAAGACACTAACTGATTTATTTGGAAAAAATAGTAAATCCATATTATTCGACACTCTAATTCACCTTTGGTATATATAGATCTTCACAAGATGGTATAAAAGACCGGAAAAATACTTTTACATTTCACGTTCATTTTTAGTTGGCCGCACTCGAAACACGTTACGACTTCTAGAGCGCCAACGGCTGACTGGCTGTTGGCGCGAACAAGTAGGATTCGTTCAAACATTTCTATGAGCTTAACTGTCTCGACCCTTACTTCGTGGAATCTACTCATATTAGTGTTTTAGATGAAACTCAACGTTTCTAGCTAATTCCACAATATAATGAAAAATGTTGAAAATTCTAAAAAATTGACAATTGTTTCGATAACTGAATATTATCGTCAGAATGACAGAAGTTACATTTCATTTGATGCCTACCTGATGATTAGTAGTTATTTTTTGCTAGACCAAGAAGTGACCTACCTACCTTGTGATTGACTTAATATATGTTAATAGAAAAAAGAAGAAGATGTGATATTACAAATATTGAAGCTTAGGTATTATTAGCCATATGGTGATATCCTGGATATAATTTTTCCAATTAAGATCAGTATAACTATGCAATGATATAGAAACCCAGGAAAACTATATCTGCTGATCTTTACAATTATCACTTGAGAAGACAGTTTAATAGTGGAGAACTCCCTAGATTTATCTGTTCATTGACTTCATATTGTGGGTTTCTTAAGTGTCTTCTAATTTCCAACTCTTCAAGGAAATCCAGTTCTTGTTTCTTATCACAAATATGTAGTACTTCTAGTTCTGTGTCAATGAATGGTTGGTGTCAAGTAGATGTTTTATGTAATGGGATTTATCTGGTTGTTTTAATCTGTATGCTCGTAAGTGTTCACAGTATCGGACTTCAAAATTTCCAAGGGTCTGACCCAAATAGACAGCATTACAACTAATATTTCGTAAATAAACTGAAGAAATAAAAACTTATAAAACCATACAGATTAAAACAACCAGATAAATCCCATTACACAAAACATCTACTTGACACCAACCATTTATTGACACCTAACACAGAACTAGAATTACTACATATTTGTGATAAGAAACAAGAACTGGATTTCCTTGAAGAGTTGGAAATTAGAAGACACTTAAGAAACCCACAATATGAAGTCGACAATGAACAGATAAATATAGGGAGTTCTCCACTATTAAACTGTCTTCTTAAGTGATAATTGTAAAGATCAGCAGATATAGTTTTCCTGGTTTTCTATATTATTGCACAGTTATACTGATCTTAATTGGAAAAATGATATCCAGGATATCACCATAGGGCTAATAATATCTAAGCTTCAATATTTGTAATATCACATCTTCTTGTTTTTTCTATTAACATATATTAAGTCAATCACAAGGTAGGTCACTTCTTGGTCTAGCCCAAAATAACTACTAATCATCAGGTAGGCATCAAATGAAATGTAACTTCATTCTGACGATGATATTCAGTTATCGAAACATTTGTAATTTTTTAGAATTTTCAATATTTTTCATTATATTGTGGAATTAGCTAGAAACGTTGAGTTTCATTTAAAACACTAATTTCTATGAGCGTTTTAGAGATGTCACCACTCGAATATATTCAATCGATTATTGTATAAGTCTTCCCCCTCCCCCTCCCCCTACTTTCATTTGATTTGAATTTGTAATACACATTTGCTAAGAAATATATTTGTAAATTGAATAACTTGACTAGAACACGTATTCTCAATTTGAAGTGCAAGTAGTGAGTTCTGAAAACGCGACTTCTTCGCATTAGGTACTTTGATTGGATACTGTCTATAAGATTCTTTTGACAAAGCTTTTATATTATTAAATTTTTATTGTGCGCTTTTTATTAGGCCTCACCGACATACCTTTATGAAGCGTAATTTGAATTTGTATATCTGTGAATATATGGGTATGTATTTTGAAACATCTCCGGTTTTATGATTGATGTCCGGTCAACCTTTGTTTCTTATTTATCGATATTTAAATTTGTATAAAAGGGTCTAGGCACGATCATCTAATGAACTTAGTCCATCTAATAAACTTACCATCATTCGTTTTCGGCAATTGGCGTTACGGCCAAACTTTTATGTTGGATATTATATTTCCAACAAATACGTTCTTCTCGTAAATCTGATGACTACATGAATGGGTTGCAATCGAATCTGATATTTTTGCAGCAGTGTCCATCTTATTTTTTATGGATTCATCAATGTAGCATCAACAAGGATAGTTGCAGAAGCTCTGCGGAAGCTATGCCCAGAATATATTTCTGGGTTTGGTAACTTCAAAAATGTGGCAATTTGTTTCCCCATTTGTATAAATTTGTTAATGCCAATTCTTTGAGTGGTGCATTTGCCATTCTGGTAATTAAAAAAGAAACACAATTGATGTGACCAACTGAAGATGAAGATTGATATATGTTTCTCAGTATTCATATAAATAATCTGTTACTATAAATTTGCGACTAATTTTTATTCTGGTATTTGACATATTCACCAAGAAAGTTGCTCCCAAGTCTTGTAAGTCACTAATTCACGGCATACATTTCATCGATAAGCACCCATTATTAATGCTACCTAAAATGAATATTGTTTATCTGCTCCCACTGTGGTACCTAAAATATTGTTAAATTGTTTTCAAGCAAGTAAGTAAGTTTTACCGCGAAACTCCTAGTTGCTATTCACAACGGATGGTAAGTGACCACCCATGGCGAGTCATGCCAATAATAACAAATATGTTGAACTACAAGCTGTCATTATTATTTAATATTTATAATCATACAACCATTATTACAGTGTGTAACAATATTGATATAAGATATAATTAGGATAGCTTTCCTCTTGTTTATTGATTTTCACATTCATCTCCAACTGCTCTGTCAACAGAGGCTCAATATTGTCTGACAGATCCCTTATAATAACTTGATGCGAAGTACAGATGAAGTGTCGTTATGTACAATCCTGTTAGCTACTTTATTTCCGTTACATAAACTGTCAGCAACAAAACTTTCTGCAAATGTCACTTTCCACCCGTGCCCCTTAATCGCCAAAACATCCACTCCTTTATTAGCTGGTAACGTTGCCGATGTTCTCCTGAATGAATGCCCAGTATATGTGTTGTAACTAATGACGGGGGAGCGACCCAATAATTTGATGTCGACATTTCATACTTTAAAATACTGTATTACGAATAATATAACAACTAATAACAGTAATGAATAACGGCG
The DNA here is from genome assembly GCA_963921935.1 of Galeruca laticollis. Classification (NCBI taxonomy): domain Eukaryota; kingdom Metazoa; phylum Arthropoda; class Insecta; order Coleoptera; family Chrysomelidae; genus Galeruca; species Galeruca laticollis. The sequence continues at coordinate 147,776,898 of OY998179.1, read as the reverse complement.
CGGTCGCCCATGACATTCTCGACTACTATATATGAAAGGAAAGTAAAGGCTCGATTACAGAACACGACAATTGACAAGCACGTGCCAAGCGAACTTAACAGTCAGCTATAATATAGGGTATAACAACCTCCCACACTATTTGAAATTAAAAATAAGTCATTGAACAAAGTCGCCCAAGTATGTAGGTGGACGACGTGTACGCTGTGGACGGTCAGGCACTGGTTGATGAGTGGCAACTTCTGTTGGCATTACAGGGGGTACCTCTGGAGCTGTAATTTTCTCTGGCGGTGGCGGTCTGACTTCCCCAACAGGAGTGACTTTACTTTGTTGAACAACGCTGGGTGGTTGCGAAGGAATGACAGTCACGGTTGGATTGCGATTTGGCGGATATCCTTGAGTGGAGGAGTTAGCCACTGGTTACTCTCTAGCTAGAGGGTACTGTTCTGGTGGATTTACGAAGGTAACTCGATATGTGACCTCTGAATGTCGAAGCTGGTAGATATGGCGTTTTAGTATATAGCCATCATCCAAGTTCACTCTGTAGTGTAGTCTCTCAAATGCCTCTAAAATAACTCCTAACTTCCACATCTCTTTCCCATTGGAAACTCTATCTCCCACACTAAACGACCTTAAGCAGAAGCATAATGAAGGACTTGAAGATTTCTTCGAGTCTTGCAAATTGATCGGCCTGAGTAGATCCAATTTTGAACGGATATGTCGACCTAGATAGAGTTCCGCAGGTGTCTTATCACAACGTAAAGGGGTAGGGGTAAAATTGGTCACTTCTATACACTCCGTAGGTTGTATTGCTAACAAACCGAAATTTCTCCAAAAATTAACAAAAATGTTGTACTTCAGATTGAGCTAAAAATCAATAGGGTTCTTCTGTGAGATGCCCTGAACAATATCTATTCATAAAATTGATGACTTTATGCACTTCGGAAGATGTACCGCGCTAATAAGATATGTTACAAAAAGTGGCCAACGACAACATACACACAGGATTTATTTCTAAAAACCCTTTTTTCGAGTTTTTCTCGCTGAAAACGTATAACTCAACAAAAAATCAAAAATTCCAACTTTTTTTGGGATAAACCCAAGTGCATACCGTCTTTTTACATTTCATATCACTTGCTATGTCCCCTTTCTATCTCCTCTCTCACTTTCTTCCTCATACTGTCTATCTCGGTCTTCGTCCACCTCCATCCCCTCTCTTCCGATAATTCCTTTCTCCCTTTCCTTATATCCGTCTCCAAATATCTATATAAACTTAAGCTTTCTTCATCCTCCAGCACCCTCCAACTACTCACTCTTTCTGCCAGCCATTCATCACATGCTGTTATATCAACATATGACGAACCCCCGTCACCTCTCACGAAGGTGGACAGGAGTCTATCAATTAGCACCACTAACCCGTTAGATGCCAACACTTCCTCCAGTATCTCCCCTCTCCTGTCCGTTTTCTTTTCCCCATGCAGTGATTTTAGCATTGAAATCCCCTGTCACCATTCTCCTTATGATCCGCCTTTTTCCCTTTGACACCCTCATCAAGTCGTCCTCCAGTCCTCTCATGCTGCTCTCGTATTCCTCCAGACTGACATTTGGGCTTATATATACACCACCATGTCTACCATTTGCACTACCACCCGTCCGTTTCCCTTCCTCACTTCATCTGCCCTCAGCCCCTCTCTCACCACTCTTATTCCTGCCTCTCCTGTATCGTCCATAATCCATCCTTGCTTTTCCACATATCTAGCATTTACCTCAGATCCACACACCACATCCACTTTCCTCCTAAAAATTCACTTCATCTAAAATATCATGCGCTCTCCTGCATTTCTCTAAATTTATCTGTATAACCCTCCATCCCTCCTTTATATTCCTTTGTCCCGCGTACTGATCACCCCTTCCTCCTGTTTGGCCAAGCTCGTCCCCTCTGAGGGGTTCAGAGTGGACGAGTCCATCCCATTTTTTCCCTCCTCTTTTTCAACATCTTCTTCTACTCTCTTCCTTCCCCTACTGCACTCTATCTCCCCTGGCTTATGTCCCCTTTCCCCACATACCCTACAGAGGAAAGCTTGCCGACAGTCTCTGGCCTCGCTCTTACATAACCAGCACTTACTCTTCTCCTTAAGCCCCCTCACCTTACATCCTGTCACTTTTTGCCCCTTTTCTCCACATCCAAAACATCTGCCATCCTTTCTACCATATATAATAGTTACTCTATTCCACCCCAATCTAATGTCTCTTTTCCACAGCAATGCTTTTCCGCTTTTTCCCGTTCCGCCCTTACCACCACCATTTTCATTCCGTTCCCCTCCCTTACCATCTTTATATCACCTTTTCCCCTTTCCCAGTCAACTTCTCTATTTCCTTCCTCACCTTTTCGTCTTCCATCCACAGGTCTATCCCTACCATCTTAACGGTTTTTGTTCCCCTCCCTGCCTCCACCGCCTTATCTCCTGTTACCCTTTCCACCTCCTCTAAAATTCCCCTCACCCCAATCCCCCTCTTTCCATCTATCACCACCTCACTGTTTTTTGAAACCCGGAGTCTGTCTACCCACTACCCTTTCATCTCCCCCAGCTTCTTCTTGATTCTCTCAACCCCCTCCTGGTTGATCTCCCCGATATCCTTCAGGATTACCGCTTCATTCCTGCCCTCCCTTTCCTTTTCCCTATCTGTATAAATTCTTACCTTCTTCGTCCCATCTCCTCTCACCCACGCCACCAAATTATGAGTAAATTGTAATGCGATATGTACTATACTAACAATGTAAATTATCTTCTCAAGTTAAGACATACGTCCTTAGTGTGATGTCATGCAGTGAATAATGTAACATTATTCAGTGCATTGTAATAGTATTATGCTTTATAAAGCACATACATAATGAATGTTTTATAGTACAGTCGTGGAAAACTTATTTTTTGATAGCTTCACTGTAGTTTTTTGAAATTATTAATAGATTTTATTATACTAACCACTGAACGTGCAAAGCTTGAGTCGTGTGAGATCGTGCCTTTAGTTTTATTCTGCTCTATTAAAAATCCTTGTCTTTCGACTTGGTTCAGTAATAAAGAAAGTAAATTTGCTCCCAATTTTAAAAAAAGATGGATTTATGACGGATAAAAACATTGTGTATTTCCGGATTTACAAAAGGCGTTGGATTACAAAGTACATACGGTTCTTCTTGAGTGGCAGCACTTCGCTTAAACAAACATCTTGAACATCTCCGGCCTTAAATAATTAGAAGCCACCGACACAAATGTACCCAGCTGTTGTATTTTACACATTCCCGACTTAGGAATGCCAAAATAAAATTTATGTCCGGACTTTTATTCGTCTTCGCACTCGTTAATATCACTTTTTATATCTTTTAAGTACGGATGTAAAACTATATAGTATAAATAAACAAATGCATTGTTTTATACCGTTACATGCAATTGTATATACACAGAAACATTTGTTGATGTATGATATGAGCCAAATGGAGCGCCGAGATAATCAAATATATATAAAAGATACGGGGGGACTACGTAAAATAAAGTTTACCTCCCATAATTACACATAGTGGCAAAATTCTTGGAGCCCCCCACATTTTCGACAATGAAAGGAAAAAAAATTGTCTAATTAATTTTATGAGCTTCTTTACTTTATTCAATGCTTTTAATAAGTTTTATTGAATAGTGTGACAATAGAAGAAAAAAAATGACCAGACAAATTAGTACAAAAATTAAATGTAATTAAAAATGCAAACTTTCTAATTAATGTACATAACAGAAATATATGACAACCTTAATACCCAGTATGGCTTCTTTTATTATGAAATATTGGATTGACTCGTAGCGGCATTGAAAGAAAGAAATTATTGATTTGTTCTTGTGGAATCTTGTTCCACACTTATAACCGTTATAATCAGCTCCTGAGGAGTTGTGTGTGGGGGGGAGGGGGGTTATGTCTTCTAAATATTGCTCTGTCAATCACATCCCACCTTGTTATCGGATTCATGTCCGGTAAGTCTGCTGGCCAATACAATATTTGCACATTTTAAAATTTCAACACATTTTGGACCCTTCTTGTGCGCTGTGGTCGAGCATTGTCGTCCATAAAAATAAAATTTTCCGCTAGTTCTTCTCTCATGGGTTGAATAATTGGTCTAATGGACTTTTTCGAGGTATATGTCGCCTGTCAACGTGGAATGTGGATAACTCTTGTCCGACAACCATATTTATAATACCTCCCCAAAACATCTCGGTCCCTTCCTGAAAAGGAACATTTTCGGTAGCAAAAGTTAGTGATGCTGCACGTTGTTTGTTTGTTTAAAAAGGTCTTTATTCACAATAAATTAACATTGGTTATTTACAATTACAAACGAGACACTTATATTAAAAAATATATACAATAGGCCGATGTTCTGACCGCCCGGTGTAATCATGTTGATCTTGAACTAGGTACATAGCACCTTGCTAACGCATAATCCATTTGTTTTTATTTGGTAACTTACTTTACCCCGTATTCATAAATATGGTTCCATAGCTATTTCGACTTGTAAATCCCTGAAAAGCAGCTGAAAAACAGGGTTTCAAAACGAACAGTGTTTAATTTATAAGAGCGGCAACATGACAGATGTTATTTTGTTAGGGTTATATGTTTTGAGTATAGTTATTTATGTTTGAATAGAGGTAAAATAAATTAGCCTCTCATTCGACGTTCTTGGTTGCTGAGAATAAACAACTAGTTATGTAAATAAGTTACCATGCAGAAGCCTACACCCACTATCACGGGTGTCTTCTGCGCGATATGCGGCTTCGAGTGTTTTACGAAGATTATTGGGTAGACAATAATTGTAAAAGTTTTGTGAAATTTTTGATATGAAGTCCTTGATAGTGGGCATGTCTGCTTGTTCATGTAACCAAGAGTTTTTTGGAAGTTTGGGATAAACGGTTTTGTAGGGTATTGCCATGCGTAGACACTTGTTTTGCACCACCTGCAGTGTGTGAAAATTGTGTTTTGTAGCGTTATAGTATGCTGGTGCTGCGTATGTTAATATGGGTCTTATAATTTGTTTGTATATCATGAGTTTATTGTGAATTGAAAGATAACTTTTCCTGCAAATCAACGGATACAATTTACTCATTGCAAGTTTAGCTTTTTGAACCTTTGTCACAATATGTGCATTGGCTTTTGTATTTCCATGCACTGTGTAACCCAGGTACTTTAATGTGCTACTGGGTGTTATAATTTTCCCATCTACACACAACTGTACTTGCAATGAGCCTTTGTTTTTTCCTGTCCTTCTGAGTAACAAGTACTCTGTCTTTGAAGGGTTGATTACAAGTTTATTATCTTTCATATATGTAAGTATCTGTGTATTTATGTGTGTTTGAATGTTTTGTAATGCAATGTCTGGTGTAGCTGCAGCTGCAACAAAACAGGTGTCGTCTGCATACATAGCTGTCAGGATGTTTGGGGGGGTTGGTAAATCGTGGGTGAACAGGGAATACAGCAAAGGTGAAAGAGCTGAGCCTTGTGGAACTCCGGCCTGAATGGAGAATGGCCCCGCCAGACCTTCATTCACACAGGCATAAAAAAATTTATTTTTAATATATGAATGAATAATTTTTATAATATATTCTGGAAATTTTAAATTAATTAATTTATAAATTAGTCCCTCATGCCAAACAGTGTCAAACGCTTTCTGGATATCTAGTGTGACCATGACAGCTTTGTTTTTCTTGTTGAATTCTTCCCTTATGTGGTTAAAAACTCTAATAATTTGGGATACTGTACTATGGCCACTTCTAAACCCGTACTGTTCTGGTGGAATAATATTTTGCTTATCAACAAAATGTTGAATTCTCTTCAGAATTATTTTATCTATCACCTTTGCTATATTATATAATAGTGAAATTGGTCTATCCACATAACACGGTTGTTTGTTGGCTTTAATAATTGGGATAACGTTGGCAATCTTGAGCATATCAGGATATGTGCCGTTTTTAATTATAAAATTAACAATGTGCATAATTTGCACAATTGCTTTTTTCGGCAGACTTTTAAGTAAAATATTCGAAATACTGTCTACCCCTGGCGCAGTTTTATTTTTAAGCAGGGCAATCGTATTTATTATTTCAGAAGTGGTCGCTAAATTTAAGTTAGTAATAGATTTTGATTTATTTAAGTATTCAGCTACAGTTTGAATTATATTAACATGGTGTTGATTATTTAATAAATTATTTTTAAAGTTTTCTTGAAAGTACTCTCCAAAGGCTTTAGCGATGTCAGTTTTTTGCGTGCTGTTGTTACCATTATATACTATTTTAGAAATTTCTTCTCTGTCGCTTTTCATTTTACGTGCTATTTTCCACAGATAGCTTTTCCAAAAAGGATTTCCATTCTTCATTTCTAAATTGATTTATGTTAATGTTTATAATGTTTTGATAATATTTGAGATTTTGCCTATCGTTGTCGCTTCGGCTTACTTGCCATCTACGCCGAATCTGGTTTTTAGTTTTTATCATTTCGACAATATTATCGGGAAGGGTATTGTGGGATCTAGGTTTAGATTTGTAGGATGTAGTGTTGTTCCTGGCATTTATTATTATCTTTTGTAGATTTTGAATTACCGTTGTTAATTGATTCGTGTTTTCGATTTGATCTATTATAATTAAATTTTTATTAATGTATTTTCTGTATTGTGTCCAATTTGTGGTGGGGTAATCATATCGTCTAGTTGGCGGGGGGTGTAAAGTGTGGGATATTTTTAGTTCTATTAGGATGGGGTCGTGGTCGGAGTTAAGGTCGGGGGTGGTTTTTATTTTGTGTATGGAGTTGATGTTTTTGCCAATGGCAATGTCAATCGTACTTGGGGTGAAACCGGAATAAGGGAAATGGGTGGGGTCATCAGTACTGAAAATGTTACATTCTGAGTTATCACAAAACCTCTGGAGAGTACTCCCGTTCGGGTTAGCGTATTTTGCATAGGAGTCCCATAAGGGGTGTTTGCAATTTAGGTCTCCTACTATAAGTACTCTGTTGTGAGTTCTTGTTATGTTATAAAAGTCAGCTTCGTATAATTTTTTATTAGGGGAATTATATGCCCCAACTATTTTAATTTTGTTATCAATAAGTAACGAGATATGCTCAATTGAAGAGTTGTTTGGTTGCATGAGTTGGAATTTGATGTCTTTTTTAATTAATACTGCGAGGCCACCTCCGCCGACACCTGCGGGGCGGTCTTGTCTAAGTAGACGATAATCTGGATTTCTAAACTTCACGGTTTTATTTGGTTTAAGAAGTGTCTCGATTAAGAAGAAAATATCAGGTTTATGGATGTCGAGAAAATGTCGAAGAAGATGAAGTTTGTTAATTACTCCATTTACATTACAAAAGATTATTTTGAGAAAATTCCGTTTTTGAATTCCTGTTTTACCACCTACCTGCCTAGATGTCATATTTATCAATCCCGGCGACAAAGTTGTTATATATTGTAAATTTGTCTAACTTAGTTGAGGCAGTTTTCATCTCTTGAAGTAGATCGGATACGGCTCTTCGAGGTTTACGATGCTTTGGAGTTCTTTGAACATTTGATTTAATTGTGTAAATGTATTTAAATCCGTCGTTGGAGCAGCATTCGTATGTGGAATATTGGCATTTTTAGATATGTTTTGTTGAGGGGCGGGAATTGACTGTTTTGTAGGTAAATTTGAAAATTCTTGTTGGGAAAGAGTGGTTTTATGGTTCCATGGATTTATCGTTGGGATAGGTGTGGGAATAAATTTGGGTGCTGCCTTTTTCGTTGTTTGGGTTTTTCTGGATTCCAGCCATTCTCGTCTTTTTATATACTCTGGGCATATTTCTGCGTTCGCAGGGTGGTCGCCTTTACAGTTAGCGCATTTGGCCGGTTATGAACGATCCTTGGGGCACTCTGGGGTCAGATGGGATGCAGCGCATTTCAAACATCTAGGGGCTCGTCCACAATTTGATGTGGCGTGACCCCAGAGCTGACAGATATGGCACTGTATGATGGGCTTAGCTTGTCTTCTGTATTCCCATTGTATTCGGATGTGTTCTATTACCCTAACATTTTTATTAAGGTAGTCTAAAGTAATCTTCGGGTCAGTGATGACGAGATATAAAGGCCTTGCTTTCGTGGTCATTCTGTATATATCCTTTATATTAATTTTGTAGGTATTGACAAGTTCATCCTTTATCTCATCAATTTGCAGCCCTTCCGCAAGTCCTCTCAGTACGAAAGCGTGTGTTTTCTCATATTTCCGTGTATAAGTGTGGAAGGGGACTTTTTCCACTCTGAGTATTTTAGTCTAAGAGCCAGCTTAAATCTGACAACACATTCTTTACGGTATCTGAAATTTCGTCCAGTGAGACTTCTATACCTAGTAAACAAGCAATGGGTACTAGCTAAGCCCGGCCGCGGTAGGTTTGGGGTGCCTCAGGTGAGTCAGGTATGAAAATTAAATAAATTTTTAAAGTATTTTACGGCGTCTGCCGTTTTAATATGTCATAATATACCTCTAGAAAAATAGAAAAATAAATATGGCTGCTGATTTTGAAGGTTGCAACATCCAGGCAGCCACTTTTCAAAATTCGAAAAAAAAAAATTTTTAAAGTATTTTACGGCGTCAGCCATTTTAATATATTATTTATTGAACTATTTTAAGCCAATATTAAAAATGGCTGTTATTTTTTCCGTTTGTAACTATCCGGTTTACAGCGAAACATTACCTGCAGTCTATGCTTATACTCTTTAGTCAAATATTTTCTCCTTTTATGTTAGGGCTGAGTGGTGGGGATTTAGTTCCTTTTACGAACACAAAGGCACTCCAGGCCCAACGGTTTACGGACAAATATATTTTAGTCAGTTGCATGTTGAAAGTATAGAGACATAATACTGTGAATAGTTTTTATTGCATTTATTGATTGTTAATTTATTTTCCATTACTTTTTCAATATGGCTGATAATTTGAAGTGTGTGATTTGTGCCTCGGAAAAAGACGAAAAAGTGCTTTTATTTTCTGAAGAAACTTTAAAAAAGTGTCAGCGTATTCTAGACTTACGAAAACATCATAACCTAAAATACAAAGATGTAATTTTACCTTCAGATCTTTATGACTGTGGATATCATCGCAGTTGTTATCGGGTTTTTACAGCTTTAAAGACGAAGTTTTATGAAAAGAAAGATACAAAAATAAAAGATGTTGCGCCTTCAACATCCCAATCTAATACGTTATCAACGGAATCACTATCTGCTCAGCAGCCGTCAACGTCAACAGACAATTCTATGATTGCTGAAACTGTGACTCAAAATGTTGATTTATCTATAGATTCATCTGTACTAGACGAAGTTGTAATAGAGGGTAATGATTCTCAACTGGATACATCGTTGGAAGCAGGCTTCGTTAAAGATTCTGATTTATTAAATTCACCGGATATTTTAACTGCAGAAAATGAAAGTTCAATCGTAAAAGGGAATATTTGTTTTTTTTGTGAGAAAAAAATGAAAAATTTCATGGTAAAATAGAAAATTTGCGCAGTTGTAATAAACACCAGTTTGAAGAAAGTATTATGAAGAATCTTAAAATTAATTCAGACTATTACAATGAAATGTTGGATGAGCTGCAGAATATTACGAGTAATAAAATATATTACCATGAAAAGTGCCGAACAGACGCCAGAAACAAAAAAAAATTACAAAAAAGTCCTGTTAAAACATCGTGGCATATTTCCCGTGAATATCACCAAACTGTTTTTCAGGAAATATGCACTTTGATCGAAGAAAATGTAATTAAAAAAGGACGTTGTTATTTTCTTTCATTTCTGCATAGGCAATATATCGATTATTTCAGCGAGTTAAGTAATGATATGGGACATACCTTAAGTTCAGTAATTTCATCACAATATTTAGAAGAAAAAATTCGTGTTCAATTTGCTGGGAATATTCAAATACTACAATCAGGTCATAAAAAAGTAATTGCACCGAAAGGCATCACTTCTATAGATGAATCTTTATTTGTTCATTTAAAAGAAAGAGACATTTTACAAGCAGCAGCCTCGATTTTACATAAAGAAATAATGAACATTGAAAAATCGAAACTCCCAGATAATTTAAATAGTCAAAAATTGATCCAAGGTGAATGTTCAGTTCCATCAAACTTATCAGATTTTGTGGCTTCAGTTATTGGAAGTTATTTTCTCAAACGACAACAAAGTGTTTCAAACGTCATGTCAATTCTGTGAGCCAAGACTTAATTTATATGACTCACAATGGAAATCTTAAAACTCCCAAACATATATGTTTAGGTATGACTTTGAAAAGTCTCACTAGCAGCCGTAAGGTAGTTGATATCATCAACCGCTACGGACATTGCATTAGCTACAATGCAATTGAAGAACTTGAGACTGAAGCTACATATACATCGACTTCTCGAGCTGGACTGTGTCCAGAAATCATCAATAGAACTGATAATTTGTCGGTGGGTATTGCATATGATAATTTTGATAGATTTGTTGATACGAAAACCGGCAAAGATACTCTTCATGATACAGTAGGGATAATATATCAAAACATCGATCCTACCCTTGAAAATGTTGAAGAAATCGAAGATGCAGATGATTTGCGAATAATCCATTCTAAAAGACGTCGAAGACGATCTTTTGAAGCAAATGATCCGGAATTACCGTTCTTTCCTAAAAAAAGTAAAATGAGCAGTGGTTTTCAACCTGAAGTTTCCGAAAGAGAAGAAGAAAATATTGTCATCCATGAAGATCTGTACAATCGTATCGATACTGTTTGGATGCTTAGCCATGCTGTACATTTACCAGATATCCCAATGTGGGCAGGTTATAACAGTGCTGTAACAAAAGATGACAGTCCTCAGAAATTAATTTCTTATCTCACTCCAATTAATGCATCTCCAACAGCTCACCCAGTAGTTTTAGAAACAATGGAGCAATGTATGAAAATTTTAAAAGAAATCAAACAACCTTACATGCAAGTAACATACGACTTGGCTATAGCAAAAATCACTTTTCAAATTAAAGCCACTGAGACAAGTCCAAAATTTTCCAAGTTATTTATACATTTGGGTTCTTTTCACATCATGCAATCTTATTTTAAAGTTATTGGGAAATTCATTGATGGTTGTGGACTGTCAACAATTATGGTTGAGAGTGAGTTGCTTGCGAGTGGGTCTGTAGCAAGTTTTTTAGATGGAAAACATTTTAACCGGTCTAAGAGGTTACATCCTATGATGGCCTTAGGATTGCAAATTCTTCATTTCCGATCTTTCTTGGAACAGGTAAAAATTGAAATAACTGATGATATATTTCAAGAATTGCAAAGATTAAAATCTTGCCAAACACCAATATTTTTTATTCACGACGAAAAACTCAAAGAATTGTGTGCAAATTATGCTAAATTTGAGGAACAAACTATCCATGGTGATTTTGGTAAAACTGCTCAGTTTTATATGGTGTACGTAAAGCTTGTACATTATTATTTAACTCTTAGCAGAAGTATTCGTTTGGGAGATTTTGAGTTATTCAAAAATATTTTACCTAAAATTACAAACTTATTTTTTTTATTTAATCACCAAAATTATGCAAGATGGACGGTTACGTATCATTACAACCTTATGAAAGTTGCTTCAACTCATCCAGGGCTAGAAGAAGATTTTAAAAAAGGGTTCTTTGGAATTAAACGTACGGGAAAACCATTTTCGAGGCAGCCGATTGACTTAACTCTAGAGCAAACGATCAATGCGGATGCTGCTAGGCGACTAACTGGAATCACTCATTTGACAGATTTCATCGCAGCTCGTCAACGTTGGGCTCGTAGTCATGATATTCGATCAACTATTATCACCCACGTTTTGGAAGAGATAGGCATTAATAAAAAACAAGATATTTCAGCAGAGTTACAGCCATCGAACATCAAAAAAAATTGCGAGCAACTGGAAAAGTTTGTAAAATCTTTTAATCAATACATCAATCCATTTAGTGCCCAGTTACCTCCGAATCAATTGTTTAACATATCATCTGGTAAAGCTGCTTCAACTCAAGTAGAAGACTTTCTTCTGAACGTTGAAAATATTGGTGATGATCTTCGCAAAGCATTCATTTCTGAATGTTCATCAGATATTAAACGGTTTAATAAAGCAATCAAGAAAATACCAATTCACAATTTTTCAAGTCAAATAGAAAAAAAAAACCGTGAAAGTTGGAGGAAAAAATCGAGAAATCAAAATACAGCGGGATTTATTTGGACGCATGTTGGGGCTATCAATGGACTATAAGATCGATGTCCTCAGAATTTTATCATATCCGATAACTCCTGTGCCTCTTTCTCTATGCCATTTGGACGGAGGAATTCACAAAACAGATAAGTCAGCGCTTGCTAAATCTCTTGAGGCAAAAATCGACCATGATCCACCAAGTCACGCTGATGTATATTTGATTGACGGTTTCTTTATTCTACATGCTATGAAAGAAGTACCCAAGACTTTTGGTAATATTTCAAAGAAATTTTTGCAAATGATTACTAAATTTTCAGCATCCAGAATAGATGTTATCTTTGATCAATATTGGTACCCTTCCATCAAAGACAACGAACGGAGTCTTCGACATGAAGCACCACTAATTGATTACTCGACTTATGGACCAGACCAAATCAGACCAAGTGACTTTACGAAAGAAATGCGAAATTCCAAATTCAAGGAAGCTCTTATTGAATTTTTCACTATACATTGGGCAACGGATGATGTTGCGCCGTTTATTGGAAATAAATTGATCCATTTGAATTTCAAAAATTGTTATTCATATAGATCCAATGACGGCAAAGTCGAGTCAAGTATCGTTGAAGATTTGTGTTGTAAATTTCATGAAGAAGCAGACAGTAAAATTATTTTCCAAGCTAGTAGCATCATTGATCAGTCTAATATTGTTATTAGAGGTTCAGATACTGATATTTTAATAATCATGCTGGGCAACATGGTTAACTTGAAAAATCCTTCTTCTCACATTTGGATGCTAACCGGGACAGGAAACAACGAAAGGTTTATTGATGTCAGCAAAATATATACAGGACTTGGTCCACTTTTAGCTAAAAGCTTAATTGGCTTCCACGCTTTCACTGGTTGTGATTTCAATCCAGCTTTTTATAATCGGGGCAAAAAAAAACCTTTCACGTTACTAAAAAATAACGTTGAATTTCAAAAAGCATTCGCTGCTTTCGGTGACATTGGCCTGACTGAGGATACCATATGTGAACTGTTTAATGTTATCCAGAAGTACACTTGCAGTATGTACAATGCTAAAAAATCCGTCGATGTTGATGATGGGAGATTTCAGCTGTTCGTTAATTCCTACAAGGCTGTAGATATGAACGAAAATTTTAATAAAAAAGTCCGGAGCTTTGATGCAAGTTTGATCCCTCCGTGTAAATCTGAACTGTACCAACAAGTTTTGAGGGCGCATTATATTTCCAGCATTTGGAAAAATGCTCATGCATCCCCTTGAATACGGCTGGATGGAGATGGAAAACCGTTACGTATTTAAGTGGTTCGAAGGAGACCAACTTCCTTGCTTTGTCAGCGACTTGATTCTAAATCCTGAAGGTAATGACAGTATTGTAACATTTATTGTAACAGCATTTTAATTATCATAAGCTTATTTAAAAATTTGTAGTTTATTTTTACAGAATCTGACTTGGAGGATGAAGATGACTTGTCACTTTCTGAAGACGATTCCGAAGATGAAAATTAATTATAAAATATTTCATGATTATTTCATTGTTATAGATTATTTCCAAAAATAAATATATTCTGATATGAATAATGAATATATCTAATTAATGTTTGATTTTTTTTTTACATCTTTATAATAATTTTATATTTGTTAAAGCCTTATAATGAACCTTTTTTTCTTTATTATACACATTTAAAGTCGTAGATGTGTTCGTTTCATTGTGTATTTATAATTTTTTACATTAACTAATATAATTTTAATGTTATATAAACTTTACGAATGTGAAAATTACAACTATGGACATACATATGCACGGACTACAGGTAATGTTTCGCTGTAAACCGGATAGTTACAACCGGAAAAAATGTCAGCCATTTTTAATATTGGCTTAAAATAGTTCAATAAATAATATATTAAAATGGCTGAATTTTGAAAAGTGGCTGCCAGGATGTTGCAACTTTCAAAATCAGCAGCCATATTTATTTTTCTATTTTTCTAGAGGTATATTATGACATATTAAAACGGCAGACGCCGTAAAATACTTTAAAAATTTACTTAATTTTCATACCTGACTCACCTGAGGCACCCCAAACCTACCGCGGCCGGGCTTAGCTAGTACCCATTGCTTGTTTACTGGGTATAGAAGTCTCACTGGACGAAATTTCAGATACCGTAAAGAATGTGTTGTCAGATTTAAGCTGGCTCTTAGACTATTTGTTTTAATGTGTTAAAATCTTCGACTTCATTTTTAAATATTATTGTTGAATTTGTGGTATACTTCATTTCGAAGGATTTTGTAACATATTCTTCTAGTTTCAGCACCATGTCTTTGTGTGCTGAAACATTCCCGTCGATTATAATTGGCGGGCATGAAATTGCGGTTTTTTTAACATTTTTTGCTGAAATTGTCTCTTTAGGTTTAGAACGCTTTGTATTTCTATTTTCATTCATTTCGTCTGAGCTAAAGTCTGTGGTGTTTAGTTTACGGAATTTGGTTTTTTTCCTTTTTTTTTGTGGCCTCGCCGTCGCTTCATCCTCGGATTCTTCAGATAAAGTTTCATACCTATTGGTAATTTTAGTTTCTGTTCCTTTCTTCTTTTTCCTTATAAGTGTGTTAAATGTAGTGACCTTTTTTGGAACAATAAATTCATTTTGTTGCGTTGCGACTTCCATGTGATCATCTGTGGGGATAGTTATTATAGCATTCACGTCTTCATTTTGATTTTTATTATTTGTCATATTCAACGTCCTTGTCACTATCGTTTTTTTTGTTAAGTTTTCGTATTGTGATACGAATTGATCTGTCGCTGGCGTATTTTCTTCATTTTCGACTTGTTGCGCCCAAGATTGACTTGCTAGGCTATGTATAAGGGCTTGTGTCGTCTTTGTTTTGGATTGAGATATTGTTGAGTTTTTCTCGTCCTCTGATTCACTAGAACTATATCCTATAGTATCTTCTTCCATTGGAATTTGATTTATTAAATTTTGAAGTTTTTTTGTTTTATCTGGGGTAGATGTACTATCTACCCCTTTACTGCCGTAAAGATACGGGGATCGAATCTCAGCCGAAACAAAACATTTTTTCGATTTTATAATTAGTTATAACAAAACAATTATCTTTTTTTTAAAAACGGGGGACATATTCATGTACATATTGTCACAAAATCGTTTTCCTACAAAGGAGCATTGAAGAAAAAATGAAAAAAATTACGTCGAAACCATCGTATGGTGAAATCAGATAATATTTTCTACGAGACCTCGTGGTGTCAAAATAATATCCTTGAGATTGTCACTCAAAATAATACGCATATGGTAAATTTCAAGAAAGAAATACATAGGAACCCTCATAGCATACATGTAGCGGTGTAGGCTGAGAACGCTGAGGTCGTGGGCTCGAATTTCACTCGGGGCCAAAATTTTTTTCGGTTACGTCATGCACAAATTTACAGGATTAAAAATGGACACACAGATATCTAGAGAAATCTACAAAAATGATGCGCGCCATCTAGCGAAATCCACTGGATAAAAAATGGCCGACACACTAGATAAAAAATGGACGACACACACCGCCGACAGCGCCAACGACACCAGCGCCACCGTCGCCTAGCGGACGTTTTTCGAAGTAGTGGGTTGAAACCCGCATAGTACATCTACTAGCGACCATTATACACATTATCAACTGACTGGGTAGGGGTGATGTCATAAGCATACATGACACAAGGCACAAGATGGCTGACGACCGCTACTGATTGGCGCGTGCGCAGATAGAATTGAGCCAAAAATTACCACGATGGACCTTGGAGATTTCCCATTTTAATCTACATAAGGAATGGCCTAGAACCGGTCTAGCCCCCTTACTGTGGTCTTCCTCTTGTTCTCGTCTTTGATGGAACCTATGTTGTCATTTCTGTTGGTGCTCTCTTCATAATGTGTCCCATCCATTCCATTCTCCTTGCTTTTATATATCGGACTATATTTTCCTCACATGTTTTTTCTATTTCTACGTTTCTTCATAATCTTCTTTTTCTATCTTTTGTTATGTTTGGTTCAAGTATTGTTCTCATTATTTTCCTTTCTATTGTTTTTAGGTATTCTTCGTATTTTTCGTTTATAGTTGTTTTTCAAGTGCGTAAGTAATGACTGAGAAACGCCCCACCTTTGTTATTCTTTACGATAGTTTAGAAATAGTTAGTTAATTTACTATTTTCATATTTTTATTTTGCTTTTATTATATCTTGTTTACCATAGTTTTTTTTTATATTTTGCTCGGCCTCACACTTGACAAGACACTGTATAATTTTTTTACCAAAAAATGCACGACTACAAATACCTATCAACGTGTCTTCTGTGCTATTTTAGCGACCCCCATTAATTTATTATCGACCTTATTCCATTTGGCTGATGCACCCTATATGTGGAATTATCAGGTACGCGCAAAACATATAGTGCAGAAATGTAATGGTATACCCCCTTTAAGTTATGTTGCGGAGCTAGACTCTGAAATGTATTAATATTTTGTTTACATTTAACAATACCACTTACACACTACACTGTATCTTGATGCTAGCCTACCAACTAAATAGTGAGCGTTGCTTATCGCTGGTGGCCAGCTGCTGTGTTCGAAAAAATTCCTATCTCAAAATATACTTATAGTTTAGTAAAATAATAAGTTATTTGAAATTGATATTCCTAATTTTTCTTAATAAAACGAGATATAAGGTAGTGTTAATTGTCTGGTGTTATGTTTAAGATGTATCTAATAATTATACAATTCTTAAATACATTTTAACTATTGTTAGTTGAAATTAGAATGTTAAATGAATGTATCGTCCAATAAGCATTTAAAATTATAATATTGACTGGACTATGACACTATTCAAATCAAAGGATAAGCAGAAACTTTGAAGTTCGCACTATATCACTTACGTGAACTTTATCTACCACTTTCACCGGTGTTTATTTATGTTTGTTAGTATTCTTAAGCCGGGTCCAAACTATGTAACAAAACATGTTAATAACAAAAATTTACAACAAGTTTGTTGTATCACATGTTATAATATAGCTGAAGCATCCAGGCTATATATCACAAGACAAAACAAAATAGTGCACATAATTTTTGCATCGTTGCAGTAGGTAGGAGGTAGTATGTAAAAGAGAAATGTTTCAATAACATGTAAGTGTAGACAGCAAAGTTTTATAACTTCCTTTGATATTTACCGATACCGGATGAATAACATAAAACATGCTATATAACATGCATCATGTTGTACAACACTGTGTTTTAAAAAAAAATCATTTAAAATCCTCTAACAAGTTATACCTAAAACTTTGTTGTTTAACATGTTTTCTTACATAGTCTAGACCCGCGGATTTATTTCAAACATCTTCATGTGAAATGAATTTCGCATAACTGTTTTTCTATTTGCTCTGACACGTTTTTAATATTCCCATCAATTAATACTCGGGAATTACCAAATTTGTCATTTAATTAATCATAAATTTGAAACTGCGAAAATCCACCTTTCACCGTTCTAATTATCGGTAATTTATTTTCAGACATGGCCTTTCAGCTTCCAAAGATGCCCCGATTCCACGACAGATGTAGTCGACGACAGAGATCAACACGTTTGGGCCCACGAAGACCCCATTCAGTCTATCGTCAGGGATAAAGACGTATCATATTACTACTGAGTCTAATTTATTTTCTTTTATACAAACGACCTATACCAACACATAGGCGGCGTTATTGAATTTAAACAAAAATTTAATATGTAACCACAGCGAAAAAAATATTTTTAGTCCAATTAGATTTTTACAAGTCTTTTTATTCGCAACTATGTTTCAATAGGAAACTATATTTTGAATGATATAGTGGCGGTAATGAACAGGTATATAGGCATCCAACTTATCAGATAGAGATATATTGCAACGATGATTCTTGAATGAAAATGGATTTTATATCTCGTTAAAAGCATTTTGCGTGAAAATGGATATTGTTTAGATTTGGGAAGTTGGTTTTTAATGAAAGAACATGGATTTAAGGTGAAATTCGCCTGGATCAAAAGTTTTCATTTTGATAATGTCATAAGCTGAAAATTAATAAGAAAGAAGAATTGCTTATTACAAGTTTTATTAATCATATGTGTTTTACCCACATTTTAAGTAACACTGAAAGTGTTATCGTTATAAATGAAAGAAACTGTTTAAATATTTATATCGATAACATGAGTAGATTCCACAAAGTCAGGGTTAATACCAATACATTCAATTATTTAGTTAAATGTTTTTGGTTAATACAGTAAATGTAATGAAAAGACTAGTATTTTTTATAAAGTTTACTAGATTAAAACACTTCTTTTATTTAACTAATATTAACAATGATAGTATTTCTATAAAAGTTTTAATGAGCATCTTATCACCTTGATCCTAAATAACTGCAAAATGTATATTGATCAGTAGTGATTATCTTAACTTCCAGAAATAACTAAAGCTTCTTAAGGACAGTAAAACAAAATTCGTGTATTTCTTTGTATAAACTTTTATCCTCCTATAACCTATAATAAAATATGATTTACAATCAATTGTTTGGGAAGCAGCTAGTATATTAAATAGTGTAGATACAAATTGCTGAGCAAATTTCGTTATTAACCTTTTTAAATTATTGATGTAACGCCTATGTGTCGGTTAGTTGAAATAAATTGTGTCACATTATTTACAAATATAATATATGTACGTTACTGAAACTAGAGGGATGTTTATAATTATTCCTGTCTATTTTATTTATTATTTATAATTTTAAGAAAGTGAGATTAAAGTGCCATTTAGGATTATGTTTGTGTTTTATTGCTAAACCTAGATTAAGTGCATTTTTAGGGAAATCAACTTTACAGACATAAATAATAATAGCAAAATGAATCGAACTTTTTAATAATGATTGGAAATATTTTTTATAGTGGATTTTAAGGGAACTGTCGACTAACAGGTATTATGGTAAGGTGGATCGGAAAAGTATGCTAGAAAAGACGAAAATATTATTTTTTTGCGGAAAAAATACATTGAATAGATGAGGCTTTTACTTGATGAAGATCCATACTGAACGATGAAATAAGACAATATATTTTGTTTAAATCTTCATATATTTGAACTAATGTTCAATTTAAACTTGTTGACGCGTTTCACTAACACAGTAGCTTTGTCAAAACGAATATAATATAATATAATTCGTTTTGACAAAGCTACTGTGTTAGTGAAACGCGTCAACAAGTTTAAATTGAACATTAGTTCAAATATATGAAGATTTAAACAAAATATATTGTTTTATTTCATCGTTCGGAAAAAATACAATTAGGTAAATTCCGACAGGAATGAATGCAAAAATATAAGAAATATAGAAACCCG
This sequence comes from Galeruca laticollis, assembly GCA_963921935.1. Taxonomy (NCBI): domain Eukaryota; kingdom Metazoa; phylum Arthropoda; class Insecta; order Coleoptera; family Chrysomelidae; genus Galeruca; species Galeruca laticollis. The sequence continues at coordinate 147,757,236 of OY998179.1, read as the reverse complement.
AAAATCCCGTAGGATATTATTTGATTTCAAAAATATTTCATATATATATGTTTATTTCAAGTCGTAATACAAGATTAGAATTTGAGTTGAGAACTCCTGGTTTTATTCTTTTGCTGTAAGTACTGGACGAACCAGCCCATTCCCATATCTGAATACAGACTTTATTCGAGAAAAGTGGTTTTAAACGTTGCCTTACAAGAATTAACTATTGAAAATTACTTTTAAAAAGTATTTTCATTTTTTTATATTTTACAAGTACAAGCCATATAGTTTTTTCTCATTGAGGTACAAAACATAATTATAAACTTATAGAAAACAGAAATATATTCTAACAGTATTACAACTACAATTTTTTGTATTTTAGCTTCAAATATAATATATGATACAAAAGCAAAAGAAATAGAAAAAATATTTAAAACATTAAAAATACTCGTTTATACAGGGTGGTCCTTAAGTAATTGTACATAGAAGTATGGTAGATTCCTGACTTTAAAATATTACGATTTAAACCAACTTGCTTCAATAAAATGTTGCTAATAAGGAATATACAGGATGTTATAGGTTAAATTTTAAAATTTATTTTTTGCAATAACTTTAACGTTTTGGATATGTATACATAGAAATTTGGAAATAGAGGTTTTTGGGAACTACTGGTAACTACTTCGATGTAATTTGAAGAGGGCGCTACATAGGCCACACTTGTGGCATCAATATGTGTCCTAAATTTTGTTGCTGTTTAAGATAGCGGTATTTTTGTAAAAGAATATTATAGTCACGTTATTTTAATAGAAAAAATTATACTTGTTAATAACCTTAAAACTTTAAGGTTATTAACAAGTATAATTTTTTCTATTAAAATAACGTGGCTATAATATTCTTTTACAAAAATACCGCTAACTAATACGGTTTACGATATAATCGCATTTTAGGAATCTGCTGCATGATTATTATTGAAAACATTTAGGAAACAAATTAAATAAAAATAAGCTAAATAACATATTATAACTTCAATTGTGTCACATTAAATGTTCGATATGTTCTCCATTCTCGACGATGCATTTATCTACACGTTCCACAAAAGATCATCTCATATTAAACAACATCAATGGATGAAAAAAACTCGTTGCTCTATTCATTTCTTCCCAAGGTTGGTCGCTGGTATTTATGAGATCCTTATAAACAAGTTGTTTCATTGCACACAATACACCGAAATCGAGAGGATTCAAGTCTGGACTACGTGCTGGCCAAGGAAAATGGCTACCTCGACCAATCCAGCGTTCAGAAAATTTGTTATTTAAATATGTTTTTACTGCTCTCGTATAATGCAGCGGTGCACCATCTTGCATGAACCACATATTTTGTCTTATATTCAGTGGTAATTATTTCAATAGAATAATGAGATCATTTTTCAAAAAATGTAAGTAGTTCCCACCATTCAAATTACGAGGTAACTCGTATGGTCCTAAGAAATTGTTACCCATGATACCACACCATACGTTTATTTTGAATTCATATTGGAAATGTCTTACGCGTTAATCATGGGGATTTTCAATATCCCTAAGATGATTGTTCCTTAAATTAAAAATCCCACGGCGGTAGAAGGTAGCTTTGTCGGTAAATAATATTCTGTCGGCGAAAGTGATCAAGATTTTGCCCGTTTCGAATAGCACTTGCAAATTGGTATATTAACGGTAGATCTGCTGGCAATAAATTTTGTACCGGAGTGATGGGTGATACTTATTCTCGAGGTGTAGTCTTTTTAAAATAGAAGTTTTACTGAGTTCTAAAGCAGCAGATAAATGCCGTGTACTAACTTGAGGATCATCTTCAATGTGAACCATTATTTCGTCATCTTTATCAGGCGTAATTATTTTTGGTCGGCCTAAGTTATCGCGCTTAGGACGGAGCGAACCACTTTCACCTAAATTCCTAAATAGATTTTTGAATGTTTGATGATTCTCGTTTCGCAGCACGCCCATTAAAATGTTGCTGACAGTAAATAGCAACCATATCTGTATTAGAATAATTATTATGCCTTGGCATATTCTGCTTTTTTTAAATTAACTAATAAAATGCAAACTAAATATTAAAAGATTGACATAATATTGAAACAAATCGAATGCTTTGCTGTCAAAATCATTCGTGACGTCAACCTACTACGTTAATAATTTTCGAAATGAATAATTATTACTTTGGGAAGAAAAAAATAGAGCAGCGGGTTTTTTGTTCCAATGATGTTTAATATGAGACGATCGCTTTTATGGAACGTGTAGATAAATGCATCGACGAGAATGGGGGATATATCGAAGATTTAATGTGACACAATTGCGAAGTTATAATGTTATTTAGATTAGATTTTATTTAATTTGCTTTCTAAATGTTTTCAATAACAATCATGCAGGTAATCCCTAAAATGCGATAATATCGTAAACCGTTAAGTTTTAAGGTTAGTAACAAGTATACTTTTTTTCTATTTGAATAACGTGGCTTTAATATTCTTTTACAAAAATACCGCTCACTTAAACAGCAACAAAATTTAGGACACATTGATGCCACAAATGTGGCCTATGTAGCGCCCTCTTCAAATTACATCGAAGTAGTTACCAGATTATGATTATTAGTGCCCAAAAACCTCTATTTCCAAATTTTTATGTATACATATCCAAAAACCATAAAGTTGTTGCAAAAAAGAAATTTTAAAATTTAACCTTCAATATCCTGTATATTCCTTATTAGCAACATTTTATTAAAGCAAGTTGATTTAAATCATAATATTTTAAAGTCACGAATCTACCATACTTATATGTACAATTACTTAAGGAACACCCTGTATATCACAGGACGAAACTGATCGACAAATAAAAACAAAACAATATATTATTTGTTCTACGCCCATGTCTGTAAACGTCAAAAATCGCACTGTCAACATTCCTTGTAAATGACACTTAACAATAACATGTACGTAATGAGATCCCATAACATACACGTGCGTTTTGAGAAGAAAACTTAAACTTCTTGGTTTAATTAAATTACAATCAAATTTTTATTTATGTTAGACTTTATTTGGTCTATTTACATAAATTTAGTCAATTCAAAAACATAAAATTTTTTAGCATTAGCGAGATATATTTAGGATTGAAAGAGTGATGCCCCTAAATGTAGGCAGCACATTATGCAATTTCTTCAAAAATTGGACGTTTTCTTAAGTAGCATGCTATGAAAATAAATGTTGTTATTTATATTGTCAATTTCTTGAACACAATATAATACAATTATAAATAACCGTTCATCACCATTAAATAATAAGGCACAATCGATTTACAATAATTGTTCAATTGTTATTAACAACTATTATAATAAAATTTAAATAATTGCGATGTTTTTGATTTAATGGAAGAAAATGAATGGGCGTAGAAAAAGTATAGTACGTTACACGAGTTGTAAGCCCATTACGCACTCATGAAATTTATGCACTCGCCGCTGCGCGGCTTCGTGCATAAACTTTTTCATTTCGTGCGTAATGGGTTACTTACAACTCTTGTTACGTAATATACTATTACCTACGATCACCCCTGTAAGTAGTCAAAAACACACAGTCGGCAATCAATGTAAGACGTCTATTACGCACGGTAAAGCAAAACGCACGGCTGTAAAGTAAATCGCACGGCTTCCATAGCAACCACTTAGCAACTGTCAATAGAAGTAGCCATTTTATTCAAAATGTATTACTTAGATATTTGACGTTGAATTTTATTCTATATATAAATGGTAGATAACATTTATTAGATATGAGATTGCATTTAATACTAAAAGAGTTATTTGGAATTATATGATAATTGGGTCCGTTTCACTCAATCCGCATCTTTTAGCTGTCTGAATGTATCTCATATTAGTAAACAATAGTATATTATACACCAAGCGACTAAAGTGGCCCATTTAATCCCGCGGGTGGTGTTTCATTCCGTTCGTGCGTAAAATGCTTCTTACAACACACATTACGTAATATACTAATAATAATGCAACATGTCACCTCTTAAAGGTTAATATCCAGGTATTGTTATTAATATTTTAGCTAAGTAAAATGAGCTTTTCGTGCTTTCATTTTTGCAAATTGTTTAATTAAATTTTCGTTGTCTAATTATTTTAGCTGGTCCGAGCTGGATCTACAGCATGTACGAGATTGGTTTTCAAACAGTGCCAAATAAGTTACCAAAACATGTTGCTCCAACTAGTAAGAGAGAGTTAGCAAAGAATGTGTCGGCGGAACAAGGAAAAACTGTCAATTGCATGCGCCGTTAACCCGTTGGTCCATTAAGCAGGCGTCCCACGATCAAATATTTGGTCAAACTTGACTAATCAAACTGCATTGGTGATGTCATACATGAATTTGATCATTTTTTTTTTATTTAGCGACGCCTGTAAAACGATCAGTCATTTTGATGAAATCTGATTTACTATTGGTCAATTTTGACACCAGAGACATGACAGTTCATAGATAACCTTTTTATATAGATGACAGTTTTAACGTCGATAATTTGGTCCTCGGTCCTCGTGTTTTGTGGGTTTTCGCTTTTCAGATCTCACTTTCACGTGTTTGATTTGGTATCTTTTATCTAGATAGAACGTGTATGTGCTATAAACTATAAAGCTATCCTAGTAGATCTTCATCTCGGATTTCATTTCGAACCATTGTTAAGATATTATTATTGCCCTCGTATCGACAAAAAACAAATATTTACTTTAAATTCTCCCTCTTTTCTTCTGTATGCTTTCAGCTTTTTATGCTTAAACCACTGCTAAAGTCGTGAAAGCAACAATGGTTTTTAACTTAAAATCCATCTTCATAATAAAAGTGCATTCGAATAGAAAAATTTTAAATTCAATTATAACCGTCAAGAAGTTTGGAGCAAAAATATTGATCGTGTAACTTTCAAATTTGAGGCTACGTCAAACTGTCATAATTCTACGTCATCAGTTCAGTTTGATTAGTCAAGTTTGATCAAATATTTGATCGTGGGACGCCTGCTTTATATTGCACCTTTTTTATAGTTATCAGAAAACGGTAAAATAACTTGCTGATAATAGATGCACCATGTGGATTATCAACGACTGTTACTGATTTAGGCTATATGAATTCTATAAAGTTCTTGGAGTATTTTAGAAACCGCACCAATCCTACACCAGCAAGCCCTGTGCTATTAGTGCTAGACAACAATATTTCCCATACGTCGTTACAAGCAATTACCTATGCAAAAGACAGTAATAGCCTTGTTTATATATAACGCTACGCTATAGTTGTTCAATGAAGAGTAATTCAGGGAGTTGGCTCATAGAGGGGGGGTTTTGGTTTTGAGGTGCCCATTCTTAAATCAATTCAAATTTTACTATAAATACGTTTCGCGCGAATCAAGAATGACAACGTTGTCATTCTTGATTCGCGCGAAACGTATTTATAGTAAAATTTGAATTGATTTTATGAATGGGCACCTCAAAACCAAAACCCCCTCTATGAGCCAACTCCCTGAATTACTCTTCATTGAACAACTATAGCGTAGCGTTATATATAAACAAGGGTAATAGACATATGTTGAGCCTACCACTCCATCGTAGTTTTTTTAGACATGTGAAAGCCTATTAAGATGATCTTTGTGATAATTGGTCGACCACTCATCCTGGTCAAGTTGTAACTGAATATCATGCTGCTGGGAAGGCAAAGTAGGCACATTCGATTCCCAAAAATTAGGACAATAGTCTGATTATACCTATTTGAAAAAAACGCCACAGAGTTAGGAGGATCTGCTTCTAACACGAATGATTCAGTTACCAAAAATGATTTAATTCGTTCAGAGTCAAGCGTTTCTAATACAAATGACTCAATTGCCAAAAATAATGTGTTTCCCAGATACTCGAAAGATGATAACAATAATCAGAATTCAGAGACGACTCCTGCAGATGTTCAAAACATTCGGGGTGAAGTGGTACTTTGCATTTTGCACACATGTACACAGTACGGTTTTGGCACATTTTACAACGCCTGTACTTTGAGTCTCCTTTCATAATGGGATGACCCCTTCCATCTCTTCTTATGAAGGGAAACTGATCTTGAATAAGATGATGATGGGCCAGGTCTGCTACTAGGTGCACCGTATGCATTCAGTAATTGCAAAACGACCTGCCTTCTGAACTGCAAAAGTGCCACATCATGTCCTAACTGTATAGAGTTGCCATCCCTGTACACAACATTCATCTACACTTCAAGAAAACAAAGGCCACCACCACTTTTTGATTCTGATTCTTGTTCTGTATTGACTGGTGAACTAATCGTTGAGGTCAACCCCTCCTATATTTGAATTGTATTGAGATATTGGGTTGGGTATTTTACAGTTACTTTTCTCAGTACGAGTGTACCTTTGAATACTCCTAAGTGGCTCCACTTTATCACAGTTTGATAGAACGGTCACTACAGCATTATCGTTCCAAGTAACTGTGTTACTAGTTATCCATCAGATTTTTTTAATTCTTTTTTGGGAGGCAAATTCATAGCTTTGCTTATTCTATTTTCTCTCAAACTACCTGTGCCACCCAATTTCCGCTTACATAATTCTTCACGTAGAGAAACCGAAGTGAACAAATTGTCTAATAGGTATTTGTAAAACACGTGTCACAATGACTCGTTTTGTAGTACGAGTGAAGTTTGCGCAACGAACCGCAAAGCGGTTCGTTGTGCAAATCACGAGTACTACAGAAAGTCATTGTGGCACAAGTATTACACAATATTTTTTATAATTCGCATTTATTTAATTATTTAAATAAAATAGGAGGAGTGGTTTGAATTTAAGTTGGCAATTCTGTAGATTCCTAATTGGTCAGATCACAGATGGTTTTATTCAACACTTCTGACTTTTGACATATTATAACCGAATAATTGTGTAAATTGTAAACAAACTTTCATTTAAGCAAAAAGAGGATGATTATTTGTTTAAAAAAGAGCTTCTTTGTATATGCTCTTGCGATCTATTTATATTATATCATGAACAGAATATTTCTGTAATACATCTTCACATAGATATCTGGTAAGTTATCCCAAAAATCGAACGTTTTGTATACCTATATATTGATCCTATACAATATAAAAATAAACAATTGACAAATCATTGATAAATAAACGTCAGCGTACTTTATTCATTAATATTTTTAATATATAAATCATTCTAATTTACCTTTAATATAATAATTTGCTAGCTAGAACAACGCTAGATCATTTTATTTATAATTTGTGTCAAGGTTAAAGTCAAATGTCAAATAAAAAATATATCTAAGATTGATAGGAAAAAGAATTCCTTTTTGAGATAATACTGCACGAATTGGTCGATTGTGAATTTAATTAAGTTTAGTTAGTTTTATTTTTAGTGACGATTCATTGGTTTTTTAGTTAAGTGACATTATATTGACTGCACTTCAGTGATTTGTGAATAATTCTCCGTAAGTTAACCTAACTTAATTTTTTTGCCACGTGTTCTACAAAAAACGCTTTAGTCTAAGTTTCCACCATCAAGATGGGGGATGAGGCCCCCAATAACTCTTCCTCAGATTCCCTACATAATGCTTTATCACCATCTTCCAAAAACTTAATAAATTCTTTGCACCAACTCTCTCCCCTATTAGAAAAAGACATTAAAAACTTGGAAGATGAACTCGCTTCCACTAAAATCTGTTTTCAAAACGATCCCGAAGTCATAAAGGAAATTTTAATATTGGAACAACGCGTTAAGGCTTCTAAAGGGAGAAGATTGAAGTACTCTGATATCGATTTTGGGCCCCATTTAGTTATAGTAGAACCTATTAAAAGTAGCGGCACTCCCCCTAGTATTCATCCTATGGATGTTGGAAAAATTATACGAAAACTGAACATTCAAAACATTAAAAATATCCAAAAGAAAGGTTCCAGCAAAATAGGAATTACCTTCAAAACTTCTCGTGATGCTAATTCTTTCCTAATGAACCAAGCTTTCAGAAGGGAAGGATATTGTGCTTACATACCACAACGCCTTCTCACCTCGAGAGGCATTGTCAAAAACGTAGGACTCTCTATTACCCCAAATGATATTATTCAAGAAGCTTATTTGCAAAATAAAAAAGTGATTGGTGCTAGAAGACTTAACCGCAGAATAACCAAAGATGACGGATCTTATGAATATGTTCCCTCCACAACAATTCTTGTAACCTTTGAGGGACGTCCATGCCCCAAGGATCTAGAAATTTTTTCAGTTCCAGTCCAGGTTGATAAATATATTGCTCCTGTTACTCAATGCAAAAACTGCCTTAGATTCGGACACTCTGCCAACTCTTGCCGCAGTGCCAAAAGGTGTAGTAGATGTGGAACAATCCATTCTGACCCATGTTCAAATTCCTTAGACTGTTTTTATTGTTCTGGACAGCATCTAGCTTTTGACCGCTCTTGCAAAGAATTTAATAGGCAAAAAAACATTAATGAAGCAATGGCATTCCATGACTATTCTTACTTCGAAGCCTCTCAACTTTTCCCTCCTCTTAAATCTTCTGTTAAAAACACCTCTTTTGATAGATCAATCACATCCTTTCCTCAATTACAGACTTCTTCCCCTTTTCCAATCTCTTATGCTCAAAAAGTGACACAAAGTTCCCCTAGTAACAAATTCACTACTCATAAACGCAGACGTCCCACCATCTTAGAAAAAAGAACTGGATTTGATAAAGATACACATAATGCAGCTCTATTTTCCTCCTCATGCAATGAACTCTGTCAGTCTCCGATAACAAATAAATCTGCACTTCAAAACAATGCTTCATCTCCCTCTTGCTCTCACATTGAAAGAATTGATATGGACTTCACCCCTTCTGATACTCCGTTTTTGTCTGATTATTCCCTTTCTATCCCTAGCTCTCAATCTTTCGCAATTTCTCAGCTTACCTCTCCTCAAGCGGTGAGCATTCATAATATAACTTGAATTTCTCCCTCTAAGTACCTCCCCCCCTTTTTTTATTATTTCATTTTTTACACTATTGCTTGAAATTCAATCGTATTCAGGATAATACCTTTAAATATAACATACTCCAATGGAATATTCGCAGTTTTAATGTTAACAAAGAGGTACTCATTCCTATTATTAGAGATGAGAGTATTAACATTATATTACTAAATGAAACTTGGTTGACTCCAGGTGGATCTGCACATATTAAAAATTTTAGCTGTTTTAGACAAGATCGACAGGATGGCTACGGAGGTGTAGCCACTTTCATCAACAACTCGATTCCTTGCAAAAATTTTGAACACAAAATTCCAGTTCCTCCAAAAATACACTTGCTGGTAGTAGAACTCCAAGATCTATTCATTATTAATAGCTATATTCCTCCCGACCCCAACATTCCCTTCCCTCACAGAATGTTTAATCAACTCCTACAACAAATAAAACATAAGAATTTTATCTTAATGGCTGATTTAAATGGCCAAAATCAAATTTGGGGCTCTGCCATTAATAACCCTAAAGGAATTGCACTCTGGGACTTCATCTCGCATAATGATCTCACCATCCTTAATGACGGATCTCCAACCCGTATTCCCAACCCCAATGTCAATAAAAGCTGCCCGGATATTACAATTACTTCCTCAGCCATAGCTCTAGATTGCTCCTGGAGAACGATCCAAGAATCAGGCTTCAGCGATCATTTTCCTACCCTTTGTTCCTACAAAAAACAAAATACTGTGCCCATCCATATGAATTCCACTCACGTCAAATATAACACAAATAAAGCCAACTGGGATGCATTTCAAGCATATATTGAAAATAATATATATCATAATGATATGGAATATCCCTTGTTCTTGGAGGTCTTAAAAAGAGCCATCTCTTTATTTATCCCACTTAAGAAATCTTTCACTCCTTCTAAACCTTATCTTCCCTGGTGGGACAAAGAGTGCTCCCAGATGGTACAAAAGAAAAAAGAGGCTTTTAAACTATATCTAAGAACTCTCTCCATGGAAAATTTCATTAATTTCAAGAAAATAAGAGCTAAAACTCGACTTTTTCTGAAAACAAAAAGATTAGAAGGCTTTCGTAAATTCACGGAAGAACTGAACCCCGGAACACCTGTTAAGAAGATTTGGCAATCAATAAAAAATTTCTCTAGATCTATTGAAAATCGTAATTTAATTAACACGCCTCCCCTAGACAGTTCCATATTCCAAAGTCTCTTAAACAAGTTAGCTCAAATCCCTTTTCAAGACCTTAACACTATTCCCCAAGCCATTAACGACTCCTTTACTCACCCTTTTACAATAGAAGAATTGAATTTCAGCTTACTAAACAAAAATGATTCAAGTCCTGGATTGGATTCCATCACATATTCAATGATCAATCATCTTCCCAAAATAGCCCTAGAAACTCTTCTCTCTATTTTCAATAAAATACTCAATAAATATCATCCGATCCCTTCAGATTGGAAAAATCATCTAATAATTCCTATTCTTAAAAAAAACCAGGATCCTAACGATGCCTCCAGCTGGAGACCCATAGCCTTATCCAGCACAATAGGAAAAGTTTTCGAAAGCATGATCAAAAATCGCCTTGACTGGTCTCTTGAAAACTCCCTAAAAATTCACCCCTCACAACAAGGTTTCAGGAAAGGCAGAAGTATATCTGATAACCACATTTTCATCTATTCCGAAATATCATGTGCATTGTCTGCCAATAAAAACCCAATTGTTGTTTTTCTCGACATTAAAGGTGCATATGATAATCTTCTTTTATCCTCTATTTATTCATCTCTAAATTCCCTTAATTTGCCTCATGACATTTGTGACCTCATTTTATCCTTTCTTTCAGATCGAAATCTATTCATTAAATCCACCCTTAACAATGAACTTATAGGCCCTGGTGTTTCTTGTAGAGGTGTCCCCCAAGGTTCTCCACTCAGTCCACTGTTATTCAATATATCGTGCAACTCTCTTCAGAACATACTTCCACCCTCCATAAAAATTAGTGGTTATGCAGATAATCTTGCTGTGATATGTGCCGAAAACACCATCCAGGAGTCTATAACATCCCTCAACACCTTCCTTTCTAATCTCAATCTTCATTTATTGTCTATGGGTTTGACACTGGCCCCTCAAAAATGTGCCGCCATGATTTTTCAGAAAAACCATAAGCTTAGTCCAGTCCATTCCATAGTCATTAATGGTCAACCTATCCCTTGGAAATCTCAAGTCAAGTACTTAGGAGCTATATTTGACGACCAACTTAACTGGAAACCACATATTGAATTTATTTCCTGCAAAGTATCAAAAGCTATTAATTTAATTAGATCTCTATGTGGTAAATGGTGGGGTAGCCATCAAATCTCTCTTTTAAACATATACAAAGCGACCATACTTCCATTATTTGATAATGCGTGCATGCTATATGGTGGCTGTTCTAAATACCTACTTAAAAAATTAGATCGTTTACAATATCAAGCCCTAAGGGTTATAGTAGGCTATCTAAAATCTACTCCTATCAACATCATGTTATCTGAATGTGGGCAGACCCCCCTGGAGGTACGTAGAGAAATCTTGTCAGTTAAATATGTATCTAAAGCTGTTGCATATAAAGACCTAATAAAAACCTCACTTATAGAATTATTCACAGAATGGGCTGCCGATCCCATATACTGGAGACTGAGAAATACTCCTCCTATTATATTTGCCTTTCAATCAGTATCTAAATTCCTTCCCTTCATTGAATCGTTCAACAAATTTCCTTGTCATCACTTCTCGCTCGAATCTCAAATTAGTCAAACTAACACGATAGATCTGGAAATTAAAAAAGATTCGGACTGTAATCAAGTCTTTCTGGCCAAAATGAATTCTATCAACTTTTCTGGCCCCATTTTCTTCACTGATGCCTCTAAGACTGACAGTAATGTAGGATACGGAATTTATTCTCCTAACATCTTATCATTATGTGACAAACTCCCCTCTCATTTCTCCATCTTTTCAGCAGAATGTTACGCTATACTAATTGCGATCCAAAAAATTTCAAAACTTGACGTTCCCAAAGCTATAATTTTTTCTGACTCCCAAAGTGCCATAAAATGCATTTCTAAAAAATCCTTCTCCTCATCTTCTAATCCATTTGTCCTAAAAATAAAGGAGCTACTACACAAGTTGAATCAGCAAGGGAAAGACATACGAATTGGCTGGATTCCCGGACACAGTCTTATACAAGGAAATGTTAGAGCCGATGATCTTGCAAATCTTGGGAGAACTATAAATCGTGCCACCCTCCCAACTGGTCCCCATTCGGATGTGGTGCATTCTATTAAGAAATCAATCTTAGATAAGTGGAATTCTACTTTCTCTACACTCAGCTTGACAAAAGGAAATCTATACTCTCAATTCATAAAATATCCAAGAAAAAATCCATGGTTTTCTTCACTTTCCAATTTGTCCAGAAGAGATATCTGCATTTCTTCAAGAATTCGATCCAACCATTGTGCCACTTTGTCATATCTACACAAATTCAACTTAGTACCTTCGGATTCATGCCCATGTGGTGAAAAACAAGATCTCTCACACATCTTTTTCAACTGTTCCTTAAATAGTGTTAATACAGATTTTCTTCATAAATCTGTTAAGGTTCCTAATAATGTTTATGGCCCCTACACACTGCAAGACATAGTGCTGAAATTCCCAAACAGTGAAAACATTAAACTCATCTCCAAATTTTTAAGTGCTTCGAACATCAAAATATAACCTCAAAACCGAACAGTTTACAGATAAAATTTTGAACAATAAGTGCGGTATCACTCTGTTTGTATTTACTTTCGTATAAACTATATTATAGACAATCATAAATCATCCCGGACGCAAAAAACAGGCCGAATAGCCCTGGCAGCTGAGGCCTTAAAACAAAAGAAAGAAAAAAAAAAAAATATATCTAAATTCAATAACCAACTGTACACTAAAAATTACTATAACAGTGTTCAAAGAGCTTCATTGTGACACTGTAAACAATGTTATAATGAAGTCTCTTTTATACGCGAATTATAAAAATATAATTTTGTTTCTTCTAGGATACTACAGTATTCCACTGAACCAATTACCACATCAGCCCCTGATTAAGACCAGGATTAGTCAATTTGGTGTTTAATGAAATTAACTGTCTCGACCCTTACTTCGTGGAATCTACTCATATTAGTGTTTTAACTGAAACTCAATGTTTCTAGCTAATTCCACAATATAATGAAAAATGTTGAAAATTCTAAAAAGTTGATAATTATTTCGATAACTGAATATCATCGTCAGAATGACAGAAGTTACATTTCATTTGATGCCTACCTGATGTTTAGTAGTTATTTTTGGCTAGACCAAGAAGTGACGTACCTTGTGATTGACTTATTATGTTAATAGAAAAAAGAAGAAGATGTGATATTACAAATATTGAAGCTTAGGCTTGGATATTATTAGCCCTATGGTGATATAATGGATATCATTTTTCCAATTAAGATCAGTATAACTGTGCAATGATATAGAAAACCAGGAAAACTATATCTGCTGATCTTTACAATTATCACTTAAGAAGACAGTTTAATAGTGGAGAACTCCCTAGATTTATCTGTTCATTGACGACTTTATATTGTGGGTTTCTTAGGTGTCTAATCCAGTTCTTGTTTCTTATCATAAATATGTAGTACTTCTAGTTCTGTGTTAGGTGTCAAGTAGATGTTTTGCGTAATGGGATTTATCTGGTTGTTTTAATCTGTATGCTCGTAAGTGTTCACTGTATCGGATTTCAAAATTTCTAAGGGTCTGACCCAAATAGACAGCATTACATTCTGGACATCTGAGTTTATATATACTTGATTTCTTTAATGGTGGTATTTTTGTTTTTACATTCAACAATTTTGTACTTACGTTACTTTCTGTTTTAAAAGAAATTGTGTTGTATTCGTTGCTAAAGATATTATCTTTGAAATATTATTAGAAATATTTTCTGCATATGTGGTGGTTTTATAAGTTTTTATTTCTTCAGTTTGTTTAGGAAATATTAGTTGTAATGCCACTTTTTCCTCTTTTTTTATTAATTGGCTCATTTATCATATGTAATGGATGTTGCTATTTGTCTAATTATATTAATCTCTCTATCAAAAGTACATTTGTTCATAAGAACTGAAAATGCTCTATGTATCATTGAATTATATGCCGCTAGTTTGTGTGACATGGGGTGATTGGAACTGTATGGAATTGTGTGTTGGTTTTCAGTAAATTGAATAATCAAGCACATTATTAACTCTTTGAATTTTCAAATCAAGAAAATTGAGTGAGTTATTTTCTTCAACTTCTAATGTAAATAAAAGCGTGTCCTCTCGGCCGGATACGAATAACAAAGATTTAAAAATCAAGCGGGCACCGGTGTCCTCTATGATCCAGGAGACTGATCACACTGGTGTTCGCCATTGCGCTTAACGTTTTAATGAGTTGTACAACACTTTATGGACCATTAATTTATTATAACTACTAGTAGTCAGTAAGCAAATGCATGGTATTCAAAGTGAAATGTTTTACAACAATCTAGAGTCACAAATTCAGTTTAAAATCAACAATCTAAAGGGGCAAAAAAAGTAAGAGACATTTTTAGTAGCTTTTTGTAAATACATCTAGTGTTTATTTTCCTAGAAATTATTATAATTAATTATTTTTATTTCTGTATTTCAAAGGTATTCCAGTGGACTTCACTGATTGTTACCTACCTTCATAAGATTCGCATTGATTTGAAAACCAGTATAGTTGTAAATAGAATGTCACATAAGTAATAAAAATCAGTTAATTAATAATTAAAATATCTGGTTCAAAGATATTCAAGAGGGGCCCCACAGCAACCGAACCAATTATAATTATAAATCAACTATTGAATTTGATTGTAAATAATGTCAAAAATGTGAACAAATAATGTACCTAGGAAGAAATGAAAAATAAAATATGTAAGCAATAGAAAAAATGTATTTAAACATTTTAAAATAAAGTTTAATATGGATTATATCTTTTGCTAAAAAAAATGACGACATAATATACAAAATATAAATTTTAATAAATACAATAGGAGTTTATCTTGAAAATAAATAAAAATCTAAGAAATAGTAATCGCTGTTCTTCTAACAACAGCACTCAACAGTTCATTTTTATCAGGCTGTTCTGTCAACACTTTAACTTTTACCCATTGTCTAGTCTGAGATGATTCTCTAATAGCACTTAAAACAGCTTGTACATACAATCCATCTTCAAACGTTGCCGCAGCTTGAACTGGCTCTTTTATCCATCCTTCTTTTTCATTATTAGGTAAGAAAGCTTCCCTTAAGGCTGCAACCATTTTGCACAAACCTTTAACAAAAGTTTTTGGTAATACAGAGTTAGCCACTGGACACTGTAAATCTTCTACATCAAGATAGAGTACTTCTTCATTTCCTTTGTTCTTTCTACCAAAAAGATCTCCACCTCTAACTACCAGATGTCCGGTACTACTGCATATCATAACATCTTGATTGAAAGTAGAACCTACTGTGTGACTATTTAATGTAGCAGTAACTAAAATGCCATTTTTCAATTCCATTTGAAAGGTACAGAAATCCGGTGCCGATATACTCCGAATACCATTTATATTAGATGTGTTTTTTGTGAATGTCCTTACTACTCCATGTACTTTGATAGCCTTTTGTCCAGTTAAAAATGTAATTAAATCAACAACATGGCTTCCTATCAAATTTAATGTTCCCCCACCCATTCGATCATCACATTTCCAATCAAAATTATCAGAATCATTAAAAAGACACCCACTTTGAATTCGAATATCTATTAACGTAATAGGAGATTGAAGATAGTTGTCTTTGAGTGCTTTTTTCATTTGCGTTATCGCTGGAAGAAATCTAAATGAGTGGTTAATGAGGGATATTAAAGAGGGATAGTACTGCCCTGCTCCAACCATCTTTAATGCATCGGATTGATTTAATCCAGCGGGCTTATCACAAACTACATGTTTTCCTATACCCAGTGCCTTTACGGATATTTGAGCATGTAAATTTGGTGGACATAGCACAAAAATTAAGTCTACATCTTTACGTAGTAGAACTTCATCAATTATATCAGTGAAAAACGGAATTTTAAGTTCTTTAGCGGTCTCTTGAGCACTTTGACGAGTATGACTCCATATAGCTTCTATTTTAAAACCATTTTCTAGTAAAATTGGAACTAAAACTTTGACTACTGGACCTGTACCAAAAACACCAATTCCAGGCAACATTTTTATACTTGCAATACGAATTTAATCACACAAATATGTAAACATCATTTTCTATAAACATTCAAGTTGTCAATGTATAATAAATAGAAATAGACACATCTTCTTTAAATTTTTATTGATCATCTGTCTAAACAGAATCAGAATACGCCCGTCACCAGCCATCAATATCGTTTTTCTGTAACAAAACTACGGATGAAAGAGCACTTTCTGTTGTCAAATGTAGCAAATATCTTTTAAGTGAAGATTAGATTCTTTACTCGATATCAGCTCCGAAGACCGGGTAAAATAACCGAAAATATGTTTATGACTTCTGAAAATAGTTTGCTCGCCCTGCACATTGATGCATTCACAATTAGGTACAAGACCGAAAAAAAGAAGAGAAAGCATCAAATAAAAATTTTTTTAAATACTTTCCATCACAAACAGGTTTGTCTGGTTTGTGTTTGGGTTTTTCATTTTGTAAAAAGTAATTGATGAATGAACAAGTGTTAAATTTGAAGTTAAGATAATTTATTACAACATGAAGATTGCCGTGGAAGGTTGTGCACATGGAGATTTAGAAAAAATATATGATTCCATACACGTTATGGAACAAAACAAAGGAATAAAAGTTGACCTACTGATCTGTTGTGGAGATTTCCAGTCTTCAAGAAACATGGATGATCTTATGTGTATGGCAGTGCCTCCGAAATATCAACGTATTTGTACTTTTTATAAGTAAGTTAAATCCCAATAGTTTATTTTATATCTTTATTGAACATTGTTTTTGTTATAGGTATTATTCTGGAGAAAAAATAGCACCTGTGTTAACTATATTTATAGGAGGAAATCATGAAGCTTCAAATTATTTACAAGAACTGCCGTATGGGGGTTGGGTTGCCCCAAATATATATTATTTAGGTTATGCTGGAGTTATTAATATTGGAGGTAAATAATTTGAAATAAAATATGTTTTAAGGGAAAGGGAGCACATTCGGACCATTTTTTTAACAATGATATAAAATACCAAATATAACATTTAACGAATGATATAGTTATATCTAAGCATGTATACATATACATTGCATTTAAAATTGTGTTCACGATTTCTTTATATTTTTTAGAAATTGACGTTATTAAAAAAATTCTAATTTTCCAAATGTGCCCCACTACTGGGGTAAATTCGGACTAAGGAATTTTTAAATGCCGCTCGCATACAAAATTTTTATATAAACGAAATTGTAAAAGAAATTTAGAACAATTTTTGACAAAATCCAAAAATTTTATTTGGTTATTAATATTTATGAAATATTGTAAGAGGTAAAATCAACATTAATTTTTATGAGATTGAACTCTTGATGTTCCTGGAACTTCCAGTGGTTTGGGCAGTTTAGTCCAGCCTCATGACATTTGATGGATCTTCAATATTAGGGATGCTAAATCCTTTATCTCCTCTTTTTTGGTAAAAAAGTACCAAATATTCTTAATCTTCTATCTCTATTATTCGACCAACAAAATAATGAATTTTTTTTATGGAAACAACCAAACTATAGTCCCCTACAACAAGAATGTCATCAGCTATCAACTTTAGCAATTGCTCTGATGCTGATTTGTCACTTTGTAAGCCTAAATTCATATCAGAATCACTTTCAAATAATCGTCTATTAGGCAATTCTATTTCTGAATTCGAAGATGTTTCCATTTGACAGTTTTTTTTTATTTTTCTTAGCCTTTCTTTTTCTTAATTTCCCACTGTTTTGTGCTTTATAATTTCCTTCCCATTTTTCTTCATGCATTCATTTTGATCTAGTTTCTCTACTTAGTTTTTTTCTGGAGTGCTGGTAAATATTCGAGCTTCTAGAGCTTAGAACGAATGGCCTTACAAATTTGCACACCTTTTTAATTTTAAACACTGAATCTAGCACGATAGACAGACATTGCTGTACTATCTCATTTGGTTCACTTAGTAATAAGTCAGAAATAATACACATTGTTGAATTTGTATCCTTCTATGTCGACAGATCTGCTTCATTTGGTTGAATAGCATTGCGTTGTCCACGGGTAGAAAGATGTAACTATGGGTTTGTCCTATCTGTAAATTATGATGCTTTAAAATCTTCATCATCAAAGGCCAGTCTGTTAATTGGCCATATTCCCAACTTCTTGAATGAATTAATGATGTTTGATGGTGTAAGAGATAATAAATAGAGTGTGACCAACAAATGAGTAATGTCATCTATTTTAATAGGGTTTCCAGGATTCATTTTCATATGATTGTTAAAAGACTCTTGAAAACCTCAAACACACCTATATATAGGAGCTGCATAGGGTATGTGCAATGAGGAAGGAAAGTATAAAGCACAATGCCCGAGGGGTAAACCGTACTGAGAATCTGGTGTACAAGTCCTGTGAAATATTGTGTAATCTGTGAAATCAATTATTTCGGAAATGGCTTGCACGATTATTATAAATTTTAGTTTCTAAGGGTTTATATCTGTGTTGGTGACGTCTTATGCCTTGTAATATGGACCGTTCAAAAGCTTGTGAAAATCCCTGGAACCCATTTTTTTGGCCCTGGCCTCTACTCCGCTTCTAGAGTGGGCCCTTAAAGATTTCTTTTTTAAATTTTCGAAATATTTTCTCCCAATGGTTTGATAGTGAAACCTAATACCACACATCAAGCACTACTACGGAGTTCCAATTGGCAGTGTATTCAGTATAGATCGCCGGGATGAATGAATAGCTGAGAATGTCAGCGAACTATTGATTTGTGATTCCCCGTGAGAAATCTCGAACCAACTTGTTTAACTTAGTTTTTTACTCGCTTTTTATTCTTCATGCTTATAAAAGATAAGCAAATATAACTTATATATCAGGATATTGTATAATTAATAAGTAAGAATACCCTTTAAATATGTTGGTATCAGTAAATGATTAAGGTGGGTATTTTTCTTTAATTCTTAAATTTAATTGTTGTATGCAGTTCTCTATGCAGTTACAACTGAGGGGGTAACCACTGGAGATTTTTTGTGGTAAAAGATTGCCTCCCTCAGGATTTCCTTGTATCTCCCCCGATTTCCTTGGATCTCCTCGGAACTCCCCTTAATATAATTACGGGATCAATCAACAAAAACAGGTATATTTCAATGCACTAATAACATATTGTGAAATTTTATGAGGAATTTTATCTGAATTCAGAAATCGGTAACGATGATGCCGCTACTAGCTGTATCCTTCTAGGGATGTTTTACTGTGTTTAAGAGATCTATGAAATCTCGCTTTGCTTAGGTAGAAATTAACATTAGACAGTTTACAAAAATGATACTCGAATTGACTTAGATCTTCTTGGATCTCCTCCCACTAGAAGCACAATATCTCCTCGGTGGTTACCCTCTCTGTTACAACAAAGCTTGGAAAAAACCTATTAGGCATATAAAAACAAAAAGAAATTGTTTAATTAATGGAAACCTTGGTACCATTGTTACTTAAGTAATGATATACCTGAACTAGTTATTTACGTTTCCAGATATCGATCCAGACTTAAAGACTGGAACTTTGATTCAGTTTAAGACTTAAAATTCATATATTCGGATATTCATTATATCGAAAATTTGCGTAAATATGTAAGGACCTTTTAAGGTAAAAATAGCACATCAATGTTTTTATTTTAATTTTACAGCTTTTGACTGTTGACTTAATAGGTACCTACACCGTATAAAATTTTTACGCCTTTGAAGAAATTTAAGTGAGAGTAACAAATTACCTTAAACTCTAAAAAACTACTCTATATATATAAATATAAATAAAACGTTACAACCTCGACTTTTATGAACGTTAAGAAGATAAATTGTATTAAAAAATATTAACATATTAACTAAATGTACCTATATCTTTAAATGTTTTAAACACTTTATGTCGGAAACTTTATATTAAACACTATATAGTTTATTATCTTTTATATATATTTTTTTAGTTTTAAGCCAGTTTAAACTTTCATTTAAATTTGTCCTGAGGGATTATTTATTGCAAGAGGTGTGCTTCTGAATATGTTTTAAAATATTGATAAACATTTCTGCGGTAATCCAACTATTTTTAGATCCATAAGCCATTACACTTCCAGTAAGATAAGTGTTCAATTTTATGTGTTCGATAGACAGTAATATTAAGAGTTGTCATTTTTTGAAGTTTAGTTGTCATTAATTTTTATGAATTTTGTAAAAAGGAAAACCGTTGTTAATTTTTAAAAGTAATACAGTCCATTTTATTTTTTTTACCGTTTGTCAAGTACTTTTTAAATAATCACAATTGAATCAGCAAAGTAAACTAATAAACATTTCTGATCCATCGAGTCGGATACAAGTTTTGAAATTAAAAGTTTACGACGATTTTCTTCAAGCCAACACGTAGTGATTATCGATCCAAGGCGTGAAGTATCGAGACAAGTCCACTGGTCCAATTCAAGTTATTAACGAAGAGTTCCGATCTAGCGGTAACTACAAAAACAGAACCAACTATTTAGTACAATTCGGATTCAGGTCATATTATTCCTTTTACCCTCCTTTTTTGCGAAAATTTATTATTAGCATTTTTCAATCGAGTATTTGAAGACAATTTTCAAATAAACTGAGTAATTACCGTTCAATTTGTATACATTGAGACATAGGTTTGAAATATGATTTGACGTTTTCAGTTGTTAACAAGTTTGGAGGTATAGGTATACTTCCGAAAGGTATTTGCGACCTTTGTTAATTGAATTTTTTATAACTTTTCGAGTTTTGATTACAGTACAATAAAAGTGTTAGTTAAGCAATCAGTTGAAATCATCCCAATTTCTTAGTTCTGATCGAAAGTCAAGATGACAGATACAGGGAGTGAAACAATTATAATTAACGAACTTAGGGTTCTTAAACGTAGTAGAGGTACTATGAAACGAAAATTAATGTTACTAGAAAAATACATTGACACTCTTAAGACCCCTTCAAGTGATGAATTGCCTAATATTAACGACGTAAAGCTGAGATTTAATAATCACTCAAATTTATTAAATGAATTTGAAAAAGTTCAATCAATTTTAGAGACAAAATGTAGCGAGAATGAGTTAGAAGACCATTTTTTAGAGAGAGAAGAATTTCAGAATAGGTTTTATAAAACACAATCATACTTGAAAACCGTTTTAGATAATTTGCGAGCATCAGTTTCACATGCTATTAGTGAGGTACATTCCGATTCACAGTCAAACATTTCGAATAATAATATTGACCCTCTTCATAATATGTGGTTGCCTAAAATAAAGCTACCGATATTTTCAGGACAATTTCAGCAATGTATTAATTTTAAGAACAATTTCAATTCTACAATTACTAATAATAAATCATTAAATGATAACCAAAAGTTTCAATATTTAAAAGCCTCGCTAGAAGGCTACGCGGCTAACTTTATTGAAGGCATAGATAACACTGAGCAGCCTTTTAAAAAGTCCTGGGAGTTGTTGTGTGAGCGTTTCGACAAAAAAAAGTTCTTGTTAGATAGTCATTTTAAATCACTTTTGAATGTACAGGGTGTTCAAAAAGAAACATATGCTAATTTTCGGAAAATACTAGATGAGGTATCCAAGCATTTAACTTCTTTAGATGGGATAGGACTCAGTAAAGATATTCTGTATGATTCTTTTATAATTCATGTGCTATCAAGTAAATTAGATAAAAATACATTGCGAGATTGGAAAGAGTGCAAGTTTAATGATGATTTACCATCGGTAACAGAATTTATTGATTTTTTAAAAAACAAAGCTGATGTTTTGCAGTGTCTAGATGACACACAATTTATAAGAGAAAGTGGTTCAAGCTATCAAAGCAAGCATAACACGTATAATTATAAACCAAGTGCTCAAGTAAATTTAGCTAGTAATTACACCTGTAATTTTTGTAAGAAAAACCATTCTATTTACAAATGTTCAGATTTTTTAGCGTTACCTACCGAACGTAAAATTCAAGAGGTAAAAAAATTGCGGCTTTGTGAAAACTGTTTGTTACTGGGTCACAACAAAAACAACTGCAGAAGCGGCCCATGTCCCATATGTAAAGTCCATAAGCATAATAAATTGATTCACAGAGAAATTGTGCAATCTACAAGGTCGGTTAATAGTGTCAATGATCGAAATTCATCGAATCTATTGTCAAAAGAAGATAATAATTCAGACCCTACAGTAAGTATCAACTTAGTTAATGACCAAAGTCAGGTGTTATTATCAACAGTACTATGTTATGTGAAAGACAAAAGTGAACAGTTCCATGCTTGTAGAGCTCTCTTAGACTGTGGGGCCCAAATGAATTTAATTACTGCTTCTTTTTGCGAAAAACTCAGATTCCAGTTACTAGTACTAACTGTTCAATTATAGGGATCACACAAAGCCAGTCAGATGTCAACAAAAAATGTACGCTTGATATTTCGTCGCGGTTTTCAGATTATAAATCAAGTATTTTTTGCTTAGTTGTTCCAACCATTACGAGTCGGATCCCGAAATATTCTTTTGATATTAGTAATATGCGTATACCGAATAATATTGATTTAGCGGATCCTGAATTTAACCATTCCAAAGGCATTGATGTATTAGTAGGCGCTAATATTTTTTGGAACCTGTTGCAAGAAGGAAAAATCCAACTGGGGAAAAACCTTCCTACACTAGTGAACACCAAATTTGGATGGATAATAACGGGTACCATGCCAATAAAGTTAGACAAATATATTTGCACCATAGGAAAAGTTCATGTCGCAGAAGACGACCAGCTCAAGAAGTTCTGGGAAATAGAGGAAGTCCAATGTAAAAATCAGTTCATGTCCCATGAAGACACTATTTGCGAATCTCTTTTTGAACGAGATACGTACCGAGCGGAAAATGGACAATTTGTGGTGAAATTTCCATTAAAACATTCCGTTGAGCTATTGGGCGATACAAAAGTATCCGCTATGAAGAGATTTAAGGCACTGGAACATAAATTTTCTAATTCTAGCTTCAAACAATTATATCATGATTTCATTCACGAAAACCAGGATCTAGGTCACATGAGTAAAGCATCAAACAATATTAATTCTAATCTTGGTTATTACTTACCCCATCACGGTGTGCTTAAAGCAACAAGTATCACTACTAAGCTTCGAACAGTATTCGACGGCAGTTGCCAAAGTACAACAGGTTGGTCACTTAACTACATCCAGTACGTCGGCCCTAAGGTCCAAAACGACATATTCGACATTTTGGTGCGATTTCGCATTACGTCTTTGTTGTGTCAGCAGATATTTCAAAGATGTATAGGCAAATACTTATGCATCCAGAGCATAGGCATTCACAGCGAATCTTGTGGCGAGATAACCCAAACGATGAATTTTCTGTTTTTGAGCTAAATACGGTTATGTATGGTACAAGAGCAGCACCTTATTTAGCCATTAAATGTATTAAAACTCTAGCAACACAAAATTGGAAAGAATTTTCAGAAGCCTCTAACACTATTTTGTCCGACATGTACGTCGACGATTTGCTGACAGGATCTAACGATCTTAATGAATTACAAGATAGATGTAAGAACATTTATAATATATTGGAGTCTGCGAATTTCATTTTACGTAAGTGGACTTCCAATAACCAACAAGTTGTTTCTAACTTTGCAAAGACAGATATCTCAAATTCAATCCTAAATATAGGTGATCAAGAGACTAGTAAAACTTTAGGGGTTCAGTGGAATAATAGCTCGGATACATTAAAGTATACCATTAAGCAGTTTTCAACTAATGTTTTTCCTACTAAACGCTCCATTGTATCCACGATTGCTCATATATATGATCCTCTGGGCCTTTTAAGCCCATCTATTATTTTAGCCAAGATACTTATCAAAAGACTTTGGTCTCTCCACATTTCATGGGATGCTCCAGTTCCTCCAGATATATTAAAGAACTGGTCACAATTTCAAAATAGCCTTGAGAGTCTCAATCATTTATCCATTCCTCGCAATGTAGTCTCGGAAGTAATGCTAGACATTCATTGTTTCTGCGACGCATCGCAAGATGCATATGCAGCATGCATCTACCTCCGCAGTACAGATAAGTCAGGTATCTATACAATTAATTTGTTATGTTCAAAATCCAAAGTTTCACCATTGAAAGCCATCACTATCCCCAAGCTAGAATTATGCGCCTGTCTTTTAGGAGCACAATTAACCAAACATGTGGTCAACTCCCTTAAGGTTGACATTCCCATTCATATGTGGTCCGATTCTCAAGTTGATTTGAGTTGGATTTACCACGAACCCAGTGACTTACAAGTTTTCGTTGCAAATCGCGTATCAAAGATACAATCGCTATCGAACATCGCTAATTGGAAATATGTAAATGGCTCAAGTAACCCAGCTGACCTAGCTTCCAGAGGTGTTCCGCCTGACAAGTTAATTTCGAGTGTGTTTTGGTGGAAAGGTCCAGCTTTCCTGCAATTACCCATTTCTGATTGGCCAAGTGAAGATTTTATTCTCAAAAAATCAGAGTTGATTGAGCTGAAAAAGAAAACCGCAGTTCTACATGCAACGCCGTCATATTCATTCGATTTACTTACTCGATTTTCTACCTTAACTAGGTTAGTACGAGTCACAGCTTATTGCTTACGGTTTTGTAATAATCTAAAAAATAAAACGCACAGGAAAACTAGTGTTCTATCTGCGTCAGAATTGGAAAATGCCAGAGCCATATTAATAAGACAAGTTCAACAAGATTCATTCTTCGAAGAGTTGAAAATACTCAAGAAAAATAAAACACTCCCCAATAAACATGAACTTTCATCATTAGCACCTTTCGTTGATGAACAGGGAATTATAAGAGTCGGAGGAAGATTGAAAAATACATATTTACCTTTCAGTACCAAACATCCAATTTTATTGTCTTCCACTCACCATTTCACGAAGCTAGTTTTTGAACATAAACATCGACAATTGTTGCATCCAGGCCCTCAGTTATTACTGTCATCTGTTAGACAATTCTATTGGCCAATAAAAGGACGAATTTTAGCCAAACAAATTGTAAAAAAAAATTGTATAACATGCGTTAAGTTCAACCCAGTTCCATTTACTGCCCCAATGTCCAATCTGCCAAATGAACGAATCAAGCCTCAACTACCATTCCAAGTAACGGGTATCGATTACGCTGGCCCTTTTTTCATTCTCAATAAAAAAGGTAGAGGTTCACGATTAACAAAATGTTACTTAGCAGTATTTATTTGCTTATGCACAAAAGCAATTCATCTCGAAGTTGTTTCGGATCTCACAACCGACAATTTTCTGGCAAGTTTTAAAAGGTTCAGCTCACGAAGAGGTGTTCCATCTGTTATCTACTCTGACAATGGAAGCACATTTGTCGGAGCAAATAACAAACTAAAGGAATTAGGACATTTTTTGTCTAAGAATTGCAATCAGATTAATGACGAGTTAATAAGTCAATTTAATATTAAACGGATTTTTATTCCCCCATATACCCCGAATCATGGAGGACTGTGGGAAGCAGCCGTTAAAATGGCAAAACATCACTTGAAGAGAGTTTTGATCAATAAAAATGTAACGTTCGATGAATTCAACACTCTTATAATACAAATTGAAGGGATACTCAATTCGCGACCATTATTTGATATGTCCAATGACCCAAATGATCCTTCACCTCTAACTCCCTCACATTTTTTAATTGGTCGCACTATAACGTCTGTCCCTAACCATGACCTTACAAATCTACCTGTAAACCGCCTGTCAAGGCTGCAACATATCCAACAATTGTATCAGCAGTTCTGGCGACAATTCTCGAAACAATATATTTCTCAATTGCATCAATCATATAAATGGAAAGATGCACCCAGTCAAATAAATCTAGACACACTGGTACTTATCAAGAATGATGCCCAACCACCTTGTATATGGCCTACCGGCAGAATAACAAGACTATTTCCTGGCAGAGACGGAGTATCAAGGATAGCCGAAGTCAGTACGTCTAAAGGACCAATTGTGAGATCCGTTAGACATTTATACCCTTTACCAGTGCAAACCGACATTTGTATTTGACTTTAATTTAAACTTTGTGTGTTCGGTTCCCGCGGGTTCCGATACTATTGTATTGAAGGTGCCCTTCAAAGTGGGGGCTATGTTCAATTTTATGTGTTCGATAGACAGTAATATTAAGAGTTGTCATTTTTTGAAGTTTAGTTGTCATTAATTTTTATGAATTTTGTAAAAAGGAAAACCGTTGTTAATTTTTAAAAGTAATACAGTCCATTTTAATGTTTTTACCGTTTGTCAAGTACTTTTTAAATAATCACAATTGAATCAGCAAAGTAAAACAATAAACAATAAGTGTCTTTCATCCTAACCTGTGGAAAGATGTAAAGTGGAGAAATAGAATTGTCTGAAGCAGTGATTGTACCACAGTGCCTTCATGAGACACAATTTGACCGACAAATTTTTTCCCCGAGGGTGCGATAACTTTCACTGCTTGTAGAACAGTTGTAATGCCGCTTTAATTACATCTTGTGTAAAATGGTATTTCTGTTGTACTCCAAAGTAATTTTCAAAAACCTGCTCTGCGTTGCTCTTATTAACATCAGTAGCCCTAGCTAAGCTTGTATTTTCAGATTTTCTAGCTGTGGGTTAAATTGGAATATCTTTTCATAAATGTTCTTATCCAAGCTTTACTAGCCATTTGGTTGATGTTCCACGAAGAATGATATGCTAATTTCAACTCATCAGCATACTCGTAAGCTAACGATCTGCAAGCGGTATTGTATATCGGAAGATACCTTTAACTCTTTCCGTGCAGCATGGTCCAAACCTCTGCTCTGCTCTCACTGTGGACAGTTCTAAACCAAGTTGCACTTGCATAGCGGCAGTTTCTTGGGGGAGTCGTGTGTCTATAATATGTTTGAACCATTACTTCTCGCCAGAAAGCGTGATGGATAAAATAGTTGGATCTTTGTTTTCAGATTTTCATTGGTTGATGGGGATTGAAACCACAGTGAATTTTAAATTACCTCTTTATTTCACTAACGTTTCAGTTCTCAAACCTAAACCATTTTTCAAAGTTGCATATGACAAGTAAGGAAGGTCAAGAGACAACTAAAGTAGTAAAATCAATTTGCTGATAGACTAAATGCAAAAAGAACGCCCCAACAACATTTCATTTGTTAGTTTCTCCCGCCATTACCTAAAAAAGAAGTGCAAAATAATAATTAACTTATAAGAAATAGGGGAGTCGTTTTCAGTATTCTTCCTAAGGAGGTGTGCAACTTTGTGTGATGGAAAACGTCAGGAAACGTGAACGCTACTGCTGTTTATCACATATAACTATTATATAAGGCATTTGCAATGAAAATAAGAATATTTTATACAGAACTTATATATATTCGCATTGGTGGCATGGTGAGTCACTTCTTACATATGAGTGTTTCGCAATAGGAACACATTTTTCAAATACTGGTATGTAAGTAATTCGCAGTGAAAGGGTTAAATATTCAACCAATTCATTTTCATATTCCATCGTGAATACTTGACTGCAGCCATTTTTAGAAAACCGCTTCACTCTTTCACCACCTTCTTCATCTTCATATCCTGAATCTTCATGAATCAACTGAAGCTTTTACCTATCATGCAAGGTAAACTTTTTCACATCAAACCTTATATCAGCCGAACATATGTACATTTAATTTAAGAACTATTGTAATTTGCTCTTCAGCTATAGTGGCTCTGTCGATCTTTCGTATATGATTTCGTACCATTTTGTAACGACATTACAAATTTTTAGCCATTAACGTCTTACTCTGGAACTGAGGTACAATCGGATATAAGTACGTGAGGTAAATACGGATTCATTGCTGTCCGAATGTACCCCACATACTTGTGTCTGGATGTGCCTTATACGAAAATATTTCGTATAAATATAGATAAATCAAATTTTGGGTTGGTTTTAGAAAGTTTCTTAAGGACAAATTATTTCTAAATAACATAGTTTTTAAATAAAATTAATAAGAACACAAAAATTGATATAAAAATAAACGGTTTTGAAGATCAAAACTAACTTTTCTTCATCTGTGAGACGCCTTGAACAATATCCTATCATAAAATTGTCACTTGTTTCGGAGGCTGTATAGTAGATAGAGCTATGGGGATTCTGGCTCACTACTTCAAAAATCTCCGCTTGGTGGCGCTGAGAGCGGCGGCGCGCGCGTTTTTAATTTTAGGCCGCCATTTTTAGTCCTGTTTTAAAAATCTGAAAAAAAACTTCAGTGAGATTCGATCGCACAACCTTCGCGTCTATAGCAAGGCATTCAACACATGCCGCCATAAGCTCTCATGCATATTATTAGCGAAGGAAGGTATTGCTGCAATGTGAGCGCACCGTACGCTTCTTGCTGTAAAATGTGACGTAGTCGAGAAAGATCCGTTAGGATGATAAGGCGGCGCGCTACCGGGGGGCTTAAAGTAACTTAGACCATTCTAATAATTGTAATATAAATGAATTTTGATCAAAAATTTACGATTCAAACAAAAAGGCTCATAAGAGCGTTACACACAATAAATATTCAATTGTATAGAAGAGACACAAAAAAGAAGTTAAAAAGATTATTAAAAAGAAAACCCCTACACAATAGAAAAAAAAATTCTCACGACGGGGAATCGATCCGTCTACCTACTACATCATGGTCATGTACCTTATTTGTTACACCACGGAGACCATTCTAATAATTGTAATATAAATGAATTCAATCATAAATTTACGATTCTAACAAAAAAGTCTCATAAGAGCGTTACACAAAATAAATATTCAATTGTATAGAGAAGAGACATAAAAAAGAAGTTAAAAAGATTATTAAAAAGAAGACCCCTACAACAATTCGATCCAAGAGTTCAATGAACTCATCAAACTCGCAGTGAAAGTTAAACCACACTGCCATCGGAAATTATGATAATATTGTTATGACGTTCGTAGATGAGGAAATTGTATAATAGTTGATTGAGCACATACAATGTATTTTGATAAAAATATCATTCATTTCATAAAAAATCAATCGATTATTATTAATATATAATGTTTACAAAGGTAATAAATACACTATTTAAAAACCAGTCCCGAAGGTATAAAAATGCTCGTTCCAAGTTGTTCGACGCTAACTTTTCTGTCATAAAAAACCCGCCAGAGGCAGTCAAAGCGTGAGTCTGACGTAATAGAGGAAATTATGTATACACTTGTTACGTTAATTAGCATGTAAAAAATTAAACATGTGTGTATATATATTCAATAAGATACAGTTTGTTCCTAATTCAAGTAATCACATTAAAGGTGACGAATTTGAATCTGAAGTTATTGTTAACAAGTAAGTATGCTAAAATCTTAACATTATGCTATAGTAACCAAGACATTAAAAAATATGATATGCAAGAGCAATAATATAAAGATAATCCAAGTGCTTTATTTAAACTTTACCCATCGTTCAGAAGATATTAGATGAATAATTTTGAACCTAACAAAGAAATAAAATGGTTCAATAAACCTACAATACATGTATAGGTA
Source organism: Galeruca laticollis (assembly GCA_963921935.1). Classification (NCBI taxonomy): domain Eukaryota; kingdom Metazoa; phylum Arthropoda; class Insecta; order Coleoptera; family Chrysomelidae; genus Galeruca; species Galeruca laticollis. Next base: position 147,727,363 of record OY998179.1, on the reverse strand, counting down.
ATTACAGATAATAAATTAACTAATTTTATATTATATCTTCCACAGATTCAACGCACAACTACCAAAAGTAAGTCATTGGTAATTTCAGTATGACAACGACTGCAGCCTCAAATGTCACTGGCACATCTTCGAAGAACTCCAATGACGATTGGGAAGTTATTCGTACATGGTCAGTTCTATATACAGAAGTTTATCATAACCTTAATGAATCCCAAATTTTATTTTATGATAGAAAATTAGAATATACACCTACGTTTTCTTATGCTTTACATGATTTAGTTTATAGAGATTGTTATTCTAGATATAGTATTGATACAATTAATGAGTTTCTAGTACCTGATAGAGAGGCCATAGAATTATCTGAAAATTGGACATCACAAAGAATGTGTAGTTTAGTATTTTAATTGAAAGAATCAGCACTTCAGATTATAAGAATTTTGCAATAGCTATTTTTGATAAACTTTTTTGGAAAGTATCCAGAGTTAATGATGAATATAATGTGTTAGGTATTATGGAACATTCCGAGAACAAAGGATATCATTTACATGTCTTATTCTTCTCTACAACATTATTTAACAAGAAACAATTAACAAAATATGAAACTGATTATTCGAAATTTATTGTTAGCACTGATACTACAGAATTTACAGCATTAACACCGAAATTAAGAAAGGTACTCACCAACACATATAAATTACAATGTAGTGCTCAAAATATTAAAAGTCCTGCAAGTTATGTTCATTATTTAAAAAAATATTTAAAAAGAATATATTGCACTAATATAGATCTATTGAAAATGTTTATCAATTACAAAAGAACACATATCTTTAGTCCTGATTCTGCATCAAAGAAAACAAAGACTTACAGAGTCATTTAAGTAACACACAATTAAGAACTATATATAATAACTGTTTTCCTAATTTCACTACAAATATATCTATCGTTAAAAATTTAATCTATTCTTTTACTTATCATTCACTATGAAATGTTTATTTAAGGTAAAAACATTTGTTAAAGCACAAATACATGGATTGATCTTATGATAAAAGCATTTTAGTGTCAAGGCTGCTAATGGTGGATTTTCATCGACTTCATATACAGGTGTGGTGGAATATTTTTGAACTTATGTAAATGTGTATAACCAACATTCAAATCAATATCATGATGATTTTTCATATTTTATATCATTCAATTTGGAGTACTCGATACTTAGTTGCAGGATGTCTCTCGCAGAATACAGACATCGAATTGAAGAATATATAATAAAAATAAATGGATTGAATAAGGACGTTACTTTTTATGAAGATAAAAAAAGGTTATAAAGCAAATTGAAAACCTATGTCTAGCTGACTCAAGTCAAAGAGTATGGGATAAGCTTACGATAAATTGGATACCTGAAGAATTGAAAAACGGAGGACAACAACAGGAGATTGCAAGTGCCTTAGATCACATCTTTAGACGTCAGACACCTCAAACGACAACATATCCATTGAACCGAATAAAGCCAACAAGTGTTCAATACGACCAATACACAACCCTCCACCAGCAGTATTCTCTACAACATGAAAAATGACATGTATAACATTAACATCAATATTTGTTATTTTAAAATTTTATTAAAAATTGTTAAACTTAAACAGGAAGTGTAATGTAATTTATAATCGATAAATAGATATTAAGCAAATACAAGGTGTTTTAATAAAAAATGTCATTCATTTCAAAAATCAATTTATTATTATTATTAATATATAATATTTACAAAGGTAATACACTATTGAAAAACCAGCGGCGGAGACGTTGATAATTTCTCAAAATACAATACGGTCTTATGCACATAAAGTATTCAGCATTGAGCAAAAGAAAATTGGACTGTCTCCTGAAGATGATAAGCGATCACTAATTCCGGAGTCCTTTGATACGCTTCCCTGGGGTCACTATACATTAAATACCACTGAATGATTGATTTTTTTTTTGATTATTTGTATTCGAAATGTACTACCTACTTTGTTACAAATATATCATAATTATTTATAAATTATAACTGAGAGTAGTCAAGAAATTGTGTAACATTGTAATTTTGTGAAATAAAAACATAGTATATTAAACTTATTTTATTTACATCAAACATGTATTTGTTTGATACGTTTCCATTTCAGCTCAAGTGACATCAGAAGTGGAAATAAAACAAAATAATTTCAATCAATCAATTTATTACATTATCTAAATCGTTCACAACTTTAGGTTTATAGAAATATATAAATTCTCTAAGGGCCACTGACATTATACTATTACTACAATCACAAATGGTATACAGTAGTTCAAATTTATTCAAATGTCCATTATTTTGAGCGAAATTCCTGATAATTTCAATCACATTTCTATAGAATTCACAAAAATCTAGAGATTCTAAATGAGCAAGACGATGGGAAATGAGACAATTATCAACTTGTATAATTTGAAGAACATCTTGTATTCGTAGAAGGAAGCTTATGCCGTGTTTAGTCACTTCCAACCATTTAACATCATCAAATATTAGTTGCCGAATAGTGCAATAGTCTCCACAACGTATCGTCTCTGGTTTATATTCTTCGTATAATGCTGGAAGTGGTACACTTATAAATGAATTATTATTTAAAATATTGATAAACGTGTCCCATTCGTAAGTGCGGAAGGAGATTTTTGTATCAGCGTATGCGAGAGTGATTACACTAGTAAACGTCCGTGCTGGGCTTAGACCACATCCAATTCGAAAATTCGTATCTGTAGAATACTCGCTATAAAGTAAGTAGTGCTTTTCCATTTTGGAAGCAATTTCATACTTTTCTAAAATATGATCTAGTTCAGCATCATAAGTATAACTTTCTGAAGCACTACTACTACTAATACTACTATAACCACTATCTTGAGAATTCATAATGACGACTAACAATCTAGCTTGCAGCTCTCTCCAATTTATATCCACTCCTATATCTTTGAGGATAATAATGTCCCCGCTACAAAACCTTGTATTCACATGCGACAATCAAAGTGAAAGTATTTACCCAACAACATTTGTGTTTTCTATACAACTGTTATGTTTTTTGTCTAAACCCAACCATTTAACATACATCTTGTTGCCTTTTCTTCTAAGCACCTTTTCCACCAAGTAAATGTCTGGATTTGACGTTTTCTGCAGCTCTTCCTCGTAAAACCCTCCACTGATTGGTATACCATACATGTCTTCAAGCAAATACGTGATGGGATTGGTAATTTTGATTTTAACGATTTTGAATAGTTCAGTTGTCCAATTGGGTGTGTACCCTTTTTCAAAGACATGTTTCGACTTGCTTATGCGAACAATATCACCAACTTTGAATTTTCGCGGTCCTGCAATCTTTAGATGTTTATAGGTTTTGTTTAAAATAGTTTTTTCGTTGGATTTATTGACTTGGGAAGGTTTATACTTGATAGTTGAATGCTTTGTATAATTGTATTTCTTAGTTATTTCGGGTAGAATGTCTATCCATTTATAGGTACCATTTAAACTGAAATGCTTATATAGTTTTGATTTCAATGTTCGTATTACTCGTTCGGCCATAGAAGCCTTTTTCGTACTAAATACACTATAGTGATTAATTGCATGTTTTTTCATTAATTGTTGAAACTTGTTGTTGTAAAATTCCGTTCCTTGGTCTGATTGAAGATTTTTGGGAGTTCGTCTTGTGTGAGCGAGAATGTCTGAGAATGCACGAGTTAGCTCTTCACCGGTCTTTGTCTTTAGCGGACGTGTCCACAAAAACTTTGAGAAGCAATCGATAACGACTAGTATCATTTTATGGTTTTTATTTTGATGAGCATAAGGTCGCATTTCAGCCAAATCCATTTGCCATAAATCATCTATGCCTTTGACAATTGTACGTCTGCGCGGATAATTTTTACGTATCGGTTTGTGGAGTTCGTTTACAAGCTGAATTTTGGATGACATGCTTCGTAAGCGCATACACGTTCTCAACTAATGATATCTTTTCGATACTATTTGATACCTTTCTTCAAGTAATTTGTTCGTAATTCATTTATGGATACTTCATGCTCACTAATTTTACTCTGGAATTGTTGTTTTATATCTTTTAAAAATACGTCCATAAAATCTTGAACAAAAGATTTGAATTCTCGTCTCATATTATCTTTGGTCACAACAATCACATCATCGACGTACTTTTTAGTTGCCATATCTCGAGCTGCGACGGGCGGATTTCTCGAAATAAATGAATTAATGTAGAGGATTCCATCTCGGTTATTTTCTACCTTCTTTTGTAATGTAGGAATTAGTTTCTTATGAAGTTCTTGTACATCATTATGATACACTTGCATTTGCTCATCGACATAAAGTTTATTAGCAGCATCGTTATTTGTAGTCGGCGTCTTAACATTACAGATTCTCACATTTTCAGCATCAATATTGCCGTCCGGAGTGTGTGGATATGATACTTTCGACATATACGGTGTAATCCGTTCATTAGCATGACGACGGCGGTGTCCGAACTTATCGAGAGGCATGATTGAAATGAATAGACTTTATTTTTGGTTATTCTATTATATTTGCTTCCTTCAGTTCATTTATGATGGCAACTATTTCGTTGTCGTTAGACGTATTACCTGCCTCTTTTGAAGAAATCAATAATTTCAAACGTTCAACCAATTCATTTGGATCATCCCAATAAATATATTCCATAGGTTTTTCGTTGTACGTTAAGCCAAGTCCTTTTCCTCTATTAGTTGGAATTGAATTCTGGCGAGTTCTTGTTGACATGGAGCCAGATCGTTGAATTGAAGACGTATTTTGTGAACTACTCGGTGTTGAGTCTGATCGCAGTATTTTAAATAATGGTTTAATTATATATCTGTATTTGTCAGTACTTGAACCTTTAAGACGATTAAGGGTATCAAGATGGACTTGTGTATTGTTTAACAGAATTTTGTAATGTTTTAGATCTTCCTCTTTATAATGGGGATCGTTGTAAAATATAAGCTCATACAATCCTTTAGTTCCAGGTAAATATCCCGCCTCTTTGTTACCATCCTGTAGCACGTTTATATTACCGCTTGTTTTATCAAAGGCAATTCGGCGTTTACCCAGCATCCATCCAAACATATCATCGTAGATGGGGCCGTAATTTTTGTCAATTTTATCATCTTTTTGAAAATAATCCTCAATGTATTTTAAACTGATCGGAGGGTATTGATCCATATATTCTTGAAAAGCTTCATGTGAAACGTTAGGACGCATATCCTCTGGAGATTCGGGGCGTATAATATCCCCTGCCTCATCTGTTTCAGCTACAGATTCCGATTCGAGAAAAGATGGTGGTACAAACACATCATCATCTAGTTTTTCTTCTTTCTTTACTTCCTCCTCATTTTTAATTGGATTCAAATTTGAAATGGTTTTCTGCAATGTCTTTGAAGACTCTACAATTTCCTTCAATGGCATAGATATTGGTTTGAAGAGTTTATTAAGAGACTCATCGTGCTCTGATTTACCCAATTTCAAAGCTAAATATTTTTTGCGAATTGATCTGGCTAGTTCAGCCACCTTTTTCTTACGCAAGGCAGCAGCTACTTTATCGTCTGACATATTAATGTGAACTGAAGACTTAGCTTAAATCTTTATGTATTTATCAAATCCTTGGCGATATCTACCATTATTCAGAGCAAAATCTTTTACTATTGCTAAAGTTCCATAGTTGTCTGACAACCAACATTGAGAACACATTTTTTTGAATTTTTCGAAAGTCATGTCTGGAGAAACATGTTCGTCGAATATATGTTTGAGATTAATTTCGTCTTGCTTGAATAGTACAATCAAATTACAATTATCTCGTATTAGCTGTTTGGGGATTTTCGAATATGTCTGGCAAAGATAAGCAGCATCTATATCATTATGTCTACACATGGAGTAATATTGTCGAATTTTCTGTTGTCCATCACATGCTACATCATCGAATATAAACACGGAGTTTGGTCGAGCTTCTTCCGGGCTAATAATGTCCTCATTGTCTTTGAATGGAAAATACCCAACGTCTTTGACTTGAGCTATAACATCTTGCAGCAGTTGATATTTTGGTTGGAATAGTGACTTTGAATAAACATAAATATTTTTGAATCTTGCACCATTTGGATTGAACAGGAGTGCCAACATTACATTCGTCTTTCCACACCCACTTGGTCCACATATTATAGCTCTAAATGAGTTTGGTAGTAGTTTTCCATGTTTACCAACAGTTGGTTTAGATGTAAAGTCCAGATTTTCAATGGGTAGCGTCTGTTCTTGTTGAACGATCTTCATCTTGTGATGGGTGCTATTAAAGTATTTTCAATATCTATATCTATCTATTTATATATATATATATATATATATATATATATATGTCATTACATCGTCGCAAATCAGTCATAATGTTGGTGTTTGAGGGAGAAGGTCTTTTGAATTCTCTAATCAATAAACTACCATTCGAACTTCATTTACCCACCTACAATTATTGTGGACGTAAGTGATGATTATGATGAAAATAATTTCTTAACAGTTGAAGACTTATACTCTCTCTCTCTCCTTTTACAGCA